>JAECXW010000415.1:1484828-2969657 GCA_018153365.1 Drosophila fuyamai | reverse complement strand
TTTTTCAAATTTTTCAATTTTTTCAAATTTTTCAAATTTTTCAAATTTTTCAAATTTTTCAAATTTTTCAAATTTTTCAAATTTTTCAAATTTTTCAATTTTTTCAAATTTTTCAAATTTTCAAATTTTTCAAATTTTTCAAATTTTTCAAATTTTTCAATTTTTCAAATTTTTCAAATTTTTCAATTTTTCAAATTTTTCAAATTTTTCAAATTTTCAAATTTTTCAAATTTTTCAAATTTTTCAAATTTTTCAAATTTTTTCAAATTTTTCAAATTTTTCAAATTTTCAAATTTTCAAATTTTCAAATTTTCAAATTTTTCAAATTTTTCAAATTTTTTCAAATTTTCAAATTTTTCAAATTTTTCAAATTTTTCAAATTTTTCAAATTTTTCAAATTTTTCAAATTTTTCAAATTTTTCAAATTTTCAAATTTTTCAAATTTTTCAAATTTTTCAAATTTTTCAAATTTTTCAAATTTCAAATTTTTCAAATTTTCAAATTTTTCAAATTTTTCAAATTTTTCAAATTTTTCAAATTTTCAAATTTTTCAAATTTTCAAATTTTTCAAATTTTTCAAATTTTCAAATTTTCAAATTTTTCAAATTTTTCAAATTTTTCAAATTTTTCAAATTTTTTTAAATTTTTCAAATTTTTCAAATTTTTCAAATTTTTCAATTTTTCAAATTTTTCAAATTTTTTTTCAAATTTTTCAATTTTTCAAATTTTTCAAATTTTTCAAATTTTTCAAATTTTTCAAATTTTCAAATTTTTCAAATTTTTCAATTTTTTCAAATTTTTCAATTTTTTCAAATTTTTCAAATTTTTCAATTTTTCAAATTTTTCAAATTTTTCAATTTTTCAAATTTTTCAAATTTTTCAAATTTTTCAAATTTTTCAAATTTTTCAAATTTTTTTCAATTTTTCAAATTTTTCAATTTTTCAAATTTTTCAAATTTTTCAAATTTTTCAAATTTTTTCAAATTTTTCAAATTTTCAAATTTTTCAAATTTTTCAAATTTTTCAAATTTTTCAAATTTTTTTCAAATTTTTCAAATTTTTCAAATTTTTCAAATTTTTCAAATTTTTCAAATTTTCAAATTTTTCAAATTTTTCAAATTTTCAAATTTTTCAAATTTTTCAAATTTTTCAATTTTTCAAATTTTTCAAATTTTTCAAATTTTTTTTCAATTTTTTCAAATTTTTTCAAATTTTTCAAATTTTTCAATTTTTCAAATTTTTCAAATTTTTCAAATTTTTCAAATTTTTCAAATTTTTCAATTTTTCAAATTTTTCAATTTTTTCAAATTTTCAAATTTTCAAATTTTTCAAATTTTTTTCAAATTTTTCAAATTTTTTTCAAATTTTTCAAATTTTTCAAATTTTTCAAATTTTTCAAATTTTTCAAATTTTTCAAATTTTTCAAATTTTTCAAATTTTCAAATTTTTTTCAAATTTTTCAAATTTTTCAAATTTTTCAAATTTTTCAAATTTTTTTTCAAATTTTTCAAATTTTTCAAATTTTTCAAATTTTTCAAATTTTTCAAATTTTTCAAATTTTCAAATTTTCAAATTTTTCAAATTTTTCAAATTTTCAAATTTTTCAAATTTTTTTTTTCAAATTTTTCAAATTTTTCAAATTTTTCAAATTTTTCAAATTTTTCAAATTTTCAAATTTTTCAAATTTTCAAATTTTTCAAATTTTTCAAATTTTTCAAATTTTTTTCAAATTTTTCAAATTTTTCAAATTTTTCAAATTTTTCAAATTTTTCAAATTTTTCAAATTTTTCAAATTTTTCAAATTTTTCAAATTTTTTCAAATTTTTCAAATTTTTCAAATTTTTTTCAATTTTTCAAATTTTTCAAATTTTTCAAATTTTTTCAAATTTTTCAAATTTTTCAAATTTTTTCAATTTTTCAAATTTTTCAAATTTTTCAAATTTTTCAAATTTTCAAATTTTTAAATTTTTCAAATTTTTCAAATTTTTCAAATTTTTCAAATTTTTTCAAATTTTCAAATTTTTCAAATTTTTCAAATTTTTCAAATTTTTCAATTTTTCAAAATTTTTCAAATTTTTCAAATTTTTCAAATTTTTCAAATTTTTCAAATTTTTCAAATTTTCAAATTTTTCAAATTTTTCAAATTTTTCAAATTTTTCAAATTTTTCAAATTTTCAAATTTTTCAAATTTTTCAAATTTTTCAAATTTTTCAAATTTTTCAAATTTTTCAAATTTTCAAATTTTTCAAATTTTTCAAATTTTTCAAATTTTCAAATTTTTCAAATTTTTTCAAATTTTTCAATTTTTCAAATTTTTCAAATTTTTCAATTTTTCAAATTTTTTTTCAAATTTTTCAAATTTTTCAAATTTTTCAAATTTTTCAAATTTTTCAAATTTTTCAAATTTTTCAAATTTTTCAAATTTTTTTTTCAATTTTTCAAATTTTTCAAATTTTTCAAATTTTTCAAATTTTCAATTTTTCAAATTTTCAAATTTTTCAAATTTTCAAATTTTCAAATTTTCAAATTTTTCAAATTTTTCAAATTTTTCAAATTTTTCAAATTTTTCAAATTTTTCAAATTTTTCAAATTTTTCAAATTTTTCAAATTTTTCAATTTTTCAAATTTTTCAAATTTTTCAAATTTTTCAAATTTTTCAAATTTTTCAAATTTTTCAAATTTTTCAAATTTTTCAATTTTTCAAATTTTTCAAATTTTTCAAATTTTTCAAATTTTTCAAATTTTTCAAATTTTTCAATTTTTCAAATTTTTCAAATTTTTCAATTTTTCAAATTTTTCAAATTTTTCAAATTTTTCAATTTTTCAAATTTTTCAATTTTTCAAATTTTTCAATTTTCAAATTTTTCAAATTTTTCAAATTTTTTTCAAATTTTTCAAATTTTTCAAATTTTTCAAATTTTTTTCAATTTTTCAATTTTTCAAATTTTTCAAATTTTTCAAATTTTCAAATTTTTCAAATTTTTCAAATTTTTCAAATTTTTCAAATTTTTTTTCAAATTTTTCAAATTTTTAAATTTTTTCAAATTTTTCAAATTTTTCAAATTTTTCAAATTTTTCAAATTTTTCAAATTTTTCAATTTTTCAAATTTTTCAAATTTTTCAATTTTTCAAATTTTTCAAATTTTTCAATTTTTCAAATTTTTCAAATTTTTCAAATTTTCAAATTTTTCAATTTTTCAAATTTTTCAAATTTTTCAAATTTTTCAAATTTTTCAAATTTTTCAAATTTTCAAATTTTTCAAATTTTTCAAATTTTCAAATTTTTCAAATTTTTCAAATTTTTCAAATTTTTCAAATTTTTCAAATTTTTCAAATTTTTCAAATTTTTCAAATTTTTCAAATTTTTCAAATTTTTCAAATTTTTTTTCAAATTTTTCAAATTTTTCAAATTTTTCAAATTTTTCAAATTTTCAAATTTTTCAAATTTTTCAAATTTTTCAAATTTTTCAAATTTTTCAAATTTTTCAAATTTTTCAAATTTTTCAAATTTTTCAAATTTTCAAATTTTTCAAATTTTTCAAATTTTTCAAATTTTTCAAATTTTTCAAATTTTTCAAATTTTTTCAATTTTTCAAATTTTTTTCAAATTTTTCAAATTTTTCAAATTTTTCAAATTTTTCAAATTTTCAAATTTTCAAATTTTTCAAATTTTTCAAATTTTTCAAATTTTTCAAATTTTTCAAAATTTTTCAAATTTTTCAAATTTTTCAAATTTTTTTCAATTTTTCAAATTTTTCAAATTTTTCAAATTTTTCAAATTTTTCAAATTTTTCAAATTTTTCAAATTTTTCAAATTTTTCAAATTTTTCAAATTTTTCAAATTTTTCAAATTTTTCAATTTTTCAAATTTTTTCAAATTTTTCAAATTTTTCAAATTTTTCAAATTTTTCAAATTTTTCAAATTTTTCAAATTTTTCAAATTTTTCAAATTTTTCAAATTTTTCAAATTTTTCAAATTTTTCAAATTTTTCAATTTTTCAAATTTTTTTTCAATTTTTTTCAAATTTTTCAATTTTTCAAATTTTTCAAATTTTTCAAATTTTTCAAATTTTTCAAATTTTTCAAATTTTTCAATTTTTCAAATTTTTCAATTTCAAATTTTTCAAATTTTTCAAATTTTTCAAATTTTTCAATTTTTCAAATTTTTCAAATTTTTCAAATTTTTCAAATTTTTCAAATTTTTCAAATTTTTCAAATTTTTCAAATTTTTCAAATTTTTCAAATTTTTTTTTCAATTTTTTCAAATTTTTCAAATTTTTCAAATTTTTCAAATTTTTCAAATTTTTCAAATTTTTCAAATTTTTCAATTTTTCAAATTTTTCAAATTTTTCAAATTTTTCAAATTTTTCAAATTTTTCAAATTTTTTTTTCAAATTTTTCAAATTTTTCAAATTTTTCAAATTTTTCAATTTTCAAATTTTCAAATTTTTCAAATTTTTCAAATTTTTCAAATTTTTCAAATTTTTCAAATTTTTCAAATTTTTCAAATTTTTCAAATTTTTCAAATTTTTCAAATTTTTCAAATTTTTCAAATTTTTCAAATTTTTCAAATTTTTCAAATTTTTCAAATTTTTCAAATTTTCAAATTTTTCAAATTTTTTCAAATTTTTCAATTTTTCAAATTTTTCAAATTTTTAATTTTTCAATTTTTCAAATTTTTCAAATTTTTCAATTTTTCAAATTTTTCAAATTTTTCAAATTTTTCAAATTTTTCAAATTTTTCAAATTTTTCAAATTTTTTTTCAAATTTTTCAAATTTTTCAAATTTTTTTTTCAATTTTTCAATTTTTCAAATTTTTCAAATTTTTCAAATTTTTCAAATTTTTCAAATTTTCAAATTTTTCAAATTTTTCAAATTTTTCAATTTTTCAAATTTTTCAAATTTTTCAAATTTTTCAATTTTTCAAATTTTTCAAATTTTTCAAATTTTTCAAATTTTTCAATTTTTCAAATTTTCAATTTTTCAAATTTTTCAAATTTTTCAAATTTTTTCAAATTTTTCAAATTTTTCAATTTTTTTTCAAATTTTTCAATTTTTCAAATTTTTCAAATTTTTCAAATTTTTCAAATTTTTCAAATTTTTCAAATTTTTCAATTTTTCAAATTTTCAATTTTCAAATTTTTCAAATTTTTCAAATTTTTCAAATTTTTCAAATTTTTCAAATTTTTCAAATTTTTCAAATTTTTCAAATTTTTCAAATTTTTCAAATTTTTCAAATTTTCAAATTTTTCAAATTTTTTTTTCAAATTTTTCAAATTTTTCAAATTTTTCAAATTTTTCAAATTTTTCAAATTTTTCAAATTTTTCAAATTTTCAAATTTTTCAAATTTTTCAAATTTTTCAAATTTTTTTTTCAAATTTTTCAAATTTTTCAAATTTTTCAAATTTTTCAAATTTTTCAAATTTTTCAAATTTTTCAAATTTTTCAAATTTTTCAAATTTTCAAATTTTTCAAATTTTCAAATTTTCAAATTTTTCAAATTTTTCAAATTTTTCAAATTTTTCAAATTTTTCAAATTTTTCAAATTTTTCAAATTTTTCAAATTTTTCAAATTTTTCAAATTTTCAAATTTTTCAAATTTTCAAATTTTCAAATTTTTCAAATTTTTCAAATTTTTCAAATTTTTCAAATTTTTCAAATTTTTCAAATTTTTCAAATTTTTTCAAATTTTTCAAATTTTTCAAATTTTTCAAATTTTTCAAATTTTTCAAATTTTTCAATTTTTCAAATTTTTTCAAATTTTTCAAATTTTTCAATTTTTCAAATTTTCAATTTTTCAATTTTTCAAATTTTTCAAATTTTTCAAATTTTTCAAATTTTTCAAATTTTTCAAATTTTTCAAATTTTTCAAATTTTTCAAATTTTTCAAATTTTTTTTTCAAATTTTTCAAATTTTTCAAATTTTTCAAATTTTTCAAATTTTTCAATTTTTCAAATTTTTCAAATTTTTCAAATTTTTCAATTTTTCAAATTTTTCAAATTTTTCAAATTTTTCAAATTTTTCAAATTTTTTCAAATTTTTTTTTCAAATTTTTTTTCAATTTTTCAAATTTTTCAAATTTTTCAAATTTTTCAAATTTTTCAAATTTTTCAAATTTTTTTCAAATTTTTCAAATTTTCAAATTTTTTTTCAATTTTCAAATTTTTCAAAATTTTTCAAATTTTTCAAATTTTTCAAATTTTTTTCAAATTTTTCAATTTTTCAATTTTTCAAATTTTTCAAATTTTTCAAATTTTTCAAATTTTTCAAATTTTTCAAATTTTTCAAATTTTTCAAATTTTTCAAATTTTTTTTTCAATTTTTCAAATTTTTTCAATTTTTTCAAATTTTTCAAATTTTTCAAATTTTTCAAATTTTTCAAATTTTTCAAATTTTTCAAATTTTTCAAATTTTTCAAATTTTTCAAATTTTTCAAATTTTTCAAATTTTTCAAATTTTTTTTTCAATTTTTCAAATTTTTCAAATTTTTCAATTTTTCAAATTTTTCAAATTTTTCAAATTTTTCAAATTTTTCAAATTTTTCAAATTTTCAAATTTTCAAATTTTTCAAATTTTTCAAATTTTTCAAATTTTTCAAATTTTTCAAATTTTCAAATTTTTCAAATTTTTCAAATTTTTCAAATTTTTCAAATTTTTCAAATTTTTCAATTTTTCAAATTTTTCAAATTTTTCAAATTTTTCAAATTTTTCAAATTTTTCAAATTTTTCAAATTTTCAAATTTTTCAAATTTTCAAATTTTTCAAATTTTTCAAATTTTTCAAATTTTTTTTTCAAATTTTTCAAATTTTTCAAATTTTTCAAATTTTTCAAATTTTTCAAATTTTTCAAATTTTTTTTCAAATTTTTCAAATTTTTCAAATTTTTCAAATTTTTCAAATTTTTTCAAATTTTTCAAATTTTTTCAATTTTTCAAATTTTTCAAATTTTTCAAATTTTTCAAATTTTTCAAATTTTTCAAATTTTTCAAATTTTTCAAATTTTTCAAATTTTTCAAATTTTTCAAATTTTTCAAATTTTTCAAATTTTTCAAATTTTTCAAATTTTTCAAATTTTTCAAATTTTTCAAATTTTTCAAATTTTTCAAATTTTTCAAATTTTCAAATTTTTTCAAATTTTCAAATTTTTTTCAAATTTTTCAAATTTTTCAAATTTTTCAAATTTTTCAAATTTTTTCAAATTTTTCAAATTTTTCAAATTTTCAAATTTTTCAAATTTTTCAAATTTTTCAATTTTTCAAATTTTTCAAATTTTTCAAATTTTCAAATTTTTCAAATTTTTCAAATTTTTCAAATTTTTCAAATTTTTCAAATTTTTCAAATTTTTCAAATTTTTCAAATTTTTCAAATTTTTCAAATTTTTCAAATTTTTCAAATTTTTCAAATTTTTCAAATTTTTCAAATTTTTCAATTTTTCAAATTTTTCAAATTTTTCAATTTTTCAAATTTTTCAAATTTTTCAAATTTTTCAAATTTTTCAAATTTTTCAAATTTTTTCAAATTTTTCAAATTTTTTTTCAATTTTTCAAATTTTTCAAATTTTTCAAATTTTTCAAATTTTTCAAATTTTTCAAATTTTTCAAATTTTTCAAATTTTTCAAATTTTTCAAATTTTTCAAATTTTTCAAATTTTTCAAATTTTTCAAATTTTTTTTTCAATTTTTCAAATTTTTCAAATTTTTCAAATTTTTCAAATTTTTCAAATTTTTCAAATTTTTCAAATTTTTTTCAAATTTTTCAAATTTTTCAAATTTTCAATCAAATTTTTTTTTTTTTCAAATTTTTCAAATTTTTCAAATTTTTCAAATTTTTCAAATTTTTCAAATTTTTCAAATTTTTTTTCAAATTTTTCAAATTTTTCAAATTTTTCAAATTTTTCAAATTTTTCAAATTTTTCAAATTTTTCAAATTTTTCAAATTTTTCAAATTTTTCAAATTTTTCAAATTTTTCAAATTTTTTCAATTTTTCAAATTTTTCAAATTTTTCAAATTTTTCAAATTTTTTTCAAATTTTTCAAATTTTTCAAATTTTTCAAATTTTTTTTTTTCAAATTTTCAAATTTTTCAAATTTTTTTCAAATTTTTCAAATTTTTCAAATTTTTCAAATTTTTCAAATTTTTCAAATTTTTTTTCAAATTTTTCAAATTTTTCAAATTTTTCAAATTTTTCAAATTTTTCAAATTTTTTTCAATTTTTCAATTTTTCAAATTTTTCAAATTTTTCAAATTTTTCAAATTTTTCAAATTTTTCAATTTTTCAAATTTTTCAAATTTTTCAAATTTTTCAAATTTTTCAAATTTTTCAAATTTTTCAAATTTTTCAATTTTTCAAATTTTTCAAATTTTCAAATTTTTCAAATTTTTCAAATTTTTCAAATTTTTCAAATTTTTCAAATTTTTCAAATTTTTCAAATTTTTTTCAATTTTTCAAATTTTTCAAATTTTTCAAATTTTTCAAATTTTTCAAATTTTTCAAATTTTTCAAATTTTTTTTCAATTTTTCAAATTTTTCAAATTTTTCAAATTTTTCAAATTTTTCAAATTTTTCAAATTTTTCAATTTTTTTTTCAATTTTTCAATTTTTCAAAATTTTTCAAATTTTTCAAATTTTTTTTCAAATTTTTCAAATTTTTCAAATTTTTCAAATTTTTCAAATTTTTCAATTTTTCAAATTTTTTCAAATTTTTCAAATTTTTCAAATTTTTCAAATTTTTCAAATTTTTCAAATTTTTCAAATTTTTCAAATTTTTCAAATTTTTCAAATTTTTCAAATTTTTCAAATTTTTCAATTTTTCAAATTTTTCAAATTTTTCAAATTTTTCAAATTTTTCAAATTTTTCAAATTTTTCAAATTTTTCAATTTTTTCAAATTTTCAAATTTTTCAAATTTTTCAAATTTTTCAAATTTTTCAAATTTTTCAAATTTTTCAAATTTTTCAAATTTTTCAAATTTTTCAAATTTTTCAAAATTTTTCAAATTTTTCAAATTTTTCAAATTTTTCAATTTTTTCAAATTTTTCAAATTTTTCAAATTTTTCAAATTTTTCAAATTTTTCAAATTTTTCAAATTTTTCAAATTTTTCAAATTTTTCAAATTTTTCAAATTTTTCAAATTTTTCAAATTTTTCAAATTTTTCAAATTTTTCAATTTTTCAATTTTTCAAATTTTTCAAATTTTTCAAATTTTTCAAATTTTTCAAATTTTTCAAATTTTTCAAATTTTTCAAATTTTTCAATTTTTTTTTCAATTTTTTCAAATTTTTCAAATTTTTCAAATTTTTCAAATTTTTCAAATTTTTCAAATTTTTCAAATTTTTCAAATTTTTCAAATTTTTCAAATTTTTTTTTCAATTTTTCAAATTTTTCAAATTTTTCAAATTTTTTTCAATTTTTCAAATTTTTCAAATTTTCAAATTTTTCAAATTTTCAAATTTTTCAAATTTTTCAAATTTTTCAAATTTTTCAAATTTTCAAATTTTTCAAATTTTTCAAATTTTTCAAATTTTTCAAATTTTTCAAATTTTTCAATTTTTCAAATTTTTCAAATTTTTCAAATTTTTCAAATTTTTCAATTTTTCAAATTTTTCAAATTTTTCAAATTTTTCAAATTTTTTTTCAAATTTTTCAAATTTTTCAAATTTTCAATTTTTCAAATTTTTCAAATTTTTCAAATTTTTCAAATTTTTCAAATTTTTCAATTTTTCAAATTTTTCAAATTTTTCAAATTTTTCAAATTTTTCAAATTTTTCAAATTTTTCAAATTTTTCAAATTTTTCAAATTTTTCAAATTTTTCAAATTTTTCAAATTTTTCAAATTTTTCAAATTTTTTTTTTTTTTCAATTTTTCAAATTTTTCAAATTTTTCAAATTTTTCAAATTTTTCAAATTTTTCAAATTTTTCAAATTTTTCAAATTTTTCAAATTTTTCAAATTTTTCAATTTTTCAAATTTTTCAAATTTTTCAAATTTTTCAAATTTTTCAAATTTTTCAAATTTTTCAAATTTTTCAAATTTTTCAAATTTTTCAAATTTTTCAAATTTTTCAAATTTTTCAAATTTTTCAAATTTTTCAAATTTTCAAATTTTTCAATTTTTCAAATTTTTCAAATTTTTCAAATTTTTCAAATTTTTCAAATTTTTTCAAATTTTTCAAATTTTTCAAATTTTTCAATTTTCTAAATTTTTCAAATTTTTCAAATTTTTCAAATTTTTCAAATTTTTCAAATTTTTCAAATTTTTCAAATTTTTCAAATTTTTCAAATTTTTCAAATTTTTCAAATTTTTCAAATTTTTCAATTTTTCAAATTTTTCAAATTTTTCAAATTTTTCAAATTTTTCAAATTTTTCAAATTTTTCAAATTTTTCAAAATTTTTCAAATTTTTCAAATTTTTCAAATTTTTCAAATTTTTCAAATTTTTCAAATTTTTCAAATTTTTCAAATTTTTCAAATTTTTCAATTTTTCAATTTTTCAAATTTTTCAAATTTTTCAAATTTTTCAAATTTTTCAAATTTTTCAAATTTTTCAAATTTTTCAAATTTTTCAAATTTTTCAATTTTTCAATTTTTCAAATTTTTCAATTTTTTCAAATTTTTCAAATTTTTTTCAAATTTTTCAAATTTTTCAAATTTTTCAAATTTTTCAAATTTTTCAAATTTTTCAAATTTTCAAATTTTTCAAATTTTCAATTTTTCAAATCAAATTTTTCAAATTTTTCAATTTTTTTTTTCAATTTTCAAATTTTTTTTTCAAATTTTTCAAATTTTTCAAATTTTTCAAATTTTTCAAAATTTTTCAAATTTTTCAAATTTTTTTTTCAAATTTTTCAATTTTTCAAATTTTTCAAATTTTTCAAATTTTTCAAATTTTTCAAATTTTTCAATTTTTCAAATTTTTCAAATTTTTCAAATTTTTCAAATTTTTCAAATTTTTCAAATTTTTCAAATTTTTCAAATTTTTCAAATTTTTCAAATTTTTTTCAAATTTTTCAAATTTTTTTCAAATTTTTCAAATTTTTCAAATTTTTTTTTCAAATTTTTCAAATTTTTCAAATTTTTTTTCAAATTTTTCAAATTTTTTCAAATTTTTCAAATTTTTCAAATTTTTCAAATTTTTCAAATTTTTCAAATTTTTCAAATTTTTTCAAATTTTTCAATTTTTTCAAATTTTTCAAATTTTTCAAATTTTTCAAATTTTTTTTCAAATTTTTCAAATTTTTCAATTTTTCAAATTTTTCAAATTTTTCAAATTTTTCAAATTTTTCAAATTTTTCAAATTTTTTTCAAATTTTTCAAATTTTTTTTCAAATTTTTCAAATTTTTCAAATTTTTCAAATTTTTCAAATTTTTTTCAATTTTTCAAATTTTTCAAATTTTTCAAATTTTTCAAATTTTTCAAATTTTTCAAATTTTTCAAATTTTTCAAATTTTTTTCAAATTTTTCAAATTTTTCAAATTTTTCAAATTTTTCAAATTTTTCAAATTTTTCAAATTTTTCAAATTTTTCAAATTTTTCAAATTTTTCAAATTTTTTCAAATTTTTCAAATTTTTCAAATTTTTCAAATTTTTCAAATTTTTCAAATTTTTCAAATTTTTCAAATTTTTCAAATTTTTCAAATTTTTCAAATTTTTCAAATTTTTTTCAAATTTTTCAAATTTTTCAAATTTTTCAAATTTTTCAAATTTTTCAAATTTTTCAAATTTTTCAAATTTTTTCAAATTTTTCAAATTTTTCAAATTTTTCAAATTTTTCAAATTTTTCAAATTTTTCAAATTTTTCAAATTTTTCAAATTTTTCAAATTTTTTTTCAAATTTTTCAAATTTTTCAAATTTTTCAAATTTTTTTCAAATTTCAAATTTTTCAAATTTTTCAAATTTTTCAAATTTTTTTTTCAAATTTTTCAAATTTTTCAAATTTTTTTTCAATTTTTCAAATTTTTCAAATTTTTCAAATTTTTCAAATTTTTCAAATTTTTCAAATTTTTCAAATTTTTCAATTTTTCAAATTTTTCAAATTTTTCAAATTTTTCAAATTTTTCAAATTTTTTTTTCAAATTTTTCAAATTTTTCAAATTTTTCAAATTTTTCAAATTTTTCAAATTTTTTCAAATTTTTCAAATTTTTCAAATTTTTCAAATTTTTCAAATTTTTCAAATTTTTTTCAATTTTTCAAATTTTTTTTCAATTTTTCAATTTTTTTTTCAAATTTTTCAAATTTTTCAAATTTTTCAAATTTTTCAAATTTTTCAATTTTTCAAATTTTTCAAATTTTTCAATTTTTCAAATTTTTCAAATTTTTCAAATTTTCAAATTTTTCAAATTTTTCAAATTTTTCAAATTTTTCAAATTTTTTTTTTTCAAATTTTTCAAATTTTTCAAATTTTTCAAATTTTTCAAATTTTTCAAATTTTTCAAATTTTTCAAATTTTCAAATTTTTCAAATTTTTCAAATTTTTCAAATTTTTCAATTTTTCAAATTTTTCAAATTTTTCAAATTTTTCAAATTTTTCAAATTTTTCAAATTTTTCAAATTTTTCAAATTTTTCAAATTTTTCAAATTTTTCAAATTTTCAAATTTTTCAAATTTTTCAAATTTTTTTCAAATTTTTCAAATTTTTCAAATTTTTCAAATTTTTCAATTTTTCAAATTTTTCAAATTTTTCAAATTTTTCAAATTTTTCAAATTTTTCAATTTTTCAAATTTTTCAAATTTTTTCAAATTTTTCAAATTTTTCAAATTTTTCAAATTTTTCAAATTTTTCAAATTTTTCAAATTTTTCAAATTTTTTTCAAATTTTTCAATTTTTCAAATTTTTCAAATTTTTTTCAATTTTTCAAATTTTTCAAATTTTTCAAATTTTTCAAATTTTTCAATTTTTCAAATTTTTCAAATTTTTCAAATTTTTCAAATTTTTCAAATTTTTCAAATTTTTCAAATTTTTCAAATTTTTCAAATTTTTTTTTCAAATTTTTCAAATTTTTCAAATTTTTCAATTTTTTTTTTTTTTCAATTTTTCAAATTTTTCAATTTTTCAAATTTTTCAAATTTTTAATTTTTCAAATTTTTTTCAATTTTTTTTTCAAATTTTTCAAATTTTTCAAATTTTTCAATTTTTCAAATTTTTCAAATTTTTCAAATTTTTCAAATTTTTCAAATTTTTTTTCAAAATTTTCAAATTTTTCAAATTTTTCAAATTTTTCAAATTTTTCAAATTTTTCAAATTTTTCAAATTTTTTTTCAATTTTTCAAATTTTTCAAATTTTTCAAATTTTTCAAATTTTTCAAATTTTTCAAATTTTTCAAATTTTTCAAATTTTTCAAATTTTTCAAATTTTTCAAATTTTTCAATTTTTCAAATTTTTCAAATTTTTTTCAAATTTTTTTCAAATTTTTCAAATTTTTTTCAAATTTTTCAATTTTTCAAATTTTTCAAATTTTTCAAATTTTTCAAATTTTTCAAATTTTTCAAATTTTTCAAATTTTTCAAATTTTTCAAATTTTTCAAATTTTTCAATTTTTCAAATTTTCAAATTTTTCAAATTTTTCAAATTTTTCAAATTTTTCAAATTTTTCAAATTTTTCAAAATTTTTCAAATTTTTCAAATTTTTCAAATTTTTCAAATTTTTTCAAATTTTTCAATTTTCAAATTTTTTTCAAATTTTTCAAATTTTTCAAATTTTTCAAATTTTTCAAATTTTCAATTTTTCAATTTTTTTCAAATTTTTCAAATTTTTCAAATTTTTCAAATTTTTCAAATTTTTCAAATTTTTCAAATTTTTCAAATTTTTCAAATTTTTCAAATTTTTCAAATTTTTCAATTTTTCAATTTTTCAAATTTTTTTCAAATTTTTCAAATTTTTCAAATTTTTCAAATTTTTCAAATTTTTCAAATTTTTCAATTTTTCAAATTTTTCAATTTTTCAAATTTTTCAAATTTTTCAAATTTTTCAAATTTTTCAAATTTTTCAAATTTTTCAAATTTTTCAAATTTTTCAAATTTTTCAAATTTTTCAAATTTTCAAATTTTTCAAATTTTTCAAATTTTTTTTCAAATTTTTCAAATTTTTCAAATTTTTCAAATTTTTCAAATTTTTCAAATTTTTCAAATTTTTCAAATTTTTTTCAATTTTTCAAATTTTCAAATTTTTCAAATTTTTTTTTCAATTTTTCAAATTTTTTTCAATTTTTCAAATTTTTCAAATTTTTCAAATTTTTCAAATTTTTTCAAATTTTTTTTCAATTTTTCAAATTTTTCAAATTTTTCAAATTTTTCAAATTTTTCAATTTTTCAAATTTTTCAATTTTTCAAATTTTTCAAATTTTTCAAATTTTTCAAATTTTTCAAATTTTTCAAATTTTTCAAATTTTTCAATTTTTCAAATTTTTCAAATTTTTTTCAATTTTTCAAATTTTTCAAATTTTTCAAATTTTCAAATTTTTCAAATTTTTCAAATTTTTTCAAATTTTTTCAATTTTTCAAATTTTTCAAATTTTTCAAATTTTTCAAATTTTTCAAATTTTTCAAATTTTTCAATTTTTCAAATTTTTCAAATTTTTCAATTTTTCAAATTTTTCAAATTTTTCAAATTTTTCAAATTTTCAAATTTTTCAAATTTTTCAAATTTTTTTTCAATTTTTCAAATTTTTCAAATTTTTTCAAATTTTTCAAATTTTTTTTTTCAATTTTTCAAATTTTTCAAATTTTCAAATTTTTCAAATTTTTCAATTTTTTTCAATTTTCAAATTTTTCAAATTTTTCAAATTTTTCAAATTTTTCAAATTTTTCAAATTTTTCAAATTTTTTCAATTTTTCAAATTTTTTTTCAATTTTTCAATTTTTCAAATTTTTCAATTTTTCAAATTTTTCAAATTTTTCAAATTTTTTTTTCAATTTTTCAAATTTTTCAAATTTTTCAAATTTTTCAAATTTTTCAAATTTTTCAAATTTTTCAAATTTTTCAAATTTTTCAAATTTTTCAAATTTTTTTTCAAATTTTTCAAATTTTTCAAATTTTTCAAATTTTTCAAATTTTTCAAATTTTTTTCAAATTTTTCAAATTTTTCAAATTTTTCAAATTTTTCAAATTTTTCAAATTTTTCAAATTTTTCAAATTTTTCAAATTTTTCAAATTTTTCAAATTTTTCAAATTTTTTCAATTTTTCAAATTTTTCAATTTTTTCAAATTTTCAAATTTTTCAAATTTTTCAAATTTTTAATTTTTCAAATTTTTCAAATTTTTTTCAAATTTTTCAAATTTTTCAAATTTTTCAAATTTTTCAAATTTTTCAAATTTTTCAAATTTTCAAATTTTTCAAATTTTTCAAATTTTTCAAATTTTTCAAATTTTCAAATTTTTCAAATTTTTCAAATTTTTCAAATTTTTCAAATTTTTCAAATTTTTTTTCAAATTTTTCAAATTTTTCAAATTTTTCAAATTTTCAAATTTTTCAAATTTTTCAAATTTTTCAAATTTTTCAAATTTTTCAAATTTTTCAAATTTTTCAAATTTTTCAAATTTTTCAAATTTTTCAATTTTTTCAAATTTTTCAAATTTTTTTCAAATTTTTCAAATTTTTTTCAAATTTTTTTTCAATTTTTCAAATTTTTAATTTTTCAATTTTTTCAAATTTTTCAAATTTTTCAAATTTTTCAAATTTTTCAAATTTTCAAATTTTTCAAATTTTTCAAATTTTCAAATTTTTCAAATTTTTCAAATTTTTCAAATTTTTCAAATTTTTCAATTTTTCAAATTTTTCAAATTTTCAATTTTTATTTTTCAAATTTTTCAAATTTTTCAAATTTTTTCAAATTTTTCAAATTTTTTTTCAATTTTCAAATTTTTCAAATTTTTCAAATTTTTCAAATTTTTTTTCAAATTTTTTTTCAAATTTTTCAAATTTTTCAAATTTTTCAAATTTTTCAAATTTTTCAAATTTTTCAAATTTTTCAAATTTTTCAAATTTTTCAAATTTTTCAAATTTTTCAAATTTTTCAAATTTTTCAATTTTTTCAAATTTTTCAAATTTTTCAAATTTTTTTCAATTTTTCAAATTTTTCAAATTTTTTTCAAATTTTTCAAATTTTTCAAATTTTTCAAATTTTTTTTTAATTTTTCAAATTTTTCAAATTTTTTTTCAAATTTTTCAAATTTTTCAATTTTTCAAATTTTTCAAATTTTTCAAATTTTTCAAATTTTTCAAATTTTTCAAATTTTTCAAATTTTTCAAATTTTTCAAATTTTTCAAATTTTTCAAATTTTTCAAATTTTTCAAATTTTTCAAATTTTTCAATTTTTCAAATTTTCAATTTTTCAAATTTTTCAAATTTTTCAAATTTTTCAAATTTTTCAAATTTTTCAAATTTTTCAAATTTTTTTCAAATTTTTCAAATTTTTCAAATTTTTCAAATTTTTCAAATTTTTCAAATTTTTCAAATTTTTCAAATTTTTTTCAAATTTTTCAAATTTTTCAAATTTTTCAAATTTTTCAAATTTTTCAAATTTTTCAAATTTTTCAAATTTTCAAATTTTTCAAATTTTCAAATTTTTTTTCAAATTTTTCAAATTTTTCAAATTTTTCAAATTTTTTTTTCAATTTTTTCAATTTTTCAAATTTTCAAATTTTTCAATTTTTCAAATTTTTCAAATTTTTCAAATTTTTCAAATTTTTTTTTCAAATTTTTCAAATTTTTCAAATTTTTTTTCAATTTTTTCAAATTTTCAAATTTTTTTCAAATTTTTCAAATTTTTCAAATTTTTCAAATTTTTTTTCAATTTTTCAAATTTTTCAAATTTTTCAAATTTTTTTTTCAAATTTTTCAAATTTTTCAAAATTTTCAAATTTTTTTCAATTTTTTCAAATTTTTCAAATTTTTCAAATTTTTCAAATTTTTCAAATTTTCAAATTTTTCAAATTTTTCAAATTTTCAAATTTTTTCAATTTTTCAAATTTTTCAAATTTTTCAAATTTTTCAAATTTTTCAAATTTTTTTTCAATTTTTCAAATTTTTCAAATTTTTCAAATTTTTCAAATTTTTCAATTTTTTTTTCAAATTTTTCAATTTTTTTTCAAATTTTTCAAATTTTTTTTCAAATTTTTCAAATTTTTCAAATTTTTTTCAAATTTTTCAAATTTTTTTTCAATTTTTCAAATTTTTCAAATTTTTCAAATTTTTCAAATTTTCAAATTTTTCAAATTTTTCAAATTTTTTCAAATTTTTCAATTTTTTTCAAATTTTCAAATTTTTTTCAAATTTTTCAAATTTTTTTTCAAATTTTTCAAATTTTTCAAATTTTTCAAATTTTTCAAATTTTTCAAATTTTTCAATTTTTCAAATTTTTCAATTTTTCAAATTTTCAAATTTTTCAAATTTTTCAAATTTTTCAAAATTTTTCAAATTTTTTCAAATTTTTTTCAAATTTTTCAAATTTTCAATTTTTCAAATTTTTCAAATTTTTCAAATTTTTCAAATTTTTCAAATTTTTCAAATTTTTCAAATTTTTCAAATTTTCAAATTTTTTCAAATTTTTCAATTTTTCAAATTTTTCAAATTTTTCAAATTTTTCAAATTTTTTCAAATTTTTCAAATTTTTCAAATTTTTCAAATTTTTCAAATTTTTCAAATTTTTCAAATTTTTCAAATTTTCAAATTTTTCAAATTTTTCAAATTTTTCAAATTTTCAATTTTTCAAATTTTTCAAATTTTTTCAATTTTTCAAATTTTTTCAAATTTTTCAAATTTTTTTCAATTTTTCAAATTTTTCAAATTTTTCAAATTTTTCAAATTTTTCAAATTTTCAAATTTTTCAAATTTTCAAATTTTTTCAATTTTTCAAATTTTTCAATTTTTCAAATTTTTTTTTCAATTTTTTCAAATTTTTCAAATTTTTCAAATTTTTCAAATTTTTCAAATTTTTCAAATTTTTCAAATTTTTCAAATTTTCAAAATTTTCAAATTTTTCAAATTTTTCAAATTTTTCAAATTTTTCAAATTTTTCAAATTTTTCAAATTTTTCAAATTTTTTTCAAATTTTTCAAATTTTTCAAATTTTTCAAATTTTTCAAATTTTTCAAATTTTTCAAATTTTTTCATTTTTTCAAATTTTTCAAATTTTTCAAATTTTTTTCAAATTTTTCAAATTTTTCAAATTTTTTCAAATTTTTCAAATTTTCAAATTTTTCAAATTTTCAATTTTTCAAATTTTTCAAATTTTTCAAATTTTTCAAATTTTTTTTCAAATTTTTTCAATTTTTCAAATTTTTTTTCAAATTTTTCAAATTTTTCAAATTTTTCAATTTTTCAAATTTTTTCAAATTTTTCAAATTTTTCAAATTTTTCAAATTTTTCAATTTTCAAATTTTTTTTTCAATTTTTTCAAATTTTTCAAATTTTTCAAATTTTTCAATTTTTCAAATTTTTCAAATTTTTCAAATTTTTCAAATTTTTCAAATTTTTTCAAATTTTTCAAATTTTTCAAATTTTTCAAATTTTTCAAATTTTCAAATTTTTCAAATTTTTCAAATTTTTTTTTCAAATTTTTTTTTCAATTTTTTCAAATTTTTCAAATTTTTCAAATTTTTCAAATTTTTCAAATTTTTCAAATTTTTCAAATTTTTCAAATTTTTCAAATTTTTTTCAAATTTTTCAAATTTTTTTTCAATTTTTTCAAATTTTTCAAATTTTTCAAATTTTTCAAATTTTTTCAATTTTTCAAATTTTTCAAATTTTTCAAATTTTTCAAATTTTTCAAATTTTTCAAATTTTTCAAATTTTTCAAATTTTTCAAATTTTTCAAATTTTTCAAATTTTTCAAATTTTTCAAATTTTTCAAATTTTTTTTCAAATTTTTCAAATTTTTCAAATTTTTCAAATTTTTCAAATTTTCAAATTTTTTTTTTTTTTCAAATTTTTCAAATTTTTTCAAATTTTTTTTTCAAATTTTTCAAATTTTTCAAATTTTTCAAATTTTTCAAATTTTTCAAATTTTTCAAATTTTTTTCAATTTTTCAATTTTTCAAATTTTTCAAATTTTTTTCAATTTTTCAAATTTTCAAATTTTTCAAATTTTTCAAATTTTTCAAATTTTTCAAATTTTTCAAATTTTTCAAATTTTTCAAATTTTTCAAATTTTTTCAAATTTTTCAAATTTTTCAAATTTTCAAATTTTTCAAATTTTTTTTCAAATTTTTCAAATTTTTTTCAAATTTTTCAAATTTTTCAAATTTTTTTCAAATTTTTCAAATTTTTCAAATTTTTCAAATTTTTCAATTTTTCAAATTTTTCAAATTTTTCAAATTTTCAAATTTTTCAAATTTTTCAAATTTTTTTCAATTTTTCAAATTTTTCAAATTTTTCAAATTTTTCAAATTTTTCAAATTTTTCAAATTTTTCAAATTTTTTTCAAATTTTTCAAATTTTTCAAATTTTTCAAATTTTTCAAATTTTTCAAATTTTTCAAATTTTTCAAATTTTTCAAATTTTTCAAATTTTTCAAATTTTTTTTCAATTTTTCAAATTTTTCAAATTTTTCAAATTTTTCAAATTTTCAAATTTTTTCAATTTTTCAAATTTTTCAAATTTTTATTTTTCAAATTTTCAAAATTTTCAAATTTTTCAAATTTTTCAAATTTTTCAAATTTTTCAAATTTTTCAAATTTTTCAAATTTTTCAATTTTTCAAATTTTTCAAATTTTTCAAATTTTTTCAAATTTTTCAATTTTTCAAATTTTTCAAATTTTTCAAATTTTTCAAATTTTTCAAATTTTTTTTCAATTTTTCAAATTTTTCAAATTTTTCAAATTTTTCAATTTTTCAATTTTTTCAATTTTTCAAATTTTTCAAATTTTTCAAATTTTTCAAATTTTTCAAATTTTTCAAATTTTTCAAATTTTTCAAATTTTTCAAATTTTTCAAATTTTTCAATTTTTTTCAAATTTTTCAAATTTTTCAAATTTTTCAAATTTTTCAAATTTTTCAAATTTTTCAAATTTTTCAAATTTTCAAATTTTTCAAATTTTTCAAATTTTTCAAATTTTTCAAATTTTTCAAATTTTTCAATTTTTCAAATTTTCAAATTTTTCAAATTTTCAAATTTTCAAATTTTTCAAATTTTTCAAATTTTTCAAATTTTTCAAATTTTTCAAATTTTTTTTTCAATTTTTTCAAATTTTTTCAAATTTTTTCAAATTTTTCAAATTTTTTTTCAAATTTTTCAAATTTTTCAAATTTTTCAAATTTTTCAATTTTTCAAATTTTTTTCAAATTTTTCAAATTTTTTTTCAAATTTTTCAAATTTTTCAAATTTTTCAAATTTTTCAAATTTTTCAAATTTTTCAAATTTTTCAAATTTTTCAAATTTTTCAAATTTTTCAAATTTTTCAAATTTTTCAAATTTTTCAAATTTTCAAATTTTTCAAATTTTTCAAATTTTTCAAATTTTTCAAATTTTTCAAATTTTTCAAATTTTTCAAATTTTTCAAATTTTTCAAATTTTTCAAATTTTTCAAATTTTTCAAATTTTTCAAATTTTTCAAATTTTCAAATTTTCAAATTTTTCAAATTTTTTTCAAATTTTTCAAATTTTTCAAATTTTTCAAATTTTTTTTTTTTTCAATTTTTCAATTTTTCAAATTTTTTCAAATTTTTCAAATTTTCAAATTTTTCAAATTTTTCAAATTTTTCAAATTTTCAAATTTTTCAAATTTTTCAAATTTTTTCAAATTTTTCAAATTTTTCAAATTTTTCAAAATTTTTCAAATTTTTCAAATTTTTCAATTTTTTTTCAATTTTTCAAATTTTTCAAATTTTCAAATTTTTCAAATTTTTTTTTTCAAATTTTTCAATTTTTCAAATTTTTCAAATTTTTCAAATTTTTCAAATTTTTCAAATTTTCAATTTTTCAAATTTTTCAAATTTTCAAATTTTTCAAATTTTTCAAATTTTTCAAATTTTTCAAATTTTTCAAATTTTTCAAATTTTTCAAATTTTTCAAATTTTTCAAATTTTTCAAATTTTTCAAATTTTTCAAATTTTTCAAATTTTTCAATTTTTCAAATTTTCAAATTTTTCAAATTTTTCAAATTTTTCAAATTTTTTCAAATTTTTCAAATTTTTCAAATTTTTCAAATTTTTCAAATTTTTCAAATTTTTCAAATTTTTCAAATTTTTCAAATTTTTTCAAATTTTTCAAATTTTTCAAATTTTTCAAATTTTTCAAATTTTTCAAATTTTCAATTTTTCAAATTTTTCAAATTTTTCAAATTTTTCAAATTTTTCAAATTTTTCAAATTTTTTTTCAAATTTTTCAAATTTTTCAAATTTTTCAAATTTTTCAAATTTTTCAAATTTTTTCAAATTTTTCAAATTTTTCAATTTTTCAAAATTTTTCAAATTTTTCAAATTTTTCAAATTTTTTCAATTTTTTCAAATTTTTCAAATTTTTCAAATTTTTCAAATTTTTCAAATTTTTCAAATTTTTCAAATTTTTCAAATTTTTCAAATTTTTCAAATTTTTCAAATTTTTCAAATTTTTCAAATTTTTTCAAATTTTTCAAATTTTTCAAATTTTTCAAATTTTTCAAATTTTTCAAATTTTTCAATTTTTTCAAATTTTCAAATTTTTCAAATTTTTCAAATTTTTCAAATTTTTTTCAATTTTTCAATTTTTCAATTTTTCAAATTTTTCAAATTTTTCAAATTTTCAAATTTTTCAAATTTTTTTCAAATTTTTCAAATTTTTCAAATTTTTCAAATTTTTCAATTTTTTTTTTTCAAATTTTTCAAATTTTTCAAATTTTTCAATTTTTTCAAATTTTTCAAATTTTTCAAATTTTTCAAATTTTTCAAATTTTTCAAATTTTCAAATTTTCAAATTTTTCAAATTTTTCAAATTTTTTTTCAAATTTTTCAAATTTTCAAATTTTTTCAAATTTTTCAAATTTTTCAAATTTTTCAAATTTTTCAAATTTTTTTCAATTTTTCAAATTTTCAAATTTTTCAAATTTTTTCAAATTTTTCAAATTTTTCAAATTTTTCAAATTTTTCAAATTTTTCAAATTTTTCAAATTTTTCAAATTTTTCAAATTTTTCAAATTTTTCAAATTTTCAAATTTTTCAATTTTTCAAATTTTTCAATTTTTTCAATTTTTTCAAATTTTCAAATTTTCAAATTTTTCAAATTTTTCAAATTTTTCAAATTTTTCAAATTTTTCAAATTTTTCAAATTTTTTTTCAATTTTTTCAAATTTTTCAAATTTTCAAATTTTTCAAATTTTTCAAATTTTCAAATTTTTTCAAATTTTTTTCAATTTTTCAAATTTTTCAAATTTTCAAATTTTTCAAATTTTTCAAATTTTTCAAATTTTTCAAATTTTTCAAATTTTTCAAATTTTTCAATTTTTCAAATTTTTCAAATTTTTCAAATTTTTCAAATTTTTTCAAATTTTTCAAATTTTTCAAATTTTTCAAATTTTTCAAATTTTTCAAATTTTTCAAATTTTTCAAATTTTTCAAATTTTTCAAATTTTTCAAATTTTTCAAATTTTTCAAATTTTTTTTCAAATTTTTTCAAATTTTTCAAATTTTTCAAATTTTTCAAATTTTTCAAATTTTTCAAATTTTTCAAATTTTTTCAATTTTTTAATTTTTCAAATTTTTCAAATTTTTCAAATTTTCAAATTTTCAAATTTTTCAAATTTTTCAAATTTTTTTTTTCAATTTTTCAAATTTTCAAATTTTTCAAATTTTTTTCAAATTTTCAAATTTTTTCAAATTTTCAAATTTTTCAAATTTTTCAAATTTTTCAAATTTTTCAAATTTTTCAATTTTTCAAATTTTTCAAATTTTTTCAATTTTTCAAATTTTTCAAATTTTTCAAATTTTTCAAATTTTTCAAATTTTTCAAATTTTTTTTCAAATTTTTCAAATTTTTCAAATTTTTCAAATTTTTCAAATTTTCAAATTTTTCAAATTTTTCAAATTTTCAAATTTTCAAATTTTTCAAATTTTCAAATTTTCAAATTTTCAAATTTTTCAAATTTTTCAAATTTTTCAAATTTTTCAAATTTTTCAAATTTTTCAAATTTTTCAAATTTTTCAAATTTTTTTTCAAATTTTTCAAATTTTTTCAAATTTTTCAAATTTTTCAAATTTTCAAATTTTTTCAAATTTTTCAAATTTTTCAAATTTTTCAAATTTTTCAAATTTTTCAAATTTTTCAAATTTTTCAAATTTTTCAAATTTTTCAAATTTTTCAAATTTTTCAAATTTTTCAAATTTTTCAAATTTTTTCAAATTTTTCAAATTTTTCAAATTTTTCAAATTTTTCAAATTTTTCAAATTTTTCAAATTTTTCAAATTTTTCAAATTTTTCAAATTTTTCAAATTTTTTCAAATTTTTCAAATTTTTCAAATTTTTCAAATTTTTCAAATTTTTCAAATTTTCAAATTTTTCAAATTTTTCAAATTTTTCAATTTTTCAAATTTTTCAATTTTCAAATTTTTTCAAATTTTTCAAATTTTTCAAATTTTCAAATTTTTCAAATTTTTCAAATTTTTCAAATTTTTTCAAATTTTTCAAATTTTTCAAATTTTTCAAATTTTTCAAATTTTTCAAATTTTTCAAATTTTTTTCAAATTTTTCAAATTTTTCAAATTTTTCAAATTTTTTCAATTTTCAAATTTTTCAAATTTTTCAAATTTTTCAAATTTTTCAAATTTTTTTTCAAATTTTTCAAATTTTTCAAATTTTTTTTCAAATTTTTCAAATTTTTCAAATTTTTCAAATTTTTTAATTTTTCAATTTTTCAAATTTTTCAATTTTTCAAATTTTTCAAATTTTTCAAATTTTCAAAATTTTTTTCAAATTTTTCAAATTTTTCAAATTTTCAAATTTTTCAAATTTTTCAAATTTTTCAAATTTTTCAAATTTTTCAAATTTTTCAAATTTTTCAAATTTTTTTTTCAAATTTTTCAAATTTTTCAAATTTTTCAAATTTTTCAAATTTTTCAAATTTTTCAATTTTTCAAATTTTTCAAATTTTTCAAATTTTTCAAATTTTTCAAATTTTTCAAATTTTTCAAATTTTTCAAATTTTTCAAATTTTTCAAATTTTTCAAATTTTTCAAATTTTTCAAATTTTTCAAATTTTCAAATTTTTCAAATTTTTCAAATTTTTCAAATTTTTATTTTCAATTTTTTTCAAATTTTTCAAATTTTTCAAATTTTTCAAATTTTTCAAATTTTTCAATTTTTCAAATTTTTCAAATTTTTCAAATTTTTCAAATTTTTCAAATTTTTTCAAATTTTTCAAATTTTTCAAATTTTCAAATTTTCAAATTTTTCAAATTTTCAAATTTTTCAAATTTTTCAAATTTTTCAAATTTTTCAAATTTTCAAATTTTTTCAAATTTTTCAAATTTTTCAATTTTTCAAATTTTTCAAATTTTTCAAATTTTTCAAATTTTTCAAATTTTTTCAAATTTTTCAAATTTTTCAAATTTTTCAATTTTTCAAATTTTTCAAATTTTTCAAATTTTTCAAATTTTTCAAATTTTTCAAATTTTTCAAATTTTTCAAATTTTTCAAATTTTTCAAATTTTTTATTTTTCAAATTTTTCAAATTTTTCAAATTTTTCAAAATTTTTCAAATTTTTCAAATTTTTCAAATTTTTCAAATTTTTCAAATTTTCAAATTTTTCAAATTTTTCAAATTTTTCAAATTTTTTTCAATTTTTCAAATTTTTCAAATTTTTCAAATTTTTCAAATTTTTCAAATTTTTCAATTTTTCAAATTTTTCAAATTTTTTCAAATTTTTTTCAAATTTTTCAAATTTTTCAAATTTTTCAAATTTTTCAAATTTTTCAAATTTTTCAAATTTTCAAATTTTTCAAATTTTCAAATTTTCAAATTTTTCAAATTTTTCAAATTTTTCAAATTTTTCAAATTTTTTCAATTTTTTCAAATTTTCAAATTTTTCAAATTTTTCAAATTTTTCAAATTTTTCAATTTTTCAAATTTTTCAAATTTTTCAAATTTTTCAAATTTTTCAAATTTTTTCAAATTTTTCAAATTTTTCAAATTTTCAAATTTTTCAAATTTTTTCAATTTTTCAAATTTTTCAAATTTTTCAAATTTTTCAAATTTTTCAAATTTTCAAATTTTTCAAATTTTTCAAATTTTCAAATTTTTCAAATTTTTCAAATTTTTCAAATTTTTCAAATTTTTCAAAATTTTCAAATTTTTCAAATTTTTCAAATTTTTCAAATTTTTCAAATTTTTCAAATTTTTCAAATTTTTCAAATTTTCAAATTTTTCAAATTTTTCAAATTTTCAAATTTTCAAATTTTTCAAATTTTTCAAATTTTTCAAATTTTTCAAATTTTTCAAATTTTTCAAATTTTTCAAATTTTTCAAATTTTTTCAAATTTTTCAAATTTTTCAAATTTTTCAAATTTTTCAAATTTTTCAAATTTTTCAAATTTTTCAAATTTTCAAATTTTTCAAATTTTTCAAATTTTTCAAATTTTTTCAAATTTTTTCAAATTTTTCAAATTTTTCAAATTTTTCAAATTTTTCAAATTTTCAATTTTTCAAATTTTTCAAATTTTTCAAATTTTTCAAATTTTTCAAATTTTTCAAATTTTTCAAATTTTTCAAATTTTTCAAATTTTTCAAATTTTTCAAATTTTTCAAATTTTTCAAATTTTTCAAATTTTTCAAATTTTTCAAATTTTTTCAAATTTTTCAAATTTTTCAAATTTTTCAAATTTTTCAAATTTTTCAAATTTTTCAAATTTTTCAAATTTTTCAAATTTTCAAATTTTTTCAAATTTTTCAAATTTTTCAAATTTTTCAAATTTTTCAAATTTTTCAAATTTTTCAAATTTTTCAAATTTTTCAATTTTTCAAATTTTTCAAATTTTTCAAATTTTTCAAATTTTCAAATTTTCAAATTTTCAAATTTTTCAAATTTTTCAAATTTTTCAAATTTTTCAAATTTTTCAAATTTTTCAAATTTTTCAAATTTTCAAATTTTTCAAATTTTTCAAATTTTTCAAATTTTTCAAATTTTTCAAATTTTTCAAATTTTTCAAATTTTTCAAATTTTTTTAATTTTTCAAATTTTTCAAATTTTTCAAATTTTTCAAATTTTTCAAATTTTTCAAATTTTTCAAATTTTTCAATTTTTCAAATTTTTCAAATTTTTCAAATTTTTCAAATTTTTCAAATTTTTCAAATTTTTCAAATTTTTCAAATTTTTCAAATTTTTCAAATTTTTCAAATTTTTCAAATTTTTCAAATTTTTCAAATTTTTCAAATTTTTCAAATTTTTTCAAATTTTTCAAA
The DNA here is from genome assembly GCA_018153365.1 of Drosophila fuyamai. Lineage (NCBI taxonomy): Eukaryota > Metazoa > Arthropoda > Insecta > Diptera > Drosophilidae > Drosophila > Drosophila fuyamai. The sequence continues at coordinate 2,943,287 of JAECXW010000415.1, read as the reverse complement.
TTTTTCAAATTTTTCAAATTTTTAATTTTTCAAATTTTTTCAAATTTTTCAAATTTTTCAAATTTTTCAAATTTTTCAAATTTTTCAAATTTTTCAATTTTTCAAATTTTTCAAATTTTTCAAATTTTTTCAAATTTTTCAAATTTTTCAAATTTTTCAAATTTTTCAAATTTTTCAAATTTTCAAATTTTTCAAATTTTTCAAATTTTTCAAATTTTTCAAATTTTTCAAATTTTCAAATTTTTCAAATTTTTCAATTTTTCAAATTTTTCAAATTTTTCAAATTTTCAAATTTTTATTTTCAAATTTTTCAAATTTTTCAAATTTTTCAAATTTTCAAATTTTTCAATTTTTCAAATTTTCAAATTTTTCAAATTTTTCAAATTTTTCAAATTTTTCAAATTTTTCAAATTTTCAAATTTTCAAATTTTCAAATTTTTCAAATTTTTCAAATTTTTAATTTTTCAAATTTTCAAATTTTTCAAATTTTTCAAATTTTTCAAATTTTCAAATTTTCAAATTTTTCAAATTTTTCAAATTTTTCAAATTTTTCAAATTTTTCAAATTTTCAAATTTTTCAAATTTTTCAAATTTTTCAAATTTTTCAAATTTTTCAAATTTTCAAATTTTTCAAATTTTTCAAATTTTTCAAATTTTTCAAATTTTTCAATTTTTTCAAATTTTTCAAATTTTTCAAATTTTTCAAATTTTTCAAATTTTTCAATTTTTATTTTCAATTTTTTCAAATTTTCAAATTTTTCAAATTTTTCAAATTTTTCAAATTTTTCAAATTTTTCAAATTTTTCAATTTTCAAATTTTTCAAATTTTTCAAATTTTCAAATTTTTCAAATTTTTCAAATTTTTCAAATTTTTCAAATTTTTTCAAATTTTTCAAATTTTCAAATTTTCAAATTTTTCAAATTTTTCAAATTTTTCAAATTTTTTTAAATTTTTCAAATTTTCAAATTTTCAAATTTTTCAAATTTTTCAAATTTTTCAAATTTTCAAATTTTTCAAATTTTTCAAATTTTTCAAATTTTTCAAATTTTTCAAATTTTCAAATTTTTCAAATTTTTCAAATTTTTCAAATTTTTCAAATTTTTCAATTTTTCAAATTTTCAAATTTTTCAAATTTTTTCAAATTTTTTCAAATTTTTCAAATTTTTCAAATTTTTCAATTTTTCAAATTTTTCAAATTTTTCAAATTTTTCAAATTTTTTCAAATTTTTTTTCAAATTTTTCAAATTTTTCAAATTTTTCAAATTTTTCAAATTTTTCAAATTTTTCAAATTTTTCAAATTTTTCAAATTTTTCAAATTTTTTTCAATTTTTCAAATTTTTCAAATTTTTCAAATTTTTCAAATTTTTCAAATTTTTCAAATTTTTCAAATTTTTCAAATTTTTCAAATTTTTCAAATTTTTCAAATTTTTCAATTTTTCAAATTTTTCAAATTTTTCAAATTTTTCAAATTTTTCAAATTTTTCAAATTTTTTTCAAATTTTTCAAATTTTTCAAATTTTTCAAATTTTTCAATTTTTCAAATTTTTCAAATTTTTCAAATTTTTCAAATTTTTCAAATTTTTCAAATTTTTCAAATTTTTCAAATTTTTCAAATTTTTCAAATTTTTCAAATTTTTCAAATTTTTCAAATTTTTCAAATTTTTCAAATTTTTCAAATTTTTCAAATTTTTCAAATTTTTCAAATTTTTCAAATTTTTCAATTTTTTTCAAATTTTTCAAATTTTTCAAATTTTTCAAATTTTTCAAATTTTTCAAATTTTTCAAATTTTTCAAATTTTTCAAATTTTTCAAATTTTTCAAATTTTTCAAATTTTTTCAAATTTTTCAAATTTTTCAAATTTTTCAAATTTTTCAAATTTTTCAAATTTTTCAAATTTTTTCAAATTTTCAAATTTTTCAAATTTTTCAAATTTTTTTTCAAATTTTTCAAATTTTTCAAATTTTTCAAATTTTTCAAATTTTTTTTCAAATTTTTCAAATTTTTCAATTTTTCAAATTTTCAAATTTTTCAAATTTTTCAAATTTTTCAAATTTTTCAAATTTTTCAAATTTTTCAAATTTTTTCAAATTTTTCAAATTTTTCAAATTTTTTCAAATTTTTCAAATTTTTCAAATTTTCAAATTTTTCAAATTTTTCAAATTTTTTTCAAATTTTTTCAAATTTTTCAAATTTTTCAAATTTTTCAAATTTTTTTCAAATTTTTCAAATTTTTCAAATTTTTCAAATTTTTCAAATTTTTCAAATTTTTCAAATTTTTCAAATTTTTCAAATTTTTCAAATTTTTCAAATTTTTCAAATTTTCAAATTTTTCAAATTTTTCAAATTTTTCAAATTTTTCAAATTTTTCAAATTTTTCAAATTTTTCAAATTTTTCAAATTTTTCAAATTTTTCAAATTTTCAAATTTTTCAAATTTTTCAAATTTTTCAAATTTTTCAATTTTTCAAATTTTTCAAATTTTTCAAATTTTTCAAATTTTTCAAATTTTTCAAATTTTTCAAATTTTTCAAATTTTTCAAATTTTTCAAATTTTTCAATTTTTCAAATTTTTTTCAAATTTTTCAAATTTTTCAATTTTTCAAATTTTTCAAATTTTTCAAATTTTTCAAATTTTTCAAATTTTTCAAATTTTTCAAATTTTTTTTTCAAATTTTTCAAATTTTTCAAATTTTTCAAATTTTTCAAATTTTTCAAATTTTTCAAATTTTCAAATTTTTCAAATTTTTCAAATTTTTCAAATTTTTCAAATTTTTCAAATTTTTCAAATTTTTCAAATTTTTCAAATTTTTCAAATTTTTCAAATTTTTCAAATTTTTCAAATTTTTCAAATTTTTCTCAAATTTTTCAAATTTTTCAAATTTTTCAATTTTTTCCAATTTTTCAAATTTTCAAATTTTTCAAATTTTTCAATTTTTCAAATTTTTCAAATTTTTCAAATTTTTCAAATTTTTCAAATTTTTCAAATTTTTCAAATTTTTCAAATTTTCAAATTTTTCAAATTTTTCAAATTTTTCAAATTTTTCAAATTTTTCAAATTTTTCAAATTTTTCAAATTTTTCAAATTTTTCAAATTTTTCAAATTTTTCAAATTTTTCAAATTTTTCAAATTTTTCAATTTTCAAATTTTCAAATTTTTCAAATTTTTCAAATTTTTCAAATTTTTCAAATTTTTCAAATTTTTCAAATTTTTCAAATTTTCAAATTTTCAAATTTTTCAAATTTTTCAATTTTTCAAATTTTCAAATTTTCAAATTTTTCAAATTTTTCAAATTTTTCAAATTTTTCAAATTTTTCAAATTTTTCAAATTTTTCAAATTTTTCAAATTTTCAAATTTTTCAAATTTTTCAAATTTTTCAAATTTTCAAATTTTTCAAATTTTTTCAAATTTTTCAAATTTTTCAAATTTTCAAATTTTTCAATTTTTCAAATTTTCAAATTTTCAAATTTTTCAAATTTTTCAAATTTTTCAAATTTTTCAAATTTTTCAAATTTTTCAAATTTTTCAAATTTTTCAAATTTTTTCAAATTTTTTTTCAAATTTTTCAAATTTTTCAAATTTTTCAAATTTTTCAAATTTTTCAAATTTTTCAAATTTTTCAAATTTTTCAAATTTTTCAAATTTTTCAAATTTTTCAAATTTTCAAATTTTCAAATTTTTCAAATTTTTCAAATTTTTCAAATTTTTCAAATTTTCAAATTTCAAATTTTTCAAATTTTTCAAATTTTTCAAATTTTCAAATTTTTCAAATTTTTCAAATTTTTCAAATTTTTCAAATTTTTCAAATTTTTCAATTTTTCAAATTTTTCAATTTTTCAAATTTTTCAAATTTTTCAAATTTTTCAAATTTTTCAAATTTTTCAAATTTTCAATTTTCAAATTTTTCAAATTTTTCAAATTTTTCAAATTTTTCAAATTTCAAATTTTTCAAATTTTTCAAATTTTTCAAATTTTTCAAATTTTTCAAATTTTTCAAATTTTTCAAATTTTTCAAATTTTTCAAATTTTCAAATTTTTCAAATTTTCAAATTTTTCAAATTTTTCAAATTTTTCAAATTTTTCAAATTTTTCAAATTTTTCAAATTTTTCAAATTTTTCAAATTTTCAAATTTTTCAAATTTTTCAAATTTTTCAAATTTTTCAAATTTTCAAATTTTTCAAATTTTTCAAATTTTTCAAATTTTTCAAATTTTCAAATTTTTCAAATTTTTCAAATTTTTCAAATTTTTCAAATTTTTCAAATTTTTCAAATTTTTCAAATTTTTCAAATTTTTCAAATTTTTCAAATTTTTCAAATTTTTCAAATTTTTCAAATTTTTCAAATTTTTCAAATTTTTCAAATTTTTCAAATTTTTCAAATTTTTCAAATTTTTCAAATTTTCAAATTTTTCAAATTTTTCAAATTTTTCAAATTTTTCAAATTTTTCAATTTTTCAAATTTTCAAATTTTCAAATTTTTCAAATTTTTCAAATTTTTCAAATTTTTCAAATTTTTCAAATTTTTCAAATTTTTCAAATTTTTTTTCAATTTTTCAAATTTTTCAAATTTTTCAAATTTTTCAAATTTTTCAAATTTTCAAATTTTTTTCAAATTTTCAAATTTTTCAAATTTTTCAAATTTTTCAAATTTTTCAAATTTTTCAAATTTTTCAAATTTTCAAATTTTCAAATTTTTCAAATTTTTTCAAATTTTTCAAATTTTTCAATTTTTCAAATTTTTCAAATTTTCAAATTTTTCAAATTTTTCAATTTTCAAATTTTTCAAATTTTTCAAATTTTTCAAATTTTTCAAATTTTTCAAATTTTTCAAATTTTTCAAATTTTTCAAATTTTTCAAATTTTTCAAATTTTTCAAATTTTTCAAATTTTTCAATTTTTCAAATTTTCAAATTTTTCAATTTTTCAAATTTTTCAAATTTTTCAAATTTTTCAAATTTTTCAAATTTTTCAAATTTTTTCAAATTTTTCAAATTTTTCAAATTTTTCAAATTTTTCAAATTTTCAAATTTTTCAAATTTTTCAAATTTTTCAAATTTTTCAAATTTTCAAATTTTTCAAATTTTCAAATTTTTCAAATTTTTCAAATTTTTAATTTTCAAATTTTTCAAATTTTTTCAAATTTTTCAAATTTTTCAAATTTTTCAAATTTTTCAAATTTTTCAAATTTTTCAAATTTTTCAAATTTTTTCAAATTTTTCAAATTTTTCAAATTTTTCAAATTTTTCAATTTTTTCAAATTTTTCAAATTTTTCAAATTTTCAAATTTTTCAAATTTTTCAAATTTTTCAAATTTTTCAAATTTTTCAAATTTTTCAAATTTTTCAAATTTTCAAATTTTTCAAATTTTTCAAATTTTTCAAATTTTTCAAATTTTCAAATTTTCAAATTTTTCAAATTTTCAAATTTTCAAATTTTTCAAATTTTTCAAATTTTTTCAAATTTTTCAAATTTTTCAAATTTTTCAAATTTTTCAAATTTTTCAAATTTTTCAAATTTTTCAAATTTTTCAATTTTTCAAATTTTTCAAATTTTTCAAATTTTTCAAATTTTCAAATTTTCAAATTTTTCAAATTTTTCAAATTTTTCAAATTTTTCAAATTTTTCAAATTTTTCAAATTTTTCAAATTTTTCAAATTTTTCAAATTTTTCAAATTTTTCAAATTTTTCAAATTTTTCAAATTTTTCAATTTTTTCAAATTTTTCAAATTTTTCAAATTTTTCAAATTTTTCAAATTTTTCAAATTTTTCAAATTTTTCAAATTTTTCAAATTTTTCAAATTTTTCAAATTTTTCAAATTTTTCAAATTTTTCAAATTTTTCAAATTTTTCAAATTTTTCAAATTTTTCAAATTTTTCAAATTTTTCAAATTTTTCAAATTTTCAAATTTTTCAAATTTTTCAAATTTTTCAAATTTTTCAAATTTTTCAAATTTTTCAAATTTTTCAAATTTTTCAAATTTTTCAAATTTTTCAAATTTTTCAAATTTTTCAAATTTTTCAAATTTTTCAAATTTTTCAAATTTTTCAAATTTTTCAAATTTTTCAAATTTTTCAAATTTTTCAAATTTTTCAAATTTTTCAAATTTTAATTTTTCAAATTTTTCAAATTTTCAATTTTTCAAATTTTTCAAATTTTTCAAATTTTTCAAATTTTTCAAATTTTTCAATTTTTCAAATTTTTCAAATTTTTCAAATTTTTCAAATTTTTCAAATTTTTCAAATTTTTCAAATTTTTCAAATTTTTCAAATTTTTTCAAATTTTTCAAATTTTTCAAATTTTTCAAATTTTTCAAATTTTCAAATTTTTCAAATTTTTCAAATTTTTCAAATTTTTCAAATTTTTCAAATTTTTCAAATTTTTCAAATTTTTCAAATTTTTCAAATTTTTCAAATTTTTCAAATTTTTCAAATTTTTCAAATTTTCAAATTTTTCAAATTTTTCAAATTTTTCAAATTTTTCAAATTTTTCAAATTTTTCAAATTTTTCAAATTTTTCAAATTTTTCAAATTTTTCAAATTTTTCAAATTTTTCAAATTTTTCAAATTTTTTCAAATTTTTCAAATTTTTTTCAAATTTTTCAAATTTTTCAAATTTTTCAAATTTTTCAAATTTTTCAAATTTTTCAAATTTTTCAAATTTTCAAATTTTTCAAATTTTTCAAATTTTTCAAATTTTTCAAATTTTTTCAAATTTTTCAAATTTTTCAAATTTTTCAAATTTTTCAAATTTTTCAAATTTTTCAAATTTTTCAAATTTTTCAAATTTTTCAAATTTTTCAAATTTTTCAAATTTTTCAAATTTTTCAAATTTTTCAAATTTTTCAAATTTTTCAAATTTTTCAAATTTTTCAAATTTTTCAAATTTTTCAAATTTTTCAAATTTTTCAAATTTTTCAAATTTTTCAAATTTTTCAAATTTTTCAAATTTTTCAAATTTTTCAAATTTTTCAAATTTTTCAAATTTTTCAAATTTTTCAAATTTTTCAAATTTTTCAAATTTTTCAAATTTTTCAATTTTTTTTCAAATTTTTCAAATTTTTCAAATTTTTCAAATTTTTCAAATTTTTCAAATTTTTCAATTTTTCAAATTTTTCAAATTTTTCAAATTTTTCAAATTTTTCAAATTTTTCAAATTTTTCAAATTTTTCAAATTTCAAATTTTTTTTCAAATTTTTTCAAATTTTTCAATTTTTCAAATTTTTCAAATTTTTCAATTTTTTCAAATTTTTCAAATTTTTCAAATTTTTCAAATTTTTCAATTTTTCAAATTTTTCAAATTTTTCAAATTTTTCAAATTTTTCAAATTTTTCAAATTTTTCAAATTTTTCAAATTTTTCAAATTTTTCAATTTTTTCAAATTTTTCAAATTTTTCAAATTTTTTCAAATTTTTCAAATTTTTCAAATTTTTCAAATTTTTCAAATTTTTCAAATTTTTCAAATTTTCAAATTTTTCAAATTTTTCAAATTTTTCAAATTTTTCAAATTTTTCAAATTTTTCAAATTTTTCAAATTTTTCAAATTTTTCAAATTTTTCAAATTTTTCAAATTTTTCAAATTTTTCAAATTTTTCAAATTTTTCAAATTTTTCAAATTTTTCAAATTTTCAAATTTTTCAAATTTTTCAAATTTTTCAAATTTTTCAAATTTTTCAAATTTTTCAAATTTTTCAAATTTTTCAAATTTTTCAATTTTTTCAAATTTTTCAAATTTTTCAAATTTTCAAATTTTTCAAATTTTTCAAATTTTTCAAATTTTTCAAATTTTTCAAATTTTTCAAATTTTTCAAATTTTTCAAATTTTTCAAATTTTTCAAATTTTTCAATTTTTCAAATTTTTCAAATTTTTCATTTCAAATTTTTCAAATTTTTCAAATTTTTCAAATTTTTCAATTTTTCAAATTTTTCAAATTTTTCAAATTTTTCAAATTTTTCAAATTTTTCAAATTTTTCAATTTTTCAAATTTTTCAAATTTTTCAAATTTTTCAAATTTTTCAAATTTTTCAAATTTTTCAAATTTTTCAAATTTTTCAAATTTTTCAATTTTTTCAAATTTTTCAAATTTTTCAAATTTTCAAATTTTTCAAATTTTTCAAATTTTTCAAATTTTTCAAATTTTTCAAATTTTCAAATTTTTCAAATTTTTCAAATTTTTCAATTTTTTCAATTTTTCAAATTTTCAATCAAATTTTTCAAATTTTTCAAATTTTTCAAATTTTTCAAATTTTTTTTCAAATTTTTCAAATTTTTCAAATTTTTCAAATTTTTCAAATTTTTATTTTCAATTTTTCAAATTTTTCAAATTTTTCAAATTTTTCAAATTTTTCCAAATTTTTCAAATTTTTCAAATTTTTCAAATTTTTCAATTTTTCAAATTTTTATTCAAATTTTTCAAATTTTTCAAATTTTTCAAATTTTTTTTCAAATTTTCAATTTTTCAAATTTTTCAAATTTTTCAAATTTTTCAAATTTTTCAAATTTTTCAAATTTTTCAAATTTTTCAAATTTTTCAAATTTTTCAAATTTTTCAAATTTTCAAATTTTTCAAATTTTTCAAATTTTTCAAATTTTTCAAATTTTTCAAATTTTTCAATTTTTCAAATTTTTATTTTCAAATTTTTCAAATTTTTCAAATTTTCAAATTTTCAAATTTTTCAAATTTTTCAAATTTTTCAAATTTTTCAAATTTTTTCAAATTTTTCAAATTTTTCAAATTTTTCAAATTTTTCAAATTTTTCAAATTTTTCAATTTTTCAAATTTTTCAAATTTTTCAAATTTTTCAAATTTTTCAAATTTTTCAATTTTTTCAAATTTTTCAAATTTTTCAATTTCAAATTTTTCAAATTTTTCAAATTTTTCAAATTTTTCAAATTTTTCAAATTTTTCAAATTTTTCAAATTTTTCAAATTTTTCAAATTTTTCAAATTTTCAAATTTTTCTTTTCAAATTTTTCAAATTTTTTTCAAATTTTTCAAATTTTTCAAATTTTTCAAATTTTTCAAATTTTTCAAATTTTTCAAATTTTTCAAATTTTTCAAATTTTTCAAATTTTTCAAATTTTTTTTCAAATTTTTCAAATTTTTCAAATTTTTCAAATTTTTTAAATTTTTCAAATTTTTCAAATTTTTCAAATTTTTCAAATTTTTCAAATTTTTCAAATTTTTTCAAATTTTTCAATTTTTTTCAAATTTTTCAAATTTTTTTTCAAATTTTTCAAATTTTTCAAATTTTTCAAATTTTTCAAATTTTCAAATTTTTCAAATTTTTCAAATTTTTCAAATTTTTTTCAAATTTTTCAAATTTTTCAAATTTTTCAAATTTTCAAATTTTTCAATTTTTCAAATTTTTCAAATTTTTCAAATTTTTCAAATTTTTCAAATTTTTTCAAATTTTTCAAATTTTTCAAATTTTTCAAATTTTTCAAATTTTTCAAATTTTTCAAATTTTTCAAATTTTTCAAATTTTTCAAATTTTTCAAATTTTTCAAATTTTTCAAATTTTTCAAATTTTTCAAATTTTTCAAATTTTTCAAATTTTTCAAATTTTTCAAATTTTTCAAATTTTTCAAATTTTTCAAATTTTTCAATTTTTCAAATTTTTCAAATTTTTCAAATTTTTCAAATTTTTCAAATTTTTCAAATTTTTCAAATTTTTCAAATTTTTCAAATTTTTCAAATTTTTCAAATTTTTTTCAAATTTTTCAAATTTTCAAATTTTTCAAATTTTTCAAATTTTTCAAATTTTTCAAATTTTTCAAATTTTTCAAATTTTTCAAATTTTTCAATTTTTTCAAATTTTTCAAATTTTTTCAAATTTTTTCAAATTTTTTCAAATTTTTTTTCAAATTTTTCAATTTTTTCAAATTTTTCAAATTTTTCAAATTTTTCAAATTTTTCAAATTTTTCAATTTTTCAAATTTTTCAAATTTTTCAAATTTTTCAAATTTTTCAAATTTTCAAATTTTTCAAATTTTTCAAATTTTTCAATTTTTCAAATTTTTCAAATTTTTCAATTTTTCAAATTTTTCAAATTTTTCAATTTTTCAAATTTTTCAAATTTTTCAAATTTTTCAAATTTTTCAAATTTTTCAAATTTTTCAAATTTTTCAAATTTTTCAAATTTTTCAAATTTTTCAAATTTTTCAAATTTTTTTCAAATTTTTCAAATTTTTCAAATTTTTCAAATTTTCAAATTTTTCAAATTTTTCAAATTTTTCAAATTTTTTCAAATTTTTCAAATTTTTCAAATTTTTCAAATTTTTCAAATTTTTCAAATTTTTCAAATTTTTCAAATTTTTCAAATTTTTCAAATTTTTCAAATTTTTCAAATTTTTCAAATTTTTCAAATTTTCAATTAAATTTTCAAATTTTTCAAATTTTTTCAAATTTTTCAAATTTTTCAAATTTTTCAAATTTTTCAAATTTTTCAAATTTTTCAAATTTTTCAAATTTTTCAAATTTTTCAAATTTTTCAAATTTTTCAAATTTTCAAATTTTTCAATTTTTCAATTTTTTCAAATTTTTCAAATTTTTTCAAATTTTTCAAATTTTTCAAATTTTTCAAATTTTTCAAATTTTTTCAAATTTTTCAAATTTTTCAAATTTTTCAAATTTTTCAAATTTTTCAAATTTTTCAAATTTTTCAAATTTTTCAAATTTTTCAAATTTTCAAATTTTTCAAATTTTTCAAATTTTTCAAATTTTTCAAATTTTTCAAATTTTTCAAATTTTTCAAATTTTTCAAATTTTTCAAATTTTTCAAATTTTTCAAATTTTTCAAATTTTCAAATTTTTCAAATTTTTCAAATTTTTCAAATTTTTCAAATTTTTCAATTTTTCAAATTTTTCAATTTTTCAAATTTTTCAAATTTTTTTCAAATTTTTCAAATTTTTCAAATTTTTCAAATTTTTCAAATTTTTCAAATTTTTCAAATTTTTCAAATTTTTCAAATTTTTCAAATTTTTCAAATTTTTCAAATTTTTCAAATTTTTCAAATTTTTCAAATTTTTCAAATTTTTCAATTTTTTCAAATTTTTCAAATTTTTCAAATTTTTCAAATTTTTCAAATTTTTCAAATTTTTCAAATTTTTCAATTTTTCAAATTTTCAAATTTTTCAAATTTTTCAAATTTTTCAAATTTTTCAAATTTTTCAAATTTTTCAAATTTTTCAAATTTTTCAAATTTTTTCAAATTTTTCAAATTTTTCAAATTTTTCAAATTTTTCAAATTTTTTCAAATTTTTCAAATTTTTCAAATTTTTCAATTTTTTCAAATTTTTCAAATTTTTCAAATTTTTCAAATTTTTCAAATTTTTCAAATTTTTCAAATTTTTCAAATTTTTCAAATTTTTCAAATTTTTCAAATTTTTCAAATTTTTCAAATTTTTCAATTTTTTCAAATTTTTCAAATTTTTTTCAATTTTTCAAATTTTTCAAATTTTTCAAATTTTTCAAATTTTTCAAATTTTTCAAATTTTTCAAATTTTTCAAATTTTTCAATTTTTTCAAATTTTTCAATTTTTCAAATTTTTCAAATTTTTCAAATTTTTCAAATTTTTCAAATTTTTCAATTTTTTCAAATTTTTCAAATTTTTCAAATTTTTCAAATTTTTTTTCAAATTTTTCAAATTTTTCAAATTTTTCAAATTTTTCAAATTTTTCAACTTTTTCAAATTTTTCAAATTTTTCAAATTTTTCAATTTTTTCAAATTTTTCAAATTTTTCAAATTTTTCAAATTTTTCAAATTTTTCAAATTTTTCAAATTTTTCAAATTTTTCAATTTTTTCAATTTTTCAAATTTTTCAAATTTTTCAAATTTTCAAATTTTTCAAATTTTTCAAATTTTTCAAAAATTTTTCAAATTTTTCAAATTTTTCAATTTTTTCAAATTTTTCAAATTTTTCAAATTTTTCAAATTTTTCAAATTTTTCAATTTTTCAAATTTTTCAAATTTTTCAAATTTTTCAAATTTTTCAATTTTTCAAATTTTTTTCAAATTTTTCAATTTTTTCAAATTTTTCAAATTTTTCAATTTTTCAAATTTTTCAAATTTTTCAAATTTTCAAATTTTTCAAATTTTTCAAATTTTTCAAATTTTTCAAATTTTTCAAATTTTTCAATTTTTCAAATTTTTCAAATTTTTCAAATTTTTCAATTTTTCAAATTTTTCAAATTTTTCAAATTTTTCAAATTTTTCAAATTTTTCAAATTTTTCAAATTTTTCAATTTTTTCAAATTTTTCAAATTTTTCAAATTTTTCAAATTTTTCAAATTTTTCAAATTTTTCAAATTTTTCAAATTTTTCAAATTTTTCAAATTTTTCAAATTTTTCAATTTTTTCAAATTTTTCAATTTTTTCAAATTTTTCAAATTTTTCAATTTTTTCAAATTTTTCAAATTTTTCAAATTTTTCAAATTTTTCAAATTTTTCAAATTTTCAAATTTTTCAAATTTTTCAAATTTTTTTCAAATTTTTCAAATTTTTCAAATTTTTCAAATTTTTCAAATTTTTCAAATTTTTCAAATTTTTCAAATTTTTCAAATTTTTCAAATTTTTCAATTTTTTCAAATTTTTCAAATTTTTCAAATTTTTCAAATTTTTTAAATTTTTCAAATTTTTCAAATTTTTCAATTTTTTCAAATTTTTCAAATTTTTCAAATTTTTCAAATTTTTCAAATTTTTCAAATTTTTTTCAAATTTTTCAAATTTTTTTCAAATTTTTCAATTTTTCAAATTTTTCAAATTTTTTTCAAATTTTTCAAATTTTTCAAATTTTTCAAATTTTTCAAATTTTTCAAATTTTTCAAATTTTTCAAATTTTTCAAATTTTTCAAATTTTTCAAATTTTTTTCAAATTTTTCAATTTTTCAAATTTTTCAAATTTTTCAAATTTTTCAAATTTTTCAAATTTTTCAAATTTTTCAAATTTTTCAAATTTTTCAAATTTTTCAAATTTTTCAAATTTTTCAAATTTTTCAAATTTTTCAAATTTTTCAAATTTTCAAATTTTTCAAATTTTTCAATTTTTTCAATTTTTCAAATTTTTCAATTTTTCAAATTTTTCAAATTTTTCAAATTTTTCAAATTTTTCAAATTTTTCAATTTTTTCAAATTTTTCAAATTTTTCAAATTTTCAAATTTTTCAAATTTTTTTCAATTTTTTCAAATTTTTCAAATTTTTCAAATTTTTCAAATTTTTCAAATTTTTCAAATTTTTCAAATTTTTCAAATTTTTTCAAATTTTTCAAATTTTTCAAATTTTTCAAATTTTTCAATTTTTTCAAATTTTTCAAATTTTTCAAATTTTTCAATTTTTTCAAATTTTTCAAATTTTTCATAATTTTTCAAATTTTTCAATTTTTCAAATTTTTCAAATTTTTCAAATTTTTCAAATTTTTCAAATTTTTCAATTTTTCAAATTTTTCAAATTTTTCAAATTTTTCAAATTTTTCAAATTTTTCAAATTTTTCAAATTTTTTTCAAATTTTTCAAATTTTTCAAATTTTTCAAATTTTTCAAATTTTTCAAATTTTTCAAATTTTTCAATTTTTTCAAATTTTTCAAATTTTTCAAATTTTTCAATTTTTTCAAATTTTTCAATTTTTTCAAATTTTTCAAATTTTTCAAATTTTTCAATTTTTCAAATTTTTCAAATTTTTCAAATTTTTCAAATTTTTCAAATTTTTCAAATTTTTCAAATTTTTCAAATTTTCAAATTTTTCAATTTTTCAATTTTTCAAATTTTTCAAATTTTTCAAATTTTTCAATTTTTTCAAATTTTTTTTCAAATTTTTCAAATTTTTCAAATCTTTCAAATTTTTCAAATTTTTCAAATTTTTCAAATTTTTCAATTTTTCAAATTTTTCAATTTTTTCAAATTTTTTCAAATTTTTCAAATTTTTCAAATTTTTCAAATTTTTCAAATTTTTCAAATTTTTCAATTTTTCAAATTTTTCAAATTTTTCAAATTTTTCAAATTTTTCAAATTTTTCAAATTTTTCAAATTTTTCAAATTTTTCAAATTTTTCAATTTTTTCAAATTTTTCAAATTTTTCAAATTTTTCAAATTTTTCAAATTTTTCAAATTTTTCAAATTTTTCAAATTTTTCAATTTTTTCAAATTTTTAAAATTTTTCAAATTTTTCAAATTTTTCAAATTTTTCAAATTTTTCAAATTTTTTCAAATTTTTCAATTTTTTCAAATTTTTCAAATTTTTCAATTTTTTCAACTTTTTCAAATTTTCAAATTTTTCAAATTTTTCAAATTTTTCAAATTTTTCAAATTTTTTAAATTTTTCAAATTTTTTCAAATTTTTCAAATTTTTCAAATTTTTCAAATTTTTCAAATTTTTCAATTTTTTCAATTTTTTCAAATTTTTCAAATTTTTCAAATTTTTCAAATTTTTCAAATTTTTTTTCAATTTTTCAAATTTTTCAAATTTTTCAATTTTTCAAATTTTTCAAATTTTTCAAATTTTTCAATTTTTTCAATTTTTCAAATTTTTCAAATTTTTCAAATTTTCAAATTTTTCAATTTTTTCAATTTTTTCAAATTTTTCAAATTTTTCAAATTTTTCAAATTTTTCAAATTTTTCAAATTTTTCAAATTTTTCAAATTTTTCAAATTTTTCAAATTTTTCAAATTTTTCAAATTTTTCAAATTTTTCAAATTTTTTAAATTTTTCAATTTTTTCAAATTTTCAAATTTTTTCAAATTTTTCAAATTTTTTTCAAATTTTTCAATTTTTCAAATTTTTCAAATTTTTCAAATTTTTCAAATTTTTCAAATTTTTCAATTTTTTCAAATTTTTCAATTTTTTCAATTTTTCAAATTTTTCAAATTTTTCAAATTTTTCAAATTTTTCAAATTTTTCAAATTTTTCACTAATTTTTCAAATTTTCAAATTTTCAAATTTTTCAACTTTTCAAATTTTTCAATTTTTCAAATTTTTCAATTTTTTCAAATTTTTCAAATTTTTCAAATTTTTCAATTTTTCAATTTTTTCAAATTTTTCAAATTTTTCAATTTTTCTTAAATTTTTCAAATTTTTCAAATTTTTCAAATTTTTCAAATTTTTCAAATTTTTCAATTTTTCAATTTTTTCAAATTTTTCAATTTTTCAAATTTTTCAATTTTTCAAATTTTTCAATTTTTCAAATTTTTCAAATTTTTCAAATTTTTCAATTTTTTCAAATTTTTCAAATTTTTCAACTTTTTCAAATTTTTCAATTTTTCAAATTTTTCAAATTTTCAAATTTTTCAATTTTTCAATTTTTCAATTTTTCAAATTTTTCAAATTTTTCAAATTTTTCAAATTTTTCAAATTTTTCAAATTTTCAAATTTTTCAAATTTTTCAAATTTTTCAAATTTTTCAAATTTTTCAAATTTTTCAATTTTTCAAATTTTTCAAATTTTTCAAATTTTTCAAATTTTTCAAATTTTTCAAATTTTTCAAATTTTTCAAATTTTTCAAATTTTTCAAATTTTTCAAATTTTTCAAATTTTCAAATTTTTCAATTTTTTCAAATTTTTCAAATTTTTCAAATTTTTCAAATTTTTCAAATTTTTCAAATTTTTCAAATTTTTCAAATTTTTCAAATTTTTCAAATTTTTCAAATTTTTCAAATTTTTCAAATTTTTCAAATTTTTCAAATTTTTCAAATTTTTTCAAATTTTTCAAATTTTTTCAAATTTTTCAAATTTTTCAAATTTTTCAAATTTAATTTTTCAAATTTTTCAAATTTTCAAAATTTTTCAAATTTTTCAAATTTTTCAAATTTTCAAATTTTTCAATTTTTTCAATTTTTTCAAATTTTTCAAATTTTTCAAATTTTTCAAATTTTTCAAATTTTTCAAATTTTTCAAATTTTTTTTCAAATTTTTCAAATTTTTCAATTTTTTTCAAATTTTTCAAATTTTTCAAATTTTTCAAATTTTTCAAATTTTTCAAATTTTTCAAATTTTTCAAATTTTTCAAATTTTTCAAATTTTTCAAATTTTTCAAATTTTTCAAATTTTTCAAATTTTTCAAATTTTTCAAATTTTTCAAATTTTTCAAATTTTTCAAATTTTTCAAATTTTTCAAATTTTTCAATTTTTCAAATTTTTCAAATTTTTCAAATTTTTCAAATTTTTCAAATTTTTCAACTTTTTCAAATTTTTCTTAAATTTTTCAAATTTTTCAAATTTTTCAATTTTTCAAATTTTTTCAAATTTTTCAAATTTTTCAAATTTTTCAAATTTTTCAAATTTTTCAAATTTTTCAATTTTTTCAAATTTTTCAAATTTTTCAAATTTTTCAAATTTTTCAAATTTTTCAAATTTTTCAAATTTTTCAAATTTTTCAAATTTTTCAATTTTTTCAAATTTTTCAAATTTTTCAAATTTTTCAAATTTTTCAAATTTTTCAAATTTTTCAAATTTTTCGAATTTTTTCAAATTTTCAAATTTTTCAAATTTTTCAAATTTTTCAAATTTTTCAAATTTTTCAAATTTTTTTCAAATTTTTCAAATTTTTCAAATTTTTCAAATTTTTCAAATTTTTCAAATTTTTCAAATTTTTCAAATTTTTCAAATTTTTCAAATTTTTAAATTTTTCAAATTTTTCAAATTTTTCAAATTTTTCAAATTTTTTTTCAATTTTTCAAATTTTCAAATTTTTCAAATTTTTCAAATTTTTCAAATTTTTCAAATTTTTCAAATTTTCAAATTTTTCAAATTTTTCAAATTTTTCAATTTTTTCAATTTTTCAAATTTCTCAAATTTTTCAAATTTTTCAAATTTTCAAATTTTCAAATTTTTCAAATTTTTCAAATTTTTCAAATTTTTCAAATTTTTCAAATTTTTCAAATTTTTCAATTTTTCAAATTTTTCAAATTTTTCAAATTTTTCAAATTTTTCAAATTTTTCAAATTTTTCAAATTTTTCAAATTTTCAAATTTTTCAAATTTTTCAAATTTTTCAAATTTTTCAAATTTTTCAAATTTTTCAAATTTTTCAAATTTTTCAAATTTTTCAAATTTTTCAAATTTTTCAATTTTTTTTCAAATTTTTCAAATTTTTCAAATTTTTCAAATTTTTTCAAATTTTTCAAATTTTTCAAATTTTTCAAATTTTTCAAATTTTTCAAATTTTTCAAATTTTTTCAAATTTTTTTTTCAAATTTTTCAAATTTTTCAAATTTTTTTCAAATTTTTCAAATTTTTCAAATTTTTCAAATTTTTCAAATTTTTCAATTTTTTCAAATTTTTTCAAATTTTTCAAATTTTTCAAATTTTTCAAATTTTTCAATTTTTTCAAATTTTTCAAATTTTTCAAATTTTTCAAATTTTTCAAATTTTTCAAATTTTTCAAATTTTTCAAATTTTTCAATTTTTCAAATTTTCAAATTTTCAAATTTTTCAAATTTTTCAAATTTTTCAAATTTTTCAAATTTTTCAAATTTTTCAAATTTTTCAAATTTTCAAATTTTTCAAATTTTTTCAAATTTTTCAAATTTTTCAAATTTTTCAAATTTTTCAATTTTTCAAATTTTTCAAATTTTTTTTCAAATTTTTCAAATTTTTCAATTTTTTTTTCAAATTTTTCAAATTTTTCAAATTTTTCAATTTTTTTCAAATTTTTTTAAATTTTTCAAAATTTTTCAATTTTTCAAATTTTTCAAATTTTTCAAATTTTTCAAATTTTTCAAATTTTTCAATTTTTTCAAATTTTTCAAATTTTTCAAATTTTTCAATTTTTTCAAATTTTTCAAATTTTCAAATTTTTCAAATTTTTCAAATTTTTTAATTTTTTCAAATTTTTTTTCAAATTTTTCAAATTTTCAAATTTTTCAAATTTTTTAAATTTTTCAAATTTTTCAATTTTTCAAAATTTTTCAAATTTTTCAAATTTTTCAAATTTTTCAAATTTTTCAAATTTTTCAAATTTTTCAAAATTTTTCAAATTTTTCAAATTTTTCAAATTTTTCAAATTTTTCAAATTTTTCAAATTTTCAAATTTTTTCAAATTTTTCAAATTTTTCAAATTTTTTCAAATTTTTCAAATTTTTCAAATTTTTCAAATTTTTCAAATTTTTCAATTTTCAAATTTTTCAAATTTTTCAAATTTTTCAAATTTTTCAAATTTTTCAAATTTTTCAAATTTTTCAAATTTTTCAAATTTTTCTTCAAATTTTTCAAATTTTTCAAATTTTTCAAATTTTTCAAATTTTTCAATTTTTTTAAATTTTTCAAATTTTTCAAATTTTTTCAAATTTTTCAAATTTTTCAAATTTTTTAAATTTTTCAAATTTTTCAATTTTTTCAAATTTTTCAAATTTTTCAAATTTTTCAAATTTTTCAAATTTTCAAATTTTTCAATTTTTCAAATTTTTCAAATTTTTCAAATTTTTCAAATTTTTCAAATTTTTCAAATTTTTCAAATTTTTCAAATTTTTCAAATTTTTCAAATTTTTCAAATTTTTCAAATTTTTCAAATTTTTCAAATTTTTCAAATTTTTCAAATTTTTCAAATTTTTCAAATTTTCAAATTTTTCAATTTTTCAAATTTTTCAAATTTTTCAAATTTTTCAAATTTTTCAAATTTTTCAAATTTTTCAAATTTTTCAAATTTTTCAAATTTTTCAAATTTTTCAAATTTTTCAAATTTTTCAAATTTTTTCAATTTTTCAAATTTTTCAAATTTTTCAATTTTTTCAAATTTTTCAAATTTTTCAAATTTTTCAAATTTTTCAAATTTTTCAAATTTTTCAATTTTTTCAAATTTTTCAAATTTTTCAAATTTTTCAAATTTTTTTTCAAATTTTTCAAATTTTCAAATTTTTCAAATTTTTCAAATTTTTCAAATTTTTCAAATTTTTCAAATTTTTCAAATTTTTCAAATTTTTCAAATTTTTCAAATTTTTCAAATTTTTTCAATTTTTCAAATTTTTCAATTTTTTCAAATTTTTCAAATTTTTCAAATTTTTCAAATTTTTCAAATTTTTCAAATTTTTCAAATTTTTCAAATTTTTCAAATTTTTCAAATTTTTCAAATTTTTCAAATTTTTCAAATTTTTCAATTTTTCAAATTTTTCAAATTTTTCAAATTTTTCAAATTTTTCAAATTTTTCAAATTTTTCAAATTTTTCAAATTTTCAAATTTTTCAAATTTTTAAATTTTTCAAATTTTTCAAATTTTTTTCAATTTTTCAAATTTTTCAAATTTTTCAAATTTTTCAAATTTTTCAAATTTTTCAAATTTTTCAAATTTTTCAAATTTTTCAAATTTTTCAAATTTTTCAAATTTTTCAAATTTTTCAAATTTTTCAAATTTTTCAATTTTTCAAATTTTTCAAATTTTTCAAATTTTTCAAATTTTTCAAATTTTTCAAATTTTTCAAATTTTCAAATTTTCAAATTTTTCAAATTTTTTCAAATTTTTCAAATTTTTCAAATTTTTCAAATTTTTCAATTTTTCAAATTTTTCAAATTTTTCAAATTTTTCAAATTTTTCAAATTTTTCAAATTTTTCAATTTTTCAAATTTTTCAAATTTTTCAAATTTTTCAAATTTTTCAAATTTTTCAAATTTTTCAAATTTTTCAAATTTTTCAAATTTTTCAAATTTTTCAAATTTTTCAAATTTTTCAAATTTTTCAAATTTTTCAAATTTTCAAATTTTTCAAATTTTTCAAATTTTTCAAATTTTTCAAATTTTTCAAATTTTCAAATTTTTCAAATTTTTCAAATTTTTCAAATTTTTCAAATTTTTCAATTTTTTCAAATTTTTCAAATTTTTCAAATTTTTCAAATTTTTCAAATTTTTCAAATTTTTTCAAATTTTTCAAATTTTTCAAATTTTTCAAATTTTTCAAATTTTTCAAATTTTTCAAATTTTTCAAATTTTTCAAATTTTTCAAATTTTTCAATTTTTTCAAATTTTTCAAATTTTTCAAATTTTTCAAATTTTTCAAATTTTTCAAATTTTTCAAATTTTTCAAATTTTCAAATTTTTCAAATTTTTCAAATTTTTCAAATTTTTCAAATTTTTCAAATTTTTCAAATTTTTCAAATTTTTTTTCAAATTTTTCAAATTTTTCAAATTTTTCAAATTTTTCAAATTTTTCAAATTTTTCAAATTTTTCAAATTTTTCAAATTTTTCAAATTTTTCAAATTTTTCAAATTTTTCAAATTTTTCAAATTTTTCAAATTTTTCAAATTTTTCAAATTTTTCAAATTTTTCAAATTTTTCAAATTTTTCAAATTTTTCAAATTTTTCAAATTTTTCAAATTTTTCAAATTTTTCAAATTTTTTCAAATTTTTCAAATTTTTCAAATTTTTCAAATTTTTCAAATTTTTTCAAATTTTTCAAATTTTTCAAATTTTTCAAATTTTTCAAATTTTTCAAATTTTTCAAATTTTTCAAATTTTTCAAATTTTTCAAATTTTTCAAATTTTTCAAATTTTTCAAATTTTTCAAATTTTTCAAATTTTTCAAATTTTTCAAATTTTCAAATTTTTCAAATTTTTCAAATTTTTCAAATTTTTCAAATTTTTCAAATTTTTCAAATTTTTCAAATTTTTCAAATTTTTCAAATTTTTCAAATTTTTCAAATTTTTCAAATTTTTCAAATTTTTCAAATTTTTCAAATTTTCAAATTTTTCAAATTTTCAAATTTTTCAAATTTTTCAAATTTTTCAAATTTTTCAAATTTTTCAAATTTTTCAAATTTTTCAAATTTTTCAAATTTTTCAAATTTTTCAATTTTTCAAATTTTTCAAATTTTTCAAATTTTTCAAATTTTTCAAATTTTTCAAATTTTTCAAATTTTTCAAATTTTTCAAATTTTTCAAATTTTTCAAATTTTTCAAATTTTTCAAATTTTTCAAATTTTCAAATTTTTCAAATTTTTCAAATTTTTCAAATTTTTCAAATTTTTCAAATTTTTCAAATTTTTCAAATTTTTCAAATTTTTTAAATTTTTCAAATTTTTCAAATTTTTCAAAAATTTTCAAATTTTTCAAATTTTTCAAATTTTTCAAATTTTTCAAATTTTTCAAATTTTTCAAATTTTTCAAATTTTTCAAATTTTTCAAATTTTCAAATTTTTCAAATTTTTCAAATTTTTCAAATTTTTCAAATTTTTCAAATTTTTCAAATTTTTCAAATTTTTCAAATTTTTCAAATTTTTCAAATTTTTCAAAATTTTTCAAATTTTTCAAATTTTTCAAATTTTTCAAATTTTTCAAATTTTTCAAATTTTCAAATTTTTCAAATTTTTCAAATTTTTCAAATTTTTCAAATTTTTCAAATTTTTCAAATTTTTCAAATTTTTCAAATTTTTCAAATTTTTCAAATTTTTTCAAATTTTTCAAATTTTTCAAATTTTTCAAATTTTTCAAATTTTTCAAAATTTTCAAATTTTTCAAATTTTTCAAATTTTTCAAATTTTCAAAATTTTTCAAATTTTTCAAATTTTTCAAATTTTTCAAATTTTTCAAAATTTTCAAAATTTTCAAATTTTTCAAATTTTTCAAATTTTTTCAAATTTTTCAAATTTTTCAAATTTTTCAAATTTTTCAAATTTTTCAAATTTTTCAAATTTTTCAAATTTTTCAAATTTTTCAAATTTTTCAAATTTTTCAAATTTTTTCAAATTTTCAAATTTTTCAAATTTTTCAAATTTTTTTCAAATTTTTCAAATTTTTCAAATTTTTCAAATTTTTCAAAAATTTTTCAAAAATTTTCAAATTTTTCAAATTTTTCAAATTTTTCAAATTTTTCAAATTTTTCAAATTTTTCAAATTTTCAAATTTTTCAAATTTTTCAAATTTTTCAAATTTTTTTCAAATTTTCAAATTTTTCAAATTTTTCAAATTTTTTTCAAATTTTTCAAATTTTTCAAATTTTTCAAATTTTTCAAATTTTTTAAAATTTTCAAATTTTCAAAATTTTCAAATTTTTCAAATTTTCAAATTTTCAAATTTTTCAAATTTTTCAAATTTTTCAAATTTTCAAATTTTCAAATTTTTCAAATTTTTCAAATTTTTCAAATTTTTCAAATTTTTCAAATTTTTCAAATTTTTCAAATTTTTTTCAAATTTTTCAAATTTTTCAAATTTTTCAAATTTTTCAAATTTTCAAATTTTTCAAATTTTTCAAATTTTTCAAATTTTCAAATTTTTCAAATTTTCAAATTTTTCAAATTTTTCAAATTTTTCAAAATTTTTCAAAATTTTTCAAATTTTTCAAATTTTTCAAATTTTTCAAATTTTTCAAATTTTTCAAATTTTTCAAATTTTCAAATTTTTCAAAATTTCAAAATTTTCAAATTTTTCAAATTTTTCAAATTTTTCAAATTTTTTCAAATTTTTCAAATTTTTCAAAATTTTCAAATTTTTCAAATTTTTCAAATTTTTCAAATTTTTCAAATTTTTCAAATTTTTCAAATTTTTCAAAATTTGAAATTTTTCAAAATTTTCAAATTTTTCAAATTTTCAAATTTTTCAAATTTTTCAAATTTTTCAAAATTTTCAAAATTTTTCAAATTTTTCAAATTTTTCAAATTTTTCAAATTTTTCAAATTTTTCAAATTTTTTTTCAAATTTTTAAAAATTTTCAAATTTTTCAAATTTTTCAAATTTTTCAAAAATTTGAAAATTTTGAAATTTTTCAAAATTTCAAAATTTTCAAAATTTTCAAATTTTTCAAATTTTTCAAATTTTCAAAATTTTTCAAATTTTGAAAATTTTTCAAATTTTTCAAAATTTTCAAATTTTTCAAAAATTTGAAATTTTTTAAAATTTTCAAATTTTTCAAATTTTTCAAATTTTTCAAATTTTCAAATTTTTCAAATTTTTCAAATTTTCAAATTTTTCAAATTTTGAAAATTTTGAAAATTTTCAAAATTTGAAAATTTTTCAAAAATTTTTCAAATTTTTCAAATTTTTCAAATTTTTCAAATTTTTCAAAATTTGAAAATTTTCAAAATTTTCAAAAATTTTTTGAAAATTTGAAAAATTTGAAAAATTTGAAAATTTGAAAAATTTGAAAAATTTTGAAAATTTGTCAAAATTTGAAAAATTTGAAAAATTTGAAAAATTTGAAAATTTTGAAAAATTTGAAAATTTGAAAAAATTTGAAAAATTTGAAAAATTTGAAAAATTTGAAAAATTTGAAAAATTTTTAAAATTTGAAAAATTTGAAAATTTGAAAATTTGAAAATTTTGAAAATTTGAAAATTTGAAAAATTTGAAAATTTGAAAAATTTGAAAAATTTGAAAATTTTGAAAATTTGAAAATTTTGAAAATTTGAAAATTTTTCAAATTTTGAAAAATTTGAAAATTTTGAAAAATTTGAAAATTTGAAAAATTTGAAAAATTTGAAAAATTTGAAAAATTTGAAAAATTTGAAAATTTGAAAATTTGAAAAAATTTGAAAAATTTGAAAAATTTGAAAAATTTGAAAAATTTGAAAAATTTGAAAAATTTGAAAAATTTGAAAAATTTGAAAAATTTTGAAAATTTGAAAATTTGAAAATTTGAAAAATTTGAAAAATTTAGAAAATTTGAAAAATTTGAAAATTTGAAAAATTTGAAAATTTTGAAAATTTGAAAAATTTGAAAATTTGAAAATTTGAAAATTTGAAAATTTGAAAATTTGAAAATTTGAAAAATTTGAAAATTTGAAAATTTGAAAAATTTGAAAAATTTGAAAAATTTGAAAAAATTTGAAAATTTGAAAAATTTGAAAAATTTGAAAAATTTGAAAAATTTGAAAATTTGAAAATTTTGAAAATTTGAAAAATTTGAAAAATTTGAAAAATTGAAAATTTGAAAATTTGAAAAATTTGAAAAATTTGAAAATTTGAAAAATTTGAAAAATTTGAAAAATTTGAAAATTTGAAAAATTTGAAAATTTGAAAAATTTGAAAAATTTGAAAAATTTGAAAAATTTGAAAATTTTGAAAAATTTGAAAAATTTGAAAATTTGAAAAATTTGAAAATTTGAAAATTTGAAAAATTTGAAAAAATTTGAAAATTTGAAAAATTTGAAAATTTGAAAAATTTGAAAATTTGAAAAATTTGAAAAATTTGAAAAATTTGAAAAATTTGAAAATTTGAAAATTTTGAAAATTTGAAAAATTTGAAAATTTGAAAATTTTGAAAAATTTGAAAAATTTGAAAATTTGAAAAATTTGAAAATTTGAAAAATTTGAAAAATTTGAAAATTTGAAAATTTGAAAAATTTGAAAAATTTGAAAAATTTGAAAAATTTGAAAAATTTGAAAAATTTGAAAATTTGAAAAATTTGAAAAATTTGAAAAATTTGAAAAATTTGAAAAATTTGAAAAATTTGAAAAATTTGAAAAATTTGAAAAATTTGAAAATTTGAAAAATTTGAAAAATTTGAAAAATTTGAAAAATTTGAAAAATTTGAAAATTTGAAAAATTTGAAAATTTGAAAATTGAAAATAAAAATTTGAAAAATTTGAAAAATTTGAAAAATTTGAAAAATTTGAAAATTTGAAAAATTTTTGAAAATTTGAAAAATTTGAAAAATTTGAAAAATTGAAAAATTTGAAAAATTTGAAAAATTTGAAAAATTTGAAAAATTTGAAAAATTTGAAAAATTTGAAAAATTTGAAAAATTTGAAAAATTTGAAAAATTTGAAAATTTGAAAAATTTGAAAATTTGAAAATTTGAAAAATTTGAAAAATTTGAAAATTTGAAAATTTGAAAATTTGAAAAATTTGAAAAATTTGAAAAATTTGAAAAATTTGAAAAATTTGAAAAATTTGAAAAATTTGAAAATTTGAAAAATTTGAAAATTTGAAAAATTTGAAAAAATTTGAAAAATTTGAAAAATTTGAAAATTTGAAAAATTTGAAAAATTTGAAAATTTGAAAAATTTGAAAATTTGAAAAATTTGAAAAATTTGAAAATTTGAAAAATTTGAAAAATTTGAAAATTTGAAAATTTGAAAAATTTGAAAAATTTGAAAATTTGAAAAATTTGAAAAATTGAAAATTTGAAAAATTTGAAAATTTGAAAAATTTGAAAAATTTGAAAAATTTGAAAATTTGAAAAATTTGAAAAATTTGAAAATTTGAAAAATTTGAAAAATTTGAAAATTTGAAAAATTTGAAAAATTTGAAAAATTTGAAAATTTGAAAAATTTGAAAAATTTGAAAATTTGAAAAATTTGAAAATTTGAAAATTTGAAAAATTTGAAAAATTTGAAAAATTTGAAAATTTGAAAAATTTGAAAAATTTGAAAAATTTGAAAAAATTGAAAATTTGAAAAATTTGAAAATTTGAAAAAATTTGAAAAATTTGAAAAATTTGAAAAATTTGAAAAATTTGAAAAATTTGAAAAATTTGAAAAATTTGAAAATTTGAAAAATTTGAAAAATTTGAAAATTTGAAAAAAATTGAAAAAAATTTGAAAATTTGAAAAATTTGAAAAATTTGAAAATTTGAAAAATTTGAAAAATTTGAAAAATTTGAAAAATTTGAAAATTTGAAAAATTTGAAAAATTTGAAAAATTTGAAAAATTTGAAAATTTGAAAAATTTGAAAAATTTGAAAAATTTGAAAAATTTGAAAAAAATGAAAATTTGAAAAATTTTGAAAATTTGAAAATTTGAAAATTTGAAAAATTTGAAAATTTTGAAAAATTTGAAAAATTTGAAAAATTTGAAAAATTTGAAAAATTTGAAAAATTTGAAAAATTTGAAAAATTTGAAAAATTTGAAAATTTGAAAATTTGAAAAATTTGAAAAATTTGAAAAATTTGAAAATTTGAAAAATTTGAAAAATTTGAAAAATTTGAAAAATTTGAAAAATTTGAAAATTTGAAAAATTTGAAAATTTGAAAAAATTTGAAAAATTTGAAAATTTGAAAATTTGAAAAATTTGAAAAATTTGAAAATTTGAAAAATTTGAAAAATTTGAAAAATTTGAAAAATTTGAAAATTTGAAAAATTTGAAAAATTTGAAAAATTTGAAAAATTTGAAAATTTGAAAATTTGAAAAATTTGAAAATAAAAATTTGAAAAATTTGAAAAATTTGAAAAATTTGAAAAATTTGAAAAATTTGAAAAATTTGAAAAATTTGAAAATTTGAAAAATTTGAAAAATTTGAAAAATTTGAAAATTTGAAAAATTTGAAAAATTTGAAAATTTGAAAAATTTGAAAAATTTGAAAATTTGAAAAATTTGAAAATTTGAAAAATTTGAAAAATTTGAAAAATTTGAAAAATTTGAAAAATTTGAAAAATTTGAAAATTTGAAAAATTTGAAAATTTGAAAAATTTGAAAATTTGAAAAATTTGAAAAATTTGAAAAATTTGAAAATTTGAAAATTTGAAAAATTTGAAAAATTTGAAAAATTTGAAAAATTTGAAAAATTTGAAAAATTTGAAAAATTTGAAAATTTGAAAATTTGAAAATTTGAAAATTTGAAAATTTGAAAAATTTGAAAAATTTGAAAAATTTGAAAAATTTGAAAATTTGAAAAATTTGAAAAATTTGAAAAATTGAAAATTTGAAAAATTTGAAAAATTTGAAAAAAATTTGAAAAATTTGAAAAATTTGAAAATTTGAAAAATTTGAAAATTTGAAAAATTTGAAAATTTGAAAATTTGAAAAATTTGAAAATTTGAAAAATTTGAAAAATTTGAAAAATTTGAAAAATTTGAAAAATTTGAAAAATTTGAAAAATTTGAAAAATTTGAAAAATTTGAAAATTTGAAAAATTTGAAAATTTGAAAAATTTGAAAAATTTGAAAAATTTGAAAAATTTGAAAAATTTGAAAAATTTGAAAAATTTGAAAATTTGAAAATTTTGAAAAATTTGAAAAATTTGAAAAATTTGAAAAATTTGAAAAATTTGAAAAATTTGAAAAATTTGAAAAATTTGAAAAATTTGAAAATTTGAAAAATTTGAAAATTTGAAAAATTTGAAAAATTTGAAAAATTTGAAAAATTTGAAAATTTGAAAAATTTGAAAAATTTGAAAAAAATTTGAAAAATTTGAAAAATTTGAAAAATTTGAAAAATTTGAAAATTTGAAAATTTGAAAAATTTGAAAAATTTGAAAATTTGAAAAATTTGAAAAATTTGAAAAATTTGAAAAATTTGAAAATTTGAAAAATTTGAAAAATTTGAAAATTTGAAAAATTTGAAAATTTGAAAAATTTGAAAAATTTGAAAAATTTGAAAAATTTGAAAAATTTGAAAAATTTGAAAAATTTGAAAAATTGAAAAATTTGAAAATTTGAAAAATTTGAAAAATTTGAAAATTTGAAAATTTGAAAATTTGAAAAATTTGAAAAATTTGAAAAATTTGAAAAATTTGAAAAATTTGAAAAATTTGAAAAATTTGAAAATTTGAAAAATTTGAAAAATTTGAAAAAATTTGAAAATTTGAAAATTTGAAAAATTTGAAAAATTTGAAAAATTTGAAAATTTGAAAATTTGAAAAATTTGAAAAATTTGAAAAATTTGAAAAATTTGAAAATTTGAAAAATTTGAAAATTTGAAAAATTTGAAAAATTTGAAAAATTTGAAAAATTTGAAAAATTTGAAAAATTGAAAAATTTGAAAAATTTGAAAAATTTGAAAAATTTGAAAAATTTGAAAAATTTGAAAAATTTGAAAAATTTGAAAAATTTGAAAAATTTGAAAAATTTGAAAAATTTGAAAAATTTGAAAATTTGAAAAATTTGAAAAATTTGAAAAATTTGAAAAATTTGAAAATTTGAAAAATTTGAAAAATTTGAAAATTTGAAAAATTTGAAAATTTGAAAAATTTGAAAATTTGAAAAATTTGAAAAATTTGAAAAATTTGAAAAATTTGAAAATTTGAAAATTTGAAAAATTTGAAAATTTGAAAATTTGAAAAATTTGAAAAATTTGAAAAATTTGAAAAATTTGAAAAATTTGAAAAATTTGAAAAATTTGAAAAATTTGAAAAATTTGAAAAATTTGAAAAAAAATTTGAAAAATTTGAAAATTTGAAAAAATTGAAAATTTGAAAAATTTGAAAAATTTGAAAAATTTGAAAAATTTGAAAAATTTGAAAAATTTGAAAAATTTGAAAAATTTGAAAATTTGAAAAATTTGAAAAATTTGAAAAATTTGAAAAATTTGAAAAAATTTGAAAAATTTGAAAAATTTGAAAAATTTGAAAAATTTGAAAAATTTGAAAATTTTGAAAATTTGAAAAATTTGAAAAATTTGAAAATTTGAAAAAATTGAAAAATTTGAAAATTTGATTTGAAAAATTTGAAAAATTTGAAAAATTTGAAAAATTTAGAAAATTTGAAAAATTTGAAAAATTTGAAAAATTTGAAAAATTTGAAAAATTTGAAAATTTGAAAAATTTGAAAAATTTGAAAAATTTGAAAAATTTGAAAAATTTGAAAAATTTGAAAATTTGAAAAATTTGAAAAATTTGAAAAATTTGAAAAATTTGAAAAATTTGAAAATTTGAAAAATTTGAAAATTTGAAAAATTTGAAAAATTTGAAAAATTTGAAAAATTTGAAAAATTTGAAAAATTTGAAAAATTTGAAAATTTGAAAAATTTGAAAAATTTGAAAAATTTGAAAAATTTGAAAATTTGAAAAATTTGAAAAATTTGAAAAATTTGAAAAATTTGAAAAATTTGAAAAATTTGAAAAATTTGAAAAATTTGAAAAATTTGAAAAATTTGAAAAATTTGAAAAATTTGAAAAATTTGAAAAATTTGAAAAATTTGAAAAATTTGAAAAATTTGAAAATTTGAAAAATT
This sequence comes from Drosophila fuyamai, assembly GCA_018153365.1. NCBI lineage: Eukaryota > Metazoa > Arthropoda > Insecta > Diptera > Drosophilidae > Drosophila > Drosophila fuyamai. The sequence goes on along the minus strand of JAECXW010000415.1, from coordinate 2,914,481 downwards.
GAAAAATTTGAAAAATTTGAAAAATTTGAAAAATTTGAAAAATTTGAAAATTTGAAAAATTTGAAAAATTTGAAAATTTGAAAAATTTGAAAAATTTGAAAATTTGAAAAATTTGAAAATTTGAAAAATTTGAAAAAATTTGAAAAATTTGAAAAATTTGAAAATTTGAAAAATTTGAAAAATTTGAAAAATTTGAAAAATTTGAAAAATTTGAAAAATTTGAAAAATTGAAAATTTGAAAAATTTGAAAAATTTGAAAAATTTGAAAATTTGAAAAATTTGAAAAATTTGAAAAATTTGAAAAATTTGAAAAATTTGAAAAATTTGAAAAATTTGAAAATTTGAAAAATTTGAAAATTTGAAAAATTTGAAAATTTGAAAATTTGAAAAATTTGAAAAATTTGAAAAATTTGAAAATTTGAAAATTTGAAAAATTTGAAAAATTTGAAAAATTTGAAAAATTTGAAAAATTTGAAAATTTGAAAAATTTGAAAATTTGAAAATTTGAAAAATTTGAAAAATTTGAAAAATTTGAAAAATTTGAAAAATTTGAAAAATTGAAAAATTTGAAAATTTGAAAATTTGAAAAATTTGAAAAATTTGAAAAATTTGAAAAATTTGAAAAATTTGAAAATTTGAAAAAATTTGAAAAATTTGAAAAATTTGAAAAATTTGAAAAATTTGAAAAATTGAAAAATTTGAAAAATTTGAAAAATTGAAAAATTTGAAAAATTTGAAAAATTTGAAAAATTTGAAAAATTTGAAAAATTTGAAAAATTTGAAAAATTTGAAAAATTTGAAAAATTTGAAAAATTTGAAAAATTTGAAAAATTTGAAAATTTGAAAAATTTGAAAAATTTGAAAAATTTGAAAAATTTGAAAAATTTGAAAAATTTGAAAAATTTGAAAAATTTGAAAAATTTGAAAAATTTGAAAAATTTGAAAAATTTGAAAAATTTGAAAAATTTGAAAATTTGAAAAATTTGAAAAATTTGAAAAATTTGAAAATTTGAAAATTTGAAAAATTTGAAAATTTTGAAAAATTTGAAAAATTTGAAAAATTTGAAAAATTTGAAAAAATTTGAAAAATTTGAAAATTTGAAAATTTGAAAATTTGAAAAATTTGAAAAATTTGAAAAATTTGAAAAATTTGAAAAATTTGAAAAATTTGAAAAATTTGAAAAATTTGAAAATTTGAAAAATTTGAAAATTTGAAAAATTTGAAAAATTTGAAAAATTTGAAAAATTTGAAAAATTGAAAAATTTGAAAATTTGAAAAATTTGAAAAATTTGAAAATTTGAAAAATTTGAAAAATTTGAAAAATTTGAAAAATTTGAAAAATTTGAAAAATTTGAAAAATTTGAAAATTTGAAAAATTTGAAAAATTTGAAAAATTTGAAAAATTTGAAAAATTTGAAAAATTTGAAAAATTTGAAAAAAAATTTGAAAAATTTGAAAAAATTTGAAAAATTTGAAAAATTTGAAAAATTTGAAAATTTGAAAAATTTGAAAAATTTGAAAAATTTGAAAATTTGAAAAATTTGAAAAATTTGAAAAATTTGAAAAATTTGAAAAATTGAAAAATTTGAAAATTTGAAAATTTGAAAAATTTGAAAAATTTGAAAAATTTGAAAAATTTGAAAAATTTGAAAAATTTGAAAAATTTGAAAAATTTGAAAATTTGAAAAATTTGAAAAATTTGAAAATTTGAAAAATTTGAAAAATTTGAAAAATTTGAAAAATTTGAAAAATTTGAAAAATTTGAAAAATTTGAAAAAAATTGAAAAATTTGAAAAAATTTGAAAAATTTGAAAATTTGAAAAATTTGAAAAATTTGAAAAATTTGAAAAATTTGAAAAATTTGAAAATTTGAAAAATTTGAAAAATTTGAAAAATTTGAAAAATTTGAAAAATTTGAAAAATTTGAAAAATTTGAAAAATTTGAAAAATTTGAAAAATTTGAAAAATTTGAAAAATTTGAAAAATTTGAAAAAATTTGAAAAATTTGAAAAATTTGAAAAATTGAAAAATTTGAAAAATTTGAAAAATTTGAAAAATTTGAAAAATTTGAAAAATTTGAAAAAAATTTTGAAAAATTTGAAAAATTTGAAAAATTTGAAAAATTTGAAAAATTTGAAAAATTTGAAAAATTTGAAAAATTTGAAAAATTTGAAAAATTTGAAAAATTTGAAAAATTTGAAAAATTTGAAAAATTTGAAAAATTTGAAAATTTGAAAAATTTGAAAAATTTGAAAAATTGAAAAATTTGAAAAATTTGAAAATTTGAAAAATTTGAAAAATTTGAAAAAATTTGAAAATTTGAAAAATTTGAAAAATTTGAAAATTTGAAAAATTTGAAAAATTTGAAAAATTTGAAAAATTTGAAAATTTGAAAAATTTGAAAAATTTGAAAAATTTGAAAAATTTGAAAAATTTGAAAAATTTGAAAAATTTGAAAAATTTGAAAAATTTGAAAAATTTGAAAAATTTGAAAAATTTGAAAAATTTGAAAAATTGAAAAATTTGAAAAATTTGAAAAATTTGAAAAATTTGAAAAATTTGAAAAATTTGAAAAATTTGAAAAATTTGAAAATTTTGAAAAATTTGAAAAATTTGAAAATTTGAAAAATTTGAAAAATTTGAAAAATTTGAAAAATTTGAAAAAATTTGAAAATTTGAAAAATTTGAAAATTTGAAAAATTGAAAAATTTGAAAAATTTGAAAAATTTGAAAAATTTGAAAAATTTGAAAAATTTGAAAAATTTGAAAAAAATTTGAAAAAATTTGAAAAATTTGAAAATTTGAAAAATTTGAAAATTTGAAAATTTGAAAAATTTGAAAAATTTGAAAAATTTGAAAAATTTGAAAATTTGAAAAATTTGAAAATTTGAAAAATTTGAAAAATTTGAAAAATTTGAAAAATTTGAAAAATTTGAAAATTTGAAAATTTGAAAATTTGAAAAATTTGAAAAATTTGAAAATTTGAAAAATTTGAAAAATTTGAAAAATTTGAAAATTTGAAAAATTTGAAAAATTTGAAAAATTTGAAAAATTTGAAAAATTTGAAAAATTTGAAAAATTTGAAAAATTTGAAAAATTTGAAAAATTTGAAAAATTTGAAAAATTTGAAAAATTTGAAAAATTTGAAAAATTTGAAAAATTGAAAAATTTGAAAAATTTGAAAAATTTGAAAAATTTGAAAAATTTGAAAAATTTGAAAAATTTGAAAAATTTGAAAATTTGAAAAATTTGAAAAATTTGAAAATTTGAAAAATTTGAAAAATTTGAAAAATTTGAAAAATTTGAAAAATTTGAAAAATTTGAAAAATTTGAAAAATTTGAAAATTTGAAAAATTTGAAAAATTTGAAAATTGAAAAATTTGAAAAATTTGAAAAATTTGAAAAATTTGAAAAATTTGAAAAATTTGAAAATTTGAAAAATTTGAAAAATTTGAAAATTTGAAAAATTTGAAAAATTTGAAAATTTGAAAATTTGAAAAATTTGAAAATTTGAAAAATTTGAAAAATTTGAAAAATTTGAAAAATTTGAAAAATTTGAAAAATTTGAAAATTTGAAAAATTTGAAAAATTTGAAAAATTTGAAAAAATTTGAAAAATTTGAAAAATTTGAAAATTTGAAAAATTTGAAAAATTTGAAAAAATTTGAAAAATTTGAAAAATTTGAAAAATTTGAAAAAATTTGAAAAATTTGAAAATTTGAAAAATTTGAAAAATTTGAAAAATTTGAAAAATTTGAAAAATTTGAAAAATTTGAAAAATTTGAAAATTTGAAAAATTTGAAAAATTTGAAAAATTTGAAAAATTTGAAAATTTGAAAAATTTGAAAAATTTGAAAAATTTGAAAAATTTGAAAAATTTGAAAAATTTGAAAATTTGAAAAAATTTGAAAAATTTGAAAATTTGAAAAATTTGAAAAATTTGAAAAATTTGAAAAATTTGAAAAATTTGAAAAATAATTGAAAAATTTGAAAAATTTGAAAAATTTGAAAAATTTGAAAAATTTGAAAAATTTGAAAAATTTGAAAAATTTGAAAAATTTGAAAAATTTGAAAATTTGAAAAATTTGAAAAATTTGAAAAATTTGAAAAATTATTGAAAATTTGAAAAATTTGAAAAATTTGAAAATTTGAAAAAATTTGAAAAATTTGAAAAATTTGAAAATTTGAAAATTTGAAAATTTGAAAAATTTGAAAAATTTGAAAAATTTGAAAAAATTTGAAAAATTTGAAAATTTGAAAAATTTGAAAAATTTGAAAAAATTTGAAAAATTTGAAAAATTTGAAAAATTTGAAAAATTTGAAAAATTTGAAAAATTTGAAAAATTTGAAAAATTTGAAAAATTTGAAAAATTTGAAAAAATTTGAAAAATTGAAAATTTGAAAAATTTGAAAATTTGAAAAATTTGAAAAATTTGAAAAATTTGAAAAATTTGAAAAATTTGAAAAATTTGAAAAATTTGAAAAATTTGAAAAATTTGAAAAATTTGAAAATTTGAAAAATTTGAAAAATTTGAAAAATTTGAAAAATTTGAAAAATTTGAAAATTTGAAAATTTGAAAAATTTGAAAAATTTGAAAAATTTGAAAAATTTGAAAAATTTGAAAAATTTGAAAAATTTGAAAAATTGAAAAATTTGAAAAATTTGAAAAATTTGAAAAAAAATTTGAAAAATTTGAAAAATTTGAAAAATTTGAAAAATTTGAAAAATTTGAAAAATTTGAAAAATTTGAAAAATTTGAAAAATTTGAAAAATTTGAAAAATTTGAAAAATTTGAAAAATTTGAAAATTTGAAAAATTTGAAAAATTTGAAAATTTGAAAAATTTGAAAAATTTGAAAAATTTGAAAAATTTGAAAAATTTGAAAAATTTGAAAATGAAAAATTGAAAAAAATTGAAAAATTTGAAAATTTGAAAAATTTGAAAAATTTGAAAATTTGAAAAATTTGAAAAATTTGAAAATTTGAAAATTTTGAAAATTTGAAAAATTTGAAAAATTTGAAAAATTTGAAAAATTTGAAAAATTTGAAAAATTTGAAAAATTTGAAAAATTTGAAAAATTTGAAAAATTTGAAAATTTGAAAAATTTGAAAAATTTGAAAAATTTGAAAATTTGAAAAATTTGAAAAAATTTGAAAAATTTGAAAAATTTGAAAATTTGAAAAATTTGAAAAATTTGAAAAAAAAATTTGAAAAATTTGAAAAATTTGAAAAATTTGAAAATTTGAAAAAATTTGAAAAATTTGAAAATTTGAAAAATTTGAAAAATTTGAAAAATTTGAAAAATTTGAAAAATTTGAAAAATTTGAAAAATTTGAAAAATTTGAAAAATTTGAAAATTTGAAAAATTTGAAAAATTTGAAAAAATTTGAAAATTTGAAAAATTTGAAAAATTTGAAAATTTGAAAAATTTGAAAAATTTGAAAAATTTGAAAAATTTGAAAAATTTGAAAAATTTGAAAAATTTGAAAAATTTGAAAAATTTGAAAAATTTGAAAAATTTGAAAAATTTGAAAAAATTTGAAAAATTTGAAAAATTTGAAAAATTTGAAAAATTTGAAAAATTTGAAAAATTTGAAAAATTTGAAAATTTGAAAAATTTGAAAAATTTGAAAAATTTGAAAATTTGAAAAATTTGAAAAATTTGAAAAATTTGAAAAATTTGAAAAATTTGAAAAAATTTGAAAAATTTGAAAATTTGAAAAATTTGAAAAATTTGAAAAATTTGAAAAATTTGAAAAATTTGAAAAATTTGAAAAATTTGAAAAATTTGAAAAATTTGAAAAATTTGAAAAATTTGAAAAATTTGAAAAATTTGAAAAATTTGAAAAATTTGAAAAATTTGAAAAATTTGAAAATTTGAAAATTTGAAAAATTTGAAAAATTTGAAAAATTTGAAAAATTTGAAAAATTTGAAAAATTTGAAAAATTTGAAAAATTTGAAAAATTTGAAAAATTTGAAAAATTTGAAAAATTTGAAAAATTTGAAAATTTGAAAAATTTGAAAAATTTGAAAAATTTGAAAAATTTGAAAATTTGAAAAATTTGAAAAATTTGAAAAATTTGAAAATTTTGAAAAATTTGAAAAATTTGAAAAATTTGAAAAATTTGAAAAATTTGAAAAATTTGAAAAATTTGAAAATTTGAAAAATTTGAAAAATTTGAAAATTTGAAAAATTTGAAAAATTTGAAAAATTTGAAAAAAAAATTTGAAAAATTTGAAAAATTTGAAAAATTTGAAAAATTTGAAAAATTTGAAAATTTGAAAAATTTGAAAAATTTGAAAATTTGAAAAATTTGAAAAATTTGAAAAATTTGAAAAAATTTGAAAAATTTGAAAAATTTGAAAATTTGAAAAATTTGAAAAATTTGAAAAATTTGAAAAATTTGAAAATTTGAAAAATTTGAAAAATTTGAAAAATTTGAAAAATTTGAAAAATTTGAAAAATTTGAAAATTTGAAAAATTTGAAAATTTGAAAAATTGAAAAATTTGAAAAATTTGAAAAATTTGAAAAATTTGAAAAATTTGAAAAATTTGAAAAATTTGAAAAATTTGAAAAATTTGAAAAATTTGAAAAATTTGAAAAATTTGAAAAATTTGAAAAATTTGAAAAATTTGAAAAATTTGAAAAATTTGAAAAATTTGAAAAATTTGAAAAATTTGAAAATTTGAAAAATTTGAAAAATTTGAAAAATTTGAAAAATTTGAAAAATTTGAAAAATTTGAAAAATTTGAAAAATTTTGAAAAATTTGAAAAATTTGAAAAATTTGAAAAATTTGAAAAATTTGAAAAATTTGAAAAATTTGAAAAATTTGAAAAATTTGAAAAATTTGAAAAATTTGAAAAATTTGAAAATTTGAAAAATTTGAAAAAAAAAATTTGAAAAATTTGAAAATTTGAAAAATTTGAAAATTTGAAAAATTTGAAAAATTTGAAAAATTTGAAAAATTTGAAAATTTGAAAAATTTGAAAAAATTGAAAAATTTGAAAAATTTGAAAAATTTGAAAAAAATTTGAAAAAAAATTTGAAAAATTTGAAAATTTGAAAAATTTGAAAAATTTAAAATTTTGAAAATTTTGAAAAATTTGAAAAAATTGAAAAATTTGAAAAATTTGAAAATTTGAAAATTTTAAAAATTTGAAAAATTTGAAAATTTGAAAAATTTGAAAAAATTTGAAAAATTTGAAAATTTTGAAAAATTTGAAAAAATTTGAAAATTTGAAAAATTTGAAAAATTTGAAAATTTGAAATTTGAAAAATTTGAAAAATTTGAAAATTTGAAAAATTTGAAAAATTTGAAAAATTTGAAAAATTTTAAAATTTGAAAAATTTGAAAAATTTGAAAAATTGAAAAATTTGAAAATTTGAAAATTTTGAAAATTTGAAAAATTTGAAAATTTGAAAAATTTGAAAAATTGAAAAAATTTGAAAAATTTGAAAAATTTGAAAATTTGAAAAATTTGAAAAATTTGAAAAATTGAAAAAATTGAAAAATTTGAAAAATTTGAAAATTTTGAAAAATTTGAAAATTTGAAAAATTTGAAAAATTTGAAAAATTTGAAAAAATTTGAAAAATTTGAAAAATTTGAAAAATTTGAAAATTTGAAAAATTTGAAAAATTTGAAAATTTGAAAAATTTGAAAAATTTGAAAAATTTGAAAATTTGAAAAATTTGAAAAATTTGAAAAATTTGAAAAATTTGAAAAATTTGAAAAATTTGAAAAATTTGAAAATTTGAAAAATTTGAAAAATTTGAAAAATTTGAAAAATTGAAAAATTTGAAAATTTGAAAAATTTGAAAAATTTGAAAAATTTGGAAAAATTTGAAAAATTTGAAAAATTTGAAAAATTTGAAAAATTTGAAAAAATTTGAAAAATTTGAAAAATTTGAAAAATTTGAAAAATTTGAAAAATTTGAAAAATTTGAAAAATTTGAAAAATTTGAAAAATTTGAAAAATTTGAAAAATTTGAAAAATTTGAAAAATTTGAAAATTTGAAAAATTTGAAAAATTTGAAAAATTTGAAAATTTGAAAATTTGAAAAATTTGAAAAATTTGAAAAATTTGAAAAATTTGAAAAATTTGAAAAATTTGAAAAATTTGAAAAATTTGAAAAATTTGAAAAATTTGAAAAAAATTTGAAAAATTTGAAAAATTGAAAAATTTGAAAAATTTGAAAATTTGAAAATTTGAAAAATTTGAAAAATTTGAAAATTTGAAAAAATTTGAAAAATTTGAAAAATTTGAAAAATTTGAAAAATTTGAAAAATTTGAAAAATTTGAAAATTTGAAAAATTTGAAAAATTTGAAAATTTGAAAAATTTGAAAAATTTGAAAAATTTGAAAAATTTGAAAAATTTGAAAAATTTGAAAAATTTGAAAAATTTGAAAAATTTGAAAATTTGAAAATTTGAAAAATTTGAAAATTTGAAAAATTTGAAAAAATTGAAAAATTTGAAAAATTTTGAAAAATTTGAAAATTTGAAAAATTTGAAAAATTTGAAAATTTGAAAATTTGAAAAATTTGAAAAAAAATTTGAAAAATTTGAAAAATTTGAAAAAATTTGAAAAATTTGAAAAATTTTTGAAAAATTTGAAAAATTTGAAAAAAAAATTTGAAAAATTTGAAAAATTTGAAAAATTTGAAAAATTTGAAAAATTTGAAAAATTTGAAAAATTTGAAAAATTTGAAAAATTTGAAAATTTGAAAAATTTGAAAAATTTGAAAAATTTGAAAAATTTGAAAAATTTGAAAAATTTGAAAAATTTGAAAAATTTGAAAAATTTGAAAAATTTGAAAAATTTGAAAAATTTGAAAAATTTGAAAAATTTGAAAAATTTGAAAATTTGAAAATTTGAAAAATTTGAAAAATTTGAAAAATTTGAAAAATTTGAAAAATTTGAAAAATTTGAAAAATTTGAAAAATTTGAAAAATTTGAAAAATTTGAAAAATTTGAAAAATTTGAAAAATTTGAAAAATTTGAAAAATTTGAAAAATTTGAAAAAAAATTTGAAAAATTTGAAAAATTTGAAAAATTTGAAAAATTTGAAAAATTTGAAAAATTTGAAAAATTTGAAAAATTTGAAAAATTTGAAAAATTTGAAAAATTTGAAAAATTTGAAAAATTTGAAAAATTTGAAAAATTTGAAAAATTTGAAAAATTTGAAAAATTTGAAAAATTTGAAAAAAAATTGAAAAATTTGAAAAATTTGAAAAATTTGAAAATTTGAAAAATTTGAAAAATTTGAAAAATTTGAAAAATTTGAAAAATTTGAAAAAATTTGAAAAATTTGAAAATTTGAAAAATTTGAAAAATTTGAAAAATTTGAAAAATTTGAAAAATTTGAAAATTTGAAAAATTTGAAAAATTTGAAAAATTTGAAAAATTTGAAAAATTTGAAAAAATTTGAAAAATTTGAAAAATTTGAAAAATTTGAAAATTTGAAAAATTTGAAAATTTGAAAAATTTGAAAAATTTGAAAAAATTTGAAAAATTTGAAAAATTTGAAAAATTTGAAAAATTTGAAAAATTTGAAAAATTTGAAAAAATTTGAAAAATTTGAAAAATTTGAAAAATTTGAAAATTTGAAAAATTTGAAAAAATTTGAAAAATTTGAAAAATTTGAAAAATTTGAAAAATTTGAAAAATTTGAAAAATTTGAAAAATTTGAAAAAAAATTGAAAAATTTGAAAAATTTGAAAAATTTGAAAAATTTGAAAAATTTGAAAAATTGAATGAAAAATTTGAAAAATTTGAAAAATTTGAAAATTTGAAAAATTTGAAAAATTTGAAAAATTTGAAAAATTTGAAAAATTTGAAAATTTGAAAAATTTGAAAAATTTGAAAAATTTGAAAAATTTGAAAAATTTGAAAATTTGAAAAATTTGAAAAATTTGAAAAATTTGAAAAATTTGAAAAATTTGAAAAATTTGAAAAATTTGAAAAATTTGAAAAATTTGAAAAATTTGAAAAATTTGAAAAATTTGAAAAATTTGAAAAATTTGAAAAATTTGAAAAATTTGAAAAATTTGAAAAATTTGAAAAATTTGAAAAATTTGAAAAAATTTGAAAAATTTGAAAAATTTGAAAAATTTGAAAAATTTGAAAAAATTTGAAAAATTTGAAAAATTTGAAAAATTTGAAAAATTTGAAAAATTTGAAAAATTTGAAAAATTTGAAAAATTTGAAAAATTTGAAAAATTTGAAAAATTTGAAAAATTTGAAAAATTTGAAAAATTTGAAAAATTTGAAAAATTTGAAAAATTTGAAAAATTTGAAAAATTTGAAAAATTTGAAAAATTTGAAAAATTTGAAAAATTTGAAAAATTTGAAAAATTTGAAAAATTTGAAAAATTTGAAAAAAATTTGAAAAATTTGAAAAATTTGAAAAATTTGAAAAATTTGAAAAATTTGAAAAATTTGAAAAAATTTGAAAAATTTGAAAAATTTGAAAAATTTGAAAAATTTGAAAAATTTGAAAAATTTGAAAAATTTGAAAAATTTGAAAAATTTGAAAAATTTGAAAAATTTGAAAAATTTGAAAAATTTGAAAAATTTGAAAAATTTGAAAAATTTGAAAAATTTGAAAATTTGAAAAATTTGAAAAATTTGAAAAATTTGAAAAATTTGAAAAATTTGAAAAATTTGAAAAATTTGAAAAAATTGAAAAATTTGAAAAATTTGAAAAATTTGAAAAATTTGAAAAATTTGAAAAATTTGAAAAATTTGAAAAATTTGAAAAATTTGAAAAATTTGAAAAATTTGAAAAATTTGAAAAATTTGAAAAATTTGAAAAATTTGAAAAATTTGAAAAATTTGAAAAATTTGAAAAATTTGAAAAATTTGAAAAAATTTGAAAAATTTGAAAAATTTGAAAAATTTGAAAAATTTGAAAAATTTGAAAAATTTGAAAAATTTGAAAATTTGAAAAATTTGAAAAATTTGAAAAATTTGAAAAATTTGAAAAATTTGAAAAATTTGAAAAATTTGAAAAATTTGAAAAATTTGAAAAATTTGAAAAATTTGAAAATTTGAAAAATTTGAAAAATTTGAAAAATTTGAAAAATTTGAAAATTTTGAAAAATTTGAAAAATTTGAAAAATTTGAAAAATTTGAAAAATTTGAAAAATTTGAAAAATTTGAAAAATTTGAAAAATTTGAAAAATTTGAAAAATTTGAAAAATTTGAAAAATTTGAAAATTTGAAAAATTTGAAAAATTTGAAAAATTTGAAAAATTTGAAAAATTTGAAAAATTTGAAAAATTTGAAAAATTTGAAAAATTTGAAAAATTTGAAAAATTTGAAAAATTTGAAAATTTGAAAAATTTGAAAAATTTGAAAAATTTGAAAAATTTGAAAAAAATTTGAAAAATTTGAAAAATTTGAAAAATTTGAAAATTTGAAAAATTTGAAAAATTTGAAAAATTTGAAAAATTTGAAAAATTTGAAAAATTTGAAAAATTTGAAAAATTTGAAAAATTTGAAAAATTTGAAAAATTTGAAAAATTTGAAAAATTTGAAAAATTTGAAAAATTTGAAAATTGAAAAATTTGAAAAATTTGAAAAATTTGAAAAATTTGAAAAATTTGAAAAATTTGAAAAATTTGAAAAATTTGAAAAATTTGAAAAATTTGAAAAATTTGAAAAATTTGAAAAATTTGAAAAATTTGAAAAAATTTGAAAAATTTGAAAAATTTGAAAAATTTGAAAATTTGAAAAATTTGAAAAATTTGAAAAATTTGAAAAATTTGAAAAATTTGAAAAATTTGAAAAATTTGAAAAATTGAAAAATTTGAAAAATTTGAAAAATTTGAAAAATTTGAAAAATTTGAAAAATTTGAAAAATTTGAAAAATTTGAAAAATTTGAAAAATTTGAAAAATTTGAAAAATTTGAAAAATTTGAAAAATTTGAAAAATTTGAAAAATTTGAAAAATTTGAAAAATTTGAAAAATTTGAAAAATTTGAAAAATTTGAAAAATTTGAAAAATTTGAAAAATTTGAAAAAATTTGAAAAATTTGAAAAATTTGAAAAATTTGAAAAATTTGAAAAATTTGAAAAATTTGAAAAATTTGAAAAATTTGAAAAATTTGAAAAATTTGAAAAATTTGAAAAATTTGAAAAATTTGAAAAATTTGAAAAATTTGAAAAATTTGAAAAATTTGAAAATTTGAAAATTTGAAAAATTTGAAAAATTTGAAAAATTTGAAAAATTTGAAAAATTTGAAAAATTTGAAAAAAATTTGAAAAATTTGAAAAATTTGAAAAATTTGAAAAATTTGAAAAATTTGAAAAATTTGAAAAATTTGAAAAATTTGAAAAATTTGAAAAATTTGAAAAATTTGAAAAATTTGAAAAATTTGAAAAATTTGAAAAATTTGAAAAATTTGAAAAATTTGAAAAATTTGAAAAATTTGAAAAATTTGAAAAATTTGAAAAATTTGAAAAATTTGAAAATTTTGAAAAATTTGAAAAATTTGAAAAATTTGAAAAATTTGAAAAATTTGAAAAATTTGAAAAATTTGAAAAATTTGAAAAATTTGAAAAATTTGAAAAATTTGAAAAATTTGAAAAATTTGAAAAATTTGAAAAATTTGAAAAATTTGAAAAATTGAAAATTTGAAAATTTGAAAAATTTGAAAAATTTGAAAAATTTGAAAAATTTGAAAAATTTGAAAAATTTGAAAAATTTGAAAAATTTGAAAATTTGAAAAAAATTTGAAAAATTTGAAAAATTTGAAAAATTTGAAAAATTTGAAAAATTTGAAAAATTTGAAAAATTTGAAAAATTTGAAAAATTTGAAAAATTTGAAAAATTTGAAAAATTTGAAAATTTGAAAAATTTGAAAAATTTGAAAAATTTGAAAAATTTGAAAAATTTGAAAAATTTGAAAAATTTGAAAAAAAATTGAAAAATTTGAAAAATTTGAAAAAATTTGAAAAATTTGAAAAATTTGAAAAATTTGAAAAATTTGAAAAATTTGAAAAATTTGAAAAATAAAAATTTGAAAAATTTGAAAAATTTGAAAAATTTGAAAAATTTGAAAAATTTGAAAAATTTGAAAAATTTGAAAATTTGAAAATTTTGAAAAATTTGAAAAATTTGAAAAATTTGAAAAATTTGAAAAATTTGAAAAATTTGAAAAATTTGAAAAATTTGAAAAATTTGAAAAATTTGAAAAATTTGAAAAATTTGAAAAATTTGAAAATTTGAAAATTGAAAAATTTGAAAAATTTGAAAAATTGAAAATTTGAAAAATTTGAAAAATTTGAAAAATTTGAAAAATTTGAAAAATTTGAAAAATTTGAAAAATTTGAAAAATTTGAAAAATTTGAAAAATTTGAAAAATTTGAAAAATTTGAAAAATTTGAAAATTTGAAAAATTTGAAAAATTTGAAAAATTTGAAAAAATTTGAAAAATTTAAAAATTTGAAAAATTTGAAAAATTTGAAAAATTTGAAAAATTTGAAAAATTTGAAAAATTTGAAAAATTTGAAAAATTTGAAAAATTTGAAAAATTTGAAAAATTTGAAAAATTTGAAAAATTTGAAAAATTTGAAAAATTTGAAAAATTTGAAAATTTGAAAAATTTGAAAAATTTGAAAAATTTGAAAAATTTGAAAAATTTGAAAAATTTGAAAAATTTGAAAAATTTGAAAAATTTGAAAAATTTGAAAAATTTGAAAATTTGAAAAATTTGAAAAATTTGAAAAATTTGAAAAATTTGAAAAAATTTGAAAAATTTGAAAAATTTGAAAAATTTGAAAAATTTGAAAAATTTGAAAAATTTGAAAAATTTGAAAAATTTGAAAAATTTGAAAAATTTGAAAAATTTGAAAAATTTGAAAAATTTGAAAAATTTGAAAAATTTGAAAAATTTGAAAAATTTGAAAAATTTGAAAAATTTGAAAAATTTGAAAAATTTGAAAAATTTGAAAAATTTGAAAAATTTGAAAAATTTGAAAAATTTAAAAATTTGAAAAATTTGAAAAATTTGAAAAATTTGAAAAATTTGAAAATAAAAAAATTTGAAAAATTTAAAAATTTGAAAAATTTGAAAAATTTGAAAAATTTGAAAAAATTTGAAAAATTTGAAAATTTTAAAAAAATTTGAAAAATTTGAAAAATTTGAAAAATTTGAAAAATTTGAAAATTTGAAAATTTGAAAAATTTGAAAAATTTGAAAAATTTGAAAAATTTGAAAAATTTTGAAAAATTTTAAAAATTTGAAAAAAAATTTGAAAAATTTGAAAAATTTGAAAAATTTAAAAAATTTGAAAAATTTGAAAAATTTGAAAAATTTGAAAATTTTGAAAAATTTGAAAAATTTGAAACATTTGAAAAATTTGAAATATTTGAAAAATTTAAAAAAATTGAAAAAATTTGAAAAATTTGAAATTTTTGAAAAATTTGAAAAATTTGAAAAATTTGAAAAATTTGAAAAATTTGAAAAATTTGAAAAATTTGAAAAATTTGAAAAATTTGAAAAATTTGAAAAATTTGAAAAATTTGAAAAAATTGAATAATTTAAAATATTTGAAAAATTTGAAAAATTTTAAAAATTTGAAAAATTTGAAAAATTTGAAAAATTTGAAAATTTGAAAAATTTAAAAATTTGAAAATTTTGAAAAATTTGAAAAATTTTGAAAAATTTGAAAAATTTGAAAAATTTTGAAAAATTGGAAAAATTTGAAAAATTTGAAAAATTTGAAAATTTTGAAAAATTTGGAAAATTTGAAACATTTGAAAAAATTTAAAAAATTTAAAAATTTAAAAAATTTGAAAAATTTGAAAAATTTGAAAAATTTGAAAAATTTGAAAAATTTGAAAAATTTGAAAAATTTGAAAAATTTGAAAAAATTGAAAATTTGAAAAAATTTGAAAAATTTGAAAAATTTGAAAAATTTGAAAAATTTGAAAAATTTGAAAAATTTGAAAAATTTGAAAAATTTGAAAAATTTGAAAAATTTGATATATTTGAAAAATTTGAATAATTTGAAAAATTTGAAAAACTTAGAAAAAAATAAACAATTTGAAAAATTTGAAAAATTTAAAATATTTGAAAAATTGGAAAAATTTAAAAGATTTGAAAAATTTGAAAAATTTGAACAAATTTGAAAAAATTTGAAAAATTTGAAAATTTTAAAAATTTGAAAAATTTGAAAAATTTGAAAAATTTGAAAAATTTGAAAAATTTGAAAAATTTGAAAAATTTGAAAAATTTGAAAAATTTGAAAAATTTGAAAAATTTGAAAAAATTTGAAAAATTTGAAAATTTTGAAAAATTTTAAAAATTTGAAAAATTTGAAAAATTTGAAAAATTTAAAAAATTTGAAAAATTTGTAAAATTTGTAAAATTTGAAAATTTTGAAAAATTTGAAAAATTTGAAACATTTGAAAAATTTGATATATTTGAAAAATTAAAAAAGGGGAAAAATTTGAAAAATTTGAAATTTTTGAAAAATTTGAAAAATTTGAAAGAATTTGAAAAATTTGAAAAATTTGAAAAATTTGAATAATTTGAAAAATTTGAAAAATTTGAAATATTTGAAAAATTTGAAAAATTTGAAAAATTTTAAAAATTTTAAAAATTTGAAAACTTTGAAAAAATATAAAAAAATTTGAAAAATTTGAAAAATTTGAAAAATTTGAAAAATTTGAAAAATTTGAAAAATTTGAAAATTTTGGAAAATTTGAAAAAAATTGAAAAATTTGAAAAAAAATGAAAATTTTAAAAAATTTAAAAATTTAGAAAAATTAGAAAAATTTGAAAAAATTTCAAAATTTGAAAAATTATACAAATTTCTAAAATTTCAAGAAAATTCAAAAAGTTTATAAAATATCAAATTAAAAAAATTTAAACATTTCAAACGATTTAAAATTTTCAAAAAAGTTTAAAAATTTATAAAATTTCAAAAATTTTAAAATTTTTTAAACTTTAAAATTTTTAAAAATTCTAACAATTAAAAAAATAAAAAAAATTAAAAGATTCAACATTTTTGAAAATTTTTGAAATATTTTAAAATTTTAAAAAATTTTAAATTTTTAAAAACTTTTCAATCTATGAAAAATTTTGAAAATGGAATAATTTCAAAAATTGCAAAAATAATAAAAATTTCAAAAACTTTAAAAATTATATAAATGTAATTTATTTCAAATTTTTCAAAATTTTCAAAAAATTCAAAAAATTCATAAATTTTAAATATTTGAAAATTTCAAAAATATTTAAAAATTTTAAAAATGTTGGCGTACACATACTTTGTCACCGAGCTTCGGTCTCCACTCACGGCGTCGAAGGATGAAATGCTGCGCTTGTTCTTGGGATGCACGTTGGGGGTTGGATCTAACAATAACGAAGATTCCTTTAAATTGGAGCGCTTTACCTTCGGGGTCCTTAGTTATTACCGCCGATCCGGGGGTGACCTCGTCGTACATCATCGTAGGTAGTCTGGGCTCGCGTCCTTGCGTCAGAAAGGCGGTTCTTTAGCCCGTAGAGTCCGATACGCTTGCGTGGATGGCGAGTGCTATTTCCGGCAATAGCTCGGAATTTTGGTACCCATCGGTGAGTTGAACTCTCCTGTGGATGAAATAGTATATTAGACCTTACTCTCTCAAGATGCGACTAGTTCTTGGAGGACTCGGATTCTACTTGAGCTAGGACGCACAGTTTCCACGGGAAGTAGTCCTCGTCATCAGCCCTATGTCCTAGATTCTGGTAGAGTTGCCAACTCCAGCGCCCATCTTGCACCCGACCAGAGGGGCTTTCGATTGAATTCAACACTTAAGGGCTAGGTGATCGCTAACCACTTCGAACCAATAACCTTTCAAGTTAAGTTTGTCGGGCAAAGCGGACTGTTGGTAAACGAACCTTACAATTAATTTTGAAAACTCAATCACAGTTAAAACTTATTCTAGTTATGTTAAAATTGAAAGGCGCTTACCAAGAACCACGCCCAAAAGCGACGAGCTTCTCGGACGCTTTTACCTCGTCCCAAGTCCTTAAGGTCAGTTTCAAACGCCGAAAAAAAATATATTCTCATATTAGTATGTCTCTTCGTAAAATATATATTAAAAAATATAAAAAATAAAATATATACTCTCATATTAGTATGTCTCTTCGTACCAAAAAAGCCTGGCTGCTACATGCTACCATGGTTAGAGGATCTTACATAGTTCATAGTTCATGTTGCAGCATGCTTATTATCGTCTGACATCGTAGTAGCGCAGCGAGTTTCGGTTTCGCACACACCAAGTCCGAAACGCAACAAACTGCGTCGTCCCTTCTTCCTTCTGTGCTTACCAACGAACCGCACTCGGCGACAGCGACACTACGCTGTCGCCCCGCTAAAACGCATTTCTTAAAGCGACAACATGCAGAAAACCAAACACAGCACAATTAGAGGCTGATGCAATATTACCAATAATGATGAAATAAGTCTTCTGGAGAAATTCGCGAGAATATACTCATACCAAAATGCAGACACTCTTAGTGTGGATCGACAAGGCTATACTGACCATTACACGACCTCGTGAAATTTACCAAAGATGCTTTGGTACCAATTAACTTCTAGTTTTTCATCTAATCTTATAATTTCTATTACAATATACATCGTTTTTTTTTAACTAATACAAATTGTTTTCTTTGACACAGCTCTTTTTTTACATTACAGTGTCTTTCTCCGGGGCGTCGCAAAAGAACAAGGTTAGGGGATGTGAACCTCGTTACGGTGTAGGGGCCGTCAGATTTTGGGGCCAATTTGGCAGTGAACCTTCGGCCAACTTCGAGAGAGGATGTTGGCGTACCCACACTTTGTCGCCGAGCTTCGATCTCCACTCACGGCGTCGAAGGTTGAATTGCCGAGCTTGTTGGAAATAATCTCCCAAGATGCGACTGGTTCTTGGAGGACTCGGATTCTATTTGAACTAGGGACGCACAGTTTCCATGGGAAATAAAAATATATATATATATTCTCATATTAGTATGTCTCTTCGTAAAATATATATTTAAAAAAATATAAAAAATAAAATATATATTCTTATTTTAGTGCCAATAAAAGCCTGGCTGCTACATGCTACTTTGGTTAGAGGATCTTACATAGTTCATAGAAACAATCAAGGTTCAAATATAACACTCGAAGTATTTAATGCCTTATTTATTAAGTTTTCACTTCAGTTGTCTTATTTATTAAGTTTTCACTTCAGTTGGGGTTTATTTAAATCAAGTTCAATATATATATATATGTTGCAACATGCTTATTATCGTCTGACATCGTAGTAGCAGCTAGTTTCGGTTTCGCACACACCAAGTCCTAAACGCAACAAACTGCGTCGTCCCTTCTTCCTTCTGTGCTTACCACCGAACCGCACTCGGCGACAGCGACACTACGCTGTCGCCCCGCTAAAACGCAATTTCTTAAAGCGACAACATGCAGACAACCAAACACAGCACAATTAGAGACTGATGCAATATTACCAATAATGATGAAATAAGTCTTCTTCTTCACTCTTAGTGTGGATCGACAAGGCGACGACCTCGTGAAATTTACCAAAGCTGCTTTGGTACCAATTAACCAACTTATAATAAAGTTTATTCAAATATAACTTCTAGTTTTGAATCTAAACTTATAATTTCCATTACAATATACATCGTCATTTCTTTTTTTCACAACTTTTAACTCGTCATTTTTTTTTTCACAACTTTTAACTCAACTGGTATTTGCCCATTCGGCATTTTGCTTATGGCATTATGAGCATATTTATATTTTCTATTATTTATCAAAGACCTGAGCATATATAATCCCCTCTAACAATTCAGTTATTTGAATCGTTGTAGGATATTAGGGGGGAACACACGAAGGGATATTCTGCCTCGTTGTGGGAGTTAGTGAAACACGAAGGGATCTGCCACTGCGCTGTATGGTATTAAGGGGGACACGCGAGAGGATCGTGGTGTTAGTTAGTGAAACACGAAGGGATCTGCCACTGCGCTGTATGGTATTAAGGGGGAAACGCGAGAGGATCTTCCGCCTCGTTGTGGGAGTTGGTGGAACACGAAGGGATCTGCCACTCCGTCGGGGGAGGGATAAGTGGGAGAGTGAGGGATTGGATCGCAGGTCATCGGCAACCTAAGTCACATGAGGGAAAAGGGTACGTGGGGGGCAAAAATAATACACGTTAAAAACCATCCTTTGCCGCTTATGTATATATATATATATTTCACTTGGTTTTATTCACTGTCACCTTTCTTGTTGTTTAAATATCTTTTGGTTTCACTGCGCCGATTACACTTGTTCACTAACCTTGTTTCCCTGCCGACCGTGTTTTACTTTCCCGAGTGATTTGTCTGCCTCGTCCGCATGCGCGACCGTCTACCCCGAGATCGGTTTAGTATTTTTGTCTATATTTCTAGTATTTCCCCCTATGGTTGCCACCTCCGACTGATGGGGCGGATCTAAACCTGACCTATTTTTATTCTATACCCGAAAATCCCATATGTTGGCGGAGCGTGAGCGTCTTTCTCTGGGGCGTCGCAAAAGAACAAGGTTAGGGGATGTGAACCTCGTTACGGTGTAGGGGCCGTCAGATTTGGGGCCAATTTGGCAATGAAACCTTCGGCCGACTTCGAGAGAGGATGTTGGCGTACCCACACTTTGTCGCCGAGCTTCGGTCTCCACTCACGGAGTCGAAGGTTGAAATGCCGTGCTTGTTGGAAATACTCTCTCAAGATGCGACTGATTCTTGGAAGACTCGGATTCTACTTGAACTAGGGACGCACAGTTTCCACGGGAAGTAGTCCTCGTCATTAGCCCTAGATTCCGGTAGAGTTCCACGTTTTTCATTACGTAATCCGAGAACTTCTCGGGGTATTCTCTCATTTTAGCTTTCTTACCTTTACACTTCACTTCTCCACTTCAGCCCTCTGTTGCAAGTCGGTAATGCACGTCGAACTGGAACTGTTGCAACTCCAGCCCCCATCTTGCTAGCCGACCAGAGGGGCTTTCCATGGAGTTCAACCACTTAAGGGCTTCGAACTGATAACCTTTCAAGTTAAGTTTGTCGGGCAAAGCGGACTGTTGGTAAACGAACTGTTAGAGCCTTCTAATAAAAGACGTCTTCATTGGTTAAGTTATAATTTTAAACTGTTTTTATTTCATGAAGTTTCTTAACATGTAACATTGATTTGATTCGTATTCTATTCTTATCTATGGCCTACGCAGAGACCGCATCTGTTTTGCCCTGGGCGGGAGAGCTATATTTTGACCTCCGCACAAGTTCTTTGTGTAGTTAGGAGACATTTCAAGTGATTATATTTGGGGGCACAAGTGCCCTGCACTTAAGATTACAAGTGCAAACAACTGTTCCCTCGCATGGTTTAGGTAACAGATCGTAAATTCTGGCTCTGGATCGATTTACAATGTGACATGCACGAGCTCATAAAATCTTATAATTGGGATTATTATCTTATTTCTAATAACCCACGGAGTGGCTTGTTTGCCCCTAAATTGGGAAAACATTCTTAAGTGCGATAATGGAGATCACAAATACCCTGATAGCACTTATGTATACTCAAATACATTCTGTGACCGTTCCACAGGAGGTCATTTTACATGTTATGTGTGTATATTATGTTTTATACAAATGGCTGCTATACTTATATTTAAACGTGTTCATGTTTGAACATTCTGCCAAGGGCCAGGAAGAACTATGGCTTGGATGCGGCTTGCTACATTAATTCGTCTTATCATATATAGGATTAAAGCAACGTGGCCTGAAATATGATGAAAATTCAGTCCTTTTATTTCATAATGATTGTTTAGGTCAGTGGCCCACTGCATTGGCGCTGGTCACTAAGCTCTCCGAGCTTTCGTTCTCGCCCCTCTTGCGCTCCCTCGCTCGCCTCTCGCAACGTCCGCGCTCCAGAGTGCGAACTTCGGGTTTCGCATCCGAACTCCTCGAACGGCCGCTGCCGATCTCCCGCTCTCGCTTGAACGGAGTAAAGAGGGCGGGAGCGCGGTTTTAGTTTTAAGTTTTAATTAGTCTCATGTATACCTCTGAATAAACGACATTGAAATACACCACGACGCCCCCGACTTCTCACTTTCGTCTGACTCTGCGTTTGCGCCGTGGGAATTTTTGTGTCTCAAATACGTTTTTTTTGTGGAAGGATCGCCCCCTACAAACATTTTGGTCCATTCGAACCGTATAAGGATATCCGTCTGCCATTCGACCAGCAGCTCCTGTGATTTCTTCCGCAAAAAAGATAAGTACGAGCATTTTCCGACTCCCTCTCGCTGCCGGTCTTTAGCAGTGGTTCGAACATTAAATTTCGTTCACACTGCAGTAAGATTTTTTTTTCGTGTCAACTCCACGTCCGAGTTTTCCCGACACAACGGCAGTCGAGAAATTTAACATTCCTTCAATTCCAAAAAAATTTCTATCCGTCTCCGCTTTGTGTGCGTCGCCATACTCCTTGCCGTTTTCCTTTCGTTCCCCGTTGTACATCAACTTGCCAACGGTCAAGGCATACATATGTGCATCCAGACATACACATACACGCGCGTGACAACTTGTGTACATAGTGCAGTGCAATTCTGCCTCCAAAAAAATACGACAAAAAGTGAAATTGTGTGGTGGAAAATAAAAAGGCATAACTAATATCAGCCACTCGGTGTGAAGTAATTTCGGGAGTTTCCCTGTTCGCCGTACAATCCGCCGCTGTCGAGATATTTTTTTGCCTTGTGTTTTTTTTTCTCTCCACATAATTTTATCTGTTCCGTCACTTCAAATACAGTCCACTCTTCGACGCTCTACTGTACCGATATACACTTACACATAAACGCATGCCTGCCCATACCTACATAGAACTATTTCTGCCTCCACATACAGGAACATACACATATCCATAAACGCATGCATGCCCATATCTACATAAATATATTTTCTGCCTCCACATACAGGAACATAAAATAAAATAAATTCAAATCCACACGGGTGCGACCGTGATTGTTTTTCTCCAAATTGCCGCAATTACCCGCCCCAACGGCTGTGTTATTATTGTTGCTGATTCTTTTCATCTGTTCCGTCATTTCAAATACAGTCCACTCTTCGACGCTCTACTGTACCGATACACACTTACACAAAAACGCATGCATGCCCATATCTACATAGAATTATTTTCTGCCTCCACATACAGGAACATACACATATCCATAAACGCATGCATGCCCATATCTACATAAATATATTTTCTGCCTCCACATTCAGGAACATAAAATAAAATAAATTCAAATCCACACGGGTGCGACCGTGATTGTTTTTTCGCCAAATTGCCGCATTAACCACCGCAGCGGCCGTGTTGTTATTGTTGCTGTTTTTTTTTTCTTCTCTCTCTCTACCGCGCCCTCACGCATGCACTGCTCTGCCGACCGGCATAACCCAGTGAACGCTTCTCCCGAACCAAAGCCAAGGTTTTTTAATTCCACCATTCCGGCTCCGAGAAAAAAAAAAAAGTATTTATAATTATAATTATTATTTAAATATACAAATTATTAATTCATAATTATAATTACTATTTAATTATAAATATTATTTAATTATTTCCGGCAAAGTAATTAATTTATTTAATGGATTAATTAATTTATTTTTATTGCGGTTTTCCGGATTTTTTTTTGCAATCAAATTTATTTTCCAAACCCAAAAAAAAAAAAAAAATAAAAACCTTAATACAATAAAATTATTTGGCAACACTAACTAAGGGAAAAATTAGAATAAAAAAAAAACAGAAGTCAACAAAGGGAGTAACAAAATATACAAATATATAAACAATCAATACAGTTTCATCGATTTCCAAATATTTTCTTCCGATTCTTCTCGTTGTTTAGGGCACTGTGCTTCTACTCCGCACAAATTAACAGTGTAACCGTACTCTGTGGCTTTCTTTTCTTTTGCGTGCGTTCATTTGCAGCGACGACCAACTCGTTGGCGACTCAGATCGCGCCGAGAGCTTAACGGTGAATATCCTCACGTTCTGAACGAGAAGCCCCTTGCTCAGGTCAGTCGACAAGAGTCCAAGAATGCCCACGGGAGACGACAAGAAACCAAGGTCGATCCCATCTATCCGTTTGGACAGGTCCCAATCCGCGTCTCCGCGGCCGTCTCAATTAACACCAAAGGCGGCCATTGCCATTCCAAGGGCAAAAAGCGACGAGTCCGTCGAGACAATCTCCGGTCCCCCGTCCAGGCTTTCTCGGTCGGTGTCCAAGATGGCTCAAACTGCGATAGACATCGCCCTCAAAAAGTTTATTGCCACAACAGACCGGGTCAGCCAATTTCAAGCGGATATTCATACTCCGAGCGCCGCTGAACCAGAACGACTTTCCCCTGGCATGTGCCAAGTCCATCGGGACCAAATCCGGGCCTTGTGGGAAAAGGTGGAGAAGAGCTATGAAAGTTGCTCCGATCTTCTTTCCGCGGCCACCGACAGTACGGCCACCTCGACAGTGCTTGAATCCAAGTACAGTTACTGCTACTCCGTATATTCGAGATGTTTGGTCCAACTACAGGACATAATAGACAAGGCCGCCTCCCAGCCCATTCAGGCTGCTGTCAGTGTTCCAACACCGCCGTCTACGGGCTGTCGTTTGCCACCAGTCGACACCGAAGTTTTCGCTGGTGATTACCTGCGTTGGCCCACCTTCAGAGAACTTTTTACCGCGATATACATACACAACTCGCGTCTTACACCGGTAGAGAAGTTGTTCCACCTATTGTCAAAAACAAGTGGCGATGCGCACGCCATTGTTTCCAAAGCCCCGCTGACCAACGAAGGGTTTATCTCCGCGTGGCGAAGCCTCACCGACCGCTTCGAAAATCGGCGGTTATTAGTCAATAGCCAGCTAAAAATCCTCTTCAACATTCAGGCAGTACCCCAAGAGTCCGGAGCCGCTCTGAAGGAGCTGCAAGGGACAATCCAAAGTTGCCTGACAGCCTTAGAGATGTCCTCTATTCAAGTCGAGACTTGGGATTGTCTCCTGGTTTACATGGTTTCTTTAAAGCTTCCCAAAATCACGCTTTCGCTGTGGGAGCAATCCATTCACAACAAGGCTGAGATTCCAACATGGAATGAGTTAGACTCGTTTTTGACAGAGCGTCATCGCACTCTGGAGGCTATCGATGACATCAGGCCTAGCAGTTCGGGTCAGGTTCCGCCAAGGTCGACACCTGCGAGCGCCCCAGCGCGTAGGCTTAATTCTTACGAGGCCAGAGTAACTCCAGCCCCAAGAGGGTGCGATCTCTGCTCCAGAGAGAATCATCCTGTTCGCTTATGTCCGCGCTTCCTTGAGATAAATGTAAATGGTCGCTCCGACTACATTAAGAAAAAGCAGCTTTGCCTGAACTGTTTTGCACGAGGGCACTTGCAACGGGATTGCACTAGTGCCCATAGCTGCTTCACGTGCCACAGCCGTCATCACACCCTCCTGCACCGCGGTAATCCATTCGCGGCCGCTCCAAGTCCGTCTGCGCCATCTAGGTCTCGACCCGCGCCTACTACAAGAGGCACGAGCCCCACAGAGGATCATTCTGATGTGCAAGTGTGCTTCGCTTCCGGCTCGAGAGCCGTCTTACTGGGCACAGCCCTCATTAACATTTGCCATTTAGGGTGCAATTTCCAGGCGCGTGCCCTAATCGACTCTGGTTCCGAGGCAACCTTTATTACGGAGAGACTTTTCAACCTCGTCAAACTTCCATTCAAGACTATCCAGGCCCAAGTCTCTGGTCTTAATCAAACCGTTGCCGCTCAGTCCACGAAACTCTGTCATTTTTCTATTCGATCGCCTTCCAGACCCGGGTTGCATTTAGAAACTTCAGCTTACGTTCTTCCGCAGCTGGCCGGGAATCTGCCTTCGTATCCAGTCCCTCGAGATCTTCTTAAGGGAATTCCTGACATCCCCCTTGCAGATCCCAAGTTCTTCGAGAGCTCCCAAATCGATGTCTTGGTAGGAGCCGATATTCTTCCGTCCATCCTCCTCGGCAACGCCAGGGCTAACATTTGCGGTTCACTTCTCGGCCAGGAAACCATTTTTGGATGGGTGTTGACAGGCCCCATATCTCCAGCGGCCCCCCGCAATTTGTCCGCCTTCTCCACTCGAGTTACCTGCGGACTCGACGACTCGTTGGATCATCTCCTTACCAAATTCTGGGAGGTGGAGGAAGTGCCCACACAGATAGTCCCCGAGTCTGATTCCGTCTGCGAACACAATTTTGTCCAGACTACAAGAAGGGACAATCGTGGCAAATACGTTGTGATGCTCCCCTTGCGCGATCCCGAGCATAATGGTTCCGAGCTCGCATCTTCACGATCCTTTGCTCTGGCTCAATTTCTGCATAACGAGCAGCGCCTAAAAAGAGATCCTCCCCTGAAGGCCCGGTATGACTCTGTAATCCAAGAATACCTCGACTTAGGTCACATGGCCGAGGTCCCTTTGACGAGCAGTTCCGCCACGTACTACCTTCCACATCACGCCGTTCTTAAGCCCGAGAGCACAACCACTAAAGTGCGGGTGGTTTTCAACGCCTCTAGCCCTTCCGCAAACGGGACCAGTCTGAATGACATACTTTACGCGGGCCCGGTCTTACAATCCGACCTCACGATTCAAATCCTGAAGTGGCGATACTTTAGGTTCGTTTTCAACGCCGACATCGAGAAGATGTATCGGCAAATTTGGGTAGACCCCCAGCATACTCCTTTGCAGCGCATTCTATTCCGCAATTCCGATGGGGAAATCCGCAACTACGAGTTGAAAACAGTCACCTTCGGGGTCAATTGTGCCCCGTTCCTAGCGATCCGTGTCCTGCAACAGCTCGCCGACGACGAAGAGTCGAGGTATCCGCAGGCGAGTCGGATTATCCGACAGTTCATGTACGTCGACGACGTACTCGCGGGGGCAGACTCCAAAACCGAAGCGCAAGCGGCTATCCGCGAGCTCCAAGAAGCCCTGGATTCAGCAGGATTCCCCCTTAGAAAATGGTCATCCAATAGCAAGGCGATTTTGGCCAACATCCAGAGTGACCATCTCCTTCGCGCGGACTTCCTTGAAATCGACGCAGAGAGCACGGCTAAAACTCTCGGAGTGCGGTGGAAGGCGACGTCTGACGAGTTTTTCTTCATTCCGCCCGAATTGACCTTGTCTTCAACGTTCACAAAGCGTCAAGTCCTATCCCAAATCGCCAAACTATTTGATCCCGCGGGTTGGCTCGCCCCCTTCATAGTCCGGGCAAAGATGTTCATGCAGGAAATTTGGCTCCAAAATCTAGGATGGGACGAGGCCCTCCCTCGAGATTTTTGCCAAAGATGGGTTGACTTCCTGGAAAATTACTCCGCTCTTGATCAGATCCACATTCCCCGATGGGTCGCTTTCCGACCACATTGGAAAATTGAGCATCATGGGTTCTGCGACGCCTCGCAGAAGGCGTACGGCGCAGCCCTCTACGTCCGAGTTGAGGCTGGGTCCGCGGTAATGGTGAACTTGCTCACGGCAAAGACACGGGTGGCCCCGGTAAAAACGGTGTCACTCCCGCGGCTCGAGTTGTGCGGAGCCTTGTTATTGTCCGAAATGGCCAACGCCGTTCTTCCGAAGATGCCCGGGCAGGCGTCCGCCCTGCACTGTTGGACGGACTCTACGATTGTTCTCGCCTGGTTGCATAAGCCAGCGTGCCAATGGACAACGTTCGTGGCAAATCGTGTGACCAAGATTACCCAGCTTACCGAGGTGGAGAAATGGGCACACGTCCGCTCCGAGCATAACCCGGCAGATCTCGCTAGCCGGGGGGTGGCGCTTCAAGACCTTGCGGACAGCCAGCTGTGGTGGCATGGTCCTGCCTGGCTGGAGTGGCCTCGCTGCGAGTGGCCCACTCAAGGCTATGAACCCCCTGTGACTGAACTCGAGAAGCGAGCAGTCAAGGTCCATTTTGCGAAGCCCCCCCCCTGAAGACATCGGTTCATCCAGCGTTCGCGAAAACTCATGTCCCCGTTTGAGGATCTCTTGACAGCTCCTGAAATTGCGTCGGCCGAGCGGCTCCTGATTTCCGTCACGCAACGCAGGCACTTTGCCCTTGAGATGGGCTGCTTAAGCCAGAAACGGCCAGTGCCAGCATCCAGCCTGGTCCAAAACCTGAACCCGTTCATTGATTCCCAAGGGCTCATGAGAGCATGCGGCCGAGTCACGGCTTCCGAACTTCTCCAGTATGATGAACGGAATCCTGTCATCCTTCCATACGACTGCCATCTGTCTCGACTCCTCGTCCATTTTACGCATCGTATAACGCTGCACGGTGGCAATCAGCTTATGATCCGTCTGATCCGTTCCAAGTTCTGGATCCCGAGGGTGAGGAATTTGGTCAAGTCCGTCATATATTCATGCAAGGTCTGCATCATCCACAAAAAAGGTTGCAAACGCAACTGATGGGAGACTTACCCAAAGAACGAACGTCCTTCTCGCGCCCTTTCACATATACCGGTGTGGACTATGCCGGTCCGTTTGACATCAAAAACTACACGGGACGAGCCTGTCTCATTACGAAAGGGTATGTGCTGGTGTTCGTGTGCTTCGCCACTAAGGCCATCCATTTAGAACCTACTTCCGACCTTACGACTGAGAAGTTTCTCGCCGCCTTCGCCCGTTTCGTGTCCCGAAGAGGATGCCCCCGTCAAGTTCAGTCGGACAATGGCAAGACCTTTGTGGGTGCGGCTGCCTTACTCTCCAGCGAGTTTCTCCAAGCTCTCAAGGAAGCTGTGACAGGTGCCTATAGTCACCAGCAGCTGCTCTGGCAATTCATTCCTCCGGGAGCACCCCACATGGGAGGTTTGTGGGAAGCAGGTGTTAAGAGCTTCAAGACCCTGTTCTACAAGTCTACGGCGACGCGAAAATACACATTCGAAGAGCTGTCCACTGTCCACGCTTCTAGCTAGGATCGAAGCATGCCTGAATTCGTGTCCGCTCGCGCCGATGTCCGAAGACTCCACTGACCTGCACTTACGCCTGGGCACTTTCTTGTTGGAGGGCCCCTCCTCGCCATGGTCGAACCCGAGATAAAGGGGGACACCACATCTATTATAAACCGCTGGCACCATCTGAAGGCTCTTCATCAACAATTTCGTCTGCGATGGAAAGAGGAGTACCTCACGGAACTCCATAAGCGGAATAAGTGGCGAACCCCTACAAGAAATCTCCGTGCCGGGGACATGGTGGTAGCCAAGGAAGACAACCTTCCGTCCAATGAGTGGCGATTAGGCAGAATCGCCGCGGTGTTTCCAGGAGCCGATGGCCATGTTCGTGTGGTCGACATCCGCACTGCACGGGGACTCATTAAGCGTCCCATAGCGAAGGTCGTCCTTCTTCCAATGGAAGAGTCCGTCTGCCCGCAATAACCAGTCGACCCTTCACTCCGGTGGTTCAATTCATCACTTCGATTCGTAGCGTCAATTAATAGTTCCAACCCGTAGTTCCAATTCACAGTTCTTATCACTACTGATCCAAATTTTTCATTTTGTCCTATTCCGCCAACCAGATCTCACACGATGTCTCCACGTCCGCGCAGCGCCATCGCATTGGAGCACAGACGAACTCGAGGTATGCAATCCTACCGTTGCCGAGTCTGTAGCGGGATCCATCCACTTCGGAAGTGTCGTCGGTTCCTCCGTCTGAGTGCCGAGAATAGGCTCCGGGCTGTCCTTGCCAACCGGTACTGCCACCGCTGTTTGGCCCACGAGCGCGTCGGCGAGGTGATCGCTGCAAAACTTGCGGCCAGGATCACCACACTCTGCTTCATCTCTCGGAACCACCGATGGCATCACGACAGTCCCGCCCGGCAGCACGCCGGTCGCAGAGATCCGCTGCCACTCCGCAACACTCCTCAGCCGCTCCTCGGCCCTCGTCCGCCACTCCACGGCATTCTACAGCCGCTCCTCGGCACTCGTCCGCCACTCCACGGCACTCATCTGACACTCCGCGGCAATTTTCTGCTACTCGGGGTGCCACGCAGCTTGCGGTCACCGCTCCGTCCTTAACGTCCCTCCTACAGCGGCACAGCGTCAACCTCCTACCGACGGCTTTGGTGCGTTTAGAGACCGGGAGTCGAGTCTTCGACACTGCGGCGCTCATCGACCCGTGTACGCCTATGAGCTGTATCGACGCTTCGCTAGCGTCGAGCTTCCGCTTGCCGACCACCAACGTGGGAGGCGAACAGATTTGTTCGGCAACCGTGGGGTCCAAAATCGACAGCACAGTCCGGCTCGACGCAATTTTTAAAATAGAGCCTCATGTGCGCATCCGCACTCCAATCCGGGAGCTGTGCGACGCGGTAAGGACCCACTTCCGGGACATTACGCTGGCTGATGAGCGGTTTTATCTCCCCGCGACGATCTCCATCATCCTGGGCGCGGATATGTATCCGAGTGTGATGCGGCCGGGCTTCCTGAAAATTCAGGATGGATTGCCAGTGGCCCAGAGCACCGTGTTTGGGTGGGTCGTGTCCGGAGCCTGTCACCAGCCGTGAGAAGAGCAACCAGGCTATGTTGCAACCCGAGTAGTTGCAAGGGGGGGCGGAATGTTTAGGTCAGTGGCCCACTGCATTGGCGCTGGTCACTGAGCTCTCCGAGCTTTCGCTCTCGCCCCTCTTGCGCTCCCTCGCTCGCCTCTCGCAACGTCCGCGCTCCAGAGTGCGAACTTCGGGTTTCGCATCCGAACTCCTCGGACGGCCGCTGCCGATCTCCCGCTCTCGCTTGAACGGAGTAAAGCGGGCGGGAGCGCGGTTTTAGTTTTAAGTTTTAATTAGTCTCATGTATACCTCTGAATAAACGACATTGAAATACACCACGACGCCCCCGACTTCTCACTTTCGTCTGACTTTGCGTTTGCGCCGTGGGAATTTTTGTGTCTCAAATACGTTTTTTTGTGGAAGGATCGCCCCCTACAAACAATGATTTTCTCTTATTTCTTTTAATTCATTTCTTAATTTATTTTTTTCTTCATTATGATTGATGACAGGTAATGTTAATGAATAACAAACAATACTTGGAGTCTTACTTATGTTACTCACAAAATAGAAACTGCTATTGGCTCATAATTTTCTGATTTAATACTATAATTGCCTATTAATATTTTGTCATCTGTTCTTATAGTGTAGCCAGGTGCTATAGTAAGAATTCCCTGCTCCGAAAGATCTATTAATTCTTGTGGAAAATTATTACATTGTACCCTAGCCTTTGTTGGTTCTGAAACCTTAAATATCCAACTACCTTTCTTTTATAACTCGACCCAGTAGGAACTTTCTTGAATGATTTTTTTATAAACGCAATTAAAATGACTATTTGGTTTAAGGGGAGTTATCTCGCACATATTTTCATTTACGCTACTCAAAGGCCAGTTTCCTTTACATACAACATTATTAGTTTTCCATTTTTGACACTTATTTAAGGTAGCTGTTCAAACATGACATGTTCAAAACGTCTAAATATAAGTATAGCAGGCACTTGTATAAAACAAGATATACACACAACATGTAAAATGACCTCCCGCGGAACGGTCACAAAATGTCTTTGAGTACACATAAGTGCTATCAGGGTAGTTGTGATCTCCCTTATCGCACTTAAGAATGTTTTCCCAATTTAGGGGAGCCTCCAAATATAATCACTTAAAAATGTTTCCTACACTACACAAAGGACTTGTGCGGGGGTCAAAATATAGCTCCCCCGCCCAGGGCAAAACAGATACGGACTCTGCGTAGGCCATAGATAAGAATAGAATACGAATCACACCAATGTTACTTGTTAAGAAACTTCATGAAATAAAAACAGTTTGAAATTATAACTCAGCAAATGTAGACGTCTTTTATTAGAACGCTCTAACATTTTGGTCCTTCGAGGCACTCTGTAGTTTTCCCCCACCAGTGGTAAGAGACTCAGAGTTTTTGAAACCAGCACCTTAGAGTCTGATTTGTTGCGAGTGCACGGTCAGCTAAAGGTTGCAAAACAAATAATACTCGTCTTTTCCCCCATCAGTGGTAAGAGACCGAGAATATAAAAATTTACAAGTTTGAATCTTGTTAAAAAAAAATATAAGTTAATAAGCCAAACGGACACAAAAAATTCTGCGAAATTACACGGGTGTGTTACGCGACGTGGGCGTTACCCAGGCCAGAAACATTGGTTAATTGTTAAAAAAAAAAAAGGTGTTCGGTTAAACGGGAACAGTGTTTTAAAAGGACGAACAATAGCTCGAATCTAAAGTGGTTACAACCAAATAAAGGACATCGACCCAACAACAACGACATCGAAGTAACAACCAAATCTCGCCGACAAGTAACAACCAAATAAAGGACATCGTAGCAGCAACAACCCAGTCTCAACAACAACGACATCGAAGCCACAATCTCCCAGACGTCATCGAAGCAGCAGATAAGTTAACTTTTAAAAATATTTTTTCATAACAAAACATATAAGAAATAGATTATAAGAATATAAGTATAAAAAGACCTAAATACCATATTTAAATATTAAATATTAAAAAAAAAATGTTGTCCGAAACCATTATAAAGCTCCTTGAAGCACAGGCAAGCTTAAGAAGAGAAATTAGAGTAAATGAAGCAGGTCAATTAACAAGTGAAAGCATTTCAAAATTAGATAGCCTCTAAGCTAGATTTGTTGCAAATCATGCATCATTATTGAAATGTGGAGTAGTCGATCATGACTATTTTAACAAAAAAGTGTTTGAGGAGATTTGTAGGGTTGTTGAAAGCCTAAAAAATAAATTTGCAAATTTAAAAGTTGGTTCTGAAACCAAAATGGTAAAGGTAGCAGAGAGTGACCCAAACAAATTGGCGGAGGTGTTCGACCAAAATGTCGAACAATTAAACAATTATTTAAAGGAAACCATTAAGGAGCTCAATAAAGCTAGCCGTGAAGACTGCTTACTAAGAGCTAATAAAATTTTTATGGAATAGAACAAGCAGTAAAATAAAGGAGTTCTGCAAAAGATATGAACACAACATATCATTCAACGAAACCGTCGAAGAGTTAGAATTTGACGTGAAAAACGTGTTAGACATCCTAGACGAAAGGAAAAAA
Source organism: Drosophila fuyamai (assembly GCA_018153365.1). Taxonomy (NCBI): domain Eukaryota; kingdom Metazoa; phylum Arthropoda; class Insecta; order Diptera; family Drosophilidae; genus Drosophila; species Drosophila fuyamai. The sequence continues at coordinate 2,882,332 of JAECXW010000415.1, read as the reverse complement.
TCTTCCGATGTGAGCATAGGAAGTAATAATGGGGTATTGGTAAGGGATAGAGTTGATGACCTTCCCCTGTTACCAAAAATACAAGTTCCCACATTTTCTGGAGAAGGAAAAGAGTGGGACTTATTTTCTGAATTATTTAAAGAAATAATTCATAATAGAGATGATCTGAGCTCATCTCTAAAATTTAATTATTTGAAAACCGCTCTTAAGGGCGAGGCAAGGAGTATGGATGCTGACTTGCTGACAGGTTCTGCCGAAAATTATACTGCCGCTTGGGAACTATTAACCAAGCGGTATGAAAATAAGAGAAAAATATTTTCAGATCAGCTGAATCGTTTGATCGAGTTGCCCATTCTAGACAACGATTCAGCAAAACAGATTAAATGGTTTATTGATTCAATAAATGAATCAATTCATTTAATCAAAACAAAAACGAATTTAAGTGAGGATGTTGATGTGATTTTTGCACACATTATCATCCGAAAATTCAACAGGGAAGCGCTTCAATTATACGAAACGCATATAAAAAAAACTAAGGAAATTCAATTACTAGGCGATGTAATGGAATTTTTAGAGCAACGTGTGAGTTCTCTTAGCTCAACAATAAATGAGGAAAAGAAAGTTTTTAAAAAAGTGGTAAATACCACTGTTAAGGAAAGTTGTCTACTTTGTAAAATGGTTGGACACTTTGTAACAAATTGTTATAAGTTTAGGGGAATGAGTCCGATAGAAAGAGGGGAGTTTATCAGAAAACAGCGCTTGTGCAACAGATGCTTTAAGCATTCTGTTTTCAAGAAGTGTAACTCGGAATATTTATGCTCAATTTGCATAAACCGCATCACACCATGCTCCATGTTTCGACTGAAAAAAGAGAAAAAGTAAACACCTGTGTTACTAAGGAACAAGCATTTCTAGCTACCGCATTGATTAAGGTAAAATCAAATAAAGGTGGCTATGAAAACCTAAGGGCATTAATTGATAGTGGATCGCAGTGCACCATTATTTCAGAAGAAGCTGCGCAAATATTAAATTTATCTCGTAAACAAACTATCACCGAGGTTAGTGGAGTGACCTGTTCAGACACTTGTACTTCAAAGCACAAAGTTAATTTAAGTATAAAGATGCGCGACGATACAAAAAATCCCCTGAATATTGAAGCTATCAATCTTCCAAAACTAATGAAGGCTTTACCGATCAAAACTTTAGATGTTGACAAGTCAAAGTGGACGAAATATACGTTGGCGGACCCTCACTTTAATAAACCAAGTAGGGTAGATATTATAATAGGAGTTGATTTATATCCCTATATAGTAAAAGATGGAGTAGTTAAAATAGACGGACTACGAGGACAGAACACTGAATTCGGATGGATTATATCTGGTTGTACAAAATCTAAAGGTACAAAATTAATTGTGGCTACTACTATGGAAGTAGGAGATTTAGAGAGGTTTTGGGAAATGGAAAATGATGATAATGACATTGAGGAAGAAATTTGCGAGAGACATTTCTTAGAGACCACTAAAATAGATAAAAATGGGAGATATGTGGTAAAAATTCCATTTAAAAATGAAAAAGAATTAGGAGACTCCAAAGCGCAAGCCATAGCGCGATTTTATAACTTAGAAAGAAAACTAAATAAAAATATAAAACTTAAAGAAAATGACATAAAAAAATTAAGGGTAGTTTTCGATGCCTCAGCGAAAACTACAAACAATAAAAGTCTAAATGACATTATGTGGGTTGGACCAAGGGTCCAAAAAGATATCTTTGATATCATCGTCAAATGGCGTAAATGGCCATTTGTATTATCAGCGGACATTGAAAAAATGTACCGGCAAATAAACATGGATAAAGAAGATCAAGATTATTTGCACATTATTTGGAGGGACTCTCCAAACAAAAAACTAAAAAATTACAAACGAACAACGGTTACTTACGGTACAGCATCAGCACCCTATTTAGCTACAAGAGTGCTTGCTGAAATTTCAAATAAATCCGAAAAATCGTCAATAAAAGATATAATTAAAAATGATTTTTATATGGATGACCTTATGACAGGTGCTAATTCCATACAGGAAGCCAAAGAACACGTAGAAAATATAACCTTTGAATTAGAAAAGGTAGGCTTCAATCTTAGAAAATGGATTTCCAATGTCTCAGAAATAGTTGAGACACTGGAAAGCAAAGAAGAAAATAAAATATTACAGATTCAAGAAAATGAATCTATAAAAACACTGGGTCTTCAATGGGAACATGTTAAAGATGAATTTAAATTCAATTTTAACAGTGAACCCTGTACTAAAATTAATAAGCGAGTAGTGTTATCAACACTTGCAAAAATGTATGACCCTTTAGGCTGGTTATCTCCAGTGACAATAATAGGAAAATTATATATGCAACAGCTTTGGTTAACAGAGCAAAAATGGGATCAGAACTTGTCAGATTCAGCTGCCAGTAAATGGAAAAACTTTATAGAAAATTTAACACTTCTTGAAAGTATAAGAATTCCAAGGTGGGTGAAATCCCAAGATAAAATGCCAGTTCAAATTCATGGATTTTCTGATGCGTCCGATAAAGCATACGCAGCTGTTGTATATGCTAAGGTGGGAACCTCTTCGATGATTATAGCTAGCAAAAGCAAAGTTAATCCGAAGAAAAATCGAAAAACTATTCCTAAACTAGAACTTTGTGCTGCACATCTCCTGTCGAAATTAATAGATAGAGTTAGGACAGCAATTGGAAGTCAAACGAAGGCATATGGTTGGAGTGATTCAACAATCACACTTGCATGGATTAAAAATGGGAATAATAAAGACAAATTTATTCGACGGCGAACCGACGAAATAAGGAAAATTAAGGAGATCGAGTGGAGACATGTTCGATCAGAAGACAACCCAGCAGACGTAGCATCAAGGGGAATAACACCGAAAAAATTATTAGAATGTGAAATTTGGTGGAACGGACCTCAATGGTTAGCCAAGTCGGAAAAATACTGGCCAATGGAGGATGAAGCAGATAGTATTATTGTCAACACTACCTTAATAAAGAAACCAAGCCACTTTATACTATCACTAATAAAAAAGTACTCCTGTATGCGTAAACTGGAAAGAGTTATTGCATATACCCTAAGATTTATTGAAATTAAATTAAAAAATAAATCATTTCCCGCATATCTAACATTAAATGAAATAAAGTTAGCAAGCGTTTTAATAATTAAAAAACAACAAGAAATTCAGTTTAGTTCGGAGATAATTTGCTTAAAGCTTAAAAAAGATATTCAAATTAAAAGCAAAATTTTAGGATTGAATCCATTTTTGGATAAAGACGGACTATTAAGAGTAGGAGGTAGATTACAGAACTCCAGCGCCGAATTTCATACAAAACATCCGATAATTCTAGATAAGTGTCATTTAACTTCACTAATTATCAAAAATTCACATAGAGAAACATTACACGGCGGAATTAATTTGATGCGAAATTATATTCAAAGAAAATTTTGGATAATCGGGTTAAGGAACAGCTTGAAGCAATACTTGAGGCAGTGTGTCAAATGTGCAAGATATAGACAACTTACGGCAGAACAAATTATGGGAAATTTACCAAAGCATAGAGTTACTATGGCCCACCCGTTTTTAAATACTGGGGTAGACTATGCTGGCCCATATCAGATAAGATGCTCAAAGAATCGAGGTCAAAAAATCCTATAAAGGTTATATTGCTGTGTTTGTTTGCATGGCAACGAAGGCTATCCATTTAGAAGTTGTTAGCGATTTGACTTCAGATGCCTTTTTAGCTGCGCTGAGGAGATTCTTTTCCAGAAGAGGAAAATGTGCAAAAATGTTTTCTGATAATGGAAAAAATTTTGTGGGTGCGTTCAGGAAATTAAATGAAGATTTACAGAAAGTACTCAATGAAAATACTAAGATTATTCCCGTTTTAGAAAATGAACAAATTGAATGGCATTTTATAACCCCGGCAGGACCTCATTTTGGAGGTATATGGGAGGCCGGAGTAAAATCGGTAAAATATCACCTTAAAAGAATAATAGGGGATAATAATTTAACTTATGAAGAGATGGCAACTCTCTTATGCCAAATTGAAGCTGTATTAAATTCTAGACCTTTGTAGCCAATACTGACATTGAGGTTTTAGAAGTCTTAACACCAGGTCATTTTCTGATAGGAAGGCCCACTATAGGACCTATTGAAGCGATTTCCGAGGAAAAACTTGGAAATTTGGATAGATGGAAGTTGATAGCAGTTTCTTATGTAAGTAACATAAGTAAGACTCCAAGTATTGTTTGGAACCCATTAACATCACCTGTCATCAACCATAATGAAGAAATAAATAAATTAAGAAATGAATTAAAAGAAATAAGAGAAAATCATTATGAAACAAGAAAGGAAAGCTAACTTCGGGCGGAGCCGAAGTTGATATACCCTTGCAGAATATTCTGTAAATAATATTCTCCAAAATTATTCATATAATGCATTCTAAATACTCATAAAAATCCCAACTTCCTAAATTTAAAAACACCAAAGTTATGGCATTTTCAATCGTTCAGTTATATGGCAGCTATAGGATATAGTCGGCCGATCCCTATAAAATTTGGTAGGTTGGATTGATTGGCCAAATATAAAATTCATAGAAAATACCAAATTCCTAACTTTAAAAACACCAAAGTGATGGTATTTCCTATCGTTATATGGGAGCTATAGGATATAGTCGGCCGAAATGAAATGAAATCCTTATGAAATTTGGTAGGTCGAATTGATTGGCCAAATAAAAAAGCCATAGAAAATCCCAACTTCCTAACTTTACAAACACCAGAGTTATGGCATTTCCTATCGTTCAGTTATATGGCAGCTATAGGATATAGTCGACCGATCCCGGCCGTTCCGACTTATATACTGCGTGCAAAGGAAAGAAGGGTGTGTGCAAAGTTTCAATTCGATATCTTTAAAACTGAGAGACTAGTTCGCGTAGAAACAGACAGACGGACAGACAGACGGACAGACAGACGGACAGACGGACAGACGGACATGCTTATATCAACTCAGGAGGTGATCCTGATCAAGAATATATATACTTTATAGGGTCGGAGATGTCTCCTTCACTGCGTTGCACACTTTTGACCAAAATTATAATACCCTCTGCAAGGGTATAACAAGAGAGAACGCTATAGTCGAGTGCCTTGACTATTAGATACCCGTTACTCAGCTAAACAACTTAATATAAATATGCCTTCTTGTATGTTTTTCGCCGCTCGAATCAGTTCCCGATTTTAATGTTAAAATCGGTACCCAGGGAACACCTCCAATTTAGCTAACTTGATTTGATTTGCATAGTTTTTGGGATATAGTTCGGTATTGACAAATGAAAGCCATCGCAATTTCCTTTAATAGAAATGCTTATCGAGAATTAACGTTGACTCTGTTGAGCACCTTGGCCAGCTGTTCCAAAGTCATCCGTTAGATGGCGCTATTGTATACGCCATGAAAGGCGGAAATGTAGGCGCTAGCCAGGCTTAAGCGTTTAATGGGTTTTTGGGCGTTAGAGTTGGCGTGGCAAACTTTTATTTGGCCAATAGATAGGACAAACAGAAACAAATACATATAAAAAAAAATTTTCGTAATAGCATCAAAACTGTGGCCACAGCTTGTGGCTTGTGGGCGTCAGAGGGGGCGTGGCACCATTTTGAAACAAACTTGCGCTGCGTAGGAACTCCTAAAATCTACATGCAAAATGTCAATCTTCTAGCTTTTATAGTTTCCGAGATCTCAGCGTTCATACGGACAGACAGACAGACAGACGGACAGACAGACGGACATGGCTAGATCGACTCGGCTAGTGATCCTGAACAAGAATATATATACTTTATAGGGTCGGAAACGCTTCCTTCTACCTGTTACATACTTTTGCACGAATACAATATACCCTTTTACTCTACGAGTAACGGGTATAATAAAAGGACTGAATTTTCATCATATTTCAGGCCACGCTGCCTTGAGCATAGGATTAATAATCATGCTAGTTTTAATCCTGTATATGATAAGACGAATTAATGTAGCAAGGCGCATGCAAGCCATAGTTCTTCCTGGCCCTTGGCAGAATGTTCAAACATGAACACGTCTAAATATAAGTATAGCAGGCACTTGTATAAATACACACAACATGTAAAATGACCTCCTGCGGAACGGTCACAAAATGTCCTTGAGTACACATGAGTGCTATCAGGGTAGTTGTGATCTCCCTTATCGCAGTTAAGAATGTTTTCCCAATTTAGGGGTAAACAAGACACTCCGTGGGTTATTAGAAATAAGATAATAATCCCAATTATAAGATTTTATGAGCTCGTGCATGTCAAATTGTAAATCGATCCAGAGCCAGAATTTACGATCTGTTACCTAAACCATGCGAGGGAACAGTTGTTTGCACTTGTAATCTGTAAGTGCAGACCACTTGAGCCTCCAAATATAATCACTTAAAAATGTTTCCTACACTACACAAAGGACTTGTGCGGGGGTCAAAATATAGCTCCCCCGCCCAGGGCAAAACTGATACGGTCTCTGCGTAGGCCATAGATAAGAATAGAATACGAATCACACCAATGTTACTTGTTAAGAAACTTCATGAAATAAAAACAGTTTGAAATTATAACTCAGCAAATGTAGACGTCATTAAGTGATAGGAATCAATTTCAAAATTGTAAACTAAATATTTTGAATTTAAATCTGCAATAAATATATCATGTTCGGTTTTTACTGGCATTGGAATATCCGAAAACAAATGGGAAGGGTGTCGACCAAATAAAGGAATTTTTACATTCAAAATTACAAAAATTACAAAAATTCCCCTAGCCGTTAATAAAGTATAAATTTCCTTTATTTACGTTCCAGTTCTCTATTAATGCATTCTTTATCCGAGCTATGTCGGATTTCAGTTGCATAGGCTTCAATATATTTGGATTTAACCTACCATGGTTTATATCTATAAGTAGGTTAATAGCACCTGCTTGAATCTTTTCGCATTTCTCAATTAAAGAACCTAACTTTTTAGTTACCATAAATAAATTAATTGACTGTTTATAAACATAATAACTTTCTTTCAAAACCTGTGTTATATTTTCAATTCTCGTATTCATGCTTCTAAAATTTGAGTTGACTTCATCCGTTGTTCTTTTAAGGATATTTAATGTCGACTCTATAACAGAAGATTGCCTTTTTACTGAATCTGACGTATTTTCTTGATTCTCTAAGAGGTTTTTCATGTTGCTCTCTAGGTTTTCCCTATCTTCAGCGTCCATTACACCAAACAATATGTGATAGAAAGAGCCCATAAACTCAAATGGAGCTCGCTTAAATCTGTATCTATCTTGGGACATAAAAAGTAAATCATAAATCTATAATCTGTAGTTGAGTGTTATTAAGGACAGTATTACATGGATCATCAAATCCATGAAGTTTACCACATACCACTCTCATTTTTTCATTTAAAATCCTTCCCCTTTTTATCATATCAAAATACGGCTCCTGTTATAATACACAATAAGATCTCAAGATGATGCTAAGACTTCGACGTTTCCCATCGAATCTAAATAGATTGATGTAGTGTTTTTGAATTTTTCAATTGACCACTTTTGTTGCCCTTTTGCAGGTAAACTTGCATTAGACACTTGCTTTACACATTAGGAGTAACATTATTGTCATTACCCCAAGCTTATGGATACTAGGGCTATTTCGAGTCCCCCTTGTCTGTTTCAAAAGACTAGGTGTTTTACTTTTCAGTTAAAGGGCAAACAAAATTGAACCATCTTGAAGTTTTATTTTCAATACTCTGACTAGGTCGTCTTTTCCCTTATGTACCTCTTCTACTTTTCCCAAGGGCCATCTAGCGGGGTGACAATTTTCATCTTTTAATAACACAATTTGACCTTTGTTAATATTTTGCAATCCTACTTTTCATTTATTTCTCTGTTGAAGAGAGTTTAAATAGTCATTCTTCCATTTATTCCAAAATTCCCGTTTCATTTTTTGAATCAACTATTCTATATCTATCCAAATTTCCAAGTTTTTCCTCGGAAATCGCTTCAATTGGGACCCATTGACCCATTGACCCATTGGACCCATTGGGCCTTCCTAATAGGAAATCCCCTGGTGTTAAGACTTCTAAATCGTCAATGTCAGTATTGACTGTACACAAATTTCTAGAATTTAATACAGTTTCAATTTGGCATAAGAAAGTTGCCATCTCTTCATAAGTTAGATTATTATCCCCTATTATTCTTTTAAGGTGATATTTTACCGATTTTACTCCGGCCTGCCATATACCTCCCAAATGAGGTCCTGCCGGGGGTATAAAATGCCATTCATTTTGTTCATTTTCTAAAACGGGAATAATTTTAGTATTTTCATTGAGTACTTTCAGTAAATCTTCATTCAATTTCCTGGACGCACCCACAAAATTTGTTCCATTATCAGAAAAAATGTTTGTACATTTTCCTTCTCTGGAAAAGAAACTCCTCAGCGCAGCTAAAAAGGCATCTGAAGTTAAATAGCTAACAACTTCTAAATGGATAGCCTTCGTTGCCATGCAAAGAAACACAGCATTATAACCTTTATAGAATTTTTGACCTCGATTCTTTGAGCATCATATCTGATATGGGCCAGCATAGTCTACCCCAGTATTTAACAAGAGAGAATGCTATAGTCAAGTGCCTCGACTATTTGATACCCGTTACTCAGCTAAAAAGGACAAAAAGGTCAAATTATCAATTTGAATTCGGCGATCTCTTAGAGCTGGCAGCTTTACAGCAGGAGCATCAGCACCAGCGCTGCTTTAGCGCAGGCAGCTTTTGTCCTGCACCAGCAGCTGTGTTTATGTTTATGTTTTTGAGTGCAATAAACTGACTAGAAATATTAAACATACATACTTATATTGGCTAAACACATACATTCTTAAATAGTATTATGTATATTAAAGTCTAAATGTTTGCACAACACGAGTAACGGGTATAGCGAATAGCTTTCTTTGAAAGGAGTGCCGGGCAATTGCAACTGTGTACGATGTAAATACATACATATGTATATGCTTACATACATGTAATGAAGATATATTGTTTATATATTATATTGGTTAAATATGATTTGACAAAACTGATACAACTTAATTCTCTGCGACATATAACGACTTCTTCGACTTATTTTTGTATATTCCGGACTTAATTCAGGACAACTTGAGTCTGCTCACTTTTGCTACTTCTCTTTTACTGCCACTTCTCTTCTGCAGGGCTGCCAACCTGTGGCAACTGATCTGTTCCTTACATTCGGTCATCCTGGCTACTAGAGTCTGTCCCAGACGACAAATTATCCTCGTTCCAGTTGACATATTTCTTTATTTCTTTATGTTGTCAGAGCTAGTTGACGTAGAGTTTGGAGCAGCTTTCGCCTTCTTTGTAGATACTTTCTTGTTTTCGCTTTTTGTCGTAATTCCTTTTATAATTCGCCTGTGCTTTTTGAATCTCGATTATGGCCTCCTCGCGTTCTTTGGTCTTCTTTGTATCGAATTCGTCCAGCAACTCTTGTTCTAGCAAGGCAAAAAGATTATCGTTGGTCTTACTCCGCATTTTTACACCAAACATAAGTAGGAACGGTGTCTTCTTTGTCGAACAATTGACGTGGGAGTTTATAGCTCTCTGAACCTGTGGAACAAATTTATACAATTTGGAAGTATCTTCAGCCGACAACTTGGATATGATTGAAAGAATGGATCGGTTCACCCGTTCTATTTGTCCGTTGCCTCGAGGTACACCAGTAGTTGTCCAGACATGATCAATTCCATTTTCCCTTAAGAAGTCCATGAAAACATTTGATGTGAAGGCTACTCCTCTGTCGCTGACGATGCGGGATGGGTATCCAAAAACAGCTGACCAATCCTTAAGACTTTTGAGAACTTCATCGCTGTTTGTAGTCTTCGTTGTAAACAGCCAGACAAATTTGCTAAAAGCATCAACTACTGCGAAAATATATTTGTTCTGCTTGCTCGTTGCATCCATAGGTCCCAAGTGATCTATGTGCAGTGTGTGTAGTGGACAGTCCCCTTTTTCTATGCAATAATGCTGGCCTTCCTGCTTTTCAAATTTTTTGTTGCATATAATGCATTTAATGCAAGATTTTATAACTTGAACGACCTTGTTCTCCATATGTGAGATCCAAAATTGTTGTCGCAGCGAGTGCAATTTAATGTCGACTCTATAACAGAAGATTGCCTTTTTACTGAATCTGACGTATTTTCTTGATTCTCTAAGAGGTTTTTCATGTTGCTCTCTAGGTTTTCCCTATCTTCAGCGTCCATTACACCAAACAATATGTGATAGAAAGAGCCCATAAACTCAAATGGAGCTCGCTTAAATCTCTATCTATCTTGGGACATAAAAAGTAAATCATAAATCTATAATCTGTAGTTGAGTGTTATTAAGGACAGTATTACATTGATCTTTAAATCCATGAAGTTTACCACATACCACTCTCATTTTTTCATTTAAAATCCTCCCCTTTTTGTCATATCAAAATACGGTTCCATGTTATAATACACAATAAGATCTCAAGATGATGCTAAGACTTCGACGTTTCCCATCGAATCTAAATAGATTGATGTAGTGTTTTTGAATTTTTCAATTGACCACTTTTGTTGCCCTTTTGCAGGTAAACTTGCATTAGACACTTGCTTTACACATTAGGAGTAACATTATTGTCATTACCCCAAGCTTATGGATACTAGGGCTATTTCGAGTCCCCCTTGTCTGTTTCAAAAGACTAGGTGTTTTACTTTTCAGTTAAAGGGCAAACTAAATTGAACCATCTTGAAGTTTTATTTTCAATACTCTGACTCGGTCGTCTTTTCCCTTATGTACCTCTTCTACTTTTCCCAAGGGCCATCTAGCGGGGTGACAATTTTCATCTTTTAATAACACAATTTGACCTTTGTTAATATTTTGCAATCCTATTTTTCATTTATTTCTCTGTTGAAGAGAGTTTAAATAGTCATTCTTCCATTTATTCCAAAATTCCCGTTTCATTTTTTGAATCAACTATTCTATATCTATCCAAATTTCCAAGTTTTTCCTCGGAAATCGCTTCAATTGGGACCCATTGACCCATTGGACCCATTGGGCCTTCCTAATAGGAAATCCCCTGGTGTTAAGACTTCTAAATCGTCAATGTCAGTATTGACTGTACACAAATTTCTAGAATTTAATACAGTTTCAATTTGGCATAAGAAAGTTGCCATCTCTTCATAAGTTAGATTATTATCCCCTATTATTCTTTTAAGGTGATATTTTACCGATTTTACTCCGGCCTGCCATATACCTCCCAAATGAGGTCCTGCCGGGGGTATAAAATGCCATTCAGTTTGTTCATTTTCTAAAACGGGAATAATTTTAGTATTTTCATTGAGTACTTTCAGTAAATCTTCATTCAATTTCCTGGACGCACCCACAAAATTTGTTCCATTATCAGAAAAAATGTTTGTACATTTTCCTTCTCTGGAAAAGAAACTCCTCAGCGCAGCTAAAAAGGCATCTGAAGTTAAATCGCTAACAACTTCTAAATGGATAGCCTTCGTTGCCATGCAAAGAAACACAGCAATATAGCCTTTATAGAATTTTTGACCTCGATTCTTTGAGCATCATATCTGATATGGGCCAGCATAGTCTACCCCAGTATTTAACAAGAGAGAATGCTATAGTCAAGTGCCTCGACTATTTGATACCCGTTACTCAGCTAAAAAGGACAAAAAGGTCAAATTATCAATTTGAATTCGGCGATCTCTTAGAGCTGGCAGCTTTACAGCAGGAGCATCAGCCCCAGCGCTGCTTTAGTGGAGGCAGCTTTTGTCCTGCACCAGCAGCTGTGTTTATGTTTATGTTTTTGAGTGCAATAAATTGACTAGAAATATTAAACATACATAATTATATTGGCTAAACACATACATTCTTAAATAGTATTATGTATATTAAAGTCTAAATGTTTGCACAACACGAGTAACGGGTATAGCGAATAGCTTTCTTTGAAAGGAGTGCCGGGCAATTGCAACTATGTACGATGTAAATACATACATATGTATATGCTTACATACATGTAATGAAGATATATTGTTTATATATTATATTGGTTAAATATGATTTGACAAAACTGATACAACTTAATTCTCTGCGACATATAACGACTTCTTCGACTTATTTTTGTATATTCCGGACTTAATTCAGGACAACTTGAGTCTGCTCACTTTTGCTACTTCTCTTTTACTGCCACTTCTCTTCTGCAGGGCTGCCAACCTGTGGCAACTGATCTGTTCCTTACATTCGGTCATCCTGGCTACTAGAGTCTGTCCCAGACGACAAATTATCCTCGTTCCAGTTGACATATTTCTTTATTTCTTTATGTTGTCAGAGCTAGTTGACGTAGAGTTTGGAGCAGCTTTCGCCTTCTTTGTAGATGCTTTCTTGTTTTCGCTTTTTGTCGTAATTACTTTTATAATTCGCCTGTGCTTTTTGAATCTCGATTATGGCCTCCTCGCGTTCTTTGGTCCTCTTTGTATCGAATTCGTCCAGCAACTCTTGTTCTAGCAAGGCAAAAAGATTATCGTTGGTCTTACTCCGCATTTTTACACCAAACATAAGTAGGAACGGTGTCTTCTTTGTCGAACAATTGACGTGGGAGTTTATAGCTCTCTGAACCTGTGGAACAAATTTATACAATTTGGAAGTATCTTCAGCCGACAACTTGGATATGATTGAAAGAATGGATCGGTTCACCCGTTCTATTTGTCCGTTGCCTCGAGGTACACCAGTAGTTGTCCAGACATGATCAATTCCATTTTCCCTTACGAAGTCCATGAAAACATTTGATGTGAAGGCTACTCCTCTGTCGCTGACGATGCGGGATGGGTATCCAAAAACAGCTGACTAATCCTTAAGACTTTTGAGAACTTCATCGCTGTTTGTAGTCTTCGTTGTAAATCTGATGGACGTTGATGCACTACGAGCAGTACAAACAAGTGGCCCAACGACACCAAGCACGTGCTTGTTACGCGCGGGCCCTATTATCAATTTGGGCAAAAAATGCGAGTTCGCGAGGAAAATACATAAATTAAATAGAGACATGACACAAGTGAAAATAAAAGTCACAATTAAGAGAAAAGCAAATGAGTTAAAATATTAGTTTTTAGTAACGGGATAGAAGTGGAAATGCAGATTAGATGATAAAGGTTGTTATAAGTATTACATAGAACGCGAAAGGGCTCGTGCAGACAAAAATTTGATGGACATCGTGGCAAATATAGAGGGATATAATTTCGTGTTAGTCTAACAGGAACATTGAAAGTTAGGCGGCTTACAAGTTCTGCAGAATCAATATCACCTCTTATAAGATTATGCATAAAAATAGTACCAAGCATTTTTCTACGATTTACAAGTGTAGGTAAATTAAGCAACAGTAATCTACTCTGGTAGGAAGGTAGCCTTACGTTTTGATCCCAGTTCAAACTACGAAGGGCAAAAAGAAGAAATTTTTTTTGTACCGACTCAATACGGTCAATGTGCACTTGATATTGTGGACTCCAAACCGACGAACAATATTCCAAAATAGGACGGACAAGGGAGGTAAATAATAATTTGGTCGTATAAGGGTCATCAAATTCTTTTGACCAACGCTTTATAAAGCCAAGAACACTCAAGTGACGTATTTTCAAGAAAATAACTAATAAACGTAGGAGTACCCCTATAAAAAGTCATGACGTTGCATTTAAGGTAGTTCGACTTTAAAAGGTTGTACTCACACCATTCATGAAAACAATCAATATCTGACTGTAAGTTAAATCCCGACGCTATATCATTATACGATAAACAAAGCTTAACATCATCAGCATACATTAGAACACGAGAATGTGTTATGATAGAGGGAAGATCGTTGATAAACAAAGTAAACAGCAAAGGGCCTAGATGACTTCCCTGAGGGACTCCAGATGTCACGTAGATCAATTTTGAAACAGAATTCTTGAATATAACCCTCTGAGTCCTACCATTCAAGTAACTTGAAATCCAAGTTAATAGATTACCAGGAAACCCAAGCAGATCTAATTTGAATAAGAGAAGAGAGTGGTTGACGGAGTCAAAGGCCTTACTAAAATCTGTATATATAACGTCAGTCTGCATTTTTTTCTGAAATCCATTTATTACAATAGATGACAATTCAAGAAGGTTGGTGGTGGTCGATCTTTGCTTAACAAAACCATGCTGACACGGTGATATAAGCGAGGAACATAAATGTTGCAAATGAGAAGTGATAATACGTTCAAATGCTTTAGGAATTGCCGACAATTTGGAAATACCTCTATAATTCTTGGCATCAGCCTTCGCACCCTTTTTTATGAAGTGGAATAATAAAAGAGTCCTTCCAGATAGTAGGAAAAACTGATGATGAAATAGACAAATTAATAAGTTTAAGAATCGGTTTACAAATGGTTGACGCACAAAACTTGAGCACACATCCAGGAAGTCCATCTGGACCGGGAGAATAAGTCGGCGTTATTGTTTCTAAATCTATCAAGAGAGAGTTTTCAGTAATTAAAGGGGAAAAAATACAATTTGCCCTATTTAAGGGATTAGGGTAGTTAGAATTTGACCAAGCTGTCGAACTATAAGTGGTTTGGAAAACTCAGCAAATAAATCAGCAATGTCAGAATCCGTCGATGCCTCCATTGAGTTTAGACGTACCGATGAAGGCAATGCCGATGACTTACGCTTGGCATTAACAAAGCTGAAAAACTGTTTCGGATCATTAGAAAATTCAAATTTACATCGATTTAGATACATAGAATAGCAATGACTGTTGAGAACATTCAAATCCGATCGAGCCACTACATATTTCGAAAAATCTGATGGCTTACCCGATTTTTTATACTTTTTATAAGTATTTGTTTTAAGGTTTTTAAGTCTTTGAAGCGCATTGGTAAACCAAGGAGGCCTGTTTAGGTTTAAAGGAAACCTATCAGGAACGCATTCATTAAAAAAAGTATTTAACGCTATATAGAATAGTTCAGTGGCACTTTCAATGTCTGTACAATTGTACAAGTCTGTCCAATTATAATGAGAAATCATATCGTTAAGTTTATTATAGTTACATTTACGAAAACATCTCATTTTAGTTGGGGGCACTAAAGGAGAGAGGGTATCAGAGCAGGGGTGGCGAATCGTCAATTCCATTGTTGGATGATATCGGTCTTCAGGTACAACAAGAGCGTCAATTCTACATACCGTAACCTCGGACGGGTCTGAAACAAACACAAGATCTAATTGTCTATTTAAAGAATTTCGTATAAAGCTTACTTGCTCTAACGATAATTCTAAAAGGCCATCTACAAAATCATGGGCGGATAAAGGTATAGCGACAAGTGAGTCAGTGGGAGGAGACCAAGAAATATCAGGTAGATTAAAGTCACCCAAAACAATCAAAAGGTCTCTGTTAGAAAGCAGGGATAGTACGGATTTTATTGCGGACAGATGGTGCTCATAAATTACTAGATCAGAGCCAGGTGGAATATAGGAACATGTAAAAAAAATAGATAAAGATTGCAAGGAAACTTTCACACTTACAAATTCAATTTCGTTTGGGATATGAGTGAGAATTCTTTCGGATGTTAGGCTAGAGGTAACAGCAATCAGTACACCGCCCCCCCTACGTGAGGAGCGATCGGTCCTATAAGTATTAAAGTTATTTGACAGAACTTCAGAGTCAGATATCTCTGGTTTTAGCCAAGTTTCCGTAAAAGCCAAAATATCTTCGGTGAATGCAGAGGAGTCGGCATAAAGCTTGTGTAGCTTCATATTTAGTCCCCTAACATTTTGATACGCCAAGAATAAACTATTTAGTTTTTTGGCACAGTGGGAGGCCTGTTATTTGTTCTCGGTTTATTTGGAACAAAAACTTTCTGAAAGTAACACATTAAACATATCAGGCGGAGCAAATATTTTAAAAGACGATATCCTACGAGCGTAAGAAAATCGAAATTGTTCAACTGCAATATCCTCGGATGGGAATTTTTCACGTATAAATTCCAAAACATCCTCAGATGTGGTATCTGGGGTGAATCTAGAAACAAATAATTGCTTCCTTTGTGGAACAACTGAAAGTTTCTTACGGCCCCCACCAGCAGTCTGAACCACACTGGGCTGAGAACCAGGAACGGTGTCTACTGTACCTGTAGGTACGATCGGCAATGAATTCTTTGACTTAGCCAGTACTGTAGCTTTTATTCTGGAAACAGAGGTACCACCCGAACTAGCTGTATCCATAGGCACAGTTGGTTCATTTACCCCTGTGTCAACAGAAACTGCTGCTACCAAGTTCGGATTTGGGGTGGATTCCACAAACATATTAACGGCGGTTAAACTGGCTTTTTTGCGTTTAGGCGACTCGGTTAATAATTTTTTATTATTAAACTGGGCACAGACAGAATTGAACCCCTCATTGAGATGTTTAAAAGCTCCTGAGATATTCAATAAGCTGTCTCGAGTCTGCCTCATAAAGCCACTCATCTCAACAACCATTTCCTTGCAGGACCCACATGACCACATGAGACCAGAATTAAGATCAATGAAATCTTTGACTCTGCCAGTAAATCCTGCACATTTAACGTGCATCATCGAATCACAGAGCCAGCAAAAAATAAAAGGGTCTTTAGTTGAAGACGAAAGAGTACAATTTTTCTTAGAACAGACAAGAGCCATTGTAAGTTTAAAGCAAAATAAAAAACAATAAGAATATGATAAATACCTCAAAGTAAATTTGGCACTGGGATCAAATCAAATTGTCAAAAACCACAAAACAGGAAAAAACTAAGAGCGCGAGATCACGAAATTAAGTCGAATAAAGAGAGCACGAGAGAATAAATCTTAATATCGACTGAGCGTGGCTTGTGCAACACAACAACTTTAATCAATAAACAAATGCAATGTAAAGCATGCAAGAGAGAGAGAGAGAGAGAGAGAGTTAGAGAAATAAACGAACAGGTCTACCAGAAGTATAAATTACAGTTATAAAATAGAGCGGGAGAGATTGAGAGGGAGTAAAAGAGTTCTAGCAAGTATAGAGAGCGTAAATTACACTAACAAAGCTACGAGATTAAACAAATCTAATAGAAATGTTAAAATAATTCTAAACACATACCCGTTTACTGGGAGATCTATTTAAAATTTCTAACACAGATATGTATTAAGTTAAGCTTTGTAAATAAATTAACACAAAACACTCGCACAAAATCACTGAAAAAATACAAAAACTCAGAGCACAAAGGTAAACACAACTGTTCACAAGCGACGCTAAATCGAATAAACAGCCAGACAAATTTGCTAAAAGCATAGCTAGCTGCTGGTTTCTGGCTTGTGTACACCAGGTTGTTGTTTTTAAGTTTGGTTGAGCCCCCAAATGTAATGAAGATTTATTGTTTATATTTTATATTGGTTAAATATGAATTGACAAAACTGATACAACTTAATTCTCCGCGACATATAACGACTTCCTCGACTTATTTTTGTATATTCCGGACTTATTTCAGGACAACTTGCGTCTGCTCACTTTTGCTACTTCTCTTCTACTGCCACTTCTCTTCTGCAGGGCTGCCAACCTGTGGCAACTGATCTGTTCCTTACATACATACACACATACGCCATTGTTTGACTCAGACCTCCAATTTGGCTAACTTGATTTGATTTGCATAATTCTTGGGATATACATAGTTCGGAATTGACAAATGAAAACCATCGCAATTTCCTTTAATAGAAATCTTTATCGAGAATTAACGTTGACTCTGTTGAGCACCTCGGCCAGCTGTTCCAAAGTCGTCCGTTAGATGGCGCTATTGTATTGCGCCATCTACCCCAACATTGGTACCACGGGCCCTAAAAGGCGGAAATGTAGGCGCTAGCCAGGCTTAAGCGTTTAATGGGTTTTTGGGTGTTAGAGTGGGCGTGGTAAACTTTTATTAGGCCAATCGATAGTTATTGACGAAACAAATACATATCAATTAAAATTTTCGTAATAGCATCAAAACTGTGGCAACAGCTTGTGGCTTGTAGGCGTCAGAGGGGGCGTGGCACCATTTTGAAACAAACTTGCGCTGTGTATGAAGTCCTAAAATCTACATGCAAAATGCCAATCTTCTAGCTTTTATAGTTTCCGAGATCTCAGCGTTTATTCGGACAGACCGTCTGGACATGGCTAGATCGACTCGGCTA
Source organism: Drosophila fuyamai (assembly GCA_018153365.1). Classification (NCBI taxonomy): domain Eukaryota; kingdom Metazoa; phylum Arthropoda; class Insecta; order Diptera; family Drosophilidae; genus Drosophila; species Drosophila fuyamai. Next base: position 2,864,037 of record JAECXW010000415.1, on the reverse strand, counting down.
GTGATCCTGAACAAGAATATATATACTTTATAGGGTCGGAACGCTTCATTATACCTGTTACATACTTTTGCACGAATACAATATATCCTATTACTCTACGAGTAACGGGTATAAAAACGGGTGGGCCATAGTAACTCTATGCTTTGGTAATTTGCTCTGCCGTAATTTGTCTATATCTTGCACATTTGACACACTGCCTCAAGTATTGCTTCAAGCTGTTCCTTAATCCGAATATTGAAAATTATCTTTGAATATAATTTCGCATCAAATTAATTCCGTCGTGTAATGTTTATCTATGTGAATTTTTGATAATTAGTGAAGTTAAATGACACTTATCTAGAATTATCGGATGTTTTGTATGAAATTCGGCGCTGGAGTTCTGTAATCTACCTCTTAATAATCCGTCTTTATCCAAAAATGGATTCAATCCTAATCTTTTAATTTTAATTTTAATATCTTTTATAAGGTTAAAGCAAATTATCTCCGAACTAAACTGCATTTCTTGTTGTTTTTTAATTATTAATACCCTTGCTAACTTTATTTCATTTACTGTTAGATATGCGGGAAATGATTTATTTTTTAATTTCATTTCAATAAATCTTAGGGTATATGCAATAACTTTATCCAGTTTACGCATACAGGAGTACTTTTTTATTAGTGATACTATAAAGTGGCTTGGTTTCTTTATTAAGGTAGTGCTGACAATAATACTATATGCTTCATTTTCCATTGGCCAGTATTTTTTTCGACTTGGCTAACCATTGATAACTACTGCGAAACCAGAGCCTTCTAATGGAACTGCTGATCAAACAAAAGTCTGTATAAATGGACTCCCCCAACATCTTACATCAAACAAAACAAAAAATACAAAAAATATGTAAGTGCACACATCGAACTTGATCCTGAAATTTCCTCTGAATCTGACATTGATAAGTCGCTTAAACACCTCACGCTCAAGTATCCAGATCGTGTCTCTCCTACTTGAAAAACGTAGACTTCGCAGAGACTGGCAGACTCATCGGTCTCCAGCTACTAAGAAAAAACTTAATGAAGCATCTCGAAAATTTTCGAAGGCCCTCTCAACCGAAAAGAACCAGGCCCAACAGGCCTACATTGTGAAACTATCCCCGACGGGTAATAAATTCCCACTATGGAGAGCTCACCCAAACATGCAACTACCAAAATATCCCGATTGGCCAATTCGATCACAAACAGGTGGCTGGGCGCGCAGTGACGAAGAAAGAACTAACACCTTTGCCCATCACTTGGAAAACGTCTTCAAGCCTCACCCGCCATCCAACCAATTCACTCTACCGAATGTCTCGCCAGCGTCGCCGTCCTCCCCAGTAACCCTTGAAACCAGCACAATACTTAAGGCCATTAAAGAACACATAAACCCAAAAAAAGCTCCTGGTCACGATTTTATTTTTCCAAAAATGATAATTGAATTACCTGCATGTGTAGTCAGATTCATCGCATTTATATTTAACTCAATATTTAAATGGGGCTACTTTCCTGACAAATGGAAAAAGTCTGTCATTACAATGATCCCGAAGCCAGGAAAAGACAAATCCCAGCCTTCCTCGTACCGGCCCATCAGTCTGCTCCCATGTCTATCAAAGCTATTTGAAAAACTGCTTCTTGTTCATCTAGTAACACATCTTCTGCACCAATTCGTATTTAGGGAAAAACATGGAACTATCGACCAGGTAAACCGCTTAACATCTGAAATTCGCACGGCTTTCGACCACAAGCAATATTGCAGTGCCTTATTTCTGGACGTATCACAAGCATTTGAACGGGTCTGGATCGATGGACTGGTATACATAATTAAAACCCTTTTACCGGAAAACACCCACAAGTTGCTTGAGTCATACCTCAGAAACAGAGTTTTCACCGTGAAATGTAAAACCTTTACTTCAACAATCCGTAACATCGAAGCTGGAGTACTCCAAAGAAGTGTGCTTGGACCAATCTTGTACATCCTTTACATTCCAACATGCCGCCAGACCCTACTTTCAACCTTCGTTGACGACACTGCCATTATCAGCCGCTCGAAATGCCCAAAAACAGCAACAGCCCATTTAAAAGAACTCCTGGTAGCTGTAGAAAAATGGCTCTCAGACTGGCGTATCAAAGTCAACGAGCAAAAGTGTAAGCACATTACATTTACACTAAACTTGTCGAAATGCCCACCACTGGCGCTAAACAACAAGTCGGTTCCACAAGCAACGAAGTCACCTATCTCGGCATACACTTAGACAGGAGGCTTACCTGGAGGAAGCATATAGAAGCAAAGAAGACCCATTTAAAACTAAAGGCCAGCAGCCTCACTGGCTCATAAACTACCGCTCTCCCCTTCCACTCGAATATATAGTACTACTGTATAACTCGTGCTTAAAGCCGATCTGGACCTACGGCTCCGAGCTCTGGGGAAACGCAAGCATCAGCAATATAGAAATTATTCAAAGATTAAAATCAAAGACCCTACGAGCCCCCTGGTACATCCGCAACGCAAACATTCAGAGAGACCTGGATATAAATCCCGTAAAAGAAGAAATTGTTTCCAGAAAAATTAAATATGAAGCCAGACTATCAAATCACCCAAACCTGCTAGCCAGACACTCAACTGGCTACGCTATCATTCACGCCTACAGCGGAACGATTTCCCATCCCTTTTCAATAACATAAATTAACGTAACATAGATTAAGATTTGAAAACTTATTGTTAGTCTCTTAAATAATAGAGAAGATCCAATTAATAAGAACAAAGTAAAAAAAAAAAAAAATGTTAAATTTTCTTTAAAGCATTTACTAGCATCTGAATCTGACAAGTTCTGAACCCAGTTTTGCTCTGTTAACCAAAGGTGTTGCATAAATAATTTTCCTATTATTGTCACTGGAGATAACCAGCCTAATGGGTCATAAATTTTTACAAGTGTTGATAACACCACTCACTTATTAATTTTTGTACATGGTTCACTGTTAAAATTAAATTTTAAATTCATCTTTAACAGGTTCCCATTGAAGGCCCAGTGTTTTAATCGATTAATTTTCCGGAATCTGTAATATTTTATTTTCTTCTTTGCTTTTCAGTGTCTCAACTATTTCTGATACATTGGAAATCCATTTTCTAAGATTAAAGCCTACCTTTTCTAATTCAAAGGTTACATTTTCCACTTGTTCTTTGGCTTCCTATATGGAATTAGCACCTGTCATAAGGTTATCCATATAAAAATCATTTATAATTATATCTTTTATTGACAAATTTTCGAATTCATTTGAAATTTCAGCGAGCACTCCTGTAGCTAAATAGTGTGCTGATGCTGTACCGTAAGTAACCGTTGTTAGTTTGTAATTTTTGAGTTTTTTGTTTGGAGAGTCTCTCCAAATAATGTGCAAATAATCTTGATCTTCTTTATCCATGTTTATTTGCCGGTGCATTTTTTCAATGTCCGCTGATAATACAAATGGCCATTTACGCCATTTGACGATGATATCAAAGATATCTTTTTGGACTCTTGGTCCAACCCACATAATGTCATTTAGACATTCTGTCCTAGTAGTCCGTCTATTTTAACTACACCATCTTTTACGATATAGGGATATAAATCAACTCCTATTATAATATCTACCCTACTTGGTTTATTAAAGTGAGGGTCCGCCAACGTATATTTCGTCCACTTTGACTTGTCAACATCTAAAGTTTCGATCGGTAAAGCAGGTGTTTACTTTTCTTTTTTTTCAGTCGAAACATGGAGCATGGTGTGATGCGGAAATATTCCGAGTTGCACTTCTTGAAAACTGAATGCTTAAAGCATCTGTTGCACAAGCGCTGTTTTCTGATAAACTCCCCTCTTTCTATCGGACTCATTCCCCTAAACTTATAACAATTTGTTACAAAGTGTCCAACCATTTTACAAAGTAGACAACTTTCCTTAACAGTGGTATTTACCACTTTTTTAAAAACTTTCTTTTCCTCATTTATTGTTGAGCTAAGAGAACTCACACGTTGCTCTAAAAATTTCATTACATCGCTTAGTAATTGAATTTCCTCAGTTTTTGTTACGTATAATTGAAGCGCTGTTGATTTTTTGAATGATCATGTGTGCGAAAATCACATCAACATCCTCACTTAAATTCGCTTTTGTTCTGATTAAATGAATTGATTCATTTATTGAATCAATAAACCATTTAATCTGTTTTGCTGAATCGTTGTCTAGAATGGGCAACTCCCAAGCGGCAGTATAATTTTCGGCAGAACCTGTCAGCAAGTGAGCAACCACACTCCTTGCCTCGCCTTTAAGAGCGGTTTTCAAATAATTAAATTTTAGAGATAATCTCATCTCTAGTCATCTCTATTATGAATTATTTCTTTAAATAATTCAGAAAATAAGTACCACTCTTTTTCTTCTCCAGAAAAGGATGGAACTTGTATTTTTTGTAACAGGGAAAGGTTATCAACTCTATTCCTTACCGATACCCCATTATTACTTCCTATGCTCACATTGGAAGATTTTATCCTTTCGTCTAGGATGTCTAACACGTTTTTAACGTCAAATTCTAACTTTGTTGTTGAAAGATTGTTTTCATATCTTTTGCAGAGCTCCTTTATTTTACTGCTTGTTCTATTCCATAAAAATTATATTTTATTAGCTCTTAGTAAGCAGTCTTCAGCCTTATTGAGCTGGTTTCCTTTAAATAATTGTTGATTTGTTCAAAATGTTGGTCGAACACCTCCGCCAATTTGTTTGGGTCACTTTTTGCTACCTTTACCATTTTGGTTTCAGAACCAACTTTTAAATTTGCAAATTTACTTTTTAGGCTTTCAACAACCCTACAAATCTCCTCAAAAAATTTGTTGTTTAGATAGTCATGATCGACAACTCCACATTTTAATAACGATGCATGATTTGCAAGAAATCTAGCTTTGAGGCTATCCACTTTTGAAATACTTTAACTCGTTAATTGACCTGCTTCAATTACTCTAATTTCTTTTGCTAAACTAGCCTGTGCTTCAAGGAGCTTTATAATGGTTTCGGACAACATTTTTTTTAATATTTAAATATGGTATTTAGGTCTTTTTATACTTATATTCATATAATCTATTTCTTATATGTTTTGTTACGAAACAATATTTTAAAAGTAAACTGCGAGATTGTGGCTTCGATGTCTCTAATTGTAGCTTCGATGTCGTTGTGAGATTGTTGCTTCGATGTCGTTGTTGTTGAGACTGGGTTGTTGGTGCTTCGATGTCCTTTATTTGGTTGTTACTTCGATGTCGTTGTTGTTGAGATTTGGTTGTTGCTGCTTCGATGTCCTTTATTTGGTTGTTATACCCTTGCAGAGGGTATTATAATCTTGGTCAGAAGCTTGTAACGCTTTGAAGGAGACGTTTCCGACCCTATAAAGTATATATATTCTTGATCAGGAACAATAGGGGAGTCGATATAGCCATGTCCGTCTGTTTCAATACCGTTTGCGAGATCAAGTTTGAAAATCGCCTTGATCGGACGTCTATATCCTATAGCTCCCATAGGAACAATCGGATATAACTAGCAAGAATTGATGATATTTCGCGCAGTGTAAAAGCTATTGACATGAATATTTCCAAACCGTATTTTGTTATACATACCTTGATAAGGGTAAAAGCGCGTGCCAAGCGGACGTCTATATCCTATGGCTCCCATAGGAATAATAGGGCGAAATCGAAACCTTGATAAGGGTAAAAGCGCGTGCCAAGCGGACGTCTATATCCTATGGCTCCCATAGGAATAATAGGGCGAAATCGGTCCAAATTTGATGTTCTTCAGAATATTTCGCGCAGTGTAAAAGCTATTGACATAAACTTTTTCAAATCGTATTTTTTTACTCATACCTTGATCAGGGTAAAAGCGCGTTCCGATCGGACGTGTATATCTTATAGCTCCCATTGGAACAATAGGGAGAAATAGGTTTAAATTGAATGATTTTTAGGATATTACGCGCAGTATATAAACTATTGATATGAATCTTTCCAAATCATATTTTTTTATGAATACCTTGATCAGGGTAAAAGCGCGTGCCGAACGAACGTCATATATCCTATAACCGCCATAGGAACAATAGGGTGAAATCGGCTAAAATTTAATGATTTTTAGAAATATTTCGCGCAGTATATAAGCTATTGACATGAATCTTTCCAAACCGTATTTTGTTATGCATACCTTGATCAGGGTAAAAGCGCGAGCCGATCAGACGTCTATATCCTATAACTCCCATAGGAACAACAGGGTGAAATCGGTCCAAATTTGATGTTTTTCACAATATTTCGCTATTGATATAAATTTGTCCAAGTCTTATTTATTTACTCATACCTTGATCAGAGTAAAGGCACTTGCCGATCGGACGTCTATATCTTATAGCTTCCGTAGGAATAATTGTTAAAGGCTGTAAAAATATACCTTTTTTTCTATTTTTATATGACATTTTTGCAGTATAAAAGCTATTGACATGAAATTATGCAAATCTAGTTTATTAATGTATACCTTATTACTTTCGCTACTTTCTCAATTTTAGCAATTTCGACAAAGTCTGCAAGGGTTGCAAAATTCGGCTTTCCGAAGTCAGCTTCCGGCCTCGTTACTTCTGGTTTGGTTGTTATGGTTGCTTATTTATTTATTTTGATTGTAACCACTTTAGGTTCGAGCTATTGAGTTCGTCCTTTTAAACACTGTTCCCGTTTAACTGATTACCTTTTTTTTTTTAACAATTAGAAATGTTCCTGGCCTTGGTAATGCCCACGTCGCGTAACACAATTTTGCAGAATTTTTTGTGCCCGTTTGGCTTATTAACTTTTTTTTTAACAAGATTCAAACTTGTGAATTTTTATATTCTCGGTCTCTTACCACTGATGGGGGAAAACACGAGTATTATTTTTTTTATTTTTGCAACTTTTATCTGATCGTTCGCTCGCAACAAATCAGAATCTAAGGTGCTGGTTTCAAAAACTCTGAGTCTCTTACCACTGGTGGGAGAAAACTACAGAGTGCCTCGAAGGACCAAAATGTTGGAGCCTTCAAATAAAAGACATCTACATTTGCTGAGTAATAATTCTAAACTGTTTTAATTTCATGAAATTTATTAACAATTAACATTGGTGTGATTCGTATTCTATTCTTATCTATGGCCTACGCAGAGACCGCATCTGTTTTGCCCTGGGCGGGAGAGCTATATTTTAACCCCCGCACAAGTCTTTGTGTAGTGTAGGAAACATTTCAAGTGATTATATTTGGAGGCTCAAGTGGCCTGCACTTACAGATTACAAGTGCAAACAACTGTTCCCTCGCATGGTTTAGGTAACATATCGTAAATTCTGGCTCTGGATCGATTTACAATGTGACATACACGAGCACATAAAATTTTATAATTGGGATTATTATCTTATTTCTAATAACCCACGGAGTGGCTTGTTTCATTTGCGAAATGGACGACGAGCGACGAAAGGGAGTGCGATCTTGATCGGATTTGATTTAATACTGGTTTTTTATGATCTCTTATAGCGATGCTTATCTAAGGGGGGCGAGTAACGGGGCGAATTCGCGAGAGCGAACGAAAGCTTTATTGGCTCCCGCTCTCGCCTTAAAACAAGAGAGACTTTACAATTTTAAATAAACGCGATAAGTGCGCAAACACCGCCCACGCTGAAGGGACGACGTCCTTAAGCCTAACTCTGGATGAATCGATGGATCGCTTTTCGTGTATAGTCCGTCCGGAGTCCAAACGTCCGCCACCCGAACCTTTTTATCGGCGCCGGCTTGACCGCTTCCACTCGTCCGATCTTCCACTGATGAGGTGGAAGGTTGTCCTCTGCGACGACGACCATGATTCCCGTGACGAGGTTTGGCTCCTCCTTGGGCCACTTGGACCTCTGCTGTAGGCTGGGGATGTACTCCCGGGACCATCGCCTCCAAAACCTGTGCTTGAGCGACAAGACACTTTGCTATCGACGCAAGGTCAGGTTGATCTGGTCCGGGAGTGCTTCCGACGGTGGGGCCAACAGGAGGCCGCCAATGGGCAGATGTCCGGGCGTCAGGGCTTCGCCGTCGTTTGGGTCGTTGCTGAGGGTACCCAGAGGTCTTGAGTTGAGCATGGCCTCCACGCTGGTGAGGAAAGTTCCGAGCTCCTCCGCGGTCAAGAGGTTTTGGCCGACCGTCCGAAGGAACAGGTGCTTTGCAGACTTCACACCTGACTCCTAAAGTCCGCCGAAGTGCGGTGCTCTGGGCGGTTTGAACGTAAACTCCAATTCTTTTTTTGATGCGTATGTTTCTATACCGCTCCCCTGGCTCGGAATTCTCTCATGTGCCGGTCGGTTCCGACGAAGTTGGTGGCGTTGTCGGTATCCCGCGACGACTCACGAACCTATGAAAAGCCAACAGTAAAGCTTCAGTGGTTAGGTCAGACACAAGCTCCAAGTGGACCACTTTGGACGCAATACAGACAAAAAAGGTCTCGTACGACTTCTACGTTGGCTTACCACGGATACGATACGTTGTGCTAAAGGGGCCACAAAAATCAACGCCACAGATGTTAAACGGGCGGAGATAACTTCAACAATTTTCTCAAAAGCGAAATTCAGTTCTCGTGGCGAAATCCTTTTTTCAAAGGTTTTCGTCCCTTTTTGCACCTTTGAATAAAGTGAAGAACCCATACGACAACTCTCAGAAGCTTAAGGTGCGACGAAAAGTTGTCTATTTTCTGAAGCAGATAATTTGGCTCTGGGTTGATTACAAGAGCTAATGCTTATTTGCGTAATTCCATCGACACTACTGCGACCGTTAGTTCGAGTCCAGCAAGAACAGAGGCCCGCTGAACCAGATGGACGTTGTAAGCTCCTCAACGTCACATCCACGGGATACTATGTCTGCTGGGTTAACTTTCGTTAACTTTAACGTGTTTCCAAGTTGCGTTCTCCTGAATCTCTGCGGCCCGGTTTGATACAAAAGCCGACAACGACGAAGGATGGGTTTGGATCCAGTGTAATGTGATCTCGGAGTCTGTTGTGAGGAGTTAAATAATAGAGAGTTTGGAGAATACAGCTGGAGAGAGTTTGGGGAATACAGCTGGAGAGAGTTTGGAGAGAACGAGAAGAGAGTTTAGAAAATGCAGCTGGTGAGAGTTATGAGAGAACGAGGAGTGAGAGAGTGTGTAGAGAACGAGGAGAGAGAGTTTGGAGAGAAAGAGTAACGGTAGAAGGCGGCGGACTTTGATCCCTAAGATAGTGCCGTGCGCAAAGACAAAAAGGAGACGTCGAGAATTAACGGGATACGCCGGCCTATATAAGCAGCCCGAGCGCAGGAAGCGGGATTAGTCGATCACAAGGAGTCAATCCAGCAAGTTCAGTAGACAAGCAGAAAGTCTGTGAACAACACAAGTCAAGTCAACATCAGGAGGAAGCAGAGCCGCGCCGAGTCAACAGGAGCAAGATCGCTACATCAAGATGTTCGGGACTTAGAGTTGAAGTCTCCGAGCTGAGAAACAGGTAGCTGAGGTCCTTAAGGCATCACGCGGCTAAGTCCAGGCGCTTTGTTCTAATTCTTGCCGCGATTTGAGCTTGCCGTATTGCTCGGCGAGTCCGACAGAATTGAATAGAAAGAGTCCTTTGACAAAGAATCGTGGGCTCGGAAGGGAAGCTGTCCAGAACCAGCTGCCGTGCGAAAACAATTGCGTTGTCCAATTCCGGAGTACGCCTGAACCAGCAGGCGAGAATTGTGCAGGCCCTGGTGCGACTAGCCATGAAGGACGCGCGTCCGAACCACGGGTGTCTCGAGAGGAGTATGCACAGTAGTTCGCCGCCAGAGTCCTAGAAAGGTAGCTGACCGAATCCCGAGAGCCAAAGACCCGCTGCACCTAGTCTCACAAGAGAACGCGGACAGAGGAGCCAAGATTCGCGCTGTGAGCAGAGCAAGGACATCGAGGACACAAGGAACGACGAGCAGTCATCACAGGCCCAGCAGCAACCAAGCCATACTCCGACGTATCCAGTCCACGGCTAAGAGGCGAGGGCGGAAGCGTTCGTCTTGAACATAGCGTCCTGCCACAGGGACTGCATTGGCGGCCTTTCGGCGTATGCCTGAACCGTCAGGTAGAAACTGTGTAGGCGTCTGGTGTGACCGGCCGGGACAGATCCAGGGACAGGAAGCTGTGGCTGCGAAAGGCGTACGCTTTGAGAGCCCAGTGCATGTTCACCCTAGTCTGGGAACGGTGACGCATCCCTAGACCGTCATAGCCCCGAGGCCAAAGACAACGGAGGCGTTCTGGACCAGCGCGAAGCGAGGCAGCGGAGAACGACGCTGGAGCAGCCCCAAATCCATCAGGACCCATTAGTCCCATTAGACCCAGGCCGAGGGACAAGTCGGCGAATAAAGATCCTAGTATAAACATCTTAACTTTCTGCGCGTTCTCACTAGATAATCGGGCGGTCACGTTTATATAAATTTGGTGGGACGAACAACACACATCTTCTGAGCTAGCCGCACGATACTCGTAGCGAGCAGACATTAAAAACAGTTCGTTACACTGTCCATAGTAAAACATTCTCAATAGGACAATTTAGCAATGGCTTGCCACGATTACACAGATCTGCTAAAAGGTGAGCTGCCACACCTCAAGGCTAGGCAAAGTTTTCGTCTTGAGGGGAGCTACTTTTGATTTGGCGGTCAATAAAGACACCTTAAAACCTTCAGCAGTTTGAGTACGAACGTAGATGCACGCTGCATACGCCCGCATGGAAGCGTCCACGAAACCATGTATTTGAATCGGGACTTGCGGATCTGTGTGGACGAATCGCGATATGCAACTGTATTGGTAGCGACTCGTCCCAGTGTAGCATTCGAAGCCACAGCTGCTGCAACAACATCTTTGCCCTTGTAACTAAAGGACACAAGAGGCCAAGTGGATCGAAAAGTCGAGCAGTCACCGACAAAATATTTCGTTTTGTCGCGCGAAGATCCTGGAAAGAGTCATCCAACCGAAATTGGAAGTAATCTTCAACCGGTAACCAAACCACGCCAAGGGTCTTAGTTACGTCTGTTTTGCCCTGGGGGGAGAGCTTTATTTTGACCCCCGCACAAGTCCTTTGTGTAGTGTAGGAAACATTTCAAGTGATTATATTTGGAGGCTCAAGTGGCCTGCACTTACAGATTACAAGTGCAAACAACTGTTCCCTCGCATGGTTTAGGTAAAAGATCGTAAATTCTGGCTCTGGATCGATTTACAATGTGACATACACGAGCTCATAAAATCTTATAATTGGGATTATTATCTTATTTATAATAACCCACGGAGTGGCTTGTTTACCCCTAAAGGGAGATCACAAATACCCGGTTAGCACTTATGTATACTCAAAGACATTCTGTGACCGTTCCGCAGAAGGTCATTTTACATGTTATGTGTGTATATTTTGTTTTATACAATTGGCTACTATACTTATACTTGAACGTGTTTTGAAAACACAGTTAAAACCTATTCTAGTTATGTTGAAAATGGAAGACGCTTACCAAGAACCACGCCCAAAAGCGACGAGCTTCTCGAACGCTTTTACCTAGGCCCAACTCCTTATGGACAGTTTCTAACGCCGAAAAAAATTTATATTCTCATATCGTCTTTGACTTTCAAAGTGAACGGTCGTGTTTTTTTCTGCGCTCCGATTTTGTATTTTTGTTTTATTTAATCCTATTGAAAGTTTAATACTAGTTTGTATTAACATAAACTACGCGACTTTGATTGGAGAGCAAAGATTTTGTTTTTTTTTGCGAAATGGACGACGAAAGCAACAAAAGGGAGTGCGATCTTGATCGGATTCGATTTAACACTGGCTTTTAATTTTAATTATGATCTCTTATAGCGATGCTTTTCTAAGGGGGCGAGAGACGGGCCGAATTCGCGAGAGCGAACAAAAGCTTTATTGGCTCCCGCTATCGCCTTAAAACTAGAGAGACTTTACAATTTTAAATAAACGCGATAAGTGCGCAAAAACCCCTCTGAAAGGACGACGTCCTTCAGCCTAACGACGGCAATACCGCCGGCCGATGGATCGCTCTCCGGTATAGTCCGTCCGGTGTCCAAACGTCCGCAACCCGAACCTTTTTATCGGCGCCGGCTTGACCGCTTCCACTCGTCCGATCCTCCACTGCTGGGGTGGAAGGTTGTGCTCTGCGACGATGACCATGATTCCCGCGACGAGGTTTGGCTCCTCCTTGTGCCACTTGGACCTCTGCTGTAGGCTGGAGATGTACTCCCGGGACCATCGCTGCCAAAACCTGTGCTTGAGCGACAAGACACCTCGCCATCGACGCAAGCAGGTCAGATTGATGTAGTCCGGGAGTGCTTCCGACGGTGGGGCCAACAGGAGGCCGCCGCTGAGGGTTCCCAGAGGTCTTGAGTTGAGCACGGGCTCCACGCTGGTGAGGAGAGTTCCGAGCTCCTCCGCGGTCAAGAGGTTTGGGCCGACCGTCCGAAGGAACAGGTGCTTTGTAGACTTCACACCTGCCTCCTAAAGTCCGCCGAAGTGCGGTGCTCTGAGTGGTATGAACCCAAACACGCATCCTTTTTTTGATGCGTTTGTTTCTACACCGCCCCCCTGCTGCTCCAGACGAGCTCGGAACTCTCTCATGTGCCGGTCGGCTCCGACGAAGTTGGTGGCGTTGTCGCGCCACTCCTTCTCCGGTATCCCGCGATGACTGACGAAGCTTTGAAAAGCCAACAGAAAAGCATCAGTGGTTATGTCCGACACAAGCTCCAAGTGGGCCGCTTTGGACGTAAAACAGACCAACAAGGCTACGTACGACTTGTACGGTGGCTTACCACGGATACGATACGTTGCATGTTAAACGGGCGGAGAGCTCGAATTCTATCTGCTGGCAAGGTTCCCATGATTTGCGTCAAGAGTTGCGGCTTACAGCGAAAGCTGCGAATGCACAATCGAACTGTTCGTTGGCAGACTTCTTGCGCATTGACTTGCCTTACTTTCTCGCGCAGACGACTTACAAGAGCTCGAGGGCCAGCGTGACAATGGCACGTACGTGCATACGTGCAGGTATGGCACGTATGATCTGATGAATTGTGAGCTTTTAGACAGCAACAACGGGAAATTGACTTTGTAGAAGCATTCAATAACCGACCCCCAACTCGTATCAATGTCGAGGAATTTAATTTATTCTCCTGAATAAAGGGGCTTAGTTTTTGAATATTCGTTGCGAGCGGTTTATTTTTCCGATTTTTACTAATATCGTCACTGAATTCGTGAAATTGGATAACTTCAACAATTTTCTCAAAAGCGAGATTCAGTTCTCTTGGCGAAATACTTTTTTTCAAAGGTTTTCGTTCCTTTTCGGCACCTTTGAATAAAGCGAAGAACCCATACCATAACTCTCAGAAGGTGCGACTAAAAGTTTTCTATTTTCTGAAGCAGATAATTTGGCTCTTGGCTGACTACAAGAGTTAACGCCGATTTGCGTAATTCCATCTGATACAAAAACCGGCAACGACGAAGGATGGATTTGGATCCAGTGAAATGTGATCTCGGAGTCTGTCCATAGGATAACATTATCAATGTGACAATTTAGCAACGGCTTGACACGATTATACAGATCTGCTAAAAGGTGAGCTGCCACACCTATAGGCGTGGCAAAGTTTTCGTCTTGAGGAGAGCTACTTTTGATTTGGCGGTTACCTTAAAACCTTCAGCAGTTTGAGTACGAACGTAGATGCACGTTGCATACGCTCGCATGGAAGCGTCAGCGAAACAATGTATTTGAATCGGGACTTGTGGATCTGTGGACGAATCGCGATACCTTAATTTTCGGCAGCTGCAGAAGTGTTGCTTCAAATGTTTCCCATGAAGAATGCGACTCGTCCCAGACTAGCTTTCGAAGCCACACAAGAGGCCAAGTAGATCGAAAAGTCGAGCAGTCACCGACAAAATATTTCGTTTTGTCGCGGGAAGATCCAGGAAAGAGTCATCCAACCGAAATTGGAAGTAATCTTTAACCGGTAACCAAACCACGCCAAGGTTCTTAATTACGTCTGAGCCTGCCGTAAGTGGCATTACAGCGCTATCAGATGCGGATAACTCTGGGCAGTTTGAAAACTACTTTGCCAGTTCAAGTCCTGCCTCTTGCAAAACCTGAGAAACTTCGTCTCGAAGGCCTTGCAGGTCCTCAACGCATCCGTCAACAAATCGTCAAAATAAAAATTTTCTGAATAATCTGTGAGGCTTTTGGATAAGTTGCTTGCGCCATCTCTCCTAGCAGCATTAAACACCTGATCGCCAAAAAGAGTGCCGGCGAAGTTCCATATGTAACGGTATTTAACTTAAAGATATTCAGAGACTCAGAAGGATCTCGTCTCCATGCTATGAGCTGAAAGTTTCGGTCAGATTCGTCCACCATTACTTGGGGATACATTTTTTATGTCTGCCGCAAAAGCAAATTTATGCAATCTAAACCGAAGCAGTGTCGAGTTCAGCTCCTCTTGAATGGTTGGGCCTACCATCAAGATGTCATTCAATGTCATGTACGGCACGATGCATCAAAAACTACTCTCAACTTTGTTGAAGTACTTTGTGGCCGTAGAATGCACTGGTGCGGAATGAAATAGTGCGGAGTGTTTGAAATTTTGTCATTGGTGGAAGACATGTGGCCCATGGAAACATATTCCTCCATGAATTCAATATACATCTTCCTCAACGAAGGCTCCTTAGGCAATTTCCTTTCTAGCGACAAAAATCAACGATTTGCATCTTCGTATGATGAGCCAAGAGAATTTGGGTCAGATTTAAACGGCAAACGAACCGAAAATCTATCGGGTGACAATCTTTAAGTATTGATCGTAGGGGGCGATCCTTCCACAAAAGAAGCGAATTTGAATCACAAAAATTCCCACGGCGCAAACGCAAAGGGCAGACGAAAGTGAGAAGTCGGGGGCGTCGTGGTATATTTCAGTGTTGGTTATTCAGCGTTATACATGAGACTAATTAAAACTTAAAACTAAAACCGCGCTCCCGCCCGCTTTACTCCGTTCAAGCGAGAGCGGGAGATCGGCAGCGGCCGTCCGAGGAGTTCGGATGCGAAACCCGAAGTTCGCACTCTGGAGCGCGGACGTTGTGTGAGGCGAGCGAGGGAGCGCAAGAGGGGCGAGAGCGAAAGCTCGGAGAGCTCAGTGACCAGCGCCAATGCAGTGGGCCACTGACCTAAACATTCCGCCCCCCCTTGCAACTACTCGGGTTGCAACATAGCCTGGTTGCTCTTCTCACGGCTGGTGACAGGCTCCGGACACGACCCACCCAAACACGGTGCTCTGGGCCACTGGCAATCCATCCTGAATTTTCAGGAAGCTCGGCCGCATTACACTCGGATACATATCCGCGCCCAGGATGATGGAGATCGTCGCGGGGAGATAAAACCGCTCATCAGCCAGCGTAATGTCCCGAAAGTGGGTCCTTACCGCGTCGCTCAGTTCCCGGATTGGAGTGCGGATGCGCACGTGAGGCTCTATTTTAAAAATTGTGTCGAGCCGGACAGTGCTGTCGATTTTGGACCCCACGGTTGCCGAACAAATCTGTTCGCCTCCCACGTTGGTGGTCGGCAAGCGGAAACTCGACGCTAGCGAAGCGTCGATACAGCTCATAGGCGTACACGGGTCGATGAGCGCCGCAGTGTCGAAGACTCGACTCCCGGTCTCTAAACGCACCAAAGCCGTCGGCAGGAGGTTGACGCTGTGCCGCTGTAGGAGGGACGTTAAGGACGGAGCGGTGACCGCAAGCTGCGTGGCACCCCGAGTAGCAGAAAATTGCCGCGGAGTGTCAGATGAGTGCCGTGGAGCGGCTGTAGAATGCCGTGGAGTGGCGGACGAGGGCCGAGGAGCGGCTGAGGAGTGTTGCGGAGTGGCAGCGGATCTCTGCGACCGGCGTGCTGCCGGGCGGGACTGCCGTGATGCCATCGGTGGTTCCGAGAGATGAAGCAGAGTGTGGTGATCCTGGCCGCAAGTTTTGCAGCGATCACCTCGCCGACACGCTCCGTCGGAGTGCTCGTGGGCCAAACAGCGATGGCAGTACCGGTTGGCAAGGACAGCCCGGAGCCTCTTCTCGGCACTCAGACGGAGGAACCGACGACACTTCCGAAGTGGATGGATCCCGCTACAGACTCGGCAACGGTAGGATTGCATACCTCGAGTTCGTCTGTGTTCCAATGCGATGGCACTGCGCGGACGTGGAGACATCGTGTGAGGTCTGATTGGCGGAATAGGACAAAATAAAAAATTTGGATCAGTAGTGATAAGAACTGTGAATTGGAACTACGGGTTGGAACTATTAATTGACGCTACGAATCGAAGTGCTGAATTGAACTACCGGAGTGAAGGGTCGACTGGTTATTGCGGGCAGACGGACTCTTCCATTGGAAGAAGGACGACCTTCGCTATGGGACGCTTAATGAGTCCCCGTGCAGTGCGGATGTCGACCACACGAACATGGCCATCGGCTCCTGGAAACACCGCGGCGATTCTGCCTAATCGCCACTCATTGGACGGAAGGTTGTCTTCCTTGACTACCACCATGTCCCCGGCACGGAGATTTCTTGTAGGGGTTCGCCACTTATTCCTCTTATGGAGTTCCGTAAGGTACTCCTCTTTCCATCGCAGACGAAATTGTTGATGAAGAGCCTTCAGATGCTGCCAGCGGTTTATAATAGATGTGGTGTCCCCCTTTATCTCGGGTTCGACCATGGCGAGGAGGGGCCCTCCAACAAGAAAGTGCCCAGGCGTAAGTGCCAACAGGTCAGTGGGGTCTTCGGACATCGGCGCGAGCGGACGCGAATTCAGGCATGCTTCGATCCTAGCTTGAAGCGTGGACAGCTCTTCGAATGTGTATTTTCGCGTCGCCGTAGACTTGTAGAACAGGGTCTTGAAGCTCTTAACACCTGCTTCCCACAAACCTCCCATGTGGGGTGCTCCCGGAGGAATGAATTGCCAGAGCAGCTGCTGGTGACTATAGGCACCTGTCACAGCTTCCTTGAGAGCTTGGAGAAACTCGCGGGAGAGTAAGGCAGCCGCACCCACAAAGGTCTTGCCATTGTCCGACTGAACTTGACGGGGGCATCCTCTTCGGGACACGAAACGGGCGAAGGCGGCGAGAAACTTCTCAGTCGTAAGGTCGGAAGTAGGTTCTAAATGGATGGCCTTAGTGGCGAAGCACACGAACACCAGCACATACCCTTTCGTAATGAGACAGGCTCGTCCCGTGTAGTTTTTGATGTCAAAGGGACCGGCATAGTCCACACCGGTATATGTGAAAGGGCGCGAGAAGGACGTTCGTTCTTTGGGTAAGTCTCCCATCAGTTGCGTTTGCAACCTTTTTTTGTGGATGATGCAGACCTTGCATGAATATATGACGGACTTGACCAAATTCCTCACCCTCGGGATCCAGAACTTGGAACGGATCAGACGGATCATAAGCTGATTGCCACCGTGCAGCGTTATACGATGCGTAAAATGGACGAGGAGTCGAGACAGATGGCAGTCGTATGGAAGGATGACAGGAAGCCGTTCATCATACTGGAGAAGTTCGGAAGCCGTGACTCGGCCGCATGCTCTCATGAGCCCTTGGGAATCAATGAACGGGTTCAGATTTTGGACCAGGCTGGATGCTGGCACTGGCCGTTTCTGGCTTAAGCAGCCCATCTCAAGGGCAAAGTGCCTGCGTTGCGTGACGGAAATCAGGAGCCGCTCGGCCGACGCAATTTCAGGAGCTGTTAAGAGATCCTCAAACGGGGACATGAGTTTTCGCGAACGCTGGATGAACCGATGTCTTCAGGGGGGGGGCTTCGCAAAATGGACCTTGACTGCTCGCTTCTCGAGTTCAGTCACAGGGGGTTCATAGCCTTGAGTGGGCCACTCGCAGCGAGGCCACTCCAGCCAGGCAGGACCATGCCACCACAGCTGGCTGTCCGCAAGGTCTTGAAGCGCCACCCCCGGCTAGCGAGATCTGCCGGGTTATGCTCGGAGCGGACGTGTGCCCATTTCTCCACCTCGGTAAGCTGGGTAATCTTGGTCACACGATTTGCCACGAACGTTGTCCATTGGCACGCTGGCTTATGCAACCAGGCGAGAACAATCGTAGAGTCCGTCCAACAGTGCAGGGCGGACGCCTGCCCGGGCATCTTCGGAAGAACGGCGTTGGCCATTTCGGACAATAACAAGGCTCCGCACAACTCGAGCCGCGGGAGTGACACCGTTTTTACCGGGGCCACCCGTGTCTTTGCCGTGAGCAAGTTCACCATTACCGCGGACCCAGCCTCAACTCGGACGTAGAGGGCTGCGCCGTACGCCTTCTGCGAGGCGTCGCAGAACCCATGATGCTCAATTTTCCAATGTGGTCGGAAAGCGACCCATCGGGGAATGTGGATCTGATCAAGAGCGGAGTAATTTTCCAGGAAGTCAACCCATCTTTGGCAAAAATCTCGAGGGAGGGCCTCGTCCCATCCTAGATTTTGGAGCCAAATTTCCTGCATGAACATCTTTGCCCGGACTATGAAGGGGGCGAGCCAACCCGCGGGATCAAATAGTTTGGCGATTTGGGATAGGACTTGACGCTTTGTGAACGTTGAAGACAAGGTCAATTCGGGCGGAATGAAGAAAAACTCGTCAGACGTCGCCTTCCACCGCACTCCGAGAGTTTTAGCCGTGCTCTCTGCGTCGATTTCAAGGAAGTCCGCGCGAAGGAGATGGTCACTCTGGATGTTGGCCAAAATCGCCTTGCTATTGGATGTCCATTTTCTAAGGGGGAATCCTGCTGAATCCAGGGCTTCCTGGAGCTCGCGGATAGCCGCTTGCGCTTCGGTTTTGGAGTCTGCCCCCGCGAGTACGTCGTCGACGTACATGAACTGTCGGATAATCCGACTCGCCTGCGGATACCTCGACTCTTCGTCGTCGGCGAGCTGTTGCAGGACACGGATCGCTAGGAACGGGGCACAATTGACCCCGAAGGTGACTGTTTTCAACTCGTAGTCGCGGATTTCCCCATCGGAATTGCGGAATAGAATGCGCTGCAAAGGAGTATGCTGGGGGTCTACCCAAATTTGCCGATACATCTTCTCGATGTCGGCGTTGAAAACGAACCTAAAGTACCGCCACTTCAGGATTTGAATCGTGAGGTCGGATTGTAAGACCGGGCCCGCGTAAAGTATGTCATTCAGACTGGTCCCGTTTGCGGAAGGGCTAGAGGCGTTGAAAACCACCCGCACTTTAGTGGTTGTGCTCTCGGGCTTAAGAACGGCGTGATGTGGAAGGTAGTACGTGGCGGAACTGCTCGTCAAAGGGACCTCGGCCATGTGACCTAAGTCGAGGTATTCTTGGATTACAGAGTCATACCGGGCCTTCAGGGGAGGATCTCTTTTTAGGCGCTGCTCGTTACGCAGAAATTGAGCCAGAGCAAAGGATCGTGAAGATGCGAGCTCGGAACCATTATGCTCGGGATCGCGCAAGGGGAGCATCACAACGTATTTGCCACGATTGTCCCTTCTTGTAGTCTGGACAAAATTGTGTTCGCAGACGGAATCAGACTCGGGGACTATCTGTGTGGGCACTTCCTCCACCTCCCAGAATTTGGTAAGGAGATGATCCAACGAGTCGTCGAGTCCGCAGGTAACTCGAGTGGAGAAGGCGGACAAATTGCGGGGGCCGCTGGAGATATGGGGCCTGTCAACACCCATCCAAAAATGGTTTCCTGGCCGAGAAGTGAACCGCAAATGTTAGCCCTGGCGTTGCCGAGGAGGATGGACGGAAGAATATTGGCTCCTATCAAGACATCGATTTGGGAGCTCTCGAAGAACTTGGGATCTGCAAGGGGGATGTCAGGAATTCCCTTAAGAAGATCTCGAGGGACTGGATACGAAGGCAGATTCCCGGCCAGCTGCGGAAGAACATAAGCTGAAGTTTCTAAATGCAGCCCGGGTCTGGAAGGCGATCGAATAGAAAAATGACAGAGTTTCGTGGACTGAGCGGCAACGGTTTGATTAAGACCAGAGACTTGGGCCTGGATAGTCTTGAATGGAAGTTTGACGAGGTTGAAAAGTCTCTCCGTAATAAAGGTTGCCTCGGAACCAGAGTCGATTAGGGCACGCGCGTGGAAATTGCACCCTAAATGGCAAATGTTAATGAGGGCTGTGCCTAGTAAGACGGCTCTTGAGCCGGAAGCGAAGCACACTTGCACATCAGAATGATCCTCTGTGGGACTCGTGCCTCTTGTAGTAGGCGCGGGTCGAGACCTGGATGGCGCAGACGGACTTGGAGCGGCCGCGAATGGATTACCGCGGTGCAGGAGGGTGTGATGACGGCTGTGGCACGTGAAGCAGCTATGGGCACTAGTGCAATCCCGTTGCAAGTGCCCTCGTGCAAAACAGTTCAGGCAAAGCTGCTTTTTCTTAATGTAGTCGGAGCGACCATTTACATCCATCTCAAGGAAGCGCGGACATAAGCGAACAGGATGATTCTCTCTGGAGCAGAGATCGCACCCTCTTGGGGCTGGAGTCACTCTGGCCTCGTAAGAATTAAGCCTACGCGCTGGGGCGCTCGCAGGTGTCGACCTTGGCGGAACCTGACCCGAACTGCTAGGCCTGATGTCATCGATAGCCTCCAGAGTGCGATGACGCTCTGTCAGGAACGAGTCTAACTCATTCCATGTTGGAATCTCAGCCTTGTTGTGAATGGATTGCTCCCACATTGAAAGCGTGATTTTGGGAAGCTTTAAGGAAACCATGTAAACCAGGAGACAATCCCAAGTCTCGACTTGAATAGAGGACATCTCTAAGGCTGTCAGGCAACTTTGTATTGTCCCTTGCAGCTCCTTCAGAGCGGCTCCGGACTCTTGGGGTACTGCCTGGATGTTGAAGAGGATTTTTAGCTGGCTATTGACTAATAACCGCCGATTTTCGAAGCGGTCGGTGAGGCTTCGCCACGCGGAGATAAACCCTTCGTTGGTCAGCGGGGCTTTGGAAACAATGGCGTGCGCATCGCCACTTGTTTTGGATAATAGGTGGAACAACTTCTCCACCGGTGTAAGACGCGAGTTGTGTATGTATATCGCGGTAAAAAGATCTCAGCGAAAACTTCGGTGTCGACTGGTGGCAAACGACAGCCCGTAGACGGCGGTGTTGGAACACTGACAGCAGCCTGAATGGGCTGGGAGGCGGCCTTGTCTATTATGTCCTGAAGTTGGACCAAACATCTCGAATATACGGAGTAGCAGTAACTGTACTTGGATTCAAGCACTGTCGAGGTGGCCGTACTGTCGGTGGACGCGGAAAGAAGATCGGAGCAACTCTCATAGCTCTTCTCCACCTTTTCCCACAAGGCCCGGATTTGGTCCCGATGGACTTGGCACATGCCAGGGGAAAGTCGTTCTGGTTCAGCGGCGCTCGGAGTATGAATATCCGCTTGAAATTGGCTAACCCGGTCTGTTGTGGCAATAAACTTTTTGAGGGCGATGTCTATCGCAGTTTGAGCCATCTTGGACACCGACCGAGAAAGCCTTGACGGGGGACCGGAGATAGTCTCGACGGACTTGTCGCTCTTTGCCCTTGGAATGGCTATGGCCGCCTTTGGTGTTAATTGAGACGGCCGCGGAGACGCGGATTGGGACCTGTCCAAACGGATAGATGGGATCGACCTCGGTTTCTTGTCGTCTCCCGTGGGCATTCTTGGACTCGAACTTTGCGGATCAGCTCTTGTCGACTGACCTGAACGTGAGGATATTCACCGTTAAGCTCTCGGCGCGATCTGAGTCTCCAACGAGTTGGTCGTCGCTGCCAATGAACGCACGCAAAAGAAAAGAAAGCCCCAGAGAACGGTCACACTGTTAATTTGTTCGGAGTAGAAAGCACAGTGCCATAAACAACGGGAAGAATCGGAAGAAAATATTTGGAAATCGATGAAACTGTATTGATTGTTTATATATTTGTATATCTTGTTACTCCCTTTGTTGACTTCTGCTTTTTTTAATTCTAATTTTTCCCTTAGTTAGTGTTGCCAAATATTTTATTGTATTAAGGTTTTTATTTATTTTTTTTGGATTTGGAAAATATCTTTGATTGCAAAAAAAAATCCGGAAAACTCACAATAAAAAATAAATTAATTAATCCATTAAATAAATTAATTACTTTGCCGGAAATAAATAAATAATATTTATAATTAAATAGTAATTATAATTATGAATTAATAATTCGTATATTTAAATAATAATTATAATTATAAATACTTATTTTTTTCGGAGCCGGAATGGTGGAATTAAAAAACCTTGGCTTTGGTTCGGGAGAAGCGTTCACTGGGTTATGCCGGTCGGCAGAGCAGTGCATGCGTGAGGGCGCGGTAGAGAGAGAAGAAAAAAAAAAAAACAGCAACAATAACAACACGGCCGCTGCGGTGGTTAATGCGGCAATTTGGCGAAAAAACAATCACGGTCGCACCCGTGTGGATTTGAATTTATTTTATTTTATGTTCCTGAATGTGGAGGCAGAAAATATATTTATGTAGATATGGGCATGCATGCGTTTATGGATATGTGTATGTTCCTGTAAGTGGAGGCAGAAAATAATTCTATGTAGATATGGGCATGCATGCGTTTTTGTGTAAGTGTGTATCGGTACAGTAGAGCGTCGAAGAGTGGACTGTATTTGAAATGACGGAACAGATGAAAAGAATCAGCAACAATAATAACACAGCCGTTGGGGCGATTAATTGCGGCAATTTGGAGAAAAACAATCACGGTCGCACCTGTGGATTTGAATTTATTTTATTTTATGTTCCTGTATGTGGAGGCAGAAAATATATTTATGTAGATATGGGCATGCATGCGTTTATGGATATGTGTATGTTCCTGTATGTGGAGGCAGAAAATAGTTCTATGTAGGTATGGGCAGGCATGCGTTTATGTGTAAGTGTATATCGGTACAGTAGAGCGTCGAAGAGTGGACTGTATTTGAAGTGACGGAACAAATAAAATTATGTGGAGAGAAAAAAAACACAAGGCAAAAAAATATCTCGACAGCGGCGGATTGTACGGCGAACAGGGAAACTCCCGAAATTACTTCACACCGAGTGGCTGATATTAGTTATGCCTTTTTATTTTCCACCACACAATTTCACTTTTTGTCGTATTTTTTTGGAGGCAGAATTGCACTGCACTATGTACACAAGTTGTCACGCGCGTGTATGTGTATGTCTGGATGCACATATGTATGCCTTGACCGTTGGCAAGTTGATGTACAACGGGGAACGAAAGGAAAACGGCAAGGAGTATGGCGACGCACACAAAGCGGAGACGGATAGAAAATTTTTTGGAATTGAAGGAATGTTAAATTTCTCGACTGCCGTTGTGTCGGGAAAACTCGGACGTGGAGTTGACACGAAAAAAAATCTTACTGCAGTGTGAACGAAATTTAATGTTCGAACCACTGCTAAAAATCGGCAGCGAGAGGGAGTCGGAAAATGCTCGTACTTATCTTTTTTGCGGAAGAAATCACAGGAGCTGCTGGTCGAATGGATATCCTTATCCGGTTCGAATGGACCAAATGATCGTAGGGGGCGATCCTTCCACAAAAGAAGCGAATTTGAATCACAAAAATTCCCACGGCGCAAACGCAAAGGGCAGACGAAAGTGAGAAGTCGGGGGCGTCGTGGTATATTTCAGTGTTGTTTATTCAGCGTTATACATGAGACTAATTAAAACTTAAAACTAAAACCGCGCTCCCGCCCGCTTTACTCCGTTCAAGCGAGAGCGGGAGATCGGCAGCGGCCGTCCGAGGAGTTCGGATGCGAAACCCGAAGTTCGCACTCTGGAGCGCGGACGTTGTGTGAGGCGAGCGAGGCAGCGCAAGAGGGGCGAGAGCGAAAGCTCGGAGAGCTCAGTGACCAGCGCCAATGCAGTGGGCCACTGACCTAAACAAGTATTTTTCTCATAGTGTTGTTCACAAAGTTGCTGCTCAGGAGTATGAACTTTAACCTTGGGCGGCAGGTCCTCCACAGTCCAAAATCTGCAGGGTTGTGTCAATTGACTCCAACGCTTCCTCCTGGCAGCTGAGATGTACCATTTTGTTAGCCTTTATTTTATCTTCAGAGGCACATCTCCCAGACACTATCCAGCCGAAAACTGTTTTTTATAGGATGGGAAGTTCAGGCCCCTGCTTGATCTGACCAACAGATAAAAGTTCAAAGAACGTATTTGCACCGATAGGCATATATTGTTTTTGGGGCTTGAAGAAGAATGGATCTGCCAACTGAATATTTTCAGGATCTTTAGGATCCAAAAATCGGACGACAACTGATTATTCCCTACTCGTGACTTCACAACCGTGTGTATTTTTTTGTAGCTTGGGCATTAGTACCACCAAGGGGGTGGCAACACGGAATTAGTGTTTGCGGAATATATATGCAGCAACGTATGATGTGAGGAATTGCACACTCTGCATCTGTTCGATTTGCATTTTTTGACGGTGTGTCCCTTTCGAAGGCAGTTAATGCACTGTACTGTTAGAGCTGCAAAGAAAGCGCAGTATCCTATTTGATGTTCAGCTGAGTTGAAATACACGCATTGTACCGTGTCGTTTCTGGCAGCGACAAATGAAAAACTCCTATTTCCATTCTTCTTAGGATTAGATTGGAATTGCTGAACAGCTTTGGGCTTGGAGGCCTCTTCCGCTACCATGTGTTGGTACCGCCTGTTCAATGTCGTCTCACATTCGCTCCAAAGGGGATGCGAAGTATAGTCTAATTGTTCTTCCCATTTTCTTTTAGTTCCTGCATCGACCTTGCTCATTACCAAATATATTAAAATAGCATTAGTAATGCCTCTATCATCCCCAATAGACAGCAAGGAGTCATAATGGGCTGTGACTGTGTCGATGAGGGTTATCAAGGCTGTAGCTGACGGCAGAGAAATTTACTGCAAATAAAAAAGTTTCGATATGTTGTCAAAAAAAATAAAGCAATCATTATCGTACACCCGCTTCAGGCTAGCAAGAGCTTTGGGATAATTTTCTGCAGTGACTTGAAATGCCCTAACTGTTCCTAAAACGTCTTCAGCTAAACACGAAATTAAATGATTAAATTTCTCAATATCGTGTAGCGTATCATCTTTGTGAACAAATGTTTCAAAAAGTCTTATAAAATTTTTAAATTTGGAGTTTTTTTCGCTGAATGTTGGAAGAGCGACGCTCGGCAGGCGGCATTGAGAACAAAAAACAAACATTTATATACATTGAACTTGATTTGTTACCATTTAGACAATATTGGGCAAAAGTGGTTCATATTTTTTCGGCAGACTGCCAAAAATCTGCAGACCTATTAGTTCGATTTGGTTGTTCGCGTAGATCACTTGCAGTCTGTCACCAAGTATCATTTATTACGCTGTGCTCAATTAAACGTTGTGCAAGATGCAACAGGCTAAAATAATGAGCCACAACTGTTCACATCAGCTGACATCGGATGGCTGATGGTGGATGTGCTCTGTGGGAATCGGAGTTTCACATTTGTCAAAAATCCCAACCGTTTCAAACGTATGGGAAGAGGGCATTAATTGATATTACTTAGAATTAGCTATAGACATGTTAATTATATCATTCATCATTATAGTAAGAAACTGTATAGAGGTTTCATTTGCTCTGCCCGCGCTCTCGAGTGACTTTGCCAGTGATGCCACATAGGGGAAAAACGGAAAAAAAGAGAGTTTTTCATTTGTTCGAATCGAGCTTCATTCCATGCCCATGGTGAATTCTTATTGCTGCACTGCTCGCTCTTACTCCTAAGGATAGGTGCGAAAACTCCCCATACTATTGCTTGTGCTTCGCACATGTTAGAAGGGGTGAGAAACCGAAGTTAGAAGAAGTTAGCTTCGAACATGGCTCTCAGCATGTGCTTCGCACATGTTAGAAGGGGTGAGAAACCGAAGTTAGAAGAAGTTAGCTTCGAACATGGCTCTCAGAAGAGCTTTGGCAGAGGCCCGGGCACAGCAAATGAAACCTCTATATAATTTCTTACTCTATGCTGCTTACAGCTCGCCCATCCTGACAATTAAATCGTCCTCGATCGTGGGTTTCTAGTTTATATAAGTAATATGTAAATAATTTGTAAAGAATAAGTTAAGTTGTAAAATTTGGGTTACTAATTTAGATATTAATTGTTTAAATATAGATAAAAAGGTTAGCTAATTATGAGTTAATTTCACACTGATTACGCCAATCTGCCCCATTCCGTGACATGCTTCTATAATTCCATCATAGGGAATTTGACTAATTTGACAATTTTCAATATCAGTTATAACATATTTATCGTTTGGTAAAATTCTTTTAACGACGTAAGGTCCTTTGTACTTCGGTACAAATTTTTTTATTTTTACCAATTGTGGTGTCAATGTTTCTCATTACAACAAAATCGCCTTCTTCGAATTCTACATGCTTTTGTGATTTCTCTGATAATATTCCTTGCTTCTTTTTTGACACTGTTCTATTTTATATGAACAGTTCTTACGGACATTTTCTAAATCGCACTGTTGACTATCATTTCTATCATCTAAATATTCTGTCAATGCGTCAATATTATCACCCGCTCTGCTGAACTCCAAAAATTAATACTGATGGTAATTCCTTCGTCGTTGAATGCACTGAATTATTAATGGCATATTCGGCCTTAACCAGTAATTTGCTCCAATCATCGTGCTTTATTGGTTCAGTTATCTTAGCTAACATTGCTTTCACTGTTCTATATTATTTACTCTTTCCACCTGACCGATTGCTTGAGGTGACGCAGTTGCTACTTTAACGTGTTCAATATTATTTTCTAATAAAAAGTTGGCAAACTCTAATGAAGTTAAACACGTACCAATATCACTTACGATTCTACGTGGTCGACTATAATATTGAAAATATTTCGAAAAACACATATTGACTTCTTTCGTACTCGTTGAATTTACAGGAAATAATTTAACAAATTTGGTTAATCCGTCAATAATTACTAACAAATGTTTCTTTTTCGATATAACTGAGGGCAATGGTCCAAAATGGTCTACATGTAATGTATCAAAAGGAATTGGTCGCTTGGGTATATTATGTAGTGTGACGAACCAGCGTCACAAATAATAATAGAACATTCCAAAAACAACACACAATGATCTTTTATTCTCCCTACGCTTCACCACATTCAAAACACGCGCCAAAATCGCGCACTTTCAAAACACGCGCCAAAATCGCGCACTTTCAAAACACGCGCCCAAAAACATTAAACCGGTCACACTAATATACCGATAGTCGACTACCATCGCTATATTTCGTGACCCGATAACGAGTTATCGACATCGGGATTCTCGTCATCGACCACTCTGGGCACACTCAACGGGGCCTATATAAGCAGAGGCAAGACCCCAGATGAGTCACTTGCGTTCCGACGATCTTCGAGGAAACATCAGCAACAAGGTAAGTGTTCTGGTAGATAGTCTTGGTAGTAGTAGCGGATTTGTAAGAACGCGGTTTATAAATCGGTTCTACGACCTGGACAGGATCACTGGCGTCCCGGTGTGGTTTCCTAAAAATCAGCCCAGACCCAGTCGTGATCACTGAGGCGGCCCGGTTTTCGTAATACAGGCCCACCTCAGTGAGTTCCCCCAGAAGTCACGTTTCCGGCTCCCGACCCGGAAACGAAACGGATGTAGACCGAAATTAACGATGCCCTACATTCCCGAATCCCACTAGAAACCAACTAGATCTCCCCCAACGACCCAGAACACTTCGACCCGGCGTACGCACGACGAAGCAGTTCATCACTCGGCTCACCCGCAGCGCCGACACTCACAGCCAGCAGTTCGTCACTCGGCTCATCCGCAGCGCCGACACTCGCAGCAAGCAATTCATCACTCGGCCCATCCGCAGCGCCGACACTCGCGGCAAGCAGTTCATCACTCGGCCCTTTCGCAGCGCCGAAGCTCGCACACCGGATCACGACAGCAAGCAGTCCATCCCTCTGCTCTTCCGAAGCGCCGAATCGACAGAGCAAGCAGTCCCGACGCATCTACACACAACGATTATACGATTACTTTGAAATACACGTCTCTAGTTTTACCCATCTGTGTCATTATTGGGGAAAGGGAGGTAAACCGATCTATAGAGGAATAAATATAAATATCTGTCACGCACCCTGACCACGGCGAGCTATACCGCCTCCCAAAACAGGGTCGTTACAGTGGCGCCCGAGCAGGTTAAAAACAAACAGATAGAAACCTCAAAATACCAGCAAAGATCGTTTACCCTCTTCCTCAACACAGCACGGATTAAAAATGGAAGACAAACTGACTCGAAGCTGGATCAACAATTGCAACAAGACCCAACTGGAAATCTATCTGAGGGAATTCGACATCAAGCCAGAAACGCGGTGCGAGGACGTGCGAAAACAAATGTCTGAGTTAATCAAGAGCGGTGCCCACAGCGAAGAAACCACCAAACGTCTCCAAGACCTAGTACAGAAGCAAGCGAGAACACCATCACCAGCACCCGACGGAATGGAGAAAAACCAGAACTTGCTACAGATACCAGACAAACAAGAGACAAGCAACGGAAAACCCGCACCCGAGCCCAGAAAGACCGACAAGTGTCGGGCGACCCGACAGAATTCATTTCTAGAATGGAAGAGCTGACAAAGGCCTATGGGATAGAGCTCGACCACGCATCAGGAGCCATGGTAATTTTGCTCAGAGACTGTGCCCTGGACTGGTGGCACACCCATCCTACCCCAATGCCATCGTGGGAAAACTTTAAAAAGGAATTCCTGGGATACTACAGACCAACGGACCACGAAGAGAGAGCGATGGAAAACATAACACGCAGACATCAGGGTACAAACGAGCCAGCAAAAGACTACGCGCGGGAACTACGGAAGATTATGAGATTTACCACACTCACGGAAGGAAAAAAAGCGGAACAGTCGTGTGGAATTTAAAAAGTATGCTAAACGGGGAGAATGCCGAACCCTAGCAGATTACCTGCAGTTAGCAAAGGAATTCGAGGCCCTCCAGCCACAGGAACGCACAACACAACAAACACCGGAGAATCACTGGACACAACAGCAGCGACCGGGAAATTTCGGGAGACAACAGCAAACATCCGGAAATTTCGAGAGACAAACAAGAAACCAATGTAGACCAACCACAAACACTGAACCGAGGAATCACAAGATCATTCAGCATGAATAATAGATGTTCAAGGTGCAAAGAAGAAGGACACATAGGACAGCAGTGCAACAACACACCAAGAATATATTGCTGGATATGCGGACATGATGGAATACGCACAATCCATTGCTGTCGACGGAATGAAACGGCGGGAAACGCCAGAGGCCCATGGGATCAGAGCGGGCACCCAGGGCAAACACCACACCCGCAACAGCAATAAACTTCAACGGCCGACGACTGATTGCACAAGTGAATATAGGCAACACAAGAGTTCGCGGGGCCATAGACACGGGAGCAACAAGAAGTTTCATTGCCAGGAAACTAGCCAACAACATTGCAAGGCAGGGGATAAGGAAGCAAGTAACCGAAGCCATTAGACTAGCAGACGGGACAAACAGAACGGTCACAGAGGCACTGGAAGTACCAATACATCTCGGGAACCAAACAAGCACGATGACGCTGCTAATCCTCGAAGAAGTAATCGGCGACCTTCTACTGGGGATAGACTTCTTGGAACAATGTAACGCGACACTACAATGTGGAGGCATCACAGCAAGAATGCACAGAAAAAAAAGAAACAAAAACAGAAAACGGAAAACAGAGAAAACGGATCACTAGCGACAGGCGATTTAACAGACGCAGAGATCCAAGAAACCCTCAAAAAGGAATTGGATATGATGAGTCAAATCAAGGGAGTCAGCCACATTGCCACGCATAAGATCTTTATAAAGCACGATCGCCCAATTAAACAGAGGTATTACCCTCGAAACCCGGCCGTGCAAGCAATAATAAACAAACAAGTGGACGACCTCCTAGCTCAGGATCTCATCGAACCCTCACATTCCGCTTACAGCTCGCCAGTAGTAATCGTAGAAAAGAAAAACAAAGAATGGAGACTTTGCATAGACTACAGGCAGCTGAACGAGCACTCAGAACGAGACGCATACCCGGTACCCCGAATGGATCACATACTCAACCAACTACGGGAGGCCAAGTATATAAGTACACTCGACTTAAAAAGTGGCTACTGGCAAATACCAATGGATAAAGGGAGCAAACAGTACACCGCTTTCACCGTGCCAGGTCGCGGACTGTTTCAGTGGAAGGTAATGCCTTTCGGCCTACACACAGCACCAGCCACGTTTCAAAGATCCCTGGACTCAGTCATAGGACCGGAGATGGAACCCTTTGCATTCGCATACCTTGATGATATAGTGGTCATCGGGCGCACCAAAAGGGAACACCTAGAAAAACTACAGGAAGTAATGAGCAGACTACGAAAGGCAAACTTGAGGATAAACACAGAGAAATGCCACTTCTTCAAGGAAGAACTAAACTACCTAGGCCATGTTGTGAGCGCAAGGGGGATACACACTGACCCGGGAAAGATAGCCGCAATCCTAGACATGCCAAACCCACAAACAACAAAGCAAGTACACAGCTTTCTGGGAGTAGCGTCATGGTACAGAAGGTTCGTCCCGAACTTCACGGAACTGGCACAACCATTGTACAACTTAGTCAAAAAAGACACAAAGTTTAAGTGGAGCGAAGAGACAGAAAAAGCAATGCAAAACCTAAAAAAAGCACTAACGGAAGCACCGGTACTGACTTGCCCGGATTTTGGGAAAACGAATTTTGGGAAACAATTTAACAAATTTGGTTAATCCGTCAATAATTACTAACAAATGTTTCTTTTTCGATATAACTGAGGGCAATGGTCCAAAATGGTCTACATGTAATGTATCAAAAGGTATTGGTCGCTTGGGTATATTATGTAGTGTGACGAACCAGCGTCACAAATAATAAAAGAACATTCCAAAAACAACACACAATGATCTTTTATTCTCCCTACGCTTCACCACATTCAAAACACGCGCCAAAATCGCGCACTTTCAAAACACGCGCCCAAAAACATTAAACCGGTCACACTAATATACCGATAGTCGACTACCATCGCTATATTTCGTGACCCGATAACGAGTTATCGACATCGGGATTCTCGTCATCGACCACTCTGGGCACACTCAACGGGGCCTATATAAGCAGAGGCAAGACCCCAGATGAGTCACTTGCGTTCCGACGATCTTCGAGAAAACATCAGCAACAAGGTAAGTGTTCTGGTAGATAGTCTTGGTAGTAGTAGCGGATTTGTAAGAACGCGGTTTATAAATCGGTTCTACGACCTGGACAGGATCACTGGCGTCCCGGTGTGGTTTCCTAAAAATCAGCCCAGACCCAGTCGTGATCACTGAGGCGGCCCGGTTTTCGTAATACAGGCCCACCTCAGTGAGTTCCCCCAGAAGTCACGTTTCCGGCTCCCGACCCGGAAACGAAACGGATGTAGAAACGGCAGTTCGAACCTAGCGATGCCCGGCAGACCGAAATTAACGATGCCCTACATTCCCGAATCCCACTAGAAACCAACTAGATCTCCCCCAACGACCCAGAACACTTCGACCCGACGTACGCACGACGAAGCAGTTCATCACTCGGCTCACCCGCAGCGCCGACACTCACAGCCAGCAGTTCGTCACTCGGCTCATCCGCAGCGCCGACACTCGCAGCAAGCAATTCATCACTCGGCCCATCCGCAGCGCCGACACTCGCGGCAAGCAGTTCATCACTCGGCCCTTTCGCAGCGCCGAAGCTCGCACACCGGATCACGACAGCAAGCAGTCCATCCCTCTGCTCTTCCGAAGCGCCGAATCGACAGAGCAAGCAGTCCCGACGCATCTACACACAACGATTATACGATTACTTTGAAATACACGTCTCTAGTTTTACCCATCTGTGTCATTATTGGGGAAAGGGAGGTAAACCGATCTATAGAGGAATAAATATAAATATCTGTCACGCACCCTGACCACGGCGAGCTATACCGCCTCCCAAAACAGGGTCGTTACAGTGGCGCCCGAGCAGGTTAAAAACAAACAGATAGAAACCTCAAAATACCAGCAAAGATCGTTTACCCTCTTCCTCAACACAGCACGGATTAAAAATGGAAGACAAACTGACTCGAAGCTGGATCAACAATTGCAACAAGACCCAACTGGAAATCTATCTGAGGGAATTCGACATCAAGCCAGAAACGCGGTGCGAGGACATGCGAAAACAAATGTCTGAGTTAATCAAGAGCGGTGCCCACAGCGAAGAAACCACCAAACGTCTCCAAGACCTAGCACAGAAGCAAGCGAGAACACCATCACCAGCACCCGACGGAATGGAGAAAAACCAGAACTTGCTACAGATACCAGACAAACAAGAGACAAGCAACGGAAAACCCGCACCCGAGCCCAGAAAGACCGACAAGTGTCGGGCGACCCGACAGAATTCATTTCTAGAATGGAAGAGCTGACAAAGGCCTATGGGATAGAGCTCGACCACGCATCAGGAGCCATGGTAATTCTGCTCAGAGACTGTGCCCTGGACTGGTGGCACACCCATCCTACCCCAATGCCATCGTGGGAAAACTTTAAAAAGGAATTCCTGGGATACTACAGACCAACGGACCACGAAGAGAGAGCGATGGAAAACATAACACGCAGACATCAGGGTACAAACGAGCCAGCAAAAGACTACGCGCGGGAACTACGGAAGATGATGAGATTTACCACACTCACGGAAGGAAAAAAAGCGGAACAGTCGTGTGGAATTTAAAAAGTATGCTAAACGGGGAGAATGCCGAACCCTAGCAGAATACCTGCAGTTAGCAAAGGAATTCGAGGCCCTCCAGCCACAGGAACGCACAACACAACAAACACCGGAGAATCACTGGACACAACAGCAGCGACCGGGAAATTTCGGGAGACAACAGCAAACATCCGGAAATTTCGAGAGACAAACAAGAAACCAATGTAGACCAACCACAAACACTGAACCGAGGAATCACAAGATCATTCAGCATGAATAATAGATGTTCAAGGTGCAAAGAAGAAGGACACATAGGACAGCAGTGCAACAACACACCAAGAATATATTGCTGGATATGCGGACATGATGGAATACGCACAATCCATTGCTGTCGACGGAATGAAACGGCGGGAAACGCCAGAGGCCCATGGGATCAGAGCGGGCACCCAGGGCAAACACCACACCCGCAACAGCAATAAACTTCAACGGCCGACGACTGATTGCACAAGTGAATATGGGCAACACAAGAGTTCGCGGGGCCATAGACACGGGAGCAACAAGAAGTTTCATTGCCAGGAAACTAGCCAACAACATTGCAAGGCAGGGGATAAGGAAGCAAGTAACCGAAGCCATTAGACTAGCAGACGGGACAAACAGAACGGTCACAGAGGCACTGGAAGTACCAATACATCTCGGGAACCAAACAAGCACGATGACGCTGCTAATCCTCGAAGAAGTAATCGGCGACCTTCTACTGGGGATAGACTTCTTGGAACAATGTAACGCGACACTACAATGTGGAGGCATCACAGCAAGAATGCACAGAAAAAAAAGAAACAAAAACAGAAAACGGAAAACAGAGAAAACGGATCACTAGCGACAGGCGATTTAACAGACGCAGAGATCCAAGAAACCCTCAAAAAGGAATTGGATATGATGAGTCAAATCAAGGGAGTCAGCCACATTGCCACGCATAAGATCTTTATAAAGCACGATCGCCCAATTAAACAGAGGTATTACCCTCGAAACCCGGCCGTGCAAGCAATAATAAACAAACAAGTGGACGACCTCCTAGCTCAGGATCTCATCGAACCCTCAAATTCCGCTTACAGCTCGCCAGTAGTAATCGTAGAAAAGAAAAACAAAGAATGGAGACTTTGCATAGACTACAGGCAGCTGAACGAGCACTCAGAACGAGACGCATACCCGGTACCCCGAATGGATCACATACTCAACCAACTACGGGAGGCCAAGTATATAAGTACACCCGACTTAAAAAGTGGCTACTGGCAAATACCAATGGATAAAGGGAGCAAACAGTACACCGCTTTCACCGTGCCAGGTCGCGGACTGTTTCAGTGGAAGGTAATGCCTTTCGGCCTACACACAGCACCAGCCACGTTTCAAAGATCCCTGGACTCAGTCATAGGACTGGAGATGGAACCCTTTGCATTCGCATACCTTGATGATATAGTGGTCATCGGGCGCACCAAAAGGGAACACCTAGAAAAACTACAGGAAGTAATGAGCAGACTACGAAAGGCAAACTTGAGGATAAACACAGAGAAATGCCACTTCTTCAAGGAAGAACTAAACTACCTAGGCCATGTTGTGAGCGCAAGGGGGATACACACTGACCCGGGAAAGATAGCCGCAATCCTAGACATGCCAAACCCACAAACAACAAAGCAAGTACACAGCTTTCTGGGAGTAGCGTCATGGTACAGAAGGTTCGTCCCGAACTTCACGGAACTGGCACAACCATTGTACAACTTAGTCAAAAAAGACACAAAGTTTAAGTGGAGCGAAGAGACAGAGAAAGCAATGCAAAACCTAAAAAAAGCACTAACGGAAGCACCGGTACTGACTTGCCCGGATTTTGGGAAAACGTTTATACTTCAGACGGACGCCAGCAACTGCGGATTAGGAGCGGTCCTGACCCAAGAGGAGGAAAACGGCGAGCACGTAATATCATACGCCAGTCGGAAGCTCACAAAGACAGAGCAAAATTACTCAGCGACCGAAAAAGAATGCTTGGCAATCCACTGGGGCATCCAGAAAATGAGGATGTACTTGGAAGGGTATCATTTTATAGTCATCACTGATCATCAGGCGCTAAAATGGCTAAACTCGATAGAGAGCCCGTCAGGACGGATTGCCAGATGGGCGTTGGCAATGCAGCCATACTCGTTCGAAATACGCTATCGCAAAGGAAAGCTCAATGTCGTTGCAGATGCACTATCCAGAATGCCAGAAGAAGAAACTCCTAGACTTGGAAAGAAATCCCGAAACATGGCCAGATTACGCGATAATCAACGGAAAACTATACAGACATCTACCGTCATGGGCTGCAGACGAGGACACACAGCCATGGAATCTATGCGTAGCGAGGAGTCAAAGAGCACGAGTACTACGAGAAAACCACAGCGAAGCAACAGCAGGACACCTAGGCGTCAGAAAGACAAAACACCGGATAATGGCAACATACTACTGGCAAGGGATGCACAGAGACATACAGCAGCACGTACGAAGCTGCGAAACATGTCAACGGTATAACCCATCACAACAACAAGCAGCTGGGAAAATGTTGTCACAGATCGCGAAAACACCCTGTGAAACCTTGTGCATAGACTTTGTGGGGCCACTACCACGGTCTAGCCACGATAATAACATGTTATTAGTAATGTTCGATAAATTCACGAAGTGGGTGGAGATAGCAGCCGTCCGGAAAGCGACCACGGAAATCGTATTAAAGGTCTTCAGGGAACAAATCATATCACGGTTTGGAACTCCAAAAAACCTAATCTCAGACAATGGAGTACAATTCACAAGCAACAAGTTCAAGGCACAACTACAGAAATGGGGGATTGCTCACCAACTAACAGCCCCATACACCCCTCAGGAAAACCCAGCAGAAAGGGCAAACCGCACGATAAAAACAATGATAGCCCAATTCTCAGGAACAGAGCACACAAGATGGGACGACTGGCTACCTGAAATCTCGCTAGCAATCAACAGTAGCAGATCGGAATCAACAGGGTATAGCCCGGCATATCTACTATACGGACGGGAAATTAGACTACCAGGAAGCCTGTTTGCCGAAAACAGGCTTCCCGACCCGGAAACGAAACGGATGTAGAAACGGCAGTTCGAACCTAGCGATGCCCGGCAGACCGAAATTAACGATGCCCTACATTCCCGAATCCCACTAGAAACCAACTAGATCTCCCCCAACGACCCAGAACACTTCGACCCGACGTACGCACGACGAAGCAGTTCATCACTCGGCTCACCCGCAGCGCCGACACTCACAGCAAGCAGTTCGTCACTCGGCTCATCCGCAGCGCCGACACTCGCAGCAAGCAATTCATCACTCGGCCCATCCGCAGCGCCTACACTCGCGGCAAGCAGTTCATCACTCGGCCCTTTCGCAGCGCCGAAGCTCGCACACTGGATCACGACAGCAAGCAGTCCATCCCTCGGCTCTTCCGAAGTGCCGAATCGACAGAGCAAGCAATCCCGACGCATCTACACACAACTTCACGATTATACGATTACTTTGAAATACACGTCTCTAGTTTTACCCATCTGTGTCATTATTGGGGAAAGGGAGGTAAACCGATCTATAGAGGAATAAATATAAATATCTGTCACGAACCCTGACCACGGCGAGCTATACCGCCTCCCAAAACAGGGTCGTTACAGTAGGGTTCGATTATTCGCATGTGTAGGTACTATAAACATGATACAATTCAAACAATTTCCAATAAATGCCTCTCTTTGGAATTTCATGTTCGGAAACCAATAATGTCTCATTATTTTCTTCAAACATTTTTCAGTTCCTAAATGACATAGATTTTCATGAACTCTCCTAATTATATGGGATTCCATATAACAATTCAAATTCATTCTCACTTAATCTATAAACAATTCCATCGTTCAATATAAAGTTTTTCACATTTCCAAGTTCTAATTGTTCTTTCAGTTTTACTATAAGATTATCTCTATTTCGCGTTATCTGAAGCTGAAGATTAATGTCGTCACTGTCAATTACTGAAACTATTTGGTCTTTGTTGTCACATTCTTGGATATTCAATACAGGTTTATATTCAAAATTCTTATTTAAGGCTGAAGGATATCAACATGATTCATATATTTTCCAATACGATGCTTAAGTGTATAATTCGCCAACTTTAAAGCCCATCTGGCAATTCTTGAATTAAGGCGTCCTTTCCTTAGACTTAAAACTACTGCATTAAAATCGGTTACTATGTTAAATGGAATTCCTTCTAGGTATATTCTAAATTTTCGTAATGAGTAAGCCATAGCTAATTTTTCCAATTTAAAACTTTCTTATCTTGCCTCTAGTTTTGTTGTACTTTGTGAAAAATAAGCAATTGGATGGAACTTGTTATCATCCTGTTTTTGTAATAAGATTTTGTAATAAGATTCTACTTGCGTCGCAACGCAATTCCGTTTCTCGATTTCTCGCAAAGATATTCAAAAGTATTGATACAATCTTTATTGAGGTCATACTTAACACCTGCTTTTTTGCTATTTTTGAGTACGCCGGAATAAATCTTCTAAAGTAAGAAAATAGTCCTAAATATTTCTGCATGAAATGAGGGCTGCTATATATATTTCTGGCCTAAGCCATACCAAGTGATGCCTGGCGCCATCTGACGTTTTCATTGGGAAGTTTGACATGTTTTAGAAGAAACGCGCTCAGAACGTTTTGACGAACGGCCATTGTTAAGAGATAAGTTTATGGTTCACAATTTTTGGTTAATAATGAAAGCGCCCTGATTTTATTTAAAAGTATTAAAATATTTATTCGGTACTTTTTGGGTTTGCCGTCGTCTGTCGACTGCCGGCCTATATTCTTTTCTTGGCTTAGCTCTATGTTACGCAGTCGGCGCTGTAGGTCAAGCCCGGCAGCGACGCAACCGCCTTATGTATTAGCTTATGTTTATCTCTGAGAGCGGTGCCCAGAGAGACGGAATGGAATGTTATGTGCATACATGGATATATTTGTTGCAGTCGCCAAGCTGTGGGAATAAACTGGCGCGACTTATCACTCGCTGATGGCGTGTGTGGTCAAATTACATTTGCACTTGAAGAGTGCTGATCCTGCAGATTTGGTTAACATTGTTGCCGATGGTACAGTGTGTACTCTGTAAGTATGCACACTACATCTCCCTCCTTTTAAAAAATAACGTAATATATGAAGTTATTTTATCATATTTTTCTTAATTAAAACGAAGTCTTAAAAAAAAATTATATATTTTTTTTCTTTTTGTTTGTTTTTTATTTTTTTATGTTTTGACTTGATTTTTTTGTTTTTGTTTAATGCGAATATATATTTGTATTTATGTATGACACTACAATGGTCATACTAAGTAGCAAAAATGGGTTATTTGAAAATATAAGAATATAAAATGTAATAAAATTTGAT
This sequence comes from Drosophila fuyamai, assembly GCA_018153365.1. Classification (NCBI taxonomy): domain Eukaryota; kingdom Metazoa; phylum Arthropoda; class Insecta; order Diptera; family Drosophilidae; genus Drosophila; species Drosophila fuyamai. Next base: position 2,825,710 of record JAECXW010000415.1, on the reverse strand, counting down.
AAAATTATAAAATTGTAGTTAAAAGTAAAATTACTAAATATAAATTGGAAATATAATTGGAAAATGTTGTTGTAATGTTCCTTCTTCTTCTTCTTTTTTTTTGTGTACCCGTATGGTTGATCAGGCCATACGAGATAACAAAGTATTTATACGTGAAAAAGTTTAAGCCTATCCTTATGAACAACTAGTTTTTTATTTTTATCGCTCATTACTACTATGTTTTCATTATACCCTTGCAGAGGGTATTATAATTTCAGTCAAAAGTTTGCAATGCAGTGAAGGAGACATTTCCGACCCTATAAAGTATATATATTCTTGATCAGCATCACCAGGAGAGTCGATCTAGCCATGTCCGTCCGTCTGTCCGTCCGTCTGTCCGTCTGTCCGTCCGTTTCTACGCAAACTAGTCCCTCAGTTTTAAAGCTATCTGCTTGAAACTTTCCCAAAAGTTGTCTTTCTATTGCAGGTAGTATATAAGTCGGAACGAGCCGGATCGGGCCACTATATCATATAGCTGCCATATAACTGAACGATCGGAAATGCCATAACTTTGGTGTTTTTAAAGTTAGGAAGTTGGAATTTTCTATGGGTCTTATTTCTGGCTAATCAATCCGACCTACCAAATTTCATAAGGATCGGACGACTATATCCTATAGCCGCCATATAACTGATTGATCGGAAATACAATAGCTTTGGTGTTTGTAAAGTTAGGAAATTGGGATTTTCTATGGGTTTTATTTTTGGCCAATCAATCCGACCTACCAAATTTCATAAGGATCGGCGGACTATATCCTATAGCTGCCATATAACTGAACGATTGGAAATGACATAACTTTGGTGTTTTTAAAGTTAGGAAGTTGGGACTTTTTATGAGTATTAAGAATGCATCATATGAATAATTTTGGAGAATATAATTTATAGAATATTCTGCAAGGGTATATCAACTTCGGCTCCGCCCGAAGTTAGCTTTCCTTTCTTGTTTTCTTTTATTTCTACCACTTTGTAAGGGCCTAAATATTTGTTATCTAATTTATGACCGGTTTCATTTCTTAATAAAACCTGGTCTCCTATCTCTAACTTAAAATCAATAGTGTTTTTGTCGTAATTAGATTTTTCTTTTTGTTTATTTTTATCTAGCATAATTCTTGCTCTTTTGTAAGCATTTTCTAGTCTAAATTTTGCTTCCTTAGTATGGTCATCTATGTAATATAAAGGGTCTATTCTATCTGTTGAATTAAAAGATGTAATTAAATTTGGATGTTTGCTAAAAACTAATTCATAGGGGCAATAGTTGTGTGTCATAGAAGGTGTTGTATTGAAACCATAGACGAAGTATTGTAGCCATATGTCCCAATCTGTTTTATCAACGGATATATAGGATCGAATGTATTCGTTAAGTGTTCGGTGACTACGTTCTATTGTTCCTAATGTCTGGTGGTGGTGCGCTGTAGATGTTATGTTTTTTATACCAAGGTATTTACATAAATCTTCAATAATTGAATTTTTATATTCAGTTCCCATGTCCGATATGAACGTCTTCATTGGACCGTACTTTAGAATACAATTTTCAAAAATAGCTTTAGCTACTGATTTTGCGCTTATGTTTGGTATTGGTATGGCAATTAAATATTTCGTTAAATCGCATATCAAAGTTACCGCGTATTCATTGCCCTGATCCGATTTTGGTAATGGACCTATCATATAAACAATTACTCTGTCAAATGCCATAGTTGGAGTCTCTGTTAAAGTTAATGGTGTTTTTGTGTGTTTAGTTATTTTGGATTTCTGGCATTTTGGACATGTCTTTACGTAGTTCGTTATGTCCCTAGACATGTTTTTCCAATAGAAATGTTGTCTTATTTTTGACAAGGTTTTGGCTATTCCGGTGTGGCCGCCTTGTAGTGGATCGTCATGGTTTTCAGACAGTATAGATTCTTTTTCTTTCTTATCTTTTATTATGGTCACTGGTTTGAGTAGCGCTACTCTTAATTTTTTTAATATTTTATTGCCCATTACTCTTAATTTTTTTAATATTTTATTGCCCATTTTTTTAAACGAATCAACTGAAATATTTTCAAAGATTTTTTCACACAGTGCCATTAAGTTGGCTGATTTTGTATATACCGGCTTCTTTTTCAAGCCTTTGGAAAAATTGACCTAAATTAAATGTACCATTTATTCTTGCAATAACTTTTTTACCATGCTTAAAATAGCATTTGAAATTATTTAAATGCAAGGTCACTACTTTCTTTACTTCGTCGTTGTTAAGGACGTCGTATATTTTGGGCATAGAAGCTTTTTCAACACACTGCCTAGGCAGCTGTGCTTGATTTTTCCCTGCGCAGGGTTTATTCTGTCTGTACTGATTTCTTTAGTGACTTTTAGAATTTGCTTTTGTATGTTTTTTAGTTCTTTGATGGTTATTTTAGATAACGCATCAGCAACGTAATTGTCCTTTCCCTTAAGATACTCAAATGTAAATTCCTATTCTTCCAAATCTAGTCTTATTCTTGTTAATTTAGAGTTTGGATTAACCATAGAAAAGAGGAATGTTAATGGTCTATGGTCTGTTTTAACTAGGAAATGTCGCCCATAAACGTAAGGTCTAAAATGGTTAATTGCCCAATGTATTGCTAGTAGTTCTTGTTCCGTTGTGCATTTATTGGATTATCCTTTAGTAAATGATCTCGATGCATAAGATACAGGAAGTTGTATGCCATTATGTTCTTGTGTAAGGACTGCTCAGCAAGTTTGCTTACCTGCGTCCGTGATTATGCATTAATTTTTTCTTTAAGTAATCAAAAGCACTTTGACACTCTGGTGTCCATTCGAATCTAACACCTTTTTTGCATAATTTAGTTATGTGACGGCAATAATCTGCAAAGTTTTTAATGAATCGACGATAATAATTGCAAAATGCAACAAATCTGCGGGCGCTATCAGCGTCTGTGGGGACTGGGTATTTTTCAATGACCTCATATTTTTTGTCATCTGGCATTATACCTTGATCTGTACATTTGTGACCAAGAAAGGTCACTTCATGCATGAAAAATTAGCATTTCTCTGGATGTAGTTTAAGATTATTTTTTCTGCAAAGTTCAAAGACGTTTGTTAAGTTTTTCAACATGTGATTTTCTGAACAACCTACCACTATTAGGTCGTCCATGTAGAAGAATGCCTGGGATGGCTCCAATCCGGAAAATGCAATTGTCATCATACGCTGGAAAGAATTTGGGGCTATTTTTAAACCATAAGGTAATCGTGTAAAACGATAAAATGAAGTTCTCCTATTTCTATATTTCTGGACGATTCCTCTAATTCAATTTGGTGGAATCCGGACATAAGATCTAAACAAGAGAAATACTTTGCTCGGCCCAATTGATCAAGTATGTCATCGATTCTAGGTAGTGGAAATTTGTCTGCCAAAAGTTTTTATTAATTTGTCGATAATCAATTACTAAACGCCATCTTTTCTCCTTTGAGTCAGGTAATGATTTTTTTGGAACAAGTAACAGATGGCTATTATATTCTGATACTGAGGGCTCTACTATTTTATTTTTTATAAGTTTGTCCACTTCCTTAGTTATTTCCTCTTTATGACATTGTGGACTTATAGTTTTTTATATACACGGGTTCATCATCTTTTACTCATAATTTTTAATTGTAGAAATTGTTAGTAGATATCGGTTCGGTTTCAAGACCGAATATGTCACTATATTTATACCCGTTACTCGTAGAGTAAAAGGGTATATTGTATTCGTGCAAAAGTATGTAACAGGTAGAAGGAAGCGTTTCCGACCCTATAAAGTATATATATTCTTGTTCAGGATCACTAGCCGAGTCGATCTAGCCATGTCCGTCTGTCCGTCTGTCCGTCTGTCTGTCCGTCTGTCTGTCTGTCTGTCCGTATGAACGCTGAGATCTCGGAAACTATAAAAGCTAGAAGATTGGCATTTTGCATGTAGATTTTAGGAGTTCCTACGCAGCGCAAGTTTGTTTCAAAATGGTGCCACGCCCCCTCTGACGCCCACAAGCCACAAGCTGTGGCCACAGTTTTGATGCTATTATGAAATTTTTTTTTTATATGTATTTGTTTCGTCAATACCTATCGATTGGCCAAATAAAAGTTTGCCACGCCCACTCTAAGGCCCAAAAAACCATTAAACGCTTTAGCCTGGCCAGCGCCTACATTTCCGCCTTTCATGGCGTATACAATAGCGCCATCTAACGGATGATTTTGGAACAGCTGGCCAAGGTGCTCAACAGAGTCAACGTTAATTCTCGATAAGGATTTTTATTAAAGGAAATTGCGATGGCTTTCATTTGTCAATACCGAACTATATCCCAAGAATTATGAAAATCAAATCAAGTTAGCCAAATTGGAGGTGTTCCCTGGGTACCGATTTTAACATAAAAATCGGGAGCTAATTCGAGCGGCGAAAAACATACAAGAAGGCATATTTTTATTAAGTTGTTTAGCTGAGTAACGGGTATCTAATAGTCAAGGCACTCGACTATAGCGTTCTCTCTTGTTTAAACAAAGATTTGTTCAGACATTTTTAAATTGAGTCGGAAAATTTTGTTTTAGTTTATTGATGACTTTTTCGTTTCTATTTGTGCCATTTAAATTGACAATATTATAGTTGTCGATAGATTCGTGTTTAATGTTCTTAAGGTTTTCTATTTTGTTCTCATTTTAGTGTTTAAAATTCGGACGAATGTGGTTTGGGGATCTGAAATTGTATTTCCTATGAATATACTATTTTCAATTTCTTGATTTGGTATTAGAAGGGTTTTATTACATTCAGTTAAATTAATTTTTCTAATTACTTCGGAGCGAGCTGGTATAATTATTTCGTTAGTTTCTATGTTATGAAGGATTGGAATTTTTATTGGAAATTTTAAATTATCAGGTCTTAAAATGAAAAGGTCATTATCTTGATTGAAGTCCAATATACAATTAAATTTCTTTATGAAGTCTATTCCAATTATTCCGTCAACCGGTATTGAAAAGTTATGGGGAACTAGATGAATGTTATGTGGTATTATATAATTGCTTGTTCTTAATTCAATAAATGATAGTCCTATTGTAGTTATTGAGCCTTTGCCTATTCCTGATATCTGTATAGTGTTATTGAAGTCCGTATCAATGAAGTTGTCGGAATTTTCTTTAATGAGAGAAATATCAGCTCCAGTCTCTATCAAAAAGGTGAGTGGTTTTTGTGTAAGTTCATGTTTTACTTTTACGAATATATTTAAATTAAGAGTAATAGAGTGAACTGTGTTGTTTTTTATTGTTGACTTCTTAAGGGAGCTTCCTCGTTTTCCGAGTTAGTTTGAGCCATTCTCACAGTGTTATTTCTGCCATTTTGATTGGTGTAGTTTGTGTTGTTGGCTCCATTACCGCGGTTTTGACCCCGATAGTTTCCTCGGCCTCGGTTATTGTAATTATTATCATAATGATTATAGTTATTATAATTATTTTGGTAATATCCTCGGCCATAGCCTCTTCCTCTATAGTTTCCTCTATAGTTATTACCACGGAAGTAATTATTATACCCGTTACTCGTAGAGTAAAAGGGTATATTGTATTCGTGCAAAAGTATGTAACAGGTAGAAGGAAGCGTTTTCGACCCTATAAAGTATATATATTCTTGTTCAGGATCACTAGCCGAGTCGATCTAGCCATGTCCGTCTGTCCGTCTGTCCGTATGAACGCTGAGATCTCGGAAACTATAAAAGCTAGAAGATTGGCATTTTGCGTGTAGATTTTAGGAGTTCCTACGCAGCGCAAGTTTGTTTCAAAATTTCAAGTCACAAGCTGTGGCCACAGTTTTGATGCTATTATGAAATTTTTTTTGATATGTATTTGTTTCGTCAATACCTATCGATTGGCCAAATAAAAGTTTGCCACGCCCACTCTAACGCCCAAAAACCCATTAAACGCTTAAGCCTGGCTAGCGCCTACATTTCCGCCTTTCATGGCACAATAGCGCCATCTAACGGATGACTTTGGAACAGCTGGCCAAGGTGCTCAACAGAGTCAACGTTTATTCTCGATAAGGATTTCTATTAGAGGAAATTGCGATGGCTTTCATTTGTCAATACCGAACTATATCCCAAGAACTATGCAAATCAAATCAAGTTAGCCAAATTGGAGGTGTTCCCTGGGTACCGATTTTAACATAAAAATCGGGAGCTAATTCGAGGGGCGAAAAACATACAAGAAGGCATATTTATATTAAGTTGTTTAGCTGAGTAACGGGTATCTAATAGTCGAGGCACTCGACTATAGCGTTCTCTCTTGTTTTTATTTGTATAAAATATGTTGTTTGCATTTCCTGTCATTTCCGTGCTGCAATGAATATATTTTGTAACAGCTTCATTCATTGTTTTGAATGTGCCTGCTTCCAGAATGGTTTTTAATTTAACATTTTCACAATTCTTTATCATTGTAGAAATGGCTTCTTTTGTGCTGAACGTGTCTGCATGTTCGGCACTTAATCCTTCGTCAATGTAAGAAGCTTCTAATATTTTCCGTAGATTGTCTACTTCAGTTGTAAATTGCGTAGCCGTTTTTCCCTTTTGGTATATGTTTAATAATTTCGCTTTTACAACGTCAGAGGAATCGCCCACTATAGTGGCCTGGAGCTTACTTATTATGTTATTAATAGTTGTTTCGTTTTGTACTTTGTACAATGTTGATCCAACTATTTTGGATTTGATTACCTCAACAGCTATGTTTTCGTATGGTCCCTTAGTAAGGTTGACCAATTTCAATGCTGTTAAGAATCTTTGCAGGTGGATTTTTTTTCCATCGAACTCTGGAATTGCCGAGCTGATTTCCTTCATGTATGCTCTATTGGCAATCGAGTCGTCCGTCATATTGATTATATTGTTTTCCAAATTTTCGTATGATATATTTTCTTCGGAATCCGACAGTTCGGTCAGCGTTAATACCGCTGGAATAGTCAGGTTGTGTATGTCCTCGGTTTTTGGGAATTCGGTTTCTTTGCTTGTTTCGACTAAATCTTCCGTATCGGAATCTTTATCTTCTATTTCTTCTGATTTCAATTCCTCCTCAAATGTTAATGGTGTATTAAGGATAGATGGAATCAAAATGTCTAACTTATATTTTTGTTTTATATTTTTAAGATTGTTTTTAAATTTAGATAATAAAATTGAGATATCTGTCCAGTGTTTACTGGATAATTTATCTCTGTGTTCGTAAATTATAAGGCGTGCTTCATTAAAGCTGTCTACTAGAACTTTAGCGTGTTTTTGTATGGTTGTTCCCTGAACATTTCGGTTTTGCGAAAGACATTTGTATGACTTGTCGAAATTTGTTCTTATTTCTTTTAATTTATCAGAAATAGTTTTCCAATCCATTAGGCTTTATTTCATAATAATTTTAAATATTATTATATTGCCAAGCAATGCATTTTTGTCAATGACGGAAAAAACCTTACAGTTTTGTATTGTTGATAATACTATAGCTTTTTGCGTATTATTACAATGTATTAATGGGGAACTACTCAGATTGAATTTTTCCATATATTCAATTTCTAGTTCATACACTGAGATGGGGTTCCAAAGTGTTTCGAGGATAGATCTTACTCTATAATCGAACATGGGTTCCCTTTCTCGTGTTTTTTTCTGTACAGCTGTTTGTATCCATAATAAAGAACAAATTTGTAAATTAAAAAAAATGTTTTTTTTGTTTTTATTTTATTTTTTTTTTAGTCTGCTTGGGGCTTTGTGTGTTTGCATGTGCATTCACAGTATGGTGAGAATAAAGGGCCTGGACAATCTGCCGAGCATTCCTTTTTAAGAACTGGCAAAAATGTCTCTTTTGGAGGATATTTTTTGTCAACAGATTCCCCGATGATTTCAATATTTTTGTAACATTGTTCGGGTTCTTGATTTTTCTGTAGTTTAGTGCTTACAATTTTTTTTAGGGAGTCTAGCTCTGCGTGAAGTTCACATGTTTGTTCCCATGATGGATTATCACTGGCTGCTAATTCATTTCGAATGGCGGCTATTCTTTTAAATGCCTTTTTTCTTAATCCTCCTTTCCTTTTATTATTTTTCGTTTTACGGTCCATCCTTGTTAGGTAGACAATATATTTAAATGTATGTCTTTTATAGAAAGATGCAAAAAGAAATGAGTGTTTCTCCAATAGGGTAAAAAAAAAAGATAAATGAATTTAAACCTTGTCAAAGTCGTTAGCTCTGCTTATACATATAACGTCTTTTAATTATTTTATTATGTTTAACGTACATATAATGCGAGCACGAATTGAGCAACTCTGCTGATTGTCAGGATCAAAAGTAGTATCCACATTGACTTAATAGCATCCGTATGATCAACTATTTGAACATTATTAACAACATTAGCTTTATTTCCCGTAGACTGGGTGTCGTCTGAGCCGAACCAACCCATTGTAATTTATAATTTTGCAGGGGGAGTTAAAAGAATAATAGAAGACAATGCTAATATTGTAATTAAAAAAAAATGTTGTTAAAGTTTATAGTTTTTGGAATTCTTATATTCTGGTTACTTATTTAACATTTTTATTTTTTTTTTTTATACAAATTTTATTTTGAAAATATTAATTTTCAAACATATATTCGCAATTAATATTTAATATATTTACTACTTTTTTTTACAAAATTCCCTGCCTATTTATAATCTTTTTGGGCCATCTTCTTTTTATACCCGTTACTCGTAGAGTAAAAGGGTATATTGTATTCGTGCAAAAGTATGTAACAGCTAGAAGGAAGCGTTTCCGACCCTATAAAGTATATATATTCTTGTTCAGGATCACTAGCCGAGTCGATCTAGCCATGTCCGTCTGTCCGTCTGTCCGTCTGTCCGTCTGTCTGTCCGTCTGTCTGTCTGTCTGTCTGTCCGTATGAACGCTGAGATCTCGGAAACTATAAAAGCTAAAGGATTGGCATTTTGCATGCAGATTCTAAGAGTTCCTACGCAGCGCAAGTTTGTTTCAAAAAGGTGCCACGCCCCCTTTAACGCCCACAATCGCTTATATACGATTTTATTTAAATATAAATTTAAATATTTCGGAAAAGTAAAAATGCAGTTTTATTGTGTTTATCAATACCTATCGAAATGTAGAAGAAATTTTTCAAATCGGACCATTCGTTAAAAAGTTATGCGTGATCAAAGTTTCTATCTCCATCTCCCTCGCACTCCTTTTACCTGAGTAACGGGTATCTGATAGTCGGGGCACCCGACTATAGCGTTCTCTCTTGTTAAAGCTCAAAATAACACAAATATTTTAAAAATAAAATTGGTTGTACGTTATTATATTATTTTCCATTTTTTTTTTTATTGTTACAAATTATTTTTCCTGCCTTTCAAAAAAATGTTTTAATTTGGGCCGTCTTCTTGTACAGCTCAAACTTACAATTTTATAATTTATATATATATACAAAAAAATTGTTCTTCTGCATCCTTGTCCTTAGTGTCTTCTCGTCTTCAAGGTCCTGGGCCTTTTTGACTCGGGCGGTGCCGGTGCTGGTCCTTGCACAGGCTATTGTTTTTGGATGTTCCTGGCCCTTTGGACTCGGGCCTTACCGGTGCTGGTCCTCGCACAGGCTATTATTTTTTGGTGTTCCGGGCCCTTTGAACTCGGGCGGTACCGGTGCTGGTCCTCGCACAGGCTATTTCTTTGTATTTTGATGATTTGAATTATTTTATATTTATTTTTTTTTAGGTATTCCTGGCCCTTTGGACTCGGGCGGTGCCGGTGCTAGTCATCGCACAAGCTATTTTATTTGATGTGTCGCAGGATAAAAGAAGGGTTTCAGGCAGTTTTCCTTTAATCAGTGTGTTTGTTTCGTTTTCTCAACTTTATAGCTTTTTCGATATATCTTTATCATAATCGTTTCAACTCAGTTTTCATATCATTTTGTGTACCATTTCATAATATTGTAGTAACACATACATAACCATTTTCTTCAATTTTTGTTGCTGATTTTTTCTTCTCTTGTTTTCTTTAGCAATAGTGTTTTTTATTTGTATCACTTTTTAACAGTGTTATTTGTTTGACATAAATCCATGTCACGGTCGCTGTTCGTATGGGGGCGATTCTTCCACAAAAGAAGCGAATTAGAAGTACAAAAATTCCCACGGCGCAAACGCAAAGGGGTTGACGAAGATGAGAAGTCGGGGGCGTCGTGGTATATTTCCGTGTTGTTTATTCAGCGTTATACATGAGACTAATTAAAACTTAAAACTAAAACCGCGCTCCCGCCCGCTTTACTCCGTTCAAGCGAGAGCGGGAGATCGGCAGCGGCCATCCGAGGAGTTTGGATGCGAAACCCGAAGTTCGCACTCTGGAGCGCGGACGTTGTGAGAGGCGAGCGAGGGAGCGCAAGAGGGCGAGAGCGAAAGCTCGGAGAGCTCAGTGACCAGCGCCAATGCAGTGGGCCACTGACCTAAACATTCCGCCCCCCTTGCAACTACTCGGGTTGCAACATAGCCTGGTTGCTCTTCTCACGGCTGGTGACAGGCTCCGGACACGACCCACCCAAACACGGTGCTCTGGGCCACTGGCAATCCATCCTGAATTTTCAGGAAGCCCGGCCGCATCACACTCGGATACATATCCGCGCCCAGGATGATGGAGATCGTCGCGGGGAGATAAAACCGCTCATCAGCCAGCGTAATGTCCCGAAAGTGGGTCCTTACCGCGTCGCTCAGTTCCCGGATTGGAGTGCGGATGCGCACGTGAGGCTCTATTTTAAAAATTGTGTCGAGCCGGACAGTGCTGTCGATTTTGGACCCCACGGTTGCCGAACAAATCTGTTCGCCTCCCACGTTGGTGGTCGGCAAGCGGAAACTCGACGCTAGCGAAGCGTCGATACAGCTCATAGGCGTACACGGGTCGATGAGCGCCGCAGTGTCGAAGACTCGACTCCCGGTCTCTAAACGCACCAAAGCCGTCGGTAGGAGGTTGACGCTGTGCCGCTGTAGGAGGGACGTTAAGGACGGAGCGGTGACCGCAATCTGCGTGGCACCCCGAGTAGCAGAAAATTGCCGCAGAGTGTCAGATGAGTGCCGTGGAGTGGCGGACGAGCGCCGAGGAGCGGCTGTAGAATGCCGTGGAGTGGCGGACGAGGGCCGAGGAGCGGCTGAGGAGTGTTGCGGAGTGGCAGCGGATCTCTGCGACCGGCGTGCTGCCGGGCGGGACTGCCGTGATGCCATCGGTGGTTCCGAGAGATGAAGCAGAGTGTGGTGATCCTGGCCGCAAGTTTTGCAGCGATCACCTCGCCGACGCGCTCCGTCGGAGTGCTCGTGGGCCAAACAGCGATGGCAGTACCGGTTGGCAAGGACAGCCCGGAGCCTCTTCTCGGCACTCAGACGGAGGAACCGACGACACTTCCGAAGTGGATGGATCCCGCTACAGACTCGGCAACGGTAGGATTGCATACCTCGAGTTCGTCTGTGCTCCAATGCGATGGCGCTGCGCGGACGTGGAGACATCGTGTGAGATCTGGTTGGCGGAATAGGACAAAATAAAAAATTTGGATCAGTAGTGATAAGAACTGTGAATTGGAACTACGGGTTGGAACTATTAATTGACGCTACGAATCGAAGTGATGAATTGAACCACCGGAGTGAAGGGTCGACTGTTTATTGCGGGCAGACGGACTCTTCCATTGGAAGAAGGACGACCTTCGCTATGGGACGCTTAATGAGTCCCCGTGCAGTGCGGATGTCGACCACACGAACATGGCCATCGGCTCCTGGAAACACCGCGGCGATTCTGCCTAATCGCCACTCATTGGACGGAAGGTTGTCTTCCTTGACTACCACCATGTCCCCGGCACGGAGATTTCTTGTAGGGGTTCGCCACTTATTCCGCTTATGGAGTTCCTTGAGGTACTCCTCTTTCCATCGCAGACGAAATTGTTGATGAAGAGCCTTCAGATGCTGCCAGCGGTTTATAATAGATGTGGTGTCCCCCTTTATCTCGGGTTCGACCATGGCGAGGAGGGGCCCTCCAACAAGAAAGTGCCCAGGCGTAAGTGCCAACAGGTCAGTGGGGTCTTCGGACATCGGCGCGAGCGGACGCGAATTCAGGCATGCTTCGATCCTAGCTAGAAGCGTGGACAGCTCTTCGAATGTGTATTTTCGCGTCGCCGTAGACTTGTAGAACAGGGTCTTGAAGCTCTTAACACCTGCTTCCCACAAACCTCCCATGTGGGGTGCTCCCGGAGGAATGAATTGCCAGAGCAGCTGCTGGTGACTATAGGCACCTGTCACAGCTTCCTTGAGAGCTTGGAGAAACTCGCGGGAGAGTAAGGCAGCCGCACCCACAAAGGTCTTGCCATTGTCCGACTGAACTTGACGGGGTTGAAAAGTCTCTCCGTAATAAAGGTTGCCTCGGAACCAAAGTCGATTAGGGCACGCGCCTGGAAATTGCACCCTAAATGGCAAATGTTAATGAGGGCTGTGCCTAGTAAGACGGCTCTTGAGCCGGAAGCGAAGCACACTTGCACATCAGAATGATCCTCTGTGGGGCTCGTGCCTCTCATAGTAGGCGCGGGTCGAGACCTGGATGGCGCAGACGGACTTGGAGCGGCCGCGAATGGATTACCGCGGTGCAGGAGGGTGTGATGACGGCTGTGGCACGTGAAGCAGCTATGGGCACTAGTGCAATCCCGTTGCAAGTGCCCTCGTGCAAAACAGTTCAAACAAAGCTGCTTTTTCTTAATGTAGTCGGAGCGACCATTTACATCCATCTCAAGGAAGCGCGGACATAAGCGAACAGGATGATTCTCTCTGGAGCAGAGATCGCACCCTCTTGGGGCTGGAGTCACTCTGGCCTCGTAAGAATTAAGCCTACGCGCTGGGGCGCTCGCAGGTGTCGACCTTGGCGGAACCTGACCCGAACTGCTAGGCCTTATGTCATCGATAGCCTCCAGAGTGCGATGACGCTCTGTCAGGAACGAGTCTAACTCATTCCATGTTGGAATCTCAGCCTTGTTGTGAATGGATTGCTCCCACATTGAAAGCGTGATTTTGGGAAGCTTTAAGGAAACCATGTAAACCAGGAGACAATCCCAAGTCTCGACTTGAATAGAGGACATCTCTAAGGCTGTCAGGCAACTTTGGATTGTCCCTTGCAGCTCCTTCAGAGCGGCTCCGGACTCTTGGGGTACTGCCTGGATGTTGAAGAGGATTTTTAGCTGGCTATTGACTAATAACCGCCGATTTTCGAAGCGGTCGGTGAGGCTTCGCCACGCGGAGATAAACCCTTCGTTGGTCAGCGGGGCTTTGGAAACAATGGCGTGCGCATCGCCACTTGTTTTGGATAATAGGTGGAACAACTTCTCCACCGGTGTAAGACGAGAGTTGTGTATGTATATCGCGGTAAAAAGATCTCTGAAGGTGGGCCACCGCAGGTAATCACCAGCGAAAACTTCGGTGTCGACTGGTGGCAAACGACAGCCCATAGACGGCGGTGTTGGAACACTGACAGCAGCCTGAATGGGCTGGGAGGCGGCCTTGTCTATTATGTCCTGTAGTTGGACCAAACATCTCGAATATACGGAGTAGCAGTAACTGTACTTGGATTCAAGCACTGTCGAGGTGGCCGTACTGTCGGTGGACGCGGAAAGAAGATCGGAGCAACTTTCATAGCTCTTCTCCACCTTTTCCCACAAGGCCCGGATTTGGTCCCGATGGACTTGGCACATGCCAGGGGAAAGTCGTTCTGGTTCAGCGGCGCTCGGAGTATGAATATCCGCTTGAAATTGGCTAACCCGGTCTGTTGTGGCAATAAACTTTTTGAGGGCGATGTCTATCGCAGTTTGAGCCATCTTGGACACCGACCGAGAAAGCCTTGACGGGGGACCGGAGATAGTCTCGACGGACTCGTCGCTTTTTGCCCTTGGAATGGCTATGGCCGCCTTTGGTGTTAATTGAGACGGCCGCGGAGACGCGGATTGGGACCTGTCCAAACGGATAGATGGGATCGACCTCGGTTTCTTGTCGTCTCCCGTGGGCATTCTTGGACTCGAACTTTGCGGATCAGCTCTTGTCGACTGACCTGAGCAAGGGGCGTCACCGTTAAGCTCTCGGCGCGTTAATTTGTGCGGAGTAGAAAGCACAGTGCCATAAACAACGGGAAGAATCGGAAGAAAATATTTGGAAATCGATGAAACTGTATTGATTGTTTATATATTTGTATATCTTGTTACTCCCTTTGTTGACTTCTGTTTTTTTTATTCTAATTTTTCCCTTAGTTAGTGTTGCCAAATAATTTTATTGTATTAAGGTTTTTATTTATTATTTTTTTTTTTGGATTTGGAAAATATCTTTGATTGCAAAAAAAAATCCGGAAAACCGCAATAAAAAATTAATTAATTAATCCATTAAATAAATTAATTACTTTGCCGGAAATAATTAAATAATATTTATAATTAAATAGTAATTATAATTATGAATTAATAATTTGTATATTTAAATAATAATTATAATTATAAATACTTATTTTTTTCGGAGCCGGAATAGTGGAATTAAAAAACCTTGGCTTTGGTTCGGGAGAAGCGTTCACTGGGTTACGCCGGTCGGCAGAGCAGTGCATGCGTGAGGGCGCGGTAGAGAGAGAGAAGAAAAAAAACAGCAACAATAACAACACGGCCGCTGCGGTGGTTAATGCGGCAATTTGGCGAAAAAAACAATCACGGTCGCACCCGTGTGGATTTGAATTTATTTTATTTTATGTTCCTGAATGTGGAGGCAGAAAATATATTTATGTAGATATGGGCATGCATGCGTTTTGTGTAAGTGTGTATCGGTACAGTAGAGCGTCGAAGAGTGGACTGTATTTGAAATGACGGAACAGATGAAAAGAATCAGCAACAATAATAACACATCCCGTTGGGGCGATTAATTGCGGCAATTTGGAGAAAAACAATCACGGTCGCACCCGTGTGGATTTGAATTTATTTTATTTTATGTTCCTGTATGTGGAGGCAGAAAATATATTTATGTAGATATGGGCATGCATGCGTTTATGGATATGTGTATGTTCCTGTATGTGGAGGCAGAAAATAGTTCTATGTAGGTATGGGCAGGCATGCGTTTATGTGTAAGTGTATATCGGTACAGTAGAGCGTCGAAGAGTGGACTGTATTTGAAGTGACGGAACAAATAAAATTATGTGGAGAGAAAAAAAAACACAAGGCAAAAAAATATCTCGACAGCGGCGGATTGTACGGCGAACAGGGAAACTCCCGAAATTACTTCACACCGAGTGGCTGATATTAGTTATGCCTTTTTATTTTCCACCAAACAATTTCACTTTTTGTCGTATTTTTTTTGGAGGCAGAATTGCACTGCACTATGTACACAAGTTGTCACGCGCGTGTATGTGTATGTCTGGATGCACATATGTATGCCTTGACCGTTGGCAAGTTGATGTACAACGGGGAACGAAAGGAAAACGGCAAGGAGTATGGCGACGCACACAAAGCGGAGACGGATAGAAAATTTTTTTTGGAATTGCAGGAATGTTAAATCTCTCGACTGCCGTTGTGTCAGGAAAACTCGGACGTGGAGTTGACACGAAAAAAAATCTTACTGCAGTGTGAACGAAATTTAATGTTCGAACCACTGCTAAAGACCGGCAGCGAGAGGGAGTCGGAAAATGCTCGTACTTATCTTTTTTGCGGAAGAAATCACAGGAGCTGCTGGTCGAATGGATATCCTTATCCGGCTCGAAGGACCAAATGTTCGTATGGGGGCGATTCTTCCACAAAAGAAGCGAATTAGAAGCACAAAAATTCCCACGGCGCAAACGCAAAGGGGTTGACGAAGATGAGAAGTCGGGGGCGTCGTGGTATATTTCCGTGTTGTTTATTCAGCGTTATACATGAGACTAATTAAAACTTAAAACTAAAACCGCGCTCCCGCCCGCTTTACTCCGTTCAAGCGAGAGCGGGAGATCGGCAGCGGCCGTCCGAGGAGTTCGGATGCGAAACCCGAAGTTCGCACTCTGGAGCGCGGACGTTGTGAGAGGCGAGCGAGGGAGCGCAAGAGGGCGAGAGCGAAAGCTCGGAGAGCTCAGTGACCAGCGCCAATGCAGTGGGCCACTGACCTAAACAGTCGCCATGTTAAGAGATAAGTTTATGGTTCACAATTTTTGGTTAATAATGAAAACGCACTGATTTTATTTAAAAGTATTAAAATATTTATTCGGTACTTTTTGGGTTTGCCGTCGTCTGTCGACTGCCGGCCTATATTCTTTTCTTGCTCTTAGCCCGTCAGCGACGCAACCGCCTTATGTATTAGCTTATGTTTATCTCTGAGAGCGGTGCCCAGAGAGAGGGAATGGAATGTTATGTTATGTGCATACATGGATATATTTGTTGCAGTCGCCAAGCTGTGGGAATAAACTGGCGCGACTTATCACTCGCTGATGGCGTGTGTGGTCAAATTACATTTGCACTTGAAGAGTGCTGATCCTGCAGATTTGGCTAACATTGTTGCCGATGGTACAGTGTGTACTCTGTATGTATGCACACTATACCATAATTTGTGTTGTTTACAGTGACTTGAAAAAATCAAATTGGCAGAAAATGGAATTATATTGTGAACATTTTCGCGCAATCATTTTTCACTGCTTTCGACGTGAATTAACACGACAAGAGTGCATCGATGAACTTAAATCTTTGTATGGCGATGAAGCACCATCTTATAGCACTGTGAAAAACTGGTATAATGAATTCAATCGTGGCCGACGCTCCCTCGAAGACGAAGGTCGTGAAGGTCGTCCAAAAACCGTCGTTGTTCCAGAGAACATTGACGCCGTGCATGAACTTATAATGCAAGATCGTCAAGTGACATACCGTGAGATAGATGCATCCTCGGGCATTTCTTCGACCAGCATTCGATATTGCATGAACACTTGGTCATAAAAAAAATTTGTTCTCGTTGGATCCTACACAATTTGACAATCGCTCAAAAAAAAGACTCGTGTGTATTGGTGCAAAAAAAATTGGAAAAATACAATCGCGGTGTTTCAAAAGACGTTTATAAGATTGTCACAGGTGACGAATCATGGATCTACGTTGGATCTAAAGTTGTTCGTGGAAGAAGCACTTCGAAGCAAATGGTGGCCTGTTTCTTCGGTAAAACAGGTCATGTGGCGAATGTTCCGCTTGAGTGGTACGCCACAATTTCTTTGCCTGAAATCTTCGGAGATATTCGAAAAACGAACAAGAGAAGACGGATCATACTGCACCATGACAATGCGAACTCTTACACATCAGCTCAAACCAGCGCTTTTTTGACCGGCCAAAATGTCGAATTGATGGGTCATCCGCCATACAGCCCTGACTTGGCACCCAATGACTTCTTTTTATTCCCGCACATCAAGAGAAAAATGCGTGGTCAACGATTTTCGACGCTAGAAGATGCTGTTGTAGCGTTCAAAAACCATGTTTTGGAGGTGTCTCATTTCAAGTGGACAGGGTGCTTCGACAATTGGTTTGAGTGCATGCAAAAGTGTATAAGTCTTGCTGGAGAATACTTTGAAAAACAATATAACCATTTTTGATCATAAATATTCGCATTTTCATTATTAGGCCAGAAATATATATAGCAACCCTCGTAATAGTTGATGTATACCCGTTATTCGGACTTATCCCTTTTCCACTGAGTGTGTATCCTAAAAGTTCAATACTTTTGTAAGCGAACTGGCATTTATTTATTTTAATTTTCAATCGATATGCTGCTAAAATTCTTAATAATCTTCCTACCGTCTTAAAATGTTCATTCAATGTCTTCGAACCTATAGCAATATCGTCATGTAAACTACTACATTTCCTTCGCGAATCAAAGGTTGCAGAATAAAATTAATAAATCTCATGAATACTGCGGGTGCATTCATGAGTCCGAAAGGCATTCTTGTGTATTCATACTGACCGAAATTTGTTACAAAAGCTGTATATTGCACTGAACTTTCTGCTACTTTCACTTGGTGGTATCCACTTTTCAAATCTAAAAGTGTGAAGTATTGATTTCCTTCTAATCGCTCTAAACAGTCATCTATAAGGGGAAGAGGGTATCCGTCACGAATGATTATCTTATTAAGTTGCCTATAATCTACACACATCCGCTTTTTCCCAGATTTCTTCTTAACAAGCACAATAGCGGAACTATAGGGCGAATTGCTTTCTCTTATAAATCCTTTTTTCAATAATTCGTCAATTTTACAATCTACTTCATTCTTTTTCTGATATGAAAGTCTTCTTGGAACAGAACGTACAGGTTCTTCTGACTTTAGCTTTATTCTCATTTCATAACTATGTTGGATCGCTGGGATAAACATAAGTAATTCAATCTTATTATTTCACTAAGCTCACTCCGATCTCTATCACTCAACTTCGGGTCAATGTCAAAACTTTTATCATCCTTAAATTTAACTATACTATATATATCTGGTATGCTGTCATCACTTTAAATTTCACTATCTTCACATAAGTTCTCAATGTTCCTACTGCCTATTAATTGATCACTGTCTCGATATGTTTCACTATTCTCTGGTTTACTGTTCACTAATCTATTCAATGGTTTACTGTTAACTACTCTATTCAATAGTTCACTGTTCACTAATCTGTTCAATGGTTCACTGTTAACTACTCTATTCAATGGTTCACTGTTCTCTAATCTATTCAATTCAATAATTTATTTTATTTTATCCTTAAAAATCAATTTTATTCCAAATTTTTTCAAAAACTTACGCCCTAAAAGAACATTAGTTAATTGGTTAATAATCGGAATAAACATATTTGGCCCCTCTTCGTCATCCCGTATCGGCTGGTTGTTGGCTGCCCCCACTATTCTTGGATTACTTGTTGGCTTCTGTTGGCAGTCCTTTAGCATGTGCTGGAGGGATCCACAGCGGAAGCAGGAATTATTCTCGCGCTTCGGCGCAGTGCACGACGAAGCGTAATGCCCATAAGCAGAACAATTGTAGCCTCGGATTCGATCGTTTCCAGTGTTTTCTGGGCGGAGAGAAATATGTTGGGACTTCTTTGTTAGATTTTCATACTTTCGTGCCAACTTCTTCAATTTTCCGATTGTTGTTGCTGTGTACTATAGGGCGATATTGGCTGAACGATCGAAAACCATCAATTATAAAATGGACTGTCAATTTTTCTTCGATGCTAGCACGCAAAGCAATTTCCTCCATAAGAAGTATGTATCCCATAACAGAGTTTTTCCGGGGGTTGAAAATGGTCTCCTTTAACAGCAATACAATGTCAGCAGTTGAACTGCCACGACCAAATGTTTTTATGAAGTTCTCCTTTAATGCGTCGTAAGTATTCGATCGGTCAACACGCAAGAACAAGCGACATCTGTTTCCGGCTTCGTCAGCATTCGTACGCAGCGTAATTGAAAATTTTTACACTCGTTAACACCTCTGCAGATTCTCTCAAAATCCAAAATTCACTTAAAGGCTTCCTCACTTTCAGTGGCAGAAAACGGAATCATGAGCTCTTTCATCATACGAATGTCGTCTGTCGTCTTGTTGTCGTTCTGAATTAATTCGGACAGTATTTTCTTCTTCTTAGCTACCCTTATGGTTGCGTCAAGTAGTTCTTCTTCTTCTTCCAATTCGTCGATGTCTCCGTTAGCGCTCCGCTGGCTTAACATCTCAATTTTAGCATCTTCTTCCTCCAATAAGCTTTCTGGAATATTAGCCGCATCCTGGCAACCGGCATTCAAAGCAAGCTTGCGCAATTGTCTTAAAGTTGCAGTTCCTGGTTTAAAGCCACTCTACAATGTTTGCCTTGTCCATTCCAATTTGAATGAGTTCTCGGATAGCCAACAATGTTTATGTAGGCGGATGTTTTAATGGTGTCTATCCCACTTCTGAAGTTGTTATCGTAGTTTTACTCCTTTTATTTCACTATATTTAAATTTTATTTTCAATTTCTATGTTAGCGTGCTTTTTACAATGTCTCTATGTTTCTCTGTTTTATCTTAAACTGATCTTCACTTTATCCTTAGCTTTTACAATATTAGTTTAACCACTAAGCATACATCACATAGACTGGTCATTTCATACAAGCAATATGGACACTCAAAAAACTTTGCGGGAGGCCCCACAGCTGGTAGCGGCAGGCCCCGGAAACTTCGTGTGCCTTCGGGTTTTTTTCGCTCTCATTTTTATTCTCATTTTAACGCTCGCGCGCTCATTGCGCGAGTTCGGTCGTTCAGTCGCAGAGACGGGCATTTTAAAGAAGGTTGGCCTGCTCTTGAATTGGGCTTTGTATGTATGCGTGTTCCTGCATTCTCATACAGGGGTGCATGAGTGAGATCATTTCATTTCGATGCAGCAAGAATATTTTGTCTTTTGCTACTTTTCAGACTTGATATTGGGTTAATAATTAAAATAAGAATATTATATGTTATAATATATTTTTTAATATTTCCGCATATATTTCATTTTGGTTTGCAAATTCAAATCAGTGATATATGTATTCCAATTAATATAAATCAATTTAATGAGATAGGAACAAGGCATCATCGCAGTCGGTGTCTGCGCTTAGTGGTTGAGAAAACTTCAAACCAAATCAGCTTGGGTTGTTGTTCTGCGATCGGATGTTGCCTGCATACCCTACCGACGATGGAATTTTAGGAGAACAGCGTTTTCGCCGCTCGAAAAAAAACATAGCTTACGAAAATTATTTATTTTATAATGCTATCCTACCAATAACAAAATTGGAAAAATAAACTTTTATAATGTTTTAGTTTTCGATTGAAATTTAAATATATACAAATCATTAAAAGCTTACTTCTTGATTTAAAATATTAATATATATTTAAGAAAATCATTATAGTGATTAAACAATTTGTTATTTTTCAAGATTAAAATTATACAATTGAAAATTTAAATATTATTTAAATAAGAAATTCAGATTTGTATATTTGTTCCATTTGTAAAAGGTAACAAAAATAAAAAGTATTTTAGAAGTTTAACCTTGTTGAGAATTCCAAAAGTCACACTTGTACGCATACACATTGTGTGTTTATGAGAAGGGGATGAACAATGAAGATGTCAGGGAGAGGCAAAGCTGTCTCTTCTCTTTGTTCTCTTCCTATCTGTCTAAGAATGATTTTGTTTTCTTTTTTCTGTTTTGCGCATGCGTAGCTTACTTGCTTGCAGACAACGAGAGCGTGCGGTTGTGACAAATAAAATTAACTAAAACTACAAAAAAGTGTCTTTACTATTTGGCAAATCTGGCTGGTGTGTTCCTGGAGTTTGTATAAATATTATTTATATAAATTCAATAGGTTATGGGCCCCGTCACAATTTGCAGCTACATATTGTTAACGAATAATAAAAGTGAAATAAAAAAGTGAATCAATTAAAACTTTAATCAAATCTAAACATATTAATTTTTATTAAAAATATGTGCTTATAAGAACAATATACATATACATATACATACATATGTATAACGACGCACCAAATTGGCGCAAATTTTTCATTTACAGTGCAAGTGTAAGAGCAGACTAGCCACAACATAAAATCGAATTTCTGAGAATTTTGAAAATTTTGAGAAGCGCATAGCAATCAAAAAAAAAGAACAGTTATTCTCGGAAGATGGAAAAAGAAAAGAGAAATATAAAACCTTTTAACGGGGAAAAATATTCCATATGGAAATTTAGAGTCAGGGCTTTGTTAGAGGAAAACGAGTTGATAAGTGTAATTTATGAGGAACACAGTAATAAGGAAAGTGAGGAAGTGAAGCGAGCAGAAAGATATGCAAAGAGCCTTATAATCGAATATTTGAGTGACTCG
Organism: Drosophila fuyamai; assembly: GCA_018153365.1. NCBI lineage: Eukaryota > Metazoa > Arthropoda > Insecta > Diptera > Drosophilidae > Drosophila > Drosophila fuyamai. The sequence goes on along the minus strand of JAECXW010000415.1, from coordinate 2,803,859 downwards.
TTTTCATGTTTGCCAACAATGGGAACTCGGCTAAGGAGATTTTTGATAATCTGGATACCAATTACGAGCGTAAAAGCCTGCATCCCAACTTTCATTATGCAAACAATTATTGTCTCTAAAATTGTAGGGTGATACTCCGCTACTGAACCACTTCCATTTATTTGATGATTTGGTTACTGAGTTAGTTGCAGCAGGAGCCAAGATAGATGAAATAGACAAAGTGTCTCATTTGCTTCTAACACTTCCAACTAGCTATGATGGAGTAATAACAGCGATAGAAACTCTCTCTGAGAGCAATTTAACAATAGCCTTTGTAAAGACACGGCTTCTCGATCATGAAATAAAACTAAAAGGAGTTAGCAAGGATACAAGTGCTAAAGTGTTGCAGGCTATAGGCAATCGAGAGCCTAGGGATAGCACATACAAAAACAAAATTACAAAATTTGTGAAGGTCAATTTCAGAATAAGTCAAAGCCTAAGCTGAAGTGTTTTCATTGTGTCAAATTAGGCCATATGAAGAAAGACTGTTTCTTCTTAAAAAGGCAGGCAGGTGGCAACCAGAATGTTCCTCTCCAGAATAATGTTAGAGAGAGACAGGCTCAGATGGCAAAAGTAACGCAGCCAGAACGCTCGTTTGCATTTATGATGAAAGTAGCTGTTAGAGAGAGACAGACAGAAATGGCAGCAACGCAGCCGGATTGTGCTATTGCATTTATGATGAAATTAGCTAATTCCACTGAAAAGACAGATGGCGTTGATTTTATATTAGATTCAGGGGCATCAGATCACCTAGTAAATGATATAACCTTATTTTCCGAGTATGAGAATTTAAATCCAAGTGTAACGATTGAGATTGCAAAGCGTGGAGAATTTGTGTATTGTTGAGGGTTTACCTGAGGTTGTAGAGTTAATATCCAATCGAAAGACCAAATTTAAATGCGCGTCTCAGATTTGTACGTCGTTCACATAGACACTTTATTTCGCAAGAGGTCGCCTCTTCTGTCGGCGTTGCCAATTCGGTTTTTTCAAAATTTCTTATTTTAAAAGGGCTAAATTATAAATGTATTCTTCAACACTGGTCGTCTGTTATATATTTAAATTTAAACTAAAAAAAGAGAGAACGCTATGGTCGAGTGCCTCGACTATTAGATACCCGTTACTCAGCTAAACAACTTAATATAAATATGCCTTCTTTGCCGGGCAATTGCAACTGTGCACAATGTAAATACATACATATGTATATGCTTACATACATACACACATACGCCATTGTTTGACTCAGACCTCCAATTTGGCTAACTTGATTTGATTTGCATAGTTCTTGGGATATAGTTGGGAATTGACAAATTAAACCATCGCAATTTCCTATAATAGAAATCCTTATCGAGAATTAACGTTGACTCTGTTGAGCATCTTGGCCAGCTGTTCCAAAGTCATCCGTTAGATGGCGCTATTGATACCACGAGCCATGAAAGGCGGAAATGTAGGCGCTAGCCAGGCTTAAGCGTTTAATGGGTTTTTGGGCGTTAGAGTGGGCGTGGCAAACTTTTACTAGGCCATTCGATAGGTATTGACGAAACAAATACATATCAACTAAATTTTTCATAATAGCATCAAAACTGTGGCCACAGCTTGTGGCTTGTGGGCGTCAGAGGGGGCGTGTCAACATTTTGAAGCAAACTTGCGCTGCGTAGGAACTCCTAAAATCTACATGCCAAATGCCAATCTTCTAGCTTTTATAGTTTCCGAGATCTCAGCGTTCATACGGACAGACAGACAGACGAACAGACGGAGAGATGGACAGACGGACATGGCTAGATCGACTCGGCTAGTGATCCTGAACAAGAATATATATACTTTATAGGGTCGGAAACGCTTCCTTCTACCTCTACGAGTAACGGGTATAAATATATAAATGTTCAACATTCTCCTCCCAAGTATTGCATTATAATTAAGTTGGCAATACTTAAGCTCTTACGTTGTTTTCTTAACGTCTAATTAAATTAACTTAACAATGGGTCTCTTGTAGATGTTTCCTTCTATCTTAACGTCTACAAGTCAAACAGTGTTATCTTTGGCAGGATAAGTTTTTACAATAATACCCTTTGGCCAAACGTTTCTTGGTAAATCTGCATCCATAACCAGCACAATATCTCCTTCCTTTAAATTATCAAATTTTTGAACCCATTTACGGATATAGAGGATATATTGCCTGTATACTTTTCTCCACTTGACCCAAAAAATATCAGCCAGTCTCTGAGAAGCCTTCCACATATTTAACAATTTTAGGTCTCCATCCGACACATCAGAACGGAAAGATTCTCGGAAATTTGGACAAATTAATATATTATTTGGCGTAAAAGGCTCTTCATCTGGTAAATCAGATGACACAAACAAGAGTGTGTGACGGTTCGTCGTTGTTGGGTGGCTCAGGGATGGCCAGGGTTCGTCACAAGAATTTGTTTGTGTCAGGCGTGGTTGCTGAAAGAGAGTTCCGATCCAGCCCAGAGTAGAAGTCGTGGGGAATTACTTAGTAATTGAATTAGAACTAGGTTTTTATTTCAGTAAGTATCTTGACAATTTATTAACAACTAACGAATTCTCCGGATTGGCGGGGTGCCGCCCTTGCAGCCTTCGCTTCCTTCTTACGCTTAGAATACCTGGTCTCGGGAGCCGTCCAGCTGCTCGATATGACCAGCACGGGTTGGGTTACCTGAAATGAGAATAGGGTGCTTGGGGAACCTGCAGTCGGCCACCAGCGAGAGATACCTATTTAGTGCTTGGGGACCCGAAAGTCGACCGCAAGAGAGAGAATGTTGCTTGGGGACCCTGAAGTCAGCCACAAGAGGGAGAATTTGTTGCTTGGGGACCCTGAAGTCAGCCACAAGAGAGAGAGAGTGTGTTGCTTGAGGACCCGGAGGTCAGCCGCAAGAGAGAGAAGTTGGTGCTTGGGGACCCTGAGGTCAGCCGCAAGAGAGAGAAGTTGGTGCTTGGGTGACCCTGAGGTCAGCCGCAAGAGAGAGAAGTTGGTGCTTTGGGGACCCTGAGGTCAGCCGCAAGAGAGAGGAGGAAGTAGTACGGGAACTAACTACAATGTATGTAAGCGGACTTTGATCGAATGATCTAGTCCACCCAAAATGACTTTGCTGCTTACCACCACTGGGGAGATGCCTCTGCACCCTTAGACGGTTGGCTGCTAAGTGCCTTTCTATGGCTCGTGGTCCGACTTATATATATTCGGACGTTGATGCACTAAGATCAGCGCAAACAAGTGGCCCTTACGACACCAAGCAGTGCTTGTTACGCGCGGAGCCTTATAGGCGTAAAAACGAGATCGCGAGAAGTTAAAAAGCACAATGTAGAAGCGGACAGACTAAGATTAGAAATACGTACGAGACTAAATACTAATACTAATTTTGTGCTAAGTAAGATAAAATTAATGCTTTTAAGCTTGGCAAAGAGTCGGTAGTAGAAATAATGTGGTATAGTCTATTATAGTCGTTACACAGTACTCTAAACGGTTCATGCATATCAAAGTTAGATCTACAAATATTTAATGTAAGAGGAACATAGTTCCTGGTAATTCTATTAGGCACGGAGAAGCTTATGCGACCCAGTAACTCGGGACTCTCCACTTCCCCGTGAATAAGTTTATAGATAAAAGTTGTGCCAAGCATCGTTCTACGGTTTACTAATGATGGTAGATTAATTAGGAGGAGTCTACTAGAGTAGGATGGTAAAATAAGGCTTGCATTCCAGTTAAGGCCCCGTAGAGCAAATAATAAAAAGTTCTTTTGCACAGACTCTATCCGGTCTATATGTACACCATACTGAGGACTCCAAACTGCTGAACAGTACTCAAGGATTGGACGGACTAGTGAAATGAACAGAGTCTTTGTAACATAGGGATCATCGAATTCCTTTGACCACCTTTTTATAAATCCAAGTACTCCCCTGGCTTTATTTACTATAGAAGTAATATGGTCACAAAACTTATGTTTTGGGTCAAGGAGGACGCCAAGGTCATCAACTTGCGTAATTCTAGACAACGCACAACCACCCAGCGTATACGTTGCGTATTGTGGGTTCACCCGAAAAAATGTCATTACTTTGCACTTAGCGCTATTTAAATCCAAAAGATTTTCACAACACCATGTTTGAAAAGCATTTAGGTCAGATTGTAAGTCGGAACTGCTAGAAATTTCGTTATATTGCAGGCATAACTTAACGTCATCTGCGTACATAAGGACACGCGACTTTGTCAAGACTGGAGGGAGATCGTTTATAAATAAAGTAAAAAGAAGTGGGCCAATGTGGCTTCCTTGTGGGACCCCTGAAGTAACTCGGATCAAATCCGAGATCGAGTTTTTAAAGAGGACTCGTTGAGTCCTACCACTCAGATAACTTGAGATCCATGTTAGAAGATCACATGGAAACCCTAATAAGTCTAGCTTTAATACAAGAAGCGAGTGATTTACTGAATCAAACGCTTTACTAAAATCAGTGTAAACTACATCAGTCTGCATGTTCTTTCTAAAGCCATTTATTACAAAAGACGTTAGCTCCAAGAGGTTTGTCGTCGTAGATCTTCGCCTTATAAATCCATGTTGACATGGAGATATAATTGATCTACAAAGATGCTGCAAATGGGGTGTAATAGTATTTTCGAAAAGCTTTGGGATGGCGGATAATTTGGATATGCCTCTGTAATTACTTGTATTGCATTTATTTCCTTTCTTATGAAGGGGAATGACAAATGACTCCTTCCAAATAAGTGGGAAATGAGATGTTTTTAAAGACAAAGTAAACAATTTGTGCAGAGGTCTACACAGAGTTTCAGCACAGTATTTAAGCACGCAGCCTGGAACTCCGTCCGGACCCGGTGAATAGACTGGCTTAACTTTATGGAGATCCAAAAGAAGGGAGCTTTCGCTTAATCTCGGACAAAAAATCAAGTTTGACTTGGGTATGGCATTTGAATAAGACGGATTTGGACGGGATGAAACAGAATATGTTGTCTGGAAGAACTGGGCAAATAGATCGGCAATTTCCTGATCAGAGTTTGCCGTAGAGTTTTCAAATGATAGTGATGAAGGGTAACAGGCTGATTTACGCTTAGTGTTAACAAAATTATAAAACTGTTTTGGATCTTGTGAAAATTGGACCCTACAACGAGTCAAATAGCTTTTATAACACCAGGCGTTAAGCACGATAAAATTTGACCGAGCCCTTAGGTACCGAGAGAAGGCAGATTGTGAACCGCACATTTTTAATTTATTGAAAAGTCTGGACTTTATATTTTTTAGGTGTGACAACTCTTTATTAAACCACGGAGGTTTATTTGAAATTGACGGATAGTATAACGGAACACACAGATAAAAGAAGGAATTCAATGCATTATAAAAGATATTAACGGCCTTAGTCACGTCAGTGCATGAATAAAATTCGGACCAGTCATAGCCGGATATAAAAGTATTTAAAAGATGAAAGTTTGCCTTACGAAAGCAGCGGATTCGTTTTACCGACTTTTCGGATTTTTTATTCAGCTCTGTTTATACGTCTACAGTCAGTTCTAGAGTTTTCTAACAACAAACCAGCACCGAATTAAATTATGATAAAAATGTTTATTAAACACAAGTTAATCACGATGCACTCGCGAAGCGAACGGAAAGTTGTTAGAAAACACTTAAAGGTGTAGAAACGTTAAAGAGATTTAAGTAAACCCCGGTGGTTTCAATAAGAAAAATGAAAATTCGGAGCGCAAAACAAAAACACGACCGTTCTCTGTGAAGACGCACGCTTCTTTTGTTTCATGATTTTATTCTTATTTATTTAATTCATTATTATTCATTTAATTCATGCATTTATTCTTATTTATTGTGCGCGCAGCGTCACACTCCCCCCGTCATGGATTCGAGTGGTGTCGTAATAGTGTTACGTAGTTCCTACGTACTGTTTGAGGTTTCCGATGTATACTCTCTTTGTTTTTCGGGTGTTTTGGTCTCTCACTGTCATGATCACTGGTGACACGAAATTGGTTACCTTCCAGGGGCCGTCGTACTTTGGTGCTAGTTTGGCGTTAAATTTTTCTGCCGCTTTTGACAGATAGTGCGTCTTGCACCATACCAAGTCCCCGACATCTGGTTTCCAGTCCCTTTTCCGTAGATTGTAGTGATGTTTTTGTTGTTCCGCGGCTTCTTCTGTATACTGCGTTGCCTCTTTTCATACGCCTTTTAACCTGTTCCATCTTTGTTCTATACTTTTCTCCTGTAACCCCGATCCTTTTGTTGCCCTGTCGAACATCGTGTTTGGTAATCTTAACTCTTTCCCGAATACTAGCTGTGCAGGGCTACATTTGTAGATTCCGATACACTACTATTGTATGCTATCATTAGCTCTGGTAAATGTTCGTCCCACGTGGTCTGATCCTCTCCTGCTAACTGTGCGATCATCGTTTTAACTGTTCGATTCGTTCGCTCGGTAGGGTTCTCCTGGGGCGTGTACGGTGCCGTCAACTGTTGCCGTATCTCCCATTGCGTCCGCTGTAGCCTGTCTGATTGCTGCAAGTTCTACCCACTTCGAGAATTTGTCCACGATTACTAATAGTGTGGTATTCCCGTGCTTTGATCTGGGTAGAGGTCCCACGAAATCCACACATATGGTTTCCCACGGTGCTTCTGCCACTTTTGTCAGCATTTTCCCAGCTTTTTTCTGTTGCGATACCTTGTATTTTTGGCAACACTCGCATTTCTGTATGTATTTCCTTACGTCCTTGTTCATTCGTGGCCAGAAATATCGGTTCTTTACCCTCCTCAGTATCTTGAACATGCCTAGGTGTCCTGCTTCTGCTGTACTGTGGTTTTCCGTTAACACCTGTTGAATTTCAGCTTCAGTTATGCAGAATTTCCATGGTTGTGTGTCTCTCCGATTGCTACCCAGTTTATATAGCCTGCCTGCCTCTATTTTGAATTCCGTTTTTTTTGGGTCTCGTTCCAGTTCCTTGTATTTTTCCTCAATCCATGTCTCCGTGTACTGTATTGTTTTTAACTCGTCCTGTGGTGCTCTGGATAAGGCGTCTGCCACCGCATTCCATTTTCCCTTTCTGTATTGGACTTCAAACTGGAATGGTTGTAGGCCTAGCGCCCATCTGGCTACTCTTCCCGACGTGCTTTCTATTGAGTTTAGCCACTTCAAAGCCATGTGGTCTGTTATCACTATGAACCGATAGCCTTCGAGGTACATCTTATACTTGTTGATGCCCCAATATATTGCTAAGCATTCTTTTTCAGTTGCGCTGTAATTTTTCTTTACTTTACTCAACCTCCTGCTGACAAACGCTATCACATGCTCCCCGTCCTCTCCCTCCTGCGTTAAGACCGCGCCTACGCCTAAGTCGCTGGCATCCGTTTAAATTGCCTTGTGAAATCGGGGCATGCCAGTACTGGTGCCTTTGTTAGGCTCGTTTTCAGTTGGTCAAACGATTCCTGTTGTTCCTTGGTCCATTCGAATTTTTGCCCTTTCCTGATTAAACCTTGCAACGCTCCTGCCTGTTCGGTGAAATTTGGTACACTCATAGCAAAATTAACCCTAAATTTTAGAAATTCGCCTTAAAACTTTATTTTTTCTAAATCCAAGAAAAAAAATTTCTACTTTCAAGGAATTTTTTTCTCAAAACAAGAAAACTTTTCTTGGATCAAGAAAGAGTTTCTCAAATGTAGAAATTGTCGCCATAAATTTAACTCGCCTTAAATCCAAGAAAGAATTTCTATAGTAAAAATGGCACTTGTTTTTCGAAATTTTTTTCTTAAAATTAAGAATTCTGACCTAAAAAATTATTTACCCAAAAAAATAGAACGACTAAATTTTTTACCATTTATTGAAAAGTAATTAAAATATTTTTTGTCATATGAAATATCATCTTAGAAAATTTATTTAAAATATTTCGACTTTCACAGTTGCGACTTCACGAGTTGTAAAAAATATTTTAAACTAATATTCTTCGCTAACGCCCCATCATATAGTCGTTGGTTTTGCCGTGTGTTCGTTGCGCGTGACCGTGGCTTCATTCGATGTCTTTGAACTCGCGCGCGGGAGGACCTGGGTTCGAATCCTACCGACGGACAAATAAAATTTAAGTTTTTTCGAATAGATACTTATCGGAGTTAACATGTAAGAACTGAAATAAATCATAATTGTACACAATTTATCTCTCTCTCTCTTCCCCCCATAGAAAAATCTAGCTAAAATCGATCTTGACAAATTAGTGCAATATTAATACAAACTTTGAGACATTTCTGAACGAAATTCATATACATATGCACACACACATACATGAATATATATTCATACGTAAGTCCATAAATAAGGAATTAAAAATTACATTATGATGAATGTGCCTACATTTTTTCTAATTTTTAGAAAAAATCCCCTAGAATTTATAGTTAGATGCCCTACTTTTAAGAAATATTTTTCTATTTTTTAGAAAAGTTTTTCTTGTTTTTAGGGCCCTTCGCCTTAGATTTTAGAAAGGAACGCCCTTAATTTTAGAAAAATTTACCCTAAAATTTAAGGTGCGATGCCTTTGAAGACAAAAATAAGGCGAATTTCTTGTTTTTAGGGTTAATTTTGGTATGAGTGTATGAACCGTCGGTACCATGACGCCATTCCTAAAAAGTTGTGTACTTCCTTTGTGGATCTCGGCGCTGGTAAGTCTCGAATTGCCGCTACTTTGTCCGGGTCTGTCCGTATGCCCCGATAGCTTATGACGTGTCCCAGGTACTTTAGCTCCTTTTGGAAGAAGTGGCATTAATCCGCAGGTTCGCGTTCTGTAGTCTCCTGAATACCTCTGTTAGCTTCTCCAGATGTTCACGTTTGCTCCGGCCAATAACCACTATGTCGTCCAGATATGCAAATGCAAACGGTTCCATTTCTGGCCCTATTATTGAGTCCAGTGCTCTTTGAAACGTTGCGGGAGCTGTGGTTAGCCCAAATGGCATAACTTTCCACTGGAACAGTCCACGTCCGGGGACTGTGAATGCCGTGTATTGTCTACTATCCCTATCCATTGGGATCTGCCAGTATCCTGACTTGAGATCTATTGTACTGATGAACTTTGCCTCTCTTAACTGGTCCAATATGAAATTCATTCTTGGTACCGGATAGGCGTCTTTTTCTGTCTTGTCGTTCAGTAGTCGATAGTCCACACACATTCTCCACTCGTTGTTCTTCTTTCTCACTAGCACTACTGGCGCGCTGTACGGGCTACGTGAGGGTTCTATGAGTCCCAGTGCCAACAACTCGTTCACCTGTTCATTGATGATTGCCTGCTGTTTCGGATTTCGAGGATAGTACCTCTGTTTAATCGGTTTATCATCCTTGAGGTAAATCTTATGCTTTGTTATACTACTTGTTCCCTGCATTCCTTCAAATACTTGCCTTTGTGTCTCCAGAAAGTCCTGTACTTCCTTTTCGGATGGTTCCCCTGTCGTGTCATCTTGCTCTGTACTCGTCTCCGGTTGTTCTTCTTCGCCTCCGGGCTCTCTTATTTCCAGCACTAAGTTTCCACACCTCAGCGTGCTGTGAACCCCTGCCAAAAAGTCCATCCCTAGCAGTATTCCTCCTGCTACTTCTGTCAGTATCATAAACGACACACTGAACAATTTTCCTCCAAATTGGACTTCTGCTGTGAACTCTCCTATCGCCTTCTGCGTCGTTCCGTTGGCCATTGTTATTTCTGCACGGGCTCCACACCATTTGCCCTGGTGTTTCAGATCTTGATATCTGTTTCTGCTTATAGCGCTCCTGGATGCTCCTGTGTCCACGATTCCTTTCGCTGTCCTGTTTCCCACCCTAATCCGGGCTACTATTTGGAACCCGTCGCAACACAACTGTTCCCCTGCTGCTGGATCTTTTGTTGCCGCCTGAGCTGCCAGCTTTATCTGCTCAGGCCTCCTGCGTTTCCCGGCCCTGCCCTGCAGCACTCCATGATTCTCGTACCGTTTTTTCCACAGACCCAGCAAAACAGCCTCGGTGGATTGTTGTGGATTGACATGCGTGCCCCATGTCCGGTTTCTCCGCAGCGCATGCATATCTCTGGTCTTAGCTGCTGCACAGGTTGAATTGCCATTGCCCGGTCCTCTGCCTCTATTTCTTCTACCTCCTCCGCTAGTTGGAGGAACTCTGTCAACGAGTTGAATACTGCCCTCCTAGCGCACAGCTTTATCTTGCTCCTGCTGTTTTTGTACACTCGGTCCAGTTTGGCCTCTTCTGAGAGTTTAGTGAATTGCATCAGTTTTCGTAGCCCCATTGCGTATTCTCTTACGGGCTCCGTTTTCGTTAGTTCGCTCTTTGGTGCCAGATATACCCAGCTCGACATTACTCCGCTGGTGTCGGTTTTATCTCTTGCAACCACTTTAACCTGTTCGGGCGCCACTGTGACGGTTCGTCGTTGTCGGGTGGCTCAGGGATGGCCAGGGTTCGTCACAAGAATTTATTTGTGTCAGGCGTGGTTGCTGAAAGAGAGTTCCGATCCAGCCCAGAGTAGAAGTCGTGGGGAATTACTTAGTAATTGAATTAGAACTAGGTTTTTATTTCAGTAAGTATCTTGACAATTTATTAACAACTAACGAATTCTCCGGATTGGCGGGGTGCCGCCCTTGCAGCCTTCGCTTCCTTCTTACGCTTAGAATACCTGGTCTCGGGAGCCGTCCAGCTGCTCGATAGGACCAGCACGGGTTGGGTTACCTGAAATGAGAATAGGGTGCCTGAGGACCATGCAGTCGGCCACGAGTGAGAGAGATCTATTTAGTGTTTGGGGTCCCGAAAGTCGACCGCAAGAGAGAGGATGTTGCTTGGGGACCCTGAAGGCAGCCACAAGAGAGAGAATTTGTTGGTTGGGGACCCTGAAGTCAGCCCCAAGAGAGAGATTTATTTAGTGCTTGGGGACCCGAAAGTCGACCGCAAGAGAGAGAATGTTGCTTGGGGACCCTGAAGTCAGCCACAAGAGAGAGAATTTGTTGCTTGGGGACCCTGAGGTCAGCCGCAAGAGAGAGAAGTTGGTGCTTGGGGACCCTGAGGTCAGCCACAAGAGAGATAAGTTGGTGCTTGGGGACCCTGAGGTCAGCCGCAAGAGGGAGAAGTTGGTGCTTGGGGACCCTGAGGTCAGCCGCAAGAGAGAGAAGTTGGTGCTTGGGGACCCTGAGGTCAGCCGCAAGAGAGAGAAGTTGGTGCTTTGGGGACCCTGAGGTCAGCCGCAAGAGAGAAGCTGGTGCTTTGGGGACCCTGAGGTCAGCCGCAAGAGAGAGAAGTTGGTGCTTGGGGACCCTGAGGTCAGCCGCAAGAGAGAGAAGTTGGTGCTTGGGGACCCTGAGGTCAGCCGCAAGAGAGAGGAGGAAGTAGTACGGGAACTAACTACAATGGATATAATATAATGACTTTGCTGCTTACCACCACTGGGGAGATGCCTCTGCACCCTTAGACGGTTGGCTGCTAAGTGCCTTTCTATGGCTCGTGGTCCGTCTTATATGGGGCTCGGCGAGATCTAGTGTGCCCGTTGACTGTGGGATTTTCCGGTCTCAGTGTGACCATCTCTCTCGGTCTAGTGTGACCCTACACGCTCGATCGTTGGCGCGCGCGCGTTCTCGGTTTAAATTTGAAATTAAATACTTCTTTTGTTTCATGCTTTTATTCTTATTTATTTAATTCATTTAATTCATTATTATGCATTTATTCTTATTTATTGTGCGCGCAGCGTCACACATTACAGCATTAAAGGACTACTTTAGAGAATATAGTAAACCAAAATGCATAATTTCAGATAGAGGAAGCTGTTTCACGTCCGAAGAGTTCGATGATTTTTTTATTAAAGTTTAACGTTAAGCATATGAAGATAGCAACGGGATCACCGCAGGCAAACGGGCAAGTTGAAAGAGTCAACAGAAGTCTTGGACCAATGATAGCTAAGCTAATAGAGCCGGAGAAAGGTATATATTGGGACACAATAATAGATAAAGTAAAACATGTACTGAATAACACCCAACATCGCAGTATAAAACAAAGTCCAAGCAAGGTGCTTTTTGGGATTGAACAAAGAGGTCAGATAGGGGACGAGTTGAAAGAAAAGTTAGAAGAATTGGAAATGCCAGAAGACAGAAATTTAGAGAAAATTAGAATCGAAACCGAAATAAATCAGGAAAAAGCACAAGCGTACAACAAGGTACATTATGACAAGACAACTAAAAAGCCTTCAGAATACAAAATTGGAGACTACGTAATGGTAAAAAATTTCGATAGCACAGCAGGAGTTTCTAGAAAATTAATTCCAAAAAAATAAATTTCCTTACGTAATTTCAAAAATATTAAGAAATGACAGATTCTTATTAAAAGACGTAGAAGGATTTCAAGTATCCCGTAACCCTTTACCAAGGTGTCTGGAGGAAAAAGGTAAATAAATAAATAGCAGAACATAAATATTAAGGAACGATTTTGTAAAATAATTGTATATATTTGTAAAAACTATTCATATTTTGTAACTAGAATAAGTACATTTTTTTGTAATTAAAAACATTATGTAAAAATTTTGTACCGAAGTTAACAGTGATCAGGGGATCATCCAGTCAGGACGGCCAAGTTGTAGCAGTATAGATACATGCAAGGCCTACTGTACCATATACATTTAGATAATTACGCATTAAGCCTTCTGTATAACAATAAGATAGATTCTCCGTTAGATTTAAGTATTATACTGTCATCCCTTTCTAGCACGTACACTTAGCATTTAAGGATAAAATGTATGCCTAGCACACTGACACATATAAAATGTGTGGAAGCAGAAAGAAAGATCGAGACGCGGCATTCGGTGGCTAGCATTTGAGAAGAGCAGTTAACAAAAATTGAATAAAGAAATTGAGATTAATACATACATATAATTAAACTAGCGAAGTGATTTATCCTTTTACAAGCAGGTGTTGTGTATTCCGGAAACGAGCACACCTATTAAGCGAGTTTTTTCGATTGCTGGACTTACCGTTTCTCAAAAACGATCGCAGCTCAGTCCTCATAATGTTAATAAAATTATATTTATACATGATAATTATGAAACATGCAAAGAAAGTTTAAAATAAATAAATAAAAATTTTAGACGAATTCGACGGCTTAGCTGCCGCCGTTTCCATTTTAACTCTACGCCGCCGCCGCCGGCTTTTCTTGACCCCCACGCCGCCGCCGACGACTAAGCCATCGGCGTAAACCTCCTAGGCAAAGGCAAATGAAAACGGAGAATGATGCACTGATCGATAACTAAGGGCAACGAATATATAAGCCTGATGCTGAAAGGCGCGGGAAATATTATGAAAGCGCGGGGTTTTGCGGCGATTTTCTCAATTATTAAAAATTGCACTTCTTTCAGGTTTTTTGCAATACCCTAAATTGGTGCTCACTCTGACGAGAATGGGGGAATTAAGTTTGCACTAATTTGGGTCGAATTTTTTGTTTGTGTTTTAATATCAAAAGCGATCACTTATAGTTTAAAATATTTATGTATATATATTTGCCAGAATTAAAATTGTTAGTACATGCACAATTTAGTATTTTCTTGGTTAGAATGCTCACTATCTACCGATTTTTTACACTGTTTACGCCGCTCTCCCCTCGTTTAAACTGCCCGCGCTTCCCTCGTAGCGAATGCCCACTCGCCCGCACTGGATGCTCGCGACTCCAGGCTCTCCCGCTCTCCCGCACTGGACGCTTGCGATTCCAGGCTCTCCCGCCTTCCCGCTCCCGGAATCTCTCCACTGCGCTTTGAAACGCAGCGCTCAATTAGGTTTAAGTTAGTCTTTCTATGTCACAGCAGTGAAATACATCGCCCGGCCGGTCCGCGCTATTTACCGAAAACCACACGAGTTTTTTTTGTTCCTTTCTTTGCGCGATCGTCGAGTGCTTTTTTTCACCATCTTTTTCCAGCTTGCTACCCGGCTCCGTGCACCAGCCGCAACGTAACACGAAGCTGCCCCCAAGCGACGATCATCCCCGACGCCCCACCTCTTCAGTTTTTGGTCCATTCGAGCCAGATAAGTGCCAATTAATTAATTTTTTGTATTAACTGCCGATCGACAGTCAGCCATTCGAAGAACATAATTCGTTTGACTTTCTGTACGATTTGTCTAAAATCCAAGTCCGATTTAATCCGACGACGGCAGTTAGTAAATTACAATTCCAATTCCGTCTTTTATTTCTTCGTTCTCTTTTAACGTGCGGCCATATTGCCTATTTTCTAATTCCTTTTCGTGTGCATATTGATGTACAAGTTTCATATTCGCATTTGGCCGTACATCCACTAAATATACATCCAACATCAAATCGAAGAAAAATCAAAAGTAGAAATCCAAATTAAAGTGTGCAAATAAAAAGTCAAGCGTACAGTGAAAAAAAAATTAATTTAAAAAAAATAAATCAATTTAAAAATTGAGTTCAAATTAATTTTCCACAAAAAAGTGAAACAAAAAATTAAGTGTTCCGCCAATTTCGGCCCACAAATATTTTTTGATATTAATTTTTTATTGTACATCCGCTGTGACAATATTTGCTTACATTATTACAAATCCAAATACAGTCCAAAATAAATCGAAAATTTACAACACATACCCGCCGGCCAAATTTACAATAAAATTTTCCGCCATATTGATTACATATATTACATCCATATTACATATATTACATCCATATTACATATATTACATCCATATTACATATATTACATATTCCATATATATATACATACATTTATACATATTTTTCTACACAACTACACCCCAATTCCGAAAGCTCAAGTATTTCCGTCGGCCATCCAATAAATATATTAAATAAATTCCTAAAGCCGACGTGAAATAACTTTTGTGTCTCAGTGTGTTTTACTTATTTGCATATTTTGGGCACTATCCATCCATACATCTACACATACACGCGAATTGCAGTACCGCAAAAAGCTCGATAATCCCGCGCATTCCAGCGTCACCAATACACAGCCCGCAAAAGTTCGGGCAGTTGTTTTTCAATCATCCAATTAATAAATTAATTAATAAATTCCAACAAAATTAATAAACACCAAGTTCAACTCCAATAAAATTAAACAAACACTGAGAATTACTGCCAGTTCCAAAAAAAGAAACCAAAAAAAAGGGGAGAAATATAAAATACTGTCGCCATCGCGGAACTAGTGGAATCAATTTAGTAATTTATTGATTTATTAATTTGTTTCTTCGGTTCCACATTTTTTCCAAAAAAAAAAAAACGCCCATTCCAGTATTTTTTTTTTTTATTTATTGAGCTTGGTAAATCTACATATATATCGAGACTCAATTTTTTCTTTTGGGGATAAAAAAAAAAAAAAATTGGGAAAAATACCACCCGCATTCCACTGCAAGGTATTTTTTGTCTGCGAATATTTTTTTTAAATAAAGAAAAACAAAACCAATAAACTCCAAACACTGCCGGGGACATCCAATCCCATCCTAATTCGGCCAACCACCCACTATAAAATACTAAACGACAAATACCTCATCCAATCCAGTATTTTTTCAGTATTTTTATTTTGTGGTATTTTTTGGTATTTTTTTCCATTCTTGCTCCATCGTTCCACCAAAAGCCTGGCGAATATTTTAACAATAATTCAGCCACGCATATCGACTATTTTTTGAGCTAGTCGATATCCTATTTCCACCGGTCCATAAGTGGGTCCGTAATTGTTTCTCTGATTTTTTGTCCGAAATATCAGCGCGCACATTCCACATTCCAACAGCATCCTAGTGTGGTATGTCCAGGGAAAGTTCCAACAAACTATCCCCTGTTCCATCACCGCAAATACCAAAAATCACGGTAAGGACGCCCACACCTAAAAAGGTCAAGACGCCACCTCCCAAAAAGGCTCCTTCTTCCAGCGAAAGAACCACGCGAGCCAGCACAAAAATGGTTGCAACGGTGGCCGACCTCGCTATGAGCCAGTTTATTGAAGTCTCGGATCGACTGTCCGAATTGGAATCGCGGATAAATATTCCCTCGGCGGTCCCTCCTACGTTATCCGTCCTCAATATTCGCCGAGACGAAATCCGAGAGGTATGGATCCGCATCAAAAAAGAATACGATGCCTGTACCGCATGCCTTGTAGCAGCCGGAGAAGGTGCAGCTGACAGCTTGCCAGTCCTCAAGGCTAAGTACGGGTATTGCTACAGCGCGTACGAAAGGTGCGGTGCCCAGATAGCAGACATGATAGCGCAAACTCCGCAACTTCCGCAACCTTCCCCAACGCCAGCTGATCCTTCTCAGACATACATTCCGTCAGGCTGCCGGCTTCCGCCGTGCGATACCGAGGTTTTTACTGGCGACTATCTTCGTTGGCCAACCTTTGGGGATCTATTCACGGCAATTTATATCAACAATCCCAGACTCACTCCTGTCGAAAAATTATTTCACCTTAATGCTAAAACGAGTGGCGACGCTCACAATATAGTTTCAAATTCACCCCTTACTAATGATGGCTTTCGATCAGCGTGGGATAACCTCACTGAGCGTTTCGAAAACAAGCGATTGTTAGTAAACAGTCAATTAAAGATACTTTTCAATGTACCGTCCGTCACACAGGAGTCTGGGTCAGCTTTGAAAGAACTTCAAAGTACCATCCAGGGTTGCCTTACTGCACTAGAAATGACCGGTATTCAGGTCGAAACTTGGGATTGCCTCTTGGTATATATGTGCTCGTCCAAACTCCCAAAGCTTACGCTTTCCCTATGGGAGCAGTCTCTCCATAACAAAGCCGAGATCCCTACGTGGCACGAGCTGAACGTTTTCCTAACGGAGCGTCACAGGACACTAGAAGCCATCGATGATGTTCGACCATCAGGTTCTAGTCAGACTCAGCCCAGGGCATCCATTTCCAACTCGGCGTCTCGAAGAATAAATTCATACGAGACAAGGGTAGCACCTAGGCAACTTAGAGGGTGCGATCTCTGTAATAGAGAGAACCATCCTGTACGCACATGCGCCGAATTTCTCCAGATGACGGTCGACCAACGCATCGCATATATAAAAAGAAAACAGCTGTGTTTAAACTGCTTTGCGCGGACACATCAGTTGCGCGACTGCGAAAGCACACATAACTGCTTCACGTGCCGCGGCCGCCATCACACGCTTCTACACCGAGGCAGCCCATCCCCAGCGCGCGCAAATCCAACGCCAACGCCCAGATCCAGACCAAATACTCTCGGTCCCTCGGCTGCCAGTGGCACGCAGTCAACGCTTCAGAATTATTTTGCGGCAGGCACTAGGTCAGTCCTCCTAGGCACCGCTATAATTAATATATGCCATCGAGGTTCCAATTTCCAAGCGCGAGCCTTAATAGACTCCGGATCTGAGGCGACCTTCATCACTGAGCGCCTTTTCAACCTGATCAAACTGCCGTTCCAGGTTATCCGAGCACAGGTCTCAGGACTTAATCAAACGGTCTCCGCTGAGACCAAAAAGATCTGTCAATTCACGATCCGTTCTCCAACCCGGCCTAGCTTGCAGCTAAACACCACTGCCTACGTGCTTCCACAAATAGCCGGAAATCTTCCTTCATGTCCGCTTCCGCAACATTTCCTGCGAGACCTTCCCGAACTTCCGCTAGCGGATCCAAAGTTTTATGAGAGCGCACAAATAGATATTCTAATCGGGGCCGATATACTTCCATCCATTCTACTAAGCGGTACCCGAGCGAACATCTGTGGCTCGCTTCTCGGTCAAGAGACTATTTTCGGCTGGATTCTAACAGGACCAGTACCAGCTCCGAGGCATGATCAAATATCATCCTTTTCCACGCAAGTTGCACACACGTATGAAGCGTCTGTCGATAAACTCCTCACCAAATTCTGGGAGGTGGAGGATCTGCCAGTAAAAGTGGCAAAAGAATCCGACGTGATTTGTGAGGACAATTTTCTTCGGACCACCACAAAAGACGAAACCGGCAGGTATGTCGTGAGTCTCCCTTTTCGAGATCCTGAGAACATTAATTGCTCCCTGGGACATTCCAGATCCCAGGCGCTGGCTCAATTCTTAAGAAACGAGCAGCGGCTAAAAAGGGACAGTACGTTAAAATCCAAGTACGACTCAGTTATTCAAGAATATCTCGACCTCAATCACATGAGAGAAGTCCTTCCTACCCACGATTCAGCATGTTACTACCTGCCACACCACGCAGTGTTAAAACCGGAGAGTACGACCACCAAACTTCGAGTGGTATTCAACGCCTCCAGCCCTTCAGACAATGGGGTCAGCTTAAATGATATCCTTCATGCTGGCCCGGTCCTACAGTCCGATTTAACCATCCAGATCCTGAAGTGGCGATATTTCCGATTTGTGTATAGTGCTGACATCGAGAAAATGTACCGGCAGATCTGGGTAGATCCGAAGCAGACAGCGTTCCAACGTATCTTATTCCGCGATAGGGAAGGGTACATTCGAGATTTTGAGCTAAAAACTGTTACGTTTGGGGTCAATTGTGCACCGTTCCTGGCAATTCGGGTACTGCAACAGCTGGCGACCGACGTGCAACTAACCCATCCGAGGGCGTGGTTGCATGTATGTCGATGATGTCCTTTCGGGAGCTGACTCTGCAGAAGAGGCTCACCTCACCATTCGCGAGTTGCAGAGTGCCCTCGATTCGGCTGGTTTTCCATTAAGGAAATGGACCTCCAACCACAAAGAAGTTCTGGCTCATATCGGAACCGATCATCTTTTAAATGCCGATTTCCTCGAAATAGATACGGAAAGCACGGCGAAAACTCTCGGAGTCCGTTGGAAAGCAACATCCGATGAGTTTTTCTTCGCCCTCCCCGACCTATCCACCGAAGCTACACTCACAAAACGGCATGTTCTCTCCCAAATTGCGAAGCTGTTTGATCCAGCAGGCTGGCTCGCCCCTTTCGTGGTCTGTGCCAAGATTTTCATGCAGGAGATCTGGCTGCGTGATCTAGGGTGGGATGATGAACTTCCAATTGAACTGTGCCAAAAGTGGCGTGATTTCCTTAAAAGCTACTCAGTCCTAGATCAAGTCCGAATTCCCAGATGGGTTTTCTTCCGCCCAGAATTCCGAGTGGAACATCACGGATTCTGTGATGCCTCTCAAAAGGCGTACGGTGCTGCGATCTATGTGCGCGTCGAGATGGGGCACACGACGCTAGTGCATCTTCTCACGGCCAAGACGCGCGTGGCGCCCGTAAAAACTGTGTCGCTTCCCAGACTAGAGCTGTGTGGAGCTCTATTGGCCGAATCCATCCTCCCCCATATGCCGATGCTGTCCTCGAAACTCCATTGTTGGACCGATTCCACGATTGTGCTTGCATGGCTAGCCAAACCAGCATGCCAGTGGACAACGTTCGTTGCCAATCGGGTAACAAAGATCACCCAGTCCACAGAGGCAGCCAATTGGTCGCATGTTCAATCCGAACACAATCCAGCTGACTTGGCCAGTCGGGGCGTGCCATTACAAGAACTGGTCGACAACTCCCTTTGGTGGCATGGGCCCACTTGGTTACAAAAGCCACGAGATCAGTGGCCTGCCCAAAGCACCGATTTACAGGTGACATAACGTTGCATGGAGGTAACCAGTTAGTCGTACGTCTCACCCGGTGAAGATATTGGGTTCCGAAAATAAAGAACTTGGTAAAGGCCGTTATTAACTCCTGCAAGGTCTGCGTTATCCACAAGAAGCGATTGCAAGTTCAGATGATGGGAAGTTTTCCGAAAGAGCGAGTCTCTTTTTCCCGGCCATTCACGTACACAGGGATGGACTACGCCGGCCCTTTCGACATAAAAAATTACACAGGCAGAGCTTGCCTAATTACAAAAGGGTATGTGTTGGTTTTCGTGTGTTTCTCTACAAAGGCCATCCATCTAGAGCCTACATCCGATCTGACGACCGAGAAATTTCTCGCCGCTTTCGCTCGGTTCGTATCCAGAAGAGGTTGTCCCCGTCAAGTGCAGTCCGACAATGGGAAAACCTTTGTCGGCGCTGCCACCCTGCTCTCCCGAGATTTTCTACAAGCCGTAAAAGAGTCTGTGACTGATGCGTATAGTCATCAGCAGCTCAACTGGCAATTCATTCCTCCGGGGGCACCCCATATGGGAGGCCTGTGGGAAGCGGGTGTCAAAAGCTTCAAAACCTTGTTTTACAAGTCCACCGCTACTCGAAAGTACACCTTTGAAGAACTTTCAACCCTCCTAGCAAAAATTGAAGCTTGTCTAAATTCCAGACCGCTATCTCCTATGTCTGAAGATCCCGCTGATCTCTTAGCATTGACACCAGGGCATTTTCTAGTCGGCGGACCTCTTCTGTCCATAGTGGAACCCGAATTAAAAGGGGAATCCAAGTCCATTGTAAATCGGTGGCAACACTTAAAGGCGCTCCATCAACAATTCCAAGCTCGATGGAAAGAGGAGTATCTCAAAGAGCTCCACAAGCGTAACAAGTGGCAGTCCCCGACCGCAAATCTCCGCGTTGGCGACATGGTAGTCGTCAAGGAGGACAATCTGCCCTCGAATGAGTGGCGCCTTGGCAGAATCGACTCTGTCTTTCCGGGGGCTGACGGAAATGTCCGTGTCGTCAGCATTCTCACGGCACGTAGGATTATCAAGCGTCCCGTGACCAAGGTGGTTCTTCTGCCAGGAGAACCCTCCAACCGTCTTCCTCAACCAACATCCTCCACATAATTCCCCAACAATCCGCGCCATCTAAGCATCTCAAATCATCTTCTTTTTATCCATTACTCCCTACCAGATCACATCATGGTTCCTCGTCCACGCAGCGCTCAGGCATTGGAAAGCAGACGCACTCGAGGTATACATTCCTACCGATGCCGAGTCTGCCGTGGAATCCATCCGCTTCGAAAGTGCCAGAGGTTCCTAAAGCTGAGCGCAGAGAAGCGGCTTCGAGCAGTGCTTATTAATAAGTACTGCTCAAATTGTCTCGCCCACGAGCACTCCGACGGGAGTTGTCGCAGTGGCGACAAATGCAAAACGTGCAACGGGAAGCACCACACGCTCCTCCATATGCACGAGCGTCCCCTGCCGTCGGCTAATCAACAGCGTTCGCGCCGGCAGAATCCGCCAACTCGCCAAGCGCTAGCCCCGGCAAGGCGCTCGGCATCCGCCGCTTCTCAGCAGCGCTCGCGCCGGCAAGATCCGCCAACTCGCAGAGCGCTTGCCTCTCCGCCGCGCTCAGTCTCCTCGGCACCGGCTCCGTCACTGGCGTCCATCCTTCAACGGCACAGCGTCAATGTCCTGCCGACGGCCATGATCACGTTGGAAACCGGGCTGAAGACCTTCGACACGGCCGCCCTCATCGACCCGTGTACGCCGACGAGCTGCATCGACGCATCATTGGCGTCCGCGTTCCGCTTGCCGACTACGACCGTCGGCGACGAGAGCATCTGCACGGCGACAATTCGGTCGAAGTGCGACAACGGCTTCAAGTTAGAGGTCGTCTTGAAAGTGGAGCCGAACGTCCGCATCCGCACCCCCATCCGAGAGCTCTCGGACACCGTGGTCGGCAAATACGGGGACCTCCCGTTGGCCGATAAGCGCTTTTACTTGCCGGCAACCATATCAGTAGTCCTGGGTGCGGATGTCTACGCCAAGGTCATCCGACCGGGCTTCCATTTGGTCGACGAGGGACTCCCAGTGGCCCAGAAGACGGCATTCGGGTGGATCCTGTCCGGCGCCTGCAGTCAAGCCTAGACGACAGGAGTGGGCTTGTTTTCTTTTTTTTTCTTTCGCAACGCTAGCGATTGCAAGGGGGGCGGAATGTTTACGCCGCTCTCCCCTCGTTTAAACTGCCCGCGCTTCCCTCCTAGCGAATGCCCACTCGCCCGCACTGGATGCTCGCGACTCCAGGCTCTCCCGCTCTCCCGCACTGGACGCTTGCGATTCCAGGCTCTCCCGCCTTCCCGCTCCCGGAATCTCTCCACTGCGCTTTGAAACGCAGCGCTCAATTAGGTTTAAGTTAGTCTTTCTATGTCACAGCAGTGAAATACATCACCCGGCCGGTCCGCGCTATTTACCGAAAACCACACGAGTTTTTTTTGTTCCTTTCTTTGCGCGATCGTCGAGTGCTTTTTTTCACCATCTTTTTCCAGCTTGCTACCCGGCTCCGTGCACCAGCCGCAACGTAACACGAAGCTGCCCCCAAGCGACGATCATCCCCGACGCCCCACCTCTTCAACACGAATGCAAAAAGTTGAAAGATGGGCCAAACACAATTAAAAAACGTCACAGATTAGCTTTCTACTTTTCGCACTCTATACCTGCTTGGCCAATTCGAGGCTTGAAACTTCCTTAGATTCCATCTCAGGGTAATAACAGCAACAGAGGGAGGGGTCGGCAGACTTCCAACGCAGTTCCAAACGAAAAAATTAGTTGCCGTACCCACGCGAACTCTATCCAATCGATCACGTCGGAGTCACCATGAAAGTTTAATACTAGTTTGTATTAACAAAAACTACGCGACTTTGATTGGAGAGCACCGATTTTTTTATTTCCGAAATGGACGACGAAAGCGACAAAAAGAAGTGCGATCTTGATCGGATTCGATTCGAACTCTGGTTTCTAACTTCAATTATGATCTCTTATAGCTATGCTTAGCTAAGGGGGGCGAGAGCGAACGAAAGCTTTATTGGCTCCCGCTCTCGCTTTAAAACTAGAGAGACTTTACAATTTTAAATAAACGCGCCAAGTGCGCAAATTTTTTTTTCAGTAATTTAAATTCCGTTCGCTTCGCGAGTGAATTATGAATCTTTGTGCACGTTTGTATTAATACCTAAAAATTGTGTTTGTAGATTTATTTGTATTATTTATAAGAATGGTTGCCCTTAGAACATACTCTAGTGACGATAGGTTGCTTAACCAACACTTAAATTGGTTTAACTCGGAGGGAACATGCGTATGAGGGCCAAAGACACAGCGATGCTTACTCGTAGAACGGAGAGTAGTTGAATACACAAGTATTGCTTGAGTACTGATTTTATTGGAGCAAAAGGTCGGGTTTATATACACGTTTTTCGGAGTCAAGGGGGGCACCATAGCAAAGAAGTGGTATGGTGCTCTTAGTTAAAAATACATTGCATTGCTTATGTTCTAAGATATACAAAGGTACAGAGTCATCATAATTATCTCCCACACAAGGAGTTAATACGCTAGGGTTAGTAAACATAGAAAAAGTAGCTCAGGCAGAGCTGGCGCTGTCCGTGAACATCAAGTGGCTTAGCGACTCAAGTGGTACGCTAACATTCTCCCGGCCGTTGAACAGGTGTTCAACATCATCCAATGTTGATCTCAGAAGGCGTCGGATACAGGCGTCTGGTGATGTCTTCTTGGGAAGTTGGTTAACGCTGGCCTCTCGATGTCCTTTGACGATGGCGAAATTAAATGATGTGATTTCTTTTGGAAACGTCTCCATACATAAAAAATTATTACCCCAAGTGATAAAATTAGGGCGACATATGCACTTATGTGGTGATGTTGTAGATCGACGATCTCGTTTGGCATTTTTATTTTTATTCTCGGAATCAATTCTTTACTGAGCTCATTTAATTCATTATAACTTAGCTTCAATTAATTATTTGGGTGTGAAACTTTAGGAAGCTGTGTTAAAGACTCATTCAGACTGCCAAATCGAGCATACGATAATTTCAATGTTCTAGTAGAGGTTACCTGATGGCCAATTACGCTCAGAAAAGGATTTCCTAGAGTGCACTTCGGATCCAAGGATAAAAGTCCGATATTATCAATTGTAATTGTTGAAATTTGATCATCACATACTGCTGATAACTCCATTGGTGATTTAATTGAAAATATCCATTGATTTTTTGTTCTTAATCTTTGCCATGAGAATGATTTCGTCGAACTTTTTGTTTGGCACAATGACGATGATTTGTTATTAAACATTTGAAACTCGCCATGATTTTCAATAGAAATAATGGATTGCTTATCTGAGCAAATATACTCTTCGTCATTAATTGAATTACAAAGATCAAATTCACTTGATGACATAGTAATGAATTGATCTCGATGTTGATTCACAGCCATGATTGGAAATTCATTATCAAGGGAAATCATTTTATTGTTGATGATTACCGGTATTGTTGACAATAATGGCAGTGTTAATTTAAAGATTACATAATCCTTTACCACCTTTGCTTCTGCCCTCATTAACTTATATAATTGAAGTATATCATTGTTAATGAGAGGGAGCATTTTTCCTTGAGGCATGTGAATTTTTAATTTGTTTAAATGTTGTCGAAGTTGCTTGGGAGAAACGAGCAGTGGGCTAATTTCATTGTGATGGACGTTTGTCAGAACATGTGAAATCTCTGTCTGAATTCTTTGAAGTTTATGGATAATTGATTTGTCAATGCAATATACCATTGAAAGGCTTTGAGAGAATCTAGACGAGCATTGGCTATATCCTCCATTTGCTGAGTCATTATTTTAATCCTTTTATCGATGGTAGCTTCATCTCGTTTCATGATGTTTATCGTAGAATCAATTATTGAAGTCTGATTCTGATTAAAATGTTATCTTCATTCGATTTCACCTTTTGAATAGTTGATGACATCTTCTTGGCATACTCTGTGTCTAATACGCCAAATAAGCTGTTGGCAATATTTCCCACTATGTCCAAGGGAGAACTACGTATTCTTGACATGTGGAGTAAATCATTTTCAATTTTTATTTCTTCGTAAACGTTTTGAAAATGGTTATATACAGCAGCACACGCTTGAACTGGTTGTATATGTGAACACATTTGACCAACCTTAAGTGTCCCCGTGTAAAATGTCTTTACATCTTCGAGATACGGCTTTAAATCATAATAAGCTATGATTGTCCAATCTGCAGCTGCTAGTCGAGTAGATCCAATTTTTTCGTAATAAATTCCTGGCCTAGAATCAAACCTGGTTATGTTAATCGGACCGGCGATGGCTAATGGTAATAGCAGCAGCAAGATTAATAATGGCATCAATATCATTGGAAAGGATGGGCTTTTTCGTCTTTTTGGCTCTTGATCTTCTTTGTTTCTTCTTCAGCATCTTTTTCATTAATTTCCTTGCGTTTTTCTCCTGGATCTTCATGACGGAATAGTGGAGCAAGCTTATGGATTGCTCTTTTAAAAACTCCTGTTGCAGTTTTTACGTCTGCAACTCGCACATATCCATCTTGACCTGGATAAATTTTAATTATTCGTCCTATAGGCCATTGAAGCTTAAGCACATTGTCTTCCTTGACAATAACCATAATGCCTTCTCTTACATTTTTATGGGCCGGTTTCCATTTTGAGTGTTGTTGCAGGCTTGTTAAATATTCTCTGGACCATTGCGTCCAGAATATGTGCTTGAGTCGCTGCACTAGTTCCCATTGTTAAGGTAGTGATTTTATTCTAAGTGGTTCTGGGTCTGGTTGAGCGACTAGTGCTTCTCCAATCAATAAATGACCTGGTGTAAGAACTGTAAGGTCATTAGGATCATTCGACATTGGAGTAAGTGGCCGAGAATTTAATACTGCCTCGACATTTGTTATGACAGTGCTCAACTGCTCAAAGGTGCGGTTTGCAGTGGACACATTTTTTAATAACAACGTCTTCGCTGACTTTACTGCAGCTTCCCATAATCCACCAAAGAGAGGGGATCTTGGTGGAATAAATTCAAAGTGAATACCCTTCGTATTGCACAGCTGAAGTATGAAGTTCTTAGCCTGCTGTGAGTGGATTGTTTCCTTTAAATCCTTCAATTGTTTGCTGGCGCCAACGAAATTTGTTGCATTGTCGCAGTATAGGGTCTGACACTTCCCGCGACGACTTATAAATCGCTGTAATGCTCCAAGGAATGCTGCAGTCGTTAAATCTCCGACAAGTTCCAGATACACAGCCTTTGTGGAGAATCAAACAAATACTGCTATGTATGCTTTATCAGGTCGCTTGCCTCGGATTTTGTGATGTATCCAGAAGGGTCCGCAATAATCAACTCCGGTATTTAAAAATGGTCTGTTTTATGAGACTCTATGCTCAGGTAGTTTTCCCATTATTTGAGAAAGTAATTTTGGACGAATTTCATAATTACGTTTCTAACCATAGGAGTGATTTTGATGATGTGATACTGTTGTCGTGCAATACCTTTTAAAGTATTTTGACCACAGTGCATATTTACCTATTGAAGTTTATGTATCAGCATTTTTACGATGTTGTCATTGTATGGGAGTAAGTAGGGATTCATTGCATCCCGGGAAATTGGGGCATTTTCCACCCTTGTTCCTACTCTTATAGTACAGTTTTCGTCCAAATGAAGATGAAGAGATGCGACCTCGCTGCTATTGGGATGACGTCGAAGGTGATTAAATTCATTTGTGAAATCACCCTGTTGTATACAACGTATTATAATCCGCCTAGCTTGTTCTAATTCGTCAAGCTCTAGTAAAACGGTTTGTTTTCTATTTTTACGATAACAAAATCGTAACATGTATGCTATTATACGTTGCAAGCGATTGAATGAATTTCCGTGTTTAATGCCATATATTTCTTCTCCAAGCGAAACTGTTGCCAAAGTAACAATTTTTGTTTTCCGTTCCAAAGAAATAGTGTTTTCCTTTGGAGCTTTGAATAGAGCTGGCCATTTCTCTTCTGGTCCATGAAGAAACAGTGGTCCGTATAACCACAATGTATGTGCACTTATTTGAGATGCAGGTATCCCTCTAGAGAGTACATCTGAAGCGTTGAGACTTGATGACACATGTCTCCATTGATTTGGACAGGTTGTATCTTGTATTTTCGACAATCTATTTGCAACGAATGTATGGAAATTCGATGCTTTTGCATTTATCCAACATAAGACGATGGTGGAATCTGTCCAGTAATGACATTTAATGGATTCTGATTTAAGATCCTTTTTCACCTTTTCAGCTAGCTCTGCACCTAACACAGCTGCACATAACTCTAGTCGTGGTAGGGTTTGCTTTTCAAGAGGTGCTACTTTTGATTAAGCGCATAATAGGCGCACAGTCGTTTGCTTGTTCTTATATATGGCTCTTATATAAGCCACAGCACCAAACCCTTTTTCAGAAGCATCCACAAATATATGGAGTTCTTGTTTTTGAGGTATTTTACCATCATAAATGTGTCGCGGAATAGTCATTTAATTTAAACACAGCAAGTCTTGTCTGAAGGCCTCCCACCTTTCCGTTAGGCAATCTGATATCTCTGTGTCCCAATCTAGTTTAAGGACTGACAGATTTTGTAGAAATATTTTTGCTCTGATTATGACTTTGACCCAACTCAGAGGCTACCACTCTCTTTGTAATTGTTTGAGTGTTATGTTCTTGAGCCTTTCCGCACAAATTGTCATCCATAGGGCTCCAGACAATTCCCAAAGTCTTTACACTGGTACGTTCCAATGCAGTGCCAAGATGTATGTTGCTAGCAATATCTTCTGGTGAAAATTCCTTTAGCAGATGGTGTGAATTAGAGCACTATTTTCTTAGTTTAAATCCGCAAGGTAGCAAGATTTTGTTTAGGTCTTCTTGAATCCTTGCAGCATCTATAATTTTATCTGCTCCAGTTAGGCAGTCATCAACATAGAAATCATTTCTTAATGCATTTGATCCTAATGGCCATTTTTACAAAGTTTTATTGGCCAAATGCTCCAAGCATTTTGTGGCAAGAAACGGAGCTGACGTTGTGCCATAAGTAACAGTTGTCAGCCGGTAATATTTTATTTCCTCGGATGGATTGTAGCGCCTAACAATCATTTGGTTAAATTGATCCTTTGGATTCATCCAAACTTGCCGATACATTTTTTCTATATCCGCCGTAAAAACATATTTGTGAACTCTGAATCTCAATAGAATGACAAATAGATCACTTTGAACAACTGGACCTGGATAAAGTAAATCATTTAATGATTTTCCTGTAGATGTTTTACAGGAAGCATCAAAGACTACTCTTAATTTTGATGTAGTGCTTTCTGGTTTCAGAACACAGTGGTGAGGAATAAAATAATGATGTTTTGGTATTTGACTAGGTAATACTTGCTTCATATGACCTAGTTTTTCGTATTCGGCCATAAAATCGTTATATAATATTTTAATGTCTGGGCTGGTTCTTCGTTCCAACGAAAGAAGACGCCTTGTCGCAATATCGCAAGACTTCCCCAGGGCTGAGGGATCTTCAGAATAAGGTAATCTGACAATTAACCTCCCATCTTGTGCGTGCTGAAGATTTTCCAAAAAATGCTTCTCGCAATGTCTTTCCTCTGGCGTCCGGTATTTCCTTATCGGTTCCATGTTGTCCAGATTCCAGAATTTTTTCAACGATGATTTGGCTTCCTCGGCTGAGGAAACTACCATGCAATTTTGTGGCATTTTTGCACTCATGTTTACTTGCCCAGCAATTATCCAACCAAATTCGGTGTTCTGGAGAATAGGTTGGTCTGAATAACACCTAATTTGTTCAGGTTTTATAACAAAAAAGTGATGTTCTGCGCCAAGCAATATATCAATTTTTCCTGGTTTCGCGATATGTGGATCATGGAGCTGGATATTTTTTGAGATTTTAAATCAGCTACAATATGAAGAAGAACAAAGGCTTCAACTCTTGTTTCAAAATCGCTATGTTTTGATTTAATTAACCTTCGAAGGTTTGTTGGTTGTGTTGCAACGATAAACGCTTAACAAGTCTTTCTGAAATCAGATTAATTTGTGATCCGGAATCGAGCAGTGCGCGAAAATCTCCTTCTTGAATATTAAGTTTTTGCACTATGACTCTAGCCGTTGCTAACAGTGTGTATTTGTTCTCACAACTGTTTTTCGTAGCAGCAGAAGCGGACGTTTTAGGTTAGGTATTTGATTTTCCGTTACCTAAATGTAGCAATGTGTTGTGTTTTTTGTTACATTTTATGCATGTATACCTAAATGTAGCAATTTGTTGTGTTTTTTGTTACATTTTATGCATGTATATTTAGACATGCATTGCTTGGTCATGTGGTCTGCCTTAAGACAATTGACGCACAGCCTTTTTCGCTGAACCCAGGTCAGCCTTTCAGCAGAAGTTGACTCCTTAAATTTCTCGCATTTGTATATGCTATGCCCTTTTTGACAAAACAGGCATGCCAATGAACTTGTTGTTGCTGAAGCACTTGTTTTTTGTTTTTCTTTGTGCATTTTTCCGCCGATGGCTTCAAGTGCGAGAAAACGTTGTTCTAGAAACCCAAGGAATTCCTTTATTGTTTGAATTTCCCTGGTATCTAAAATAGTTTGCTCATACAGTGTGTGTGTAAGCCGATCTAGTTTTCTTGTCATATGGAACAGAAGGACTGGATCCCATGTATGTGTTTTTATTCCAATATTTTTCAAGGCTTGCAAGGATTCATTGATATTGTCATGCAGATTTTTTATTGACTGAGAATCATTCGTCACATTAGGGTGATCAAATAATTTTTCAAATATTGCAGTCGAAAGGACCCGCTTATTATTGAAACGTTCTTTAAGCATGGTCCAGGCAGTATCATAATTAACTTCTGTTAATTCTAAATGCCTAACTAACCTTTCTGCTTCGCCAGAAAGATCAGCTTTAAGATACCACATTTTTTGTATTTTTGGTATCGCTGATTCATGAACCATTTTATTAAAAAAGTCATGAAATTGTTGCCATTTTAGATAGCTACCATCAAATTTTGGAATGGAAACTTTTGGCTGATCAGTTTTTCTATGTGATTCACCTCTTCTGAAGATGTTTCTGTTGCCGGTAAATGAAGAATTTTTGCGATAATTCTTCGATAGCTTGATAAACAATCGTCTGCATTTGATTGTAATACTGTTTTTCAAAATACTCATGCGGATGTGGAGTACCCTGTAATAATTCTAGGATACTATTATTTCCTTGGTCGAATTTTTTCCAATGCTCTTCAATTTGTCGTTTTCTGTCTTCAAAATACGACGCCTTTTCCTTTCGTTTGCTAGAATCCTTTTTGATGTTCCGCAGCAAAATTTGGATTTCTTCGCCAATTTGGCTTTGTATGGCAATCAAATTTGAACCTCCATTTTGCCTTAACAATTGCCTGACCCGTTGGAAGATAATTAATTTGCTTATATAAGCTGGCTACGCTTCTACTCGCAACCGATTTATGGTCAATGATAATTAAGGATTTTTAGATTAGAAAAGAGAGCCAACAAATAGTCTAAAACCTTTTTATTTAAAAATTATTTTTTATTTATTTTTTTTTTAATATGTGTGTTAAATAAATGATTTTGTTTTGGATGCAAACGCTTCCAGAAATGTTCAAGGGCCGTCTTGTTGACTACTTGAAGTTGTTGAGTTCTACTTGAAGAACCTTCTTGTTGTTCAATTTCGAACGTTAATCGACGATTATCCTGGGAGTCGCCAAGTTGACTCCAGTAAATCGGATTATATTATTACAATTTTAATTTTTTGGATGCTACCGCTTCCAGAATTATTCAAGAGTCGCCTTGTTGACTACTTGAATATATTGTTTTCCAGTGAAAAGCCTCTGTGTTGTTTCTATTTTGGACAAATAAATCGACAATTATCCTGGGAGTCGCCTAGTTGACACCAGTAAATTGGATTATATTGTTTAAGCAAACAATTTTAATTTTTTGGATACTACCACTTCCAGAATTATTCAAGAGTCGCCTTGTTGACTACTTGAATATATTGTTTTCTAGTGAAAAGCCTCTGTGTTGACTACTTCAACTTCAGAAAAATAATCGACGATTATACTGGGAGTCGCCTAGTTGACTCCAGAAATCGGATTATATGGATGTTGTAAGTTGGAAGAGTCGCCAGGTTGACTTCTTCTACTTTTATTTCCAATATTGTAGTAACAGATCGCCAAGTTGATAAGTTACTCCTTGAAAATTTTAAGTTTTTCGGGAATATGCTTAGAAATTTATTCGAGGCAAAATTCCCTTTGTTATGAATTTCGCTCTATATCTGAATTACTGGGCAAGGTTTACACAACTTCAACTCTAGAAGATTCGATCGCCAAATTGCTCGGGCATCTGTCTAGCAGTATGTGCAGAAATTAGTCGCCAAGTTGACTAGAATTTCATGCAATGGTCGGGGTCACCAAAATGTTTGTAGTTTTATTTTTGTTGTTTTTATTATTTATAGGTTGCTTAACCAAAACTTAAATTGGTTTAACTCGGAGGGATCATGCGTATGAGGGCCAAAGAAACAGCGATGCTCACTCATAGAACGCAGAGTAGTTGAATACACAAGTATTGCTTGAGTACTGATTTTATTAGGGCAAAAGGTCGGGTTTATATACACGTTTTTCAG
Organism: Drosophila fuyamai; assembly: GCA_018153365.1. NCBI lineage: Eukaryota > Metazoa > Arthropoda > Insecta > Diptera > Drosophilidae > Drosophila > Drosophila fuyamai. The sequence goes on along the minus strand of JAECXW010000415.1, from coordinate 2,772,496 downwards.
TCAAGGGGGGCACCATAGCAAAGAAGTGGTATGGTGCTGTTAGTTAAAAATACATTGCATTGCTTATGTTCTAAGATATACAAAGGTACAGAGTCATCATAATTATCTCCCACACAAGGAGTTAATACGCTAGGGTTAGTAAAAATAGAAAAAGTAGCTCATGCAGAGCTGGCGCTGTCCGTGAACATCAAGTGGCTTAGCGACTCAGGTGGTACGCTAACAAATTGTCTTAATCTCGTTATTCTGTTTTGTGTTTTTCTTTTCTTGTAATCCCGTCGTTTCTCTTTTGTACGTCGTAGTCGTAGTGCTGTTTTTAGTGTTGCTTTTGCATGCACTTGAACTAAATTACGCTCTTGCTCTCGCTCTCTTTGATTTGAAAGTTTTAAGCGTGCTTTAAGTACTAATAACAGGTCGCTTATAAATTTCAATTTGTTTTCTTGGTACAGTGGTTTCAATAGTTAAAATGAATAACAATAATTTTGTCTGCTTCTGCAAAAAATGCAGCCCAGGGCTGACCAAGCTAATATGACTTGCTGGCTGTGTGAATACATGGTGCACTCCAAGTGCGCCGGTTTTTACTGGCCGGACAAGTGATATCCTTTCAAGGGGGCCTAATTTGCAGTTCTGTTGTGATGCTTGCGAACGAGATGAAATCGTTCATGCGCCAAACTGAAGGCGGCCTGATGGGGCTGATTAGCTGTTTCGGAGTTTCTAGAGATAGTTTTCGCCGAGCAGACGATCTTCTCTTTGAGCTGGAATCGCAGTTTAAAGCTATTAGAAGAGTTCCCTAAGCGCAAAAAGGCCGCTGGTGGTAAGCAGCAAAAGGGTAACACCCATCAAAATATCAACAGAGCATTTCGACGGATCAGCAGCTGACTGCAGCAAACCCTCATATGTTGCTAAGATCAGCAGCTTAAAAAGATTCGGTATACAAAAAATCCGTAACAGAATGCATGCAACTTCTAAAAATTCCAATTTGTTCGTAGTGGTTTCACAATTAGTGGATCCACCTATCTCTCAAACTGCAGCCTCACCACCACAAGGGACTACTGAGTCCGGACAACCGGCTCAAGTTGGCTTTGCAGAAACAATTTCGGCTTTTTCAAAATCCCTTTCAATGGTTCTACTAAAGGAACAAATTTTCGTTTCTCGGCTTTCCCTGATCAAACATTTTCTGATGTATTGTCTTATATACAAGATAAAACTAAAGCCGATTGTATAAGTGTAAAGGTGGAAAAGTTTAAGTTTTCTTATGCTAGGAACATTTCATCTTTCAAGATAACTGTCCCTAACGAGCTTTTTGAAGCCATATGCTCGGGCGACTTTTGGCCGGATAATATGGTTGTAAAAGAGTTCAAGGCTAAGATAAAGAAGAAGGGTCCCGTGGGAGTAAAACTTCCTAGTCGAGGCCAAACCAGTGTACCAATTTCAAAAAACTAACTTCTAATCTCCTTCTTTCTTATCAGAATGCAAGAGGTGGAGTCTTAATTGGAGTTAATTCATATTCATATTCAGAAGTGCGTCTGCACAGAGAACGGTCGTGTTTTTGTTTTGCGCTCCGAATTTTCATTTTTCTTATTGAAACCACCGGGGTTTACTTAAATCTCTTTAACGTTTCTACACCTTTAAGTGTTTTCTAACAACTTTCCGTTCGCTTCGCGAGTGCATCGTGATTAACTTGTGTTTAATAAAAATTTTTATCATAATTTAATTCGGTGCTGGTTTGTTGTTATTGTTTTCCATTGGCCCTCTTTTCAGTCTTTCTCTTTGTCGTTGAGCGCTGTTGGAACGGAACGCACTCCAACGCACTCTCTCTGAGGTGTTTTATACCGGAGTTAATCGGTTAATATTCCCGCTCTCTCTCTCTTTTCGTTTTCTATTTCGTTTCGTGGTGCCTAACATCAAAGTTATTCGGTGTTTCGCTCCCGCTCTGTCGCTCTGATCGATCTCTCATTAAAAAGTTCTTGAGCGCTTTCGATTTTTTTTTGTCCGCTATAGTGCACAGATGGTCCGTGGTCAGCGAAAATGGCTTTCTGTTCATCTATCTCGGCTGGACAGCAAAGTATTCCCTGCCATAAATGTTATAAAATTTATCACGCAAAGTGTCTTGGTTATTCTGGCCTGGTTCGTGATGCCATCGATAAGAGGAGTGGCCTACGCTACTACTGCGATGAATGCATTGTATATGAGAACCAGGCAATAACTATTAGGCGGCTCACGGAAAGCAGTGTTACGGAATTAATCCGGAACTGCCGTAAAAATACGGACCTGCTCGTGGCGCTTGAATCGCAGCTCACTAGTCGCATGCTAGCTGAGCCCGATTCCCCAAAGCCGTGCAACCTACTGCCCGCGATTCGATTCCAGCTCAGCTGCCAATCTTAGGCGCCACTAAAATGGTATTAAGATCGGGGGCAAAAAGTGATTCGGTATCCGAAGTCGCCGGAATCGATGTGGCTCCGCTATGTACTTCCGCTCTGTCCGATCAAAATACAGTAGTGGCCCCAACACCTCATGCAGACAGGCCGATACTGGTAGTACAGGTACAAATTCTGTAGTACCAAAAAGGGTTTCATGTGTTGTATCAAAAACGGTTACTTGTGTTCGGGTGCCCCAGCTAAATCATGTATTTGTTTCACGGCTCGCCCCAGACCTCTCATCCCTGGATATTACGGCTTATATCCGTAACAAAGTCCAAGTTGATGATTTGAAGGTCGAACAATTTAAATTTTCTTATGCTAGGAAAGTATCATCATTTAAGATTGGTATTCCTTGTGCTCTTTTTGCATCTGTGTGTTCCACCAGTTTCTGGCCCGAGGGCATATTTGTAAGAGAGTACGAAGCTAAGAGAAAAAAGAATAGTTCAGGAAAAATGGAAAATACCAGTAAAGAACCATCCCCAGCCCCCTCCACATCCTCTCCTGACCCAAAAAATTAGCCTCCTCTTTTCTTCTTTGCTATCAGAATACAAGAGGCTTACTTAGTAAGCTGACTAAATTGTATTCGGATGGTTTTTCTTTCCCATATAATATTATGGTATGTACAGAGACCTGGTTAAGGACGGATATTCTTAGCTCCGAAATTCTCCCGGGTAAGTACACTATTTATAGGCTTGATCGTCAGTCCAGACGGGGAGGTGGAGTCCTGATTGCTGTCGACTCCACCTTTTTCTCTGAATTACTAACTTTCGACGAATTTTATGACATCGAATTCCTAGGTATAAAATTATCGTTTCCCGGTACTTTTGTATACATTACTTGTTCATATATCCCACCATCATCTGAGTTCCCTATTTACGCAAATCACCTTTCCTGTATTCAGTCAATTTTCCAAAAACTGTCAAATCGAGATCCGTTAATAGTATTGGGTGATTTTAATATACCTAGTGCGACATGGTCCTCTGACGAAAACTCTAATATGTTGCTTCCTTTAGCGCAGCATGACTTTATTGACGGCTTGCTTGACATTGCGCTATACCAAGTGAACCATGTTAAGAACTCATTAGGGCATTTACTGGACTTGTGTTTTGTTTCAAATTCAGAAGGCGTTTGCCTATCAAGAACGGGACCACTTACACAACCAGAAGATCCTAATCATCCAACTCTAGAACTGACTGTAGACGTAAGAACAGAGCTGAATAAAAAATCCGAAAAGTCGGTTAAACGAATCCGCAGCTTTCGTAAGGCTAACTTTTATCTTTTAAATACTTTTATATCCGGCTATGACTGGTCCGAATTTTATTAATGCACTGACGTGGCTAAGGCCGTTAATATCTTTTATAATGCATTGAATTCCTTCTTTTATCTGTGTGTTCCGTTATACTATCCGTCAATTTCAAATAAACCTCAGTGGTTTAATAAAGAGTTGTCACACCTAAAAAATATAAAGTCCAGACTTTTCAATAAATTTAAAATGTGCGGTTCACAATCTGCCTTCTCTCGGTACCTAAGGGCTCGGTCAAATTTTATCGTGCTTAACGCCCGGTGTTATAAAAGCTATTTGACTCGTTGTAGGGTCCAATTTTCATAAGATCCAAAACATCCAGTTCTTCCAGACGTCCAAATCCGTCTTATTCAAATGCCATACCCAAGTCGAACTTGATTTTTTGTCCGAGATTAAGCGAAAGCTCCCTTCTTTTGGATCTCCATAAAGTTAAGCCAGTCTATTCACCGGGTTCGGACGGAGTTCCAGGCTGCGTGCTTAAATACTGTGCTGAAACTCTGTGTAGACCTCTGTACAAATTGTTTACTTTGTCTTTAAAAACATCTCATTTCCCACTTATTTGGAATGAGTCATTTGTCATTCCCCTTCATAAGAAAGGAAATAAATGCAATACAAGTAATTACAGAGGCATATCCAAATTCGAAAATACTATTACACCCCATTTGCAGCATCTTTGTAGATCGATTATATCTCCATGTCAACATGGATTTATAAGGCGAAGATCTACGACGACAAACCTCTTGGAGCTAACGTCTTTTGTAATAAATGGCTTAAGAAAGAACATGCAGACTGACGTAGTTTACACTGATTTTAGTAAAGCGTTTGATTCAGTAGATCACTCGCTTCTTGTATTAAAGCTAGACTTATTAGGGTTTCCATGTGATCTTCTAACATGGATCTCAAGTTATCTGAGTGGTAGGACTCAACGAGTCCTCTTTAAAAACTCGATCTCGGATTTGATCCGAGTTACTTCAGGGGTCCCACAAGGAAGCCACATTGGCCCACTTCTTTTTACTTTATTTATAAACGATCTCCCTCCAGTCTTGACAAAGTCGCGTGTCCTTATGTACGCAGATGACGTTAAGTTATGCCTGCAATATAACGAAATTTCTAGCAGTTCCGACTTACAATCTGACCTAAATGCTTTTCAAACATGGTGTTGTGAAGATCTTTTGGATTTAAATAGCGCTAAGTGCAAATTAATGACATTTTTTCGGGTGAACCCACAATACGCAACGTATACGCTGGGTGGTTGCATGTTGTCTAGAATTACGCAAGTTGATGACCTTGGCGTCCTCCTTGACCCAAAACTTAAGTTTTGTGACCTCTATGGTAAATAAAGCCAGGGGAGTACTTAGATTTATAAAAAGGTGGTCAAAGGAATTCGATGATCCCTATGTTGCAAAGACTCTGTTCATTTCACTAGTCCGACCAATCCTTGAGTACTGTTCAGCAGTTTGGAGTCCTCAGTATGGTGTACATATAGACCGGATAGAGTCTGTGCAAAAGAACTTTTTATTATTTTCTCTACGGGGCCTTAACTGGAATGCAAGCCTTATTTTACCATCCTACTCTAGTAGACTTCTCCTAATTAATCTACCATCCTTAGTAAACCGTAGAACGATGCTTGGCACAACTATTATCTATAAACTTATTCACGGGGATGTGAGAGTCCCGAGTTACTGGGTCGCATAAGCTTCTCTGTGCCTAATAGAATTACCAGGAACTATGTTCCTCTTACATTAAATATTTGTAGATCTAACTTTGATATGTATGAACCGTTTAGAGTACTGTGTAACGACTATAATATACTATACCACATTATTTCTACTACCGACTCTTTGCCAAGCTTAAAAGAACATTTTATCTTACTTAGCACAAAATTAGTATTAGTATTAGTCCCGTACGTATTTCTAATCTTAGTCTGTCCGCTTCTACATTGTGCTTTTTAACTTCTCGCGATCTCGTTTTTACGCCTATAAGGCTCCGCGCGTAACAAGCACTGCTTGGTGTCGCAAGGGCCACTTGTTTGCGCTGATCTTAGTGCATCAACGTCCGAATATTAATTCAAACCTCCCGTCAGAGAAGTTATTTTTTGAGGAATTCAATACCATTGAATTTATTTGTGTTAAGTAATTGCTTCCTGGTAGCTCTATATACATAACTTGCTCATATATTCCGCCGTTGTCGGAACTGCCTGATTATTTTAATCACCTTTCTGTTATTAAGTCTGTTGCAAATAAGCTTCCCGATAGGGATCAGTTGGTAGTTCTAGGTGATTCTAATATACCTGGAGTTACCTGGTCCATTGAGGATGGATGGAATGTCTTACTACCTATAGCACAGCATGATTTTATTGACGGCCTCTTATCTCAAGTAAACCATTTTCGAAATTCACTAGGTCGCCGTCTTGATTTGTGTTTTGTATATAAATCCTGAAGGTGTGTTTCTGTCCAGAGTAGCACCACTCACGCAACCTAAAGATCCATATCACCCTACAATCGAACTTTCATATAGAGGAAAAATCATCAAAGCGAATACATTGTTTTCGCAAGGCAGACTTTCTGAGGCTAAATAATTTAATTTCTGGCTTTAATTGGTCTTATCTTTACTTATGCAATAATATGTCCGATGCAGTAAATGTTTTTACACGCTGATTTTTAAATTCAGGTGTTACAATGCACTATTTGTCAATTTCCAATAAATCAGCTTGGTTTAGCAAAGAGTTGACACACTTAAGATACGTAAAGTCCAGACTTTTTAGGAAATAAAAAATACCGATTCTTAATCGGTTTTTACTAGATGTTTAAGTGCAAGGTCAAGATTTACCGTGCTTAATGCTCAGTGTTATAATAGTTACTTAAACCATTTTAAGGTCCAGTTCTCTCAGGACCCGAAACAATTTCATAACTTCGTTAACACCAAGCGTCAATCTAATTCTAATCCTACCTCGCTGTCGTTCGAAAACATGGTGGCAACCACAGATCAGGCAATAGCCGATTAATTTGCACAATTTTTTCAAACGACTTACTTTACCTTAGAATATTTATCACAGCCTTATTCTTACACCATATCCAAGTCAAACCTCACATTCTGTCCCACTTTAAGAGAAAGTTATCTTCTTTTGGATCCTCTTCGTATTAAGTCTGTTTATTCGCCAGGGCCCATTGTATTCCTGGGTTCGTGCTTAGGTATTGCGCTAAGGCTCTGTGCAAACCTCTTCACAAGTGGTTTACCTTATCTCTAGAAACTTCTTAATTCCCAAATATTTGGAAGGAATCTTTTGTTATTCCTCTTTTCAAAAAAGGTACTAATTTGGAAGCCAGTAACTATAGAGGTATTTCTAAGTTGTCAGCTATTCCTAAGCTTTTTGTAAAAATCATTACACCTCATCTGCTGCACCTTTGTAGATCAATCATTTCTCCGTGACAACACGGATTTATTAAACGTAGATCAACAATCACAAACCTTCTAGATCTCACTACATTTGTGATAAGGGGCTTCAATAGTAGTTTTCAAATAGACGACATTTCCACATTTGCTGACGACACCGCAGCAGCTCAACTAGCTGATCAGACTGGCGAATCAAAATTAATGAACAAAAGTTTAAACATATAACGTTTACCCTTATTAGACAATCGTGTTCCCCGCTAACTTTGAATAGTACGCAGATTCCCCAAGCCAGCGAGGTGACATATCTCGGCGTCCACCTCGATAGACGCCTAACATGGCGGAGGCACATTGAATGCAAGAAAGTACATCTCAGACTTAAAGCTAGCAGCCTACACTGGATTATAAATTCTCGATCACCCCTGTGTCGGGAAAAAACATCCACAGGGATCTGGGCATACCACCGGACAAAGATGAAATAGCAAAGCAGAAAGCGGCCTACCATAACAAGCTTACACTGCACCCAAATAATCTCGCAAGGAACCTGACACGGGTTTCGAACAGAACTCGTTTGCATCGAAACGATCTACCAGCCCAGCTGATCTTAGTGCATCAACGTCCGAATATTAATTCAAACCTCCCGTCAGAGAAGTTATTTTTTGAGGAATTCAATACCATTGAATTTATTTGTGTTAAGTAATTGCTTCCTGGTAGCTCTATATACATAACTTGCTCATATATTCCGCCGTTGTCGGAACTGCCTGATTATTTTAATCACCTTTCTGTTATTAAGTCTGTTGCAAATAAGCTTCCCGATAGGGATCAGTTGGTAGTTCTAGGTGATTCTAATATACCTGGAGTTACCTGGTCCATTGAGGATGGATGGAATGTCTTACTACCTATAGCACAGCATGATTTTATTGACGGCCTCTTATCTCAAGTAAACCATTTTCGAAATTCACTACGTCGCCGTCTTGATTTGTGTTTTGTATATAAATCCTGAAGGTGTGTTTCTGTCCAGAGTAGCACCACTCACGCAACCTAAAGATCCATATCACCCTACAATCGAACTTTCATATAGAGGAAAAATCATCAAAGCGAATACATTGTTTTCGCAAGGCAGACTTTCTGAGGCTAAATAATTTAATTTCTGGTTTAATTGGTCTTATCTTTACTTATGCAATAATATGTCCGATGCAGTAAATGTTTTTTACACGCTGATTTTTAAATTCAGGTGTTACAATGCACTATCCGTCAATTTCCAATAAATCAGCTTGGTTTAGCAAAGAGTTGACACACTTAAGATACGTAAAGTCCAGACTTTTTAGGAAATAAAAAATACCGATTCTTAATCGGTTTTTACTAGATGTTTAAGTGCAAGGTCAAGATTTACCGTGCTTAATGCTCAGTGTTATAATAGTTACTTAAACCATTTTAAGGTCCAGTTCTCTCAGGACCCGAAACAATTTCATAACTTCGTTAACACCAAGCGTCAATCTAATTCTAATCCTACCTCGCTGTCGTTCGAAAACATGGTGGCAACCACAGATCAGGCAATAGCCGATTAATTTGCACAATTTTTTCAAACGACTTACTTTACTTTAGAATATTTATCACAGCCTTATTCTTACACCATATCCAAGTCAAACCTCACATTCTGTCCCACTTTAAGAGAAAGTTATCTTCTTTTGGATCCTCTTCGTATTAAGTCTGTTTATTCGCCAGGGCCCATTGTATTCCTGGGTTCGTGCTTAGGTATTGCGCTAAGGCTCTGTGCAAACCTCTTCACAAGTGGTTTACCTTATCTCTAGAAACTTCTTAATTCCCAAATATTTGGAAGGAATCTTTTGTTATTCCTCTTTTCAAAAAAGGTAATAATTTGGAAGCCAGTAACTATAGAGGTATTTCTAAGTTGTCAGCTATTCCTAAGCTTTTTGTAAAAATCATTACACTTCATCTGCTGCACCTTTGTAGATCAATCATTTCTCCGTGACAACACGGATTTATTAAACGTAGATTAACAATCACAAACCTTCTAGATCTCACTACATTTGTGATAAGGGGCTTCAATAGTAGTTTTCAAATAGACGACATTTCCACATTTGCTGACGACACCGCAGCAGCTCAACTAGCTGATCAGACTGGCGAATCAAAATTAATGAACAAAAGTTTAAACATATAACGTTTACCTTATTAGACAATCGTGCCCCCCGCTAACTTTGAATAGTACGCAGATTCCCCAAGCCAGCGAGCTGACATATCTCGGCGTCCACCTCGATAGACGCCTAACATGGCGGAGGCACATTGAATGCAAGAAAGTACATCTCAGACTTAAAGCTAGCAGCCTACACTGGATTATAAATTCTCGATCACCCCTGTGTCGGGAAAAAACATCCACAGGGATCTGGGCATACCACCGGACAAAGATGAAATAGCAAAGCAGAAAGCGGCCTACCATAACAAGCTTACACTGCACCCAAATAATCTCGCAAGGAACCTGACACGGGTTTCGAACAGAACAGAACAGAACCAGCCCAGCAATAAATTTTAGGGCCCGTTAGTATAAATTGAGTCAACATGACTGTAAGTTAACTTATATTCTTAAGATTTGATATACTTATTGTTAGTCTCATATAGAGAAGATTCAAAAAATTAATCTTAAATTGAAAAAAAAATAGACGTCATTTACACTGACTTTAGTAATGCATTTGACTCTGTAAATCACTTACTTCTTGTTCAAAAACTTGGCAGGTCACAAAGGGTCCTTTTTAAAAATTCAATTTCTAAAATTCTCCGTGTTACCTCCGGTGTCCCACAATGGAGTCATCTGGGTCTGTTACTTTTTACATTATTTATTAACGATCTTCCATCAATTATAAGTCATTCTCGCTTACTTATGTACGCAGATGATGTTAAGTTGTGCTTGCAGTATAAGGACATTTCTAGATAATTTTCATAATTGGTGCCGGGATAATTTACTAAATTTAAACGGTTCCAAGTGCAAGCTGATGACTTCTTATCGGGTCAATCCGATATACGCGACCAACGCATTAAGTGGCAGCTCCTTGGATAGAATAGCTCTTATAAACGATCTTTGCGTTCTCTCGGACCCTAAATTAAAATTTTCTAATCACATTTTGTTCATGGTTAATAAAGCCAGAGGAGTGCTTGGATTTATTAAAAGGTGGTCCAAAGGTGGTTATTTAACTAAAACTTTATTTATTTCGCTAATCCGTCAGATTCTGGATTATGGGTCTCCTGTCTGGAGTCCACAATACGAAATACATATTGGTCGTATTGAATCAGTACAAAACGTTCTTCTTTGTTCTTAACTTACCTTCTTATTCTAGTAGACTTATGTTGATTAATTTACCCTCCCTAGCCAACCGTATAACGATGCTTGATACAGTTTTCATTTATAACCTTATACATGGTGAGATTGACAGCGCCGACTTGATAAGTCGGCTAAACTTTTCTGTACCAAGTAGATTAAATATATATTATATTCCCCTAATATTAAATCATTGTAGATCTAACTAGGACTTGCATGAGCCTTTCAGAGTATTATGTTCTGACTATAATAGACTTTTTCCTATAATCTCAAATCGTGAAACGATTAATACTAGCTTCATTGGCACAAAATTAATCTTACTGTTACTTTTTTCCCCAGACTTTTACCTATATTTTCTTTTCTCGCGTCTATCTTCTCGCGAATCGTGCCCTACGATACACGTCTGCGCCCCTTGGTCGGTTCAAATATAACACTCGAAGTATTTAATGTCTTATTTATTAAGTTTTCACTTAAGTTATCTTATATATTAAGTTTTCACTTCAGTTGCCTTATTTATTATGTTTTTACTTCAGTTTGGATTTATTTTAATCGAGTTCAATATATATATATGTTGCAGCATGCTTATTATCGTCTGACATCGAAGTAGCGCAGCGAGTTTCGGTTTCGCACACACGAAGTCCTTAACGCAACAAACTGCGTCGTCCCTTCTTCCTTCTGTCGCCCCGCTTAAACGCAATTTCTTAAAGCGACAACATGCTGGCAACCAAACACAGCACAATTAGAGGCTTATGCAATATTACCAATAATGATGAAATAAGCCTTCTGATGAAATTCCCGAGAATATACCCATACACTCATACCAACATGCACACACTCTTAGTGTGCGCCGACACTGCTATCCCGACCATTACACGACCTCGTGAAATTTACCAAAGATGCTTTGGTACCAGTTAACCAACTTATATTAAAGTTTATTCAAATATAACTTCTAATTTGCATCTAAACTTATAATTTCCATTACAATTTACATCTTAATTTTTATACCCGTTACTCGTAGAGTAAAGGGGTATATTGTATTCGTTCAAAAGTATGTAACAGGTAGAAGGAAGCGTTTCCGACCCTATAAAGTATATATATTCTTGTTCAGGATCACTTGCCGAGTCGATCTAGCCATGTCCGTCTGTCCGTCTGTCTGCCCGTATGAACGCTGAGATCTCGGAAACTATAAAAGCTAGAAGATTGGCATTTTGCATGTAGATTTTAGAAGTTCCTACGCAGCGCAAGTTTGTTTCAAAATGGTGCCACGCCCCCTCTGACGCCAACAAGCCACAACTGTGGCCACAGTTTTGATGATATTATGAAAATTTTAATTGATATGTATTTGTTTCGTCAATACGTATCGATTGGCCTAATAAAATTTTGTCAATACCGAACTATATCCCAGGAACTATGCAAATCAAATCAAGTTAGCCAAATTGGAGGTCTGAGTCAAACAATGGCGTATGTGTGTATGTATGTAAGCATTGCACTCAAAACAAGTGAGAACGCTATAGTCGAGTGCCTCGACTATTAGATACCCGTTACTCAGTTAAAATTATCAATTTGAATTCGGCGATCTCTTAGAGCTGGCAGCTTTACAGCACGAGCATCAGCACCAGCGCTGTTTTAGCGCAGGCAGCTTTTGTCCTGCACCAACAGCTGTGTTTATGTTTATGTTTTTGGGTGCAATGCTTACATACATACACACATACGCCATTGTTTGACTCAGACCTCTAATTTGGCTAACTTGATTTGATTTGCATAGTTCTTGGGATATAGTTCGGTATTGACAAATGAAAACCATCGCAATTTCCTTTAATAGAAATCCTTATCGAGAATTAACGTTGACTCTGTTGAGCACCTTGGCCAGCTGTTCCAAAATCATCCGTTAGATGGCGCCATGAAAGGCGGAGATGTAGGCGCTAGCCAGGCTTAAGCGTTTAATGGGTTTTTGGGCGTTAGAGTGGGTGGGGCAAACTTTTATTAGGCCAATCGATAGGTATTGACGTAACAAATACATATCAATTAAAATTTTCATAATAGCATAAAAACTGTGGCCACAGCTTGTGGCTTGTGGGCGTCAGAGGGGGCGTGGCACCATTTTGAAACAAACTTGCGCTGGGTAAGAACTCCTAAAATCTACATGCAAAATGCCAATCTTCTAGCTTTTATAGTTTTCGAGATCTCAGCGTTCATACAGACAGACAGACAGACGGACAGACGGACAGACAGACGGACAGACGGACATGGCTAGATCGACTCGGCTAGTGATCCTGAACAAGAATATATATACTTTATAGGGTCGGAAACGCTTCCTTCTACCTGTTACATACTTTTGCACGAATACAATATACCCTTTTAATCTACGAGTAACGGGTATAAAAACATAAACATAAACACAGTTGTTGGTGCAGGACAAAAGCTGCCTGAGCTAAAGAAGCGCTCGTGCTGATGCTCGTGCTGTAAAGCTGCCAGCTCTAAGAGATTGCCGAATTCAAATTGATAATTTGAACTGAGTAACGGGTATCTAATAGTCGAGGCACTTGACTATAGAGTTCTCAATTGTTTTAACTAAGACCAATTTTCTTTGACACAGCTAATTTTTTTTTACATTATCATTAACCAACCATGTTATCTAATGCGCCACACACCATGATCAAAACAATTGTTTTGCACTTGTCCTTACATTATTATTACAAATTTCATTACTAGGCCTTAGGGCACCTGAACTGTCTCTTTTAACAGGGTCTTTTTTCAAATATTTCTATACTGTCTGATTCAACAGTGTCTCTTTAAAATATTTCATTACTGTCTCATTCAACAGTGTCTCTTTCAACTATTGCATTACTGTTTCTTTCAACAGTGTCTCTTTCAACTATTTCCTAACTGTCTCTTTCAACCGATTCTGTTTCAACTTTTTCATTATTTAAATCCTTTTCACAATTTTTAAACTCAACTGGTATTTGCCCATTTGGCATTTTTTTTATGGCATTTTTATATTTTCTATTATTTATCAAAGACCTGAGCAATATCTATCCCCCTCTAACAATTCAGTTATTTGAAACGACCGCCTAAACGTTGGACTTAACTTTGATTGATGCTTCTCTTCATTTTTTAACAATACGAAATCTCCACTTAAGCCTTGTTTTTATCAAATTGTTCCTCTTCTACCATATCGCAGGGTGGAAGTAACCCCAACGGGCGGGCAACTTTGCCGATAAACAATTCTAAAGGGCTTGCCTTTGTCACTCTACTAACCGTACAGTTCAAAGCTAATTGAACTTCTCCTAATGAATCTTGCCAAGATCGATTGCTAGTTTCAATGGCAGTTAATAAGTTCTTTAAGGTGCTGATAATACTTTCAACTTGTCCGTTTGCTCTACTTGCACCTGTCGCAATCAAATTCAAACTAATATTTGTTGTGAAAACAACTCACTAAATCATTTGCCCTGATCCGCTATTATACGATTTGGTATCCCAAACAGAGAAATAGCAGACGTGACAGAATTTATGCAATTTTCAGCATCAATTTTAAGCGTGTGGGTTAAATAACCAATTTAGTAAAGGCGTCCACCTAAACAATGACATATTTTTTCTGATCAAACTTGCCACTCAACTTTCCAGTTATGTCGATGTGAATGGTGTGCCAAGGTGTATTTACTTTTGGATGAAGACTTACTTGAAGTTTACCCGAAGAAGACTTTTACATTTTACACGTAATGCAGTTCTCAACAAACTTCCGGACATGTTGTCGAACCAGTAATAGTCGTACTCAAGGATCTAATTTATTACGGACCATCTAAATGGTAGAGGAACAATTGTTAAGGGACGAGTTCTACCATTTCGCTGAATTATTTTATATAATATATAAAAATGGTGCCAAAAATGAACGACATCGCAAAACAAGAGAACGGCTGGGCCGATTTGGCTTAATTTTTTTTTCAGTTGTTTGTAATTGCCAGAAGAAGGTTAATGCATAAGAAAATTTTGGGAAAACTTGCCGGAAAAGTCGCTATCGGATCAAGAGATGTTTTCATTGTTGTACATAAAACAGTTAAAACAGCAGTCTTTGGAAATAATGCCTTCATTGTTGTACATAAAACTGTAAAAAATCGAGTTAACGAAACATTGCCAAAGTTTTAATTGAAAATAATGCCTGCTTTTAGATCAAGACTTGGACGGCGTTTACGCAAAGCGATACATTCTCAGAATGTCCGTAATAATCGAACGCAAGAGGTACGTGCAGAAATTAATGCATCGGCACGTGCCCGAATTGCACAGCTTCGTGCTGCACAAAGACTACCTCAAGCCCGACAAAATGTGTGTAGAAGAAGACCAGCCGCAAATGAAAACTTGAATCGCGCTGCATTCGCATACAATTCCGAAACACCCTACAAAGATCATAGCTGCGTTGTTATTGGTTCATTGTCTGTCGTATGTCAGCATTGCAATGCACTGAAGTTTCGATTGGAAACCGCCGGCTTATGCTGTACAGGTGGCAAAATTAAATTGCCCGTTTTGGCTCATCCACCAGAGCCATTGTATTCGCTACTATATGGAAATTCAGCCCAATCAAAAAGTTTCCTAAAGCTTGCACAAAAATATAACGGATGCTTTCAAATGACGTC
The DNA here is from genome assembly GCA_018153365.1 of Drosophila fuyamai. Classification (NCBI taxonomy): domain Eukaryota; kingdom Metazoa; phylum Arthropoda; class Insecta; order Diptera; family Drosophilidae; genus Drosophila; species Drosophila fuyamai. The sequence goes on along the minus strand of JAECXW010000415.1, from coordinate 2,757,427 downwards.
ATTTGGAGCCGAGGTTGTTCATCACCAGGCTACAATCCGAGTTATAAGGTAATGGCGTCTCTTTATTATCAAAATGAACAACTCTCATTTTTTTCAAAATTGCATCCCAACATTCAGATTCAAGGGCAAATTAAGCATCGAGCGGGCGCTTTGTTACCACCACTAATATCGCTCTCAGCAAATTTTTGCGAGTTCACATCGTCGAAAGAGGAACTCATCACAAAACTGTTTTCCGACATTGCACAAAATTATAAAAACTCGATTGGATTAGTGAACGGGCAATACTAGCAGCGAAGAATAAGGACATAGATAGTTTGAATTTCGTTATTCAAAGTCAAATCGCTGGAGAACTGCATTCATACAGATCCGTTGACAGCGTGACCGACGAGGATGAAGCGACCAACCATCCGACAGAATTTTTGAATTTACTGGATGTGCCAGGAACAGATCTAACAGATCTTCCATTCCAATTCAAGAGGATTCAGTTCCCAGTTCGATTGGCATTTGCGATGACAATCAATAAATCGCAAGGCCAATCGTTGGATGTCTGCGGGATTAAACTGGAATATCAATGTTTTTCACATGGGCAGTTATACATAGCCTGTTCGCGTGTGGGAAAGCCGTCATTATTATTTATTTTTGCACCGGATAACAAAACAAAAAATATTGTTTATCACATCGCTCTCCACTGATTTCGAGTCAATTAAATTTTTATGAAATTTGAATTACCAGTGTTTTATTATTACTCTTGGGTTATATGAAGTCGTGAAATTGGGGCGATACAAAGTTCGCCGGGTGCTCTAGTTTGATATAATATTCCTGCCCTCAACTCGTAACTTTTGGCAATGTCCTCAGCAAGAGAATTTTCCTTCAATTTATTTATAATACTAACTATTTCAGCATCTTGACGCTGCTCAGCCAAAAGCCAATTGTCAAATATAAAAGACTGTAAATAAGCCCACCATCTTTGTACCCGGTGACATATTGCCAAAAGACATTGCCAAAAATTCATATTGCCCTTCTGGAGTCTTCTTTGTGCATGGGAATTTGAGTGTGTTTTTCTTGCCATGTCTGCCAATCTAAAATATTTCGCTATTATTTGGCTATCTGGTCTGATATAAGGGGCAAGGGATATCTATCTGCTCTGTATTAGAATTTAATTCACGGTAATCAGCACACAGACGATGAGTGCCGTCTTTTTTGTTAACATTATGGGACTTGCGTAAGGTTACCAACTTGGCCTTATAATTTTACATTGTAATAATTTATTAATCTTGTCTCGTACCAATTCTCTTTTTCTGGTATTATTGAATAATTTTTCTTGAGTCTACTAATTTAATTTTCATTTCACCCGAACTAACTCTAGTCGAAGGAATTCCATTAATAAAAGATTTTGAATAATATTCCAATAAATCTTGTAGTTTATTTATATCTTCCCCAACAAGATCAGTATCTAATTCATAAAATTTCACATCATTTGACAATAGTCGAATTTTCCTGGTGATATTATAACAATAAATCCACTTCTCGAATAATATCAATATCACTCTCATTGTCTAAAACATGAAACAAAAGCAATGTGTTGAATTATGACCAAGTCCACACTTAATGCAGGTTAAATTCCCTTTTTTCTGGTGGCCAAATGCACTCCTGCCGCTGCTGTTCATAGCCTGTGACGACGGATGAATTTGCTGCTGTCTAGCTCGACATTCCATCACCTTGTGGCGTAATTTTCCAAAGATATTACATTTAATTGTTGAAAGTTTCAGATGCTTTATGTCAGGTAAAGATATTTCTTCTTGCAGATTTTTCTTCCTTTTGTTGAACGTAGATGCTTTAAGTCCGGTTTGCAATTCCATTCTGGTGCAAATATTTGAACTAAAGGCTAGGCGCTGCAACCTGTCATTAAGATAAGCCATTTTCGGCAACGTCACCGAAACTGCAATTTCCTTGACGTTCATGTCACGCCATTTCGTAATAAGGGACGTCAACATACGACTATCATTATTGGAGAGGCATTTGCGATCGTTCGGACAATTTGCTAACATTGACAGAAACATATCCGCTGGCATTTCTGCACTGCCAAACGCTGCATGAAGAGTTCTTTAAGTTCGTCCCAAGTTATGTCAGGATAACATTTTGGTGAAAGCCACTGCGGCGCACTACCTTCCAACGATGGACTCAAGGCCATCACCAACGCGCTGCCTCTTACCGTATTTTATGCCAAAATTACTAGATGGAGTGAAAAGTAACCTCCTTGGGAAAGAAAAAATTGTTTTTTTTCAAATGCTTTTTTTTTATTTTATTCAATGTAGTCCCCTTTTAACTCGATACACTTATTCCAGCGATTTTACAACTTCTTGATCCCATACGAAAAAAAATTTTTCGGAAGGTCTACAAAATACTTCTCCGCGGCGTCGATAACTTCCTCGTGTGAGCTTAATTTTTTATTAATCAGCCTTTTTTTAAGGTTCAGAAAGAGATAATAGTCCGAGGGATCAAAATCGGGTGAATAAGGTGGATGCCGAAACAATTGGAGCCCTAAGTCACTTATTTTAGCAGTGGTTGCTACGGTCTTGAGCGCCGGTGCATTGTCTTGGAAAAACAAAATTTTTTTCGCTTCATGTGAAGACGTTTTGCAGCGATTTCGGCCTTTAATCACTTCAACAATGCAACTCGCTGTTGATGATTTTTTCCTTTTCCTGGTAGTCTACGAAGAATATGCCATGAAAATCCTAAAAAACTGACGCCATAAGCTTTCCGGCCCAGCGAGCCTCCCTCGGCCGCTTCATTCTGTTCTCTGGTGTGTAATAGTGGATCCATGTTTCATCTACAGTTACCAATCGACGCCAAAAGTCCGCCGGATTCCGCATCAGTAAGTCCAAACACTCTTTCGAACTGCTGTGGCGTTCGAGTTTTTGGTACGGAGTAAGCATGCGCGGCACCCAGCGGCAGGATAACTTTTTCATATGCAGAATCTCGCTCAAAATATGGCGTGTGCGCTCAGTATGTATGTATTTTTTTGACATTGTCCTCTGCAACCGCATCGGAAGGCGGTTTAATGTTTTATTAGAGAACGAAAATCGCGAGCCACTTCTGATGATGCAGTATGGTTATTATCGACCGACATCGTAGTAGCGCAGCGAGTTTGGTTTCGCACACACCAAGTCCTAAACGCAACAAACTGCATCCCTTCTTCCTTCTGTGCTTACCACCGAACCGCACACTACGCTGTCGCCCCGCTAAAACGCAATTTCTTAAGGCGACAACATGCAGACAACCAAACACAGCACAATTAGAGGCTGATGCAATATTACCAATAATGATGAAATAAGTCTTCTGGTTAAATTCCCGAGAATATACCCATACACTCATACCAACATCCACACGCTCTTAGTGTGCGCCGACATATATAATGTCGCATTGAAAAAATAGCTTGTTTCTTGTAAACTGTAAAGCTCAATAATATGTGTTTAACGATAAAGTTCAAACAAGAAAGGAAGTTATAAAAAATCGACTACATTTCGATTTCTGCCCCAATATTACTAAAAACAATAAAGCTATGTCGATTTTTCAATGCATTTTTTTTTTATTTTGGACGTTGATGCACTATTATCAGCGTAAACAAGTGGCCCTTGCGACACCAAGCAGTGCTTGTTACGCGCGGAGCCTTATAGGCGTAAAAACGAGATCGCGAGAAGTTAAAAAGCACAATGTAGAAGCGGACAGACTAAGATTAGAAATACGTACGGGACTAATACTAATACTAATTTTGTGCTAAGTAAGATAAAATGTTCTTTTAAGCTTGGCAAAGAGTCGGTAGTAGAAATAATGTGGTATAGTATATTATAGTCGTTACACAGTACTCTAAACGGTTCATGCATATCAAAGTTAGATCTACAAATATTTCATGTAAGAGGAACATAGTTCCTGGTAATTCTATTAGGCACAGAGAAGCTTATGCGACCCAGTAACTCGGGACTCTCACATCCCCGTGAATAAGTTTATAGATAATAGTTGTGCCAAGCATCGTTCTACGGTTTACTAAGGATGGTAGATTAATTAGGAGAAGTCTACTAGAGAAGGATGGTAAAATAAGGCTTGCATTCCAGTTAAGGCCCCGTAGAGAGAATAATAAAAAGTTCTTTTGCACAGACTCTATCCGGTCTATATGTACACCATACTGAGGACTCCAAACTGCTGAACAGTACTCAAGGATTGGACCGACTAGTGAAATGAACAGAGTCTTTGTAACATAGGGATCATCGAATTCCTTTGACCACCTTTTTATAAATCTAAGTACTCCCCTGGCTTTATTTACCATAGAGGTCACAAAACTTAAGTTTTGGGTCAAGGAGGACGCCAAGGTCATCAACTTGCGTAATTCTAGACAACGCGCAACCACCCAGCGTATACGTTGCGTATTGTGGGTTCACCGGAAAAAATGTCATTACTTTGCACTTAGCGCTATTTAAATCCAAAAGATTTTCACAACACCATGTTTGAAAAGCATTTAGGTCAGATTGTAAGTCGGAACTGCTAGAAATTTCGTTATATTGCAGGCATAACTTAACGTCATCTGCGTACATAAGGACACGCGACTTTGTCAAGACTGGAGGGAGATCGTTTATAAATAAAGTAAAAAGAAGTGGGCCAAGGTGGCTTCCTTGTGGGACCCCTGAAGTAACTCGGATCAAATCCGAGATCGAGTTTTTAAAGAGGACTCGTTGAGTCCAACCACTCAGATAACTTGAGATCCATGTTAGAAGATCACATGGAAACCCTAATAAGTCTAGCTTTAATACAAGAAGCGAGTGATTTACTGAATCAAACGCTTTACTAAAATCAGTGTAAACTACGTCAGTCTGCATGTTTTTTCTTAAGCCATTTATTACAAAAGACGTTAGCTCCAAGAGGTTTGTCGTCGTAGATCTTCGCCTTATAAATCCATGTTGACATGGAGATATAATCGATCTACAGATGCTGCAAATGGGGTGTAATAGTATTTTCGAAAAGCTTTGGGATGGCGGATAATTTGGATATGCCTCTGTAATTACTTGTATTGCATTTATTTCCTTTCTTATGAAGGGGAATGACAAATGACTCCTTCCAAATAAGTGGGAAATGAGATGTTTTTAAAGACAAAGTAAACAATTTGTACAGAGGTCTACACAGAGTTTCAGCACAGTATTTAAGCACGCAGCCTGGAACTCCGTCCGAACCCGGTGAATAGACTGGCTTAACTTTATGGAGATCCAAAAGAAGGGAGCTTTCGCTTAATCTCGGACAAAAAATCAAGTTCGACTTGGGTATGGCATTTGAATAAGACGGATTTGGACGGGATGAAAAAGAATATGTTGTCTGGAAGAACTGGGCAAATAGATCGGCAATTTCCTGATCAGAGTTTGCCGTAGAGTTTTCAAATGATAGCGATGAAGGGTAACAGGCTGATTTACGCTTAGTGTTAACAAAATTATAAAACTGTTTTGGATCTTGTGAAAATTGGACCCTACAACGAGTCAAATAGCTTTTATAACACCGGGCGTTAAGCACGATAAAATTTGACCGAGCCCTTAGGTACCGAGAGAAGGTAGATTGTGAACCGCACATTTTAAATTTATTGAAAAGTCTGGACTTTATATTTTTTAGGTGTGACAACTCTTTATTAAACCACGGAGGTTTATTTGAAATTGACGGATAGTATAACGGAACACACAGATAAGAGAAGGAATTCAATGCATTATAAAAGATATTAACGGCCTTAGCCACGTCAGTGCATGAATAAAATTCGGACCAGTCATAGCCGGATATAAAAGTATTTAAAAGATAAAAGTTTGCCTTACGAAAGCAGCGGAACCGACTTTTCGGATTTTTTATTCAGCTCTGTTCTTACGTCTACAGTCAGTTCTAGAGTTGGATGATAAGGATCTTCTGGTTGTGTAAGTGGTCCCGTTCTTGATAGGCAAACGCCTTCTGAATTTGAAACAAAACACAAGTCCAGTAAACGCCCTAATGAGTTCTTAACATGGTTCACTTGGTATAGCGCAATGTCAAGCAAGCCGTCAATAAAGTCATGCTGCGCTAAAGGAAGCAACATATTAGAGTTTTCGTCAGGGGACCATGTCGCACTAGGTATATTAAAATCACCCAATACTATTAACGGATCTCGATATGACAGTTTTTTGAAAATTGAAAATTTGCGTAAATAGGGAACTCAGATGATGGTGGGATATATGAACAAGTAATATATACAAAACTACCGGGAAACGATCATTTTATACCTAGGAATTCGATGTCATAAAATTCTTCGAAAGTTAGTAATTCAGACGAAAAGGTGGAGTCGACATCAATCAGGACTCCACCTCCTCGTCTGGACTGACGATCAAGCCTATAAATTGTGTACTTACCCGAGAGAATTTCGGAGCTAAGAATATCCGTCCTTAACCAGGTCTCTGTACATACCATAATATTATATGGGAAAGAAAAACTATCCGAATACAATTTAGTCAGCTTACTAAGTAAGCCTCTTGTATTCTGATAGCAAAGAAGAAAAGAGGAGGCTAGTTTTTTGGGACAAAAGAGGAATGGTATTTTCCATTTCCCCTGAACTATTCTTTTTTCTCTTAGCTTCGTACTCTTTTACAAATATGCCCTCGGGCCAGAAACTGGTGGAACACACAGATGCAAAAAGAGCACAAGGAATACCAATCTTAAAAGATGATACTTTCCTAGCATAAGAAAATTTAAATTGTTCGACTTTCAAATCATCAACTTGAATTTTGTTACGGATATAAGCCGTTATATCCAGTGATGAGAGGTCTGGGGCGAGCCGTGAAACAAATACATGTCTTAGCTGGGGCACCCGAACACAACTAACCATTTTTGGTACAACACATGCAACCCTTTTTGGTACTCCGGTATTCCGGACGTTAAATCTACATGTTGGGGCCACTACTTTATTTTGATCGGACAGAGCGAAAGTACATAACGGAGCCACATCGATTCCGGCAACTTCGGATACCGAATCACTTTTTGCCCCCGATATTAGTACCATTTAAGTGGCGCTTAAGATTGGCAGCTGAGCTGGAATCGAATCGCGGGCAGCTGGTTGCACGGCACCTGCCATAGAATGCCCACCGAATGCCCATACTTTTTTGCCCTTTGGGGAATCGGGCTCAGCTAGCATGCGACTAGTGAGCTGCGATTCAAGCGCCACGAGCAGGTCCGTATTTTTACGGCAGTTTCGGATTAATTCCGTAACACTGCTTTTTGTGAGCCGCCTAATAGTTATTGCCTGGTTCTCATATACAATGCATTCATCGCAGTCGTAGCGTAGGCCACTCCTCTTAACGATGGCATCACGAACCAGGCCAAAATAGCCAAGACACTTTGCGTGATAAATTTTATCACATGTATGGCAGGGAATACTTTGCTGTCCAGCCGAGATAACTTTCTTGCAATTTTTTAATGAACAGAAAACCATTTTCGCTGACCACGGACCACTGTGCACTATAGCACTATCGAAAGCGCTTAAGAACTTTTTAATGAGAGATCAACAGAGCCACAGAGCGGGAGCGAAACACCGAATAACTTAGGCACCACGAAACGAAATAGAAACGAAAAAAGAGAGGGAGCGGGATTATTAGCCGATTAACTCCGGTATAAAACGCCTCTGAGAGATATATCGCTGGAGTGCGTGCCGTTCCAACAGCGCTCTACGACAAAGAGAAAGACTGAAAAGAGGGGCAATAGAAAACAATATCAACAAACCAGCACCGAATTGAATTACGATAAAAATTGTTACTAAACACAAGTTAATCACGATGCACTCGCGAAGCGAACGGAAAGTTGTTAGAAAACAGTTAAAGGTGTAGAAACGTTAAAGAGATTTAAGTAAACCCCTGTGATTTCAATAAGACAAATGAAAATTCGGAGCGCAAACAAAAACACGACCGTTCTCTGTGAAGACGCACAAAGATTATTTTCCCATCGTTTCTATAACAGCTATATTAAATTGTTCTCTGATTTAAATTTAAGTAAAACCGTAATTACATAATATTTAAATATTACCAAGTCCCAAAGAACAACAAAAAACATTTAAAACAACAAAGTTATTATTTTTTTGAATTTTTTTTTCCGATTGTTCTTATGGGAGCTATATGATATAGTCCGATCCGGCTCTTTCCGACTTATAAACTACTTGCAAGAGGAAGCCAACTTTTGGAAAAATTTCAAGCAGATGGCTTTAAAACTGAGGGACTAGTTTGCGTAGAAACGGACAGATGGAATCTCTCGACTCTCCTGGTAAAGTTGTTCAAGAATATATTTACTTTATATGGTCGGAAATGTCTCAGTCACTTTTGACTGAAATTATAATAACCTCTGCAAGGGTATAAAAACGGGTCTGATCGGGCGTCCATAACATACATATATACATATATACATTTTTAAAGAAGCTTTATTCTATCGCTATCATAGGAACCAGCGGATAAAGTGGAATAAATTTGGTTGTTTCAAATTATAGGAACAATTCAATTATATCCTTATATAATCATACCTCAGTATGATTATGGTAGTATGACTACCAGGTTACCAAAACTTCGTCTTGCTTAGGTTTACGTTAAAAAAAAAACAAACAAGAAAGGAACCAAACTTCGGTAAGCCGAAGTTTATATGCCCTTGCAGTTATTACAAAACAACTACGTTTCGAGTTCTATGGCTATATTACGAAACAATGACGCTATGTCGACTTTGCGCTGCATTTTGCAATCTTTTCTATGGCAGCTATATGATATTGATTTTGACAAAACTAAAAGCGTAATTCTGATATAGTAATTACTATATCTCAAAGGAATATTCTGATAAAAAGAAAAAAAAATTAATTAACCGTTATTCCATAGTATGTAAATATTACCAAATCCCAAAGAGCAACAAAAAAAAATTGAAAACAATAAAGTTATACTTTTTAAAATTTTTTTCCCGATTGTTTTAATGGGAGCTATTTGATATGGTCGCCCGATCCTGATTGTTCCTACCACTAACCATACAACATATAGGCTGGTCATTTCATACAAGCAATATGGACACTCAAAAATCTTTCCGGGAGGCCCCAGAGCTGTTAGTGGCAGGCCCCAGACACTTCGTGTGCCTTCGGGTTTTTTTCCCTCTCATTCTTATTCTCATTTTGACGCTCGCGCGCTCATTGCGCGAGTTCGGTCGTTCAGTCGCAGAGACGCTCATTTTAAAGAAGGTTGCGCCTGCGCTTGAATTAGTCTTTATATGTATGCGTGTTCATGCATTCTCATACAGGGGCATGATACAATAACAAACATAACATGTTTCTGCCCCCCCCCTAAAATTCAATCGTCGGTAGGGTATGCAGGCACCATCCGCTCGCAGAACAACAACCAAAGCTGATTTGGTTTGAAGTTCTCTGAACCACTTAGAAGCAGTCGGTGTTTTTTGTGACACCGACTGCGATATGCCCTGTTCGTATCTCAGTATATTGATTTCTATTTATTGGAATACATGCATATAAGAAAAACATTTTACTGCTACCACTGATATGAATTTGTAAACCGAAATGAAATTTATGCTGAAATATTAAAAAATATTCTATAACATATAATATTCTTAACCAAATAGTGAATACGCCCATATTGTTAGGGTACCAAATCTGAAAAGTAGCAAAAGACAAAATATTCTTGCCGCATCAAATTGAAATAAACTCACACATGCACCCCTGTATGAGAATGCATGAACACACATACATATAAACCCAATTCAAGCGCAGGAGCAACCTTCTTCAAAATGCGCGTCTCTGCGACTGAACGACCGAACTCGCGCAATGAGCGCCCGAGCGTCAAAATGAGAATAAGAATGAGAGGGAAAAAAACCTGAAGGCACACGAAGTGTCTGGGGCCTGCCACTAACAGCTCTGGGGCCTCCCGGAAAGATTTTTGAGTGTCCATATTGCTTGTATGAAATGACCAGTCTATATGTTGTATGGTTAGTGTTCCTACTTAAATACTACCATTTATAGAAAGACAATACCTTTAAAACTGAGGGACTAGTTTGCGTTGAATCGGACGGACGGACAGACGGACATGGCCAGATCTACTAATAGATCTACCCTCTGCAAGGGTATAAAAGTTATATTTTTAGAATACCTGGTCAAAAATGCACAGCCTCCAAATTTTTTGGAGGATAGTTTCGTAATTACAGTTGTTTATTATTTTTTTTTAATTTACCGGTCTTTTCAAATTATGTATTTTAATTGACATAAAAAGAGAATCGTGGTCGAAAGATAAATATTATCTGGCGCAAAGTTATTCTAAATCGAGGTTCATCGTTGTTGATAAGAAAGATAATCTTTCAATTTCATTTATGTTTTTGGGACTTAATATTAAATACAAATATATTTATTAACATTTTTATCTTAATATGATTACAGAAATTTGTGTGATAGAGATATATTGATCAGTTCTTAACTTGATTACAAACTTTACTTATGCGAAGTTAAAATGCACAACACATTCTGAAAGATATTACTTTTATTACATAAAATCGAGTGAAATTGGGTAATGGAATTTGACAGGGGTACAAAGTGACAGATCATCTTTAAAATTGGAATGTTAGCCAGCCTGGATAAACAAAAAATTTGATGAGCTCGTGTACAAACCGGGACAGATGATGTATCAAAAAAACCAAAAAAACTTTGAAATGTGAAAGAAATAATTTCTCAAGTATATTATTAAAAAAAAGTTGTCCGTTGGGAACCACTTCTGGACATCAGTTTCTCCTACAAGAGTATTGCTAATTATATACTTACTTATCACGATAATCTGACAAAAAGTCGATATACTTAGATATTTAAATGCAATAAAGGCAATGCGTACGTGTTTTTGCGTACAAGTACAAAAGTATACAACGCAAAAATGATCAGTATTTCTTTAAAAATGTTGTGTATTTTTTCTTCGCAATAATATCAAAAGGTTGTTGATCTTATCTTACAAAGCCTGCTTCTTGTACATACATGTTCGTTTAGAAATAATTTTTTATGTCTATTTTATGCACACTATAAAAAGTACTCAATTTTTTAAACCAGTCATTTTTTTTTAAATTAAAAATGTTGCCAAGGGACCAATAATTAAAATTGTCTCGGTAACAAAATCTGAATCGAAATGTAATACATTTTAATGTTAAAACAAATTCTTGCTTATGTCAGCAATTAGATGTTCCGTCGCCGTCGAGCGTAGCAGCAACATTTTCTAATTTTCGGGAAAGTTGCATCTTTCGACAATTTATATCGGTTTCAAGTGCTTCCATAATCTTTAAACGTGAAGGAAAAATAACAGATTAAATCAAAACACATAAATAATAATATTATTACCTGATCCTTATATTTGGTTATGTAAATGTATAATTCTTTTAATGCAGAAATAGTATCAAATTCCTCATTTTGTCTAATTGATAGTTGTTGCATAGCAGTACTCATTTCCTGGTCGCTTATTTGAGGAAGCCTTGATACGTCGCTGTAAAATTGCTTAACCATAATTCTATAGTTCGGAATATCCTGCATATAAACAAATTTTTAAGGTGTTTATGAGAAATAATATATTATTTATTTTAAAAATATTGTAATTTTATATGACTTATTTATAATATTATTTGCAAATTAAATGTCCGGTTAATCATTAAGAAGGTCTCCGCAAAAGGGTAAAGGTCCGATATTTTACATTTCTATTTCCGTTACATGCATAAGTTAACACAGTGACCTGGCAACAGAAAAATTGTCAATCTTACCACTCAAAGCCGGCACGAAAAAAAAACAAGGCCAGCATTATCCAAGGATATTGCACTACGCCAGCTTTAGAAACCCAGGCTTCAGTCAGCGCAACCATAGGTTTTAGCTTTTATTATTAGAATTTATGTACTTAGTATTTAGTCAATCGTGACGGTCTCACTACCCCCAAAGTGTTTTCATTGGCGCAACAGATTAGATTATTATTTTCCTCAGGAAATACTCAACTGGCAACCAAAGCGTTCGAAAGACCCTCGATCCGTTCAGATAAAAAACAAAATATTAAAATTAAAGCAAATTAAATTTAAAACAAGAAAGGAAAGCTAACTTCGGGCGGTGCCGAAGTTGATATACCCTTGCAGAATATTCTGTAAATAATATTCTCCAAAATTATTCATATGATGCATTCTTAATACTCATTCTTAATACTCCTAACTTTAAAAACACCAAAGTTATGGCATTTTCAATCGTTCAGCTATAGGATATAGTCAGCCGATCCCTATAAAATTTGGTAGTTCGGATTGATTGGCCAAATATAAAACCCATAGAAAATACCAACTTCCTAACTTTACAAACACCAAAGTTAAGGCATTTCCTATCGTTCAGTTATGACCAAAGTTATGGTATTTTCTATAGTTATATGGGAGCTATAGGATATAGTCGGCCGATCCTTATGAAATTTGGTAGGTCAAATAAAAAACCCATAGAAAATCACAACTTCCTAACTTTACAAACACCAAAGTTATGGCATTTCCGATCGTTCAGTTATATGGCAGCTATAAGATATAGTCGGCCGATCCCGGCCGTTCTGACTTATATACTGCGTGCAAAGGAAAGAAGGGTGTGCAAAGTTTCAATTCGATATCTTTAAAACTGAGAGATTAGTTCGCGTAGAAACAGGCAGACAGACGGACAGATGGACAGACGGACATGCTGATATCAACTCAGGAGGTGATCCTGATCAAGAATATATATACTTTATAGGGTCGGTGATGTCTCTTTCACTGCGTTGCACACTTTTGATATAAAAAAATATAAATATATATATACATATATATATAAAATATAAAACCCTCTGCAAGGGTATAATTAGACTTCACCAAATTTTTAAGAATTATAAATATTAAACTATTTTAAAATTAAGAATAAAATAATTTAAGGAGCTCCAACTTCTTTAACCCGTCTGAAAAATTCGATTTCTCGAGGTCTGCAAAATAGGACTCTGTGGCGGCGCAACCTCCTCATTCGACGAAAATTTCTGTCCAGCGAGTGACTTTTTCAAGTTTGGAAACAAAAAGAAGTCACACGGGGCCAAATCTGGAGAATATGGTGGATGGGTTAGCAGTTCGTAGCCCAATTCGACCAATTTTGCGAGGGCGGAAGTGTGAGCCGTTACGTTGTCATGATGGAAAGCACTTTTTTCTTCGCCAAATGGGGCCGTATTTTTTGCAATTCGGCGGGGAATCGGCCCATTAATTCGGCGTAGTACACTCCTGTGACCGTTTTGCCTTCTCCAGGTAGTCGATGTAGATCACACCTTGTGAATCCCAAAAAACTGTAGCCATCACCTTTCCGGCCGATGGGACAGTTTTCGCCTTCTTCCGAGCAGGTTCGCCGGGTAAAGTCCACTGTTTCGACTGTTACTTGGTCTCTGGTGTGTACCAGTGGTTCCAAGCGACGCAGAAACTGCTTCGCATTGCGCTTAAACAGCGTCAAACACTGCTCTGAAGTGGTCTCACGGTTGCGTTTGTTGTCCGGAGTGAGCAAACGCGGCACCCATCGCGCCGACAGCTTTCTCATGCCCAAAATTTCATGCAGGATATAACCCACGCGGTATTTTGACATGCCTACTGTCTCAGATATCGCGTATCTTCAATCAGCGGTCTGCCAATACGAGATCGTGGATTTTTGTCACGTTATCCTCTGTGGTAGCGGTTTTCGGGGCACCTGGGCGTGGCTCATCAAAAACCGTCGTGCGTCTACGTTGAAACTCGTTAAACCAATTTTTTTATTTATTCGCCATGGCCTGATGGTATTCCTGTGCAAACCCCTTCACAAATTACCTTATCTCTAGAAACTTTTCTGATTCAGAAAAAATGAAACAAGTTGTCAGCTATCCATAACCTTTTGAAAAAATGACGATGTAAATTATATGAAATTATATCTCCGTGTCAACACGGATTTATTTAACGTAGATCAGCAACCAATAACCTTTCACTTCAGTCGTTAATTACACTCACTTTAGTTAAGCATCTTAATTTATCTGAGTGCAGGGCACAAAGGGTCCTTTTTAAAAATTCTCTTTCTAAAACACGGTTATCTGTTATTTCTGTGTTATCTCCCACCAGGGAGCCTTTTTGGTCGGTTTCTTTTTACATTATTTACAATTACTAACCATTCTCGGGTACTTTTGCACGTAGATGACGTTAAATTATGCCTCCAGGGTAATGAAATTTCCTTCCATTTAAATTTACTTCTGTGGGCAAAAATTAAGGTGAATTTTCAATTAAAAATTCGCGGGCTTAACATTTTGGACTGGTTATTTTTTCTTCAGTTGGCAGGACTGCAGTACTGATACTGACATTGACATGAAATTACCCCCTGATGTCATTCTTAAGGGGGTAATTTCATGTCAATATCAGTATCAGTACTATATTCACGCTTGTGTTCACCGAACGAGCAAGAGTGCATTTTTCGATTTCTACTGTCTGATTTAAATCTGATTCAAATTTTGTTTGCAGAATGAAATTTCGGCTGCGGAAGGATGTTGAGAATGTTGCGGAACGCCTTTGGTGATTCTACTATGTCCCAGAAAAAATTTTATAAGAGGTACAAGGACTTCAAAGAGGGTCGGGAACGTGTTGATGACTTGGAACGCTCCGAACGACCATCGACGTCATCAGGTGACCAACACGTCAATGAAATGGAGGAATAAGTGGTCAAAAATCGTCTGTAGACTGTTAGAGACCTTACTGATATGATCAGAATATCAGAAGGGTCTGTAAAAACCATTTTGAAAGACCATTTGGTCCTACGAAAAGTCAAATCTCGTTTGGTACCGCTCAATTTCTGAAGTTGTTCTTCGTGACCATTTCGCCCAGAATTCGATGCATATCGTTCCGCAACCACCGTATTCTCCTGATTTGGCTCTGTGTGATTTCTGGCTATTTCCAAAACTCAAGGGACCACTCCGGGAATCGCGTTTCGAGTCGATTGAGGATATAAAAGCTTAATCGCCTTTGGCTATGCCGGAAAGGGACTATTTAGCATGTTTCGAGGATTTGAAAAAACGTTGAAATAATTTTTTTTATCGAGAGGGGATTACTTTGAAGGGGATAAAATTGATTTAGGAGAATAAATAAAGAGTTTTCATTTTACAAACAAATTCACCTTACTTTTTGCCCACAGTAGTACAATCCGATTTAGATAACTTTCAAAATTGGTGGAAGCTTATGACATCTAGATTAATTTCCGACAAAGAAGGTGTGCTCAGCACTGAATCTCATCTGCACACATGCTTCCTCCTTCGAGTTCGAGGAAATAATTTTTCTGGGTAGTTTATTAAGTTTTTCTGACCATTTGCTTGAGATGGTTGTTCAACTCAGTTTCAATAATTTATAAGTTTGTAAATATTCTGTCATCCAGAACATAAAATAAAAATAATGTAGAAATGTAAGATCAAAATTTTTAATCATAACAAGAAATCAAAACTTCGGCAAGCCGAATTAACAATTTTTTCTTTTTTTATTTTTCTATGGAAGCAATATGATATATAGGTCCGATTTTAATTTAATTAAAATCTTAATTCAATTGTATTTAAATACTACCAAATCCAAAAAAAAAAAGAAAAAAATTAAAAACAACAAAGTTATACCTTTAAAATTGTTTTTTCCGATTGTTTCTATGGGAGCAATGATATGGTCGTACGATCCGGCTTTCCGACATATAATACATTCTAACTTCAATAGAAAGATTCAAGCTGGATGTTTAAAAACTGAGGGACGGACGGACAGGCGGACTACGTTGCAAACTTTTGACTGAAATTACAATACCCTCTGCAAGGGTATAAAAAAATGGCTTGCAAAAAGAACTTTCTTCAGAAAAAAACTTGCACTTATAAATGAAACTTGGACAAGTCGACTAGATTAATTTAGATGGAAGTTCCGATTTTTGTTCAAACAAAACGAATTAGTTTTGAGTACTTTCAAGGCCACGACTGGAGGACTGCCGCCTTATAACTAATAGCGTTAGTGTAGGGACACGCGATGTGGGTGCCAGGGTCGCATACCGCTAACCGAACAGTTTGAAACACAGCAAAAACACTCACGAAACAGGGCGCCTTAATTAGATGGGAATCATTCTAGATTTCCAGCGGGTCAATGCTGAATTCGTTTTGGACCTCAAATCATTCACAAGCACCCTGCAGAAATCGGAGGCGTAAATGTACCTCAATGAACGTCGAGGTATTATATTCCACAATCCTTCTTTTCCGATTCACAGCCATCCTTCAGAAAGTGAAAATTCGCTAAATCAGCTTACCACGAGAACGCCTCGATGATTGAGAGATCGCTTCATTACAAGGAGAATCTCCTAGTAGCATTCCTAAACATAGAGGTTACTTATAACAACATCGAACATTATCTCTCTCTAATTCTCGCGGAATCTGGTATATTTCTTCTCTTATTAACTTTAACACCAGATAAGTACCATAACTGTAACGAGCTGCCATATTATTTCTTACGCCTGTGACCAGTATGTAAACCCGACAAAGACAAATCTAGATATATAGCTACATCCAGCTACTCATCGCAATGACCATTCCTATTAAGCTAGTTTCTGGTGACAGTAAGCTAGAAAACTGATTAGACTTGCTAAGCGCTATGAATGACAAGACTCTGAGACCTTTAATTTCGTATTAAGATGAGGAAGCGGTTGAACACCGCGGGCATGAGCAATACCTCAATCGTTAAAAAGAACTTACAACTTTGGAATCTAGCAAAAGAACAATTAGATCTTCTCCTAAGCTAGCCGCCAAACTTGAGGCATTGTTTATCTTCCTGAGGCCCAGACCCAAACTGTGTAACACAGAAATTAGTCTGAAATGTAGACTTCGGATTCGTAAATTTCTAAGCGAAACTAGTCCAAGCCCATTTAATTTTTTTTTGACTTAGCTTGCGATGTGGAATTGTACTTTAGTAAGGAAATGTTCGTTAGTATTCCTTTTAGTTTACTTATTTAATTTCTAATAGTTTTTATGGTCACTTTTTTGTGATGCCAGTAAGTAGCTTTACGTAGATACTATATTTCCAATATACTTCGGATTGATTGGTCTAAAATAAAACCCAAAGAAAATCCCATCTTCCTAACTTTAAAAAGTTATGGCATTTCCGATCGTTCAGTTATATGGCAGCTATAAGATATAGTCGGCCGAACCCGGCCGTTCCGACTTATATACTATGTGCAAAGGAAAGAAGGTTTCGTGCAAAGTTTCAATTCGACTGAGCGACTAGTTCGCGTAGAAACAGACAGACGGACATGCTTATATCAACTCAGGATGCGATCCTGATCAAGAATATATATACTTTATAGGGTCGGAGATGTCTCCTTCACTTGCACACTTTTGACCAAAATTATAATACTCTCTGCAAGGATATAAAAATAAAGTAACCAGAAGATGCTACTTTGGTTGTATTTGAAACTGACAAAGAAGACCCTTTGTCAACCAAAGAAAAAAGAACTATCATTGACAAATGAAATAAATAAACAGAAAATTGCAGTGAACAGAACATGCTTCATTGGTTGTATTTGAAACTGTGTTTAGGAGACCTTTTTCAGTTATTAAATTTAAATAACTTCGAATGTAAGTAAATTAACTTTCGGAAAACCAAAGCTTAAAGAAAAGGAAAAGGTCCCTAATTAATATAAGTTCTAATTTATTAATCAAGTTATTCTTTTGCCTGAGATAAAATATTTCCTCTAGCAGTTATCGATTTCCCTTTACATCCCTAGAAAGCTTCGCAGGAAATTATCTGAATTTATATTAGAGCTTGAATTGGCCGTTTCATGAAAGGCTTAGAAAATTATTATTTATTTGATTTTTTAATTTCCTGATGAAGGATTTGCTACACAGCTTGATTGACCTTTTCAAACGGCACTCTCCCATAACGCAAATACTGACCGATTTACATAAAAATACAAAATTATAGATGACGCAAAGTTCTGATTAAAATTATAATATTACAATGTTGTATGGCTAAAGGGTTATAAAAACCTCTAAATCGTTTAAAGACGTAAAATACCGAGTTATATGCATTTTGTTTAAGGCAACCTAAACTATGAACTTAAGTAATTTTAGACAATTGTCTAATGAACAAAACAAGTGCACGAACCTGCTATAAATTAATTGATCAATAATCAACGTTAAAAAGAATTAGCTTAGAAGCTCCTTTAATTGATGAAAGAAATTAACCCAAGCCTGGAGAAGAGGTCAGGAAAAGAGTTCAAATACATTAGTCAACAAAATTGTTGAGTTGGTCAAAAAAGATAATTTTCAAGCCCTTGGGCTATTTAATAATATTCACTATTATAGCAACTGGAGAATACAATTCCACAACACGCTATGTGGATTAAATGCAAACTGGAATAAGTTCCCCTGCTATACATACTGTTCTAATGTTAATGCTGATCAACAAAACATATATATTTTAGGGTTATAGTCTGTTTAAATGGTTTGTATCCTTCTCACTGAAATAATAAGACCCTAAAAGGCTTTAAAATCACACAAGTTAAATTTATTTATTAGAGCGTACGAGTAACCAGAATAATACTAACATTATATAAACATTGAAAATGGCATACTCACTTTTGCAAAAAGCAACTTATTCGACGGAGAATCTTTTCCAAGTCTGTGTTCCGATGTTGAGCAGGCGTCCATAAAAGTCTGCGCGATGACACTTAAACAGGAATCCACACAGAAAGTTTTATTTACGTCAAATATAAAATCTGGATTCTTTATAAAATTAACCCAGAATCGAAGGGGTAAACAGTTTGATTTCCATGCATGCACAATATCTGTATCAGCAATATCATGACGTCGAGCGGCCTCATCTAGTAAATCAAAAAGCCATTTCACTGCAGGTGGTAATTCCTCGTTAACGGTTAAAATAATTGAGAAGAAATCATCAACAAATTTTTGTATTGTTCCTTTAGTTGCCAAGAGGCGTGTTAAGTAGACTTCTGGAATTGTTTTGTTGACCCTTTCATTACAGCTATTTACGCAATGCGATGATTGCATTGCTGGTGACGCTCCAGATAATGCTGAATTTTTAATGTTCATATAATGGTCAGGCAAATTAGGCTTGATAAGATGGTAAAGTCGAGGCTGATGCAAGCCTGACTCGATGTCATTATTTATTATAATATGGCTTTGCGAATTATTAATAAAATAAACTGTAATGCAAGTAAAATAATTACGTTAATTAGTCTATTGATGTATTGGTGTTTAGTACTTACAATTGTGGTATGGAGCTGGATTTTGGTTTTTACCATACGGTATATGGTAATTATCGTTTTGTCTCGCTATAAGTGACATTACAGCAGATTCTTTAACTCCATAATGAGCCAATGTGTTAAGCCGTTTCCATCCGTTAATTGTTTTTGTGGTTAAGTCTTCGTCCTGTAATGTGAGATGACCTCCTCGACCATGTCTCCATTCTAAATCCACTTCGTATACAGAGGGTCTCATAGAAAACGGAGTATTTTTAAAAATTGAGTCGAGAATTTTCAGTTTGACTTGAGAAATGGTATCCCAATCGTTAACACGACATTGGACCTTTTCATCAAGATCATCTTGTAGAATATGTAGTATGACAACAGAATGGGTAACTTGTTCATGCAGAAGCCGTTCTTCTGAAAGTGAGTAACGAGCATCGTTGGTTATTGCGTCCACTAAGCCCTTCTCGATTTGATGCTTGATTGCCTTGAACAGCAAAAATAAATTGGATCCAGCATACTCCTTTAGGTAATCGTACATACAAATTGCTAGGTAGTTGGTTAACATTTTTTCAACTACGCTTTCAGTACGACGTAGCATTAGCTGAGGATGCTTGCTGGCAAGTGATTTATCAATTAAACGCAATAAAAGGGACTTCAAGATTTCCGTGGCATATTCCATTTTGTTCATTAGAACAACCATAAGTAATGAAGCGACGTTAACTCGGTCACGTATTGAAAAAGATGACCTTTGAGCCTCTAAAGTTTCAATGAACATAAGTAAAAAATATTTATTACCAATCAGTTGTTCAAATTGTATCATAGCAGCATCATAGTTAGTGTGTGGACTACTTCCGCGAAATTTTGGAGAATTTAAAATGGGGTGATCTGATACACCGGGAAAAAACACTTTCATAATATAGTTGACGTGATCTAACGTTGGTATGCCAGTGCTTTCCAAATCAGCTGTTAGGTCGGTCATGTCCGTTTGAAGCTCCGCAAACGCCTGTTTACACTCAGAACGTACATTGCTTTCCAAGGTAATCATTTGAATCTGAATGCGTTTGTATTCACGTTCTGCTTGTGTTGATTTTCTTCTGAAAATTATTAGCACGATGACCAGAACAATGACAAGAACTGCTACCGTTAACATAACGACGAACAAGGCATGTGAGAAGACATAAGGTTTATTTAAATCATATTTCAAATATCCTATGACGAAACGCAGATTCCGACCTACTTTAACCACAACAAGAGGTAAGTCCGTAGATTGATCCACACCATTTTCATCAGTTGGGAGTGGTTGCTGCTCCGGTGGAATGCACAGAAGTTGTGTAAGTGCCAAACTGGTAATGTTGCATTGAGTGGTACCAATGGTTACATTAACATCGTATTCATCAGCTGCCAAATTTAATAGCTCGCCTTCTATAACCAAGCTGTCACCCTTGTAGAGTTTAATACCGTCATTAGGAAATGGCAAATATTTGGGATCCGCTAAATAAACTATGGTGCTTCTTATATCATGAAAATATTTATTTAAGTCTCGGACAAGCTGTACATTATCCATTACAAAGCTTAGTTGTAAATTTAGTTGAGTTTCATGAACCTTTACAAAAGTTGTGACATCCATATTATTATTGCCGAAATAGCTAGACGCGCTTCCTCCAGTTGTGTATTTGTGAAAGTTTTCTACGAAGTCCGCTCTTCGCTTTTGTCTAACCATTTCATTTTGAAATCCATTTTCAGTTGTCGGAGAAGTGTTTCTAAATTCCACTTCCGAATTAAAAACATTGTCGGCATTTTTAAAAGTTTGAAATTTATGATTAACAGGAGGGGATGGGCACTCCATTTGGTTTGAGTTAATTACAATGCAAGGCGTTTTGTTTACTCGCTCGTTGTCGAAGAAAACCTCCAGCTCAGGTTTTTGAATTGAGTCGAGATATATTCCATGAACAGTCAGAACGCGACCACCACTAACAAAACTGCGTAGAGGTTTGATTTGCATTATTCGCGGGTCCTGGGTATAATTAAAAATAGAACAGGGCTGCCTCGGTGGCGTTCGGAATTGATAAGAAGCGAAGTTATTCCGTGCCGGATTTTTGTTAGTAATGCTTGGAGCCGAGATCTGGCATTCTAATGTTCGGTTGGCGCCATCAATAACCAGGTGGAGTGAGCGTATTGGTTCTGGTTGCGTTGCCTCGGATGTAGTACAGCTAACTTGAGAAGAAGAAGCTTGACTTACATTTATGTGGCACTCATACTCATCTAAAAACGCACGCATAGTTGATCCAATGTTCAAAAACTTTCCTATTAATGACAATTGTGTTCCCCCCGATCTGGGTCCAATCATAGGATATAATCCTGTTAACAGCACATTCTTAAAATGAAATTGTACACTTGATTCAGTATACCCAGCATCATTTGCGACCTTAATTGGTGCTGACATTTCATACACCGCTGCTCCAGTACGGCACTCAATCTTCACAGATATTTGGTAATTTACAAGTTCACACGGAACCGTTCCGATAAATATTTTACCACGTACGTCTTCTTCGCGAATACCCAAATTACTGCCTTCAATTGTAATAAGAGTTCCACCTTCAATTGGTCCCGATAAAGGTTTAATAATATCGATCCTTGGTAAAGGACACTCGTTTTCTGTAGCCATTTTAGATGCTGCGCTGATAGAACTTCTGTCTGTTATACAAGTCTCATTATATACACATGAGCTGCTGCACCAGGCACATTTGTATTTTGGATCACGAGTTACACATAAACTGCAATCAGCATGATCCCTATGAGAGCCTAGTACGTCGCACTTGTACAATGTAACGATTGCTGTGTCCACATAGTGTTGGAAATTCCAAGTAACTACAACCTTTGCTTCGTACTCATGTGTATTAGTCTCGTAGAAATAGGGTGTTTTTTCACAAACAACAATTTTGTTCGACTCAATATGCGCAGGCAGTAGCATTTGAGCAGCTTCAATATGAATTGTGCACAAAAAACCTGCATGAGCGCTTTTGGGTTTTGGTAAGTTTTCAATCTCTAACCGAATTTCTTTTGGCACCCGCACAGGTAAAAGAATAGCCGGACGATTCCTTTTCAAATGGGGGCATTGACCAACAGCACTAATAGCAATTTCTACATTACGGCATTTCAATGATTTATGGACACACTTGTTGTCAAAAGTACACCAATTGCAGCCCCAGGAACTGCGCACACATTCTTGACAATTTCCATGATGTGAACAATCAAAGAACGCAAAATATCTCGAAACAAAGTCCTTATTTGTCTCCGAACTTCTTACTGACAATGGAACCAATACGTGGTCAGTATTAGTAGGTATAACCGGTCTTTCATCAAGTGGGGGCGTAGCGCATCCAAGTCCATTGTCCAGAATTTCAGCATCAATGGGTGTAGAATTTCCAAAGACACATCGGTACTTTGCATTAAAAGGTTCTGGTAATGTTCGAATTATTAAATGGAGTTGGGTTAGCTCGGTGATTGGTATTTTTTCTGGGATGATAGATTCAAATTCAATGCATTGCTGACCACTTCCCAATGAAAGCCATCGTGATGCTGATGTATCTCGCTGACAAGTTGACCGAACAGTGCACCGTTTTTCCAAAGAGCACCATCCACAGAACGGGTCTCGAGACTCGAGGCAAGCTGAACAATTTGTGTAAACAGAACAGTGCTCAATTCTAAGTTTAGTAATTTTCCGTTGAGATAGAACGTAAAGAAAATCCTTTTTTGGCGACATCATTGTATTTGGCAGTATACGATTTCCAGCATCCACAACTATTTCTTCGTACTCACCTGGATTTTGACCAGATAACAGAACCTTTTTTATAACTCCCATGTCTGTCCCAAGAAAAGCTAGGGAATGTTGTTGATCAGTCGTTGAAGTAGCAGTTACTGATGTAATGGACACGTTATCAAAATGAAAGAGAGCATGGGTAGTGATAGGAGAAACTCCGCTTATCTTAAGTCCTACAGAGCAAAAGTTGTAAATGTTACCGAGCGAACCAACAATTGGACATCTGCCATCATTAATGGTGCCCGATATATAACCTAAATTTCTATCTTTTATGGTACCGTTAAAGCACAGGTGAATATTTTCAATAAACATGTCTTCAATATCTTTAATGCTATATATACACATTGCCGACCTGCTTTCTGGCTGATCGCTTATCTCTTTTGATGGCGAAAACACTGTAACTAGTACGTGATCATCTTTTTTTATTCCCATTTTCTGAGCTAATTTTTGGCTGGCTGGTGTTATCTTAGCATCACGTAATATGTTGTAGTCGATGTTGCTTTCAGTTGCCGTGCATTGAATAGTTATTTCAGTGTAACTGTCATAATTAGGATCAGTAATACATATACGAGCCAAACGGGTTACATAACCTGCTTCATCTGCCAAATGTGATTTTTTTTGAACAATTACAAAATACGCATATTCGGAAGAATTGAAGCCATAAACGTAATCGACCAGAAAATGGTCTCGATATTTAACATCAATGTTAATAATTGATTGCTGTATTGAAAACTCTGCGTAGTTTAGATCATCAAGGCGTCGGGACGAGATAGCAGGCACGTCATGACGATAATCACCAACGTTTGTAAATGTGGTTCCTACGTATAATATATCTTCCTCTTTCCATGAATATCTTGACGGACCCACAAATGCATAAGTAGATGCATTTTCATCATTAGCAGCCAATGGCACTGCAAAAAACTGAGGCGTTGCTGGGAACCGTGGCAGGCTGTAAATTTCGCAGGCTCCTGTCAATAATAATATATATAATTTATTATTTTTAAGAAAATAATAATCATAATCATAATATAATTAAGTTTTTGAATATTATCCAAAAGGTTACATTGACATGTGTATTATATATTCAGTGAAAAGTTTGTAACGTGGAGGGTAATTTCGGACCCTGAAAAGTATATATATATCAGCATCACCAGGCGTCTCGATATAGCCATGTCTGTCTGCCCGTTTCTATGCAAACTAGTCTTCATTTTTAAAACTTTTTGGATAAAACTTTTTAAAGTATTCCTTCTGTTGCATAAGTCGGAACGAACTGTATCGGCTCATATAGCTCCCATAGGAACAAAAGGGCAAAAAAAAATATTGTAGCTTCGTTGTTTCCTAACACTCAGAGATATAGTACTTTTTTGGCTATTTCAGAAATACGGTTTTGTGTTTTTAACAATCAAACAACTATATCATATAACTTCCATAGGAAAAATCGGGAATAAGAGAATAAAATTATAAATTCTTTATTTCTTAACATATAGCCATACAATTAGAGGTATAGACATTTTTTCAATGTCAGAAATACGGTTTTAGTTTTATAAAAATTGGCGACTATGACATACTACCATATCAAAGAAACAGTATCGAAAAATCGACATAGCTTTATTGTTTAAGCCATACACGCATAAAAATCGAAATATAAAATATTAAATTTATGAAACAGCTGCAAGGGTATATAAACTTTATTAGAAAGAGTATTAGTATAATCAGACCATATACGCGAAAAAAGGCACCATCAACAAAATTTTTAATGAGCATTCTTCTCACGTTCGGACGTTGATGCAATATGAGCAGCGCAAACAAGTGTCCTATATGACAACAAAGCAGTGCTTGGGCGATCGCGAGAAATGAAAAAGGACAATATAGAAGCAGACAGAGTAAGTTAGAATACATACGAAACTAATAATAAAACTCATTTTGTGCTAAGTAAGCTAAATTAATGCTTTTAGGGTTGGCAAAGAGTCGGTAGTATAAATAACATTGTATTGTCCATTATAGTTATTACACAGTACTCGAAAAGGTTTATGCATATCATAATTAGATCCTTAAAGATTTAAAGTAAGAGGGTATAGTTCCTAGTAATTCTATTAGGCACAGAGAAGTTTAGACGACCCAGTATATCGGGACTCTGTACATCCCCATGAATAAGTTTATGAATAAAAGCAGTGCCAAACATCGTTCCACGGTTTGATAAGGATGGTATTAATTAGAAGTCTACTAGAGTAGGATGATACAATAAGGCTCGCCTTCCGGTTAAGGCCCCGTATAGTAAATAATAAAAAGTTATCTTGTACTGACTTTATCTGGTCTATATGTACACATTACTGAGGATTCAAAACTGCTGAACAGTACTCCAGGATTAGCCAGACTAGTGAAATGACCAGTCTTCTTAATCATCGAGTTCCTTTGACTACTACGCAGACGGAACGGCCGGGATCGTTCGACTATATCCTATAGCTGCCATTGATAGGAAATGATAGAGGTATAGACATTTTTTCAATGTCAGAAATACGGTTTTAGTTTTATAAAAATTTACGACTTGCACATACTACCATATCAAAGAAACAGTATCGAAAAATCGACATAGCTTTATTGTTTAAACCATACACGCATAAAAATCGAAATATAAAATATTAAATTTATGAAACAGCTGCAAGGGTATATAAACTTTATTAGAAAGAGTATTAGTATAATCAGACCATATACGGAAAAAAAGCACCATCAACAAAATTTTTAATGAGCATTCTTCTCACGTTCGGTCGTTGATGCAATATGAGCAGCGCAAACAAGTGTCCTATATGACAACAAAGCAGTGCTTGGGCGATCGCGAGAAGTGAAAAAGGATAATATAGAAGCGGACAGAGTAAGTTGGAATACATACGAAACTAATAATAATACTCATTTTGTGCTAAGTAAGTTAAATTAATGCTTTTAGGGTTGGCAAATTGTCGTTAGTATAAATAACATTGTATTGTCCATTATAGTTATTACACAGTACTCGAAAAGGTTTATGCATATCATAATTAGATCCTTAAAGATTTAAAGTAAGAGGGTATAGTTCCTAGTAATTCTATTAGGCACAGAGAAGTTTAGACGACCCAGTATATCGGGACTCTGTACATCCCCATGAATAAGTTTATGAATAAAAGCAGTGCCAAACATCGTTCCACGGTTTGATAAGGATGGTATTAATTAGAAGTCTACTAGAGTAGGATGGTACAATAAGGCTCGCCTTCCGGTTAAGGCCCCGTATAGTAAATAATAAAAAGTTATCTTGTACAGACTCTATCTGGTCTATATGTACACATTACTGAGGATTCAAAACTGCTGAACAGTACTCCAGGATTAGCCAGACTAGTGAAATGACCAGTCTTCTTAATCATCGAGTTCCTTTGACTACTACGCAGACGGAACGGCCGGGATCGTTCGACTATATCCTATAGCTTCCATTGATAGGAAATGACATAACTTTGGTGTTTGTAAAGTTAGGAAGTTGGGAATTTCTATGGGTTTTATTTTTGGTTTTCGGCTCCAATCGAAGTTAGCTTTCCTTTCTTGTTCACAGTAATATGGTCCAAAGCTTAAGTTTTGGACCAAGGACGCCACAACATGCGTGATGTTAGACAACGCACAAAACCCCAGAGTATACGTGGCATATTGTGAGTTCACCCTGAAAATGTCATTACATTACACTTAGAGTTATTTAAATCCAAGATTTTCACAACACCATGTTTGAAAAGCATTTAGGTCCGATTGGAAGTCTGAACTGATGGAAATTTCGTTATATTGCAGGCATAACTTAACATCATCTGCGTACACACTTTGTTAAGACTAGTAACTCGGATCAAATTAGAGATAGAGTTTTTAAAGAGCACTAGTTAAGTCCTACCACCATCTACGTCAGTCTACTTGTTCTTTCTGAATTACAAAAGACGCTGTCGTCGTAGATCTTCGCCTTATAATTCCATGTGGAGATAAATTTGATCTACAAAGATGTTGCATGTGGTTTTCTAATACCTCTGTAATTGCTTGTATTCGAATTATTTCTGGTCTTATGAAGGGGAATAACAAATGACTCTTTCCAAATAAGATAGGGTAAATTTGTGCCGGGGTCTACACAGAGGTTCAGCGCAGTATCTAAGCACACAGCTTGGGATTCCGTCGAAACTCGGTGAATAGACTGGTTAAAATTTATGGAGATCCGAGGAAAAGGGAGCTTTCGTTTAACCTCGGACAACAAATAAAGTTTGACTTTCATATGGCATATGATCAAGACGGATTTGGACGGGATAAACATTCTGTTATAGATTAGTATTTGCGTAGAATTTTCAAATGATAGCGATGACCCAGCTTGTTACCTAACATGCTGATTTAAGCTTAGTGTTAAGAAAATTTTAAAACTGTTTTGGATCTTGTGAAAACTGGACTTTACAACAAGTCAGATAGCTTTTATAACAACGGGCGTTAAGCACGCTAAATTCATTCCGAAAGCAAATAAGCTTCCGGCGACCCGTCACGGTCTGACATCTGACAACGAATCAATCGGAACACAAACGTTGCTTCAAATTTTGCCCGTGGTTTAGTGTGGCATTCGCTTTCTGGTATTTTTTCGTAAGAGGCGCCTCTTGCTCACGTCAGTCGACAAACGCTGATTCGCAGAGTTCAGAGACGACAAGAAGCCGTGGTCGATCCCACCAATTCGTTAATTGAGACGGCCGCGGAGACGGCCAAAGGTAAAAAGCGACGAGTCCGTCGATACTATCCCCGGTCCCTCGTCAAGGCTTTCTCGGTCGGTGTCCACGATGGCTCAAACTGCGGTACACATCGCCCTCAAAAAGATTATTTCCACAGGACTGGGAATGGGTGAAAACGGGAGTAGTTTAAAGACTTTTTAGACGTGATAATAGACGGTAACATCAAGTTGGTCTGATCTCAAGGATCATTCCAAATAAAGTAATTTTAACAGATGAGCTGAGTCATTTATAAGCTTGTAAAGGAACATCACAGATTCAAAAAGCGCAACCCTTCCTTTAAAGAGGGCAGTCGGCGTCCTGCCTGATTTTCCTAGTGCAAATTCATCTTGATAATGATTATATTGTGGAAACCATAAATTGAAGCAGTACTCTAGCGTAGAACGAACTAGGGAAACATAAAGGATAAACGGGTGGTCAAAGTTAGTAGACTATTAGCTTTGTTGGAGAAGGTAGACACGTGACGATAACAGCAAATCTTATCGAACAGGGCCGCATGCATCCGCATACATAATAACTTTGGAGGACTCCATTATTTGGGGGAGATCATTAAGAATTAGATTGAGTAGTATCAGACCAAGATGGCTGTCATTTCTACAAATAAGTTACCAGTTCCTTGGTCATTTGAGGCAAATATATTGTTATTTTGAAGGGATGGGCTGGGAACATATTGTAATGAGTATAATAGTTTAGAAACAGAATAGATGGATAGATCCAGGTTTCAGTAATGGCTATCACGTTTGCGTCAAAGGAGGCAGTATTGAAATGCAGTCCAACGGGTTTGTATATTAAATGGAGAAAAATTTAGTTAGTTTTTTTGGAACCGTAGCTTAAGGAGTTTAAAGACAATCATACCCAATGTCAAAAAAATAGACATTTATACTTAGCGATATTTAATGAGGTGAGACTTAAATTAAGTAGTTAAAGCTACTCATAATGGTGGCATATGATTATAATACGATAAAAAATTAAAAGTTAAACAAATACGTTATTGTCAAGAATTAAACACATCAATGAAAATCAGTTGTCTCTGTATTTAAGTTTGCAGATCGGAAGTATACTGACGCCGCACAATGGTCCCAAATACACTTGTCCTTTTTAATATAAATTCTAAATATCTGTATATTTTTTCGTCAATCCGTTGTGGAGTAATAGAAATTTAACCATTGTCGAAAAGTTCCCGCCCCGTTGTACTTTGGCACTTAGCTGACTTTGAGTGGCCGCCAAAAAAAAGTAGAGTTGCCGCTTAGTTTTAAAAAATTAATTATTTTTGTTAGAATACCTATTTTTTAAATGTTTTAGTATTTTTAAAAAATATTTTCATGAAATTTTGGACTTTATGCCAACAAAAATGACTATGACAACAAAAATGATTGTGCGCCGTCTAGCTTGGTTTAAATGGTTTTGGCCATTGAGCTGTTGCGCTTTGTCTTTGATTTTTCGCGTGTGTATATGCTTAGACAATTTTTTTTTACTACTTAAAATTAAACTTAAAATTTTAGTTTCCGCCCTTAGATTTTAATTTTTAGGTACTTCTTGAAGTCTGGATTAAATTTATTAGAAGAGTCTAATTAATACGTGGTAATACGCCCCTTATGATTTCTTTCTGGTTTATATATGTTAATGGTTCAATAGAAAGACTTCTGTTTTGGGACAAATATATTTACAGAAAGTATTTTTGTTGCAATTATTATGTAGTACCTTTATTTTGATTATACTTGACGAAGGTATTTTATACAACCAATCGTTATGATATAGTTTTCGGATCTGTCTAATATTTTGTTATATCACTTTACACTAATATGTTGTGCAATGTTTTAAGTCTCTACCTACACTATAAGTATTTTTGACCGCCCTCCCTAAACACCTCCGACCACTGTGTAATGCCTCAAAGAAATTGGTGATACATTGAGTTAAGTGAGTACAGGAGCTCAAAGAAGTTGGGTCGACTAAAAACGAATTTTCGAAAAATGAATAGCTTAATCGTTTGCCCATTTTTTGCCCATGTTTGCCCACCTTTTAATTTTTTTTGCCCACCTTTAGTTTCGAAAATATTGAAAGTTCGAAAATTTTCGAAAATTTTCGAAAACATAAAAGTTGACTTTTTTGAAATTTTTTTTTTTTAATCGCAAGAGAATCGTTTGCCCACGTTTGCCCATCTTTTAGAATTTTGAAAAAATTAATAGTTTTGAAAATATTCGACTTTTAAGTTTTGATCATATTTACCTGCAGAAAAAATTGTTTGCCCACCCCTTAAAAATCGTTTTTTCGAAAAAATAAAAGATGCCCATGTTTGCCCATCTCGTCAAATTTAAGAATTTAAAAAAAAAATCGTTTGCCCACCTCTTAAAAATAGTTAATTTTGACAAAAACGTTTGCCGACGGCTTAAAAATGACATTTTTTAACAAAAAACGTTTGCCCACCCCTTAAAAATCGTTATTTCGAAAAAATAAAAAATGCCCATGTTTGCCCATCTCGTGAAATTTAAGAATTTAAAAAAAAAATCGTTTGCCCACCTCTTAAAAATAGTTAATTTTGACAAAAACGTTTGCCGACGGCTTAAAAATGACATTTTTTAACAAAAAACTTTTGCCCACCCCTTAAAAATCGTTATTTCGAAAAAATAAAAAATGCCCATGTTTGCCCATCTCGTGAAATTTAAGAATTTAAAAAAAAATCGTTTGCCCACCTCTTAAAAATAGTTTATTTTGACAAAAACGTTTAAAAATAATTTTTTTGCAAAAAAAAATATAAGATACCCGATATAAGGCGACAAGTGTTCCAGGCTTACAATTCTGCAATCATAAATTTATGGTTTTGGAAAGTACAAGTTATAAAAAACCCTAAACCTACAAATTTATGATGGCGCAATTGTAAACCTCAAACACTTGTTGCCTTTTAAAAAATTGTTTTCCTTTTCGCTTCTCATATTAGGTCTATTTGTCATTCGGGGGTTCTTAGATTTTTTACCTGAAGCACAGGGTTGGCATTTTTAGGGTTTTTTATAACTTGTACTTTCCAAAACCATAAATTTATGATTGCAGAATTGTAAGCCTGGAACACTTGTCGCCTTATATCGGGTATCTTATATTTTTTTTTTTGCAAAAAAAATTATTTTTAAACATTTTTGTCAAAATAAACTATTTTTAAGAGGTGGGCAAACGATTTTTTTTTTAAATTCTTAAATTTCACGAGATGGGCAAACATGGGCATTTTTTATTTTTTCGAAATAACGATTTTTAAGGGGTGGGCAAACGTTTTTTGTTAAAAAATGTCATTTTTAAGCCGTCGGCAAACGTTTTTGTCAAAATTAACTATTTTTAAGAGGTGGGCAAACGATTTTTTTTAAATTCTTAAATTTCACGAGATGGGCAAACATGGGCATTTTTTATTTTTTCGAAATAACGATTTTTAAGGGGTGGGCAAACGTTTTTTGTTAAAAAATGTCATTTTTAAGCCGTCGGCAAACGTTTTTGTCAAAATTAACTATTTTTAAGAGGTGGGCAAACGATTTTTTTTTAAATTCTTAAATTTGACGAGATGGGCAAACATGGGCATCTTTTATTTTTTCGAAAAAACGATTTTTAAGGGGTGGGCAAACAATTTTTTCTGCAGGTAAATATGATCAAAACTTAAAAGTCGAATATTTTCAAAACTATTAATTTTTTCAAAATTCTAAAAGATGGGCAAACGTGGGCAAACGATTCTCTTGCGATTAAAAAAAAAAAATTTCAAAAAAGTCAACTTTTATGTTTTCGAAAATTTTCGAAAATTTTCGAACTTTCAATATTTTCGAAACTAAAGGTGGGCAAAAAAAATTAAAAGGTGGGCAAACATGGGCAAAAAATGGGCAAACGATTAAGCTATTCATTTCTCGAAAATTCGATTTTAGTCGACCCAACTTCTTTGAGCTGAGTACAGGACTTACTTTAACTGTACTTAAAACCAAAACTTCTTATTTAAAAAAAACATCTCTTAAAGAGGTAGAAAAAAGTAGTGACAATCACACCTTCACCGTGCAATTTTTCTGATATCAAAAATTTGTGCCCAAAATAAAATACACTTTTAAAATTTCATTTTTCATGTGGACAAAAAATGAGTCTATCCTTTAATTTTGTATGTTGAAAGTATGATCGTCACGACATTTTACTTGTTAAGACTTGGGTTTTTTTTCGATAAACGTATGGGGTATTGATATACATAATAGGTTTGTATACGTATGAATATGTTAAAAAATGATTTTATGTCGATTTACCAATGAAGTTTTCGGTCGTATCTCCCATCCATGGCATCTATCACAAAGTCGGTCGATTTTTACAAAATAAAAAAATTGTAATTATTTTTTACTTTTCCCAATTGTTCAGCTCTATGAGAGATAAATAATGTAGTCTACTTATCCGCCCCGTTACGACTTATATACAATATAAATAGGAAAATAGTGTTAGAATTTATATGGTCGGAAACGATACTTTTACTGCGTTGCTAAGTTTTGAACTCCTGGAAATGTATAAAAATCAAACTGCGTGGTTATTTAGACCCACGTTTTTAAATTTTAGAAATATCGGACTACTACATCCCATGAGAACAAGCGTTTTTGATTGATGCTGAAATTTGTGATATAAGTATATATATTACTAATCCATTTTTTTAAGACCTTGGTATATAAACATTGGCTTATCGAAGCTAGCCTTCTTTCCCATTAATTAAAATAGCTCTCTTATCCAAATTGATATTTTTTTCAGGAATTAAATTTTAAACCATAAACCGTAACCGCTTAAATCATTTGTTTTTGTGAATATTTGTACGTGTCTAGAATTTTACCTTGACGAATGCTACCACACGATATAAGAATGCCATCGTGAGCGTAGCTTACTACCAGAATTTTATTGTAATTGTTGACCAAAGTTGTCTCTATATCGTCCGGACATCCTCCGGCATGGCATTGTGGTGAATCATTTAAGGGTCCAGTAACAGCCTCAGACAGCACCCGTAAGTTTTCGTTAAGTTTAAGTAATTTATTTGTTGCACCCGCAAACAAGACATTGTGCATAAAATCAAAACTGAGATGTGTAAAATAATTTTTAGATGGATAGTCTCCACCAGTTTCTATATTATATATTCCTTTCGAGCGATTTCCATTGTTAGGTGTTGTTGATGGAGCTGGTGTTGAAGGCAGGTTAAACTGGGCGACAATATCATTTGATGAAAACGAGACCTGCGCCGGTATTTCTTTTACGCAGGTTACGAAATGATGTCGCCAACTGAATATGGTGATAATACACAGCCCATAAAATATGTTTAATAAGTAAGCACAATACAAGTCTTTTCGCAGCATATTTATTATTATAGTTTTTAGGTTTAATTTTCCGATCAGCTTTTAGTGGTTTTAGAGCATCAATTCTCCGGCGCATTTCAAAGAATTACATTATCCGTCCTTAAACCAATTTGCTTTTCTCAAAATATTGTAAAACATCTAGCACCTCTTTTTATCTGATGCACTAAGTTAGTTGCATTAAAGCAATAAATTAAAATTAAAATTGGTCATTGCTTCCGATTTGCAAGCGACCTTTTGTTCCACATTTTGACAACTGTTTAATCAGCGTAAACAAATTGCTTTTATTTAAAATTCACGAAGCAACGCTTAAACATTGTGTGTACACTATTAACGCTAGAGCTGGGCAAACTTATCACGGTGGAATCGATCAGACATAGGTTCCATATCGAGTTTTAATACCCAAATCCCACAGAGCACACCCCAGCGGAACGGCTGGGATTTTGACAGAAGTGAAACTTCTGTTCCCATCTAACATCCAAAAACATCCTTCTTCTATTATTTCTTAAATTTTAATCAACTGAAATATTACGACTGAAATATTATTATAAAATGTATGATAATTACCGAAAAAGGACAAGTTCTTGGTGGCAAGACATGCAAGTACACATAGCCTAATAAACACATATCGGCTAAATAAGACGCTCTTCCCATAAAGTCCATCCGTTCGAAACGGTTGGGATTTTTAATAGATGTGAAACTCGGATTCCCGCAGAGCACATCCACCATCCGATAACAGCTGATTTGAACAGCTGTGGCCAATCATTCTAGCCTGTTGGATTTTGCACAACAATTAAAATGAGCACAACATCGCCAGAAATACCAAATCGGATTAACATGTCTGCCAGTCTGCAAAAAAATATTAACAGCTATTGCCCAATATTGTCTAAATGGTAACAAATCAAATTCATTAAATATAACTATGTTGGTTTTTGTTTTATTATAATTTCATATTATTTTTAATGTCAAGGATGGCAAACAGCCAAGCTCAATTCAATAACATGATCTCGGTCTGTGCTCTTTGCTTATTCAGCCTTTCTCGAGCTGTATCTCTAAAAGCTCGGACTTGTGGTGCACCTTTGTGCGCTTTGCAAGGGGCGCAGAGCTGCCTGAGCTTTAATTATTTAATTATAAAATTTAAAAAACAACTGTTAAATTTAAATTGTATTGATTTTTTTAATTTCTTTGTACAGCGGCAGAATTGTCTTGCCAAGGTAGTTGATATTTTAAAGGCTCTTTCCCGCAAATACGATATTTGAATTTTAACTGCTTGTTTACAACACCAGCTGATTGACAGTACGACCGTAACACTCTAAAATCTGATGAACTCTCGAAATGTTGGTCAAACTGGAAAGATTAAAGTTTTTCCGCCAGCGTACTTGTTTGTCGATCTGAGTACTAGGCTTATGGTAAAGTGTTTTCTGTAATGATGTTCTTGTTCCAAAATAGTCGTTACTAGGACGCTAACCATTTCGGACTAAATTTTTCATGAAGTAACCAAAGTTTAAATAACACAGATTTTAAAAGACAACGACTTCCCAAATCTAAAAGGTTTAAAACATTATTAAAGACACCGAAGTGAAGCGGAAATTAGGATATAATGGCGGGTAACTTTTCAAAATGGAAGTCGAGTGCCTCGACTATTAGATACCCGTTACACAGTTCAAATTATCAAAATGAATTCGGCGATCTCTTAGAGCTGGCAGCTTTACAGCACGAGCATCAGCACCAGCTCATCTTTAGCGCAGGCAGCTTTTGTCCTGCACCAACAGCTGTGTTCATGTTTATGTTTTTTTTCCTAGTGAATGTTTCAATTTTCACTGTCAAGAAGAAGAACTCAGAGTTGCACCGAAAAAACATCGCCTAACTATCGGCAAAACCTTATGGACCATCCGTTTAACGGATGGTGGATGGATCTCTGTGGAAAGACAGCAATAATTCCGAGTTTTATACAGAAAAAACTAAATGTAATAAGTTAACACTATTAGTATATTAAAGTTTAGTATATAAAGTTTAAATACCATTTTAGTATATTACTATCATTATTAGAGCCTAGTATCCAGATAGCGTAAAAACTTTAATCTTTGCAGTGTAACCAAAAGTTTGAGAGTTCATCAGATTTAAGCGTGCTACGGTCGTACTGTCAATCAGCTGGGTTTGTTGACAAGCAGTTATAATTCAAATATCGTATTTGCGGGAAAGAGCCCTTAAATAATATTATCAAATACCTTGGCCAGACAAGTCTGCCGCTATACAAAGAAATTAAAAAACAATTCAATTTAAATTTACAAGTTGCTCATTTTAATTTAATGATAATTATTTGCTAATTTAAAGTTCATAGCTGCACTTTTATTGTGTTTTTCGTAAATTTTTGACATATGAAACATTTTGCTCTGACAAGAGGCATCCCAGAAGTATTAATGTTATTTTGTCCTCATATGTAAACTCCTGCAATCGACTTTTGCGGGTTTTTTGATTTTTTCCCTCCATTTTTTAATATGTTCAGTGAGAAGCGCACGCCGAAAGATTAAATTTTTTAATCTTTGCGCTAGGGTTCACCCAAAGTTCATTTCCGCAGACTGGCAACGCTATGGAATTTTCTGGTATTTTTTTCGTCGATCAGGAGACCGACGTGAAAAAAAGGCCCGACGAAAAGTAAACGCCAGCTGTTTGCCTCTCGCTCTCTCTCATGACTGGCGTACGGTTTTCGTCGATCTGGATACTAGGCTTATATAATTAAGAATATGCTGCTAGAGCTGGGAAACTATCGATGGTGGTACCATTCAATATTTTCGATGGTTTGGGAACAAAAATTCGATACTATCGATAGTATCGTTTTTCGTGCGGCTCTTTATTAAAATTTAAATTATAACCAATCTCGAACGTATATTTCATATTTCATATATTTTGTGCTTAATCCTATAACTACAACTAGAAATATAAGAGATCAAAATAATATAACATTTCAGTATGAAATAAAGAAACAAAATTTAGGTACTACGTTTTTTGTACCAGAATCATGATGCTGAAATTAAATATGTTTATGTCGAACAACAAGATAGCTGGTTCAAAGATAGCTTGTTCGGTATCACTGGCAACCGAATCGGTGGCCTCTAGATTAAGCTTACGATATACAAGTCATTACGAAATAAAAGGTGAAACGGATCACAAGCTCCACAACCCCGTGTTTTTTACATGCATATATTTCGTTGGGAAAAACTTTGGAAGTGTTCTTGGCACGGACCCGCCCCAACATTTGGTCCTTCGAGCCGGATTTATTTTCATCGTTCTCCGCAAGCTAAGTAATTCCAAAGTTTTTTTTCCAGTAGCAATATATATATACTTGTATATATATTTTTTCTTTTCCACACAACCCCGCTCCACCGTTAAGGTCTCCATTTTGTGGGAAAATATATAAATTTATATAAACACAAAAATTAAATTAAATCACACATATCTATACACATACACACATATATTTTTTTCCACTAGCAATATATATATATATATATATATATATTACACACAATCCCGTTAAGGTCTCTATTTTATATTTATATATCTCCTTTGCAACTCCAAACCAATTAAAACACAAAAAAAAATTTAATAAAATCACACATATCCATACGCATACACGTATACACACAGAATCCATACACCGTGCAAGGACCAATTTTTCCACATTTGTCTTTAAACTAAAACACTTTGCAAACCAAAACACTTGTACCAGCATTATTTTTTAAACTTAAACTTTAAACTCTTACGAACACTGCTGCAGAACCACCTACTTGGCATATTTGTCGGACCGGCGTATCGAAGGGTGGCGGCAACCGTGTTTTATTGGGTTCCTGATCTCCGCGGCATCCCGAATAAAAACCACAACCCAATAATTATCTAGCTGATATTTTGTAGTTTTAATTACTAGGTGTTTGTTTTTCTATTATTTACATTGCATATTGGTGTGTGTGCCGTCACACAGGGTGTTCGGGGCATTCCGTACTGCAACACATCGTATAATAGGCCGTTCACGCATTGCATTTGGGACTTAGCAATAAATTCGAGTACCTTTCAAGAATTAGAAATAAATAAATAAAAATAATAAATTGCTTCCAAAGGTAAACTAATTCCCCCAAAGCGATCCGATTCCACGAGTTCCGCATCCATTCCTTCTGGTGCAGTCATATATAGCAATAAATTCGATTAACTTTCCAAAATTCGAAATAAAAAATAAATAAATAAATGATTATAAATTTCTTCCAAAAGTAATCGATCCGATTCCACGAGTTCCGCATCCATTCCTTCTGGTGCAGTCATATATGTATAGCAATAAATTGGATTAACTTTCCAAAACTAAAAATAAATAAATAAATAATAATAAATTTCATCCAAAAATAAAGTAAATCATACAACAGCGATCCGATTCCACGCGTTCCGCATCCATTCCTTCTGGTGCAGTCATATATTCTCCAAGACATACACCCATTTCACATTCCATCCAAATTATATTGTGCCCACTTACATATTAGTGTTATATTGATCCGTGGTATGGTTCTCTGACCAGCTTCCAAATCGTTAAGCCGAGACGCATTAAACAGCGACAGCTTCCACGTCCCTATTCTTGTCCCGTCAGTGTAAGTTCAGGCTCCCACTCGAGCCTACTATGCCGATTGGTGAAGGTGAGGAACCTCAAGTTCAGTTAACCGTCCCATCAGTCAGAACACCCAGCCGGGCCAGAGCTAAAAGCAGTCGTCACTACCCACCAAAAAGGCAGGACCTAGTAAAAGCTTAACTCCATCCATAAGGATCAGCCGTACTTCCAGGACAACAAGCGAAAAGTCCTTAACCCCTTCAAAACCTGTGAGAACAACTGCGTCACAGTCAGTTTTGTCCTTACAAGTCACGAGATCAACGAAGAAAATGGCTGACGCTAAAGCAAAAGCTGCCTTGTGGCTGTGACCGATAGGGTCAGTCAGTTCGAAGCCAGGGTCAATACCCCAACAGACCCACCTCCGTCTGTTCACACTAACAAGGTCAGACTTCAGCAGATACAAGTTCTTTGGGTCAAGGTAGAGAAAGAGTACGAGACGTGCTCTGAGGTTCTTTCCTTAGTAGATAGTACAGACACGATGGAAGTCATTCAAGCCAAGTATGACTACTGCTACTCTGTTTTTGAAAGATGTGCTGCAACACTAAACGAAACGATTGAAAGAGCTAGCGTTCAACCGATTCATGAACCGCCCACACCGGTGCCTTTGCCTAGTGGATGCCGCGTCCCTTTAATAGACTGTGAGATTTTCAGTGGCGACTATGTTCATTGGCCGACGTTTCGAGACCTTTTTTCCGCCATCTATGTCCAAAATCCGAGGCTTTCAGGCGTTGAAAAGTTGTTCCACCTCAACTCGAAAACGAGTGGAGAAGCAAAGTCTATTGTGGCATTATCACCATTGACTAACGAAGGTTTTGCGTCCGCATGGGGAAATCTGCAGACTCGTTTCGAAAACAAGCGACTGCTCGTCAACAGCCAGCTCAAGATCCTGTTTAGTCTCCCCACTGTTTCCCAAGAGTGTGGCAATTCCCTTAAGCACCTGGAGAGCACTGTCCAAGGTTGTTTGACAGCCCTGAAAATAGCAAAAGTAGACATAACAAACTGGGACTGTCTTCTCGTCTTCCTGTGCTCCTCAAAGCTGCCGAAGCTGACGTTGGCTCTGTGGGAACATTCCCTCCTTAACCCATCCGATATTCCAGGGTGGGAAGAATTCAAGACCTTCTTACAAGGTCGTCATCGAACCCTGGAGGCAATTGAAGAATTTAAGCCTACTTTGACCACTCAATCCAGAGCCCCACGTCCTGAAGGTGGGCCGCGGATAATCCATAACTTTGAAAATAGGGTCACTGTAAATCCACAGTCGTGTAAACTTTGTCCAAGGGAAAACCATCCGATCCGTCTGTGTCCCCAGTTTTTGAATATGTCGGTTGCCGTCAGGGAACAGTGTATTAAACAACAGAAACTCTGTCTGAACTGTTTTGCAAGAACCCACATGTTGAGAGACTGCACGAGTACGTGCAAAGGTTGCCACGTGCAAAGGTTGCCACAATACTCTCCTCCATCGCGGCGGCCCTACACAACTCCAGTCAGCATCCGAACCTGACTCCCAGCCAGAAATACAGTCCACTCCGTCGAACGTCCAAACGTACCTCGCCGTGAACACGCAAGGGGTCCTCCTGAGTACGGCGCTCATAGAAATCTGACACTTGGGTATTAGGTACTCAGCACGTGCCTTAATTGACTCCGGATCCGAGGCCACCTTTATTTCAGAACGGTTATTCAACCTAATTAAGTTCCCCTACGAATCCATACAAGCTAAAGTTTCGGTAGTAAACCAAACTGTTGCTGCTCAACCACGTAAGCGCTGCCAATTCCATATAGGCTCCCCCATGAAGCCACAAATTCAAATCGAAGCGTCTGCATATGTGCTACCACATTTAACTGGAAATCTTCCATCCTATACGATACCCGAAGGGTCGTTGAGGGACCTCTCTCACATCCAATTAGCAGATCCGAATTTCTACCAGAGTTCGCAAATTGACGTGCTCATAGGCGCCGATATCCTTCCGTCGATCATTTTAGGCGGCTTCCATTCAAATGTTTGCGGAACACTCATTGGCCAAGAGACCATATTCGGGTGGATTCTTTGCGGCCCAATCGCGAAGAATCGCACTAACAGAATATCTTCCTTCTCAGCACGGTTGTCTGTCACCGAATCTCAACTAGACGGTATCCTCACCAAGTTCTGGGAGGTGGAGGATGTTCCAGTGAAGCCGGGTAAGGAATCCAGCTCGGTGTGTGAAAATAATTTCCAGCGAACCACCACAAGGGATAAAGAAGGAAGGTATGTTGTTTCTCTGCCCTTTAAAGAACCTAACAAAATAAACCTGGGACATTCACGGTCCATCGCACTGGCGCAATTTCTTAGGAATGAAGTACGGCTGAGTAAAAACGCTCTTTTGAGAAAGCAGTATAACTCAGTTATTCAGGAATATTTAGATTTAAGTCATATGCACCTAGTCTCTCCAAATGACGGCTCCAGCAATTTTTACTTGCCGCACCACGCGGTTTTCAAGCCAGACAGTACGACCCCAAAGGTTCGCGTGGTGTTTAACGCCTCCAATAAATCGTCAAACGGGTACAGCCTAAATGATATCCTTCATACAGGTCCGGTACTGCAATCTGATTTAACCACCCAGATCCTCAAATGGCGTTTCTTTAAATACGTCTTCAATGCTGACATCACTAAGATGTACCGGCAGATTCTCGTCCATTCCGATCATACACGTTTCCTAAGAATTTTGTTCCGCGATAAAGAGGGAAAACTCTGTGATTATGAGCTCAACACTGTCACTTTCGGCGTTAACTGTGCCCCCTTTTTGGCCATACGCGTGCTTCAACAATTGGCTCATGATGTACGTGACCAATATCCTTTGGCAAGTGACATAATTTCTAGTTTTATGTATGTCGATGATGTTTTAGCCGGCACCCACACGCAGCAGTCCGCTATTTCAGCCATCAAAGAGCTCCGCGGTGCCCTAGAGAGTGCGGGCTTTCCACTGCGCAAGTGGATCTCAAACGAGAAGAAACTTTTACAGGGCATTCCAAAGGAACACTTGATTAGGCCCGACTTTCTGGAATTGGAAGACGCCAGTATGGCAAAAACTCTGGGAATCCGTTGGCATGCGACATCGGACAGTTTCCTCTTCCTGCCGATGGATATTTCTCTCCAAACAACCTACACCAAACGAGAGGTTTTATCCCAGATAGCCAAACTGTTTGACCCAGCAGGATGGTTATCGCCATTTATTGTTCGGGCAAAAATGCTCATGCAAGAAATTTGGTTGCGGGAGTTAAGCTGGGACCAGCCTCTTCCGACTGATCTTGTCCCAGATAGCCAAACTGTTTGACCCAGCAGTATGGTTATCGCCATTTATTGTTCGGGCAAAAATGCTCATGCAAGAAATTTGGTTGCGGGAGTTAAGCTGGGACCAGCCTCTTCCGACTGATCTTGTCACAAGGTGGCGTAATTTTCTTGAAGGGTATCAGACTTTGAAAGAAGTTCGCATCCCAAGATGGGTAAGATTTCATCCATCAGCAAAACTGCAGTACCACGGTGCTTCTCTCCGAACTTGCCGCAGCTCTAATCACGGTATGGAAAGGGAGCAGTGGCCACTCAATTCGTCGGTCCCGCTCGAAACCGAGCTAGAACAGCGCCCAATAAGGTGTAACGTCACCACAGCGCCCCCGAAAAATGACATTCTGGAGCGTTTTTCAGCATTCGAGAGGGCTTTACGCGTTCTCGCTTACGTATTCCGGCTTGCAAGAATGTGTCGCAAGCAAAACGTTAACATAAAGGCAGAACTCACTGCCGCAGAGTTGTCTGATGTCCAAGAGAGGCTGATTGTGCTCACCCAACTCAATGAGTATCCAATAGAATGCAAGGCCTTAGGCAAAAAGCAACATATTCCAGTCTCCAGCACGATCTCCAATCTAAACCCCTTTATCGACAGCCACGGTGTCTTAAGAGCAAGTGGCCGTCTACGAGCATCTGAGATGCTAAGCTATGATGAAAAACATTCAATCATCATTCCGGCAAGGTGCACTTTTGCCAAACTTTTGGCCCTCTTTACCCATCGCATATCCTTGCACGGGGGTAATCAATTTTTGATCCGACTGATTCGCTCCAAGTATTGGATACCTAAGCTGAGAAATCTTGTAAGAGACACCATTCATTCCTGTCCAGTGTGCACCATCCACAGACAAAAGCTGCAAACTCAGCTGATGGGAGACTTGCCCTGCGCAAGATCTACCTTTTCCAGGGCTTTCACCCACACGGGCATAAAAAACAATTTCGGTCGGGGGTGTAAGATAACTAAGGGGTAAGACTGCGTTTTTGTGTGTTTTAGTACCCGAGCCATCCATCTAGAAGTTTCTGGCAGCCTTCTCGCCTTCTCACCACATATACTCTGACAACGGGAAAACGTTTGTCGGAGCCTCCACGTCCCTATCCAAGGATTTCATTGAATCTACGAGGTCTTTGATCCTGTCCAAGTTCAGTCTTCAAAATGTGACCTGGCACTTCAACCCTCCTGGCGCGCCTCATATGGGAGGGCTATGGGAGGCCGGTGTCAAA
This sequence comes from Drosophila fuyamai, assembly GCA_018153365.1. Classification (NCBI taxonomy): domain Eukaryota; kingdom Metazoa; phylum Arthropoda; class Insecta; order Diptera; family Drosophilidae; genus Drosophila; species Drosophila fuyamai. Next base: position 2,715,038 of record JAECXW010000415.1, on the reverse strand, counting down.
AGCTTTAAGACACACTTCTACAAGCAAACAGCTGGCGGGAAGTACACCTTTGAAGAGTTAGCTAAAATTGAGGCCTGTTTAAACTCGAGGCCTATTTCTCCAATGTCCGAAGACCCCACAGACCTCGTAGCTCTTAGACCCGGACACTTCCTAGTCGGCGGGCCACTCCTTTCCGTGACTGAGGCCGAGATTAAAGAAAACCCGATTTCCATTTTAAACCGATGGCAGCGGCTAAAGGCCCTGCATCAGCAATTTTGCTTACGTTGGAAAGAAGAGTACCTAAAGGAGCTCCATAAAAGGACCATATGACAATTTCCAACGCGAGACATTCAAACGGGGGACTTGGTGGTGCTAAAAGAGGAGAATTTACCACCAAATGAATGGCGGCTTGGGCGGATCCAACTGGTGTGCCCAGGCGCGGATGGCAAGACCCAAGTGGCAGATGTTCTTACCGCACGTGGCATTATCCGACGACCAATCGCAAAGATGATCCGCCTTCCGATGGAGGCCTCCAGCTCCGAGGGATTCTGCCTTTTCCTTTTTTTTTTCTTGAGTTAGCGACTAACATCCAATCTTACTAGTCCTAAACTCATGTCATCATGTGTCGTCAGTCCTCATACATGTCACGATCATTCGCATCATCCATAACCCCTAACCTTTGTTTACTCGCTTCCACAGATTGTTCACGATGGCGCCAACCACAATCCAGCACGCTCGGCCACGCTCAACCAACGGGTACAGGTGCCGAGTTTGCAGAGGGGTCCACGCGCTGAGGAAATGCCAACGTTTCCTTCGGCTCCCGGCGGTGAAGCGGCTCCGCGCAGTCCTCATTAATCAGTACTGTGCGAACTGCCTTGCTCACGAGCATTCCGGTCAATCCTGTCGCAGTAATGCCAAGTGCCACGTCTGCAGTGGAAATCACCACACCCTTTTGCACTTCCAAGAGTCCACACCGCCACGCTCGTCAAGAGCCCAAGACCGACGGCAGCAGACAAGAGCGTCGTCGACGCCGTTGCGCTCATCGTCACCAAAGGAGACCTCCCCGACTCGAAGCCCTGTTACGGGCCCATCGTGCGCCGCTATCCTGCAGCGCACGAGTGTGAGCATCTTGCCAACGGCATCTATTTTGGTGGGGTCTGAGGAGAAACGGTTTGACGTCCGAGCTTTGGTGGATCCTTGCTGCCCCGTGAGTCGCATTCACGTTTCTTTGACAAAGGCCCTCAACCTTTCCGTCACCCGCGTGGGCGATGAGCGGGTGTGCACCACCGAAATCCGCTCAAAGTCGTCAAAGATGACCCGACAGCTGCTAATGCTGGTTGATGACCAGATGCAGACCCGAACTCCGGACAAGCCCCTGGATCCGAAGGTCCGGGATGCCTTTCCAAACACCTTTCTGGCTGATGACAGATGGTTCCACCCTTCCTTGGTGTCGGCCGTCTTGGGAGCTGACGTATATGCGGAATTAATTCTGCCGGGTATCCTCCCGAGTCAGAACGGACTGCCCATGGCGCAAAACTCAGCCTTGGGGTGGCTCCTTTCAGGCACTTGCTCCCTTTCGTGACCTGCCACTCTCCCCATTGCGAGGGGGGAGAATGTTCATGTCGAACAAGAAGATAGCTGGTTCAAAGATAGCTGGTTCGGCATCACTGGCAACCGAATCGGTGGCCTCTAGACTAAGCTTACGATATATTACATGTCATTACGAAATAAAAGGTGAAACGGATCACAAGCTCCACAACCCCGTGTTTTTTACATACATATATGTTTTTGGGAAAAACTTTGGAAGTGTTCTTGGCACGGACCCGCCCCAACAAAATAAATGTTATTTATGTTCTTTCTTATTCTAGGGGATTATCATTTTCATCAGAATGCTAAAATATTGCATTTTTCATACCCAAATGTCTGCAGCGAAACCTTTTGTTTTGCGCTAATGAAGTGATGCGAAAATTGCCCAGCACCATCGATAGTGTCGAAAAACCATCGATAGTGGCTCAGAGAGGCAAATATTCGACACCTCGATAGTGCCATCGATAGTTTCCCAGCTCTATATGCTGCCACACTTGAATAAAAGGGACGCTAAAAAGCTGACGCGCCATAAAAACTAAATAAATAAATCTTTTAATTATAAGCCAATCAGGCTTATTACATGGTGTCAGAAGTAAAAATATTGTTAAACACATAATGGAGCGTGAGTTGCCCGAATTGGATTGTTCATCATTGGCGATTGAGTGTCCTATGTGGAAAAGGTCTTTTCTGATGTACATTATGGCCGCTGGAAAAGATACGGACACAGAAGCAAAGAAAATTGCAACTTTTCTTTGGCTTGCTGGACCAAGGGTGACGGAAATTTACAGCACGCTATTCCCGAACGACGGAACTGCAAATGGCATGGTGGGCGCCAACATGACGTCATCAGAGCCATCAACGTCAGCGGCTGTTACAACGACGGACAGCCATTCTTCGAATTTGAGACGAAGCTACGTAAGCAAGTACAGTTGTGCGACTTCAAATGTGAGTGCGGCAAATCATACAAAAAACGAATGCTGTTTGATCGCGTCATAATTGGTGTACACGATAAAAAACTACAGCTTAAACTGCTGGACGCAAAGAATAAGCAGTTGGAGAACATCATCAATGAATGTAAGGCGTTTGAAGCAGCAACTAAAAACAACGAGCTACTAAAATGAGCAGAAAACAAAACCAAGTCTGTGGAAAACAACAGAATCAACGCATTGAATCGCCGATGCTACAACTGTGGGGCGCTCTTCAACTATAACCATCCATCGGAGTGCAAGGCTAAAGGGATAATATGCCATGTCTGCGGAAAAGCTGGACACTTTGCAAAATACTGCAAACAAAAGAAGCGCATGGACAACAACAACAAGCAAGTGGAAAATGGAGTGACCAACAGCAACGCCAAATCATTAGTGGAAGTGGAAGTGGATACTGGCGCAGAAGTCAATTGTATTCCAATAGATATAGTGAAAGATCTCAAACTTGAAGTTAAAAAAGAGAATCTCATAATTTTTGATTACAACAATGTTAAAGTTAATAATTACGGAATAGCAACAGCAAGCTGCACTGATTTAATGTAATGTAATATAATGTAATCGTATACTTTGATGACATTGGAATATTTTGAGACACTTTTGAGGAGCACGATAAAACATTGTTGAAGGTATTAGATCGCGCAAAGTCCAATGGAGTACGTTTTAACCCTGACAAGGTTCAGTATAGAAAACATCAAGTTGAGTTTATGGGTCATATTCTTTCGGAAGGTCAAATCAAGCCGCAACAAAAACATCTAGATGCAATTCGCAACATAAAAACCCCTGATGACAAAAATGGTGTTTTAAGAATTCTTGGTCTGTTTAAATATTTAGCTAAATTTATTGCAGATTTGTCTTCAAGAACAGCAAAGCTTAGAAACCTTACTAGAATAGATACCCCCTTTGAGTGGAATAAAGAACATCAAAACGAGCTGATGACTTGCTTAAAATAATATCAAGTGAACCAGTTTTAGCAGTATACGATAGTTCAAAGCCAGTTGTAATTCAAACCGATGCCTCCAAAGATGGACTTGGATGCGTAATTTTACAGAATGGGCATCCAATTAGTTTTGCATTACGCACGCTTACGAAAAGTGAGCAAAAATGGGCTCAAATTGAAAAAGAACTGTTGGCAATCGTTTTTGCCTGTAAAAGGTTCCACTCTATGTGTATGGACGAGAATTTATGGTTAAAAGTGACCATAAACCATTAGAAGTCCTGCTACAAAGAGATATGGACGACTCAGTAACAATGCGATTGCAACGAATGTTATTATATCTTTTAAAATACTCGAAAATGTCTGTAAAATATATACCAGGAAAGGATATGTTGGTAGCTGACTGCTTGTCACGCGCTCAAATACCAAAAGAAAGTGAAATCTCAGAACTTGCAAATGTAATTCATATAGTAACTCGTGCGGCATGTCTCTCAAAAGAGATTGATTGCTACATTAAAGTTTTGGAAAAGGACGAAAATTACTGTTGAATCTCGGCATTTTTCGAAAAGGGATGGCCAACATTTCACAAGCTAGATACACTTTGCCAAGAATTTAGCAAATTCAAGGCAGAATTACACTATGAAGAGGGACTTCTCTTTCGTACATGCAGATTGGAAATACCTACAAAACTGCAGTCACAAATCCTCAAGTTAATTCATGAACCTCACTTAGGTATTGAAAAAACGCTTGCTCGTGCGCGTAAACTATATTATTGGCCAAATATGAACTCGCAAATAAAAGAGATGGTAAATGCTTGTGAAATATGCGAGAAATTCCGCAGAAACAACCAAAAAGAACCGTTAATAGAAGATGAAATGCCTAATACACTTTTCACATAGCCGGAATAGACATATTTGAATACGGGGGAAGAAATTTCATTTCTATTTTTGACGCATATTCTAACTTTCTGACTGTGAAACATCTAAAAGGGAAGTCTATAGAGTTTGTAATTGAAGAACTTAGAAAGGTTTTCGATAGTTATGGTTATCCGTCAAAACTAAAGTGTGATAATAACCCCTTCAACTCATTTATGTTTAATAACTTTGCAAACGAGTCTAATATAATTTTGCAGTTTTTCAGCCCAAGATATCCTCAAAGCAATGGATTAGCGGAAAAAGGAGTGGAAATTGCAAGGAATATTTTAAAACGCTGCTCAGAAGCTAGAAATTATCAACATAGAATCCTTGAATATAATCCTACGCCAGTAGCAGGTTTAAGTTGTGCCCTATGTGAGTTGTTCTTTGGTGGAATGTGTAAAACTAAAATACCGATTAAAAAATCTAAACTGTATCGTAACACAATTGATGAGAAAGCTATAACCAAAAAAATTCTAGACAAGAAATCCACGCAAAAATACTATTACAACATGCACTCAAAAAGTTTGTGTCCATTTAACAGAGGTGATAGAGTCCAATTTAAAAAAAACCGCCAATGAGTGGGCATATGGAGTGATAGAAAGTAGAGTAAATGAACGTTCATACATAATAAAAGATGATCATAATAACTTCTTTAGAAGAAACAGAGAACTAATGAGTAAGAGTCAAGGATTAATAAGTAACAATAAACACTGTGATTATGAAAATTTTCCTGTAAATGATAATAATAATGGAATATATAATGTAAGCTTAACAAAAAATGTTATTGATAATCCTAGTGTTAGTCAAACTGAAATTGAAAATTTAAGTCCACCTGAAAATATAGATATAACTGAATTTGAAAATAGCATTGTAACCGAAACTGAATTTGAAAATAGCATTGTAACCGAAACTGAATTTGAAAATAGCATTGTAACCGAAACTGAATTTGAAAATAGCATTGCAAATGAAACTGATCATAGTATGTCTGAAGAGTATGAAACTCCATTTTAGTATATTACTATCGATAACTATCATTATTAGATAATTAAGCCTAGTATCCAGATCGGCAAACGATTACGCTAGCGTAAAAACTTTAATTTAAAGTTCATAGTTCATAAAAAACATTTTGCTCTGACAAGAGGGACCCCAGATAGTATTAATGTTATTTTGTCCTCACATGTAAACACCTGCAATCGACTTTTGTGAGTTTTTCCCTCCATTTCTTATAATGTTCAGTGAGAAGCGCACGCCAAAAGATTAAATTTTTTAATCTATTCGCTAGGGTTCACCCAAAGTTCATTTCCGCAGACTGGCAACGCTATGGGATTTTTTTGGTATTTTTTTCGTCGATCAGGAGACCGACGTGAAAAAAAGGCCTTACGAAAAGTGAACGCCAGCTGTTTGCTTATCGCTCTCTCTCATGACTGGCGTACGGTTTTCGTCGATCTGGATTCTAGGCTTTAAGAATATCCTGCCACACTTGAATAAAAGGAACGCTAAAAAGCTGACGCGCCATAAAAACTAAATAAATAAATCTTATAATTATAAGCCAATCAGGCTTATTACAATAAGCTATTTATATTATATTTGTGCGTCAATCCAGACATAAGAAAAGCTGTAGCCAGACATTCATATATATTCCATAAAAAAGTATTAAACATTATAATAAAACACAAACGCGACATAATGAAGGAACAAACCAAAAAAGAAAAGCAGGCCAAAGCAATTCTGGAGAGACAGTTAAACTCAGCAGACATAATTAGAGAAAAATGGGCAAAAATAAAAAAACATTACAAATATTAAAAAAACTTGTATGGGCATAGTACAATTTTGCATACAAGATAATAGATATTTTAAATTTAAGAACGAAAGATACACACAACTAAAAGGAATGCCGATGGGATCCCCTGCTTCACCAATAATAGTAATAGAATAACTATTAGGCAATGCTTTGAAAAAAACTAGGACATAAGCCAAGAGTTTTGACAAAGAACGTGGATGATTAAAAAACCAACAGCATCAGGACGAATCATTAGCCCTAATGACCTCTTCCCATAGAGTCCATCCGTTTGAAACGGTTGGGATTTTTGACAGTGAAACTCCGATTCCCACAGAACACATCCACCATCCACCATCCGATGTCAGCTCGGCTCATCATTTTAGCCCGTTGCATTTTGCACAACGTTTAAAATGAGCACAACAGCGTAATAAATGATACTTGGTGACAGACTGCGATTGAACTACGCTAACAACCAAATCGAACTAAAACGACTGTGTTGCGTGGAGAACAGAATAAGACTGACTATTTATTATAAAAAGAATGTACGTGTGTGTGTGAATGAGTGTACAAGGATGTGTGTGTTCGTCTGAGTTCCTGTATGTTGGCGATTTTTGTTGTTGTTGCATTAGGCTTGCAGTTGCCGGGTATGTTAACTTGCTTGCAGTTGCCGGGTATGTTAACTGGCTTGCAGTTGCCGGATATGTTATGAAGAGAAGGCCATAGAGGGGGAATGGCCGGATCGGAGAAGGGTGGCTCGGCGACGTGTTGTTGTTGTACGCCACGAACTCCGACAATATTTTGAATCCAACAATTTTGTATAAAAAAGGTTTTTTATTGCTAAACATGAGTGTCGTGTTGAAAGTATAACATGTTTTATAAGTGTGATTATCTAATGTTACCGTTACATTTTGATTACTTATTAAATAACAATTTGGGGTGATGTTTAGTTTATTAGCTAAAGGGTTGTCAACTACGTGGTTTATTAGTGTGTCGGTGTCGGTGTTTGTTGCTTCTTAACTGTTTTCCTAATTTTTTGTTTGTGTAGCTTTTGACCTCTAGTTGTTAGCAAGGTGACGCCATTGTCTCTATCTACTTTGTGTTGTGAAAATTTGGTGTCGTCTTGTTTCTACGGTTTTCTTTTCTAAATACTGTATCATTAGGTTCGACCTGGACTGGTGTCTCTCTGTCCTCGTTTAATTTAGCCAATCTTCTGTCTGTGTTCGCGTTTAAATGTTCCTGTACTTTTGGGTATATGTCTTTTCTAAATTCGTTTAACTTCTTAAGGTAGTCGTGGTGATTGTCGAATGTTATTGTTTTGTTAAATATGTGAGTTTTGCCATGGAAAAGCTCGAAAGGGGTATAGGAAGAACTGGAGTGTATTGCATTGTTATTTGTTGCAACTGCTTCTGTGAGTATTTGGTCATGCCCGCATTCTAACCGTGCTTCCTTTCTTTTGGTCATGATTATTCTGTATAGTTCGGTTAAGGTGGAATGCAATCTTTCGACAGAAGCGTTGCCGGTTGATTGTTGGAATGAAGTTGTATGAGCTGTTATTTGGAATTGGGTTAATAGATCGTTGAATAGAATATTTCCTTTGGTGCGCCGTAATGACTTATGAATTGTAATAGGGCATCGGCGACTTTTATTGAATTCCTATTGCTAAGGGGGTAGGCTTGCGCTAGATTCGAGAATTTGTCGATAATGGTGAGGTTACAAGTATTGTTAATGTAATACAATATGTCTATATGTCTATATGCACGACTGCCAATTAAATGCGGAAAATAAATGTCCCTTTTTAAATGGGTATAATTTTCATCTATCCCCCTATGATTGGTATTAAAGTGGTATGCACGAATTTTGTTTTCCTGATCGTGGGGATAGTGATTTCGGTTAGCCATATTTTGCAGCGCAAAATTTTGTATAAATCACTCTCGAAATAGTTATTATAGGACTCTTCTATTATTTTGAAAATATCGTCCGGTGCTAATATTGCGAATATTTTTTTCGGTTTCAGGATTGTTTGAAGGGTGTTTGTAACGGAGTCAAAAGTATGCACGGGTTCTGTAATTATGTGTCTTGTTTTAAGCCTAGTATCCAGATCTGCAAACGATTACGCTAGCGTAAAAACCTTAATCTTTGCAGTGTGACCAAAAGTTTGAGAGTTCATCAGATTTAAGCGTGCTACGGTCGTACTGTCAATCAGCTGGGTTTGTTGACAAGCAGTTAAAATTCAAATATCGTATTTGCGGGTAAGAGCCTTTAAAAGATATTAGCAAATACCTTGGCAAGACAAGTCTGCCGCTGTACAAAGAAATTAAAAAACAATTCAATTTAAATTTAACAGTTGCTAATTATTTGCTAATTTAAAGTTCATAGCTGCACTTTTATTGTGTTTTTCGTAAATTTTTGACATATGAAACATTTTGCTCTGACAAGAGGCACCCCAGAAGTATTAATGTTATTTTGTCCTCACATGTTAACTCCTGCAATCGACTTTTGCGGGTTTTTTGATTTTTTCCCTACATTTTTTAATATGTTCAGTGAGAAGCGCACGCTGAAAGATTAAATTTTTTAATCTTTGCGCTAGGGTTCACCCAAAGTTCATTTCCGCAGACTGGCAACGCTATGGAATTTTCTGGTATTTTTTTCTTCGAACAGGAAACCGACGTGAAAAAAAGGCCCGACGAAAAGTGAACGCCAGCTGTTTGCCTCTCGCTCTCTCTCATGACTGGCGTACGGTTTTCGTCGATCAGGATACTAGGCTTTATGAACAAATGGTGTTTCTACTTGTCTTGAAGTTGTTGATCCGATAGGGAATATTATTTGACTGTCAAAGTGATTTAGTGGTTGTGAAGCTATTGGTATAATTTGTGGGTCTTCGTTTATGTTCAAGTTTGGCTCAATTCGGCTGAGTGCGTCAGCGACTACGTTTTGCGACCCTTTTTTGTATACGACTTCATAGTCGTAAGCGGCCAGGATAGTTTTCCATCGAAGTAGTTTTGGATTTTGGCCTTTCAGATTTTCTAGCCAGATTAATGGCTTATGGTCCGTAACTATTTTGAATCTTCGCCCGAAGAGGTATGGTCTAAAATGACTTACAGACCAAATGATAGCTAGCATTTCTTTGTCTATCGTAGAATAGCGTATTTCCGTGTCCGATAGTGTCCTGCTAGCGAAGGATATGGGTCTGTCATTAGTGTCTGGGCCAACACAGTGACAACACAGAGCCTATCGCATAATTACTTGCGTCTGTGGTCAACGTGAACGGTTTGTTGAAATCAGGGTATATGAGTATATGATCATTACAAAGAAGACATTTCGACTGCTTGCTTAAATTCATCGTCTATTATTATAGATTTATTTCCTTTTAACTGTCTCGTTATGGGCTTAGTTATTTTTGCGAAGTCTTTTATAAATTTCCTGTAATACCCCAATAGTCCTAAAAATGACTTAATTTCCCAAGTTGTCTTTGGGCAGGGGAAGTCCTTGATGGCTTGAATCTTAAGTGGGTTTGGTTTGACTCCTTCCTGAGTGACGATGTGTCCCAGGAAGTCGATTTCCTTCCTTAAAAAACTACACTTGCTTGGTTGGATTTTTAGATTTGCATTTTGTAGTTTTGTAAATACGGATTTAATATCTGTTATATGCTTCTGAAGCGAGGGTGAGAATACTACTATGTCGTCGAGATATACGAGACAGACGTTACCGACTAAGTCACCTAAGACGTTGTCCATAACGCGTTGGAACGTGGCAGGAGCGTTTTTAAGACCGAGGGGCATTCTCGTGAACTCATAATGCTCATTTTCAACGGTGAATGCCGTCTTGTTTGCGTCGCGTGGGTTCATTTGAATTTGGTGAAAGCCACTTGCTAAGTCTATTGTTGTGAAATATATGGTCTTTCCTATGCTGTCTAGTATATCTGCAATGTTCGGGATAGGGTATCTATCAGAGACAGTTTTCTCATTTAGTTTCCGAAAATCGATTACCAAGCGCCACTTTTTTTCGCCTGTGATGTCACTTTTCTTAGGTACGACCCAAACGGGTGCACTCCAAGGAGAATGACTGCTTTTTATGATGTTTTGTTCGAGCATTTTTGAAATTTGCTTTCGAACTTCGTCTTTATGTACAAATGTACCCACGGTAAGATTTGGTGTGAATTGGTATATTATCTGTTGTTGGTATGGAGTGTTTGACGGCGTTAGAGAACGTTAGCTGATTATTTTCGTTGTGGAAGAGTCTTTTGAATGACTTGCATAGTTTGAGTATTTGTTGTTTTTCCTCGTTGTTAAGGTGTTCCGTTTGAATGTTTAATTGTTGATCGTGCGGTTGTTCTTTATCTGTTGGTGCAGACATGCAGTTTAAGTATTGGTGGGTTCGTGGAGAGAACTCTTCTGCCTGTAACGGTTCTTCGAGGTAAAGTGTTTGGATCTGGTCTGAGTTATTGCAGACTTCGAAATAGGCAGATCCAGCAACTGCGGTGTATAAGCCGCCTGTTATGGATATTTGATTATCCAAATTTGTGGTATCATATATAAAGTCTCCCTCCATGAAGTTTACTGGGAGCGGTAATCGCATTTTGGTATTTTGTGGCAGGGTATGTAATGTTTCTAAAGGGTTTGATCTTGTAAGGATTGGGATGGCGGTTTCTGGTGTTTCTAGTATGAAGTCGGCAAAGTTTATTTTTGCATTTAGGCCGGATAGGAAGTCCATGCCTAGGAGACCATTGAAGTGGGGATGGAAATTGAATAGTAAGAACTTGAAATTGGTCATTTTTTTGAATTGCTTGAAGTTTATTCTATCTGTATATTCCTGAATTCTGAATGTACTGAGTACAGTGTGGATGTTAATATCGGAGGTTAGTTTTTTGATGTGATCTTTATTAATAAATGCTGCATTTATGAATTAATAGGTAGATCCAGTGTCTATTAGGAATTTTAGAGGGCTCGACGCCATGTAGTTTGGTGATAGGAAAACAAATGGCAAGGAAGGTCCGTGAGTCTTCTTGCTCATGTACCCGACTGGCTTCCCGAGGCTTCTAGGAAAAAATTTGAATCATCGTTGATGTTACATAGAGGAGCGCTTGGATTATGGTTGTTCCTGTCTTGGGGGTTTGAGGTGTGATCTGATTTGTCGTTGTTGTGGAAGGGGTTCCTGCCCAAAGTATGTTTATCGCGTCGACCATTATTATCGTTATTGGAATTAAGTTGACGGGGAAAGCGTCTATTATTATTGTTGTTAAAGTTTTGTTGTCGCTGTGTAAAGCGACAATATAGTTGTTGCATTATAGTTCTGCTGACGTAGGATGTGGCGGCTATTGTAGTCACTATTGATTGGTTGTCGCGTATGGGTGATTCCTGTACATCGAGCTGTCGTTTCGTTGGTGTCCTTGGTGTTTATTCAGATTTCTAGAGAAATTTAGTTCGACCCTTCCGTACTCATATGCTTTCTCGATTGTCTCTGGCCTTTGGTTCCTAATGGCTGACCTAAGTGGGTCCTTTAATCCAACTAGGAATGAATTTAAGCAGAATCTGTTATATTGGTCACGTTTGACCGTGAGGGAGTGTCCACTAGGGTCTGCTTCTATGGCCAGTGACATTAATTCACTTCTTATTTTAGTGGCTGTGAAATATAGTTTTCCCATACTGAGTCCATCCAGAAGATTGTGTAGCAAGCATTTCTTCTGTTTTCTGGCTAGAGTATAGTCGCTTGAGATTTGATTTGATGTCATCCCAACTGAGGAGTACATCGCAGACACTCAGTGCCTCGTCTGCCCTGCCTATGATTTTGTATCGGATAGTTCCGAGTAAGTACTGTCCGCATGTTGCTGATCCGGGTAACAAAAGTAGCTGTTCTACTCTACATATAAATCTATCAAGATTGTCAGATGCACCTTCGTATGTGGGTAGTTGATGTACAAGGGCTATTAGTTGATGTAGGTTCAGGCTAGTGTTAGTAGAAATTGGTGTATTGTTAATGGTGGGACTTAGTGGCGCTGATGCGTTACCGGAATCCATATCGTTGTTGGAATTGTTGTTTGTTTCCATCTCTTTCCTGTATTTAGAGCAGTGTTGATGTGTTTCTTTCCACTTTGTTGTTTTAGTGGATATTATCGGCTTCAACTGTAATGTATTAATTTAGTAAATATTCAATAGAGTGTATTTTGAGCTGTAAGGCACCGTAGAAGCTGCCCCACATCCAGCGGGTAACATACAAATATTGGTAGATAATAAGATAATAATGATAAGATAATAATTTAGGATGTACATATTGGTAGAGAATAAGGAAAAAGAACTAGTACTAAGTTAGGATAGGCCACGGAGGCAGGCAAGAAGCCAAAAGAGCCGTTAAGTTCAAAACTGCGGCCGTTAGCCGGTAGTTCAAACAGGCGTTATTTAATGTATTAGTTAGGATCTCAGCTGATCAGGCACTCTACCCAGCGAGTTAGGCGATCTACACACGATCGGATTAGGCGACCCACGCACGGTTCCAGTGTTGAGAAGCGAGAACCCGGCTGGCTATATAAACCCGGCGGCTGCTAGTCCAGGTGTCTTTCATTCACCACCAGTCTAAGACCCAGCATCGAAGCAGAGAAAACCACGCAAAGGGACACGCAGGACACCAAGGACCCGCAGGACATCAAGGATCAGGACGAAGGACCCTAGTGAGTAGAGTGCGAGAGAGATAGGGAGAGACAGGGAAAGAAAATAGTGCGGCTAGGAAAAATATACAGATAGAAAAGAGGAAGAAAAGCCCACAAAGATAACCAAGAACAATAAAACGAAAAACACGGACAATAAGAACAGCGAACAATCACCGAGTTGGATTTATTTCTTCCCTGACCCTCAAAGCCCTGATCCGCGTGTGCTAAAACAGTGGCCTAAGCCAAGCCGGTTGCGTTTTCGAGAAGATTCCTCTGCGCAACTGGACTTTGGTGGCAACCACGTGCACAGACGTGAAGGCGTGCAAGTACGGGTTTCTTTCCGCTTGCATAGCTTTCCGTCGCGATTCCGGTCGACACACACCCAAGCCCCAAGTAACCCGAACCCGACCCGCGTGTGCCAAACAGTGGCCCAAGCCAAGTCGGTTGCGTTTTCGAGAAGATTCCTCTGCGCAACTGGACTTTGGTGGCAACCACGTGCACAGACGTGAAGGCGTGCAAGTACGGGTTTTCTTTCCGCTTGCATAGCTTCCCGTCTCGGCTTTCGACCGACGCACACCCACCCCGAACAGTGGGAGCCTGACCCAGAACTGGGAGCGCTACTTCTATCCATGTTTAGAGACGATTCCTCTGCGTGGGCGTGAAACAGCGTGACACAGTGGTACGGGCCAATTTCCCCCCCCCACTGTGCCTCCTCCGGCACGCACGTGACGGCGTTCACTCATTCGCATCTGACCCAAATCCGAGTCCCAAATGCCTGCTCTGACCCGCCAATAAGACCCACCGCGCACATCGGCGACGGTGTCCAGGTTGCCCGCTTCTCCTCGTCCCCGCTCATTTACAAATTCGATTGTAAAGGATCTTGGGGAGACTGAGCTCCATCCCAGCCGTAGAAACATCCTTACAGTCTGGCGCCCGAACAGGGACGAGCGGAAGACGAGCCGGGGTCCACCAAATTTATGGCCTAAAGACCCATAAGACGCCGCTGGCCGTCGCCGAGCCGCCCGGCCACCCAGAGCGCCCGGCATCGCCACAAAACTGCCCCGGCACGCGTGCCGATCCCGGCAGCATACATAAATCCTGGCCAGACACCGCTTAGGCCACCAAGTGAGCACCGCGCACACCAGCAGCGACGATAGGAGCTATTTTTCGCCGCAAACAGGGTCGTCGCACACGATCGACGCACGCCTGCTCAGCAAAACAGACAGGGTCGTTACACGCGCCAAGCACCAGAAAAAAAAACCAGGGTCGCAAAAACCAAGCAAACACACACGACAATAGGAAAACAATTTTTGATACGCACACCACTGCCGCCATAGTTTTGGTTGGGGCTCTCTCACCTCTATTTGCAACAGGGTACTTTTATCGTTCCATTTAAAAGTGGCCGTCACCAACGACACCACCGATCCTCGCCAAACCTCGGTTCGTCCGCACAGCGCCGTCGCCAGCCTTGTTCCGGCCATCGAAGCCACTGATCCTTGCCGGATTTGTGGACGAAGCGACTCAGCGCCACCCACGTGGTCAAGCATCGCCATCGACGCAGCGCCGCCACCGACGCATAGCCATCACTGACGCAGCGCAGCTGTGTCAGCCCTCGTCTCGGCCACCGACGCCGCTGATTCCCTCCGGATTTCGGCCAGGCCACTCAAAGTCGCTCCAACGTGGTCGTGGACCACCCCCGACGCAGTGCAGCTTGGCTAGGCCTCGTTACGGCCGCTTCGTGCCACCGCACACGTTGTTGTTGGCCATCAACACCATTCAACATCGCCACTAAGCCTCGTTTCGGCCAGTCTACGTCGCCGCCAACGTGGACGTTGGACACCGACGCCAAGGATAAAAGAACTGGACATCAAAGTCCACCCGGGAACCCACGCCGGACGACAACCTGGAGGAATTAGTCGTAGCAACCGGATGTGAGGAAAAGCCGGCCACCATGGGCGTTCGCTGGATCTCATATCGCCGGAAAGTGGAACTGGAGGGACTCCTCAAGGAGTTCGGATTAGAAACTGCGGGAACGGTAGCCGAGCTGCGAGCACGACTAGCCGACTTTATCGGGAAGACAGAGCATGGCCAGACAACGCTGTTTCGACTCGCACAGCTAGAAGCCCTCCATCCCGAGGCACCATCCGCGAAGGAAATGCAATCACGGTCCACGTCTCCAATGCCGGAAGCAGGGGGCATGAAGCTGATCGTACCCGGGCGGTCATCCTCACCAGGACGCATGACCACCAGCGCGGAAGCCCAGAACGCAACCACGACCTCCACCGACCGAGCACCGCGCGACGCCATATCCGCAGCGGTACTGACCGAGAAGCTACGGAGCTGGGGAATCCTCTTCGACGGACAAACGGACCCGGTCCATTTCGTGGAACGAGTCGAGGAAGGAGCAGCCGCCTACAACGTCCGGATCAGCGACGTACCCAGAGCCATCTCCGGATTACTATCTGGAAGAGCGGAAGGCTGGTACCGAGCCTATCGCATGCACTCCGTGCCATGGCTCCTATTTAAGACCGAGTTCTTGGAGTTCTTCAAAGGAGTACTTTCAAAGGTTGGAGGACACTATCCGCACCCGGTATCAACAGCCGCAGGAGCCATTCAAGAACTTTCTTGTGGACCTGAGACTCATGATGCAGCGCGCGAAGTACACTCTGGCAGACGAGCTCGAAAGGATATATGAGAACTTGTTGCCAGAGTATCAGCTCTTTATCCGTCGCCACGAGTTCTCCACCCTCGAAACGCTGACACAGCTCGCCACCGCATATGAGATCGCACGGGATCGGGACACGATGCGGCACGCCGCCCTCGCCCACTCCGCCACCATGGGGTCGGACCAAGCACATACGTCACCATCATACCCTAGGACTACGACTGCAAGAGAACTCAACGTCGGGTTACGAATCACATGATCTCCGACGAGGACAGCCGGCCGGTGGACATACAGCGTGCCTGCCGCCGCTGCGCAGAGGTAGGCCACTTCGCCAAAGAGTGCACTCGGTCGCCCCGCCTATTCTGTTGGGATTGCGGACGCAGAGGCGTGCGGACAGTAAACTGTTGTCGGCAGTCGGGAAACGGACAGCTTCCCCGCTCGAATTGGGAGCGGCCGGGGATAGCCAGCACACTTCCGAACCCGTAAAGCCACCACTTCGAATGGAGGTCGGGCGGATAGTAGCGACGATTAGCATCAACGGACGACCATTTATGGCCACGCTGGACACTGGAGCGTCGCGCAGCTTCGTAAGCGAACGAGTGGCCCAAACTCTGGCCACCACCACCAACAAGAGGGCAGTGCGAACGCGGATCTCTTTTGCTGGAGATGCACCCTCGTCGCTATTGTCATCATCGCCAAGGGACGCCACGGCCACATCGTTACCACTGCCGGGTTCAAGGGTCACCACGGCCACCTCATCGTCATCGTCGCCAAGGGCCACCACGGCCACATCGTCATCTTCGCCGTCTCCGAGGGCCGTCACGGCCACATCGTCGTCGCCAACGTCCCCGAACTCTCGAGCGGTACCAGCCGCACCCTCCCGGCCTCCAGGACGACCGGGTCCACCTATGCCATCCGACCCCCCGCCGCCTGCGGTTACCGGAGGGGCCAGCAAGTACGGGTTGACTCCACTAGCGGATGCAGAAGTGGCCCGTGAGAGAAACCCGTTCCGAAACCAGGCCAGTCACGATAAGCCTACGGCAAATCTCGCCACCATCGCCGAATGTCTGGAAGAACAGCAGCCACAGACACTCACCGGCGAGCCTATGGAACCCCGAACTCTAGCGTTCCTCGAGGAGGAACTGAAGCAATTCGACGGATTGGCCGGGGTGACCCACATCGCGGAGCACCAAATTGTCATGCGAGACGAAAAGCCACTGAAGCAGCGGTATTTCCCAAAAAACCCGGCCATGCAGCAGATCATCAGTGACCAAGTCGATGAGCTACTCCGGGATGGGAGGATCGAACCATCACGGAGCCCGCATAGTGCTCCCATAGTCCTGGTAAGGAAGAAGACTGGGGAAAGGCGAATGTGTGTCGATTTCCGGCAGTTAAACGCACACAGCGTGCCGGATGCGTACCCGCTTCCGCGCATCAACCACATCCTGGAGCGCCTGCGGAACGCACGCTATATTTCGACGCTGGACCCGAAAAACGGCTACTGGCAGATCCCAATGGCGCAGGAGAGGCGCGCTTGTACCGCATTCACCGTGCCTGGACGAGGATTGTTCCAGTGGCGAGTAATGCCGTTTGGATTACATTCGGCCCCAGCGACGTTTCAAAGGGCCCTGGATAGCGTCATCGGGCCGCACCTAGAGCCTTACGCTTTTGCCTACCTAGACGATATCATCGTCACAGGAGCTACGCGGGAGGAACATATGCAAAACCTCAAGGAGGTCTTCAAGCGGCTTCGGAATGCCAACCTACGGCTGAACCGGGCCAAGTGCAAGTTCTTCTGGCGAAGCCTAGTATACTTGGGGCATGTGATCAGTGAGGCCGGTATCCAGACCGATCCGGACAAGAACGCGGCCATAAAGGGGCTACAACCCCCCACCAATTGCAAGGAGCTGCGGCGATGTCTGGGAGTCGCTTCATGGTATAGGCGATTCGTACCCAACTTCGCCACCATAGTGCAGCCGATGTCCACGTTGCTACGGAAGGGGAAACGATGGCTCTGGGAGGAACCACAGCAACTCGCGTTCGAAGATCTGAAGAACAAACTCACCGAAGCACCGGTGTTGGCATGCCCGGATTTCACCCGGAAGTTCCAGTTGCAAACGGACACCAGCGACTACGGCCTCGGGGCAGTACTGACGCAGCAAGCTGAAGAAGGCGAACGAGTGGTGGCGTACGCTAGCTGGCGACTGGTGAAATCCGAGGAAAACTACTCGGCCACCGACAAAGAATGCCTCGCCATCGTCTGGGCCATTCGGAAACTCCGGTGCTACCTGGAAGGGTATTGGTTCGATGTTATCACGGACCATTTAGCCCTGAAATGGCTGAATACCATTGAAAACCCGACCGGACGTATCGCTCGCTGGGCACTGGAGCTCCAGCAGTTCCAATTCGACGTGCACTACAGGAAGGGTAACCAGAACGTGGTCGCTGATGCACTGTCGCGCCAACCACTGAACACGCTCCACCAGCTACATTATCACCATGCAAGTGGATCCGAGCCAAACTTGAACGAATCGACGCCCAACCGGAAAAGTTTCCGGACTACGCCAGAGAGAACGGACAGCTGTACCGCCACCTCGGCGACCCAACACCCGACGAGGGCATCAGCCCATGGAAGCTGTGCGTTCCCACGGAGCATCGACGACACGTGCTGGAGGAGTGCCACGACCACCCCTCGGCAGGGCATCTAGGGATCCGCAAGACGATCCGACGAGTTGGACAGCGCTATTTCTGGCCTGGAATGCATCGGGACGTCCGACGACACGTAAGGTGCTGCGAGACCTGCCAGCGGTTCAAGGTGAGCTTCACAATGGTCAGCGCCGACTTCATCGGACCCCTACCCCGGTCTCGTCGCGGGAATACAATGCTGCTGGTCTTCCTGGACGTCTTCTCGAAATGGGTCGAGATCATACTGCTGCGGAAGGCGACAACGGCTCAGCTGGAACTGGCGTTTCGAGAGCGCATCCTCTCCCGATTCGGAACCCCACGCACGCTGATATGCGACAACGGCGCCCAATTCACGAGTCGAGGGTTTAAGGCACTCTGCAAACGGGCCGACGTCCAGATTCAGTACACGGCTCCGTACTCGCCGCAACAGAACCCGACCGAGCGTGCGAACCGGACGATCATAACTATGATCGCCCAATACACCGCGGACGACCAACGATCCTGGGACCAGCTACTGCCAGACATCTCGCTCGCAGTGAATTCCAGCATCTCGGACAGCACGGGATTTAGCCCCGCCTATTTAGTCCAGGGCCGCGAGCCACGCCTGCCTGGGGCCTGGTACGACAAAGTGACGCCGAGCTCAAGTACCACGCCACAGCCACCCGAAGACCGGGCTAAAGGATTACAGGAGGCATATGCTATCGCACGAGAGAACAACGAGCGGGCATCCCAGGAACAGCAGCGGTACTACAATTTACGGCGGCGCGCTTGGCGACCGTTGGTGGGATCATGGGTGCTGGTCCGTACCCATCACCTGTCCAAGGCCAGCGAGGGATTCAACGCCAAGTTGGCTCCGAAGTACACCGGACCATACAAAGTGGTGAAGTTCCTGTCACAGAACGTAGTGCGCCTACAACTGCGGGGCTCTAGGAAACGGCGGACTGCCAGTCTCCCAGATCTCAAAGAGTACAGGACCGGAGAAGCCGACGACGAAGAAGATACAACGGACAACGAGATAGAGCCTTACACAGAAGCGTTCGCCTCCGAACCCCCGAACGTGGATCCAGAAGACTCCCAAGCTCTGGGCGACCAGCAGGAGACACTCGACCAGGAGAACAACCAGGATGTCCAAGTCACTGAGCAGCGTACCCAGCCCAAGAAAGCCACCCATCGACGAGTACACTTCGAATAAACCAACATCGAGCGGGGTCACGTGAGTCAAGAGGGGCACCCGCGCTGCCATAGTTAGGTTAAGCCGCCAAGTAAGCTAAGAACTCTGAACTTGTAATCTAGAACCATAAGTATCTCAGCCGCACTATAGGTAGGATTCACACACAAAACCTAAGCTAATACGTTACATTTACTAGCACGCCTTCGCCATGTCCGAAAACGAGGAGTATGAATACCGCCCAGGGAGCGACTCCACCCGCTCTCCCTCACCACCAGCTGCCACCAACAGCACCGACTCCGGGCTATCGGAGTACGCGGAGCGCATCGCGTCGCCGCCGTGCGACCCGGCCGGGACACCGCCGCCCCCACCTCTTGTCCGCGACGGAGATGCCGACTCCCAGTCCACAATCCCAGTCGACCCGTCGTACGAATGCGAGGTGAGCAGTGGATCAAACGGACCACCAAGGCAGGAGGAGGAGCCACCAGCTCAAGATGTTGAGCCCGACACCAGGGGACTGACTACAGCGAGGCTGGCGCGGTTAAACGTCGCAGGATCCCCAGCAGTCGGGTACAGCACGTCCTACTACTTAATGACCGCTTGGCTGGAGAGCGTAGTGACGCCGGCGTTCGCTGAGGGGTTTGAGGAGAGATGCGTCCAGGAGAGTCAGACCTGGGTACCACACCCGGCACCGTCAACAGAAGACTCGTCAGTCGGAGGGGATGGCCGCTTCGCGACTGGAGGCCCACCCGTGCCCCGCCAGTGCTCACTAGCGGAGGCCAACGACGCTTGGGCCGATTACGCAGCACGGCCACGCACCCCCACCGCCTCGACCGCCTCGACCGCCTCACGGGAAGCCGATGCCACCGGGGACTCGTTTATGGGTACCTCGGTGAGTGGATCCCTGAGCGACGACGCCGACGCGGAGGCCGTGGCTGCCGAGTCACCCCAGATGGACGAAGGCGAGGAAGGGACGGATCCCACACCGGGCTGCCCGACGACGCGGGACACGCAGCAAGCAGAAGCCGAAGCCAGGACCCCGAGTCCCCAGACGACCGCAGCGCATAACGGGCCACTTCCAGCTACCCCGGGAAGGGGAATCCCCGAGGTTGGAAGCTCGAGAGCGCAAGACCGGCACCCAGCACGGGAGGGCAGGCAAGCAACGCCACTGCCCGCCTCCCATGAGAGCCCTCGGACACCGAGAACTAGAGAAGCCACCCTAGACGGACTAATCCCGCTCACTCCAGGGAGCAGCATCCCGAGAGTGGAGATGATCTGCTGGCTCGATCCCCACCCGACGGGACCGGCCGGACCCGAGGAAGACGGACTCCTGCAGGCGTTACGGGAGCACCCGGGAGTAGAGCAAATCCTCGACGAGGATAATTGGATCGTCGCACCGGCAGAGTGGAGGGTGGACACGAACGGGCGTCGTCTCCCCCGCGCCTTCGTGGAGTACGTGGAGACTCACGACCGCACGAACGTTCATTTCCTGCGGCACCACCAGGGACACCGATTCCGCGTCACGATCACGGCCCGACGCGGCATCGCCATCTCGCTTCGCCACCCCGACGTAAGGGGAGGGTGTGAGGCTCCGTAGAAGCTGCCCCACATCCAGCGGGTAACAATGTATATATTCATACAATTATTGGTAGATAATAAGATAATAATGATAAGATAATAATTTATGATGTTCATATTGGTAGAGAATAAGGAAAAAGAACTAGTACTAAGTTAGGATCGGCCGTTAGCCGGTAGTTCAAACAGGCGTTATTTAATGTATTAGTTAGGATCTCAGCTGATCAGGCACTCTACCCAGCGAGTTAGGCGATCTACACACGATCGGATTAGGCGACCCACGCACGGTTCCAGTGTTGAGAAGCGAGAACCCGGCTGGCTATATAAACCCGGCGTCTGCTAGTCCAGGTCTCTTTTATTCGCCACCAGTCTAAGACCCAGCATCGAAGTAGAGAAAACCACGCAAAGGGACACGCAGGACACCAAGGACCCGCAGGACATCAAGGATCAGGACGAAGGACTCTAGTGAGTAGAGTGCGAGAGAGATAGGGAGAGACAGGGAAACAGTGGCCCAAGCCAAGCCGGTTGCGTTTTCGAGAAGATTCCTCTGCGCAACTGGACTTTGGTGGCAACCACGTGCACAGACGTGAAGGCGTGCAAGTACGGGTTTTCTTTCCGCTTGCATAGCTTCCCGTCTCGGCTTTCGACCGACGCACACCCATCCCGAACAGTGGGAGCCTGACCCAGAACTGGGAGCGCTGACTTCTATCCATGTTTAGAGACGATTCCTCTGCGTGGGCGTGAAACAGCGACTCAGGCGGCGGTAGTTGACACAGTGGTACGGGCCAATTTTCCCCCCCCACTGTGCCTCCTCCGGCACGCACGTGACGGCGTTCACTCATTCGCATCTGGCCCAAATCCGAGTCCCAAATGCCTGCTCTGACCCGCCAATAAGACCCACCGCGCACATCGGCGACGGTGTCCAGGTTGCCCGCTTCTCCTCGTCCCCGCTTATTTACAAATTCGATTGTAAAGGATCCTGGGGAGACTGAGCTCCATCCCAGCCGTAGAAACATCCTTACAGAGCTTAGTGAACATGTGACAGCAATAGATGTTAAGTTTTTTTTTTTGTGGATTGTTCTTTTTCTTTTGCATATTTATATTTTATTTACATTTTTTCTTAATTTTAATTTATTGCTTTATTGCTTTTTTTTTATTTTTTATTATCTAACGGGACTTTTTTTAAAAAAAAAAAGGTTTGAAAACATTAATTTTCAATGAGGCTCGGAGCGCTGCAAAATATAGCAAAGCTCACTTCCAATTGTTTTAGAAATTGCTTCAGTTTACAAATTTTAATTATTTTCAATGGATTTTGAAAGTTATTTATTACATCTTCTCAAATTAAATCAAAGTATATTAGCTCTCGGCGGTAGCTAATGCACAGTGACCCAGCAAGATTTTTACAAGCGAAGGTAACACAAACACATACATATGTATGTACATGTTTACTTGACATTTGCCAAAGGGAACAAACATTTTTTTTTATAATATTTGTGAAGCTTAAATTTATTCATTTTTTTCTTTTTCTTTTTGTATTCTTGTTTTTGTGTATTTCATAATAGTAAATTCGCGTTAATGTAAATTGAGAAGTGGAAACGATCCCGGTGCCTTAACAGCGATTGTTGTACACATATACGGTCGTTAATCACACAACTTACATTTATTTTTTGTAAACCAATGTGTACGGATGGTCCTGGTGCTTTGTCGAGGATTGATGTGCACGTTGGTGTATAGGTGGTATTCAAGAGCACGTGGCTATTATTATTTGTTTCTTGCGCAGCGAGTTTTGGTCAAAAGGAAGTTTAATGTTCGACGTCTAACTGCTTACTGTCATTCTCCTGTGAATATGTAACAAACTACATTTTGTGACAGCGACGCCAGGTTATCGCCGCGACGAAACGGTTATTCTCAAAACTACAAAACCACAAGGACTACTCTCCTGTGAATATGTAACAAATCACACCTTGCGACAGCGACGCCAGGTTATCGCCGCGACAAAACGGTTATTCTCAAAACTACAAAACTACAAAACCACAACGACCACTCGCAATGCTTTTCGACACACACACACACGGTCACCACACACAGTAGTTTCAGGTTTTTTTTTTTTGGTTTTTTTTTTTACTTGTACCATTTTTGTTGGTTTCTTTTTATGAGGTTCTGTGTATGGATGATCCCGGTGCCTTATGAGCGATTGATGTACACATATACGGTCATCACACACAGTAACTCCTTAGTATAATTGTTGTAAATTGTCCCGCACAAGCGATCCCGGTGCCTTATCAGCGGTCGATGTACACATATACGGTCGCTTGCGTGGTAATTAAAATTTGATTTTTTTTGTTTCGTTTGATTTATTTGCACATTTTTGTGTTTCATCCCTTTTTGCGAACCTCCTGCCACGATGCTTGTTGTGCAAAACTACAAAACCACAACGACCACTCGCAATGCTTTTCGACACACACACACACGGTCACCACACACAGTAGTTTCAGGTTTTTTTTTTTTTGTTTTTTTTTTTTTACTTGTACCATTTTTGTTGGTTTCTTTTTATGAGGTTCTGTGTATGGATGATCCCGGTGCCTTATGAGCGATTGATGTACACATATACGGTCATCACACACAGTAACTCCTTAGTATAATTGTTGTAAATTGTCCCGCACAAGCGATCCCGGTGCCTTATCAGCGGTCGATGTACACATATACGGTCGCTTGCGTGGTAATTAAAATTTGATTTTTTTTGTTTCGTTTGATTTATTTGCACATTTTTGTGTTTCATCCCTTTTTGCGAACCTCCTGCCACGATGCTTGTTGTGCCTTCCCTTTTAAACTGCCATTTGCACTTGCACGTCATTATGTTATTATTTTTGTATGTAGTATTTCACTATTTACTACTCAAATTTCCACAAACACCGCTGTCACCTGTTCACTCATCTCAGCCTACAAGGAAATTAGAACGGTAAGCGTAGTGGGCATGGTCAATCCCTTGTTCGAAGTTCTGCTGCGCCAGTTACAGTCCAGTGACCGACGGAGTAGAGGTTTCATATGCCAGTAAGATTGTAGAAGATGCTAGAAGGAAGCTAACGAACAAAACGACTGTGTTGCATGGAGAACAGAATAAGACTGACTATTTATTATAAAAAGAATGTACGTGTGTTTGTGTATGAGTGTACAAGGATGTGTGTGTTCGTCTGAGTTCCTGTATGTTGGCGATTTTTGTTGTTGTCGCACTAGGCTTGCAGTTGCCGGGTATGTTAACTTGCTTGCAGTTGCCGGGTATGTTAACTGGCTTGCAGTTGCCGGGTATGTTAACTCGTGCAACAATATATTGGGAATCCATTCCACGATATTAATTGTTGCAGACAAGAAAAATTTTGGGGCAAAGTCGTGGGGCTCTATCCGTGCGGCAGCATTAGGACTTGGTCCACTCTTTCTTAGGCGCATACCAAACTCACAATACGGTCAGAACCCCGTCGAGAACGACAGTATGTTCCCAGACTTACATATATACATATGTGGTTTAAGCCTAGTACTCAAATCGACGAAAACTGTACACTAGTGATGAGAGAGAGCGAGAGGTACTAGCTGGCGGACACTTTTCGTCAAGCTTTTTTTCACCTCCATCCTCAGATCGATGAAAAAATATTAGAAAATTTCATAGCGTTGCCAGTCTGCGGAAATGAACTTTGTGAGAACCCTATCGATAAATTAGCAAATAATTATCAGAAAATGAAAAAAAAACAACAACAAAACAACAACTAAATTGTATTGTTTTTAATTTCTTTGTACAGCAGTAGACTTGTCTTGCCAAGGTAGTAGTATAATATCTTTTAAAGGCTCTTTCCCGCTTGTCAACAAGCCCAGCTAATTGACTGTAAGGCCTAGTACTCAGATCAACTAAAACTGTACGCCAGTCATGAGAGAGAGCGAGAGGCGAACAGCTGGCGTTCACTTTCCGTCAGGCCTTTTTTCAACTCTGTTCTTAGATCGACGAAAAAATACCAGAAAATTTCATAGCGTTGCCAATCTGCGGAAATGAACTTTGGGTGAACCCTAGCGCAAAGATTAAAAAATTTAATCTTTTGGCGTGCGCTTCTTACTGAATGGAGGGAAAAAATAAAAAAAACCGCAATAGTCGAATGCAGGAGTTTACATGTAAGGACAAAATATTATTAATACTTCTGGGGTGCCTCTTGTCAGAGCAAAATGTTTCATATGCCAAAAATTAAAAAAAAAACACAATAAAAGTGCAGCTATGAACTTTAAATTAGCAAATAATTATCAGAAAATTACAATAAACAACTATTAAGTTTAAATTGTATTGTTTTTTAATTTCTTTGTACAGCGGCAGACTTGTCTTGCCAAGGCTCTTTCCCGCAAATACGATATTTTAACTTTAACTGCTTGCCAACAAACCTAGCTGATTATCAGTACGACCGTAGCAAGCTTTAATCTGATGAACTCTCAAAATTTTTGGTAACACTGGAAAGATTAAAGTTTTTACGCTAGCGTACTCGTTTGTCGATCTGAGTACTAGGCTTAAGACCTTAGATGAACTCTGGAAATTTTGGTCACACTGGAAAGTGTTTACGCTAGCATACTCGGTTGTCGATCTGAGTACTAGGCTTTAGGCCTAGCCAGATCGACGAAAACTGTTCGCCAGTCATGGGAGAGAGGGAGAGGAAAACAGCTGGCGCACACTTTTCGTCATGCTTTTCACCTCGGTACTCAGATCGACGAAAAAAATATCAGAAATTTTCATAGCGTTGTTCATAGCGACAAATTACAAATACAAAATTTAATCTTTTGGCGTACGCTTCTCATAGAACATTTTAAGAAATGGAGGGAAAAAATCAAAGAACCCCTAAAAGCCGATTGCTGGAGGGTGTGAGGGTGTGGGGGTGTTTGAGGTGCCTCTTGAAGGAGCAAAGTTCTCAGGTCAAATATGTACGAAAAAACATAATAAAAATCGTAGGAAAATGGCCTGTTATAACTAAGTGCAGCTATGATTTTTATATTAATTTCTTTGTACAGCGGCAGACTTGTCTTGTCAAGGTAGTTGATAAAATATTTTAAAGGCAAATACGATTTTTGAATTTTAGCTGCGTCTCAACAAACCCAGCTGATTGACAGTACAACCGTTGAACACTTAATTCTGATGAACTCTCAAAAATGCAGTAACACCAAAAAGATGAAACTTTTTACGCTACCGAACTCGTTTGTCAATTTGTATATTTGTTGCAGGTACTAGTTAACACTTTGTGAAAGTCTAAGACGTGGATCCCGATGACATGGAAGCCTCTGAAGCGGAAGTAGCTCATTTCGGCCTGCAAAGAGCGCAAAGGTGGACCACAAGATCGAGATAGCGCTCTAGAAAGGCCGGAGCAGCAGGAAGCAGCATGTCATTGAAATAAGCTGCCTGCCATCCTTGACATTCAAATTAAAATGAAATATCAAAATATAATAAAGCAAAATACAAATATATTTATATTTAATGAACTTGATTTGTTACCATTTAGACAATATTGGGCAATAGCTGTTCTTATTTGTTCTGCAGGCTCAAAAAAATATGCAATCATATTAGTTCAAAATGTAGTCGATTTGTAATAACTGCAAGGGTAATCTACCTTTGTGCGCTTTGCAGGGGGCGCAGTACTGTTGACTTCCCCTGCACATGGCGGCTTCCATGTCATCGGGGACTACATCTTTACTCTAGTTCTCTAAGTTGTTCTGCTCATTGTTGCGGATGTGGTATGCGCCTAGGAAAGAGTGGAGCAACTCGTAGTGATGCCACACGGGTGATGCCCCAGGGGTTGTCATATTCCTGCCTGCAAAAAATAATATTGTGGAATAAATTGCCAATATATTGATGCACGCATATAAGTTGTCCTTACCACTAACCATACAACATATAGACTGGTCATTTCATACAAGCAATATGGACACTCAAAAAACTTTGCGGGAGGCCCCACAGCTGGTAGCGGCAGGTCCCGGACACTTCGTGTGCCTTCGGGTTTTTTTCGCTCTCATTCTTATTCTCCTTTTTACGCTCGCGCGCTCATTGCGGGAGTTCGGTCGTACAGTCGCAGAGACGCGCATTTTGAAGAAGGTGCCTTTACCCAGCTTTTCCATCTCTCCGGGATCCCCGCAACTGCTCGATATTCTCTTACCAAATGTCGATCCGCAGAAGCTATACCTGCATAGTTCACCTCAGCTTGATCCGGCGGTTATTATCGACTATAAAATTAAAAACAATAAATTATTACAAATATAAACAGCATTTATTGTTCATACATATAGCTTCGGAGCCTTTCGTAGTGAATGCTTAATTTTTCACTGTCAAGAAGAAGAACCCCGAGTTGTACAGATCAAAAAAATATTGCATAACTACCGGAAAAAAAAGTTTAGACCGCAAAACCTTAAGTCCATCCGTTCTGCGGGAAGACGCTTTTAAACTTTAGAATTTGTAAGGATGTTTTCTCGGCCGGGGTACAGATCTCAGTCGGATCCAAGAGTCCTTTGCAAGAAATTTGTAAATCATCGAAACACCGGACAAGAGAGTTCCGTTCTACAGGTGAACGGATAATTTTGATGGGGAGTCTGCACCAAAGGTTCTTATCCGCGTCGACGGAAACGTGGACGCGTGGAATCCTTGTCTTGTGTTTCGCGCCAAGGGCGAAAAATCCACCGGGCTGGACCTTCGGGCGAGGCCGAGCCGGGAGAATACCTTGCGGGTGTTGAAGCCCTGGATCTCGCGTCAAGGGCGAAAAATCCACTGGGCTGGACCTTCGAGCGAGGCCGAGCCGGGAGAATACTTTGCGGGTGTTGAAGTCCCGGATCTCGCGTCAAGGGCGGAAAATCCACCGGGCTGGACCTTCGGACGAGGCCGAGCCGGGAGAATACTTTGCGGGTGTTGAACTCCTGGGTCTCGCGTCAAGGGCGGAAAATCCACCAGGCTGGACCTTCGGGCGAGGCCGAGCCGGGAGAATACTTTGCGGGTGTTGAAGTCCTGGGTCTTGCGTCAAGGGCGGAAAATCCACCGTGCTGGACCTTCGGGCGAGGCCGAGCCGGGAGAATACTTTGCGGGTGTTGAAGTCCTGGATCTCGCGTCAAGGGCGGAAAGTCCACCGGGCTGGACCTTCGGGCGAGGCCGAGCCGGGAGAATACTTTGCGGGTGTTGAAGTCCTGGGTCTCGCGTCAAGGGCGGAAAATCCACCGGGTCCAAATCCACCTTCGGTCCAAATCCGAGCCGGGAAGATACTTTGGGAGGGGGGCCGGATGGTAAAGGGACAGAGGGATTCGACTTGGCTGACCGGCCGGGACGGGTGTTCACGTGCCAATCTCCAAACTACTACGTAGACCAGACACTAGGCTAATAGACCCGCGGGACGGGTGTCCACGCGCAAATCCCAAACTACGCAAGGGAGTGGGGAAACTACCGGAGAACGGATCTGGCGGGACGGGTTTCCACGCGCAAATCTCAAGCTACGCAAAGGAATGGGGGAAACTACCGGAGAAACGGATCCGGCGGGACGGGTATCCACGCACAAATCCCAAACTATGCAAGGGGGTAGGGAAACTACCGGATCGAACGGGAAGGTTCCGCGTTCGGGTCCGATGGTACTACTAGGAGGAAAAACTACGGCTACAGTGGCGAACGGGAAATATGTCCGCGTTCGGGCCCAAAGTAGTTGTGAGAAGAAGGTTAGGTTACTTTGCTAACTACAAAATGAAATACACACGATCGGTAGATATGATTAAACAATCGTAACGCTTTATTGAGATTGTCCTCACCCGAGTCCGCTACACCGTTCTGAGCGTATGAGAACCTATTTCGTACCAACCTCTTAAATTCCACCCGCGATTGACAGCGTGGCGCTTGGCCAAATCCAAAACGGCGGAACAGTCGCGATGGGAGACCTGTGAAAGGCCTCGTTGGGCGTCACGTTTGACCTGCCTTGCGAATAAACCGGCGGACTACACGTGGAGCCTCGAAGTTTCGTTGAGTCGTGTGCCGATCACACGTCTGCCTCGTTCCGCGATCCCGAGAGAAGAGACCCGCTGTCCGGTTATTGTGTCATCGCCTACCCTTTTCTCCTTGTTCCCGCATTCGGGATTTCTAGTATTTTCCTACTACTGGTATCTTAGCTCCTCGCTTTTCTAGTATTAAATTCGCCTCGGCTAAATATCGGTTAGCGTTGCCACCCTGAGATTTGATCTTAGATATAACTTATTTAATCTTACTATGTCTTAATATTTATTGGACTCCATGTAATTTCTATTAAAACTATCATAAAGGTAAGAAAAGCCATTGTGGCGTACACGCCTTCTAGACGGGTTCGTCACAGCCCCCCCTTTCTCCCCGCGGCGCAATATAGAGGCGCCCCTCGCTCTTGATCGTGACGGTAAACCTGTAAGCGCCTTCTCTGACGGCTATTCGTACCCGACGCCCACGACCGATCCGGGTTGCCACCTTCCGCTATATCTGCACTATGATGTGCTGAGGCAGATAACGTAGGTTGTTTCCCCCGATCCAACCTTCGGGTAATGGGCGAAGGTCGACCTCCATTCCTGTCGATTGGTGCGCCTGCATCGCAGCCATGAACGATGCGTTCGTTTCCGTCGCCATCTGCGTGCGCATGAGAACCGCGTCGGCAACAGGCCCGGGGGAGCCAGCTCCTGACAGATCACTGAGGACTTGCTTCAGAACACGATCCTCCCATTCGGTGAGCCGCTCACCTGGATGAGCGCAACTGGGGGACCGTTGGGGATTCCCCCCTTCCCGCGGCGTAGTCCAGAGGTCCCTCACAACCCCATAGTGGAGGCGTTCGATGTCGACCCCGAGAGGTATGACCTCGGCCATCTGGTCTTGTTGGGGCGACGCCACGAAGGATCGACGAAACAGGGGCCTTTCTTCTTCATCATCCTCGCTGTCCGTGACCAACTCGAAGCCGGCCAGGTACTCAGAACACGGGAGAACTGGTGTAGAGTACCCAGTGTCGCGTCGTGGACTAGCAGGCCTCTGGTCGTGGGGTACCTGCATATCAGCCAGTTGGGTGGTTTGGGTTCCCCGATTTGACACCTCCTGCTTATGGCCCTTTCCGACCACGAAGGACGTCTGGACCCATTGAGAGAGCGTACGGGCAGTCGTAACTCGTTGTGGTGGAGTTGTCGGGCGCTCGGGTTCCCTTCCATTTGGACTGTTCCCTCGTACGGCGAGCGGTCGGCCTCGAAGTCAACGCCCGCACCGTCTTCCAGCGCGGGATACGGAGGCGATGGTGGGGGTTCGTCCACGTACGGCCCTTGTGCGGGTAACCCGGGCACCTTGATGAGCACCGAGCGGACGTCGATGCGCATGAGCGACACATGTCCGGCGTATCTGCACACCTGGTCCTCCGTCGTATGGTGGTAGAAATGGTCTACGTCCGGGATTCGTGTTTCATTGTCCCTTGAGTACCTCGGATGGCCAGCTCGGGGATCGCGTCTTGTCCACGGGCAATCTCCCTCTGACTCGGATGGCCGCGACTCCGTGTAGAACGGTTCCCCTGGCCGTCGTCCCTGGGGATGACTGCTCGGCGAACTGTCTCGAGAGCGTGGCGGTCTGCTGAACAGGTCGGAGTCTCGGGCGCTGGCGTTATCCTCGTCGTCGTCGAGATGGTACGGGGCCGACTGGGGTGACGTAGACTGGCTCCACTGGTCCTCGTGGGGCTCAGTAAAACGCCAGTCGTTGGGATCCCGGGACTCATCGTCGTCCGCTCTCGCCGAGCTACCAACGCCTTCCCCTTCGGAGGTGAGGACCTCCTCCTCCTCTTCTTCTCCGTGACTATCCCCGTCGTTTGCCCGTGGATAGAAGGCCTCGGTGTCTTGGGAGTCATCGGACAGCATGATTACGTCGTCCATCTGAAACAATAATCTAGACTTATTGGTATAACCCTACCTCTCGAACTCCCTACCTAACGGTGAAGCTAACAAAGGACTCGTTAATCTTAACCTATTACAAGTATGGACCTTAAAGTAATTTCGTAGTTCCAGACCGCTTACCGTGCCGGGTTACTTGGCCCGGTGATGTCGTCGTCGCTCGCATCGAGGGCGTCCTCTGCGTAATAGGGTTTAAGTTGAGATATGTTGGCGATCCGCCGCCGACGGTCTCCTGGGCGCTGCAAACGTACCAAGTTCGGCGATGTGAACTTCGCGACGGTGTAGGGACCGTCATACTTAGGAGCGAGTTTGGCGGCGAATCCCTCGGTCGCTTTTGATAAGGGATGTTGTCGCAGCCATACTTGTCTCCCGATCGTTGGTCTCCATTCGCGCCTCCGAAGGTTATAGTGCCTCGCCTGCTCCAGAGATGCTCGTTGCAGGTTGGATCGCACGATGTCGAAGATCCCTTGGAGGTGTGACGCCTTGTGTTCAGGACCTGTACGCGCGACCGCTGATCCAGGGGTGAGTTCGTCATAGAGCATCGCAGGTAAGTGCAGCTCCCGTCTCTGAGTGAGAAATGCGGGAGTATACCCAGTCGAGTCCGATACACTACTATTGATAGCGAGGGAAAGCATTTTCCCTGCTGCTTTGGTCTGAACGGTCTTAAATTTCTGGCAAGACTCGCAGTGCCGAACGTGTTGTTTTGCATCGCGGTACATGCCGGGCCAGAAATATCTTTGCGACAGGCGGGTGATCGTCTTTCGGACACCCAAGTGTCCTGCGGTCGGGGAATCATGACACTCGTATAAGACGCGGGCTCTGCAGGAAGTAGGTACACGGAGTTTCCACGGGAAGTAGTCCTCGTCGTCTGCTCGGTAACCCATGTTCCTATAGAGCTGACCGTTCTCCAACATGTAGTCAGAGAACTCCTCAGGCTCATCGCGTACCTTGTCTTTCATCTTCCTGATCCATTCGCAGTGGTCCTTGAGCTCGATAGCGCCTTGAAGTACCTCACAGGGCTGTCGGGAAAGCGTATCAGCCACGACGTTCAACTTCCCTCGTCGGTAACGCACGTCGAATTGGAACTGTTGTAATTCCAAAGCCCAGCGCGCTATTCGGCCGGAAGGACTTTCGATAGAATTTAACCATTTGAGAGCCAAGTGATTGGTAACGACTTCAAATCGGTAGCTCTCCAGGTAACCTCGCATCTTCCTGATGGCCCAGATGATGGCCAGACACTCCTTTTCTGTCGTCGTGTAATTGTGCTCCGCATGAGTTAGTCGACGGCTAGCGTATGCGATGACCTTCTCTTGACCCTCGACGTCCTGAGATAACACCGCTCCCAAGCCTATGTCACTCGCATCAGTCTGTAAGACAAACTTCCGGTCGAAATCCGGACAACCCAACACGGGGGCGGTGGTCAGGCATCTTCTAATCTCTTCCAAGGCGGTTTGCTGTTCCGGTCCCCAAGTCCACTTCTGGCCTTTCTTCAGCAATGCGGTCACCGGTTGCACGATGGTCGCGAAGCCCGGGACGAATCTCCGGTACCAGGATGCCATCCCGATCCATTGGCGTAGTTCCTTCGGGTTGGTGGGGATCTTCAGCCCATTGATCGCAGACACCTTTTCAGGATCAGTCTGAATCCCTTCGCCGCTGATCACATGACCGAGGTAAACCAGTTTCTGCTTGAAGAATGTACACTTCCTTGGATCTATCCTCAAATTTGCCGCCCGTAATCTGCGAAACACTTCGGCGAGG
The DNA here is from genome assembly GCA_018153365.1 of Drosophila fuyamai. Classification (NCBI taxonomy): domain Eukaryota; kingdom Metazoa; phylum Arthropoda; class Insecta; order Diptera; family Drosophilidae; genus Drosophila; species Drosophila fuyamai. Next base: position 2,682,446 of record JAECXW010000415.1, on the reverse strand, counting down.
TGAGCGAGGTGTTGCTCCTTCGTAGCGCTAACGACAATGATGTCATCTAAGTAGGCAAAGGCAACCGGCTCCATCTCCGCCTCAATCACATTGTCCAGAGCACGTTGGAACCAACACGATCGATGCGCTGTGTGGGCTCCTGGAAGGCTCGATGGCTCCTGCGCGGAGCAGTTCATTTACTTGGGTATCGATGACGTGTTGCATCGCAGGGTTCCTGGGATAATACCTTTGCTTTAAGGGCTTATCGTCGCGCATGACGATGCGATGCTCGGCGATCTGAGATACTCCCTGGAGACTATCGAACAAAGCTAACTCTCGTTCCAGACATGACCGATCGGCCAACGCTATTCTGGTGACAACTTCACGAACCTCATCTGCGCGGGTAACCAGCTTTGTGAAACTTTCACTGGCGAAACTCCTCGATGGCCCTATATCAACGGTGGCGTCTACCCACCTTCCTCCGACTTCTAACGCTGCTATGATGAGCCCACCGTGTATCCTTAACATGGGTTTTGTTGGGGTCGGGCCTTCGTTCTTCGTTCGTCTCTGCCGAACCCGGATTCCGGCGGAGACGTCCTCCATTTCCCGAGGCATTTCGACGGCAGCACTCTAAAGTTAGCACTCCCACCCGGCCACAATCCCAACAAAAGTCACGACGTGGGTTGGGACAGCCGCGACGGAAATGTCCGTTCTCACCACAACGGCCGCAGGCACGCTGCACTTCCACTCGCGAGGTTTCTTGCCCGATCATCCGGTGAGTCACATGTCCTGCCTGTGTAGTACTCTCCAAGTTCCGAAAGGGGTTCGGTGATCACCGAAGTTGCGGTCCCTCGCGGTTCCTGTCCGTTCCTCCTATGGTCCCGTCTCGAGTCGACTCGAGTTGTTTGACACACTCGTACTCAGTAGCCATGTGGGTCAGCTGCTTCAACGTCCCGAATTCACTGCGCTTGATGTATAGCCGGTACTCTGGAGCCATATTTTCGAACGCGCGGTACAACTCTTCCTCTTCTAGGTACCCGGCCTGCTGCTTCTTCGTCCTGATCTCGATCAGGCATGTTTTGAAAAGCTCTCCTCTTCTCTGCACGTGATTCCAAATCTCGTCCTCTAATCGTTCGAAATATCGAGGAGGTAAAAAGAACTAAAGGAATTCCCTCCGGAAAGTTCACTAAGAGGCGGACTGAAGATGGCCAGTACGGAACCACCGCGCCGCCGGGCGCTGGAAGATTTCGGACATAGCCCGGGGAAACTCTTTCGGATTTATCCTATACGTCGTCATCTTCTCCTCGAGTACAGCGATAAAGGTTATCGGATCCGAGCTACCATCGAACCGTAGGTTCCGCTTGTGTATCTTCTCAGGGAGCAAGTGCTGAGTGGAAGTCGTATTACTTCGCACCTCCTGCCCCTGCAGGCCAGTGGCCAAGCGAGCATCTTTGGGCGGCATCCAGGTACCGTGTGCCGTTCCGGGATGTACCCCTCGATGACGAGCGGGAACCTCGAGCGGCGCAGCGTCGGAGATGACGGGGAATCGGAGGGACTCTGCGAATTGCTCCATGTCGTCGTTCTTTCCTGTGGGAACGGGACTTGGGGCCTGACTGCTATACTGCTCCTGCAGCTGACCTAACCGGCTTCACACACGTTGTGGGAAGGACCCTGCGCTGACCAGGTTGGCAAACGCCTTTCTGGCCTCTTCGACGGTACCATCCGCTTTGAAGTCGAACTCAACGGCAAGGGAGTTGAGTTCGTCTCTTCGGCGTGCATATATCCAGCGAACTCCTACACCAGGGTTTTTGATATAACTATCTTCCTCGTACTCCCCGTCGGATTCCTTAGGAGTACTCATCGTCTTTTTTTCCTAGGCGGTTTTCCTTCTTATATCCTTCTATTCCTTTGGTCGTTTCGTCTCGACTCCCCGGACAACTCTACCCTTTTCACAGTGGGTCTTTAGGCCACTTGTATAAATCTCTAGCTAGTCTCGGTGTCCCTGCTCGGGCGCCACTTGTAAGGATGTTTTCACGCCCGGGGTACAGATCTCAGTCGGATCCAAGAGTCCTTTGCAAGAAATTTGTAAATCACCGAAACACCGGACTAGAGAGTTCCGTTCTACAGGTGAACGGATGATTTTGATAGAGAGTCTGCACCAAAGGTTCTTATCCGCGTCGACGGAAACGTGGACGCGTGGAATCCTTGTCTTGTGTTTCGCGTCAAGGGCGAAAAATCCACCGGGCTAGACCTTCGGACGAGGCCGAGCCGGGAGAATACTTTGCGGGTGTTGAAGTCCTGGATCTCGCGTCAAGGGCGGAAAGTCCACCGGGCTGGACCTTCGGGCGAGGCCGAGCCGGGAGAATACTTTGCGGGTGTTGAAGTCCTGGGTCTCGCGTCAAGGGCGGAAAATCCACCGGGTCCAAATCCACCTTCGGTCCAAATCCGAGCCGGGAAGATACTTTGGGAGGGGGGCCGGATGGTAAAGGGACAGAGGGATTCGACTTGGCTGACCGGCCGGGACGGGTGTTCACGTGCCAATCTCCAAACTACTACGTAGACCAGACACTAGGCTAATAGACCCGCGGGACGGGTGTCCACGCGCAAATCCCAAACTACGCAAGGGAGTGGGGAAACTACCGGAGAACGGATCTGGCGGGACGGGTTTCCACGCGCAAATCTCAAGCTACGCAAAGGAATGGGGGAAACTACCGGAGAAACGGATCCGGCGGGACGGGTATCCACGCACAAATCCCAAACTATGCAAGGGGGTAGGGAAACTACCGGATCGAACGGGAAGGTTCCGCGTTCGGGTCCGATGGTACTACTAGGAGGAAAAACTACGGCTACAGTGGCGAACGGGAAATATGTCCGCGTTCGGGCCCAAAGTAGTTGTGAGAAGAAGGTTAGGTTACTTTGCTAACTACAAAATGAAATACACACGATCGGTAGATATGATTAAACAATCGTAACGCTTTATTGAGATTGTCCTCACCCGAGTCCGCTACACCGTTCTGAGCGTATGAGAACCTATTTCGTACCAACCTCTTAAATTCCACCCACGATTGACAGCGTGGCGCTTGGCCAAATCCAAAACGGCGGAACAGTCGCGATGGGAGACCTGTGAAAGGCCTCGTTGGGCGTCACGTTTGACCTGCCTTGCGAATAAACCGGCGGACTACACGTGGAGCCTCGAAGTTTCGTTGAGTCGTGTGCCGATCACACGTCTGCCTCGTTCCGCGATCCCGAGAGAAGAGACCCGCTGTCCGGTTATTGTGTCATCGCCTACCCTTTTCTCCTTGTTCCCGCATTCGGGATTTCTAGTATTTTCCTACTACTGGTATCTTAGCTCCTCGCTTTTCTAGTATTAAATTCGCCTCGGCTAAATATCGGTTAGCGTTGCCACCCTGAGATTTGATCTTAGATATAACTTATTTAATCTTACTATGTCTTAATATTTATTGGACTCCATGTAATTTCTATTAAAACTATCATAAAGGTAAGAAAAGCCATTGTGGCGTACACGCCTTCTAGGCGGGTTCGTCACAAAGTATTGGTCAAATTCGAGTCTTTAAAAAGCTGTTCTTTGTTTAAATAATTGTATATATGGAATATTAAAAACAAAGGGGTCAATTAGTAAACTTAATAAAAAATTTCCATATGCTATTGCCGATTATATATTATTATATATGTAAGACTGTGTAGGAGAAATAATAAAAGGAGATCAGCAGAAGAACAGCAGGAACAGCAGTAATAGCAGTAACAGCAGATTAACAGGAGTATAGTATGTAACGGCCAGAATTGGCCGCACAATTTAAACATAATCATATATATATTGTGGTAGGACAACCACACACGCACACACCCACACATATACACTCTTTCTTAGAATCACTGTACTTTAAATTAAGCGGTAAAGTTAACTGTAAATATAACTGTAAACTTAAAATATAATATAGTCATTCCTCTCTAGCATTTACTTTAAATTAAGAGATAAAATGTATACACATATTCGTCCCGCTCTCACGAATGAGCGGGCAGAAGAGAGAACGTGGTCTGTGCGATTCACTCTGCGTTTAGCTGTGCCAGAAGCCGGTCATATAAAATAAAGAGAATAATCTAAAACTACAAGCTATTCGGGGTATAACTCTTTCTATCACAATATCAGAAGTGGTTCTTACTCACAATGCCTGACACAGATTTAAATCAATTCACGGTCGTTCAGTTGAAGAATTGGCTGAGTGCGCTCGGGCTGCAAACCTCGGGCCCAAAAGCGGAATTGATGGCGCGTCTGCAGACCCTCTCACCGGAGATACGTGGTGATCCACCAAATAAACCTTCAATTCAGGGTGAGCAACCGCCAGAAGCCGAGACAGACGGAGCCGCATCTTTGCCGCTGGAACAGCAATTGGTAAGCGCAGACGCATGGGAGGACTCTGATCCAGTGACGTCAGCAGTTGACGACATCCGCATGGAGCAGCTTTCTCTGGTGGACGTCGAAAGGGCCATGTTGCAGAAAATTCGAGACGAGATCGAGGCAAATAAAACCGTGTTACAACGCATTCAATCGGAGATCGCTGACGTCACCAGGAACAAAACCAATCTTGCACATCAGATATACCATGACGTCATCGACAACAGCTTCGAGGAGTCCGGCAACCCTATCAATTGTGCTTACACCACCACCTCTGTTAACGTTAACACCGAGGCTAACATCAACGGGGGCATCGATATCGATAAATCCAGTGCTGGAAGGGACATTGGAAACAGTGATGAACAACGTCAAGTCACAAATGTCAACAAACTGCTGGAATCTCCAACAAATTCGCTCGCACTGGCAAAAGAAGTCACAATGGATTACGACGGCAATTTGTGCGCCCGTAATTGGGTAACACAACTACAAAATATAGCACAAGTGTACAAGTTGGACACCTTCGGTGTGCGAATGCTCCTTATTGCCAAACTCAAAGGAAAAGCTCAAATATGGCTGCACGCAAACGCCACCCGGATTTTGGAGCCGACCGATCGCCTTTGTGAACAGCTGATCTTGACCTTTGGAGCCAAAATGACAAAAGGAGAGCTAAGGAACGCGTTCCAAAGCCGTCAGTGGCGTGCCGGAGAAAAGTTCGCTTCATACTTCGATGAAAAAATCATGTTGGCGAATGACATAAACATCGACAAGGAAGAGCTTTTGGAGAACATCATCGAAGGGATTCCAGCCGTAGGACTGCGCGACCAAGCGCGCATACAGTGTTTCTCCGAGCCAATGCAAATGCTAAAAGCCTTTGCAGGAATTCGTTTGCCTGAACGTAGGTTGGAAGCCAAGTCTTCGCAGCGCTCATCGGAAAAGATTGCAGCCACCAAGGATTTTCGCTGCGCAAATTGTAATTCTAAGGGACACTACGCCATAGACTGCCGCAAACCGAAAAGGGAGCCCGGTTCCTGCTACGCTTGTGGGGCATTTGGACACTTTGTGGGACAATGCCCGGAGCGCAAAAGCGCAAATACAAATAATTACGTAAGATGCATAAAAATATTTTTTCACAACAGTTCTGAAACCCCATTCATTTCAGCATGCCTCATAGACACGGGTAGCCCTATATCATTCGCAAAAACCAATATTATATCCTCTAAAATTAAAATGGAAATCGTTTCTGAAAACTACTTCGGGCTAAACAAAAGCCAACTGAAAATTTATGGAAGAATTTTGTGTTACATAATAAAAGCAAAATCAAAATGTTATTTTTACCTTTACATTGTGCCTACCGAGTCTATGAGCCATGAGGTTGTTCTTGGGAGGAATTTTATGGATGCTTGTAAATTAGAATTAGATTTAAGTGTTCTAAAAATGGTCACAATAGAGTCTACAAATACTGAGCATATTGTGAATGTGAATAATACCCTCAATCCTAATACCTGCAATTTAACACAAAATTTAAGTCTCAATCACGAACCGATAAGTGCTATCGAAATTCCGAAGGATGCTATTACAGTTAGTGAAACGGTTAATTCTACAGTTAGTAAAACGGTTAATCCTACAGTTAGTGAAACAGTTAGTCCTACAGTTAGTGAAACAGTTAGTCCTACAGTTAGTGAAACGGTTAATCCTACAGTTAGTGAAACAGTTAGTCCTACAGTTAGTGAAACAGTTAGTCCTACAGTTAGTGAAACAGTTAGTCCTATATCTAGTGAAACAGTTAGTCCTACAGTTAGTGAAACAGTTAGTCCTACAGTTAGTCCTACAGTTAGTCCTACAGTTAGTCCTACAGTTAGTGAAACAGTTAGTCCTACAGTTAGTATAACGGTTAGTCCTACAGTTAGCAGCACATTTAGTGAAACAGTTAGAGAGACAGCTGAAACAGTCGGTAAGACAATCACAAGTGCAGCGAGCCAAGCAGTTAGTGATACAGTTAGTAAGACGGTCAGTTATAAAGGAAATGGAACAATTAACAAGGTAGTTGGTAAGATAGTTTGTGATACAGGCAATAAAACAGGCAGCCCTATAGTTAGTGAATCAATTGGTCCAACGGTTTCTAACCTTGTTAGTAATGGCGCTTTAGCAAACAACAAGAGCAAAAATGATATGACAATTGCAATACGGGAAATTTTGAACATAAACTATATTGACGACGAGAGAGCCGATTACTTATGCGGTACAAATGATAATCCAGCCTTGATACAACAATTGAAAGAGATAATTGAACACCATTACGTCAAGATAGATAAACCGAAAGAACCATTGATCAAAAGTGAAATAAAACTCAATTTAGAGAATACAAAACCCTTTAGCTGTGCGCCACGACGACTCGCCTATGCAGAAAAAGAAAAGTTGCAAAAATTATTGGATGATTATTTAGAAAACGGAATTATACAGCCATGCCAATCGGAATACGCTTCGCCTATAGTATTAGTAAAGAAAAAGACTGGTGACATAAGACTTTGTATAGATTTTAGAAAGCTTAACAAGGTTTTAATTAAAGACAATTATCCAATACCCCTAATCGATGACTTACTAGACAAATTGGTAAATAAGAAAGTATTTTCTAAACTTGATTTAAAAAACGGTTATTTTCACGTTTTCGTTAATAAGGAGTCAGTTAAGTACACTTCATTTGTGACACCGTTAGGTCAATTTGAATTTCTTAGAATGCCAATGGGTCTTAAAACTGCATCGGCAGTGTTTCAGAGATTCATAAATAAAATTTTCGACGATCTTATTAGAAACAATCAAGTGATTGTATACATGGACGACATAATGATAGCTAGCAAGGATTTTGATGAACATTTTCAGATTTTAAAAGAAGTATTCTTTAGACTTGCTAAAAATAAATTGGAACTACGAATGGATAAATGCGAGTTTCTCCAATCTAGTATTAAGTATTTGGGTTTTATTATAAACGGCGAGGGCATCAGAGCAGACGACAAGGGAATAGAAGCAATCCAAAATTTTCCGCTACCAGACAAAACGCAATCTGTTCAAAGTTTTCTTGGTCTATGCTCATATTTTCGCAGATTCATTAAAGATTTTTCGACTTTAGCTAAACCGTTATATGATCTGTTAAGAAAAGACGAGAAATTCCATTTTGGAGAAAAAGAAATGAGATGTTTTGTAATGCTTAAACAGAAGTTAGTAGAAGCACCAGTATTAGCCATATACAACTACAAGGACGATGTAGAACTCCACTGCGACGCCAGCTCTCTTGGCTTTGGCGCCGTACTACTTCAAAAGAAAATGGACGGTAAACTACATCCAATTTTTTATTTTTCCAAGCGCACAACCGTTGCCGAATCAAAATATCATAGCTTTGAGCTTGAAACAATGGCCATTATTCACGCATTGCGTAGATTTAGAATATATCTATTTGGTAGACATTTCAAGATCATGACCGATTGTAACTCTCTCACATTAACGCTTAACAAGATCGAACTTAATCCGCGTATAGCTAGGTGGGCATTAGAACTACAAAATTACGACTACGATTTGATACATCGGGAAGGCAACAAAATGCAACACGTGGACGCTCTTAGCAGATGTACAAACATCTTAGTGGTAGAAACAAATTCATTTGAAGACAATCTAGTTATTTGCCAAGCCAAAGATGCAAAAATACAAGTGATAAAAAATCAGTTAGAGGAAAAGGAACACAAATTATTCGAGATGAGAAACGGAATAATTTATAGAAAAAGCAACGATGGCAGGTTATTATTCTACGTACCTACAGACATGGAAGAGCATATTCTTTTTAAGTACCACAATGAGATCGGTCACATAGGGAGAGACAAAATGTTAGATATAATTGGGAAAAGTTATCGGTTTCCAAATGCCAAAGATAAATGTCTAAGCCATATCAATAACTGCTTAAAATGTATAGCATTTTCCCCCAAAATAGGAAAAGAAGGATTCCTACATTCAATTCCAAAGGGCAGCAAACCCTTTGAACTTATCCACATTGATCATTATGGTCCAGTCGATTCGGGCAGGTCAAAGAAACACATATTTGTCGTCGTTGACGGGTTCACAAAGTTTGTACGTTTATATACAACAAAGACAACAAATACCCGGGAAGTTATATTAGCCCTTAAGGATTATTTTAGAGCATATAGTAAGCCCAAATGCATAATTTCAGATAGAGGAAGCTGTTTCACGTCTAAGGAGTTTGACGATTTTATGGCAGAGGTCGAGGTTAAGCATATAAAGATAGCGACGGGATCGCCACAAGCAAACGGCCAGGTCGAAAGAATCAACAGAAGCCTAGGACCAATGATAGCAAAACTGACAGAACCAGAGAAAGGTATATACTGGGACTTAGTAATAGATAAAGTAGAACATGTATTGAATAACACACAGCACCGCAGTATTAGACAATGTCCAAGCAAAATGTTATTTGGTTTAGAACAAAGAGGAAAAATAGTAGACGAGTTGAAAGAGAAATTAGAAGAATTGTACAATGAACCGATAGACAGAGATTTGACAACCATTAGGATCGAAGCAGAAAAATGTCAAAAAAAAGCACAAGCCTATAACAAACTGCAATATGATAAGACAGCCAAAAAACCGTCGGAATATAGGAAAGGAGATTACGTAATGGTCAAGAATTTCGATAGCACAGCGGGTGTATCTAGAAAATTAATTCCAAAGAACAAAGGACCCTATGTAATTTCGAAAGTATTAAGAAATGATAGATTCTTGTTAAAGGATGTAGAAGGATTTCAGGTATCACGCAACCCTTACCAAGGTGTTTGGAGCATTAACAACATTAAGCATTGGATAGGAAAAAATAAAAAATGATAACAGTGCGTATTCGCATAAGAAAAAGTAAACCTATTGTGAAGTATATTTAAGCTAAAATTCAAATAATTTTAATCTAAAAAAAAAAAAAAAAAAAAAATGGTATTCTATTTATAACCTATAATTGTACTATTGCAAATTTTCACGGTGATCAGGAGATCATTCGGTCAGGATGGCCGAGTTGTGGTAGGACAACCACACACGCACACACCCACACATATACACTCTTTCTTAGAATCACTGTACTTTAAATTAAGCGGTAAAGTTAACTGTAAATATAACTGTAAACTTAAAATATAATATAGTCATTCCTCTCTAGCATTTACTTTAAATTAAGAGATAAAATGTATACACATATTCGTCCCGCTCTCACGAATGAGCGGGCAGAAGAGAGAACGTGGTCTGTGCGATTCACTCTGCGTTTAGCTGTGCCAGAAGCCGGTCATATAAAATAAAGAGAATAATCTAAAACTACAAGCTATTCGGGGTATAACTCTTTCTATCACAATATATCTAATCAATATAACATTAAATAAGAATAATGCTGTCTTCCCACAGAGATCCATCCACCATCCACCATCAGTTGAACGGATGGTCCAAGGGGTTTTGCCGTTCCGAAAATTCCCAGTTCCCCATCCGAATTTGACGGACTTTTTAATGCGATAGTTAGGCAATGTTTTTTCGGTGCAATGTTTTTTCGGTGACTCGGTTGAGACAAGTTTCCAGGCGCACAGCCGCTGCTCCCGGAAACGTATCCTCACCCGATCCTCACGTGCATTTTCGGTGACTGCTGCAAGGCGCCCAGCCTCCACTCCCGAATGGTACGATCACCCGCTCCCCGCTTGCTTCGCAGCCGCTAAGAAAAGTTGCCCAGCACTGCTAGTGGCGACCAGTTGCTTTTCCCTATTTCCCAAGCGGAGACCCTTTTACGCAGGAAACTCTAACGCGAGCCGACAACCATCACCTTCAGTCGGCCCGCTCTCTACCAAAATTTCCGAGTCCCCAATCTTATACATTTTCTGTAAGCGACCCTGGTAGAGCCATCGAAGAGTCCACACAGCGCACCAATCGTGCTCGTGGGGAAAAAGACGGGAGACGTGCGAATGTGCGTGGACTACCAGCAACTGAACGCCCGCTCTGTTCCCGATGCGTATCCACTACCGCGGATCAATCATATTCTGGAGAAACTAAGGAACGCTAAATACATATCTACTCTAGATTTAAAGAGTGGATATTGGCAAATTCCGATGGCGGCCGGCAGCAGAGAATGCACTTTTACAGTGCCAGGTCGAGGCTTGTATCACTGGAAAGTAATGCCGTTTGGACTCCACTCAGCGCCAGCGACATTTCAGCGAGATCGAGTCATTAGACCAGAAATGGACCCACACGCTTTTGCGTATCTTGACGATATTATTATCGTCAGCAAAACGCTGAAGGAACATATGCAGCATCTACGGGAAGTACTCCATCGACTGCGAGCGGCAAATCTGAAGCTCAATAAATGTAAATTATTTCAGAGGAGTATCGTATACCTAGGACACCAGATCAGCGAGGATGGAATCCATACAGACCCGGAGAAGATAGCTGCTATTAAAGAGCTCCAAACACCGTCAACGATCAAGGAACTGAGACGGTGGCTGGGCATTGCATCATGGTATCGCAGATTTGTACCAAACTTCACAGACATTGTGCAACCAATGACTAAGTGGCTAAAGAAGAGCCAGAAATGGACGTGGGGCGAAGATCAGCAACAAGCATTCGAGGAATTAAAAACCAAGTTATCAAAAGCACCCGTCTTGGCTTGCCCGGACTTCGAGGAAAAATTCACAGTTCAGACCGACGCCAGTGACTTTGGCCTCGGAGTAGCGTTGACGCAACAGATTCAAGGCCAGGAGCGAGTCATCGCTTACGCCAGTCGGCGTCTATCGGCCGTAGAGGGCCATTATTCCACAAGTGAAAAAGAATGCCTGGCAATTTGTGGGCAGTGCGAAAATTCCGATGCCACCTCGAGGAATACCACTTCGATGTAATCACAGATCATTTGGCGCTAAAGTGGCTCAACGCCATTGAGAATCCCACAGGGCGCATAGCCCGCTGGGCCTTAGAACTTCAACAGTATCGCTTTGTCGTACACTACCGCAGAGGGGATCAAAACGTTGTAGCCGACGCGCTCTCGAGACAACCGCTAGAACGACTACAACAAGCAGCCACAGGACAGCAAAAGTGCACCTGGATAACCAAGATGCTGACAAGGATAGCCGCGGAGCCCGCTAATTACCCAGAGTACGCCCAAGAGAACGACCAGCTGTATCGGCGCTTCGGGAATCGCCCGGAAGAAGAAGACTATATTCCCTGGAAACTGTGCATACCACACCACCTTCGAGGGCGTATTTTACATGAGTGCCATGACCAACCCGCCGCTGCACACCTGGGAATCCGGAAAACGACCAAACGAATCATGCAGAGGTATTACTGCCCGCACTTTTCCGCGACGTCGTCAGATACGTTCGCAAGTGCGAAACTTGCCAAAAATTTAAGGCCAGCCAACTGAAGCCCCCGGGACAGATGAATACTCGGATCGTGGCGGAACCATTCGACACATTGTGTGCCGACTTCGTAGGACCGTTGCCCCGATCGGCAATACTATGCTGCTGGTCTTCTTCGACTTGTTCAGTAAGTGGGTGGGACTCGTTCCGCTTCGCAAGGCGACAACGGCCTGAGGCTTGACCTTCGGGGGAAAATCGAGCGGAAGTGCACGCATCGACAATTCGCTGGCCGGATGCATTGCCCAGGTGGTCTACGACTACGTGGCACGAATGCCATGTAGCGGCAACACGAAGATGAGCGGCGGATGCGGTCCCCAGTTGGCAACCCCTGTTGGCGAGCCGGTGCGCTGTTTCCCCTTGGTCGTGGACATGGACGACGACCGCCCCAGTACCTAGAACCCGAAGTCGTGAGAGCAGGACAACTCGATCATGTGGACTTTGACAGAAAAACCGAAGCAGCGAGAAAGATGGAATGCCAAAGAACTTGGCTGCATGAGTTCTGGAGTGCGAACAGGGAAGTCGAGTTCTGGAGTGCAAACAAGAAAGTCGAGTGCGGGAGTAGACTTAAGATTTTTAACTTCGCGACCGGTAACCTTGCGGTAGTACCACGTGCACCAGCCGAGCCAGGGCCTACAGCCACATCCTTCGACTTGCACCATCCGAGCCAGGACCTACAGCCACATCCTTCGACGTGCATCACCCGAGCCAGGACCTACAGCCACACCTTACCAACGGATACCAACACCACGCTTGCCGGCATCCGCTGAGTCTGTCTGAGTGAGTAGCGTTAAGATTGATGCCAGGCGCCCAGCCTCCGCTCCCGAATGGTACGATCACCCGCTCCCTGCTTGCTTCGCTGCCGCTATGGCGGAAACATGATACAAAAACATAAAAAAAACATAAAACATACCTCTACTATTATACCAGAGAGCGCGAGTGAAATGGGAACTGTTTAGTAAGTGCAAGCAGAGCGACAATAGAATGTGTGGATTAACCCTTAGATGATTCAGGGGGTTTTTTTGCCTTTCATAATATAAGGAGCTTAATTTTTTTTATAATTTAATTTTTAATAATTTGGAATTTGAAATTAGGCGATGTTTTTGTCTCTGAATGCTAAGTCTTATGTTAAGATTCTTAATTCTAAAATATATTCTAATTTTAAAATAAAACTTTTTTATGTCAAAACTTATACTAACATTTTCGGCTGCGATTATTAAAGTTTCTTTTACATTCTTTGTTATTTTAAAAGTATCGTCAATGTAGTGTACAAATATAAGTTCTAATTGTTTTATTTTTTCAACGAACTGGTTGAATCGGCATAGCCTAATTTCGGAATATTGAGTTCAGGCTCTCTGTCTGGAAGAGCATCTTCTTTTCTTAAAAGTCTGAACACTTTGTGATGACAACTTCCACTGAGCAGACCTAAAATGTGTTTCGAAAATGTTGGAATAATCGCCAAGTTTGCATCCCAGCGATTCCTCTCTTTATAAATTTTAAGACATCGACGTGTTTGCGGCACACATTGCAAAAAGTCATGTTGCTCAAGGATTAATTCTGTAAAAAATTCGTCCGCAGACAACCTTTCCCTTCAAAAAACGAACACGCACTGACCAAAACCCGAACGTTTACACAGCCGACGAGACTACCTTATGTTATTGTATCATGGGCGGAAAGACTCGGTTGAGACAAGTTGCCAGGCGCACAGCTGCTCCCGGAAACGTACCCTCACCCGATCCTCGCGTGAATTTTCGGTGACTGCTGCAAGGCGCCCAACAATACGACAGGAGAGTAACAGGAGGCTAACCGAATTATTCGGCGGAGACGATAGCAGCAGAACTAAAGCAGAAAAACGACGCAGAATAGAAAAAGTTGAAAACTATTCAGAAAACTTGTATTTTTCCAACTTATACTTATAACCTATACCTAATAAAACTATACCGAGGAGACCTAAAAACTCACCTTACATAGGTATGTATATGCTATAACATCGTTGTCCGAGTTAATAAACTTTTTGAAAAATGTAACTATTGCCCGCTGCAGGTTATTATGAACGGATTTTTGTTTAGATTAGATATTTTTCTGCACAAATATTTTGGAACATTCGTGTCGTACAGTGTGTGTTGCCCTCAGCTGAGACGTAATTGAACCCCCATTGTTCGAAGTCACTTTCGATATACTCGTCGTTTACTCTTCAAAAAATTCTGCTGATAGCTGAAGGTTTGTACTAGTTGAATTTGGCATGACATTATCTTTAGCTTCTTTAACTCGTCGTACGTTTTTGATCAAAAAAGAAAAGTATTTGACTGATATGAAAATCGCTAAAAGAGACCTATTGTAGTTGATATGCTTTTCGTGGGCCTCTAAGTCAGGTGTAGAAGGTGTATCGAATACCTTTCGGAAAAGAGACAGACCAGGAACAGGACTTTTCTGTCTACATTATATAGTCCAGTATATTTAAAGTCTAAAGCCTACTATCCAGATCGACGAAAACCGTACGCCAGTCATGGGAGAGAGCAAGAGGCAAACAGCTGGCGTTCACTTTTCGTCGGGCCTTTTTTTCACGTCGGTCTCCTGATCGACGAAAAAAATACCAGAAAATTCCATAGCGTTGCCAGTCTGCGGAAATGAACTTTGTGGGAACCCTAGCGCAAAGATTATATAATAATTCAAATCAGACTCATACATTTCAAACTAACTTAAGCTTACCGCAGTGTGCCCTCCTACAATTCACAAGACAATGAGAAGGACAATTTGTGGCGGCATCCATGTTACCGAGATTAGTAAGGCCACATTTCAAGGGCCACGAAATCCATACAATTAACAAATACTAGATTTCTCTTACAATACTTATTCTACCTATCGATCACAATGTTTGACCGTCGACATCCCCGACCCCGTGAAGAACCGCTTCACTCAAATCCCAAACCGCGAGTTTTGAGACGGGCCGCAACATTGTCCGAGATAGGCCATTGTCGTTCACGCGCACTGTAGCACGTCTGACGACTCCATCAGCTCCGCTGTATATCTCCTCCACGATGCCCTTGCGCCACTCTCGTCTGGGCAAGGCCGGATCGCAGACGAAGACCATATCGCCCTGGCGGATGGGCTCCGTTCTTCGGCACCACTTCTCGCGGTGCACAAGCGTAGGCAGGTACTCCAGGACCCACCTCCTCCAGAAACGGTCTCGTAGCATGCGGGCAATCCTCCACTGCTTTCTCGTAGAACCCTCCTTGGGTAGCTCCGCATCCAATCCAGGCGTATTCGGCAGATTAGCTGTTCCCTTGAGCAGGTCGTTTGGCGTCAACGGCGCCTCTTGGTCCGCATCCACCGGCAAATGGGTGAGCGGACGCGAGTTGACCACATTCTCCGCCTCGATCAGTAAACTTTCCAATACATGATCCCTCGGAGCGACTTCCTTCAGGGTATGGCGCAGCACTCGCTTGACGCACTGCACCATCCGTTCCCATACTCAGCCCTCAGACGGGTTCGATGGGCAATTGAAAACCCATTCAATGCTTCTGCTGGACAACTCACTCTGTATCCTCTCCGTCTCGAACACATCTCCAAATCGTCTGGCCTCCCTGTCAGCTCCCACAAAGTTCTTGCCGTTATCACTCCGCAGTCTCTGTACTGGTCCTCTACGGCAGACGAAGTTCCTGATCGCTATTATGCAGGAATCCGTCGACAGGTCATGCGCCAACTCCAGATGAATCGCCCTTGTCGTCAGGCACGTGAACAAGGCGACCCAACGCTTCTCTCTGTGACGGGATACAGTCACCAGCAGTGGTCCAAAATAGTCCAATCCAGTGTACTTGAATGGCCAACCCCCTGCTTCCAATCGATCCTCTGGAAGGGGTCCCATTATCGGCGGCATCGGCCGCGTTCGCTGCAACTTGCACTCGTTGCACGACGAGATTACTTCCTTCATCACTCGTCTCATCTTTGTTACCCAGAATCTCGTCCGGATCTGATCAATCGTTGCATCCACATTTTGATGCTTCATCTGGGCGTGAAAATGCCTCACAATCAATTCCGTAAGACTGTGCCTGTGTGACAGAATTACGGGCCTCCTCGCACTGTACGGCATGCACAGCGCGGCATCAACTCTGCCATAAGTTCGCAGAACTCCATGTTCATCCACGTAGGGCGCCAGACCTCGAATCTCACTCGAGCTGGCGACGTTCTTTCCGCATTCCGCCGACCTCATCTCGTCGGGGAACGACTCCAATTGGGCCTGTCTGACTAACAGGTTCTCCGCGTTCTCACACTCCTTTGCAGTGAGTCCGTACTCCTCGAGCTCGCTTCTCTGCTTGCGGCACCAGCGCGCAAACCTTAGGACCCAGGCTGTGGTCCTCACCAGGCGACTGAAGCTCGAGTATCTCTGAAACGGAATGACAAATTCATTTGTGGCCACCAATGCAAACTCACTGGGCATCTCCTCTTCATCAGGTGCATCTGGAACACGCTTAGTTCCTTCCTCAGGCGCCGGCCAGCCGCTCTCAGGCTGCCTCAAAAATGCGGGTCCCCTTAGCCACCGCGATTCCGGGCTAAGGTCCGCCTTATTCTGCGACCGAGTCGCATCATCCGCTGCGTTGTCAGCTGTAGGTACCCATCTCCACTGGGAAACCTTCGACGACTCCAAAATCTCCGCCACTCGGTTGCCAACGAACTGCTTATACCGGCGGTCCATCCTGCCGATCCATCTCAGCACCGTTTTTGAGTCCGTCCATAACACCGTCTCGCTGGTGTCCACACTGTGCTCCTCCTTGACAGTGTTCATCAGTCTGGTTCCAAGAACCGCTGCCTGCAGCTCTAGCCTTGGGATCGACATCGTCCTCATGGGCGCGCACTTCGTCTTTGCGCCCACGAAGCTAACCAGCACGTTTCCATCCTCGTACGTGGCCCTCCAATAGGCCACCGCCGCGAATGCAGATTGACTTGCATCCACGAACACGTGCAACTCGATGGTCCGAACCGCTCCATGCCCAAAATATTGGCGAGGACATCGAAACTGTCCCACGGCGTCCATCTCCCTGCGCCAGGCTGCAAAGGCTTTGCCTACCTCCTCTGGTAGTGGTTCGTCCCACTGGATCTTCTGCCTCCAGATCTTTCTCAACAGCAGCTTCGCTGTAATCATCAGGCAGCACAGGAATCCCAATGGGTCGAACGTTGACATCAGCAGGCTCAAATACTCCCTCTTTGTAGGGACTCGATCTCCACTTAGAACGCTACTTGGCACTCGGTGATACTCCACGTTGAACCTGAAGTCATCCGTGGCTACCTGCCATCGCATTCCAAGGATCTTCTGCTCAGCCTCACCCCATCCGACGCTCTTGACTCGTCCAGGTGGTCCCAACACCGCTTCCACGATGGGTGAGCTGGATGAAAACACTCGGGTAGATACACTGATAGCTTCGCTCTCTGTAGCGAAACTGTCCACATAGTCATCGACGTAATGATAGTCGATGATGGCCTTAACTGCCCTCGGATCTGAACCCCGAAACTTCAGGGCATTCACCGTCTTCACGTAATGCGCAGCGCTCGGCGAGCAGGCTGCTCCAAACGTCATTACGTTCATCTCGTACACATCCGGGTCTCGATCATCATTGCCATCTCTCCAAAGGAATCGTTGGGAACATCGGTCCTCGGGTCGGATCAGCACCTGGTGGAACATCTCCTTGATGTCACCGCAGACTCCGACTGCTCCTTCCCTGAAGTGGAAGAGCACGGCTGGCAAGGACTGGTAATGCTGATGCCCCTTGTCCAGCACCGAATTTAAAGAGGTTCCTCCAACCTTGGCCGCAGCATCGAACACAAGCCGGACCTTACCGGGCTTGTTCGGGTTTTCGACACCAAAATGTGGCAAATACCATAGCCGGTCGCTCGTCACCGCGACCTCATCATGCTGCAGCTTCCTCGCATATCCTTTGGCTACGTAATCCCTGATGATGCGATCGTATTCCAGCGCCAACTGCCTGTTGCGCTTCAACTTCTTCTCTACGTTGATCAGCCGTCTGTGCGCCATCTCATAGCTCCGTGGCAGCACAGCGTAGTCGTCCTTCCAGAGTAATCCCGTCTGGTAGCGACGCCCTACTTTCACCGTGGTGTCTTCGAGGATCCTTTGTGCCCGCGCGTCATCGCTGCCTGCGACCTGTGGCGCGAGCTTCACACCAAAGCTTTCCATCTCGAAGTAGTCCTCCACCATCTGTTCCATCGTGTCGTCCATTGACACGGCAAGTAGGCAGGACCTCGGTGACGGCGTAGTCGATTGCCCACTTACTGGCCCAAAAACAACCCATCCAAGTTCGGTTGCGGCCGCATACGGTCCCTCTCTGGCAAACCGCCTCGTCCTAAGAGGCAATCCTAAATGTCCATTGTCCAGTCCGATGAGCAACTTGGGCACCACATTGGTATAGGGCTTCATCGGCAGACGCGCATCCTTATGCACGCCTTGGACATCTCTTCGGCCTAACGTCTGCATCGGCAGACTCAGGCTGGAAACGGAGTACGCATTCCTCAAAGCGTGGCGAGTGGGCTTCCCAGCTCCACTTATCTCCAGACTCACCACGTTACTGGGCTCTCTAGTGGCCCTTCCTCCAAACCATTGAATGTTTAGCTGTCGACGCTCGCCTCGCACTCCCAGATCCCTCCGTAGCTCGTCATCGATCATCGTGACGGAGGTTCCCTCGTCCAAGAGCGCGTATGTGTCCACCTGGCGACCAGCTCCGTACAGCGTTACTGGCAGTATACGGAACAGAAGTCGGCCTCCCTCGGCGTCAACGCAGCTTAAATTCCTCTGTACGGGCGCCTCCGCTGGCTGCGGGGCCCTTCTCTCCAGGCTGTTTCTAGGGACAGCCGACTGCAGGCTCCCCTCGTGGTCCCTGTAACCACCTCGTGGCGAAGATCTCCTATCCGGGCCGCGTCGGGAAACTGCTGACTGCTGGTTTCCTCCGTTGTGGCGCCTAAAGCCACCTCGTGCCGGCCATCTTCGCTCCTCGTCCGCGCCATGTAGCAGACGGTGATGCAATTTACGACATCCGTTGACCTGGCACTCGCCACATGCATCGCAGGATCTGGTCGTATGTCCACTCCGTAAGCACGTGAAGCAGAGCCAATGCCTCCTCACCATGCTCCACCTGTCTGGTGGCGAAGCTCCAATAAACTCCCTGCAGCCACGCGCTGAAGTGCGCAACAGTAGGAAAGGGCTCGATCGATGCAGCGTGCCTGGCCCAGTCCACTCGCTTGCTCGTAGGTAGCTTTGCCACAAGCTCCTCCATTAGCGTTGGGTTCCACAGGCGCTGCTCCGCTTTTGCTGACTGCAAGAAGGCCGTGAGGTTACTCACTCGGGTTGCGAAGGGAACGATCCTCGCCAGGTGCTGCTCCGAAATCGGCGGCACCTCTCGCACACTGTTCAGCTGGCTGCGTATAAGCTGCTCCGATCGGCCAAACCTAAAGCGCAGCTGCTCCATCACGGCGCTGACGTTCCCAGGGTGAATCAGCAGCGACTTCACTGTCTCGCGTGCTTCATCCTTCAACGCCTTCAACAACCTCTGGTTGTTCTCCAAGTCTGTGCAGTTGTATGCTTGGGTCGTCTCCACAAACGCACAATTAAAAATCGGCCACTCCTCGGGCTGCCCTCCAAATACAGGCAGGTCCGGAAGCCTCCTTGGCCCATACGATCCTTGGATTCCATTTGGCGTCATCGAGGCGTAGGATCCGACAACTGGCGATGCTGTTGCCACGTTGTGGATGCTCCCGCCCGGTAGCACGAGTCCATTCGCTGTCTGCGCAACACTTGTAACACACAGTGGCTCCACATGATGACTGCTAGTCGTTAGCAATGGCGGTCCACTCCAAGATGGCGGCTGCGTGCAGGCCGCACTGCTCGCACCGACACCGCTATGTGGGACCGGCCCGACCCCGTTAGTTGAGGCCTCACCGTTACATGTGGCTAATGGCGGCCCGCTCCAAGATGGCGGCCGCTCCGACGCTCCACTGTTGGCGCCGTCTACGCTTGGGCCAACTGCGATTGGCGCGCAATTGGCGGTGCTCGTACCGCTCAGGGCTCTAACCTGCTTCAGCTCCTCCTCCAACGCCGCGATCCTTTTCAGAAGGTCCGACGTGAGGGACTGGCTCATCTCCGCAGCTGTGACAGCAGTGCCTCCGGGTTGGGACGCGACTGTAGTCACCGTAGTGGCTGGGCACGAAATGGCCGCCGCCGAGGTTATTTTCACTCTCGGCCGGTTTTCTGCTCCACTACTCACTGGCTGCTGATCCGCTCGCGCTGCTATAGGGGTGGAATCCCCTCCTTTCAGCCGCGTACTCCTCTTGGGGGAATGCTTTATCCCAAGGTCCAAATATGGCGCTCCTCTGCGCTCTCCAAAATGGCGGCACCTGTGCCTTCTGGCCGCTGCCTGCGGCTGCCGTTGCTTGGCGCTCCTTGCGCCTCCTGACCGCTGCCTGCGGTCTCCTCAACTGACGCTGTCTGCGTCTCCTTGTCGCTGTCTGCGACTCCGTAACTGACGCTGTCTGCGTCCCTCCGTAACCAGTGTTCGGCGCTGTCTGCGCTCCTCTATGTCGCTGCCTGCGACTCCTCTACTGGTACGGGTATTGCCCGTAACTGACGCTGTCTGCGTCTCCCTCCGTACCCAGTGTTCGGCGCTGGCTGCGCTCCTCTATGTCGCTGTCTGCGACTCCTCTACTGGTACGGGTATTGCTCCTGGCAACTCTCTAGCTGGTCGTCATACCGTCCTCCAGCACAAGTTGCACATGCAGTCTCCCTAGGACTGCGAATAAAAGGAGTTGTCTTGCATCATATGGAGTTGCCTTTTTAACGGCTACTCCACACGCGTAGATCCGAAGAGAGGGTGACTTCAGGGCGGCTTACGCCGGGTTGCGTATGGCAGTTGCGTGCGTTTTATTCTGTTAATAATTCAAATCAGACTCATACATTTCAAACTAACTTAAGCTTACCGCAGTGTGCCCTCCTACAATTCACAAGACAATGAGAAGCACAATTTGTGGCGGCATCCATGTTACCGAGATTAGTAAGGCCACATTTCAAGGGCCACGAAATCCATACAAGTTCGATTAAATTAACAAATACTAGATTTCTCTTACAATACTTATTCTACCTATCGATCACAATGTTTGACCGTCGACATGTGTGTATATGGTACTTCTTATATTTGGAAATTATAAATTATGTGGACTGTATTGTAAATGTCGATTTCGAAATGTTTGTAGGGTTTACCGCGAAAGAACGTATGTGGGTTATCGTGCTTACGTTGACTTACGTTACGTTACGACTTTTTATGTGCATATGTTGAAATGGATAAATAGATATGTACTTACATTAATAAGCATGCATTAGGGTTATATGTGTGTATGTTTGGGCGTATGGATATGTGTGTTTGTGGGAACTCGGTGATGTATGTGTATAAATTGTAGTTTAAAATTATAATTTGTGATAAATTTGCAAATTGGAGATAATGTGGACTGTATGGTAAATGTCGCTGTAAAAATTTTTGTAGGGTGCACCGCGAATGAAGGTACTTGTATGTTTCCTTACGTACATATGTTGAGATGGTCAGGCATATGTATGTACGTACATTAAAGAGTGTGCATCTGGATTATTTGTCCGTATGAACAAGAATATGGAAATGGGAAAATATGAAGAAAGAAGCCGGAAAATGGCGACCGTATGAAGATGGAAATAGCAATACGAAAAAGAAGCCGGAATATGGCGATCGTATGCACAATGGAATGGCCGATCAGACAGATATAAGAAATTGGATTTAAAAAAATTGGAAATATCTGGCTGGTCGGCAGAAATGAGTATAAATAAGAACGGTCGTACTTATCTTGAATGATGGAAGAGAAATTTCGGAAAATCCGCCGGTTGAACGCTGGTGCTTGGAACTTCTTCTCCTCTTCTGGAATTATCCGGTCGATGGATCATGAAATGACGTAGGGCGGCTCTCCAAATGATTAGAAAATATAGTCCAGGAAAAATTATTTTATCTTCACTTTACGTAGAATTTATTTCACTTTTTTTGTTGAACTTCACTCCTTCTTCGTACACTGGTAGATTAGAACTAACTTAATGCTACGGGGTGGAGGTTTCAGGAGGCCGCTTGGAGAGCGGAGTGGAGACACTTAACAGTGCGAGAGAACGAGATGCGAGGATCTGGACAAAACTGTTCTCTCGACTGTTAGGACTCCAGAGTTCCGGTTCACCCGAAACTGGAAGCGCCGCTTGGCGCGAACAAGATTCATTAGGCTTTTGCTTTCGTTGAGACATAGACGCCCGAATCTCAAGATCACTTCTCCCGTCCTTAAACTGAGCACAAAGTGCTGACGTATTGCAACGTAAGTGCTTCTACTCGGTAGATAAATTCGTCGACTGGGACGGCGGAATGTCCTGAAAACCTTATTTTCCAATTTGCTATTATTTGTCCTATACGATCGGGTCTTAGGTCATGAGCCCCAACCTGCTCAGCTCCAGAATGTGAAAACAACTCTCGACCCATAATTTCCTGCCTACGCTCGTCTACCCCAGGTGTCGGGGTCTGGTCAAAACTGTGCTGAACTCCGACCTGTATATTAGAAACTTGATCGCCCTCTAACGTTTAATTTTTGAAAATTTGATTCAATAATTCGTGTTAAGCGCTGCATTTGATCTTCGAGAGCCCCAGCGATTGCGTTGCCAATCACCTGTTGCATGTTTGCAGCTAGTGGTTCCGGATTGTTGCTAATAGAACCTCTAATTTGCTGTTGCTGATTCTCTCGAGTACTAGTTTCTCTAACCCCTTCTCTTCCTTGCCCACTGGTATTAGCTGCACCACCCTCGACTACTAGACTCATGGTTGAAGTCTGCAAAGACACCTGGCATATGGGACAAGTTTTCTCGTTTCCTAATCGAGTTGTAAAGCATACGCGATGGAACGTGTGGATGTTATATATAGCTGCGCTTCAAACTCTATAGTTTGGGCACAAATATTACAATTATGCCGCCCATCTCCTGCCGCTGCGCTAATATCTTCTGGAGTGCGTCTTACCGGCATTGTTTTTATCTTTTATTTATTTTCTTTTGCTGTTTGAAAACTTTTTTATTTATACTGAATTAAAATGATTTAGCAACCCGAGTAATTTATTTTAATTTTATAGATATATATTTCCTATTTATTTATTTATTTTTTTTTTTATATTGTTAGACCTGATATAAACTTGCGCCAGTAATAAATAATCAAATAGTCAAAAAAATCTGAATGAATAGATCTGAATAGATTAACTGGAAGCCGATACTTTCCCTTGTCAACTGGAAAAAAATGTCTAAAAAGAAATGAAGAATAGATGAATAAAGAAGAAAACAATTGTAGTGAGCTTCCGCGGTTTGAAAAAGCTATCTAGGCCGTAGAATTTTTACACGTAATAACCCAGGCTCACGCTCCCCTCACTGCTAGAAGTTGTCACTCAGATACCATCGATTTTTCCAAAGGATAGGCTGTAGAACAAATCCAAAATAACCTGTCTCCATTGGTAGCTGAATTACAGAATATACGAGAAGAATACTATACCTACTATTTTAATCAGCTGGACTCAAATCATTTTTAAGGCTCGAAACCCTTCTATATAGCAAGTCTAGCAGTACAAAAAAAAACAAATTGTAAAAAAAACAACCATCTTAAAAGTCTGGACTTAAACCATTTTTAGAATCAAAAGCCTATCATTTATGACGAGTTAACAGTCGGTTATGCAAAGAACATAAAATTTCTTTCGTCTTGCTGTTATTTTGACGTGTGTTTCTCGCTCGGTTGGTTTGGGCCAGCCGAAAAGGCCCACCACGATTGACCGCCAATAAATCTATATTGTAACATACAACGTGTAACAAAAAGAAGAGTAGATGGTTAACTGAGAGAGAACAGCGGAGCACGCACTGGTTCCGGCTATGTAGTTCCGTAGTATGGGTGTGGGCATAGAAATGCAAACTGATCTCTCAAGTGGCTCGAATGTACGCAATAGATTTATAAATTCGCGTACTTGTAGTAATAAGAAGTGTAGAAATAAATAGTAGGAAGAAAGAATATAAAGTGGAATTGGACACCAGAAATTAGAAAAAGAAAATTCTGAATTTAAAAGAGTGAGAACAGAAGAGATTGTTTTCAGACATTTTATATGCAGACAACAAATTGGGGAGACTGTGGTGGTAGTAGTCCCCCATTTCCCCACCCTACCATGATCGCCTTTGGGCACAGCCTACGCCTTGATTCCGTTTCTACATTTCCAGTGACTTTAGGTTAAGCATCCAACTACAACACTTTAATTCCGGTTCATAGTTATATATTTATTCTCCATATTAATATTCAGTAATTTCAAAATAATCGAGAGGGAAAAAAATTAATTATTTCCAACTAAAATCTAACAACATTTATTTAAGCATTATTAATTCAGACAAGTGGCAGAGAAATTCCGAAAGAAAAAACTGCTGTTGAAGTAATGGGTTAAATATATATATAGGTGTACATAAGATAATATTTTTCACTCATTTTGTTTTTTTTATATTACCACTTAATTCGTGCCAATTTTTGCACCATTTTTCGTACTAATTTTGTACCACTTTTTATTCTTTCTACCACCTTTCGACCATATTGCAGATTTTCTTTCGGGGATCTTTCTTTACACAATTATGCCATTCTTATAGTTTTAAGGTTTTTTTTTTCAACCAAAAAAAAAAATCAATAACAAAAGAAAAAGGAAATTAGAGATTAACCCTACTAAACTTTTTATACCTACATACATATGTATATATATAACCAATTTACCACTATATTTTACGACCTGGCGTTTCTTATTTTTTTACACGGGATAGCCACGCGATCAATGATAGTATTATATTATTTTAACTCGATTTTTTTTTTCCGCCGAGCTGGCGCATTTCAAACCCTACGATTAAGGCCTGGCCTGCCAGTGGATGGCACACGTTTTGGAATTTTTTTTTCGCACTTTTTCGCTTTAGCACGCCGGACACTTCGACCACTTGTCGTTGCCGCTGACTGACGGAACGGCCCTCCGAATTTGGGTTTATTTTGCTACTGCTTCTGCTACTGTGTTTGGGAGTTATGCAAAATTTCTGGGACTTTAGCTCTCGTAATTAGATTTTTTTCTCCGAAGGTGTGCGAAAAGCTCGGGCCAGCTGACTGCTTTACTTCGAACACGCACTTTTCCTGTTTATGGAAAAACTTCTGGAACGGTCCGCTTCGTTTGGTAACTCAAATTGGAAAGGCTGGGTTGAGGTTCTGGCGGCTTTATATACCCCCAAGGCCGGAAATCGGGGTCTCGTGTGTTTCTGGTTTCCGTCTATAACCTTCCAATATCGGAGCCGACTCTGTTTATCCCGATTATTCCCATACGTCCGTATTCCAGGAACATAAGCTGGACCCTTGTTAGAGCTAAATCATAATTATAATAAAGCAGTTTAATTAAAGTTTTAATATAATATAAGCAGATTACTGGGAACACTTTTGGACACCATGCTATTGTCTATTGCCTACTTCTAGGGATGATTCTTTTCGATTCTGTAGTGGTCTTTTGAAGTTGCCTTCGTTTATATATTATTGCTTTTGTCAAGCGCCACTACTACTTGATCTGCGTACACATGTTTTAGGACGACTGTGAAAGTTTCAGATCGCTAGCTTTTAAACTGAGCTTGCAAACGGTATTGAAACAGACGGACAGACGGACATGGCTATATCGCCAATTGATCCTGATCAAGAATATATATACTTTATAGGGTCGGAAACGTCTCCTTCGCTGCGTTACAAACTTCTCCCGATTTCTCGATTCCATAATAATGCGTTTTTATTTTTGCGTTAACGTTCTAGCTATAACCGCTACTCCTCAGGATATATATATTTTATTGTCCATTATTTTAAAAGATTCTATTGAAATGGTTTTAAAGATCTTTTCGCTTGGTACCGGGTTTCTTTTAAACCTTGCAAGAACTGACTGATTGAAGGATTCCATTGGTCTAAATATCGCTAACATCAATAGGCACTTATATATTTAAGCCTAGTACTCAGATAAACAAACGAGTACTCTAGCGAAAAAACCTTAATCTTTCCAGTATGACCAAAATTTCGAAAGTTCATCAGATTTAAGCATGCTATGGTCGTACTGATAATCGGCTGGGTTTGTTGGCAAGCAGTTAAAGTTCAAATATCGTATTTGGGGAAAGAGCCTTTAAAAGATATTATCAACTACCTTGGCAAGACAAGTCTGCCGCTGTACAAAGAAATTAAAAAACAATACAGTTTAAATTTAACAGTTGTTTATTTTAATTTACTGATAATTATTTGCTAATTTAAAGTTGATAGCTGCACTTTTGTTTTATGTAAATTTTTGACATATGAAACATTTTGCTCTGACAAGAGGCACCCCAGAAGTATAAATGTTATTTTGTCCTCACATGTAAACTTTGCGGTTTTTTTTATTTTTTTCCCTCCATTTTTTAATATGTTCTGTGAGATGCGCACGCAAAAAGATTAAATTTGCGCTAGGGTTCACCCAAAGTTCATTTCCGCAGACTGGCAACGCTATGAAATTTTCTGGTATTTTTTCGTCGATCTAAGGACAGAGGTGAAAAAAGGTCTGACGGAAAGTGAACGCCAGCTGTTTGCCTCTCGCTCTCTCTCATGACTGGCGTACAGTTTTCGTTGATCTGAGTACTAGGCTTTAAAAACTAAAGGTTCCAGAATTTTGTTATTAATAAATTGGTCTTCTGCTTATTTTTGACTGTGGGGAATTCTAAAGTTCCTTGACGGCCTTTTGGATCTAAAACAAACCGTAGAACCATGCTGTCTTCATTTATAACCTTCATTTAACTTGGTAGGTCAACTTAACTATACTATGTCAAGTAGATTAACCAGAAATTATATTCCCATAACATACAATTTTTATAGAAATTACTATGACTTGCATGAGCCTTTCAGAGTTCTATGTTCTGGCTATAATACCCTTTTTCCTATAATCTCAAATCTTGACTCTCAGCCGCTCTTAATATGATGAAAACTTACTTTATTAGCACCAAATCAATCATACTTCTTTCCCCAGACTTTTACATATACTTTCATAGCTCGCGCCTTTCTTCTCGCGAATCGTGCCGTACCAGTCGGTTGAGCGTAGGATTCAGCGCGTAAATAAAAAATCTGGTTCATCATCTTTAATCCTTATTTTTCGTTTGTAAATATTATTAGTCGATATCCATTCGATTTATGTTGCAAATATAATTGTGTGTTTGGAGCACAGTTCGTTTTTCGTGTTTATTATTATTATTATATCACAATCCAATGGATTGTATTTAATGTATTTAATGGAAAAATTTGATTTTTATTTGTTGTGTTTAAAATGCGGGCAATCTAGTTTCCAATGAATACTCCGTTTTCGATTTCTTTTATTAGTAGAAATATACCTTGTTGCACAGCTAATATTCAAATCGGTTATCCCAAAGCTTTTCGAAAACATTATTACACCCCACTAGCAACATCTTTGTAGATCAATCCATGTCAACATGGATTTATAAGGCGAAGATCTATGACGACAAACATCTTGGAGCTAACGTCTTTTGTAAAAAAAGACTGCAGAAAGAACATGCAGATTTACGGAGTTTCCATGTGATCTTTTAACATGGATTTTAATTTATCTAAATGGTAGTACTCAAGAAGTCCTCTTTAAAAACTCTATTTCTAATTTGATCCGAGTTACTTCAGGCGTCCCACAAGGAAGCCACCTTGGCCCATTTCTTTTTACATTATTTATTAACGATCTCCTTTTAGTGTTGACAAAGTGTTCTCATGTACGCAGACGACGTCATGATATGCCTGCAATATAACGAAATTTAAAGCAGCTCAGACTTGCAATCGGGCCTAAATTCTTTTCAAACATGGTCTTGTGAAAATCTTGGATTTAAATAGCGCTAAGTGTAGAGTAATGACATTTTTTTGGGTGAACTCACAATATGCCACGAATACGGTGGGTGGTTGTGCGTTGTCTAGAATCACGCATGTTGATGACCCTTGCGTTCTTGACCCAAAACTAAAGTTTTTTGACCATATTATTAGCCATGGTGAATAAAGCCAGAGGACTGCTTGGATTTATTAAAAGGTTGTAAAAGGAATTCGATGATCCCTATGTTACAAAAACTCTGTCCATTTCAATAGTCCGTCCAATCCTGGAGTACTGTCTAGTAGTTTGGAGTCCTAAGTATGGTGTACAAATTAGTATTTTACTCCGTAGAGGTTCCCTCGCAGCCATCTCCGTGAAGGTAGCCGGTTGGCTGTTGTCATCCGTCGATAAATTAGGAAGAATAGGGTAGAAGGGTGACTGCCCCTTCTTTACCTGCTGGCCTAGAGACTCAGTCAGTGTGAAATAATAAGATCTTTAACGGCGGTAGCCGTTAAGTTCTTCTTTGGATCTTGTCATGATTTACGTATAGGGTTTCGTTGATGGAGACGCAATCTTCAAATGCGACAAGGTGAGTACCGTGCAGCCAGACCTCAGTACCATTGTCTACCCGGACTTTAGCTGTTTGGTCGTTGACAATGATTATTCCTTCATCGACTCGAGTTATGGGTTGTAAGTTGGTTGGTTGGGTCTCGCAGTGCGCCAAAACACCTGCATAGAGTTCTCTAGCGCAAGAGCTGCCTGATGATATTTGGCAGAACGTAGCTCCTGGCGACACGGTACAATCCTTAACGGTGTGGACTTCTCCACCACATGTTGCCACAACATTGTTCGGTATCCGCAGCATGATATTATGGTGAGTGACGGGTAATATTGTGACTTTCTTACAGGCGAACTTTACCTTTGGAAACTTAACTATGAAATGCAAGGAATTGGCAGATTGTAATATTTTAAAGGACGCTACGGACAAGAGATCCCTTATGGGGGTATTAGTGGGTTCCTCAAGCCAAATTGACTTTAGGTCTGCGTGGTCAAATCTATTTGGGCTGACAATATTAATTTTAGCTAATGTAATTGCAAGCATAAGGTTCTGTAGTTCCATCATTAGCATTCTATTTCTAGCAAGGAGGGGTTCATATAAATGGCCTGTGTCAATTTGTTTATTTTTTGTAACCGTGAGGATTTGATTTACTGTGGCGGTCAATTGATTGATTTTACTTTGAACTTTAGTGTTAATTTCCACCTGTCTGTTGTTTGCGTTTATTAGCTGCATTTCCGTAAATCTTGTCTTCTCCATATCACCGGCATCCGGTGTTCCTGCTACTACCTTAAGAGTGATTTTACTTTGAACTTTAGTGTTAATTTCCACCTGTCTGTTGTTTGCGTTTATTAGCTGCATTTCCGTAAATCTTGTCTTCTCCATATCACCGGCATCCGGTGTTCCTGCTACTACCTTTAAGAGTGATCCCAAAAAATCTAAGCTCCTGGCGACCCTATGGTGCACGCCTAGCGATTCGAGTAGGTTTCGGATATGCGCGGTATCTACTTCCAGCAACTTTCTCATGTGCGATTGGGGAAACTTGTCACACATGTTTGTTGTTTCGTCTAGTATTCGTGTGTACTCCGAAAGGATTGCAGTGTGAGTCCCGTATGCAAATTCTTCCCATACTAATACCTCACCATCAATGATGGGAATGTATTTACCTCGCGAATAGTCGACGATGTGTGCCGACACCATAGACAGGGATAGTAGGATGATAAGTCCGCACCAGTGGAATGATCCTTGATGTAATAATTTTTTCCAGGAATGTTATTCTAACTTAACAAAAACAAGAGAGAACGCTATAGTCGGGTGCCCCGACTATCAGATACCCGTTACTCAGGTAAAAGGAGTGCGAGGGAGATGGAGATAGAAACTTTGATCACGCATAACTTTTTAACGAATGGTCCGATTTGAAAAATTTCTTCTACATTTCGATAGGTATTGATAAACAAAATAAAACTGCATTTTTACTTTTCCGAAATATTTAAATTTTTAAAATCGTATATAAGCGATTGTGGCCGTTAAAGGGGGCGTGGCACCTTGCGCTGCGTAGGAACTCCTAGAATCTTCTAGCTTTTATAGTTTCCGAGATCTCAGCATTCATACGGACGGACAGACGGACATGGCTAGATCGACTCGGCTAGTGATCCTGAACAAGAATATATATACTTTATAGGGTCGGAAACGCTTCCTTCTAGCTGTTACATACTTTTGCACGAATACTAACTGTTCCGTTTTCCCCTTTTAAGATTTCCGAGATAGGTCTTGCTATTGCCGCAAAATCCCTAATAAAGCATCGGTAGTAGCTAGCCAGGCCCAGAAATGACCGTACCTCGAATACATTCTTGGGCTCCGGAAATTCCTTGATGGCCTTTACTTTCTCTGGGTCAGTGGTAGCACCATTACAAGTGACTATAAACCCAAGATAGCTGACACTTTTCTTAAAAAAGCTCGACTTTTCTACCGACACTCTCATGTTTGCCTCGTACAGGCTTTTTAGAACCCAATCTATGTGTTTAACGTGAGAGTTTTCGTCCTCCGAGAATATTATTACGTCGTCAACGTAAACATA
Source organism: Drosophila fuyamai (assembly GCA_018153365.1). Classification (NCBI taxonomy): domain Eukaryota; kingdom Metazoa; phylum Arthropoda; class Insecta; order Diptera; family Drosophilidae; genus Drosophila; species Drosophila fuyamai. Next base: position 2,652,057 of record JAECXW010000415.1, on the reverse strand, counting down.
GCAAAATTTACCTATTTGCTTTCGTAGGATGTCATCTATGGACCTCTGAAAAATGCTGGCTGCATTTTTGAGACCAAACGGAAGCCTTTTAAACTCATATTTACCCCCATTTACTGAGAACGAGGTTTTTTCTCTGTCTCGTTCCGCGAGCGTAGTCTGGTGATAGCCAGACTTAAGGTCCAGCGTTGAGAAATACCTCGCTTTGCCGAGATTCCCCAATATCATTGAAATATTTGGCATGGGGTACTTATCGGACACGGTCCTTTCATTTAATTTGCGAAAGTCGATGACTAGCCGCATTTTCTTCTTTCCGATATTGGGTTGTTGTAGGGGGATGCCGACTTTTGAATTATTCCATTTATTAGCAGATCCTGAATTTCGTTGTTGACAAAATCCGCTGCTCCCATGGGGTACGGGTACAATTTTGCGTATATGGGCTCCTCGTTAATTGTTCTGATGGTAGCTACCACCGAAGTGTTGTAAGGTAAAGCCTCGTTAAGGTCTGCAAAGGCCTTTCTCCGGGTCCTTAGCATCTCTAAAAACGCATTCTTTGCCAAAGGCGGTGCATCTGAACAATCCACGCTGGTGAAATTGACGTCAGTGCACTTGTGGAAATCGATCTGCTCTACCTCGGTGCCCCATTTTAGGTGACCAGAGGATAGGCAGAGTGATGCCCCTGCCTGTTTTAACAGGTCAAGGCCGATTATTCCGTCGAAGGAAGACAAGTCGGGTAGAATAAAGAACGTAGCCTTTAAAGTAAACATTGATACGAAGCATTTCTTCATAACTTTGGTAGTGCCATGGATTAAATGTATTCGGAATGGGGATTCTACGGGGCCTTTCAACCCTTTGTGAGATCGGATGAAATTTTTTGACGCGCCCGTGTCGATAAGAAACCTCATATCGGTCCCTGCTACAATTCGTCTGATGACGAATGCAGCAGGGATCTTTCCCTAAAAAATTAATGACATCAGAGTCATAATCTGTGATGATGTCATCATCGATTTTCTCCGCCGCCTTGGAAGCTGTGCTGGCGTATGACCCTGCACTGTGGTTCCGCCAGAGGCCAAAAATCAAAAAAAGTGATAACAACGAATTGAAAAAAATTGAAAGCAAATTTTCTCTAAAATGTTCAAACTTCTTGATGGCAAACCGGTTTTGTCTGGAAATCTAACGGGACTTTATAAAAATAGAATGCAAAACGTGATCATGTGTACATTTTTGCAGCGCATCTCTACTTAGCAAGAATTTTAACAAAACAAAATTGCGCTTCAAAGTGGTCAAACGTTTGACAGAGTGATCCGATTTTCATCATTCAAAATGCATTTTGAAGTTGAAGGTATTTACTTTAAATGTATATATTAAGAATTAAATAAATCCAACAAATTTTTTAGTGAAATTAACAAAATCGATTTAATATTTTTTGTGTATTTTGTGAACGTCTTTTTTATGTTTACCTAAAGTTTTAGTTGTGTTCCCCCCCGATTCCCCCATAGATATTATATTCATTGTATTAATCAGAGTTTTTACTTAATAAAAGTATTTAAGTCAGCTGCAGAAACTTGCAGATGTGTGTGAAACAATCAATAATCTAACGCATCTTTTTATTTCTTCAAGGTCAAACTTGTCCAGCAGAGCCCCTGTGTTTGTTTTGTGTGTTTGTCGTCGACTTTACTTGTGGTTTACATTGTGTATAAAAGCTTAATATTTAAAAATTTTTGTTTTTAACTTTTAATTTCATAGGCAACATAAGTCAGTGTGTGTTCGCACGCCTACATATTTTTAATATATGGTGCTCCAAAAAAGGCACACACGCCGAAAAATGACGGCAAGTAATTGCTGATGTCCAGCAAAATTTAATAAACAATGGCTTTAGAGATGAACTGAATGCGTGTATTCAACCAATTGAGTACATTTGCAAAAAGATTGTTGATTTTTGGATGCGTTATAAACGTAAGAAATCTTCTATTTAATAATATGAGTCTGATTGGCTGACTATAACGGAGTCAATTTTATTGAAAAATACAAAAAATGTACCGCAAGAAAATGCGGAAAGTGCTCCACTCGGCCGTAAAAAACTAAATTTTATGGAGTCTTCAACGAGGACAGTTTTAGAAAGAAAGAGAGAAGTTCAACGGGATTTTCGAGATAAAATGGGCTTAATAGTGGACCAGCCTAGAGATGGTGGCAAAGGAACATCCAACGATGGTAATGTAGCGAGAAAATTATTTTCGAATCCTCGGTTGTCTGCAGAAATTACAGGCCTTAATGAAAATTTGATTCATCGTTGTTCCACCTTACTGCAAGCTTTGGCATCGGGACACAAAATCAACGTACATAAATTTAATGAATATGCCGTCGATACTGCCAAAGGGTTAATCAAGGAGTATCCCTGGTACTATTTGCCTGCGACGGTTCACAAGGTGCTTATTCACGGATCTGCTGTTATAGAGCACGCAATTGTTTTAATTGGAGAGCTCTCGGAGGAAGCTGCAGAGGCGAACAACAAAGAAATAAAGAAATGCAGACTGACACGCAAAATGTCACGAATACTTACAAATACAGACATATTGAATTATTTGCTTTTACGGTCCAACCCATATATTACTGGGCAGAGAAATATTGAAAAAAAGGACAATTTGAAATTATTTCCCTCAGCTAATAGCTTGCTTGAGGAGACATCCTAAAATTTTTGTATAATTTTGAAGTTGCAACCATTGTACATTTTTTTTTTAGTTTTTAAATGGCTCATAAATTGTTATTGTTTAATTATTTGTTAAATTTTATTATTTGGGGTTCATTGGTTGGCGGATTTTTTCAACTACAAACACTATTTACGAAGCTTGGTAAAACTTTCAGCACTCTAATGCCATTAAAAGCATTTTTGACCGCGCTTCCATACAAGCGGAACCACAGGGCCCTGGTTCATTTCCTACACCCTGGGTGACGTGATTTACCCTTTGCTGTTGCTTTGCTTTGATTCGGTCGGACGTGGCAGGTCTCCGATTTTGGTAGGCTTGCGTTTAAACGGGTGGAATTATTTTTGAAAGTATAGGATCAATGTCCATAGGTTCTGAACTGTAACTTCTGTTTTGGAAGTTATTATTGCGCTGATCGGAATGGATTTGCACCCTAGTCTGTCTAGAAAAATGCGCGTTTTTGCCGCCATCTATTTGAGAGTCCGCCGGCTGATTTTTACCTGTTGCCGATTTTGTGTTTTTTCGCCTATTTTTGCGATCTTCTTGGCTTTTTGCAAAGGTTGCCGCGAAGGTGTACCTTTCATGGTTGGACACAACCTCCTGTGCTAGGGCCAGGGCCGTCGGCAAATCTTTAGGTTTTACGTCTGTGAGATTTCGCCTAAGTCCTGATATGAATACTTGTCACACAGAACTTTTGCCATACACGAATCATGTGACATATGCACCTTATTTGTTAACAAAGTGAGTTTTTTCTCTACTTCGTCATAATAGTTTAGCAGAGTTAGGCCCTCTTGCCTTAAAGTTCCTAACTCCTGTTCGACGACGTGCATCGGTCGTTTATCACTGTACGTGCAATCAAGGCGACTTATTATCGCGTCAAAATTCAGCACTGTGCCAAACGAGGACAACACGGCATCGGCAGGGTCCCTGACCTTGCTTCTGATAATGATAACTGCCTGGTAGTGGCGTGAGCTACCATTATATCGTCTAAAAATATGATAAGCGGCGACGGCCGCTTGTCTCCATGAAACGTATGAATCTTGTGCCCTTGAAAATTCTGGCAGGCACTTGACGGCAGAACGCAGCAAAAACAAAGACAAAGTCAGGCGGCCGTTTCGTATTACTGCGTGGCCCGAACAGAAAGACACAGAAAAAAAAAACAACCACAATAAATCAAATTCAAATTCAAAGTTAAAAGGCTGATTTCCACTAATTTGTTTGATTTTCTATTTGTTGGTTAGTACGTTATACTTGCAGTGTATTTTTATCTATTACTTTTTATTTTTTAAACACGGCGATTAATATTTTTCGTATTTGTCGCATAAAATATTTGCAGATAAAAACTTGGGACACGTAAAAGACTGGGAATTTTTGCAGACTAAAAGTTAAATTGCCGGAGGAGTCCACTTACATTTTTTGTGAAATGGTTTTCCTATCCTAGTTTCCCTTTTAGGTCCGAATTTATGCGGGTGGGTTTTCCGCGAGCTGGGCGCCAATTAGTATTTTGCTCCGTAGAGGTTCCCTCGCAGCCGTCTCCGTGAAGGTAGCCGGTTAGCTGTTGTCATCCGTCGATAAATTGAAAGAATAGGGTGGAAGGGTGACTGCCCTTCTTTACCTGCTGGCCTAGAGACTCAGTCAGTGTGAAATAATAAGATCTTTAACTGCGGTAGCCGGAGTTAAATATTATCAGAGCTGGTGCTCTTTATTCAAGGCTTTGATATAAACTGAATTGAAAAGAAACTTAAAGCTAACAAAAGACTCACAGCGGCCACGCAAATATGCAGTGCTTGCCGTCTGTGCACGAGCATAACAACAAAAGTCAGCGGCTGGTCCATTGACTTTTGCTGGTTTATGTTGACTTGTTAACTTACATATACCTTGAATAGAGTCTATGCAATTATTATTATTCCATTAACAATTAATTATTATACCATCCTTATAAAATCGTAGAACGATGCTTGGCACTACTCTTATTCATAAACTTATTCTCGGGGATGTGGAGAGTCACGAGTTATTTTCGTACAAATTCTGATCTTGCTTGTACATTTGCCATATATTGGAATATTAATAGGGTTATCGGGTCTCAATATGAACCAATAGTTTTCTGATTTAAGTTGGCATTGCCTGACATTCAGGGCTACCTTGTTTGTACTTTGTTACTACTTCATTATTTGTTGTGTAGTTTCCTGCCTTAAAAATATTTTTATGTCGGCCATGTTTCCAATTTTTACAATTTGTGTTAATTCCTTGGTGCTGAATTTATCAGCGTTTCGTCTCGATCTACGAATCTTCAAGAAGCTTTCGTATATGAATGATTTCTGAGGTAAATTTCTTGTCAGATTTATACATTTGAGTAGTTTTTGTCAGCTTAGCTTTTACTGTATCGGATTTTGAACGACAATAATATCTTGCTATTTTTTTATAATTAGATTTACAGTAGTCTCATTCTGAACTTTTATATATGTAGGTAATCACTTCGGCTAATTCTTCAAAAGGTCTTTTCAATAGATTGACCAGTTTTAATTCTGTGACAAATCTTTGCAAATGTAATTTTGTCCGTTATATATAAGCAGAAATTGTTAGATCGTGAAGTTTTTTTCTTTTATGTCTTTATTTTCGTCGGTATCAGAATCATTCCTCTGTTTACGTCTGTCTCTTGGTTTGGCGATTCTAGTTGTTCACTAGGTTTTATCACTAACCATACAACATATAGACTGGTCATATTATACAACGAAAATGGACACAAAAATTTCTTAGCGACAGGTCCTTGGGCTCTTAGCAGCAGGCCCGGACGCTTCGTTTGAGTCCCGGTTTTTTGCGCTCTTATTGTTATTCTCATTTTGATGCTCGCGCACTCATTGCACTATTTCGGTCGTTTAGTCGCAGCATAGAGTAATAAAGAACAGAGGCGTCTCTAGCGACATTTCCAGTAATACCAAAAAAACGAAGAAAAAACGGAAAAAAGAGAGCTTTTCATTTTTTCGAACTGGAATCGAGTTCCGCGGTGAGTTTCCGCTCTTATTCCTAAGGATTACATTTTGTTGCTCTTAGATTCCTTTTTTGGTAATCCTTGACAAAGCATCTGCTACGTAATTCTCTTTTGCTTTAATGTACTTTATTCATAATCAAACTCTCTAAAATTTATTTTCCAACGTTGAAATTTTTTATTAGGTTCTTTTATGTCATGTAACCAAACAAGCCGATCACATTTTAAAACTTCTTTCAAAGAGATAGGGATGGAAATACTTAGACGAACATACAACAGCTAATATCTGTTTTAATAACTGAATAATTTTATTTAAAGTTATACTGGCAAAACAAATTGGTTTACCATTTTGGGATAATACAGAACATAATGCTTAATTGCTTGCATCCGTAGTTGGATCGAACTTCTTTTCAAAATCAGGATAAATGGGAATTGGATCGTTAAAGTTTTTAATTTTTCAAATGCTTTATTGTAACTAAGATCGTTTATATTTATTTAAGCTTAGTTTTGCAATTTTTCCAAAATCTTTTATAAATTTACGAGAAAATCCACAAAGGCCTAAAATGTTTTTTTTTGTCATTTTTAAATCTTGAATAGCTTGAATTTTATTTGCATTTGCTTTGACTCACTCGTTGGTAATTATGTGACCTAAAAATTAAGTATAACGTATCATAAATTCATATTTATATAATTGCAGTTGAAAATATAACAATGACGTCCAAGTATACCAGAAAATGGGTACAATAGGTATTTTGATATTAAATAATGAAGCTCCTTTTTTTATTATTATTCATGTGATCGTCTCTAATATTATTGTCAGGTTAATCCGTTCGTAAGGCATAAATCATCCTCATCATCTACAACATTAGAAAAGGTTTGATTACGTCCTGCGGCGAAAAACGGACCTCGGATCCATGTAAAGCGGAGGCACCTTGAACAAATTGGTGTCGCATTAGACCATTAGACCATAAAAGGACGGCGAAAGCACAGCTTACCCAATAGGATGATTGCGAGAAATCCTCAAATAGTTTGCTCATACGCAATGGGTGGTGACCGTTTCTGCTGCCATTCCTGATTCAGGAGGGGTTGTTGTGCTTTATATAGTACTTGCACTAGACTTTATCCCGTTGATTTTGATGTGCTGCTTTATAAATCATATATAAATATGTTGCTAGCATAAGTTTCGCCGAATTTTCATTCCATTTCTATACCCGTTACTCGTAGAGTAAAAGGGTATATTATATTCGTGCAAAAGTATGTATCAGGTAGAAGGAAGCGTTTCCGACCCTATAATGTATATATATTCTTGTTCAGGATCACTAGCCGAGTCGATCCAGCCATGTCCGTCTGTCCGACTGTCTGTCTGAGATCTCGGAAACTATAAAAGCTAGAAGATGTGCATTTTGCATGTAGATTTTAGGAGTTCCTACGCAGCGCAATTTTTTTTTTAAATGGTGCCACGCCCCCTCTGACGCCCACAAGCCACAAGCTGTGGCCACAGTTTTGATACTATTATGAAAATTTTAATTGATATGTATTTGTTTCGTCAATACCTATCGATTGGCCTAATAAAAGTTTGACACGCCCACTCTAACGCCCAAAAACCCATTAAACGCTTAAACCTGGCTAGCGCCTACATTTCCGCCTTTCATGGCGTATACAATAACGCCATCTAACGGATGACTTTGGAACAGCTGGCCAAGGTGCTCAACGTTAATTTTCGATAAGGATTTTTATTAATGGAAATTGCGATGGTTTTCATTTGTCAATACCGAACTATATCACAAGAACTATGCAAATCAAATCAAGTTAGCCAAATTGGAGGTCTGAGTCAAACAATGGCGTATGTGTGTATGTATGTAAGCATTGCACTCAAAAACATAAACATAAACACAGCTGTTGGTGCAGGACAAAAGCTGCCTGCGCTAAAGAAGCGCTGGTGCTGATGCTCGTGCTGTAAAGCTGCCAGCTCTAAGAGATCCCCGAATTCAAATTGATAATTTGAACTGAGTAACGGGTATCTAATAGTCGAGGCACTCGACTATAGCGTTCTCACTTGTTATTGTTCGTCTCGTGCCGTTTATCAAGTTTGTACGTTCTGTTCCATTTTTCTATATTCGTTCTCAAGAAAGTCGCCAGGCACTCTTTTTCAGTGGTACTATTGTTTCGTTCTTGCTTGCTTAACTTCCCGCTGTCATGAATATTCCATAGGAACTTAAGCAGGGAGGTGCCTTGTTGATTTCGGCGTTGGTAACTACCTTGTGGCTACGTTTTCTGGGTCTGTTCTGATACCCGTTCTACCTCAATTATTTATTTAGTTTTGGACGTTAATGCACATATATCAGAAAAAACAAAGCTTGTGACGCGCGAAGCTCAATTCCCCATGGGACAAAAAAATAAGATAGCGAGAAGAGAGAAAGGGCAATAAAAAAACTTTAAGATTGGCAAAGAGTTGGTAGTAACAAAAAATTAAATAAGCTATTATAGTCATTATATACTTGAAGGTTCATGCATATCCTTGTCAGATCTACAATGATCTAAGGTAAGAGGAATATTATTTTATTTTAGTTATTTTAGTATTGGGCAAAAAGAAGTAAAAATACTTACTGAGTCCATATCTATGACTTATTAATTTATTTTTTAATAAGGTCAGCTTAGTAAAAGGTATCTTATAGCCGTGGCACTCCTTGTTTTTTCTTGTTTTATACCAAGGAATTCGAAATTCTTCGAAAGTTTTTAATTTGGACCGAAGGTTTAACTTAACAGCAATCAAGACTCCAACTCCCCGTCGGGACTGACGATTAAGCCTTTAAATTGTGAACCTACCCATGACATTTTTGGAGCTTTCCTTAACTCCTGAGTTTATCCTCTAGTTTATCAAGCTCCGCGATACTCCCGTTTCTACTATTCTTTCCCTCTTACTACTGTAATCCCGCACACACATGTTTTAAGCCCGTCAAACATTTCCGGGCTAAGTTTGTGTTTTCCTAATTTAAGAGTAGAGTGATTTCTTCCATTGCCACATTTTACCTCCCCTGGCAATATAAGGAACTCCGAAAGCGATTTAGATTTCGTTAACTCGTATTCCTTCGTTTGCTGCGCGACCCGTTATCTTAGCTGTACCTTGGTGGCAGAATATATTCAAATATTTGGAATTGTTCCTTATTTGTTTTGGAATTGGTGCACTAGCAATCTTTTGCGACTTCCTCCAGAATGAAAGTTATCGTATAACACGATGAATTTTAGCGAACTAATCGATCCAAGATTAAAATGCTTCACCTTTCCTTCCGTTTTGTCCGGTAATTCTGATTGGGCAATTACCGAAGTTCTCCTTTTTGAGGTATTCCGCAACCTCCACCAGCCTTTTTTCAATGTTGTATATGCTGATGGTCTTTGCCCTAATTCCTTCGACTTTCCGTTTGAATCTAATTAGAACTCGTTTGAGGGCTCTATTTGGTCTGCCCTTGTTGCACGGTATACCCAGGTGCTCATTACCCTACCGATATCTTTCTCTTTGAAGCCACTTTAATCTGCTCGGCCCTAACGGTCCTGCTTTAGCTAAGATATCTTGATGGTTTCCAGCAGTCCATCCTAATATTTTTTATGAAAGATGTGGTTTTTGTAAAAGAGTTCGACCCGGTCTCCAACGAGTATTAGGTTTAGGAAACAATTTAGTTGACTAGGGTTGTATGTGGGAGAGATAAACAGACTGTCGATGGTCCCGACGGCATAGGGCTCTGAACCTGTAGGTATGCCAGAGATTTATCTTCTCCTGTGGCTCCGTTCGCAAGGGCGGAGATGAGAGAAGACCTATGAATTTTAGACCTTAATGGATGGGTATCTAGCCACACCACAGTGACTCCGCAGTTGACTACCAAACGTTGATCCAAACGCTATAGGTCGCAAAGTGATTCTACATCTCAACCACATAAATTAATATATTCCTTTATTGAAGTTCATTTATTTTATTTTATTAGTCCTGAACTCTTTCGAGCAGGAACATTAAATGAGTTGATTCACAATTTTTCGCAAGCTTTAGCCTACGGAGTACAACTTAGAATAATTTAAACTTTATCGCGGCTGAAACTCCAAACCTACGGAATGCCCTATCAGCATTTTGTATCCGCCCAGCAACGATCATTTGTTGCAGGCGTGCCGGAGTTGGGCTTTAGCCCAAGGAATGCGCGGTAAGCTTTTTCGACCTTGCGCGTGTGGGCCACCGTATCCGGTGTGCAACTGGGCAATTTTTCTGCATTTGGATGCGCGTGTTAACTCCTCCCGCCTTTAAGTGGTCGTCGTCCCGGTGACCTGTCGTTTCTATGTCATCGTTACTCCTTGGCTTAGAGCAGTACTTGGCTGTCAGGTGATGGTGGACGAGCCAGGCTACACAGCATAGAAATAAGGCGGCAAAGAAAATGATGGTGTTGCCGAGAAGAGATCCGATTGTCATTCTCTCTCTCAGAGTTCCGATGTGATGGAAGTTTCTCAAGCTCAGTTCGTGGAGAAACGGGAGGCTAAGTCGATTCTGATGAGCGGTAATATTTGCCAGAGTCATGGCTGAGACCACAGGCTTTTTCTTCGAAGTTCCAAGCTGATTTATGTACCAGGTGCCGTTGAGAGATACATTGCTAGAGTAGGTTATCAAGTATGAGCCATATATTTCTTGTTTTAGACCGATGTCGTCTATTATGGTCACCTTGGCGTCGTTGATGATGAGGATACCGTGGTCCACTATAGTGACTGGGCTCAGGTGACCTGGAAAGGTGGAACATTGTGCGGTCACCCCAGTCACCATCTGTTGTGCGCATGTGTCGCCTTGAAGTTCTTTGCAGAAGGTAGCGCCTAGTGTACCTTTGCAGCCCCCGATGTTGACAATTCGTGCTGCGCAATCGGCGACCAAGTCTCCATTCTCAAAGTCTAGGATATTGTTGTGGTGCTGAACCGGGTAGTCTGTTATCTTTCTACATACTAACATAGAGTAGAAGAATTTAACAAGCTACTTCTAATATTTCTACTAAGCTTATGTTAGTAGGCTGTTTGTCTTTGAATTCGCTTATGTCGCTGCTATCCAGGATAGCTGGGCTTACGATGTTAAGTTTTGCTAGGGTTACCCCATCAAAATAGTTTCTGTGGTGAACCTTCAGAGTAGCAAATAATTTACGAATGTGTCCTAAGTCAGTGGTTATTAACTAAGTCCTGTGATCTTTCGTGAAGGTCTTTGTCATTGCCTCTGTTTGGTCCGCATAGTCCTCGTACGATGTCATGTTGAATGTCGTAGGTATCCGTAACTATCTCAAATTACAGTCCATTATGGGAATGTAGTCTGCGTTCGTGTAGTTGTTAAGTTCTACTGTTGCGTTCGTCATGGCAGCCATTAGCGTAAGTAGTAATAAGTATTTTTAAGCCTAAAATAAAATGAAAGGGTAATTTAGAATTTAATGATAATCCCTATCGTAAATTGTGAACCGTGATCCCCATGTCTACTTCAATGATTTCTTCCGATCACAAAGGGGATAGTTTATTTCCTAGAGGTTTATTTGCCTCTGATCATTTTTATGGGTCGTGTCCTTGTTAACATAGTCAAGGGACTTTCCCTGTGCCTGTTAAATTTTTTCTTGAATTTCATTCTCAACTTCCGTGTGTGTCGAATGTATTAATTCTATTGGTCCGTTACCGTGTGAATAGTTTGTATCTATTTGTTGTCAGTAAAATGATTTCGGTGTGTCGTTTAATTTATTTTACAGTTTTAAGCACCTACCTATTTCTGCGAAAGTGCTATGGAATCTTTCTACCTGACCATTTGGGGTGCTGTGTAGTGGGGGTGCATTTGAGATGCAGAATTAAGTGACCTCTCGTTGTCACAGTAAATAGTTTTTGTGTTCGAAAAAAATGTATTACGTTCAATATTGGGGCTTTTACATCAACGATGGCCCAAAGTTATTTTTTGTACTATAGCGAATTTGGAAAATTTATCATTGAAAAAAAGATTTCCGTCCGTTGAAAATATGTCGATATGAAGAAATTCCCCTGCATAAGAGGATATTGGTGTTTGTCCGAGCGTCTGTTTGCTGGGGTGCCGGCTGTTCTTTACCATGGAATAGATTTTACAATTTACAGTTACTTTCGTTGCTAGCCTGAGCATCTTTGGAAAAAAATAGTCCCGTAAAATTTGTTTTACATTTTCCTGAGAAGCACGGTGGGCTCTATTACGCTCAGTAATTAAGATTTCCATTTGTTTAGTTTTGTCCGTTATGTCTTGTACAAATCTTTTTGAGTACTTAAATGTTGTGCTTGGGAATAACTCGATTAACCTATGCTGAATAAAAGCTAGGATTGGGAAAATTAAGTGACCTTACATCCTGAATTGTATTAATTAGGCTATTACGGTTGGAGAACTTTATTATGTGGCTCATTTTATTTTTAAAGCAGTTTCGGAAGCAGTTGACCGGGCTGTCGGTCGTGTCAATAGTGTAACAAAGCGATTGCTCGCTATGTATGGTAGCCGCATCCGATTCTGGGGTGTCCTAAAAGACGTTTATATTTTGACGGTACATTGCGTCCGCTACAAGGTTTTCTCTGCCTGGCTTGTACTTACTTTTGCTCCGTGATCATCGATAATACCTTTCCATAGTTTTAGTTTCGCATTGGGATTTTTATCCGTCACAGCGAACGTTAACCGATGATGATCAGTATAAATGTGTAAGTCTTTTACTCCGTATAAGTAGTTGCAGATATTTTTTAGGGACCATACAATGGCAAGTAGCTCACGTTCGTTCGTTGCGAAATTTTTTTCGGTATAACGTAACGTGTGAGATATTATTGTAATGGGGCGTCCCCCTTGGGATAATACCGCCCCCAAACCAAGACCTGAAGCTTACGTTGTTAAATCAAACAGCTTCGTAAAGCAGGGTATGACAGAAGAACATCTTCTGATGCTAAGATTTCTCTTAACTTATGAAATGCTTCCCCCTGTTGTTTAGTCATTTCGATATCAATTTTCCTCGATTGATACTTGCTTACTTCTCCATTTTCTCCCTTTAGCATTGCTGTAAGGGGTCCCGCTATTGATGCAAAACCTTTAATAACGCATCTATAGTAACTTGCCAGTCCCAAAAAGGATCGGAGATTGAAAACGGTTTTTGGTAGGGGAAATTCCATAATGGCTTTGACCTTTTCGGGTGAGGTTCGTAGGCTTGAAAAATCTTTTTTTCCCTATCCCTTAAAGCCAGTTCTATCTGTTGGAAACATGATTTAAGATCCACATTAGATTGGCCCATATTTGACAATGTGGTCGAAATTGCGGGGATAGGATATCTACCGTCGACTGTTTTCTGGTTTAATTTTTTGAAATCAACGACCCAAGTTGGATTGTTGTAGGGTGATCTAGATGGCCTTATGATGCCGTCCACTAGAAGTTTTTTAACCTCTGCGATCACAAATTCTGTCACACCAATGGGATGCGATTACGACTTGGAGTACAGCGGTTCCCGATCTGTTTTTATTGTGGTTATAGTGTTTATATTAAAAGGTAAGGCTTCGTCTGGGTCAGCAAAAGCTATAGAATTTTTTAAATCATTTTGTCAAAAACGGATTTTATTGCTTGTGGGACACTTTCGTCATCAATTTTTATGAAATTAACGTTTTCAGATTTTGTGTATTGAAGCTTTTCTGTTGCATTGCCAGTTTGCAACATATTTTTAGTGAAATCGAGTTTCGCAATTATTGGTTTAAGTAAGTCGAGTCCAATTATCCCGTCGAATCCCTTATGGGCATTTAATAGGAAAAATGAGACTTAACTTGAAAAATTTTAATTAAGCACTTCCTCTTGGATTTTTCTTTTTTGTTTATTTTTGTTGCTAATAATCGTTTATATTATTCTATAAATTCATCCCGTTGTTTTTAAACACGTTATATTAGTTTGGAGACGCAAAAATAATTTTAGAGACAAAAAAAAAAATTTTTTTACTTTTTATAGTACAAAATTTGGATTCTTTAATATTAAAGGCAATCTTGTATAATATTTATTTAAAAAAATTTTGAAGGTAAAAAAAAATCAGTGTAGTGTTAAAGGCACGAGTACAGATTTTTATTTTTACCGTATTTTTTTATAAATCTATTTAATTTAGGGTAAAATTATTTCTCTCAGTGTGGACAGACACCAGAAAATAGTAGATATTTTTTTAAAACTTAAGGGTTTTTTTTTCTACCTGCAGAATTGTACCCACAGTCCTTTTATTTCAATTTTATATTTATTTCTATTTATACTGAAAATTTTGCGAATAATCAAAACAGCCTACTTACATATTTTTTGTTAGTGCAGCTGGCGTATTCTGATCCCTGACTGCGAGTGCGACTATTGACGGGGACTTCGACTGTGACGGCGACTGCGACTGTGACGGCGACTGCGACTGTGAAGGCGACTGCGACTGCTAGCGGCGACTGCGACTGCTGCGGGTGAGGAGTAATTTCTCTCTTTTTGTAAAGTTTTTACTCACTATTTTTGCACTATTTTTTCTTTTAACTGATTTCCCAAGCGGGCGAGGAGTCCCTTTTTTTTAGATTTCCGCTCACTCACTTTTTTTAACTTCCTACTTTAGGTAGGAGCCCGAATTTTCGTATAATAGTACGATAAAACTTCGCGCGTTTTTTGTTGGCGAATTTGGGCTTTTATTAAACTTAAATTTTATATTTTTGATTACTTTATATAAATATTATAATTATTTTCAGTGGGTTCCTTTTTATTGTAGTTTATTTATTTTATTTTACTAGTCCTAAACCTTTTCGAGCAGGAACATTAAATGAGTTGATTCACAATTTTTCGCAAGCTTTAGCCTACGTAGTACAACTTAGACTAATTTAAACTTTATCGCGGCTGCAACTCCAAACCTACTTCAAGCGACAGCGCAGTTGACGGAATCCATTGTCAGCATTTTGTATCCGCCCAGCAACGATCATTCATTGCAGGCGTGCCGGATTTGGGCTTTAGCCCAAGGAATGCATTCGACCTTGCACTTGTGGGCCACCAAATCCGGTGTGCAACTGGGCAATTTTTCCGCGTTTTGGTTGCGTGTGTTAACTTATACCATTTAAAGCTTTGTACAGTTACTGTTAGAGTGTCCCGACGGATTTAGTTATAGTGACCCTTGCCGTTCTTGGCGCATGAATTATGGTTGAAAGCTGGATTTCTTAAGTCATTTTCTGAAGTTTTGAATCTGTTTAAATCTGGAATAATGACTACCGCCTGGTTTGAGCTCAACCTTATTTCGAACCTCGTGTTTTGTATACACTTAGTGCACAGAACAAATGTCTTACCTAGCTTAAATACAATGTTCATAATGTTAAATGAAAGTATGTTTGTGTATGTACGTTTTCGGTGTCAGCAACCGACTGCTGCAACATAGCTACATCCTGATGGTGCATTCTCTTGGCAGAGTGGATGGCCACCGTACAGGGTTGCAGGAGGTGTTTTGTTTGGGGGATCCACCGGGCAGGTAACTCTCGGCGCCATACTATTTTATTTTGAATTACAATTTTTTCGTTCTGTTTGTATATTAAATCTAAACTTCATTATATTATTAATTATTGACACAAACTATGAAAAATATAGAAAAGTCTTTAAATACGATCGGGGGCAGCCAAATAAAACTGAAATTAGAAACACAAGTAATTGAATATCTAAGAAGTGTGCTAAAAGACTACGCGACAGAAAAACGGCAAGTAAACAAGTTCGAAAACACAAATGTGCTGCTACCAAGAATCAACATCCCTTAGTTTGATCGAGAATTGTTAAAATGGAGAATATCCTTTGCAAATTAACTATTATTATTAACTTATTAATGTTGTAAACAATTTATTTTGGCAGAGCTTGCTACTGAATTCTCATGGGTTCTCATCATATAAACATTCCTATCCTCGCAAAGGCGATCCAAGCTTGAGACAGACATAAACATATTCCCAATAGCTAGCTGCCAAAGGCGAGCCAAGCTTGAGACAGACATAAACATATTCCCCCTAGCTAGCTGCCAAAGGCGAGCCAAAATTTAGACTAAACATCCGTAAGAATACCAACACCGCGAACCCTCATTTTTACGCATCGCGTTTGCTTCCAAATTTTTCATGCTGATCAGAGCAATCTTAATCGGGAATTAACTTAGGAAACCAAGACTTTCGAAGATAAACTTCGATCCCGAGGCAACAATAGAAGAGAATCAACTCATGCTTGGGCAGTCGTGAAATCAGTCGAAGAATGATTGTATTCTAAGTCTAAAGGAAATTAATTTAATCAAGATTTTATTTTTTTAATTTATTCGGTAACGTATTTGTAATTTACATGGCAAATATAAATCAATCAACTAAATGCAAGCATGACAACCATCATCAACGGATCCCACGGTGATATATGAACATTGTTGCATTTCAATTTGGAATCGGCTGGAGGAATTAAGAAGGAGGACTATCGATAAAGTTGGAGGGTGGCAACCCCTACTGGAGTGGCGCCCCCTTCTGCTGATGCTAGCCCGGTTCGCTCTGGGTATGGCTAGGATGGCCTTGATATGTCCAATGACCCAATTTCGAGAGAGGCAAAGGGAATATGGCGAGATAGGAATGATAGGCAGATTTTGATATAGTCGCAGACATATTGTCCCAGCAGACAGAACAAAAATGTGTTTGTGCCGAAATTTAAAAAAAAAAGGAGTGTTAGAGAAATTTGTGTTAGGTTTAATAGTTTATTTTATTTATAAATAATTATTATATTATAATATTATTTATAATAATTATTAGGGCAGCTGGCGTATTCTGATCCCTGACTGCGAGTGCGACTATTGACGGGGACTTCGACTGTGACGGCGACTGCGACTGTGACGGCGACTGCGACTGTGAAGGCGACTGCGACTGCTAGCGGCGACTGCGACTGCTGCGGGTGAGGAGTAATTTCTCTCTTTTTGTAAAGTTTTTACTCACTATTTTTGCACTATTTTTTCTTTTAACTGATTTCCCAAGCGGGCGAGGAGTCCCTTTTTTTTAGATTTCCGCTCACTCACTTTTTTTAACTTCCTACTTTAGGTAGGAGCCCGAATTTTCGTATAATAGTACGATAAAACTTCGCGCGTTTTTTGTTGGCGAATTTGGGCTTTTATTAAACTTAAATTTTATATTTTTGATTACTTTATATAAATATTATAATTATTTTCAGTGGGTTCCTTTTTATTGTAGTTTATTTATTTTATTTTACTAGTCCTAAACTCTTTCGAGCAGGAACATTAAATGAGTTGATTCACAATTTTTCGCAAGCTTTAGCCTACGTAGTACAACTTAGACTAATTTAAACTTTATCGCGGCTGCAACTCCAAACCTACTTCAAGCGACAGCGCAGTTGACGGAATCCATTGTCAGCATTTTGTATCCGCCCAGCAACGATCATTCATTGCAGGCGTGCCGGATTTGGGCTTTAGCCCAAGGAATGCATTCGACCTTGCACTTGTGGGCCACCAAATCCGGTGTGCAACTGGGCAATTTTTCCGCGTTTTGGTTGCGTGTGTTAACTTATACCATTTAAAGCTTTGTACAGTTACTGTTAGAGTGTCCCGACGGATTTAGTTATAGTGACCCTTGCCGTTCTTGGCGCATGAATTATGGTTGAAAGCTGGATTTCTTAAGTCATTTTCTGAAGTTTTGAATCTGTTTAAATCTGGAATAATGACTACCGCCTGGTTTGAGCTCAACCTTATTTCGAACCTCGTGTTTTGTATACACTTAGTGCACAGAACAAATGTCTTACCTAGCTTAAATACAATGTTCATAATGTTAAATGAAAGTATGTTTGTGTATGTACGTTTTCGGTGTCAGCAACCGACTGCTGCAACATAGCTACATCCTGATGGTGCATTCTCTTGGCAGAGTGGATGGCCACCGTACAGGGTTGCAGGAGGTGTTTTGTTTGGGGGATCCACCGGGCAGGTAACTCTCGGCGCCATACTATTTTATTTTGAATTACAATTTTTTCGTTCTGTTTGTATATTAAATCTAAACTTCATTATATTATTAATTATTGACACAAACTATGAAAAATATAGAAAAGTCTTTAAATACGATCGGGGGCAGCCAAATAAAACTGAAATTAGAAACACAAGTAATTGAATATCTAAGAAGTGTGCTAAAAGACTACGCGACAGAAAAACGGCAAGTAAACAAGTTCGAAAACACAAATGTGCTGCTACCAAGAATCAACATCCCTTAGTTTGATCGAGAATTGTTAAAATGGAGAATATCCTTTGCAAATTAACTATTATTATTAACTTATTAATGTTGTAAACAATTTATTTTGGCAGAGCTTGCTACTGAATTCTCATGGGTTCTCATCATATAAACATTCCTATCCTCGCAAAGGCGATCCAAGCTTGAGACAGACATAAACATATTCCCAATAGCTAGCTGCCAAAGGCGAGCCAAGCTTGAGACAGACATAAACATATTCCCCCTAGCTAGCTGCCAAAGGCGAGCCAAAATTTAGACTAAACATCCGTAAGAATACCAACACCGCGAACCCTCATTTTTACGCATCGCGTTTGCTTCCAAATTTTTCATGCTGATCAGAGCAATCTTAATCGGGAATTAACTTAGGAAACCAAGACTTTCGAAGATAAGCTTCGATCCCGAGGCAACAATAGAAGAGAATCAACTCATGCTTGGGCAGTCGTGAAATCAGTCGAAGAATGATTGTATTCTAAGTCTAAAGGAAATTAATTTAATCAAGATTTTATTTTTTTAATTTATTCGGTAACGTATTTGTAATTTACATGGCAAATATAAATCAATCAACTAAATGCAAGCATGACAACCATCATCAACGGATCCCACGGTGATATATGAACATTGTTGCATTTCAATTTGGAATCGGCTGGAGGAATTAAGAAGGAGGACTATCGATAAAGTTGGAGGGTGGCAACCCCTACTGGAGTGGCGCCCCCTTCTGCTGATGCTAGCCCGGTTCGCTCTGGGTATGGCTAGGATGGCCTTGATATGTCCAATGACCCAATTTCGAGAGAGGCAAAGGGAATATGGCGAGATAGGAATGATAGGCAGATTTTGATATAGTCGCAGACATATTGTCCCAGCAGACAGAACAAAAATGTGTTTGTGCCGAAATTTAAAAAAAAAAGGGAGTGTTAGAGAAATTTGTGTTAGGTTTAATAGTTTATTTTATTTATAAATAATTATTATATTATAATATTATTTATAATAATTATTAGGGCAACCGGGGTCCCAATACAAAGGGCCCCGGATATTTAAATTGGAAGTTTAAATCGGGATTTCAAATTGGAATAATTGAACGCTTATATAACAAACGCCGGTGAGTCCGTTCCGAGCTGTTAAGTCACTTTGGGGTTATCTGGCTGCCAATTCGCGCCGCGTCGAGAGGCACAGCCATCTGTCCCTTCCTTAACCACCGTTCCTCGGGGTGATCCAGACCCTTATTGCTGCTAACCTCCGGCAGAGTACGCTGCAGTCGGGGCATATTTATTCCGGCGCCTAGCCCAGAAGTGGCTGAAATCATTAATGTTATTTAAATGTGTACATTACTAATTTTTTGTACTTACCTGTTGACCTGTATATTTATCCGGACTTAGACCCGAAAACCTCAATTTGTCCTTGTTGCTGCCTGTGAAAATGGGTCGCGATTATTAGTTTTCGGCGGGTTTGTTTACAGCGCGTACTACTTACCGTTTGGCCTGTCCCATCTTTTCCCTAGGAGCTCCTCAGGATTAGGTGACCTGACACATACCTAGTGTGTGCCCCTTTTTTGCGCCTCGTTCCACTGTGAGTTCCACCAATACGTGACTGGTGGAACATATTTTCCGCAGCGCCTGTAGCCTTTGCCATAGGAAGGTAATCTTCTGCTTTGACCGCGTAAATCTGTAAACGGTGGCCAGTTTGGTCGTAAAGGCTAAGAAAAGATGAATTAATTACTAGGAGAGCATTTATGTTAACTTTAGTACTTACGGTGATAATTAAAATGTACATGAAGACTGAAATGTGCGAGTGAGTTGTCGCTGTGGGGGAGATGGAGCTGTCCTAGTCGCGAGGAGTTACTTCGACCAGCAGATTATGGGTGATGCCTCCGCAGAATCATCCGGGGCATCCTTGGTTGGGTGGGCGTGCTAGGCTAGGTCACCAATAGCCACCAAAACATCATATATTTCCCGTCACTTCTATTAATAGCATTGTTTACATTTTGTTTGTTTTGCTTGTTAGTGAAGACCGATATTTTTTGTGATGTGAGACGCGTGTCATCGATGTTTATGTTGTGGAATCTGTAGGGACATTGAGTGTACTCCACCCTGGGGATTCCGGAGCTAGCCGGCGCCGTCCCAGGACAAAATGCAGTTCCATAACAACATGTCGTCCTTTTAAATTGTGGTGAAGTACATCTTCTGTAGTGACTTAGCGCTAGTGGGGCTTTTTGTATCTGTTGTGGCAAAATCGAAGGAATGGTTCCAGTAACGCAGTCCTTACATACCGATTATACTGTACAACAAACAACAACAATTCAATTACTCTCCTCAAAATCCCAAGTAGCTCCAAGGCCTGCAATCCCTACCCCGACGGAAATTAGAACTTACAGACAGAATTCGAAAGAATCTTTGTATGAGTTGAATTACTTTTTAGTGGTATACTGTATAGTGGTGCTGTTCTGGATTGATGGCACTCCACCCACCACAAATTAAGGCAATAACAAGCCACGTATCAGCGGCCAACTATTCTGCGGATGTTCTCTCCACGCCACCCCTCATGCCAAACAATCTGGAAAGAAGATAACACCAAGACGAAACATACAACAACAAACACAGCAATTCATTTTACAAGCTGCAACGTTTAGTTACACTGTTTTCAAGTCAGTAAAGCGTTACCAGACAAAGGAGGCAATATCCTCCCATATTGGTAAAAGAACTATCTGGATCCCGGGACCGTAAACGCCTGTAAACGCAATTGTTCCGATACTTTGCAATTTTACCTCACAAATGGTAGGACTATATCATGGCATAAACTAGAGTTATGTATATTATTTAAAGTACTTAAAGTAAAGTGCGCACAAAGAGACCAATTTATGATTCCCAAGGTGGTCAAATTCGGACTTGGATGAAAGAAACCAAATAAAAACAATATTTGTTTCAATCATCATGCGTTAAATTTGAAAATGGGTCTGAATATCAATACAGTGTTTGTAAGGGATATTCATTCAAGAAAACCTGAATCCGCACAAAGGTATACACTGTGTTATCTCATCCGACTCCTATTTCATGTCATTTTAATTCGCTAAACGATGGTTTAACACCCGTTCAACAGCTTGTATAATTAAAGGCGCATCGACCTATATTATTAATTTATTATGTCAGGCACAAAAGTGAACAATGAATATCACAACATTGGCTGCCAGGGTACTCATGCGAACACAGAAAGATGGAGAAACCATTTTTTTGTTTGAAAAGGAAAATTTTTTGTTCATTTCACAACAGTAATGAATTAATTTCGATTCCAAAAATGAAATGTTATTTAGTTGAACTTCCCCAAGTAAATGAAAGTGAATCTAATGCTGTCTTCCCACAGAGATCCATCCACCATCCGTTGAACGGATGGTCCATAAGGTTTTGCCGTTCCGAAAATTCCCAGTTAGTTCCCCATCCGAATTTGACGGACTTTTTTATGCGATAGTTAGGCGATGTTTTTTCGGTGTAACTCTGAGTTCTTCTTCTTGACAGTGAAAATTGAAACATTCACTATGAAAATTTAAATAATAATGGCGGGTAACTTTTCAAAAATGAAGGCGCCAAATCAAAAAATGCGATTTATACTTGTAATAATTAATTAACTGCTGATCCATCCATGTGGCAGCATTAAGAGTCCCCTACTCTTTCTTAGGCGCATACCGTACTCACAACCTGGAGCACCTTGGAGAACGAGGAAACAAAAAACAAACATTTACGCTGTTGTACTCATTTTAAACGTTGTGCAAAATGCAACGGGCTAAAATGATGAGCAACAGCTGTTCAGATCAGCTGACATCGGATGGTGGATGGTGGATGTGCTCTGTGGGAATCGGAGTTTCACATTTGTCAAAAATCCCAACCGTTTCAAACGGGTGGACTCTATGGGAAGAGGGCATAAAGTAAATACTGAATTTCATTTCTTTGGTAAACCACATTTTTTGTTTTTTTGGTCAGACGTTAACACAAACAAAGCGGGTAGTTTCCCAACTCGTGAACACGCAACGTATAACTGCCCATGTGAAAAACAATGATTTTTAAAATGTATCCCGAAAACATTAAGCAACTTTCCTTGCATTGTTAATTGTCATTGCAAACGCAAGGCGAACTGAAAATTGCAAGCGTTTGAAGTCAAACGGAAGATCAGTCGGAACCATTGGTATGATCAAATGGTATGGTCAAATTCAGCAAACGTCTTTTAATCAAAAGTCGAGTACCGTTGCATAGTCGCGGTGGATTCAACTTTGAGTTGCAAGTTATGTGGTGTATCCTGGTAACTCCAGAGAGTTCAAAAACTCCGTTGGATAATGTACTTGATCATTGGGATTTGCTATGGAATTAACGGATTTATATGCCACCAAATCGCCATCAATTTTTGATTGAATGGTGAAATTCAGTGCGTGTACATCGTTATTCTTTTCGTCAAAAATTGCTCGGTGACTTAACCAAGCATAATTTTGATAATTCTCACTAATGTTTGGGAAAACATTTTGAATTAGAACTATGTGCGGGTACAAATCGGCAAAAGTCTTTGGTAAGAGTAATTAATCTAGATTTCTTATCAACTGGCACTTTTCCATTTCCAACAGCTAACAATTGTTTGAAAATTGAGCAGCATTTTCATTATTTTGAAGTTGAACTCGCATATTAGTGGTTAATGATAATGTTTTTGCGTTATTCGTTGATACGTCTGAAAATGCAAAATCAAATGAATTGTTAATGAAAACCAATAATAGCAATAAAAGCTATAATTAGTGTGTGAATATTGTACCTGTAATTGGATCGACCATCTTGAAAGTGATGTCGAATCCGACTTGCCCTTGCCAATAAATGATTGGATATTGTAACGCATGCATAATATTGCTTCTTCGCTGAACGACAATGTCTCGCGATTTAGTTGGATCGCCAACAATAATTGCAGCACCATCATTAACGGTGGGTGCATAGAATCTTCGCACATGTTCACCTGTTGGGGTACAATCCGCTCTTATGACAAATTTGTGCGTAATCGATGGCATTCGATCCAATGCTGTTTTGAACATATTATCAACAGCATTATAAGCGTGAAAAAATGATTGCAACTGTTCAATAATTCGTCACTTTAACTGTTGTGCTCCATGTAAATTACATCTGCTGATCCACCATCGACGAAATGAAATATATTTGCAGAAATTTATGCGGTTCATCTGGTGTTGGCACCATTTAACCATGCAAATGATATATTGTCCTTGTCAATGTAATTGCAAATAATCATTTGTTGAAGAATACGGTGTAACTTCTGATCGTGAGATGGTGTAGTGTGTGGTGCATATGGAATTGTTATGTGATGCAATTTATTGTGTTGGTGTGAGTGATTGGTTATGTGTGTTGTATCTTTTACCTTGAAAGTCGGCATGAAGCCGCCTTCTCGAATGATACTAGCTCCAAAGGAAAGCAGTTATTGTATTCAAGGATGTGTTGAAGACAATGGCTGGAATCAGGATCACTTCCATCGAACAATGGTTTAAGTGGATGTTGTGGTTTAAGTATTGGATCCAGTTTGATTTTCCCACTGACACAGAACAATCCAGCCGTTTCTCTTTTGAACTTTAACGCATTGCAATATAGGCATTTAGCCGTCATTGGTCCTGTATCTAAATTTTTATCATCACTGTAGTTCGCAGTGGGATCATATAATTGCTACGAACATCGGCTGCGTGCAGACGTGAAGCGAAGCCCGTGAAAAAATTCAGAGAGAGCAAGACAAACGTCGTCTCTCTCGTCTATTTCTGCACACCAATTTGGCTTTCGAGAAAGCCATGGAACAATAGAGCAAGTCAACAGATTAACAACAGAAATACGGACTGCACTCGAGCTTCGGGAATACTGCAATGCGAGTCTGGCTTGATGGCCTTATGCATAAAATCAGAACGATCCTACCGGGAAACACTCTCAGGATACTTGAGGCTGGAGTTCCCCAAAGGTAGCGCCCTTGGACCAGCTCTATTTCTCCTCTACACCGCAGATATTCCCACGAACGCGCGGCTACTACTTCTACACTCGCAGACGATACCGCGATCATAAGTCGGTCAAAATTCCCAATTCAGGCAACAGCAATACTAGCTGATCATCTCGTGGTAGTGGAGAGGTGGTTATCAGACTGGCGTATAAAAATAAATGCGCAAAAGTGTAAACACATAACGCTTACTCATAACAGACAAACGTGTCCCCCGCTAACCCTGAATAACACGCCACTTCCACAAGCTGACGATGTAACGTACCTTGGCATCCACCTAGACAGGAGACTTACATGGTGGAGACATATCGAAGCTAAGAAAATTCACCTAAAACTAAAATCAAACAGTCTCCATTGCCTGGACTTCAAGGTCCTGCTCTACAATTTAACGCTTAAGCCAGTCTGGACCGACGGCTCCCAATTGTGGGGAAACGCGAGCAGCAGCAACATCGACATCATTCAGCGAGCACAATCAAAAATCCTGAGAACTTTCACGGGGCACCTTGGTATGTTCGGAACGACAACATCCACAGATATCTTGGCATTCTACCGGTAAAAGATGAAATAAAAAGCGTCCTACCACACCAAGCTAACTTCTCATCCAAACCAGCTCGCCAGGGGACTAGACAGGGTTTCCAACCGGACCCGATTATTAGAGCCCCTAAATCTCTCACCTTGACTGTCAGATAGTTTTTATACCCTTGCAGAGGGTATTATAATTTTGGTCAAAAGTGTGCAACGCAGTGAAGGAGACATCTCCGACCCTATAAAGTATATATATTCTTGATCAGGATCACCTCCTGACTTGATATAGCCATGTCCGTCTGTCCGTCTGTCTGTCCGTCTGTCTGTTTCTACGCGAACTAGTCTCTCAGTTTTAAAGATATCGAATTGAAACTTTGCACACAGCCTTCGATCCTTTGCACGCAGTATATAAGTCGGAAGGGCCAGGATCGGACAACTATATCCTATAGCTGCCATATAACTGATTGATCGGAAATGCCATAACTTTAGTGTTTGTTAAGTTAGGAAGTTGGGATTTCCTATTGGTATTTTATTTGGCCAGTCAATCCGACCTACCAAATTTCATAAGGATCGGCCGTCTATATCCTATAGCTTCTATATAACTGATTGATCGGTAATGCCATAACTTTGGGATTTGTAAAGTTAGGAAGTTGGGATTTTCTATGGCTTTTATATTTGGCCAATCAATCTGACCTACCAAATTTCATAAGGATCGGCCGACTATATCCTATAGCCGCCACTTAACTGAACGATTGGAAATGACATAACTTTGGTGTTTTTAAAGTTAGAAAGTTGGAATTTTTATGAGTGTTAAGAATGCATCAAATGAATAAGTTTGGAGAATATAAATCGGAATATTCTGCAAGGGTATTTCAACTTCGGCTCCGCCCGAAGTTAGCTTTCCTTTCTTGTTTAATTTAATATTCTATATACTTATTCTTAGTCTCAATTCAGAGAAGATCCAAAAAATAAAATGCAAATGTTTAAAAAAAAATCACGCGTTGTTCCAATCGGGCATTTTCTCTTATTATATTTTGTCTTTCTTCGCTTAAGTTCTGTGAATACATTTGGATTATGGACAGAGTGGTGAATTTAACCTCAAATGCACAATCCCCATAATTTACACAGTTTAACTTACCACCTTAAAGTCAAATGCCAGCTGTTGAAATTAAATTAAAATTTGCACAATACACATGATTGATTTAATGGTTTCCAATTGAAATGTTAAGAAACGAATAACTTTTTTTTTAACAGTGAACACAATATCGGTTTGTCACATAAAATTATCTGAGCAGAGAACAATGAGTAGCTGTCAAACAATGTATCACGCATGCTATGTTTCAGAGATAGCGCTGTGTGCAAAAAAGAGTTTCCCGCTTTTCTGTTGAACTTTTTCTTGAATTTTATTTGTTATTAACCAACGAATGCAAAACCGTGGAAATCGGTTCGTGAGTTCTGGAGCTATAGCGTTAGGAAGGAAAACCCGACTTATTTTTATACCCTTGCAGAGGGTATTATAATTTTGGTCAAAAGTGTGCAACGCATCTCCGACCCTATAAAGTATATATATTCTTGATCAGGATCACCTCCTGAGTTGATATAAGCATGTCCGTCTGTCTGTTTCTACGCAAACTAGTCTCCCAGTTTTAAAGATATCGAATTGAAACTTTGCACACGCCCTTCTTTCCTTTACACGCAGTATATAAGTCGGAACGGGATCGGCCGACTATATCCTATAGCTGTCATATAACTGAACGATAGGAAATGCCATAACTCTGGTGTTTGTAAAGTTAGGAAGTTGGGATTTTTATGGCTTTTTTATTTGGCCAATCAATTCGACCTGCCGATTGTTTAGGATTGGCCGACTATATCCTATAGCTCCCATATAACGATAGGAAATACCATAACTTTGGTATTTTTAAAGTTAGGAAGTTGGGATTTCAATTTTCAATCCGACCTACCAAATTTTATAGGGATCGGCCTACTATATCTTATAGCTGCCATATAACTGAACGATTGAAAATGCCATAACGTTGGTGTTTTTAAGGTTAGGAAGTTGGGATTTTTATGAGTATTAAGAATGTATCATATGAATAATTTTGGAGAATATTATTTACAGAATATTCTGCAAGGGTATATCAACTTCGGCTCCGCCCGTAGTTAGCTTTCCTTTCTGGTTATATAATAGATTTTACCCGTTCCTAAAATTTCAAAATAAAGTATGCAAAACCAGCTTTTAAAGTTTTAAATTTCAACAATAGACACTTGATAAGCGAATAAATTTTTAAAAATACTAACACCATTTAGTTCAATTCGTATGAATTGTGAAAAATATTTATTTTAATTACTTATACGCATAGGATTTTTTAATATTATAGTTCGGAAGACATTTTTATTGCAAGAATCTCAAAATGACGAAATATATATTCTATTTAAAATTAGTTGCTTTTGATCTTGTATAGGGCTTTAGGGAATATTTTTTAATTTTAAATACAAACATATGAATGCGAGTTTATCTCTATCGTCTATTAGAGAACTTTGACTTTGTTAACAATTTTATATAATTGTTATAATAAAAATAAGTTTATTTTATTGGGGCTGACTTTTATGTTAACATATTGTTATGCCTTGTGGAATAGTCTACTGCATCATTTGTAGATATCTATTCTCCTCCAACAAGGATGTCAGGGATGTTGTCATATCGTTGATCACCATATTTGTACCATGATATGGGTGTGTAGAACTACTGACATCGGGCCACAGTGTATTGTTTGATTGGATTGTAGATATGTTTCGAATTTGATCGGTTGAAGTATTATTTGTCTCCATCCAGTCTTGGCAACTTTGTACATATTGTAGAGTACGCTGGTATGTATCGGACTGCATTGAAGTAACATTATTCACATGACTGTCACAGATTAATGTGTTAGGTTGACAAACAAATTTTGAAACGGTTGAGGGTTGTATTCTCAAGGTGGGAATCCGACCATCGTTATTTATATTAAAGGAAGGAGACATTTGAGACTGGCTTATAATGCCGCATTGGATCTCATTTTCATGGTCTGTATTAAGCTTGGAAACTTTTTCTGTGTCAATTAGAGAAAAGCCTGGAACTGCATTAAGCTCTGGCAAGCTTGTCATTGATGAGTCAATAATTTGATTCTGAGTTAACTTTGTTATTTGGGGCTGATATACCGATGGCGAGGGTGGCTGTTGTCTTATTTGTTGGTCCGTCTCAGCCACATTACTTGATTGTCTCTGACTGTACAAACCACCAATTTTTGTCATGGTAAATTGTTCTTTTAATGGCTGTACCTCGATTGAGATATCAAAGTTAGAGGTTGATTGTGAAACTTGTTTTTTTAAAGGATTTAAATTGGACAGTGCACGTACTCGAAGGTCGTTTGATGTTATGGTTTCAGAAACAATAGAGCTGATACCAGCATTCTCTTTCCCTTTCTCTGTATCGTCTCTAACCAAGTTTAGGTACTGGAGCATTTCATCTGGAAGTATAAGCTCTTCAACTTCATCCAAATTTATTCTTTCATTTGGATGTTGCTCGCTAGGGATCGCCAGGTTAGCCTTTACTTGAACATTAACTTTTCCCGTCTTTAAATCATTTTCGTTATTTAAAGAATATGGAATTTTACCGTTTTTACCCTTTCCAACAGGAGTATGAAAATTTTCCAGTGAAGTATCTATACAAGAAACATTTATCACCGGGCTAAAATTTATGTTTGGCACTGGCTCAGATTGCCGGCGAAATACATTATTCGGGGTTGCTCTATCAAATTCGATTTCTACAGCAGGTCTGCTGTTGTTTAAATGTGTTTGCAGTGATTGCATACCATTTGGAATTGAAAATCGACCTCCGGTTGAATTCTGATAACAGCTCCCAGAATCTGTCCCCTGCAAACGCTTTAAATTTGTGTCAATCAAATGAGACGACGGTGGCGGAGGAAAACTGCTATTATAATATCCAAAGCCCTGAACATCAAGATCCGGGTTATTAATAGAAGCATTTGGGCTGCTGTTTGGATTCGACTCTTTATTTGTTGGAGTCAATGCTGATGTTGAAGTTAAAGCATAGCAGTTGGCTGCATTTGACAATTGGCTAGAGCGCCGTGAGCATCCTGGTGAAATAGGGTCATAGAAGGAAGCTGTGTTCGTGTTGTACAAAGTGTTTGGTCGCATTGTAGATATAGAAGACACCTGTGATGATTGACTACTTCGGCGACTTTGCATACTACCATAATACGTGCTGGCAGTAGAATTCTGACTGTCACGACGAAACTGTCCTTGCAGCGATCCGGAAAAGCTTTGCTTATTCAATATTGTATTACGACAATTTATTTGGGATTGTGATAAATCTTGTGGAAACTTTTCTAGTCCCGTATTCGGAGGCATTACAACTTTTTTGTCACCAGAGGTACCTGGCTCCATCTTAAGTTCTGTAATACGCTGGTTAAGTTCACTAATTCCAATGATGCGATTGCTTTCCGGAATGTTGCATAGCATAGCGGTACTTGTATTAATACCTTTTGTTTGCAAACGACTTCTAAACCGTTGCCTAGCCACAACACCACCTGCAATAGTTGTGGCAGTTCCGCTGCCGATATTTACCATAGCACGCAAAACAATCGGTAGGTCGGCCACGTCTACGTCATCTTCACAATTCCAGCCGTCATCCAAAGTTAGATTCTCTACAACGTCATCTGGAGAGTATGTTAACAAACAGTCTGAAGCTCTGACTCCATTTGCCAATTGATGATGTGGAGAGTTTCCATCTGATTCAGATTTAATGCTGGGACTAGACATGCCTAAAATCTTTCCCATCTGCAGGTCTTCGCTGCAAGGGCTTGAGTCAATATTATGCTCCTGAAGATTATGCCGAACCTGGCCACTGTCCCTTTGCAACCGAGAATTGGCATTATTTAGGGGCAACCCCTTATGTTTTTTATTTGCATAGAACTCAGCTCCGTGGACTGTTTTTACATGTTTTCGTAATGAACTTGGGTCGGTATAACGCTTTGTGCAGCCAGGCGCTTTACAAATGTACGGTTTCTAAAAAAAATCATAAAGTTAAAATTCGATTATCGGATCAGGTGTATACTTTTACCTCATTACTGTGAGTACGGTTTTGGTGCTTTGCCCGATCGCTAGCATTACTAAAGGCTTTGCTACATCCTGGATATTCGCAGGTGTATGGTTTTTCGCCTGTATGTGACCGTAAATGAGTTTTTAGGTTTTCCAAGCGTGAGTATGCCTTAAAACAGCCTTCAAACTATAAAAAAAATAAAATTAGGAAATTAAGGAAAGTCATTATTATTAAATTAAGAATCTTATCTTACTGTGCACTTGTGTGGCTTTTCACCGGTATGACGACGCATGTGCACAACGAGCATATACTGCGCTTTAAATGGTTTTTCGCCGCGTGTGCAATCTTCCCATCGGCAAATAAATGCTTTTTTATTGGTTTGGATGTGGTCATTATTTATATGCTTAACAAGTTCATCTTGCGTAATAAACTCAATACTACAGCTACGCCAATGACAATTGGTTTCTATAAAATCTCCGGGTTCGTCCTTGATATCCGTCGTATCAGCGTTAGCACAGTCATATTCATTTAATGGAGTGGATGCTGATCCACAATTAATAAACTCTTCACAGCGGTGAATCATTTTAGCATCACCAGGAATACTTTTGGCGTTGATCGATACTTTGTTATAACAGGGATCCGTCAAATGTGATGAGGCACTGTCTGCTTCTACTTGAGCCACATTGCCAGAAGTGGAGGAAGGCTGCTCAATATTTTTATACTGTCGATTTTTTAAATTTTCATCATCGAAATTCTTTAGCTAAACGAATTAAATAATTTAATTATTAACGCCATTAATTCGAAACCATTTCAAATTACCGAAAGTGCAGCCACATGACCATGTTTATCAGTAAGAAGACTTGCAGTTGAAGATGTTGTGATTTGGCCAGGTAAATCGGTTATATTAGCATGAACATCATTGAGGCTTAAGGCAGTAGCGCCAGCAGCGTGGCTTATAGAAAACCCGGCGGCAGCTGCTTGTTGTGAAGTCATGGGATTTAAAAGTCCTGCACTCGCACGCAACAAATGAGCTTGTATTTGCTGTAAACGCGGTCCCAATGTTGAATGTGCATGAGAAATGGGATTAATGGCACTAGCTGAAATGTGACCGTAGGAACCACTAGCCACGCTGCTTCCTCGAGAGCCGTTCATAATTGTAGCTAAAGAGTTTGGTGAAAATCTAATCATTGAATTTATGTCAAATGAATCAGAATAAGGCGATGAGGAAAGCGCTCGTTTACGGCTAATGCTTGCACGAATACTTCCACCCTGCGGTCGAGGGCTACTTAACCTTCCATTGCCATCAATGCTAAAGTGAAAGTCGGTACTTGCTAGAGATCCTGCTGCTGCTGCTGCTACAGCGGCATGATGCAAGTCACCTAGAGAACCCATACCACGAGTACCCAAAAAATCACCTGATCCCAAACCAAGTCCGGCAAGGTGAAAAGCTGACGCACAGTTCACATAGGGATCTATAATATTAAAAATAAATATTACATTTTCGTAAGTTTTTTGTATATATAAAAATGGCAATACCGTGAAATGATGTAGTTGAACTATTTCTTTGAAGAGAATACAATTGTTCCATATATCCGGGAATTCTATAAGCTGGGTGAAATTCATGTGCATGAGACTGTCCGTTAACATTTAAACTATGAATATGTTGATGCTGGTGATTGTGATTGTGCTGAAGTCCAGAAGTATTTGAAAGAAGTGTGTTTCCGTTATTTATAGGTGATTGAATTGAAGTTGCTGTTTTAATTGAATCTGACGCTTCAATAGTTGGAATCATTGTTGGAACTGGTACCGAGCTTGAAACATTTGTTGTAAGTGCGTGGTTAATGCAAGGGGAGCCTGGTAAAACTGTTGCCGCGGCAGCCACTGCAGCAGCGCGTCTAGACGCTAAGAACTGCAGCTCAGAATATCTACAGGAAAAAATTAAATTTTACACTTATTAATATCACAATAAAAAATTTTTGGTTATATATGGTTGCGGTCTTACTAGGCCCGCTATTTTTGTTTAGCACAAAAATGAATACAGCAGATCTGTAATATAAATGTATACAAGTTTCCAATTAGGTATTGGGTTGTAGAGGGACAGTTACCATAACAAGCTACAACGACATTTAGTAAGGATAGCATGTGTTTCTTGTTTTGAACCTTTGAACTATACTAGTGGTGTTCTAAAATCTCCTTCAATCCAATTCCAAGCTAAAGTTTAATACATGTGTACTATAAATAGTTATACCCGCTTATATACGATTTTAAAAATTTAAATATTTCGGAAAAGTAAAAATGCAGTTTTATTGTGTTTATCAATACCTATCGAAATGTAGAAGAAATTTTTCAAATCGGACCATTCGTTAAAAAGTTATTCGTGATCAAAGTTTCTATCTCCATCTCCCTCGCACTCCTTTTACCTGAGTAACGGGTATCTGATAGTCGGGGCACCCGACTATAGCGTTCTCTCTTGTTTTAATTAAAATAATCCGGACTACTAAGCAAGTTTTGAATTCATATTCAAATTTAGGGGCATACCAGAAGATATGTTTAAACGATTTCGTATATTTTATTACAGGTGAAGAAAACTTTTATTTTTCACTACAAGAATGTTTCTTTTTTAGTATCATATTTTGAATCCTTTTTGTTTTGTAATATTAATGATTGCGTGGTTTGAGCCATATTTGACTAACATTTTGTATACCCTTGCAGAGGGTACTATAATTTTGGTCAGAAGTTTGTAACGCAGTGTAGGAGACGTTTCCGACCCTATAAAGTATATATATTCTTGATCAGGATCAATGGGGGAGCCGATACACCATGTCCGTATGTCAGTCCGTCTGTCCGTCTGTCCGTCTGTTTCAATACCGTTTGCAAGCTCAGTTTAAAAGCTAGCGATCTGAAACTTTCACAATCGTCCTAAAACATGTGTACGCAGATCAAGTTTGAAAATCGCTCCGATCGGATGTCTATATCCTATAGCTCCCATCGGAACAATCGGATATAACTTGCAAGAATGGAAGATATGTCGCACAGTGTAAAAGCTATTGTCATGAATCTTTCAAAGTCGTATTTTGTTATGCATTAATTTATCAAGGTAAAAGCGCTTCCGATCGGTCTATATCCTACAGGTCCCATAGGAACAATACGGTGAAATCGGTTCGAATTTTTTGTTTTTTAGAATATTTCGCGCAGTGTAGAAGCTATGACATAAAGTTTTCGAAGTCTTATTTATTTACGCCTACCTTGCTCAGGGTGAAATCACCGTAGGAAAAATTTTTTAAAGCAGCGAAAATATGCCTTTTTTCTTTTTTATATGACATTTTTGCAGTATAAAAGCTATTGACATGAAACTATGCAAATCTATTTAATTTATTTATACTTTATTCTTTTCGCTACTTTTTCAATTTTAGCAATTTCGGCAAAGTCTGCAAGGGTATTAAAACTTCGGCTTCCAAAGCTACTCGTTCTTAAATAAAATTTAAGTTACTGATATTAAATTACTGATATTAAACCATTAATAAAACGTATCCTACAAAAAATAATAAAAGTTGATTCTATAGTCGAGTACACTCGACCCGTCACTTAGCTAATTTTAAAATCGGTGACGGCGCATATATCTTATATCTTAATAGATGTGAAAATTGTTGGTGTAGTAGAAAGATTTCATTCGACGGTATTGAGTTAAGAATTTGAGTAAAAACACATTCATTTGCAACGCAGTGAAAGACAAGTTCCCACTCTGGATATAGTATTTTAGTTTTATAAAAATGGGACTACTATAGGAACAATCGGACAAATTTTATAAACTTCCGACGATTATATCATAGAAACGATCGATAAATTTATCGGAACATCAAACTAAACTTATTGTTTTTAAAGCCTAGTATTCAGATCGACGAAAAATGTTCGTCAGCTATGAGAGAATGAGAGGCAAACACCTGGCGAACGCTTTTCGTCAGGCAATTTTTTCTCCTCGGTACTCAGATCGACGAAAAATAACAGAAAATTGCATATTGTCGCCAGTCCGCGGATATGAACTTTGGGTGAACGTTTGTCAGGCCGTAGCGAAAAGAGTAAAAAATTTAATCTTTTGCGGTGTCTGTTGTCAGAGCAGATTTTTACTTAGGTCAAAAATTGACGGAAAAGCACAACAAAATCCCAGAAAAATCGCCTGCAAGAACTTAAGGCAGCTATGAGCTCTAAAGTACTAAATAATTATAAGTAATTAACAAAAAACAACTATTAAATTTAAATTATATTGTTTTCTAATTTCTTTGTATAGCAGCAGACATGTCTTGTCCAAAGTAGTTAAAAATATCCTTTGATGGCTCTTTACCGCAAATAAGATTTTTGAATTTTAACTGCTTCTTAACAAGCCCAGCTGATTGACGATCGTAACTCGCTCAATACTGATGAACTCTCAAAATAGTCTCACTGGAAAGATTACAGTTTTTCACCTGGCGAGCTCGTTTTTCGATCTGAGTACTATTCTTAAGCATTGTAACCGAAAATAGAATACATTTTTTTGAGTTTTTCCGGCTCGAGGTCAACAATTGAAAAATGTTTTAAATAAATGTTTTAAAATTTTGTTTTTTATTTTTTTCCAATATATTTCGGTTGCACTTCGGCAACCGTCTTCAGGGCAACTATAATCAACATAAAAACACATAAAATAACATAAATTTAGACAATAAAAAGCGCAATTTTCAACGTCTGTTTTGTAGTTCAGTCTTATGCTTGTGGGTGTGTTTGTTATATGTAACATTTTTATGGTGAAGCGTTTTTTTTAATTGTGTTCTTGTTCCAAAATAGTCGTTGCTTCAAAATTTGGCGACTGACCGCTGGTTTTATAGTGGGCCATAAGTGCTGTTTTTGTATATTAGCTTGGTGTCTTAATTTGAAGTCTGATCTGTGTTGTGATATTCACATATTCCTGTCACATTTTTCATTCAAAAAACTAGGTCACAAACCAAGACTTTTGACGAAAAGAACACGAAATACAAAACACACTTGACGCTTTAAGCCTAGTATCTAGATCGACGAAAACCGTACGCCAGTCATGAGAGAGAGCGAGAGGCAACAGCTGGCGTTCGCTTTTCTTCGGGCCTTTTTTTCACGTCGGTCTCCTGATCGGCGAAAAAACAAGAGAGAACGCTATAGTCGGGTGCCCCGACTATCAGATACCCGTTGCTCAGGTAAAAGGAGTGCGAGGGAGATGGAGATAGAAACTTTGATCACGCATAACTTTTTAACGAATGGTCCGATTTGAAAAATTTCTTCTACATTTCGATAGGTATTGATAAACACAATAAAACTGCATTTTTACTTTTCCGAAATATTTAAATTTCTATTTAAATAAAATCGTATATAAGCGATTGTGGGCGTTAAAGGGGGCGTGGCACCTTTTTGAAACAAACTTGCGCTGCGTAGGAACTCCTAAAATCTGCATGCAAAATGCCAATCTTCTAGCTTTTATAGTTTCCGAGATCTCAGCGTTCATACGGACAGACAGACGGACAGACGGACATGGCTAGATCGACTCGGCTAGTGATCCTGAACAAGAATATATATACTATAGGGTCGGAAACGCTTCCTTCTAGCTGTTACATACTTTTGCACGAATACAATATACCCTTTTACTCTACGAGTAACGGGTATAAATACCAGAAAATTCCATAGCGTTGCCAGTCTGCAGAAATGAACTTTGGGTGAACCCTAGCGAAAAGATTAAAAAATTTAATCTTTTGGCGTGCGCTTCTCATTGAACATTATAAGAAATGGAGGAAAAAACTCACAAAAGTCGATTGCAGGTGTTTACATGTGAGGACAAAATAACATTAATACTATCTGAGGTGCCTCTTGTCAGAGCAAAAATACGAAAAAACACAATAAAAGTGCAGCTATGAACTTTAAATTAGCAAATAATTATCAGTTAATTAAACAAGAAAGGAAAGCTAACTTCGGGCGGTGCCGAAGTTGATATACCCTTGCAGAATATTCTGTAAATAATATTCTCCAAAATTATTCATATGATGCATTCTTAATACTAATAAAAATCCCAACTTCCTAACTTTAAAAACACCAAAGTTATGGCAATTTCAATCGTTCAGTTATATGGCAGCTATAGGATATAGTCGGCCGATCCCTATAAAATTTGGTAGGTCGGATTGATTGGCCAAATATAAAACCCATAGAAAATCCCAACTTCCTAACTCTAAAAACACCAAAGTTATGCTATTTCCTATCGTTATATGGGAGCTATAGGATATAGTCGGCCGATCCTTATGAAATTTGGTAGGTCGAATTGATTGGCCAAATAAAGAAGCCATAGAAAATCTTCATAACTTTACAAACAGCAAAGTTATGGCATTTCCTATCGTTCAGTTATATGGCAGCTATAGGATATAGTCGGCCGATTACGGCCGTTCCGACTTATATACTGCGTGCAAAGGAAAGAAGGGTGTGTGCAAAGTTTCAATTCGATAACTTTAAAACTGAGAGACTAGTTTGCGTAGAAACAGACAGACGCACAGACGGACATGGCTATATCAACTCAGGAGGTGATCCTGATCAAGAATATATATACTTTATAGGGTCGGAGATGTCTCCTTCACTGCGTTGCACACTTTTGACCAAAATTATAATACCCTCTGCAAGGTTATAAAAAAAAACAAGAGAGAACGCTATAGTCGGGTGCCCCGACTATCAGATACCCGTTACTCAGGTAAAAGGAGTGCGAGGGAGATGGAGATAGAAAGTTTGATCACGCATAACTTTTAAACGAATGGTCCGATTTGAAAAATTTCTTCTACATTTCGATAGGTATTGATAAACACAATAAAACTGCATTTTTACTTTTCCGAAATATTTAAATTTCTATTTAAATAAAATCGTATATAAGCGATTGTGGGCGTTAAAGGGGGCGTGGCACCTTTTTGAAACAAACTTGCGCTGCGTAG
Source organism: Drosophila fuyamai (assembly GCA_018153365.1). NCBI lineage: Eukaryota > Metazoa > Arthropoda > Insecta > Diptera > Drosophilidae > Drosophila > Drosophila fuyamai. The sequence goes on along the minus strand of JAECXW010000415.1, from coordinate 2,615,529 downwards.
GAACTCCTAAAATCTGCATGCAAAATGCCAATCTTCTAGCTTTTATAGTTTCCGAGATCTCAGCGTTCATACGGACGGACAGACGGACAGACAGACAGACGGACAGACGGACATGGCTAGATCGACTCGGCTAGTGATCCTTCTATCTGTTACATACGTTTGCACGAATACAATATACCCTTTTACTCTACGAGTAACGGGTATAACAACTGTTAAATTTAAATTGTATTGTTTTTTAATTTCTTTGTACAGCGGCAGACTTGTCTTGCCAAGGTATTTGATAATTTCTTTTAAAGGCTTTTTCCCGCAAACACGATATTTGAATTTTAACTGCTTGACTACAAACCCAGCTGATTGACAGTACGACCGTAGCACGCTTAAATCTGATGAACTCTAAAACTGTTGGTCACACTGCAAAGATTAAAGTTCTTACGCTAGCGTAACGATTATGTCGATCTATGTCGATCTGGATACTAGGCTTTAAACTCTTTCAATAAAAATATAAAATTCACACTGGAACAGGAAGAAGATGGAGGACTAGCATATTTGGACTCAATGGTTCATAGACAGGGGAACATTCTAAAACTAAAGTGGTATAAAAAACCAACAGTATCAGGGCGAATCATCAACTTTAAGTCAAAACACCCTAAAGCAATGATCATCAGTATAGCAGTAGGTTGTATACAACGGATGCTAGCCATTTCGGACAACATTTTTCATGAAGAAACCAAAAATGAAATAAGACAAATTTTAAAGGACAACGACTTCCCAAACCATATAATTAGAACTTTAATTAAAAGACACCAAAACATGGAACAAAAAACAAAATGTAGAGAACCTTAACAATACATGTCCGTAACATATATCCCAAGACTATCAGAACGCCTTAAAATGTCAGAATTCAAGCCCAACAATACCCTACGTTCAATATTCAACAAGACCAAATCCAAAATACGAATGTTTGACAAAAACAATGTTGTATATAAATTTCCATGCAATGGAGATACAAATGAAAAATGTGACAGTATATATGTAGGAACAACTAAATCCAAACTAAAAACTCGAATATCACAACACAGATCAGACTTCAAATTAAGACACCAAGCTAATATACAAAAAACAGCACTTATGGCCCACTGTAAAACCAGCGGTCACTCGCCAAATTTGGAACAAGAACAACATTAAAAAAACGCTTCACCATAGAAATGTTACATATAACAAACACACCCACAAGCATAAGACTGAACTACAAAACAGACGTTGAAAATTGCGCTCACATTTACAGACGTGTAAAATTATGTAGGTGTAATAATTTTTAAAGCTTTGTTTTTATACCCTTGCAGAGGGTATTATAATTTTGGTCAAAAGTGTGCAACGACGTGAAGGAGACATCTCCGACCCTATAAAGTATATATATTCTTGATCAGGATCACCTCCTGAGTTGATATAAGCATGTCCGTCTGTCTGTTTCTACGCGAACTAGTCTCTCAGTTTTAAAGATATCGAATTGAAACTTTGCACACACCTTTCTTTCCTTTGCACGCAGTATATAAGTCGGAACGGCCGGGATCGGCCGACTATATCCTATAGCTGCCATATAACTGAACAATTGAAAATGCCATAACTTTGGTGTTTTTAAAGTTAGGAAGTTGGGATTTTTATGAGTATTTAGAATGCATTATATGAATAATTTTGTAGAATATTATTTACAGAATATTCTGCAAGGGTATATCTACTTCGGCTCCGTTCGAAGTTAGCTTTCCTTTCTTGTTTATTGTCTAAATTTATGTTATTTTATGTGTTTTTATGTTGATTATAGTTGCCCTTAAGACGATTGCCGAAGTGCAACCGAAATATATTGGAACAAATAAAAAATAAAATTTAAAAATTTTTATTTAAAACATTTTTCAATTGTTTACCTCTAGCTGGAAAAACTCAAAAAAATTTAAACATACATCAAAGGTCGCCTACAAACAAAATTACGAAAATAGAATATTTAATTTTTTAATAGCTGCAAAGGTTTTATAAACATCGGATTGACGCAGTTTTCTTTTTGTTTTTCTTTGTTTTTTTGTTTAAATTACTTTAATATTCGTCTCAAAAAGGGCTATTATTATTTTAATTTTGTTTGCTGTTTTAATAGTATTTTAGTTCGTTTTTATACCCTTGCAGAGGGTATTATAATTTTGGTCAAAAGTGTGCAACGCAGTGAAGGAGACATCTCCGACCCTATAAAGTATATATATTCTTGATCAGGATCACCTCCTGAGTTGATATAGCCATGTCCGTCTGTCCGTCTGTCTGTTTCTACGCGAACTAGTCTCTCAGTTTTAAAGCTATCGAATTGAAACTTTGCACACACCCTTCTTTCCTTTGCACGCAGTATATAAGTCGGAACGGCCGGGATCGGCCGACTATATCCTATAGCTGCCATATAACTGAACGATAGGAAATGCCATAACTCTGCTGTTTGTAAAGTTAGGAAGTTGGGATTTTCTATGGCTTCTTTATTTGGCCAATCAATTCGACCTACCAAATTTCATAAGGATCGGCCGACTATATCCTATAGCTCCCATATAACGATAGGAAATAGCATAACTTTGGTGTTTTTTTAGGAAGTTGGGATTTTCTATGGGTTTTATATTTGGCCAATCAATCCGACCTACCAAATTTTATAGGGATCGGCCGACTATATCCTATAGCTGCCATATAACTGAACGATTGAAATTGCCATAACTTTGGTGTTTTTAAAGTTAGGAAGTTGGGATTTTTATGAGTATTTAGAATGCATTATATGAATAATTTTGGAGAATATTATTTACAGAATATTCTGCAAGGGTATATCAACTTCGGCTCCGCCCGAAGTTAGCTTTCCTTTCTTGTTTTTTTCTAAAAAGGGAAATGTAGCTATGTGGTGTTAAAATCCTTTGCAAGCGAAAGCCAATACCCGTCAAACACACCCGTTTTAAGAAATATTAAGATCTGCGCTTTTTTTTCACAGAAATCCTCTGGTCTGCAAATTTTAAATTAAAACACTCACTTTATCAACAAATGTTTATAAATTACATTGTCAACTTCATATGAGTCTTACGTTTTTATACCCTTGCAGAGGGTATTATAATTTTGGTCAAAAGTGTGCAACGCAGTGAAGGAGACATCTCCGACCCAATAAAGACTATATATTCTTGATCAGGATCACCTCCTGAGTTGATATAAGCATGTCCGTCTGTCCCTCTGTCTGTCCGTGTGTCTGTTTCTACGCGAACTAGTCTCTCAGTTTTAAAGATATCGAATTAAAACTTTGCACACACCCTTCTTTCCTTTGCACGCAGTATATAAGTCGGAACGGCCGGGATCGGCCGACTATATCCTATAGCCGCTATATAACTGATTGATCGGAAATGCCATAATTTTGGTGTTTGTAAAGTTAGGAAGTTGGAATTTTCTTTGGGTTTTAGTTTTGTCCAATCAATCCGACTTACCTAATTTCAAGGTATGAAGGTATTCAAGAATCGCCCCATTATATTCTTTAGCTGCCATATAACTGAACCATTGGAAATTCAATGACTTTGGTGTTTTTAAGGGTAGGAAGTTGGGATTTTTTATGAGTATTAAGATTGCATCATATGAATAATTTTGAAGAATATAATTTACAGATATATACAGGGTATATTAACTTCGGCTCCGCCTGAAGTTAGCTTTCCTTTCTTGTTCTCATTTAAGATAATTTCATACATACCAAATATCTGTCTGTTTATATAACGCCTAAAAGCTCAGTTGAAACTTTGCATTTATACCCTTGCAGAAGGTATTATAATTTTGGTTAAAAGTGTGCAACGCAGTGAAGGGGACATCTCCGACCCTATAAAGTATATATATTCTTGTTCAAGATCAGCTCCTGAGTTGATATAAGCATGTCCGCTTGTCCGTCTGTCTGTTTCTACGCGAACTAAAGATATCCAATTGAAACTTTGCACACAGCCTTCTCTCCTTTGCACGCAGTATATAAGTCGGAAAGGCCGGGATCGGCCGACTAAATCCTATAGCTGCCATATAACTGATTAATCGAAAATGCCATAACTTTGATGTTTGTAATATATTCTTTATATTTAGCCAATCAATCCGACCTACCAAATTTCATAAGGATCGGCCGACTATATCCTATAGCTGTCATATAACTGAACGATTAGATTTGCAGTTTTTAAAGTTAGGAAATTGGGTTTTTTTTTGAGTATTAAGAATGCATCATATAAAATATTTTGGATAATATAATTTACAGAGTATTCTGCAAGGGTATATCAACTTCGGCACCGCCTGAAGTTAGCTTTTCTTTCTTGTTTTATATTCTCGCAGATCAGGTTTGAACCCTAGCAGATACCATTTAAACAATCGGTTCTGTTTTAAATATTACCAAATACCAAAGTACAAAAAAATTGAAGACAACAAAGTTATACTTTAAACAAAATTCGAATTGTTGTTATGGTAGCTTTATGATATAATCGTCCATTCCGAATTATATACTACTTGCAAGAGAGACTACTTATGGGAAAGTTTTAAGCACTTCAGCAAAACTGAAGTACTCAGATCGGCGAAATCTGTACGCCAGTCATGAGAGAGAGCGAGAGGCAAACATCTGACGTTCACTTTTCGTCAACGTTTTTTTCACCTCGGTCCTCAGATCATGCCAGTCTGCAGAAATGAACTTTGGGTTAACCCTAGCGAAAAGATTAGTTTGCGTAGAAACGGACGGACGGACATGGTTAGATCTACTCTCTTGGTTATGCTGATAAAGAATAAATATACTTTATAGGGTCGGAAACTTTTGACTGAAATTATAATATCCTCTGCAAGGGTATACAAATCTAGATTAAGTTGAGATTTACCTAAGTAAGTACAGGGCTAACAAGTATACTTATAATAATCGTTTCCTAGTTTTCAAAATGTTCTACCTGAAAGAGGACTAAATTACCCATAACGATGACAACTCTTTATTAGGGGTACATGTTTTTAATCGTGAAATATTATTTTATACATAGTTTAAGCAAAGCAATCAATGGACCTGGAATGGGACGGTTGTCATTTGTCTTTGCCAAGCTATGGACGAAGAAGGTCGCAATAAAAGTCTGACAGTTGCTGTCAGACCTTAAAAAAAATGTATTTGTAAATGAAAACCGAATTAATCCCAATTGTGTTACAAATTTAGTGGAACATTGGTTTCGTTAAGGCTTTATTAAAATTAGAGCACCCTATTTTATATATAAATAATCCTCCTTGAAAAAACTAAGTTCCTGAAATCATTTTTATTGTTCTTCTTCTATTTGTAAAAACGCTGATTTTACGGAAAAGCAGATAGAAAAATTTGTAGAAGCTATTGGTTAATTTATTGACCTAATTTTATACTCTTGCAGAAGATTTTGGTCAAAAGTGTGCAACGCAGTGAAGGAGACAACTGTCTGTCTGTCCGTCTGCCTGTTTTTACGCGAACTAGTCTTTCAGTTTTAAAGATATCAAATTTAAACTTTGCACACGCCCTTCGTTTCTTTGCACGCAGTATATAAGTCGGAACGATTGGAAATTCCATAACTTTGGTGTTTTTAACGTTAGGAAGTTGGTATTTTTTATGAGTATTACGAATGCATCATATGAATAATTTTAAAGAATATAATTTACAGAATATTCTACAAGGGTATATCAACTTCGGCTCCGCCTTAAGTTAGCTTTCCTTTCTTGTTCTTAATACAATGGTTTAAAAATTTATGGGAAATAGTTTTGAAAACAAGGAATGGGGGAAAAAGCTTTTTTTTTGTAAATTTATTTTAATCTTAAATAACTCTTGACATACAGCACACGTGCCTAAAACTTAATTTAACATTCTGCTTTTTTTACCTCGTTAGGAGGGGTTTTTATTTGATTACTTAGTAGCCACATACGTCAAAAGATCGTAACTTTCTTATAAATATAAAATATATCATAATAATTTTTTAATTCTGATCAATACTTTCATTCGCTTATTATTTTTTCTGAATTATTATTAATTAGACGGAACTTCTTAACAAATTTATAATACTTTCTACAAGTAAAATCCTGGACATTGCGGATTTGAAAATATTGCCCATCGTAAACGAATGGTATAGTTTAATTGCGACTAGTGATGGTGCATATGGTTTTGGTAAAAAAAAACAACCAAATAATGATTATTTTCGGTCTCTGAATTTAAGTCCGATACACATTTATTTAGTTTTAAATCTGGTTAGTAACACATGTAAGAAAAAAATTAATAACTTACGCAAGTGGAAAATATGTCGGCAAAGCGTAGGCGTCCATTTTATTAAAGTTAGTCCCCAAATATTGAAGACCACTTAGTTTTCATAAACTCAACTTAAGTAGCAAATTTAATCTTTTTATTTGGAATTCACCGTCGGCACTTGTTGATGTTGTCGGACATTTTTATGGGTTAGTTAAAAAGCACTGCCACAAATATAATATTTTATAAATAAGTTGCCGTTTCGTGTAGAAAATTCGTGCAGTTATACTAGTAACCCTTGTTGCAATATTGCATTACATTATTTACATTACAGCTCAACTTTCTAAATCACTAAGATTATTATAAGCTCTCACAGTTGATATCATAAGATTAAAAGTCGCGAAATGTTATATATTTATAGCTTAATTACAAGTAGCGAATAATAAAACAAATTATGAATGACAAACTCAATAATGTGTGTATGCTGCGTCTTATTGCTGTGTTTCTCGCGAGTGGACTGAGTGATATTAACACTAGCTCTTTCAATGCTTCGTTAGTTTAGATGAAGCAGTTCGGATCTCCTCTCCTCTCACAAATACCTTTGTCAGAGCACAGATACTAGTATAGATGCTAACATAGATACATTTTTATATGCAAACACAGGCATAACAACAATACAGTAACAAGTGCAACTCTGATTCGGCTGTCTGTGTGTAGCTACAGATCACGAACAGTCGGCGAAGGCGGGCAGATCGAAGATGGCTTCCCAATACATACACATAAAACCAAGATACTTGTTGGATATAGTGGTGGCGATTCGGCTATTTTACCTCTTACGCACATAAAACGAAACTTATACTTTTATTGTTTGTGTTGATCCAACTGCCAAGTAGGTAGTTGGTTTTTGGCCTTGATGTCACTATTCAATAATTTGTTTATATGCAGAAAACGTTCAAACGATTAGCCTCGCCTATAGATGTACATAAGTACATGTATTGTACATTGGATCAACACTTACTCTCACAGACATTTCAGTCCTTTTCACTCACTAGATTTAGCTCTCACTGGTTATATCATTTCTCTCCCTCCTCCGCTGTTGTTTTAGTCTGTGGGCTTTACTGTATACATATACATATCTGTATATACATACATATATATATGTACTCAACTTTTTTTTATAGAGTTCGTTGGATTTCTTATAATTTTAAACTTGCTGAGGGTATTTCAATCAAATTCAACAGCCTGCAAGCAGCTATGTACATAAGTAGTTATGTTTTTCTGTTCTTAGAATTTTATTTATGTATGTATATCTGGTTAAGCTAGTTTTCTTTTTGTTGCTTGTATTACACAGGATTCGATCGGCATCGAAAAACTATATCCTGTAGCACAATGTTATAGTATGTACATAAATATAATTGCACTATATTCACCGTAACATTTCTGTTATGGCGGCAAGTATTTGCTTATAATTATCGGCTTGGCAAAGTTGCTTCCTTGATTTTTTGAATAAAAATCTGTTGTTCAAAATTATGAACTACGTAGTTTATGTTAACGTTCATTTAAAGAATTTATTATTTGACGTTAATTTATTTATAGAACTCAAAGAAAAAAAAATTGATTAAATTAAATAATTTTTACAATGGTCCATAGACTTTACACAAAAATACCAAATAGTGAATAAAAAATTTGTATAAGCGCTATATAATGGGTTTATGTATTTAGCCTTTTGTCTTGTAAGGCACACATACGTGGAAAAAATAATTGAAACGACATTTAATTCTGGACTTCAAGTTACTAGCTAAATATGTATAAAATTTCTATGCTTACTTGTAGTACTGTTAGCGGTACTTTATTAAGTGCATCTTTATACCCTTGCAGAGGGTATTATAATTTTGGTCAAAAGTGTGCAACGCAGTGAAGGAGACATCTCCGACCCTATAAAATATATATATGTATTCTTGATCAGGATCACCTCCTGAGTTGATATAAGCATGTCCGTCTGTCCGTCCGTCTGTCTGTTTCTACGCGAACTAGTCTCTCAGTTTTAAAGATATCAAATTTAAACTTTGCACACGCCCTTCGTTTCCTTGCACGCAGTATATAATCGGATCGGTCGGGATCGGCCGACTATATCCTATAGCTGCCATATAACTGAACGATAGGAGATACCATAACTTTGGTGTTTTTAAAGTTAGGAAGTTGGGATTTTCTATGGGTTTTATATTTGGCCAATCAATCCGACCTACCAAAGTTTATAGGGATCGGACGACTATATCCTACAGCTGCCATATAACTGAACGATTGAAAATGCCATAACTTTGGTGTTTTTAAAGTTAGGAAGTTGGGATTTTTATGAGTATTAAGAATGCATCATATGAATAATTTTGGAGAATATTATTTACAGAATATTCTGCAAGGGTATATCTACTTCGGCTCCGCCCGCTTTCCTTTCTTGTTTTAAGTCTTTTTCGGTTTTATTACTGAGGTGTTTGGGCTAGAAAATATAATAGAAATGCGATCGATTTACAACTAAAATTTAGCTTAACTCCACTTATGTATTTTGAAATTAAAGTTTTAGTGTTAATACATCAGGATATATTTAGCCAAACACATCGCTATATCGACTCTCCTGGTGATGCTGATCAAGAATATATATACTTTATAGAGTCAGAAATGTCTCCTTCACTGCGTTGCAAACTTTTGACCCTCTGCAAAGGTATACAAATAAATTGTTAAAAAGGTCGCACATCTATTAAAATCTCATATGTTGGTAAAAAATTGAGTCTTTATGTGAGTTATGCTGCGTTGTAGATTGCTGGGCAGGAGCAGAAAAGATGGCCAGCTTATAGGTTTTTCATTTTGTCGTGAGTGAATGGAAGCAAACTTCGGCAAGCCGAAGATTATATACCCTTGCAGTTATTACAAGTCGATTACATTTCGATTTCTATGCCTATATTACTAAAAACAGCTATAGCTAAAGCTATGTCGATTTTGCGCTGCAGTCATCGTTTCTATGGCAGCTAACACCAAAGTTATGACATTTCTGATCAATCAGTTATATGACGGCTATAGGATATAGTCGGCTGATCCCTATGAACTTTGGTAGGTCGGATTGATTTTCCAAAAATAAAACCCCTAGAAAATCCCAACTTCCTAACTTTAAAAACACCAAAGTTATGGCATTTCCGATCAATCAGTTATATGGCGGCTATAGGATTTAATCGAACGATCCCAGCCGTTTCGACTTATATACTGCGTGCAAAGGAACAAACGGTTTGTGGAAAGTTCGATATCTTTAAAACTGAGAGAAACAGACAGACGGACAGACAGACGGACAGACAGATGGACAGACGGACATGCTTATATCAACTCAGGAGGTGATCCTGATCAAGAATATATGTACTTTATAGGGTCGGAAATGTTTCCTTCACTGCATTGCAAACATTTGACTGAAATTATAGTACCCTCTGCAAGGGTATAATACATAATAAGAGAACCTTTAAAATAATAATCCATATACATCATTATTTCAAAACGATCATAATAATTTTTAAAAAGTATTTTAAAATGATTACTACTTGTGTTTCTACTCGCTGCAAATGAAATGTGATATACACTCACATTCCCACATACATACATACATTAGTTAGAACAAGAAAGGAAAGCTAACTTCAGGCGGAGCCGAAGTTGATATACCCTTGAAGAATATTTTGTAAGTTATGGCATTTCCAATAGTTCAGTTATATGGAAGCTATAGGATATAGCCGTCCGATCCTTATGAAATTTAATAGGTCGGATTGATTGGTCAAATACAAAATCCATAAAAATCCCAACTTCCTAGCCTTAAAAGCACCAATTGGATGGCATTTCCGATCGTTCAGTTATACCTACCAAATTTGGCTGCTGATGTTTGGAAAGTGACATGGATTAAAAGAAAGTTGCGAACCCCGAATCGGACACCCAGGTATAGAGTGCTAAAAGTTAATGTTAATCTGTGGCGTTTTGTTAATTGTGTTTTGGCCTATCTTTCAACTTTTTCAGTTCGTATAACAATCGGTAGATAGTGAGTATTCTAAGCAAGAAAATAAAATTGCTTATACTAACAATTATAATTGTGCCATACATACATAAATATTTTGATTTATACATAAATAAATGAATCGCTTTACAAACAAAATATTCGCCGTCGACCCAATTAGTGCAAGCTTCTTGTAGTAGGGTATTACTAAAAAAGTTGGAAAAAAGTGTCAATTTTAAAATTTTTAATCCGAGAAAATCGAGGCCAAAAAACTTTGTCGAAAAATTTTTCCCCGCATCAGGCTTATATTAGGTTTTCGATAAAGTCCTGCGGTATTTTTATTGAATTTTCAAATGTTTATAAAATAGGTTACAATAATGTGACTCAAGTAAAATGTGCTCCTTTTTGTTCGATGAGGCGTTTTGTTCGATGTCTCGAGATGCCAACTTCATAACTGCCCTCTTTTAGAAGCTCGCTTCCCTATTAACAGCTCGGAGAGCCAATTTTCACAGGACTCTGTTGTGGACAACTTCAGACTACCAAGCGCGTTCGCCATTTACAGAAACAAGTGGTAATCACTTGGTGTCAGATCCGGACGATACGGTGGATGCAAACAAAACTCCCATGGCGCATCACCAAAGATGTGTGTGACCTGGCGATGTCCTGATGGAAGACACTTTGGTTTCTGTTGATCATCTTCTGCATGAGTGCTGCCTTCAAGCGGTCCAGTTGTTGACAGGTCCGAATTGAGCGTTTGGCCATAGGGGAGTAGCTCATAGCACGCACGACCAATTCATCTATTTTATCGCAATTTTCGACGACAGGCCTTCCTTCCACCTCTACACAAGAACGAAAACGTTGAAACCATCGTTGTTCGGTGGAAATGGAAACTGTATCTGGTCCATAAGCTACACAAATTTTATTGGTGGGTTGAGATGTATTTTTGCTTGTATTGTAGTAGTACTGTGAAATATGCCACATTTTCTCTTTATTTTGTTCCATGTTTGCGTCGCTTTAACTCACTCTTCGATTCCTCTTTGGAACGAATGTGAGGCGACATAAAACAGGCGTTACCAACACATGGTACCGGAAGAGGCTTCCAAGCCCAAAACTGTTCAGCACGTCCAATCTAATTCTAAGAATGGAAATAGGAGTTTTTCGTTTGATGCCAGGAACGACCCTGTACAATGCGTGTATTGCACCTGAACACCAAAATGGAAACTGGGTTTCTTTCGCAGCTCTAACAGTTCAGCAAAGATTCGATTTCTCAAAAAAGACACCCACACTGTCACACCGCAAACACTAATATCGCTTTGCCATCTTGTCATCTTCCCCCGCTCATGCAGGAGACTCCATCCGCTTCGCATGTTTTGCATGTGACTGGATCGGATAAAGTCATTCTTGCAACTGCTTTTGTGAGTGTTTAAACGAAAAGGGCCGAGTTTGTATTAGCTCGAGCGGTGCTCGACTCAGGATCGCAAATAATAATTTTTGTGACCGATGAGCTCGCTCAGAGACTTAAAATTTCAAGATAGGTCGTGTGTTTGAGCTTGCGAGACTTTGGTGGCACTCAAGCTAAAAAATAAATACACACGGTTGCAAAGTTGCGAGCAGGGAATAGCCAGTTGTCGTCTAAATTTTGGCTCCTAAAAAATATTTCTGGTTATCATCCGGATCTAGTCAATTGATACAACCCTGCATAAATTTTTGTTTGTGGAGGACTTGCCGCCCAAGGCTAATGTCCATACTGCTGAGCAGCAACTTAGTGAAAACGATGAGAAAATTTCTCAAAGATTGCCGTCCGGTAGATTTTCGGTTCGTTTACCGTTCAAATCTGACCCAAACCTTCTTGGCTCATCCTAAGAAGTTGCGAAACGTAGATTTTTGTCGCTAGAAAGGAAATTGTTAAAAGACCCTTCATTGAGGAATATGTTTTTTGAATTCATGGAGAAATATGTTTCCATAGGCCACGTTTCTTCCACTAATGCCAAATTCAGGAGAATAAATTAAACAGGTGTTTCTCGACATTGCTACGAGTTGGTGTTCGGTTATTGAATGCTTCTCGTATGAAGCCAAGTCCCCATTGTTACTGTCAAAAAGCTCAAATCTGCGCGAGAGTATATGGCTAGTTAATGCTCAAGAAGTCTACCGTCTAACAGTTCGCTCGTGCATGCGCTGATTTCGCTGTGGACCGCAACTCTTGGCTCAAATAATGGGAAACTTGCCAGCAGACTTCGAGCACGTTTAACATCTGTGGCGTTGATTTTTGTGGCCCCTTTAGCACAACGTTTCGTATCCGTGGTAAGCCACCGTAAAAGTGGTAAGTGACCTTATTCGTATGTTTTGCGTACAAAGCGGTTCATTTGAAGGCCGTGCTCAACTCCAGTCCTCTAGGAATACTCAGCAGCGACCCAAGCGACGGCAAAGCCGTGACCCCCACCATCGGAAGCACTCCCGGACCAAGTCAACCTGTCCTCTATGGCAACGTGTCTTATCCCTCAAGCACAGGTTTTGACAGCGATGATCCCGGGAGTACATCTCCAGCCTGCAGCACAGGACCATCAGGAAGAGCCAAACATCAGCGTGGGAACCGTGGTCGTCGTTGCAGAGGACCCTCCACCCCAGCAGTGGAGGATCGGGCGAATTGTTTTGATTTAAAAATAACTAGAGTAAGGCGAGAGCGGAAGCCAATAAAGCTTTAATTCGCTTATGCGAATTTGCCCCCTTAGGTTATCATAGGTGTAAGAGAAATTATATAAAAATTAAAAAGTCAGTGTGAAATCGGATTCGATCGAAGCTAATTTCGCCCTCAAATAAATGTTGTAGCACAAGTACGCGTTTTCGTTTAATAAAGAGTATTAAAATTTCACATAATATAACACTCTACTATTAACAACTATGGAGATATCACCAGCGTGGCCAACACGGTCTGATTAAATCTTCATCATCACAATCAATCAACAAATCAAACTGATCACAAATTACATCGACGTTGGACTGCCCAAAAATTATACTGAACTCGTAAATTTTTTCTTAAAAGGCATTTATATGAATCAAGTAAGTAGTAGTACTTGGTTGAAATTGTTTAAATATGTCTTTAAATACCATAGTATTAGACATAATATAACGATTTTTTGCTGCTTATTTTATAACGTTTGTGTTGGAAAGCCTCGGTTTTAGTTCTTTAGCTTTTAGAGTTTAGAGAGGACGGATTTTTCTTTGGCTTGGCTTTATACGCGATATCGAAGCTTTTTGAGTGCCGTTAAGTGAGTCCAAATCCATATCTTCATCGTAAATATTGTAAGTTATAGGTGTTCTATTAACTGACTTAGATACCTCGTGTGAGTAATCGGAACATATTTTGAATGTAGGGTTTTCCTGTTAGCAAAAGGATTGGGGTGATTGATTTGTATTTGGTTGTGATATGTTCCTTAATAGTATATTATTATGGTCCATTCCGATACTACCATTCGTAAAGTGCCAAAATGCTCATATGTCTGGGTAAATGTGAACTGCGTGAAATTAATGCTTTAAAATGGTTAGAAATAAACCAAAAATGAACTGCCCTAATACAGGCAGGGAAAAACCAGTATCAACAGATTCGCCCTTTTATGTTGAAAAAAATCAATCCGAACCTGGACAAGTGGTCTAAATGAAGTAAAAGCACCCACCAATTTACAGAAATGAACAGAACTAAAAAAAAAATTGTTGTACTGGTCGGGATTGACAACTTTTATGTTACCCCTCTGCATTACTGCAGAAGAACCGCATAAGCGGAACGGTCAGCTGTAATGCACAAGCTGCCAAGCGTACGGACACACTAAAACCAATTGCGGGCTTCGATCAGTCTGCGTTGCTTGTGGAGGCTGCAACAAATTTGAACCGTGCTCTGCAACCCAAAAAGAAAATACGAAACCGTACCGCAAACAGAGGCTACCTTGTCTATAAAGAGCTGAAGATTCGGCTTTATTGAGCAAAATCTTCACGGTCCCAGAATGCACAAAATGCTTATGTGCAATCTCAAACCACATCTAATGTTTTCTCTGCGAAAGCAGCCAGATCTTCATTTGGCCCTCTAAACATAAATGGGGGAATCTCATACGCCAGTGCCCTAAAAACAGGACTTGAAAATCCGACAGCGATCCCACAAGCTCGATGCTCTGAGCAGAATATAAAAACCTCCCAGAAATCAATAGGACAAATACCAAACCACATTGAAACCATTATGCTGACTTTTCAACAAAGTATGATGGACTTTATGTGTTTGTAGGGGGCGATCCTTCCACAAAAAACACTTGAGGCACAGCAAAGATTCCCACGGCGCTAACGTAATGGAAGATGAAAAAAATGAAGAAGTCGGGGGCGTCGTGGTATAGTTCAATGTATTTGGTTCAGCTGCATACAAGAGACTAATTAAAACCTAAAAACTAAAACCTAAAACCGCGCTCCCGCCCGCTTTACTCCGTCTGTGGAGTTCGGATGAGAAAACCGAAGCTCGCACTCTGGAGCGCGGACGTTGCGAGAAGCGAGCGAGGGAGAGCTCAGTGAACAGCGCCGATGCAGTGGGCCACTGATCTAAACATTCCGCCCCCCTTTGCAACTACTCGGGTTGCAACATAGCCTGGTTGCTCTTGACACGACCCACCCAAACACGGTGCTCTGGGCTACTGGCAGTCCATCTTGAAGTTTCAGGAAGCCCGGCCGCATCACGCTCGGATACATATCCGCGCCTAGGATGATGGAGATCGTCGCGGGGAGATAGAACCGCTCATCAGCCAGCGTAATGTCCCGGAAGTGGGTCCTTACCGCGTCGCTCAGCTCCCGGATTTGAGTGGGGATGCGCACGTGAGGCTCTATTTTAAAAATTCGTCGAGCCGGACAGCGCGGTCGATTCTTGACCCCACGGTTGCCGAACAGATCTGTTCGCCTCCCACGTTGGTGGTCGGCAAGCGGAAACTCGACGCTAGCGAAGCGTCGATGCAGCTCATAGGCGTGCACGGGTCAATGAGCGCCGCAGTGTCGAAGACTCGACTCCCGGTCTCTAAACGCACCAAAGCCGTCGGTAGGAGGTTGATGATGTGCCGCTGTAGGAGGGACGTTAGGGACGGAGCGGCAACCGCGGGCTGCGTGGCACCCCGACGAGTGGAGTGGCGGACAAGGGCCGAGGAGCGGCTGAAGAATGCCGTGGAGTGGCGGACGAGGGCCGAGGAGCTGCTGAAGGGTGCCGTGGAGTAGCTGACGAGGGCCAAGGAGCTGCTGAAGGGTGCCGTGGAGTGGCTGACGAGGGCCGAGGAGCGGCTGAGGAGTGTTGGGGAGTGGCAACGGATCTCTGCGACCGGCGTGCTGCCGGGCGGGACTGCCGTGATGCCATCGGTGGTTCCAAAAGATGAAGGAGAGTGTGGTGATCCTGGCCGCACGTTTTGCAGCGATCACCTCGCCGACACACTCCGTCGGAGTGCTCGTGGGCCAAACATCGGTGGCAGTACTGGTTGGCAAGGACAGCCCGGAGCCTCTTCTCGGCACTCAGACGGAGGAACCGACGACACTTCCGAAGTGGATGGATCCCGCTACAGACTCGGCAACGGTAGGATTGCATACCTCGAGTTCGTCTGTGTTCCAATGCGATGGCGCTGCGCGGACGTGGAGACATCGTGTGAGATCTGATAGACGGAAGAGGACAAAAATAAAAATTTGGTTCAGTAGTGATAAGAACTGCGAATTGGAACTACGGGTTGGAACTATTAATTGACGCTACGAATCGGAGTGATGCATTGAAACACCGGAGTGAAGGGTCGACTGGTTATGGCGGGCAGGCGGACTCTTCCGTAGGAAGAAGGACGACCTTCGCTATGGGACGCTTAATGAGTCCCCGTGCAGTGCGGATGTCGACCACACGAACATGGCCATCGGATCCTGGAAACACCGCGTCAATTCTGCCTAATCGCCACTCATTGGACGGAAGGTTGTCTTCCTTGACTACCACCATGTCCCCGGCATGGAGATTTCTTGTAGGGGTTCGCCACTTATTCCGCTTATGGAGTTCCTTGAGGTACTCCTCCTTCCATCGCAGACGAAATTGTTGATTGTTGAGCCTTCAGGTGCTGCCAGCGGTTTATAATAGATGTGGTGTCCCCCTTTATCTCGGGTTCGACCATGGCGAGGAGGGGCCCTCCAACAAGAAAGTGCCCAGGCGTAAGTGCCAGCAGGTCAGTGGGGTCTTCGGACATCGGCGCGAGTGGGCGCGAATTCAGGCATGCTTCGATCCTAGCTAGAAGCGTGGACAGCTCTTCGAACGTATATTTCCGCGTCGCCGTGGACTTGTAGAACAGGGTCTTGAAGCTCTTAACACCTGCTTCCCACAAGCCTCCCATGTGGGGTGCTCCCGGAGGAATGAATTGCCAGAGCAGCTGCTGGTGACTATAAGCACCTGTCACAGCTTCCTTGGAGCTTGGAGAAACTCGCGGGAGAGTAGGGCAGCCGCACCCTCAAAGGTCTTCCCATTGTCCGACTGAACTTGACGGGGGCATCCTCTTCGGGACACGAAACGGGCGAAGGCGGCGAGAAACTTCTCAGTCGTAAGGTCGGAAGTAGGCTCTAAATAGATGGCCTTAGTGGCGAAGCACACGAACACCAGCACATACCCTTTCGTAATGAGACAGGCTCGTCCCGTGTAGTTTTTGATGTCGAAGGGACCGGCATAGTCCACACCGGTATATGTGAAAGGGCGCGAGAAGGACGTTCGTTCTTTGGGTAAGTCTCCCATCAGTTGCTTTTGCAACCTCTTTTTGTGGATGATGCAGACCTTGCATGAATATATGACGGACTTGACCAAATTCCTCACCCTCGGGATCCAGAACTTGGAACGGATCAGACGGATCATCAGCTGATTGCAGCGTGCAGCGTTATGCGATGCGTAAAATGGACGAGGAGTCGAGACAGATGGCAGTCGTATGGAAGGATGACAGGATGCAGTTCATCATACTGGAGAAGTTCGGAGGCCGTGACTCGGCCGCATGCTCTCATGAGCCCTTGGGAATCAATGAACGGGTTCAGGTTTTGGACAAGACTGGATGCTGGCACTGGCCGTTTTTGGCTTAAGCAGCCAATCTCAAGGGCAAAGTGCCTGCGTTGCGTGACGGAAATCAGCTCCCGGATAGCCGCTTGCGCTTCGGTTTTGGAGTCTGCCCCTGCGAGTACGTCGTCGACGTACATGTACTGTCGGATAATCCGACTCGCCTGCGGATACCTCGACTCTTCGTCGTCGGCGAGCTGTTGCAGGACACGAATCGCTAGGAACGGGGCACAATTGACCCCGAAGGTGACTGTCTTCAACTCGTAGTCGCGGATTTCCCCCTCGGAATTGCGGAATAGAATACGCTGCAAGGGAGTATGCTGGGGGTCTACCCAAATTTGCCGATACATCTTCTCGATGTCGGCGTTGAAAACGAACCTAAAGTATCGCCACTTCAGGATTTGAATCGTGAGGTCGGATTGTAAGACCGGGCCCGCGTAAAGTATGTCATTCAGACTGGTCCCGTTTGCGGAAGGGCTAGAGGCGTTGAAAACCACCCGCACTTTAGTGGTTGTGCTCTCGGGCTTAAGAACGGCGTGATGTGGAAGGTAGTACGTGGCGGAACTGCTAGTCAAAGGGACCTCGGCCATGTGACCTAAGTCGAGGTGTTCTTGGATCACAGAGTCATACCGGGCCTTCAGGGGAGGATCTCTTTTTAGGCGCTGCTCGTTATGCAGAAATTGAGCCAGAGCAAAGGATCGTGAAGATGCGAGCTCTGAACCACTATGCTCAGGATCGCGCAAGGGGAGCATCACAACATATTTGCCACGATTGTCCGGAGAAAATTTTGTTCACAGACGGAATCAGACTCGGGGACTATCTGTGTGGGCTCCACCTCCCAGAATTTGGTAAGGGGATGATCCAACGAGTCGTCGAGTCCGCAGGTAACTCGAGTGGAGAAGGCGGACAAATTGCGGGGGGCAGCTGGAGATATGGGGCCTGTCAACACCCATCCAAAAAGTGTTTCCTGGCCGAGAAGTGAACCGCAAATGTTAGCCCTGGCGTTGCCGAGGAGGATGGACGGAAGAATGTCGGCTCCTATCAAGACATCGATTTGGGAGCTCTCGAAGAACTTGTGATCCGCCAGGGGGATGTCAGGAATTCCCTTAAGGAGATCTCGAGGGACTGGATACGAAGGCAGATTCCCGGCCAGCTGCGGAAGAACATAAGCTGAAGTTTCTAAATGCAGCACGGGTCTGGAAGGCGATCGACTAGAAAAATGACAGAGTTTCGTGGACTGAGCGGCAACGGTTTGATTAAGACCAGTGTTAGAGCGTTCTAATAAAAGACGTCTACATTTGCTGAGTTATAATTTCAAACTGTTTTTATTTCATGAAGTTTCTTAACAAGTAACATTGGTGTGATTCGTATTCTATTCTTATCTATGGCCTACGCAGAGACCGTATCTGTTTTGCCCTGGGCGGGGGAGCTATATTTTGACCCCCGCACAAGTCCTTTGTGTAGTGTAGGAAACATTTTTAAGTGATTATATTTGGAGGCTCAAGTGGTCTGCACTTACAGATTACAAGTGCAAACAACTGTTCCCTCGCATGGTTTAGGTAACAGATCGTAAATTCTGGCTCTGGATCGATTTACAATTTGACATGGACGAGCTCATAAAATCTTATAATTGGGATTATTATCTTATTTCTAATAACCCACGGAGTGTCTTGTTTACCCCTAAATTGGGAAAACATTCTTAAGTGCGATAAGGGAGATCACAACTACCCTGATAGCACTTATGTGTACTCAAAGACATTTTGTGACCGTTCCGCAGGAGGTCATTTTACATGTTGTGTGTATTTATACAAGTGCCTGCTATACTTATATTTAGACGTGTTCATGTTTGAACATTCTGCCAAGGGCCAGGAAGAACTATGGCTTGCATGCGCCTTGCTACATTAATTCGTCTTATCATATACAGGATTAAAACTAGCATGATTATTAATCCTATGATCAAGGCAGCGTGGCCTGAAATATGATGAAAATTCAGTCCTTTTATTTCATAATGATTTTCTCTTATTTCTTTTAATTTATTTCTTAATTTATTTATTTCTTCATTATGGTTGATGACATGTGATGTTAATGGGTTCCAAACAATACTTGGAGTCTTACTTATGTTACTTACATAAGAAACTGCTATTGGCTCATAATTTTCTGATTTAATACTATAATGGGCTATTAATATTTTGTTATCTGTTCTTATAGTGCAGCCAGATACTATAGTAAGAATTCCTTGCTCCGGAAGATCTATTAATTCTTGTGGAAGATTATTACATTGTATCCTAGCCTTTGTTGGTTCTGAAACCTTAAATAGCCAACTACCTTTTTTTGTAACTCGACCCAGTAAGAACTTTCTTGAGTCATTTTTTTATAAACACAATTAGAATGACTATTTGGTTTAAAGGGGGTTATTTCGCACGTATTGTCATTTACGCTACTCCAAGGCCAGTTACCTTCACATATAACATTATTAGTTTTCCATTTTTGACACTTATTTAAGGTAGCTTCTGTCATTAAGTGATAGGAATCAATTTCAAAATTGTAAACTAAATATTTTGAATTTAAGTCTGGAATAATTATACCATTTTCGGTTTTTACTGGTATTGGAATTACCCTAAACAAATGGGAAGAGTGTCGACCAAATAAAGGAATTTTTACATTCAAAATTAGTTTATTATCTACAAAAATTCCCTTAGCCGTTAATAAAGTATAAATTTCCTTTATTTCCGTTCCAGTTCTTTTACCTGGTAGTACTAGAGTCTCAATTAATGCATCCTTTATCCGAGCTATTTCGGATTTCAGTTGCATAGGCTTCAATATATTTGGATTTAATCTACCATGGTTTATATCTATAAGTAGGTTAATAACTCCAGCTTGAATCTTTTCGCATTCCTCAATTAAAGAACCTAACTGCTTAGTTACCATAAAGAAATTAATTGACTCTTTAAAAACATAATAACTTTCTTTTAAAACCTGTGTTATATTTTCTATTCTCGTATCCATGCTTCTAAAATTTGAGTTGACTTCATCCGTTGTTCTTACCTCTTAGAGAATCAAGAAAATACGTCAGATTCAGTAAAAAGGCAAACTTCTGTTGTAGAGTCGACATTAAATAAGGATATTTAATGTCGACTCTACAACAGAAGTTTTCTTGACGTATTTTCTTGATTCTCTAAGAGGTTTTTCATGTTGCTCTCTAGGTTTTCCCTATCTTCAGCGTCCATTACACCAAACAATATGTGATAGAGAGAGCCCATAAACTCAAATGGAGCTCGCTTAAATCTCTTTCTATCTTGGGTCATAAAAAGTTTATTATTTTCTTCCAAATCTGTAATCTGTCGTTGAGTGTTATCAAGGACAGTATTACATTGATCTTCAAATCCATGAAGCTTACCACATACCACTCTCATTTTTTCATTTAAAATCTTTCCCCTTTTTATGATATTAAAATACGGCTCCATGTTATAATACACAATTAGATCCCAAGATGATGCTATGACTTCGACGTTTCCCATCGGATCTAAATAGATTGATGTAGTGTTTTTGAATTTTTCAATTGACCACTTTTGTTTCCCTTGTGCAGGTAAGCTTGCATTAGACACTTGGCAAACTAACATTAGTTAGTTATTACTCCAAGTTTATGGACTTTAAAGACTAGGTGATTCACTTTCTTCGGCCTCTATTCCAGTTAAAGGGCAAACTTTCGTAATCGGTCTTAAAATTGAACCATCTTGAAGTTTTATTTTCACTACTCTGACTCGGTCGTCTTTTCCTTTATGTACCTCTTCTACTTTTCCCAAGGGCCATCTAGCGGGGTGACAATTTTCATCTTTTAATAACACAATTTGACCTTTGTTAATATTTTGCAGTCCTATTTTCCATTTATTTCTCTGTTGAAGAGTGTTTAAATAGTCATTCTTCCATTTATTCCAAAATTCCCGTTTCATTTTTTGAATCAACTTCCATCTATCCAAATTTCCAAGTTTTTCCTCGGAAATCGCTTCAATAGGTCCTATAGTGGGCCTTCCTATCAGGAAATGACCTGGTGTTAAGACTTCTAAATCGTCAATGTCAGTATTGGCTGTATACAAAGGTCTAGAATTTAATACAGCTTCAATTTGACATAAGAGAGTTGCCATCTCTTCATAAGTTAAATTATTATCCCCTATTATTCTTTTAAGGTGATATTTTACCGATTTTACTCCGGCCTCCCATATACCTCCAAAATGAGGTCCTGCCGGGGGTATAAAATGCCATTCAATTTGTTCATTTTCTAAAACGGGAATAATCTTAGTATTTTCATTGAGTACTTTCTGTAAATCTTCATTTAATTTCCTGAACGCACCCACAAAATTTGTTCCATTATCAGAAAACATTTTTGCACATTTTCCTCTTCTGGAAAAGAATCTCCTCAACGCAGCTAAAAAGGCATCTGAAGTCAAATCGCTAACAACTTCTAAATGGATAGCCTTCGTTGCCATGCAAACAAACACAGCAATATAACCTTTATAGGATTTTTGACCTCGATTCTTTGAGCATCTTATCTGATATGGGCCAGCATAGTCTACCCCAGTATTTAAAAACGGGTGGGCCATAGTAACTCTATGCTTTGGTAAATTTCCCATAATTTGTTCTGCCGTAAGTTGTCTATATCTTGCACATTTGACACACTGCCTCAAGTATTGCTTCAAGCTGTTCCTTAACCCGAATATCCAAAATTTTCTTTGAATATAATTTCGCATCAAATTAATTCCGCCGTGTAATGTTTCTCTATGTGAATTTTTGATAATTAGTGAAGTTAAATGACACTTATCTAGAATTATCGGATGTTTTGTATGAAATTCGGCGCTGGAGTTCTGTAATCTACCTCCTACTCTTAATAGTCCGTCTTTATCCAAAAATGGATTCAATCCTAAAATTTTGCTTTTAATTTGAATATCTTTTTTAAGCTTTAAGCAAATTATCTCCGAACTAAACTGAATTTCTTGTTGTTTTTTAATTATTAAAACGCTTGCTAACTTTATTTCATTTACTGTTAGATATGCGGGAAATGATTTATTTTTTAATTTAATTTCAATAAATCTTAGGGTATATGCAATAACTCTTTCCAGTTTACGCATACAGGAGTACTTTTTTATTAGTGATAGTATAAAGTGGCTTGGTTTCTTTATTAAGGTAGTGTTGACAATAATACTATCTGCTTCATCCTCCATTGGCCTGTATTTTTCCGACTTGGCTAACCATTGAGGTCCGTTCCACCAAATTTCACATTCTAATAATTTTTTCGGTGTTATTCCCCTTGATGCTACGTCTGCTGGGTTGTCTTCTGATCGAACATGTCTCCACTCGTTCTCCTTAATTTTCCTTATTTCGTCGGTTCGCCGTCGAATAAATTTGTCTTTATTATTCCCATTTTTAATCCATGCAAGTGTGATTGTTGAATCACTCCAACCATATGCCTTCGTTTGACTTCCAATTGCTGTCCTAACTCTATCTATTAATTTCGACAGGAGATGTGCAGCACAAAGTTCTAGTTTAGGAATAGTTTTTCGATTTTTCTTCGGATTAACTTTGCTTTTGCTAGCTATAATCATCGAAGAGGTTCCCACCTTAGCATATACAACAGCTGCGTATGCTTTATCGGACGCATCAGAAAATCCATGAATTTGAACTGGCATTTTATCTTGGGATTTCACCCACCTTGGAATTCTTATACTTTCAAGAAGTGTTAAATTTTCTATAAAGTTTTTCCATTTACTGGCATCTGAATCTGACAAGTTCTGATCCCATTTTTGCTCTGTTAGCCAAAGCTGTTGCATAAATAATTTTCCTATTATTGTCACTGGAGATAACCAGCCTAAAGGGTCATACATTTTTGCAAGTGTTGATAACACTACTCGCTTATTAATTTTAGTACAGGGTTCACTGTTAAAATTGAATTTAAATTCATCTTTAACAGGTTCCCATTGAAGACCCAGTGTTTTTATAGATTCATTTTCTTGAATCTCTAATATTTTATTTTCTTCTTTGCTTTCCAGTGTCTCAACTATTTCTGAGACATTGGAAATCCATTTTCTAAGATTGAAGCCTACCTTTTCGAATTCAAAGGTTATATTTTCTACGTGTTCTTTGGCTTCCTGTATGGAATTAGCACCTGTCATAAGGACATCCATATAAAAATCATTTTTAATTATATCTTTTATTGACGATTTTTCGGATTTATTTGAAATTTCAGCAAGCACTCTTGTAGCTAAATAGGGTGCTGATGCTGTACCGTAAGTAACCGTTGTTAGTTTGTAATTTTTTAGTTTTTTGTTTGGAGAGTCCCTCCAAATAATGTGCAAATAATCTTGATCTTTTTTATCCATGTTTATTTGCCGGTACATTTTTTCAATGTCCGCTGATAATACAAATGGCTATTTACGCCATTTGACGATGATATCAAAGATATCTTTTTGGACCCTTGGTCCAACCCACATAATGTCATTTAGACTTTTATTGTTTGTAGTTTTCGCTGAGGCATCGAAAACTACCCTTAATTTTGTTGTAAGGCTAGATTCCCTTACAACACCTTGATGGGGTAAATAATATTTTCCTTCTTTCTTGGTCTCTATCATGTGTCCCAAGTCAATATATTCATGCATGAATTTTATGTAATTTTCTTTAAGTTTTATATTTTTATTTAGTTTTCTTTCTAAGTTATAAAATCGCGCTATAGCTTGCGCTTTGGAGTCTCCTAATTCTTTTTCATTTTTAAATGGAATTTTGACCACATATCTCCCATTTTTATCTATTTTAGTGGTCTCTAAGAAATGTCTTTCGCAAATTTCTTCCTCAATGTCATTATCATCATTTTCCATTTCCCAAAACCTCTCTAAATCTCCTACTTCCATAGTAGTAGCCACAATTAATTTTGTACCTTTAGATTTTGTACAACCAGATATAATCCATCCGAATTCAGTGTTCTGTCCTAGTAGTCCGTCTATTTTAACTACTCCATCTTTTACTATATAGGGATATAAATCAACTCCTATTATAATATCTACCCTACTTGGTTTATTAAAGTGAGGGTCCGCCAACGTATATTTCGTCCACTTTGACTTGTCAACATCTAAAGTTTTGATCGGTAAAGCCTTCATTAGTTTTGGAAGAATGATAGCTTCAATATTCAGGGGATTCTTTGTATCGTCGCGCATCTTTATACTTAAATTAACTTTGTGCTTTGAAGTACAAGTGTCTGAACAGGTCACTCCACTAACCTCGGTGATAGTTTGTTTACGAGATAAATTTAATATTTGCGCAGCTTCTTCTGAAATAATGGTGCACTGCGATCCACTATCAATTAATGCCCTTAGGTTTTCATAGCCACCTTTATTTGAATTTACCTTAATCAATGCGGTAGCTTGAAATGCTTGTTCCTTAGTAACACAGGTGTTTACTTTTTCTCTTTTTTCAGTCGAAACATGGAGCATGGTGTGATGCGGTTTTTTGCAAATTGAGCATAAATATTCCGAGTTACACTTCTTGAAAACAGAATGCTTAAAGCATCTGTTGCACAAGCGCTGTTTTCTGATAAACTCCCCTCTTTCTATCGGACTCATTCCCCTAAACTTATAACAATTTGTTACAAAGTGTCCAACCATTTTACGAAGTAGACAACTTTCCTTAACAGTGGTATTTACCACTTTTTTAAAAACTTTCTTTTCCTCATTTATTGTTGAGCTAAGAGAACTCACACGTTGCTCTAAAAATTCCATTACATCGCCTAGTAATTGAATTTCCTTAGTTTTTTTTATATGCGTTTCGTATAATTGAAGCGCTTCCCTGTTGAATTTTCGGATGATAATGTGTGCGAAAATCACATCAACATCCTCACTTAAATTCGCTTTTGTTCTGATTAAATGAATTGATTCATTTATTGAATCAATAAACCATTTAATCTGTTTTGCTGAATCGTTGTAGATATGGGCATGCATGTGTTTATGGATGTGTGTATGTGTAAGTGTATATCGGTACAGTAGAGCGTCGAAGAGTCGACTGTATTTGAAGTGACGGAACAGATGAAATTATGTGGCGAAAAAAAGCACAAGACAAAAAAAATATCTCGACAGCGGCGGATTGTACGGCGAACAGGGAAACTCCCGAAATTACTTCATACCGAGTGGCTGATATTAGTTATGCCTTTTTATTTTCCACCACACAATTTCACTTTTTGTCGTATATTTTTTTTTTGGAGGCAGAATTGCACTGCACTATGTACACAAGTTGTCACGCGCGTGTATGTGTATGTCTGGAAAAATCACAGGAGCTGCTGGTCGAATGGCAGAAGGATATCCTTATCCGGCTCGAAGGACCAAAATGTTTGTAGGGGGCAATCCTTCCACAAAAAACACTTGAGGCACAGCAAAGATTCCCACGGCGCAAACGTAATGGAAGATGAAAAAAATGAAGAAGTCGGGGGCGTCGTGGTATAGTTGGTGGTATTTCGTTCAGCTGCATACAAGAGACTAATTAAAACCTAAAAACTAAAACCTATAACCGCGCTCCCGCCCGCTTTAATCCGTTGAAGCGGGAGCGGGAGTGCGGCAACGGCCGTCTGAGGAGTTCGGATGAGAAAACCGAAGCTCGCACTCTGGAGCGCGGACGTTGCGAGAAGCGAGCGAGGGAGCGCAAGAGGGGCGAGAGCGAAAGCTCGGAGAGCTCAGTGAACAGCGCCGATGCAGTGGGCCACTGATCTAAACATTATGTGCTTCATGAAAAACCACAATGCAAAAGCTTTGCTTAATAAAAACATTCTAATAAATATGCTCGCATCCCAACAATCCAAATAATCGATGTCTTGTCTTCGAATATGCGTGTAGAATGCCAATAACTCAATTAATAACTCTTCTTCAAAGCCCCGAAATAATCGAGCACCTCAACAGGCTGAAGCCTCATATAACTAACTGGAAAAAGAACTAGAATTACGTATGTTCCCGCGTTGATCTAACCCCACAGCTCAACGTTGATAATGACATCGACTGTTTTTATATGCCCTGTACGGATGTACTTGTTGCTGCAGTCAAAATCTCAACACCGGAAGAGACAATTGTGCATACCAACCAATACAAAACAAATCGGCAAATCGAAATACTTGTTCCGGAAAAACGACGCCTGCACTGGCAACCCAACAGATCTCCGCATTCGAAACAACTTTTTAACGAAATCACCCGCAGACTTACCAAAACCCTGAAGCATGAAGAAGAGCTTGCGCAGCGCCGGTACATTGAGAACTTATCGCCGACTAGTACAAAGCATCATTTGTGGAGAGCTCATCCAAACTTGGGTACTATCCAAAAAAATGGAAAAAGTCTGTTTGTCATAATGTTACCGAAGCATGAGAAAGACCACACAATTCCCTCATCGTACAGCCCAATAAGTTTATTATGGTGCCGTTCAAATTATTAGAAAAATGACTGCTCAGGCGCATAACAGCATATCAAAATGTAATCCCGGCACAACAATTCAGGTTGCGAGAAAACCATGGAACCATAGAACAAGTCAACCGGATACAATAAGAAATTTGTACAGTCCTCTGCGCTATTAGATTGGGTGACTCAGAGCGAACCGCAGCTTGTTCTATTTCGTAATTACGGTTTTTACAGGACATAATTTCTGAAAATAATGGTGTTAGTCGAGGGAAGGGGTGCTTCTATATTCCAGAGGCTGTTTTGATGTCAACTACACGAACACAGTTGTCCTTGGCAAACTCATAATATTATATGTAACTTATTTTCCTTAATTAGACACCAACAGCCAGCGCCTTACAATTTTTTTGTACTTGAGAACTATGTTTATATTCGGTAGCACCGAAAACGGTTACCCAAAAAGGTAATTTCCCTGGTTGAGTGCTGATGTATCCAAAAGGATTGACATGGGTGTCGGCGATGGTGTTGCCGTAACAGGTCGTAACAGGTAATCGCTTTGCGATTACACAGAAAATAATGTTTAATCTGGAGAGATAAATTATTGTGGGTTCACCCGAAAAAATGTCATTACTTTGCACTTAGCGCTATTTAAATCCAAAAGATTTTCACAGCACCATGTTTGAAAAGCATTTAGGTCAGATTGTAAGTCGGAACTGCTAGAAATTTCGTTATATTGCAGGCATAACTTAACGTCATCTGCGTACATAAGGACACGCGACTTTGTCAAGACTAGAGGGAGATCGTTTATAAATAAAGTAAAAAGAAGTGGGCCAAGGTGGCTTCCTTGTGGGACCCCTGAAGTAACTCGGATCAAATCCGAGATCGAGTTTTTAAAGAGGACTCGTTGAGTCCTACCACTCAGATGACTTGAGATCCATGTTAGAAGATCACATGGAAACCCTAATAAGTCTAGCTTTAATACAAGAAGCGAGTGATTTACTGAATCAAACGCTTTACTAAAATCAGTGTAAACTACGTCAGTCTGCATGTTCATTACAAAAGACGTTAGCTCCAAGAGGTTTGTCGTCGTAGATTTTCGCCTTATATATCCATGTTGACATGGAGATATAATCAATCTATAATGATGTTGCAAATGGGGTGTGATAGTGTTTTCGAAAAGCTTTGGGATGGCGGATTATTTGGATATGCCTCTGTAATTACTTGTATTGCATTTATTTCCTTTCTTATGAAGGGGAATGACAAATGACTCCTTCCGGACCCGGTGAATGGACTGGCTTAACTTTATGGAGATCCAAAAGAAGGGAGCTTTCGCTTAACCTCGGAAAAAAATAAAGTTCGACTTAGGTATGGCATTTGAATAAGACGGATTTGGACGGGATGAAACTGGGCAAATAGATCGGAAATTGCCTGATCAGAGTTTGCCGTAGAGTTTTGAAATGATAGCGATGAAGGGTATCAGGCTGATTTAAGCTTAGTGTTTACGAGAGAAGGCAGATTGTGAACCGCACATTTTAAATTTATTGAAAAGTCAGGACTTAATATTTTTTAGGTGTGACAACTATTTATTAAACCACGGAGGTTTATTTGAAATTGACGGATAGTATAACGGAACACACAGATAAAAGAAGGAATTAAATGAATTATAAAAGATATTAACGGCCTTAGCCACGTTAATGCATGAATAAAATTCGGACCAGTCATAGCCGGATATAAATGTATTTAAAAGATGAAAGTTTGCCTTACGACAGCATCGGATTCGTTTAACCGACTTTTCGGATTTTTTATTCAGCTCTGTTCTTGCGTCTACAGTCAGCTCTAGAGTTGGATGATAAGAATCTTCCGGTTGTGTAAGTGGTGACGTTCTTGATAGGCAAACGCCTTCTGAATTTGAAACAAAACACAAGTCCAGTAAACGTCCTAAGGAGTTCTTAACATGGTTCACTTGGGACAGCGCAATGTCAAGCAAGCCGTCAATAAAGTCATGCTGCGCTAAAGGAAGTAAAATATTACAGTTTTCGTCAGGGGACCATGTCGCACTAGGTATATTAAAATCACCCAATACTATTAACTGATCTCGATTTGACAGTTTTTTGGAAATGTACTGAATAACGGAAAGGTGATTTGGTCATGTATTTGACAACACAGCTTGTATCATACCCTTTATCTCTGAACTATTTCTCTATTCAATATTTTGCAAATACAAAAACAAAAAAGTGTAAAATCAACGATTTAAACAGACAAATGGAAAGATTGATTGTAGTCATTACTCCAGTACTTTCTAAGCTGACTGATCCCAAAAAAATTATTCAGACACGTTGATTGAGTTCAACAAGTTATCAGCTATACTTTCCAGAAGCATTGGTGCCACTCAATTCGGTCTTCATCATATTATAGTATATTATTTTTAAATTACAATCAATAATGACCACCTTCGTGAGCTAATCAACAACGAATCCATAGCGCTGTTCCACTTAAAGCCAAAACGCTTATATTAATTAATTTATTATTAATTTTTTATTAAATATGTAACCTTTAAAAATTCTCCAAAGCAAAAAAGAAAAATTGAATTGAATTAGAATACATTTTTAGTTGAAGCAAAACCTTGGAATTTAAATAAAGCATATAATTTGAACAAATAACAATTAATGACGTCATCTTGACGTTCAAAGGGCACCATGCATGTATTGGTACTCCACATCGATTAATGTGGAACAGTTATACTTGAAGTTCAAAGAGAGAACAAAAATTATACTAACTAAACAAAGTGAATGAAAAACATGAAAGGAAAGCTAACTTAAGGGGTGGTTAAGTTGATATACCCTTGCAGAATACTCTGTAAATTATATTCTCCAAAATTATTCATATGATGCAATCTTAATATTCATAAAAATCCCAACTTCCTAACTTTAAAAACACCAAAGTTATGGCATTTCCAATCGTTCAGTTCTATGGCAGCTATAGGATATAGTCGGTCGATTCCGTCCGATCCGACCTATATACTGCGTGCAAAGGAAAGAAGGATTTGGCAAAGTTTCAATTCGATATCTTTAAAACTGAGAGACAAGTTTGCGTAGAAACAGGCAGACAGACGGAAAGACAGACGGACATGCTTATATCAACTCAGGAGGAGATCCTGATCAAGAATATACTATATACTTTATAAGGTCGGAGATGTCTTCTTCACTGCGTTGCACACTTTTGACCAAAATTATAATACCGTCTGCAAGGGTATAACAAGAAAAGAAAGCTAGCTTCGGGCGGAGCCGAGTTGATATATTCTTGCAGAATATTCTGTAAATTATATAAAAAATTCCAACTGCCTAACTTTAAAAACACCAAAGTTATGGCATTTCCAATCGTTCAGTTATATTGCAGCTATAGGATATAGTCGGACGACCCTTTAAAATTTACTAGGTCGGATTGATTGGCCAAATATAAAACCCATAGAAAATCCCAACTTACTAACTTTAAAACACCAAAGATATGGCATTTCCGATCTTTGAGTTATATGACAACTATAGGATATAGTCGGCCGATTTAAAACTGAGAGACAAGAGAGAACGCTATAGTCGAATGCCTCGACTATTAGATACGCGTTACTCAGCTAAACAACTTAATATAAATATGCCTTCTTGTATGTTTTTCGCCGCCAGCTGTTCCAAAGTCATCCGTTAGATGGAGCTATTGTATTGCGCGGAAATTTGGGCGCTAGCCAGGCTTAAGCGTTTAATGGTTTTTTGGGCGTTAGAGTGGGCGTGGCAAACTTTTCTTAGGCCAATCGATAGGTATTGACGAAACAAATACATATCAATTAAAATTTTCATAATAGCATCAGAACTGTGGACGGACAGACAGACGGACAGACAGACGGACAGACAGACGGACAGACGGACATGGCTAGATCGACTCGGCTAGTGATCCTGAACAAGAATATATATACTTTATAGGGTCGGAAACGCTTCCTTCTACCTGTTACATACTTTTGCACGAATAAAATATACCCTTTTTCTCTACGAGTAACGGGTATAACTAGTTCGCGTAGAAACAGACAGACGGACAGAATATATATACTTTATAGGGCCTGAGATGTTTCCTTCACTGCGTTGCACACTTTTGACCAAAATTATAATACCCTCTGCAAGGGTATAAAGATAGATTAACCGTAACCTTTAACATGCACCTATCTTTTTTATACCCTTCCAGAGGGTATTAAAACTTTAGTCAAAAGTGTGCAACGCAGTGAAGGAGACATCTCCGACCCTATGCATCATATGAATAATTTTGGAGAATATAATTTACAAAATATTCTGCAAGGGTATATCAACTTCGGCTCCGCCCGAAGTTAGCTTTCCTTTCTTGTTTTTAATTAAATACCTATCATTTACACCTATGAAGTAGCTTGACTATTTTCTATATTTGCTTGTGACTAAAATTCAAAATGCAAAACGAAATGTTCTTCGTTCCACAAAGGTGAAATGTAAATGCACAAAATTCTAATTAAATTGATAAGAGTAAAAAACGCACCTTCAACGAAACTGCTATCAAAGTTGTAAAAGTTCAGGTTATCTATTTAAAAATTTAATTTCGGAAAAAGTGGCTATAACCATTTATAACCATTTTTATACCCTTGCAGAGGTATGAATGACTTGGTAAACATTGTGGAGAACAATAAAACGGGGTATCGAATTAAACTTTGCTAGCAAAGAGATACTTATAATATCTTTAAATGCATTGTAAACTTCGCAAAAAGTCGACTTTTTATTGCAGATAATATATAAATCGGAACGGGTCAGATCGACCTTATATATCATATAGCTCCCGTATAAACAATCGGGTTTCTGAACATATAAACATATAAACCGATAAAAAGTATTTTAACGATTTTAAAATTACTGTTTTACGTTGGCATAGAATGGGACGAATATATATATAACATACCATAACATGATAGAAATTTCAGAAAATTTTTCGAAATATTTAAATTACATTTCTTTAGTTTGGACTTTAATTGTCTTTATAAATTAGGCATATACTTCACATTTTTAAAATCACAGCTAAAAATACAAATATATACATTTTTGAACAGCATACAAAAATCAAATAATAATATTTTCTCATTTTCTCATTCATCATATATATATAAGCTGATTTGGCTTTTAAATATTTTTCCAAGCCGCCCATTTTAAACAGAAACAAAAAAGGAAAGTTACCTTCGGGCGGAGCCGGAGTTGATACCAATGCAGAATATTCTGTAAATTGTAATCTCCAAAATTTTTCATATGATGCATTCTTAATACTTATAAAAAATCCCAACTATCTTACTTTAAAAACACCAAAGTTATGGCATTTCAGATCGTTCAGTTATATGGCAGTTTTAGGATATAGCGGCCCTTGATAACTGAATTGATATAGAAAAGAAAGAGAAATTCAAAAAATTGTTCGCAAAAAAAAAAATAATTTTTTTCGAAAAAAAAAAATGTACTTCCGATTGTTAAAAAAGGTTTAATTCAATCCCGAATACAATAAATTTTGCTTCGTTTCGATAGCACGTTAAATTTTTTTCCCTATCTTTCTCGCCAATCATAAAAAATCGCAAAAAAACAAGTAATACTAATAAAATTTTGAATTTGTTTTTAAAATTTTATGGACTCATTCTTGGATACTTTGCATTTATGCAAACAAATAAATTAGATTTTTTTGAAGCATCAAAAGAAAGACACCTCTGCTGAAATTCATTACTATTTCATCAGTCGGCCGGCTACAAAGCTACGGCTCTGCGATAATTGTAGCAATCGCAAACTAAAACTCCATTTATTTTGCTTTTTCTCTTTTTCCCAAAAATAAATGTCGAGAAATAGTTATGAACAGGTGATTCATTTTTTATAGATTAGTTCATCAAGTTGTCAAAGTTAAATTGACCACTATTTTGTATAGAAATTTATCAATCTAAATAGTGATGTTTATTTTTGCCTATGATTCACCGATGAAAATTTGATGAACGGTACTGAAGGGGACTCACACAACACTGGATAAGGGATGTTTATAAAAGGTGTTTAGAATAATTAGTTTAAAATGTATAGATTATACTCTTCAAAAATCAATTAAAAATGTACTGATTGAACAAATGGTTTTAAATTCATTTAACTTGTTCAAGCAAACAAGAAATATCCAAAACGGTTTTTACTTTTTAAAATTTGTTGTTTTTGTTAAATTTTTTTCCATTTCGTCCAATAATAACGAGAACGGAAGCTAACTTCGGCAAGCCGAAGTTTTAACCATTATTCCTATGGCAGCTATAAGATATAAACGTTTGATTGGAAGGCGCTATTACCCTGATCAAGGTATGCGTAAATAAGTAAGACTTGAAAAATTATACACTCCGCTAAATAACCTGATCAAATTTGGTCCAATTTCACCCTATTATTCCTATGGAAGCTATAGGATATAGACGTCCGATCGGCACGCTCTTTTACCCTGATCAAGGTATGTACATATGCATAAAAAAACAAGATTTGGAAAGATGCATGTCAATAACTTGTACACTGCGCTTAATATCTTCAATTCTTGCAAGGTATATCCGATTGTTATAAAGTTATAACTCTATATCCTATAGATATAGACGTCCGATCGGGGCGCTTTTAAACGGTATTGAAACAGATGGACAGACAGACGAACATGGCTATATCGACTCCCCTATTGATCCTGATCAAGAATACATATACATACATATATATGTGCATTATGGGGTCGGAAACGTGTCCTTCACTGCGTTGCAAACTTTTGACTGTAATTATAATACCCTCTGAAAGGGTATAAAAAAGGCTTTCAGTTCAACATGCTTGCTGTACCAATAATTAAGTTCGTCACAGTAGGTACAAATACACATACATATGTATGTATGTACAAATGTGTGACCATCTTAGTTTTTGCTGCACTCCTAGTTTTTAAATTGATAAAAATAGGGACAGTCATGATTCAATGTGTAAAATACGAGACAATTTTTTGGTATCTTAGAGCTGTTCGATTTCAAAAGTCAGAAGTTGTTTGTTCGGAACGGGCCAAGCCAAATATCTTTTTTGCCTGCAAGTGCACAGCAGGATTGGGCCAGCGATCTCTCTTGCTGTGCGCATACCGTTTATATTATGTTCGTATATACATACATATGTATGTACATATGTATGTGCCCTTTGTAATTTAACGTCTTACTCAAGTCTTTTTTCTCTGAAAGGAGCAAGAGCAAGCTGTGCGGCAGTTATTTATACATACATACATACACATGGGTGCATATATACAAACAATTTTAAATGTGCATTTGTGTGAACATATTCTCTGACTTTTACACATACAAATACATATATATACAAACAAATGTATCACACGTACTCCTACAGATGTATGGAAGTAAATGTATGTGCATGTGCGCACATGGCTATGTTCATTCCTTTTTTTACGAGAAACGTTTTTTCGGTTCTCGGAAACAACAAAACCAGATATTTTATAATGCACATGAATGTATGTACATATGTATGTACGCTCATAAAAATACATACACATACGCATATATATATATGTATATTTCTTCATACGTTCAAACATAATTGACTATGAAATTCGTGGATCAAGCAATTTTTGACAGATTAATACATTTTAGTATACATACATACATATGTACATATATGTTACGTATTAAAATAGTATGTATGAAATAGATATAAAACAAATAAATATTTTAAAAAAGTAAAGAAAATGTACAGTGACAAACTTAATTATTGGCACAGCAAGCATGTTAAACTTTAAGGCTATCTTTCTTCTTCTAATACGCTGATATTAAAATAAAACAAAATATTTTTAGATACATACAATCATTAATTATACCCGTTACTCGTAGAGTAAAAGGGTATATTGTATTCGTGCAAAAGTATGTAACAGGTAGAAGGAAGCGTTTCCGACCCTATAAAGTATACATATATATTCTTGTTCAGGATCACTAGCCGAGTCGATCTAGCCATGTCCGTCTGTCCGTCTGTCCGTCTGTCTGTCCGTCTGTCTGTCTGTCCGTATGAACGCTGAGATCTCGGAAACTATAAAAGCTAGAAGATTGGAATTTTGCATGTAGATTTTAGGAGTTCCTACGCAGCGCAAGTTTGTTTCAAAATGGTGCCACGCCCCCTCTGACGCCCACAACCCACAAGCTGTGGCCACAGTTTTGTTGCTATTATGAAATTTTTTTTTGATTTGTATTTGTTTCGTCAATACCTTTCGATTGGCCAAATAAAAGTTTGCCCCACCCACTCTAACGCCCAAAAACCCATTAAACGCTTAAGCCTGGCTAGCGCCTACATTTCCGTCTTTCATGGCGTATACAATAGCGCCATCTCACGGATGACTTTGGAACAGCTGGCCAAGGCGCTCAACGGAGTCAACGTTAATTCTCGATAAGGATTTCTATTAAATGAAATTGCGATGGCTTTCATTTGTCAATACCGAACTATATCCCAAGAACTATGCAAATCAAATCAAGTTAGCCAAATTGGAGGTGTTCCCTGGGTACCGATTTTAACATAAAAATCGTGAGCTAATTCGAGCGGCGAAAAACATACAAGAAGGCATATTTATATTAAGTTGTTTAGCTGAGTAACGGGTATCTAATAGTCGAGGCACTCGACTATAGCGTTCTCTCTTGTTTTTTGTTAAATACAAGTGACTTCATTAATTTATTTCTTATAAATAATTTATTAAAAATAAAAAACCAAAGAATGGACCAAATTTTCCTGAACAAAATTATTGGCACACTTGGGTTAATTAATTAATAATTAACTATTTTGTTAAAACTTTATCGATTTGGCCACTTTTTTTTTTCCCTTATCACGATTGCCTCTATAATCTTAATGGTATAATGATTAATTTTATAGCTTAAATTGTTTTAGTACCTTAAAATAAAGGAAAAGTTGTTTGACTTTACAAGGTAAAAATAAAATCATCCGCATGTGCCAAAAAATAGTTAATCTGAAATTTTTAAGAATGTTAATTAACTCGGGGCACTCGACTAAAGTCCTTTTCTTGTTTTTAAATACAGTATTACTTTTCCTTTTAGTCCTTCTTGGACAAATCAACAGTTTATTGAATAAGGTATGTATGTATGTACATATATATTTTGGAATTGCGAACCTCTGGAAATAATTTAAAATGCGGTATCTTCCTAAGCTGAGAAGCATAAAAACACAAGAACTGAAAATTCTAGAGAGCTTATGTATATAAAATTAACAAGCATTTTATGATGATGGAAGCGCAATTCTTTGCAAATTTTAGCAATTACATACATATGTGTCACCTATATTCTTTAGTCTAAAGGTAAATGTTTTGTGGTCTTGAAAAGATACCTATACATTTAAAAATCGGACCGTTAACAATTACCTCCCGGATCGAATCCGAACTTTTGTCTGCTAATTTTATCTTTACATTATATAAGGTAAACAGCCATTGGATATGAATAACTTTTAAAACTTCTTTTCTTAATAAAAGAATCGTTGCTATGGAACTTTGGGCTATTTTTGGCATAAAATTTCTTTAGACAACGATGATAATTATGATAATTTTAAACAGTAAAAAACGTGATAAATTGGAGTTTTTTTTGTTTTTATTCAACTAAAAATTATTATATTTTAATAACATAAACAAACAAGAAATGAAGCAAAATTCGGCAAGCCGGAGTTTATATGTATGTACATATGTATACCCTTGCAGTTATTACAAAACGACTATGAATGTACGTTTCGATTTCTATGCCTATATTACTAAAAACAATGAAGCTGTGTCGACTTTGCGCTGCATTTTGACATATTTTCAATGGCAGCTACATATACATACATACATACATACATACATACATACATATATACATACATATGTACATATGTTTGATATTGTTGTCCGATTTTAATAAAACTAAAAGCATAATTCTGATATAGAATTAATTACCGTAACAAAGGAGTATTTTGAAAAATAGAAAAACAGCAAAATACATTTTTTTTATTTTTATTTGTTTTAATTTTTTGATTTTCCTATGGCATTTATTGATATACATACATATGATGTAGATGTCCGATTTTAATTTAATCAACCCGTAATTGCATAGTATTTAAACATCACCAAATCCCAAAGAACAAAAAAAAATTAAAACAAGAAAGGCGGAGAAATTTAAAAAATTAGAAATTAACTTCGGGCGGAGCCGAAGTTGAAATACCCTTGCAGAATATTCTGTAAATTATATTTTCCAAAATTATTCATATGATGCATTCTTAACACTCATAAAAATTCCAAATTTATGGCATTACCGATCAATCAGTTATATGGCGGCTATAGGATATAGTCGGCCGATCCTTATGGAATTTGGTAGGTCGAATTAGTTGGACAAATATAAAACCCGTAGAAAATCCCAACTTCCTAACTGAACAAACACCAAAATTATGGCATTTCCGATCAATAAGTTATATGGCAGCTATAAGATATTGGCGACTGATCCTTATGAAATTTGGTAGGATTGATTGGCCAAATATAAAACCGATAGAAAATCCCAACTTCCTAACTTAACAAACACTAAAGTTATGGCATTTCCGATCAATCAGTTATATGGCAGCTATAAGATATAGTCGGCCGATCCTGATAAAATTTGGTAGGTCGGATTGATTGGCAAAATATAAAACCCAAAGAAATTCCCAAGGGTGTGTGTAAAGCTTCAATTCGATATCTTTAAAGCTTAGAGACTAGTTCGCGTAGAAACAGACAGACGGACATGCTTATATCAACTCAGGAGGTGATCCTGATCAAGAATATATATACTTTATAGGGTCGGAGATGTCTCCTTCACTGCGTTGCACATTTTTGACCAAAATTATAATACCCTCTGCAAGGGTATAACAACAAAGTAATACTTTTAAAGAAATTAGTTTCGGATTGTTTCTATGGGAGCTATTTGATATAGTCACCCGATCCGGCTCGTTCTGACTTATATACATATGTACCTGCAATAGAAAAACAACTTTTGGCATATAGCTTTAAAACTGAAGGACTAGTTTAAGTAGAAGCGGACGGACGGAGAGACGAACATGGCTAGATCGACTCTCCTGGTGAAGCTGATCAAGAATATATACATACATATGTATACTGTATAGGGTCGGAAATAATCGATAATGGATAAAAATAGAAAATGGCATATTTTTTATTTTTTTGCGAATCCTTTGTTAAGCCTAGTATCCAGATCGACAAACGATTACGCTAGCGTAAAAACTTTAATCTTTGCAGTGTGACCAAAAGTTTGAGAGTTCATCAGATTTAAGCGTGCTACGGTCGTACTGTCAATCAGCTGGGTTTGTTGACAAGCAGTTAAAATTCAAATATCGAATTTGCGGGAAAGATATTATCAAATACCTTGGCAAGACAAGTCTGCCGCTGTACAAAGAAATTAAAAAACAATACAATTTAAATTTAACAGTTGTTTTTTTTTTAATTAACTGATAATTATTTGCTAATTTAAAGTTCATAGCTGCACTTTTATTGTGTTTTTTCGTACATTCTGGACCTAAAAAACATTTTGCTCTGACAAGAGGCACCCCAGATAGTATTAATGTTATTTTGTCCTCACATGTAAACACCTGCATTTTCTTATAATGTTCAGTGAGAAGCGCACGCCAAAAGATTAAATTTTTTTATCTTTTCGCTAGGGTTCACCCAAAGTTCATTTCCGCAGACTGGCAACGCTATGGAATTTTCTGGTATTTTTTTCGTCGATCAGGAGACCGACGTGAAAAAAAGGCCCGACGAAAAGTGAACGCCAGCTGTTTGCCTCTAGCTCTCTCTCATGACTGGCGTACGGTTTTCGTCGATCTGGATACTAGGCTTTATCTAAGTCAGCGTTCAGGCATGAAATTTTCCAAGTTTTTGCATACTTCCGGCTCAATGGAGTTCCAAGCTTCTCATAAAGGTGTTTTGCTCATTCAGTGTGATAAACTTCTTTTGATATCTCCTCATAGCCAATTCTTGCCAGAGATTTTCAATAACGTTAAAGTCGGATTTCTGTGCTGCCGTTGGTACAGTTTTGGGGAAGTTGATGGCCAAAGTTGATTCCAATACCCAATTTTCCGGATTTTGTTTCGAAAAATGTTTTAAAATGTTAAGGTGTCCAAAAATGATATAAATGATATCCAGCACTGGAAATGCATTCCCAAACAATCACAGAACCACCCCCATGTTTTACTGTGGCCTTCTGTCAGACCCATGTAAATGAAATTTACATTCGTCGGTAAATTAACCAATTAAAAAAATGAATTTCTGAGCTTATTAAATATTATATTACCGTCTTCCCGAACTCTCCTGTTTTCAGCAAATATTACTTTGGAAATTGAACTCTGCACTTATTGTTCCTAGGGCTTTTTCCTGGCATCTCTGTCATGGTAATCTAATTTATGTGAAGTATTACCCAGTATTCAAGCAAACATCTTTACCAGTTTGGGATCAAGGATGGCCAAAATGCACATACCTACAAATTTTAAAAGAAAACCTGCTTCAGGTTCGCATACGCGATCGATTTCAGTATTACCAGGATAAAGCCTAGTATCCAGATCGACAAACGATTACGCTAGCGTAAAAACTTTAATCTTTGCAGTGTGACCAAAAGTTTGATAGTTCATCAGATTTAAGCGTGCTACGGTCGTACTGTCAATCAGCTGGGTTTGTTGACAAGCAGTTAAAATTAAAATATCGTATTTGCGGGAAAGAGCCTTTAAAAGATATTATCAAATACCTTGGCAAGACAAGTCTGCCGCTATACAAAGGAATTAAAAAACAATTCAATTTAAATTTAACAGTTGCTTATTTTAATTTACTGATAATTATTTGCTAATTTAAAGTTCATAGCTGCACTTTTATTGTGTTTTTCGTAAATTTTTGACATATGAAACATTTTGCTCTGACAAGAGGCACCCCAGAAGTATTAATGTTATTTTGTCCTCACATGTAAACTCCTGCGATTGACTTTTGCGGGTTTTTTGTTTTTTTTT
Organism: Drosophila fuyamai; assembly: GCA_018153365.1. NCBI lineage: Eukaryota > Metazoa > Arthropoda > Insecta > Diptera > Drosophilidae > Drosophila > Drosophila fuyamai. The sequence goes on along the minus strand of JAECXW010000415.1, from coordinate 2,575,709 downwards.
CCTCCATTTTTTAATATGTTCAGTGAGAAGCGCACGCCGAAAGATTAAATTTTTTAATCTTTGCGCTAGGGTTCACCCAAAGTTCATTTCCACAGACTGGCAACGCTATGGAATTTTCTGGTATTTTTTTCGTCGAACAGGAGACCAACGTGAAAAAAAGGCACGACGAAAAGTGAACGCCAGCTGTTTGCCTCTCGCTCTCTCTCATGACTGGCGTACGGTTTTCGTCGATCAGGATACTAGGCTTAACGATCCTAAACATTCAGCAGCAATTGTGAAGTCTTGGCTTGTCTGTCATTGACAGACTGTCAGTCTCCAGATTTAAATGTGATCGAAAATGTATAAGAAAGATTTCAAACAAAAACAAGAGAGAACGCTATAGTCGAGTGCCTTGACTATTAGATACCCGTTACTCAGCTAAACAACTTAATATAAATATGCCTTCTTATATGTTTTTCGCCGCTCGAATTAGCTCCCGATTTTTATGGCGCTTTTGTACTGCGCCATCTACCCCAAGACATTGGTACCACGGGCCATGAAAGGCGGAAATGTAGGCGCTAGTCAGGCTTAAAGCCTAGTATCCTGATTGACGAAAACCGTACGCCAGTCATGAGAGAGAGCGAGAGGCAAACAGCTGGCGTTCACTTTTCGTCGTGCCTTTTTTTCACGTTGGTCTCCTGTTCGACGAAAAAAATACCAGAAAATTCCATAGCGTTGCCAGTCTGCGGAAATGAACTTTGGGTGAACCCTAGCGCAAAGATTAAAAAATTTAATCTTTCGGCGTGCGCTTCTCACTGAACATATTAAAAAATGGAGGAAAAAAAATCAAAAAACCCGCAAAAGTCAATTGCAGGAGTTTACATGTGAGGACAAAATAACATTAATACTTCTGGGGTGCCTCTTGTCAGAGCAAAATGTTTCATATGTCAACAATTTACGAAAAACACAATAAAAGTGCAGCTATGAACTTTAAATTAGCAAATAATTATCAGTAAATTAAAATAAGCAACTGTTAAATTTAAATTGAATTGTTTTTTAACTTCTTTGTACAGCGGCAGACTTGTCTTGCCAAGGTATTTGATAATATCTTTTAAAGGCTCTTTCCCGCAAATACGATATTTGAATTTTAACTGCTTGTCAACAAACCCAGCTGATTGACAGTACGACCGTAGCACGCTTAAATCTGATGAACTATCAAACTTTTGGTCACACTGCAAAGATTAAAGTTTTTACGCTAGCATAATCGTTTGTCGATCAGGATACTAGGCTTTCGCGTTTAGTGGTTTTTTGGGCGTTAGAGTGAGCGTGGCAAACTTTTATTAGGCCAATCGATAGGTATTGACGAAAAAAATACATATCAATGCAATACAAGTAATTACAGAGGCATATCCAAATTATCCACCATCCCAGAGCTTTTCGAAAATACTATTACACCCCATTTGCAGCATCTTTGTAGATCGATTATATCTCCATGTCAACATGGTTTTATAAGGCGAAGGTCTACGACGACAAACCTCTTGGAGCTAACGTCTTTTGTAATAAATGGCTTTAGAAAGAACATGCAGACTGATGTAATTTACACTGATTTTAGTAAAGCGTTTGATTCAGTAAATCACTCGCTTCTTGTATTAAAGCTAGACTTATTAGGGTTTCCATGTGATCTTCTAACATGGATCTCAAGTTATCTGAGTGGTAGGACTCAACGAGTGCTCTTTAAAAACTCGATCTCGGATTTGATCCGAGTTACTTCAGGGGTCCCACAAGGAAGCCACCTTGGCCCACTTCTTTTTACTTTATTTATAAACGATGCCTGCAATATAACGAAATTTCTAGCAGTTCCGACTTACAATCTGACCTAAATGCTTTTCAAACATGGTGTTGTGAAAATCTTTTGGAGTTAAATAGCGCTAAATGCAAAGTAATGACATTTTTTCGGGTGAACCCACAATACGCAACGTATACGCTTGGTGGTTGTGCGTTGTCTAGAATTACGCAAGTTGATGACCTTGGCGTCCTCCTTGACCCAAAACTTAAGTTTTGTGACCATATTACTTCTATAGTAAATAAAGCCAGGGGAGTACTTGGATTTATAAAAAGGTGGTCAAAGGAATTCGATGATCCCTATGTTACAAAGACTCTGTTCATTTCACTAGTCCGTCCAATCCTTGAGTACTGTTCAGCAGTTTGGAGTCCTCAGTAAGGTGTACATATAGACCGGATAGTCTGTGCAAAAGAACTTTTTATTATTTGCTCTACGGGGCCTTAACTGGAATGCAAGCCTTATTTTACCATCCTACTCTAGTAGACTCCTCCTAATTAATCTACCATCATTAGTAAACCGTAGAACGATGCTTGGCACAACTTTTATCTATAAACTTATTCACGGGGATGTGGAGAGTCCCGAGTTACTGGGTCGCATAAGCTTCTCCGTGCCTAATAGAATTACCAGGAACTATGTTCCTCTTACATTAAATATTTGTAGATCTAACTTTGATATGCATGAACGGTTTAGAGTACTGTGTAACGACGATAATAGACTATACCACATTATTTCTACTACCGACTCTTTGCCAAGCTTAAAAGCATTAATTTTATCTTACTTAGCACAAAATTAGTATTAGTATTTAGTCTCGTACGTATTTCTAATCTTAGTCTGTCCGCTTCTACATTGTGCTTTTTAACTTCTCGCGATCTCGTTTTTACGCCTATAAGGCTCCGCGCGTAACAAGCACTGCTTGGTGTCGTAAGGGCCACTTGTTTGCGCTGATCTTAGTGCATCAACGTCCGAAAAATTAAAATTTTCATAATAGCATCAAAACTGTGGCCACAGTTTGCGGCTTGTGGGCGTCAGAGCGGGCGTGGCACTATTTTGAAACAAACTTGCGCTACATAGGAACTCCTAAAATCTACATGCAAAATGCCAATCTTCTAGCTTTTATAATTTTCGAGACTCAGCGTTCATACGAACAGATCGACTCGGCTAGTGATCCTGAACAAGAATATACTTATACTTACACCACCATGCTTGCCGTTCAAATGCACATAATATCAAAAGTGTCGCTTTAAGTTTGCTTTGGAGCATTTGAATAAGGATTCCAGCTTCTGGAACATTGTAATACTTTCCGACGAGTCAAAATTTAATATTTTTGGATCTGATGGGGCTTCTTATGTTTGGCGAAAAGCAAAGATAGAGCTGTATATAATATATTTAAAGGCAATGTTCAAGCCTGGTGGTGGGTTTGGGCCTGTAAGTAGGCAGCTGGAGCCGGGATTTTGGATTTGGTGGACACAACAGTGAACAAAACTCTTAATTGAAACATATTGGAGTCCATTTTACTGCAAAGTGCAGAAAATCTGGTGATTCGTGATAAATTCCGATTTTATCGGGACAATTATCCCAAGCCCATATCGGGAACTCTGCCGAAAAGGCTCATTTAAAATTGCACGCATATCATGAAATCACCAGCCTGGTCTCCAGATAATAATGTTATTGATAATTGGTGGCCTATATTGGACAGAAAAATTCGAAAACGTAAAATTTTCAATAAGACGGACCTAAAAAACGCATTACTCGAAGAATGGGCCAAAATAAGTCCCCAAGTGACTTAAAAATTGATCGATTTAATCCAAAAAAGACTTAAAATGATTGTTTACCAGGAGGCTGGACATACAAAATATTATTTTATCATTTTTAGTTCTTAATCTTTAAAAAATTTATAAATAATAATTTAAGGTCTGGTTGAAATAAGCTGTGGCATTCATTTTGCCTGTTATTTGAGTCTTAAAATCAAAATAAATATTAAAAAAATATTTAAAAATGTAAAAATTCATGAAATAAAAGTTAAAATAAAGAGCTAAAAATCTGCGTTTTAAATTTTCCAATATATCTCTTAATTTGGCAAATACAGCGATTTAAAGTTTTACTTCAGCACTGGTTGAAATAAGCTGTGAGCCACCGTATATATGTACTTTATAGGGTCGGAAACGCTTCCTTCTACCTGTTACATACTTTTGCACGAATACAATATACTTTACTTTACTTTTCGAGAAACGGGTATAACAACCTAAAAAGTATTCTTGTGGAAGAATGACAAAAAATTCCATTGGAATCCACTAAAAAGTTAGTGACTTTCATGGCAAATCGTCTTAAAGCTGCCCTGGACCAGAAAGGAGGACATACAATATATTAACTGTTAAACTATATGTAAATAATAATTTAAGTAGAATGAGCTGCACGAAATAAGCTGCGGCATAAAAAAAGCCGGTAAATTTTGTTTTTATTAATTAATTGTTTTGTTTTCATGATTAAGAAAATTTGTTTAATAAACTTGCTAATATTCCCAAATGTGCAACGTTTTAACCACAAACATATGTATTTATGTATGTATGTACATACATATGTATACATGTGTATTTGCTTGAAGAATAGAAATGGATTTGCATGTGCATATTTTGCCTATTCTCTTGTATACAAATTTTCATATTTTGGATTTGTTGTTTTTATTTGACTACAAAGTTTACTTAGTGCCCAAATACAAAATTTTACGGTGCATCCATTATGTACATATCTATGTGTATCTTCACAAATACATATCACCGGTTTTCATATCACGTATGTATGTATGTATGTATCTTTACTGGAACGGAGCCCAATGACTTTATTTTCCTCTCCTGTTTCTTGGTCCAGTACAAATTTAAAGGCTTAATTAGTCAGCGGATCGAAACCAGAAGGAAAAAAACGTTTTCGTCTTTTTCATACATGTATGTATATGTTTGTTTATGTATATATGTTCACGTATGTACATATAAACATACATTCTTACATTTCAAATCCAGTTTCTTTCTCCATTAAGCGACAGAGCAGGCACAGATTGAAGCATCATCATTATCAAGAAATTGAGCCGAGTTGGCCTTTGGAATTATGTTGTCCGCTGAAGCAGAAAATAAAAGGGGAAAAGCAGACAAACAGCCACAAAAACAAAATAAAGGGAACTGTTTTGGGTTGAATGTTCATACAAACATACATATATACATACATACATACATACATACATACATACATATGTACATAAATGTGTATATTCAGATTTATGTCGCCATATGCTGAGACACATATTTATATGTATATGTTCACATTTCCATTTATACTAACAAACATTATAATAATTTGATACTTTGAAACTATTCTTAAGTTGTCTGAAAGATGTATGATGTACATATGTGTGTACATATGTATGTATGTAGCTAATTCTACTAATAAAGACATTATTTTACCCTCAATTAGGGTATAGGCCCTAAAGGCAAGGCCTTTAAAATGGGTATACATATGTACATATGGATGTGTGAACCCACATGTATATATACAGTCTTCTGTATATGTATGTGTACATATTTTTTAATCAGCTCATACATTTGTACCTATGTATGTTCATTAGGGTGGACCCCAGTTATGTGAACATTTTAACGTGTTAAAGCCTAGTACTCAGATCAAAAACCGAGTACGCCAACGTAAAAACTTTAACTTCTAAAAACAATACAATGTGAATTTAACAGTTATTTTTTTATATTTACTGTTAATTTTTGCTAATTTAAAGTTCAAAGCTGCACTTAGTTCTAACAGGCGATTTTTCTAAGTTTTTTTATTGTGTTTTTTCGGTCATTTTGACACCCTCTTAAGAAAACTCCTGCAATCGACTTTAACGGGTTTTTAGATTTTTTCTATCCATTTTTTAAAATGTTTAAGCCTAGTACTCAGATCGACGAAATCTGTACGCTTGTCATGAGAGAGAGCAAACAGCTGACGTTCACTTTTCGTCGACATTTTTTTTAAAGCCTAGTACTCAGACCGACGAAAACTGTACGCCAGTCATGAGAGAGAGCGAGAGCCAAGCACTTTTCGTCAACGTTTTTTTCAGCTCAGTCCTCAGATCGACGAAAAAATACCAGAAAATTGCATAGCGTTGCTAGTCTGCGGAAATGAACTTTGGGTGAACTGTAGCGAAAAGATTAAAAAATTTAATCTTTTGACGTGCGCTTCTCACTGAACATATTAAAAAATAGGGGGAGAAAATCACAAGACCCGTGCCTCTTGTCAGAGCAAAGTGGTTCATAGGTCAAAAATGTACGAACAAGTCACAATAAAAGTGCAGCTATGAACTTTAAATTAGAAAATAATTATCAGTATATTAAAAAAAAAACAACTGTTAAATTTAAAATGTATTGTTTTTTAGTTTTTTGTACACCGTTCAACTTGTCTTGCAAATTTACTTCCTGCAAATAAGTTTTTTGTATTTTAACTGTTTGTCAAAAGGCCATCCTGATTGTCAGTACGACAGTAGACAACTCTGTTCTAATGAACTCACAAAAATGCGGTCACATTGGAACCATTTAAGTATTTCCGTTTTGTAATTTGTTTTTGGATCTTTTTTTACGTTTAAATGACGCTAAAAAGCGCAGCTTCCATTTCTGAAAGAATAAACAAATAATTATTACAAAATAATTAAGAATTAATTATTACTCTTAGAGTAAAAGGATCCAAAACAATACCGAAAGCTTTTCAAACATTTATTTATTTTTATTATAATTTTGAGTTTTTATTCGCTGCCATAAAAAATTCGAGAAAAATCGAAAAAAAATTATAACCCTGTTTTTCTCAACAAATACCCATGTTTGATTTCAGAATTACGGTTTTACTTTTTTAAAAATCGTACTACCATATCATATAGCTGATATAAGAACGATCGAAACATTTAGTAAAAAATCGATAATTATTTTTATTAGGCACGAAATCGAAACATAAAACATTTGTATTAGCAAGCAAGGGTATATTAACTTTGGCTTGCCGAAGTTTGCTTACTTTCACTCTTTTCAAAATATATGTTAATACCGTTGACTTCTTTGTATCATTAACTTAGATTTGAAAATTGGATAGCGATGTACGACTGAAAAGAAGTTTTATCAGCTGCATTCGACAATGAAGATTCACTTAACACATTCAAGCCATATACTCGCAAATTGTTGTTTATGTTCTTTCATTGCTTCAATACTAGGGATGCTTGCGAAAATGATTTTCAATAAAGTAAATTAAGAAATAGCTCAATTTTTATACTTCTTAATGTTTTTCGCTAAGACTTAACTAATGTTTTTAAATAAAATTTTTAAAGTACTAAGTCTTATTATCAGCTATATTCGACAAAGAAGATCAATTAACACAATCAAGACATCTACCCCAAAATTGTGGCTTATGTTCATTGTTCAGTTTTGTATATTTCTTAATGTTTTTCGCTAAAAAAATATTTTAAATTAAAATTTTAAGTACCTAGTCTTAGCACGTAGATAAGATTATTAACTGATATTAGATATATTTCATATTCAATTACAAAACGAAATAAGACTAAAAAATTTAGATTTTGGGCTTTATTTAATTTCTTCTTTTTTTTATACCCTTGCAGAAGGTATTATATAATAATTTCAGTCAAAAGTTTGCAACGCAGTGAAGGAGACATTTCCGACCCTATAAAGTATATATATTCTTGATCAGCATCACCAAGAGAGTCGAATTAGCCATGTTCGTCTCTCTGTCCGTTTCTACGCAAACTAGTCCCTCAGTTTTAAAGCTATCTGCTTGAAACTTTCCGAAAAATTGTGTTTCTATTAAAGGTAGTATATACAAGTCGGAACGAGCCGGATCGAAGGAACAATTGGAAAAAAATCTTGAAAATATAACTTTGTTGATTTTGATTTTTGTTTGGATTTCTTAATAATTAAATACAATGAAATTTTGTTTTTTATTAAATTAAGATCGGACATCTATATCAAACAGGATAGCAAAATCAAAACAAAACAAGAAAGGAAAGCTAACTTCGGGCGGAGCCGAAGTTGATATACCCTTGCAGATCTTGGCCCATCTAGCGGTTGCTTTTTGAACTATCTATAATTTTGACTTTGACATTTCCAATGTTTAGTAGAAGGCTTGCGTTTTACGAAATGGTTAAGTTTACGCTCGAAGAAAATTGGGAAATATTGAAAACTTTCTTCCAAAGTGGAGAGTCTTCAACCGAAACTGCAATAAAATTGTGGTCAAAATTCGGAAAAAAAAACGCCTTCCAGGCAGTTTGTGGATAGTTTTGTGAAGCGTGTGTATGAGAATGGATCGTTGATGGATAAAACGCTGCGGTGGCCGAAAGTGTCAATGACAAGCCGTCGACGTCAACTCAGTACCGTGCTCAAGAGTTGGACATTTTGCGCACTTCCCTGTAACGGATTTTAACGAAAGACCTCCGTCTAAGGCCATATAGGATTCAGTTGGTTTAGCAGCTTAAGCCGCATGACCATCCATTGCGTTTTTGGTTCGCGGAAATCGTGTTTTCTGATGAGGACCATTTCCACCTCGGTGGTTATGTTAATAAGCAAAACTGTCGTATTTGGGGTTCAGAAAATCCACACGTCGTCTTAGAGAAGCCAATTCATCCACAACGAGTGACTGTTTGGTGCGCTATGTGGCATCATTGGGCGGTTTTTCTTTGAAACGAGGAAGTAGGAAGGAACCGTTAATGGTCTCCGCCATCGCGGTATGTTGGAAGACTTTTTCTTTCCCCGAATGGAAGAGGAAGACATAGACGACATATGTCAACCGGCCGCCTCGCAGCTGCGATTTGACCCCGTTGGACTATATTTTGGGTGGTGGATAAGTGCTACTCCAAACACCCAGAAACGATTGAGGACCTAAAGCACGAGATTGAAGTCGCCATCAGGGCTATTGACGGCAATACCATTGAATATGTGTTTAAAAATTGGGTCGACCGGATGGGCTACTGTGAAGCCAGCCGAGGCAGCCATATGAACGAAATGGTGATTCATACATAAAACGCAATGTTGAGGCTATCCAAAACCAAAATATTTTTCAAAAATATATTCTCGTTTTGTTTTATAGCGATTTTAAAGCGCAAATCTTTTGTGATTCATTCTTAATACTCATAAAATATCCCAACTTCCTAATAAGACCAAAGTTATGGCATTTCCAATCGTTCACTTATGTGGCAGATATATGATATAGACGACCGATCCCGGCCATTCCGACTTACTAGTTCGCGTAGAATCAGACAGACGGACAGACACCCGGACAGACGGACATGCTTATATCAACTCAGGATGCGATCCTGATCTAGAATATGTATACTTTACAGGGTCGGAGATGTCTCCTTCAATACGTTGAACACTTTTGACCAAAATTATAATACCCTCTGTAAGGGTAAATGAATAAGAAAAACAAAATTTTATTTTGCTGTTTTTCTGTACATCAAAATATTCCTTTGAGATATTTTTTTTTTTTTTTTTTTCGCGCGGAGTCCCACGGCCCACTTACCCGCCCAACCGACCGAGGGGCGCAGCCGTGTATCGTACGGCACGATTCGCGATAAGATAGACGCGAGATAGGAAAATAAAGGTAAAGGTCCGGGGAAAAAAGTAATAGTTAGATCAATCTTGTGCCAATGAAGCAAGTATTAATCGTTTTAGGAGCGGCAGAGAGTCAAGATTTGATATTACAGGAAAAAGTCTATTATAGTCAGAACATAATACTCTGAAAGGCTCATGCAAGGCATAGTTAGATCTACAATGATTTAAAGTTAGGGGAATATAATTTCTAGTTAATCTACTTGGCACAGAAAAGTTTAGCCGACTTAACAAGTCGGGGCAGTCAATATCACCATGTATAAGGTTATAAATAAAGATAGTACCAAGCATCGTTCTACGGTTGGCTAGGGATGGTAAATTAATCAAAAGAAGTATATAGATATAGTAAATATTTATTGTATCAGAATAACACTTTTAGTGTGGTCAAAATCGGACAACAATATCATATCGCTGCCTTAGAAACAATGGCAAAATGTAGCGCAAAATCGACATAGCTTCATTGTTTCTACTTCTACTTCGGCATGCCGAAGTTTATATACCCTTGCAGTTATTCCAATTATTCAGAGTATTTATTTCAGAAAGAAAATTACAGCCATATTAACTAAGTTTAAAAAAGAATTCAAAATGTCCTTCTCAAATCGTGTAAATTTGCCTTATCTTATATATAGTACAAGAACCTTTTTAATATTAGAGCATTTTTGTCGTTTCAGTGATTTTTATTTAGAAATTCACGTACTCAGCCCCCACACCACGACAAGGTCTCAATCTACGAGGGGGAAACTATATTTAATTTTAAAATAAAGATATATACAATTAGAATATATATACAATTATCTTCTTGTAATTTATATTTTGTTATATATATTTTATATACTTACAATTAAGTGTTTATTATATAATAGTTATAATTTTTTACAAGCTATATCTAAGAATAATTCCATCATGATGACTAAATAGAATCCCATAAGTAAAGGTGAGAGTTTCCGGAATTCGAGCATCGGTTAATATCTAATGAATTGGTGAGCTGTTTGTACATTTGGACATTTGTAGCTCCAAATCTAGTTAGAGGAAGAGTCTCCTAAAAGAAAAAGAACCAAACCCGCTTGTTCCTCTGCTGCATCCTACGTAAAGCGAAGCTTGCTGTAGGTTGCCCTTTAAACAACTGGGAATTCCTTACGATCAATTAAAAAAAAATTCCGCATTGAAAAAATCGGGCTGTCTTCTGAAAGGCAGTTCGACCGGGATTATCATTTCTTCGAACTTTTGTCCTGGCTATGGCCCCAACCGTAGGATCTGTAAACTTCAACTAATGAATTGCGTCCTCGGCAACCTCGGTGGGTGAAACAACTCTTTGCCTAAGAAGCTCTACATTTGCGTCTGTCATATTGGCCTCGGACATATTATTCATTATTTCTGTTAACTCAAAAAACTTAAAATTATTGAAAAGGTTAGCACCGGCAAGAATGTTATAAGGGTTTCTACTATTTTCTAAAAATATTCACCGGTCCCCAACTGGGCTAACTGGTCAAAAATAGGATCTTGAATTCTAAAAATGTATCTAAATACATTTTTAATCCTACCATGGAAAATTCATCTATAATAATAAATTGGATGTCAATTAACTTAAAACGCATAGTGTTCAAAGAGTCACTACTTAAGGGTCTTAAGGAACCTGAAGATTGATTAACAGGAAGGGAGAAAACGGAATGAAGCTTAAGTCGTCCGATCCAAAAAGCTGCTTTTACAGTAGGAGCACAAAGTAAAACATTTGGAGAATCAGTTGCCCTAGGAAGCTTATTCGCCTACCACGTTATAGACTGTTGAAATCTACTTTTTCTAACTTCAGCACCTCCACCAACATATTCATACCATATTTTCTGTGCTGCAACATTATGCATTACTTGGGCGTAATACTGGCGTTTTTTAAAGTTAAGCGACCTGTAATGGAGGAAAATGTGTTTTTAGAGACCAAAGGGGGAAAACTAATAAGTTGAAGATCGAAGGGTTATTCTCAACGTCATCTTGGAGTTATACGTTTTACACAACGTTTGGTACTGCCAAGACTAAAACTCTTTATCTAGGTATTGGAAGCAAGCCCCTCAGTTTATGCCTGTAACTCTCAAACCCTCGACGAGCTAAAGGACAGCATCCTTGCCGAAGTAAGAGCCATACCGACCGATATGCCCGAAACAGTAATGAAAAATGCGGCAAAAAGAGCAGAATTGCAGTGTCCAATAAAGTTGGCCATTTAATTGATATTGTTTTTTAAATTTGTCCAAATGAATTGTATCTATCGATAACTCAAAAATATGTTCGTTTTGTTTTTCTTTTAAGTTATTCAATGTTTAACTCGGTCTATTTAATATGGCGCACCCTGTATACCTTTGTCTTTTCATTTTCTTATGAAGCGAAACATATAAGCGTGTAGTAACGAAAATCTCTCAATGACATCTACCAAATCCAAGTTTCCTACAGAAGCGTTCAGCCCGACCGTAGTCTTCCTCGATTCTTGTAGTAGGATTTCTTCATCTAGGTCAAAGTGTGCATTTTGGGGCCAGTTAGCATTTTCCTTTTTCAATAACGTAGGTCCAGTAAACCATATCAACTGTATGATTTCGTCGACGTCACAATCTCTTGATACAATATCAGCTGGGTTCTGTTTCTTTGGAACATGCCGCCATGTAGCTTCACCTAAACACTCTTAAATCTCGATACGAATGTGGACAATGAGGAGATGGATAAGACCGGATCTAATGAAGCGTAACTTCAGAATCCGACCAATAAAAAATTGGTTCGATAGGTACCTTTACTAGGGGCTTGATCCTGTGGCAGAGATCTTAGAAGTCAGATAAGGTGAGCAACACATAACTCAAGCCTTGGGATTGTCTTAGTCTTGAGTGGCGCTACTTTAGACTTTGATGTCAACAGCGGTATTTTATAACCTTCTAAATGAGCTCTTAAGCATGCGTCGGCAAAGGCATGTAATTGGACCGGTGACATTGGATCGGTATGCACAAACCGAAGAATAAATATTTCTTCTAATTCTTCTAATTCTAGTTCCTGCAAAAGGATCTTTCCTCTAATTACAATAGGAATTAATTAGCCGAGGGGGTCAAACAGCTTCGTTGTCACCAGTAGTATGTTTTCATACCCATGACCTATGACAGCAGTGTCAATGTGGAACTTGAATGCATCTTCGTTATGCAACCACGATATTCCTAACGTCTTAGTTGACTTCAGAGTCAGGACTCAGGTCCGAGATGGGTATGGATTTAACTGTGCTCTCAGATGCGGTAACTTGAGGTGAGTTTGAAAACCACTTTGTCAATTCAAAATTTTGAAGTTTAAAGAACCTGAGATATTTCAGGCTTAATAGTCTTTAACTCCCCCACGCATGCAGCACCAGTCAACATATCATCGACATAAAAGTCGGATCCAATAAATTTAGCAGCTCTAGGAAAAGAAAGTTTGGCAGACTCACTTAACCCTTTTAAATACGGAATAAAACGGGCAGGTCCAGTACCATATGAAACGGTGTTAAGATTGTATAGTCTCAAGGACTCAGAGTGGTCTTTTCTCGACACTGTAAGTTGAAACTGCCTATCTGCTTTTTTTTACCGTCACTTGGCGATACATTTTCTTTACATCGGCGGTCAGGCGAACCTATGCAGCCGGAAGCGCAGTAACATTGAGTACAACTCATCAACCAACCATCAAAATATCATTTAGAGACTTCTGAGATGACGATTTATTCACATATTCACACAGAATTTTCTTTAGATAAAGGGGCGAATCTGTTGTTACTAATAGTTGCTCTAAAGTTTTCAACGCAGTGAAGGAGACATTACCGACACTATAAAGTATATATATTCTTGATCAACAGAAGAGTCGATCGATCTAGCTAAGTCCGTCCGTCCGTTTCTACGCAAACTAGTACCTATCTAGTAAAGCTATCTGCTTGAAACTTTCCAAATAGTTGTCTTTTGCCCTTCCCATAGAGTCCATCCGTTTGAAACGGTTGGGATTTTTGACAAATGTGAGACTCTGGTTCCCACAGAGCACACCCACCATCCGATGTCAGTTGATCTGAACAGCTGTGGCTCATCATTTTAGCCCGTTGCATTTTGAACAACATTTTAAATGAGCACACCAGCGTTATAAATGATACTTGGTGACAGACTGCAAGTGAACTCCGCAAACAACCAAATAGAACTATATGTCTGCAGATTTTTGCCAGCCTGCAGAAAAGATATGAACCACTTTTGCCCAATATTGTCTAAAAGGTAACAAATCAGGTTCATTGTATATTAATGTTTGTTTTTTGTTCTCTAATTGAGCCGTCCAGACGTTTATTCTTTCCGTTTTCGTTTGTTTTCTTTTTTTGCAAATTAATAATTTTAAATATCACAAATTCACAGTTATTAAAAATATCTATGCCCTATGTTACTAAAAAAAATGTAGCTATGACGAGTTTGCGCTACATTTTGCATCGTTTCTATCGCAGATATGTCCGGTTTTAACAAAACTAAAAACGTAATTCTGATGTAGTAAATAATTACTATATCTCTAAGAAATATTTTGATAAATAGAAAAACAGCAAAACAAATTTTTGTTTAATTTGTTGCTTAGGTCGCCGCTGTTCACTAACCTCTCCGAGCTTTCGCTTTCGCCCCTCTTGCGCTCCCTCGCTCGCTTCTCGCAACGTCCGCGCTCCGGAGTGCGAGTTTCGGGTTTCGGATCCGAACTTCTCGGACGGCCGCTGCCGATCTCCCGCTCTCGCTTTAGCGGAGTCTCATGTATGCAGTCGAATAAAACTCATTGAATTACACCACGACGACCCCGGTGGGAATTTTTTGTACCTTCAGGTCTTTTGTGGCAAGAACGCCCCCTACAACAGCATAGCTTAACGAAGATCGGCGAAGACGGGGCAACTTCGCCGAGAGCGGGACAGAACTTTATTGTGCTCCCCCCTTTCGACTTAAACTAACTTACACTATACTTAAATTTTTTGACAAATTCATAACAACTTCATATTTGAGGCAACACCGGCCCCGTTGAACACCCATCGGGCTTCAACAGACTGGAAGCGGCGCCAACTTGTGAATGGTCCGCCGAAAAATGCCTCCTCCGCTAGTCCTGACGTCGATGACCCAGACCATTCCGTCCTCCCCTGCGTGCCTGGCGACTATTCTTCCGAGGAGCCATTGTTGGGGGGCCACGATGACGAAATCTCACTCCAGGATGTTCGGCTGCTGCTGGTGCCCCTTGCCCCAAACTCGCAGGCCGTGGACATATTTCAGGGACCATCGCCGCCAAAACGTTTGACTGACTGACGAGAAAAGCAAACATCGGCGCAAGCAGCTGAGACCCTATGGTCCGGGGACCGGGGTCCGGAGTGCTGTCGTGGCGAGCAGCGGCCCGCCTGTCAGTAGGTGCCCGGGAGTCAGCTCCTCTCCGTCGCTTGGGTCTGTGCTGGTCGCTCCGTGCGGCCGGCAGTTCATCTCTGCCTCGATTCCCACGAGGACTGTTCCCAGCTCTTCAGCGCATAGAAGTGCGCTGCCACCGACCGTGGGAGTAGGTTCTTGGCAGTGTTCACATCTGCCTCCCAAAGTCCGCCCATGTGCGGAGCCCGCGGTGGTGTGAACACAAATTGGCATCCCCTTTTCGGCTTCGTCCTCTATCCTCGTTGTCGCATTGGAGGACTTGGAGACATCCTAGGCGCCCAACGAACCTTTGAAAAGTCAATAAAAAGGATTCTGTGGTTAAATCTGAAACAACTTCTAGGTGAACTGCTTTGGACGCAAAACCATCGAAGAGCGCAATGTAGGATTTATACGGAGGCCTACCACTAATTTTCAATGTCGTATAGACAGGGCTACGAAAAACAAGGCTACATATAGCAAATGGGCGTAGAGTACGGAGACGATCTGGGATCGTTTTGTTAACAATAATAGAAACATGGCATGGTATGATATAAAGAAAAGAAAAGTAACACCAAGTCCATTTGTCTTCATGGATTAATGGATGAATGGATTCATTCGCTGAAGACTTGGGCCAACTCTGGATCCGTGCTTCTGTAAATCTCGTCAATTTTTAGAAAGGCTTCATTACAGTCGGCGACAAAGTTTTTTCATTACAACAACGACCACATGGTAGCAATACAGCAAACGCTGCAGGAACTTATGCGCACTCAAAATCTCCAAAATCTAAAAATCCTTCAGAAACCATCTTCCTTAAAAATATGTTTCTGGAATGAGAACGGCATTTCACAGCACGAATACAAGCTCTCGCATTTCCTAGATCAGTATGACATTGACGCCATGCTTATATCAGAGACTCACCTAACAAACAAAAACTATTTTCACCTTAATGGCTATACATTTTATGATACAAACCATCCTGATGGCAAGTCTCATGGCGGTACTGGCATACTGATCAAGGAACGCATCATGCACTATGAGTTGCCATCATTTGCAACAGCCTGTATACAAGCTACATCAATACACATAGATACCAGAAGCGGTTTCTTAAACTTATCCGCTGTATACGGCCCTCCACGCTTTTCCATTTCCTAGGTGAATTTTTACAGTTCTTTGACCTATTAGACCTATTATTATACAAAACCCACTGGGGCTCTCGACTTACCAACCCCAAAGGATGACAGCTGTACAACGCTATAATAACACCAAGAAACTAGCTTGGTCTTATCTCTCCTGGTAAGCCTACATATTGGTCAACAGATCCTAAAAAGAAGCCTGCCTTGATTGATTTTGCCGTCACAAGAAGAGTGGCTAGAGATCATGTGCACGTGGAACACTTAACAGATCTGTCATTGGATCACTCGACATTTTTACTTTATATCTACAATCATCTACAGCTTTCAGAACGCATATATATTGTAACCTCTCGTAAAACAGATTGGATTAAAACAGATTAGTACATAAGTACGCAAACATGTACCAAAGAGAAGAGATTGATAGCTCAGTTGAAGAATAAATGTCTGTTATGTCACTAGCTGCACAACACTCCACCCCTAATTGATCGATTTGTAATCCTGATAACAATACGAAGCTACGCAATAAGCGAAGGCTGCGGGGGGAGTGGCAAGCCCATAGATCGCCTGCCTCGAAGAAGTAGCTTAAAACAGCAAACTATCTTCTACGCACAGCCTTAGAGGATGAATTTAATCGATCTCAATTATCCCCAAACAGCAAACGATATCCACTGTGGAAAGCTAAATCAGGTATATCTCCACCAATCGAAAGTGAGTCGCCATTACACACACAAACAGGAGAATGAGCTCGCAGCAATGAAGGGAGGGCAAATGTATTTGCCGCACATCTGGGACTAATGGTGACAGAAGGTTGTCTCAATGCCTTCCCTGGTGAATTGTGGCTGCTCCACCGTCGCTCTCCGATGCCTCGTTGCGCGCTGGTCCGGAACGCCTCCGTTGTCTTTGGTGTCGGGGCTATGAGGGTCTAGGGATGCATTACCGTTCCCAGACTAGGGTGAACAGGCACTGGGCTCTCAAAGCATACGCCTTTCGCAGCCACAGCCTCCTGTCCCTGGATCAGTCCCGGCCTGTCACACCAGACGCCTACACAGTTTCTACCTGACGGTTCAGGCATACGCCGGAAGGCCGCCAATGCAGTCCCTGTGGCAGGACACTAGGTTCACGTACTGTGCTCTCGACGCATACGCCTCTTGAGACACCCGTGGTTCGGACGCGCGTCCTTCTTGGCTAGTCGCACAAGGGCTTGCACAATTCTCGCCTGCCGGTTCAGGCGTACGCCGGAATTCGACAAGGCAATTGTTTTCGCACGGCAGGTGGTTCTGGACAACTTCCCTTCCGAGCCCACGGTTCTTTGTCGAAGGACTCTTTTTATTCAATTCTGTCAGATCGCGACAAGAATTAGAACAAAGCGCCTGGATTTAGCCGCGTGATGCCTTAAGGACCTCAGCTACCTGTTTCTCAGCTCGGAGACTTCAACTCTAAGTCCCGAACGTCTTGATTTAGCGATCTTGCTCCTTGTTGTCTCGGCGCGGCTCTGCTTCCTCCTGATGTTGACTTGACTTGTGTTGTTCACTGATATGCTGCTTGCCTACTGATCTTGCTGGATTGACTCCTTGTGATTGATTGATCCCGCTTCCTGCGCTCGGCCTGCTTATGTAGGCCGGCGTATCCCGTAAATTCTCGGCTTCTCCTTTTTGTCTTTGCGCACGGCACTATACTAGGGTCCAAAGTCCGCCGCCTTCCACCGTTACTCCTTCTCTCCAAACTCTCTCCCTCCTCGTTCTCTCCAAACTCTCACCAGCTGCATTCTCCAATCTCTCTTCTCTTTCTCTTCAAACTCTCTCCAGCTATATTCTCCAAACTCTCTATTATTTGTGAGGAGTTATTTAACTCCACATCAAAGCTAACAGAACACCACTTAAATTGAAATCAGAAGCCTTCATTTGGTTAATAAATGTCCATTCTCCGCTGAAATTGAAGTACAATGTACTTCTGTACAATGCAGTTCTCAAGCCAATTTGGAAATATGGCTTCGAGCTATGGGAAAACGCATGAAAGATACTTTGAAATAAAACTGGTGCACCGTGGTACATACGGAATGAAAACATTACAGAGATTTAAATGTGGGATCTGTTAAAGGCGAAATCGACAATGTAAAAGCAAAGTATAAGATCAAGGTACGGGCTCATCCAAATAGGCTTGCGCGGTCTTTAACCTGAAATTCTAGCCATTCACGCCTCAGGCGAAGAGTTCTTCCCACCCAGCAACAATAGCTAGGTCCGTTCTCCAAAAAAAAATCTTCTAATAATAATACCGTAATTAGCGGAAGCGGTCAGTCCAACCGCAGTCTTCCTCGATTCTTGTAGTATGATTTCTTCATCTAGGTCAAACACGCCCTCATGAAAAATGCCGCCATGTAGTTCCACCTGACCACTCTTAAATCTCTGAAACTCTATTCGATACGAATGTGGTCAATGAAGATGGATGAGACCGGATCCAATGAACAGTACCTTCAGAATCAGACCAATAAACAATTCGTTCGATAGTTACCTTTCATAGGAGCTTGATTTTGTGGCAGAGATCTGCGAGAATGTGAGCAACACATAACTCATGCTTTCGAAGTGTCTTAGTCTTGAGCGGCACTACTTTAGACTTTGAAGTCAACAGCGATATTTTATAACCTTCTGCAGTTATGCTACGAATCGACTAATCCCAATCTAACTTGCCAAAGTTCCTGCAATAGGATCTTTCCTCTAATTACAATAGGACTTAATAAGCCGAGCGGGTCAAACAGGTTCGTTATCACCGACAGTATGTTCTCATACCCATGACCCATGAGAGCAGTGTCAATTTGAAACTTTAAGGCATCTTCGCCTTAGTTGACTCTGAGTCCGAGATGGGTATGGATTTAACTATGCTCTCAGATGCGGTAACGTCAGGTGAGTTTGAAAACCACTTTGTCAATTCAAAATCTGCAGTTTGAAGAACCTGAGATACTTCAGATTCTTTGGCACCAGCACCAGTCAACCAATCATCGACATAAAAGTCGGATCCAATAACTTTAGCAGCTCTAGGTAAAGAAAGTTTGGCAGACTTCCTTAACCTTCTTAAACACCGAATAGCCAAAAACAGGACTGGTCCAGTACCATAAGTTACGGTTGTAGAATTTTTACCGAAATCTGTTTGCTGAAAATATTTTGTTGCGTGCCGCAAGTACGGAACCAGTGGCAGAGGTCCCCGCAATAAGTACAGAACAAATTGGGCTGCGGAGAAGTGAAAACGTCAAGATTTCCTTAAAATAAAATGTACAACATGGTTTATTATCAGTTTACAGCAATAATAGCCTAAAAAGCAATTACATCTACCAGATGGTGGGGTTAAAGTTTCCCAAGGGTTATGACAGATGGTGTGAAGGCACGTCCGTCGGCTGGGTGCATATGGTTTATGACCCGTTATCAAAATGCAGCGCAAACTCGACTTAGCTTTATTGTTTTTAGTAACATAGGGCATAGATATTGAAATGTATGTTTTTAATAACTGTGAATTTGTGGTATCTTAAATTATTAATTTGAAAAAAAGAAAACAAACCAAAACGGAAAGAATAAACGTCTGGACGGCTCAACTCAATTTCAACGAATGACATTCTATATTCAGACAAATTACTTAGAGCCTAGCTTAACGAAGATCGGCGAAGACGGGGCAACTTCGCCGAGAGCGAGACAGAACTTTATTGTGCTCCCCCCATTCGACTTAAACTAACTTACACTATACTTCAATTTTTTGACAAATTCCTAACAACTTCATATTTGAGCCAACACCGGCCCCGTTGAACAACCATTGGGCTTCAACAGACTGGAAGCGGCGCCAACTTGTGAATGGTGCGCCGAAAAATGCCTCCTCCGCTAGTCCTGACGTCGACGACCCTGACCATTCCGTCCTCCCCTGCGTGCCTAGGAGCCATTGTTGGGGGCCACGATGACGAAATCTCACTCCAGGATGTTCGGCTGCTGATGGTGCCCCTTGCCACGAATTCGCAGGCCCAGGACATATATATTTTTTTTTTTTTTTTATTTTTTTTTTTGCGCGGAGTCCCACGGCCACTTACCCGCCCAACCGACCGAGGGGCGCAGCCGTGTATCGTACGGCACGATTCGCGATAAGATAGACGCGAGATAGGAGAATAAAGGTAAAGGTCCGGGGAAAAAAGTTATAGTTAGATCAATCTTGTGCCAATGAAGCAAGTATTAATCGTTTTAGGAGCGGCAGAGAGTCAAGATTTGATATTACAGGAAAAAGTCTATTATAGTCAGAACATAATACTCTGAAAGGCTCATGCAAGGCATAGTTAGATCTACAATGATTTAAAGTTAGGGGAATATAATTTCTGGTTAATCTACTTGGCACAGAAAAGTTTAGCCGACTTAACAAGTCGGGCCAGTCAATATCACCATGTATAAGGTTATAAATAAAGATAGTACCAAGCATCGTTCTACGGTTGGCTAGGGATGGTAAATTAATCAAAAGAAGTCTACTAGAATAAGAAGGTAAGATAAGATTTGCATCCCAGTTTAGGCGCCGTAAAGCAAAAAGAATGAAGTTTTTTTGTACAGATTCAATACGACCAATATGTATTCCGTATTGTGGACTCCAGACGGGAGACCCATACTCCAGAATCGGACGGACTAGCGAAATATATAAAGTTTTAGTCAAATAAGGATCATCGAATTCTTTTGACCACCTTTAAATAAATCCAAGCATTCCTCTGGCTTTATTAACCATGGACGAAATGTGATTAGAAAATTTTAGTTTGGGGTCCAAGAGAACGCCAAGATCGTTTACAAGAGTTATTCTATCCAAAGAGCTGCCACTTAACGTGTAGGTCGCGTATATCGGATTGGCCCGATAAAAAGTCATCAGCTTGCACTTGGAACCGTTTAAATTTAGTAAATTATCTCGGCACCAGTTTTGAAAATTATCTAGATCGGATTGCAAGTCTATGTGGCAGGAAATGTTCCAGGGACTATCGCCGCCAGAACGTTTGCCTGACTGATGAGATAAGCCGCCATCAATCTCGTCTCTGACTTTCAAAGTGAACGGTCGTGTTTTTTTCTGCGCTTCGAATTTTGTATTTTGTTTTCGTTTATTCCCATCGGTGGGTGTTATCAAAACAATTTTAATTTTCTTCCGCGTTATTCAAACATATGTAAATTTAAACTCCGTTCGCTTCGCGAGTGCACTTTGTATTTGATACTAATTAATTGTTTTATTTTCGTAATTCTCATCTGTGTTTTCTTTTCTTTTATCTACACCGTTTTCTCTTTTGTGCATGCACTTTAACTTAGTTACGCTCCCGCTCTCTTGCTCTCTTTGCTTTGAAAGTTCTAAGCGTGCAGTTTCTGCGCTCTTGCGGTACTTATAACTGCTCGCTTATAAATTTCAATTCGCTTTCTTGGTACAGTGGTCCCAATAAATACAATGAATAATAAAAATTTAGTCTGCTTCTGCAAGAAATGCAGCCTCGTAATCAGGGCTGACCAGTCGAATATGACTTGCTGGTTGTGTGAAAATATGGTGCACACCAAGTGCGCCGGTTTTACTGGCCGGACAAGTGATGACCTATCGAAGGGGCCCAATTTGCAGTTTTGTTGTGATGCTTGTGTCGAGGTTGCGAACGAGATGAAATCGTTCATGCGCCAAACTAAAGGCGGCCTGATGGGGCTGATTAGCTGTTTCGGTGTTGCTAGAGATAGTTTTCGCCGAGCTGATGATCTCCTCTCTGCGCTGGACTCGCAGTTTAATAGTCGTAAGCTATTAGAAGAGTCCCCTAAGCGCAAAAAGGCCGCTAGTGGTAAGGAGCAAAAGGGGAACACCCCGCAACCGAAATCAAAAGAACAACAGAGCATTCCGGCGGATCAGCAGCCGATTTCAGCAAACCCTCAAATGTTGCTAAGATCGGCAGCTAAAAAAGATTCGGTATCCGAACAATCCGTTTCAGAATGCATGCAACCAGGGACTTCTAAGAATTCCGATTTGTCCGTTGTGGTTTCACAATTAGTGGATCCACCTATCTCTCAGAATATAGCATCTCCTCCACAAGGGACTACTGAGTCCGGACAACCGGCTCAAGTTGGTTTGGCAGAAGCATTGTCTGCTCCACCAAAATCCCTTTCAGTGGTTCCACTCAAGAAACAAATTTTCGTTTCTCGGCTTTCCCCTGATCAAACATCTTCTGATGTATTGTCTTATATACAAGACAAAACTAAAGCCGATTGTAATAGTGTAAAGGTGGAAAAGTTTAAGTTTTCTTATGCTAGAGACATTTCATCTTTCAAGATAACTGTCCCTAACGAGCTTTTTGAAGCCATATGCTCGGGCGACTTTTGGCCGGATAATATGGTTGTAAAAGAGTTCGAGGCTAAGATAAAGAAGAAGGGGCCCGTGGGAGTAAAACTTCCTAGTCGAGGCCAAACCAGTGTACCAATTTCAAAAAACTAACTTCTAACCTCCTACTTTCCTATCAGAATGCAAGAGGTTTGCGCAGCAAACTTACTAAATTGTATTCCGATAGCCTTTCCTTTGCATCTCATATTATTGTGTTCACAGAAACCTGGTTAAAGCCGGAGATCTTTAGCTCCGAAGTTTTTCCAGGTAAGTACACAATATATAGGTATGACCGTCCCTCTAGACGGGGAGGTGGAGTCTTAATTGGAGTTGATTCAAACCTCCCGTCTGAGCAGTTATTTTTTGATGAATTCAATACCATTGAATTTATTTGTGTAAAGTTATCGCTTCTTGGTAACTTTATATACATAACTTGCTCATATATTCCGCCGTTGTCTGAACTTCCTGATTATTTAAATCACCTATCCGTCATTAAGTCCGTTGCAAATAAGCTTTCCGATAGGGATCAGTTGATAGTTCTAGGTGATTTTAATATACCTGGAGTTACTTGGTCCACTGAGGATGGATCGAATGTCTTACTACCTATAGTACAGCATGATTTTATTGATGGCCTGCTTGACATATCTCTATCTCAAGTAAACCATGTTCGAAATTCATTAGGTCGCCTACTTGATTTGTGTTTTGTATCAAATCCTGAAGGTGTGTTTCTGTCCAGAGTAGCACCACTCACGCAACCTGAAGATCCATATCACCCAATATTCGAACTTTCATTTGATACGGGTAGAGTTATAGAAGAAAAATCAGAAAAATCCAAACGAATACATTGTTTTCGCAAGGCAGACTTTCTGAAGCTAAATAATTTTATTTCTGGCTTTAATTGGTTTGATCTTTACCTATGCATTAATATGTCCGATGCAGTTAATGTTTTTTACACTGCAATAAACTCATTTTTTAATTCCTGTGTTCCGTGGTACTATCCGTCAACTTCCAATAAATCACCTTGGTTTAGCAAAGAGTTGACACACTTAAGAAATGTAAAGTCCAGACTTTTTAGGAAATATAAAAATACCGGTTCTCAATCTGTTTTTACTAGATATTTAAGTTCTCGGTCAAGATTTACCGTGCTTAATGCTCAGTGTTATAACAGTTACTTAAACCGTTGTAAGGTCCAGTTCTCTCAGGACCCGAAACAGTTTTATAATTTTGTTAACACCAAGCGTAAATCTAATTCCTTTCCTTCCTCGCTATCGTTCGAAAACATGACGGCAACCACAGATCAGGCAATAGCCGATCTATTTGCCCAATTTTTTCAAACGACTTACTCTACTTTAGATTATTCATCACAGCCTTATTCTTACAACATATCCAAGTCAAACCTCATATTCTGTCCCACTTTAACAGAAAGCTCTCTTCTTTTGGATCTTCTTCGTATTAAACCTGTTTATTCGCCAGGGCCCGATGGTATTCCTGGGTGCGTGCTTAGGTATTGCGCTAAGGCCCTGTGCAAACCTCTTCACAAGTTGTTTACCTTATCTATAGAAACCTCCCAATTCCCAAATATTTGGAAGGAATCATTTGTTATTCCTCTTTTCAAAAAAGGTAACAAGTTAGAAGTCAGTAACTACAGAGGTATTTCTAAGTTGTCAGCTATTCCTAAGCTTTTTGAAAAAATGATTACTCCTCATTTGCAGCACCTTTGCAGATCAATCATTTCTCCGTGTCAACACGGATTTATTAAACGTAGATCCACAATCACAAACCTTCTAGAGCTCACTTCATTAGTGATAAATGGCTTCAATAGTAGTTTTCAAACAGACGTCATTTACACTGACTTTAGTAAAGCATTTGACTCTGTAAATCACTTACTTCTCATTCAAAAACTTGACCTTTTAGGTTTTCCAGTTGATCTGCTTAAATGGATTTCAAGTTATCTGAATGGCAGGTCACAAAGGGTCCTTTTTAAAAATTCAATTTCTGAAATTCTCCGTGTTACCTCCGGTGTCCCACAAGGGAGCCATCTGGGTCCGTTACTTTTTACATTATTTATTAATGATCTTCCCTCAATTATAAGTCATTCTCGCGTACTTATGTACGCAGATGATGTTAAGTTGTGCCTGCAGTATAAGGACATTTCCTGCCATTTAGACTTGCAATCCGATCTAGATAATTTTCAAAACTGGTGCCGAGATAATTTACTAAATTTAAACGGTTCCAAGTGCAAGCTGATGACTTTTTATCGGGCCAATCCGATATACGCGACCTACACGTTAAGTGGCAGCTCTTTGGATAGAATAACTCTTGTAAACGATCTTGGCGTTCTCTTGGACCCCAAACTAAAATTTTCTAATCACATTTCGTCCATGGTTAATAAAGCCAGAGGAGTGCTTGGATTTATTAAAAGGTGGTCAAAAGAATTCGATGATCCTTATTTGACTAAAACTTTATATATTTCGCTAGTCCGTCCGATTCTGGAGTATGGGTCTCCCGTCTGGAGTCCACAATACGGAATACATATTGGTCGTATTGAATCTGTACAAAAAAACTTCCTTCTTTTTGCTTTACGGCGCCTAAACTTATCTTACCTTCTTATTCTAGTAGACTTCTTTTGATTAATTTACCATCCCTAGCCAACCGTAGAACGATGCTTGGTACTATCTTTATTTATAACCTTATACATGGTGATATTGACTGCCCCGACTTGTTAAGTCGGCTAAACTTTTCTGTGCCAAGTAGATTAACCAGAAATTATATTCCCCTAACTTTAAATCATTGTAGATCTAACTATGCCTTGCATGAGCCTTTCAGAGTATTATGTTCTGACTATAATAGACTTTTTCCTGTAATATCAAATCTTGACTCTCTGCCGCTCCTAAAACGATTAATACTTGCTTCATTGGCACAAGATTGATCTAACTATTACTTTTTTCCCCGGACCTTTACCTTTATTTTCCTATCTCGCGTCTCTCTAATCGCGAATCGTGCCGTACGATACACGGCTGCGCCCCTCGGTCGGTTGCGCGGGTAAGTGGGCCGTGGGACTCCGCGAAAAAAAAAAAAAAAAATAGCCGCAGCAGCTGAGATCCTCTGGTCCGGGGTCCGGGGTCCGGAGTGCTGTCGTGGCGAGCAGCGGTCCGCCTGTCAGTAGGTGCCCGGGAGTCAGCTCCTTTCCGTCCTTGGGTCTGTGCTGATCGATCCGTGCGGCCGGCAGTTCATCACTGCCTCAATTCCCACGAGGACTGTTTCCAGCTCTTCTGCGCATAGAAGCGCGCTGCCACCGACCGTGGGAGTAGGTTCTTGGCAGAGTTCACACCTGCCTCCCAAAGTCCGCCCATGTGCGGAGCCCATGGTGGTGTGAACACAAATTGGCATCCCCTTTTCGGCTTCGTCCTCTATCCTCGTTGTCGCATTGGACGACTTGGGGACATCTTAGGCGCCCAACGAACCTTTGAAATGTCAATAAAAAGGATTCTGTGGTTAAATCTGAAACAACTTCTAGGTGAACCGCTTTGGACGCTAAACCATCGAAGAGGGAGTTACCGCCTCAGCACTTTCCCTCGGCGGTCCCCCACCTAAACCCCTACGGTTGACTAGCAGATAGAAACCAAACACTTTATTGGCAACTAAGTTGCCAACCAAACAAACATCGCGACCACGGCTGAGTCCAAGCCCCATATATGCATCCGGTCCAATTACAAATCCATTCCGCTAGGTCAGCACATTGTACGTAAACACTAAGCTTTGAACAAAGAATTATAAAATAAAGAATTCATTCTGATTTTCAAATCGAAACCATCAACTACAAACATTTATTTGGTCGTGTTATACCCCGGGACATTTATTGAAGAACCTACTTAAGTTAACTGGCGCAGTCGGTAGACCTCCGGCTAAAGGCCAGATTCTACCCAAGAAACTCAAGGAAGGATCTGTGACGGCGGAGGATGACAGGAATTTGCAACACTATAATTATCCTTATATTGTAAGAGTGAGTAGAGTGAAGTGTGAAATGGATTGAAATAATAAATTATAAATAAATAAATCAAAAATGATATAGAAAGGAAAATATAAAATAATTAAATGGAGAAGGAATTAAAGTGCAAGAGTAAAATAATTAATAAAATAAAACATAAAGAGGTCGAGCCACGTTTAGAGAAGGAAAAAGAGGAAATGTAACAAGAATTGTGCACAGTGTGTGAAGGTGAGAATAACGTTGCTAATATTCGAAGATAGGCAGTAAAGATCAAAAAGTAATGGTAATCAAGTGCGAGATTTTTTTAATTTGGTTAAAATAAATTGCCGATGTCTGACGTCGGTGGACGATTCGAGGTTGTGTCGAGCAGGTGGATCGAGCGGTCGGTCGCCTGCGGCTCTACAAATAGTTGCGGTTGGCAATGGATCGGTATGACAAGAGAGCGTCGGGCGGCGCCGGTAGACGGTCGGGGTGCCGAGTGTTCGGTGCTGCGCAGAGCGGGTCGACCAAGCGGACGGTTGCCGTCGAGGCGGCAAACGGTTGCCGTTGTCGTTGGTTCGATGCACACCGAGCGGTTTGGTAGACTAATGATTGTGATCGTCGTCGGCGGTCGGAGGCGTTGTGAATAGTTCAACGTCGAGCCGAGTGGCGGCAGAAGGCAACCTAGTACAGTGGGTCAAGTTATGTCAGAAAGGAGAAATTGGCTCGATCGGATCAAAGACACAATAAAAATAAGAAGTATTATCAGGACTCATTCACATGTATTAGGCGACGAACTGTAAGGCACAGGGCGAAGCTTAGCATGGGATAGTTGCAACAGGTTGAAAATAAATAAATAAATAAATTGTTAAGGTCCAGCTACATGTATTAGGCGACGAACTGTAATGCACAGGGCGAAAATTAGCATGGGATGGCTGCAACAAGTTGGAAATAAATAAATAAATAAATGGTTAAGGTCCATGCACGCGTATTAGACAGCGAACTGTAATACACAGGGTAATGCTTAGCGTGGGGGATCGTAGAAAGCGGCAAAGAACACCCATAGAGCAATGACTGTCCGCAAATGGTTGTGAAGCTGTATCGCACAGTAATCAACTTGCTTCAGCATGCGAGGTGAAAAAAGTAAAGAAAGGCAGGCAAAAAAGAAAACAAAAGAAATGCAAATAAAAATAAAAATGAGAAAAAAATATAAAAAAATAACAATTATTAGGATCCATTTTACTATTTTATCCAAGTATGAGACAAATTACTTATTCAAATTAATTCACAGAACTCCATTTCAACACGGAAACTCGATGCAAAAAAACACAAACTACAGAAGAACACGACTAAATAACTAACTCACACGGAGATACACATTCTTAAGTAAATTAACTTTAAGCAGCAATACATACATACCATACTTAGTAAGTAAGAATTTGAAACAAGCTCCGAGAAGAGGTAGACAATCAAGGAAATTATAAGTAACATAAATGCCATACATATTTAAGAAGTAAGAATTTTTAAAGAAAAGAAATAAACTCAGAAAGGAGGTCGACAGGAAGAAAATAAAAACAGCCAAGATTGCTACAACAGCTAGTTCAGGAGTTAGAATGACAGAAGAAAGAACGGCAACACCAATGGCAACAACGAGAGTATTAGAGGCCATCAAGGTAATAGTCCTGGTGGAAATTATTCCAAAATACGAAGGAGACTCTGGTAAATTAGATGTTTTTATAGGAGCAGTGGAGCAGGTACTAGGCCTGATCAAAGGAGAGGAAAGTTCGAATGTAGGGGTAATAGCCCATAGAGCAGTGAGGAGTAAGATTGTAGGAGAGGCGGATAAGGCCCTCGACTTAGACGAATCAGAACTCAATTGGGATCAGATTAAGAAGGTACTAGTTACACATTTCAAGGATAAGAAATCCGAACAGGAGCTTATTATGGAGCTGACCCATATTAAGGAGAAGAAGCTAGAATTGGAAGCACTGAATACAAAGGTTATGACCCATAAGAAAGCTCAGTCTGGTCAAGTCCAGCGAACAGGGCATACTACTGAGAAGCGAGAAGATCAAGTGGTATGAGGATATGGCTTTAAACGCCTTTTTTTCGGCCGTAAAGGGTCCTATAGGCGTTACTATTCGAAACATGGGGGTACCGAACTTAGCAAAGGCTTACGAAATAGCATGCAGGGAGAAGAATTTAGGTGCCTTAGAAGAAACAGGGGCCGAAGTGGAATCCCAGAGAATGACAGGTTCACAGGCCAAAGAGGTTAAGGAGGCTCCAAAACAGGAGTTAGGAAAACGGGACAACCCAGTGCCGGAGGCACAGACGGGCCCCTTGGTCGCAGTATCGGTGGGCTGCAAATACCCAACCATAGTTTCAGATGCCGTTTTCAATGCCCACCATGAGTGGATGGACAGGATTTGGATTGTCATATCCAATAATAGGCAATCCATCCAGGACAAATAACATTAATCAGACAGAAGCCCCTAATTATGTTAGACCGTACCGTAATTACCACAACAGGAACACGAAATGGAATTACGGCCAAAATAATCGCGACAGGCAGTGGTATGGCAACTGCTATAACAACAGCAGGCCAAGAGAAGGTCAGTTAACGATCCAGGCAGCTGTAGATGGAGGTAGTGGACAATCAAGAATGTCTAGGAATTCAAATTATTCGGGACAATCATATAACTTGAATAATTCGAGATAGTCGAATATTTCCATCAACTCCAAGCGGTCATACAATTCGGCCAATAATTCAGAGAGAGAGGGAAATAGGCAGTCAATGAGCGGCCAACTGCATAATATCCAAGAAGGTGAGGCAAATTTTTTGCAATCAGCCTCGAGCAATCAACAGGATATTTAGGAGCAAGGAGATCAGAATTACCCCACACAAAACAATAAAATTACTAATCGATACAGGATCCACTTAGTCTTTCATTCGTCCCGAATTAGCTCAACCACAGCATGTGAAAGAGCTGCATGACCCAATATCCATTAAGACAATTACCCAATCGCCCACGATTTTGCAGGAAGCACATGTATCAATGTTCAAAGAATTTGGAGGAGTAGGAAAAATGAGATTATTGCTCTTCAGATTTCATCAGTTTTTCGATGGATTAATTAGTATAGACTTGCTGCAACAAATAAAAGCAGTGATCGATATTGAGAAGGGTTGTTTCCGCACGGCGGACACAGAATTGCAGATACATTCCACTAAGTATAGACCCAGCGAGGTTCACTCAATAGAAGCAGGGACAAAAGCAGTTATTTCTATTCCGGTATGTGTACCCGATACAGATTTCTTGCTAAACAAAACAATAGTAAAAGAAGATTTGATCATTTCAGAAGGAATCTATAGGGCAGTTGCTGGAAAGAGCCTGGTCGAGATAACGAACTATGCGGAAGAGGATCAGGAATTATTTCTAGAAGAACCATTAGAAGTTGTCGAATTCGAAACTGAAAAGCATTTCGAGCTCAACAATATAGAGGAGACAGATAATGGAAATAGGAACATACCATTTGAAAGGATCAGAATAGAACACTTAAATAGCGAGGAGAATTTGTAAAAAATACCCGAAAGTATTCCATAAAGAGGGTGACCATTTGTCATTCACTAATGCGGTCAAACACCAAATTAGAACGAATTACGACATACTGGTGTACGCTAGGCCGTACAGGTATGCATTCAAGGAAAGACAGTATGTGAGAAGACAGCTAGAAAAGCTATTGGATCAGAAGATTATTAGACATAGCCATTCTTCTTGGAGTGCGCCGGTTTGGCTAGTACCCAAAAAGAAGGATGCCTCTGGAGAGAGAAAATGGAGAATGCTGGTAGACTATAGAAAACTTAATTAAAGATAGATACTCGCTACCTTTAATCAATGACGTATTGGATAGCTTGGGTAGGGCTAAATACTTCTCAACTTTAGATCTGGCGAGTGGATATCACCAGATCGAAGTGAAAGAAGAGGACATCCCGAAAACTGCTTTCTCGGCGGAAGGGGGGCATTTTAAGAATGTCCGAATGCCGTTCGGGCTAAATATCTCCCCATCAACCTTTCAAAGGTTAATGAACAATATTTTCGGAGAGTTGCTAGGAAAATGTTGTCTTATATATATGGACGACATCATGGTGTACTCGACATCCCTACAATAACACGTAACGGATTTGGAAAAAGTCTTCAAGAAACTTGCGGAGGCAAACTTCAAGTTACAACTAGACAAAACAGAGTTTTTAAGGAAAGAGGTGGAATACTTAGGACACGTAGTAACCCAACAAGGGATCAGACCGAACCCAGGAAAGATCGAAGCAATAAAAAGATTCGAGATTCCCAAGACTAGGAAGCAGATAAAATCGTTCCTAGGTCTGTTAAGGTACCATAGGAAGTTCATAAGAGATTTTGTGGCTATCACAAAAGCTTTGACAAAACAGTTAAAAGGGAAAAAGGCTGTGCAGATAGACCAAGAATACAAGGACGCATTTGAGGTATGCAAGACCTTACTGTGCAATGATCCAATCTTGCAGTTTCCTGACTTCGATAAACCTTTAATACTCACCACAGATGCAAGTGATTATGCTATTGGAGCCGTCCTATCCCAGGGAAATTTGGGAACGGACAGACCAATAGCATACGCTAGCAAAACCCTGTCAGGATCAGAAGTGAACTATGCCACAATAGAAAAGGAAATGGTCGCCATTATATGGGCGATTAAGCATTTTAGACATTACGTATTCGGCACAAAGTTCAAGATAGTCACTGACCATAGGCCATTGGAGGATGCCTTAGAGATGGCGACCAATGGAGAGACAGTCTGCTGGAGAAGATCTCCAGTTGGGATTCCCTATATCGGAAAAACCACTTAACGAGTATTACATCCAGGTGGTCATACAGGAAGGTAGAGTAGCGGGAATACAGAAACAAATTCCGTTCAGAAAGAAGTTGAGAATAATTTGGACAGATAACAATTTTGATGAGGAAACAGCTGGCCGGAAGTTAAAAGAAATCCTGAAACCTAAAAGAACGGTAGCACTCCTGATTTCAGACAACTTGGTAATAACAATCCAAGAGGCATATTGCAAGTATTTCGCTTATAGTAAGCTATATAGGGCAATAAGATGTACAGTTTTGTTGCCGGATATAACGGAAAAGAGTGAACAGGAACAGGTCATCAAAGACTACCATGAAAGGTCGAATCATAGGGGAATAGATGAAACATTAGCACACCTGAAAAGGAGGGTTTTCTTCTTACACATGAAACAGGCAATTACCCAAACAATTAATAATTGTGACAGTTGTCAAATACAGAAGTACGCTAGGAAACCAAACAAGATCAAATACAGCCTTACAGAGACACCAGAGAGACCTATGGAAATAGTGCACATTGACTTGTACTTCGTAAGCAAGAAAAGTGTGCTAACCCTAATTGACAAGTTCTCTAGGTACGCTTGGGGACTAACAATCCCAGCAAAAGAAAGCGTAAATATCGTTAAGGCAGTAAAAAGTTTCATCGCCTTACTCGGGGTGCCTAAAAAGATAGTCTGTGACCAAGGAGTAGAATTCTCTTCTAACTTGTTCAAGGACTTTTGTAGGCAATACGAATTAGAGCTACACACTACATCCTTTCAGCAATCATCGAGCAATTCTACAGTCGAGAGACTGCACTCGACGATCACAGAAATATATAGATTAATAAATGAGACAAAAAGGAAAAAGAAACTTGAAATCAAGCATGAGGAAGTCCTGGATGAGGCATTTATAACTTATAATAATGCTATTCATTCAGCGACGAAACTAACACCGCAGGAGTTGTTCACAGGGAGAACGCATAACTTCCTAAATTACGTGTCTTTTAACAACGAACACGATTATTTACAGAAGATTAATGCGTTTCAAGCAGACTTTATCCAAGAATTAAAGAAAAGATTCAGCAAGAAAAGAAGAAAAGAATAGAGGCGGCGAATGTTGACAGGCAAAGCCCGGACACAGAACAACCAGGAGACATTATATTTAGGAAAGAAAACAGGAGGGATAAATTAACTCCTCGTTTTTCAAAGCACAAGGTGATGGAAGACAACGGTCTCACACTAACCTCTACTAAAGCACAAAAAAAGCACAATAATTACAGGTGGTCAAGGAGCATGGCCGCAGAAAGGAAACTCGAGATCCGGCCATTGCTAGGGGAAGAACCACTAGCGAAAATAAATCTAGGCGCTGCTAAAATAATTCAAACTCATAAAACATTAGTACACATAGTAAAATTACAAGAATATCAAGAGGCAATAGAACAGTTGGAACGAATACTCACAGAAGTAGTTGAAGACGCGGAAACAAGGGACCTTGTTAAGGTTTTGCAAAACAATTTACAGATGATCAAGAACAGATTGGAGGCAATATGCACCAGGAGGAGGAAAGCAAGGGGACTAATCAATGGATTAGGATCTGTAGTTAAATCCATAACAGGGAACTTAGACGCGGAAGACGCAGAAAGGTTAGAAGAAGAGATAAGAAAAATGCAAGAAGAGGAAAGGAGATTGATGGAGAATTTGAATTCACAAGAGAGGACAGGAGCTAAAATCACGATAATGTTTAAGAACTTGACGAAATATATAAACGATTAATAATTACAAAAATGGAATCAGCAAGACGTTCTTAGAGGAAGACAAGAGGATTTATAGGATAGAATATATCGATAGAATTGCGATAACAATAGATATGCTAGGGCTAAATTTGAATGAATTAGCCGAAAGATTATTATTGTAAGGATTGGGCTTATCTCAAAATTTATTTATGATAAACAAGAAACAGCTAAATGCATATAAGAGAGAGCAAGGAATACAGATCGGATCAGAGGAGCATATGTATGAGTTTTTAGAGCTAAGAACAATTATGATTAACACAGATATAATTTTTTCGATAAGATTACCAATGTTTAAAAAAGGAGAGTACTACTTACAGAAAATGGTACCCTTACCAATGAATAAAACAGAATTCATAATTGGACAAGAATATGTAGTAAACAGTAAAGAAGAAATGTACTATTATAAAGATAAATGTCAGAAGATAATGAATTTGTATATTTGTAAGACTGATAAGATTGTAAATCAAATTATTGAAGAATGTCTTAAAAGTCTGATTAGCGGAAAGGAAGCGGATTCTGAAACGAGGGATGCCGGACTCGTAACCACGATCTTCGAACCAGAGGAGGGCTACATCGCAATTTTCAACGGAGAAAATGTAAAACTGCAAACGGACTGTGGACAGAACAGAACCCTGAATGGGTCAGCAATAATCACATTTAGCGAGTGCAGAGCCATGGTGAACAACGTCCAATATGAGGCGGTAGAGAAACTTGGTGCGGCAAAACTAAAACTGGAGATACCACAAATTCCAACCATGAAAAAGAGCAGAACAGCCTAAGAATTGGGAATCCATGAGCTGAAAATGGAAGATTTGGAAACGAAATTACGGATCAATATAATACAAACGGGAGCAACAATACACACGACAACGACATACACCATGTTGTCTGTGATACTGATAATAGTATTGGGCGTGGCTTGTTTTTTCAAGCGAACGACCATTTTCACTCCAGTCGCCCCACCTGCTAGTTTCGCACTAACCATTACACCACCAGTCACTTTCACACCAACCATCGCTCCACTATGGTCGGTGGTTCAGTTTGAGGGGGAAGGAGTTACCGCCTCAGCACTTTCCCTCGGCGGTCCCCAACCTAAACCCCTACGGTTGACAAGCAGATAGAAACCAAACACTTTATTGGCAACTAAGTTGCCAACCAAACAAACATCGCGACCACTGCTGAGTCCAAGCCCCATATATGCATAAGATGCCGAACATAACTCTGAACCAATTGGCATCGTTTTGTTAACAATAAAAGAAACATGGCATGGTATGATATAAAGAAAAGAAAAGTAACAGCAAGTCCCTTTAACTTCATGGATTAATGGATGAATGGATTCATTCGCTGAAGACTTGGGCCAACTCTGGATCCGTGCTTCTGTAAATTTCGTCAATTTTAAGAAAAGCTTCATTATATTCAGTCGGCGACAAAGTTTTTTCATTACAACAACGACCACATGGTAGCAATAAAGCAAACGCTGCAGGAACTTATGCGCTCTCAAAATCTCCAAAATCAAAAAATCCTTCAGAAATCTACTTAGATGGTTTCCTTAAAAATATGTTTCTGGAATGAGAACGGCATTTCACAGCACAAATACAAGCTCTCGCAGTTCCTATATCAGTATGACATTGACGCCATGGTTATATCAGAGACTCACCTAACAAACAAAAACCATTTTCACCTACATTTTATGAAACAAAGCATCCTGATGGCAAGTTTCATGGCGGTAGTGGCATACTGATCAAGGAACGCATCAGCCATCATTTGCAACAGCCTGTATACAAGATACATCAATACACATAGAGACCAGAAGCGGTTTCTTAAGCTTATCCGCTGTATACGGCCCTCCACGCTTTTCCATTTCCGAAGATGAATTTCTAAGATCCTAATAAGAAGCCTGACTTGATTGATTTTGCCGTCACAAGAAGAGTGGCTAGAGATCATGTGCACGTGGAACACTTAACAGATCTGTCATTGGATCACTCGACAATTTTACTTTATATCTACAATCATCTAAAGCTTTCAGGACGCATATATATTGTAACCTCTCGTGAAACAGATTGCCTTAGATACAGAAAGTACGTAAGGGTGCTTACGTACTTTCAGTATTGATGGCTTCCCAAACATGTACCAAAGAGAAGAGATTGATAGATCAGTTGAAGAACTTATGTCTGTTATGTCACTAGCTGCACAACACTCCACCCCTAATTGATCGGTTTGTAATCCTGATAACAATACATGGGTTATCCGGGTTTATATACATGATTTGGGTTTACAAGGAAGGTCTAGTTTAGATAAAATGGACAACATGGTTGCCAAAAAAAGCAATTACATCTACCAGATGGTGGGGTTAAAGTTTCCCAAAGGTTATGACAGATGGTGTGAAGGCACGTCCGTCGGCTGGGTGCATATGGCTTATGACCCGATATCACATGCAGATGTGCACAGACCAGGACATCAGCTACATATTTATTTAGGTCAAAGTAGCTATCAGCAACGAACGAATTTCTGTCGAAATCGTACATACTCCCGGGAGCGCAAGAGGGGCGAGAGCGAAAGCTCGGAGAGCTTAGTGAACAGCGGCGACCTAAACAACAAATTAAAAAAAATGTGTTTTGCTGTTTTTCTATTTATCAAAATATTTCTTAGAGATATAGTAATTATTTACTATATCAGAATTACGTTTTTAGTTTTGTAAAAACCGGACATAGCTGCGATAGAAACGATGCAAAATCCAGAGCAAACTCGACATAGCTTCATTGTTTTTAGTAACATAGGGCATTGATATTGAAATGTATACTTTTAATTACTGTGAATTTGTGGTATCTAAAATTATTAATTTGCAAAAAAAGAAAACAAACGAAAACGGAAAGAATAAACGTCTGGACGGCTCAATTCAATTTTAACGAATGACATTCTATGTTTAGACAAATTACTTAGAGCCTAGCTTAACGAAGATCGGCGAAGACGGGGCAACTTCGCCGAAAGCGAGACAGAACTTTATTGTGCTCCCCTCTTTCGACTTAAACTAACTTACACTATACTTCAATTTTTTGACAAATTCCTAACAACTTCATATTTGAGCCAACACCGGCCCCGTTGAACACCCATCGGGCTTCAACAGACTGGAAGCGGCGCCAGCTTGTGAATGGTCCGCCGAAAAATGCGTCCTCCGCTAGTCCTGACGTCGTCTTTTGCACAGACTCTATCCGGTCTATATGTACACCATACTGAGGACTCCAAACTGCTGAACAGTACTCAAGGATTGGACGGACTAGTGAAATGAACAGAGTCTTTGTAACACAGGGATCATCGAATTCCTTTGACCACCTTTTAATAAATCCAAGTACTCACCTGGCTTTATTCACCATAGAAGTAATATAATCACAAAACTTAAGTTTTGGGTCAAGGAGGACGCCAAGGTCATCAACGTGCGTAATTCTAGACAACGCGCAACCACCCAGCGTATACGTTGCGTAATGTCATTACTTTGCATTTAGCGCTATTTAAATCCACAACACCATGTTTGAAAAGCATTTAGGTCACATTGTAAGTATGAACTGCTAGAAATTTCGTAATATTGCAGGCATAACTTAACGTCATCTGCGTACATAAGGACACGCGACTTTGTCAAGACTAGAGGTAGATCGTTTATAAATAAGGTAAAAAGAAGTGGGCCAAGGTGGGTTCCTTGTGGGACTCCTGAAGTAACTCGGATCAAATCAGAGATCGAGTTTTAAAAGAGGACTAGTTGAGTCCTACCACTCAGATAACTTGAGATCCATGTTAGAAGACCACATGGAAACCCTAATAAGTCTAGCTTTAATACAAAAAGCGAGTGATTTACTGAATCAAACGCTTTACTAAAATCAGTGTAAACTACGTCAGTCTGCATGTTCTTTCTAAAGCCATTTATTACAAAAGACGTTAGCTCCAAGAGGTTTGTCGTCGTAGATCTTCGCCTTATAAATCCATGTTGACATGAAGATATAATCGATCTACAAAGATGTTGCAAATGGGGTGTAATAGTTTTTTCAAAAAGCTTTGGGATGGCGGATAATTTGGATATGCCTCTGTAATTACTTGTATTGCATTTATTTCCTTTGTTATGAAGGGGAATGACAAATGACTCCTTCCAAATAAGTGGGAAATGAGATGTTTTTAAAGACAAGGTAAACAATTTGTACAGAGGTCTACACAGAGTTTCAGCACAGTATTTAAGCACGCAGCCTGGAACTCCGTCGGGACCCGGTGAATAGACTGGATTAACTAGGATCCAAAAGAAGGGAGCTTTCGCTTAATCTCGGACAAAAAATCAAGTTCGACTTGGGTATGGCATTTGAATAAGACGGATTCAACTGGGCAAATAGATCGGCAATTGCCTGATCAGAGTTTGCCGTAGAGTTTTCAAATGATAGCGATGCAGGGTAAAAGGCTGATTTACGCTTAGTGTTAACAAAATTATAAAACTGTTTTGGATCTTGTGAAAATTGGATAAAATTTGACCGAGCCCTTAGGTACCGAGATAAGGCAGATTTTAAATTTATTGAAAACTCTGGACTTAATATTTTTTAGGTGTGACAACACTTTATTAAACCACGGAGGTTTATTTAAAATTGACGGATAGTATAACGGAACACACAGATAAAAGAAGGAATTCAATGCCTTATAAAAGATATTAACGGCCTTAGCCACGTTAGTGCATGAATAAAATTCGGACCAGTCATAGCCGGATATAAAAGTAATTAAAAGATAAAAGTTTGCCTTACGAAAGCAGCGGATTCGTTTAGCCGACTTTTCGGATTTTTTATTCAGTTCTGTTCCTACGTCTACAGTCAGCTCTAGAGTTGGATGATAAGAGGAGGCTAGTTTTTTGGGACAGAAGAGGATGTAGAGGGCGCTGGGGATGGTTCATTAATGGTATTTTCCATTTCCCCTGAACTATTCTTTTTTCTCTTAGCTTCGTACTCTTTTACGAATATGCCCTCGGGCCAGAAACTGGTGGAACAAAAGAGCACAAGGAATACCAATCTTTAATGATGATACTTTCCTAGCATAAGAAAATTTAAATTGTTCGACCTTCAAATCATCAACTTGGATTTTGTTACGGATATAAGCCGTAATATCCAGTGATGAGAGGTCTGGGGCGAGCCGTGAAACAAATACATGTTTTAGCTGGGGCACCCGAACACAACTAACCATTTTTGGTACAACACATGCAACCCTTTTTGGTACTCCGGTATTCCGGACGTTAAATCTACATGAGGTGTTGGGGCCACTACTTTATTTTGATCGGACAGAGCGGAAGTACATAACAGAGCCACATCGATTCCGGCAACTTCGGATACCGAATCACTTTTTGCCCCCGATATTAGTACCATTTAAGTGGCGCCTAAGATTGGCAGCTGAGCTGAAATCGAATCGCGGGCAGCAGGTTGCACGGCACCTGCCATTGAATGCGGGCTCGGACTCAGCTAGCATGCGACTAGTGAGTTGCGATTCAAGCGCCACGAGCAGGTCCGTATTTTTACGGCAGTTCCGCATTAATTCTGTAACACTGCTTTTTATGAGCCGCCTAATAGTTATTGCCTAGTTTTCATATAGCGTAGGCTACTCCTCTTATCGATGGAATCACGAACCAGGCCAGAATAGCCAAGACACTTTGCGTGATAAATTTTATCACATGTATGGCAGGGAATACTTTGCTGTCCAGCCGAGATAACTTTCTCGCAATTTCTTAATGAACAGAAAGCCATTTTCGCTGACCACTGTGCACTATAGCGGACAAAAAAATCGAAAGCGCTCAATAACTTTTTAATGAGAGATCAAGCAGAGCGACAGAGCGGGAGCGAAACACCGAATAACTATGATGTTAGGCACCACGAAACGAGATAGAAACGAAAAGAGAGACAGTGCGGGATTATTAACCGATTAACTCCGGTATAAAACACCTCTGAGAGATATTACCGTTGGAGTGCGTGCCGTTCCAACAGCGCTCAACGACGAAGAGAAAGACTGAAAAGAGGGGCAATAGGAAACAATAACAACAAACCAGCACCGAATTAAATTCTGATAAAAACTTTTTGTTTACTAAACACAAGCTAATCACGATGCACTCGCGAAGTGAACGGAAAGTTGTTAGAAAACACTTAAAGGTGTAGAAACGTTAAAGAGATTTAAGCAAACCCTGGTGGTTTCAATAAGAAAAAGGAAAATTCGGAACGCAAAACAAAAACACGACCGTTCTCTGTGAAGTCGCACAAAATTACCGCTTCTGTAAATCTCGTTAATTCTTAGAAAAACTTCATATTCAGTCGGCGACAAAGTTTTTTCATTACAACAACGACCACATGGTAGCAATACATCAAACGCTGCAGGAACTTATGCGCTCTCAAAATCTCCAAAATCTAAAAATCCTTCAGAAATCTACTTAGATGGTTTCCTTAAAAATATGTTTCTGGAATGAGAACGGCATTTCACAGCACAAATACAAGCTCTCGCAGTTCCTAGATCAGTATGACATTGACGCCATGCTTATATCAGAGACTCACCTAACAAACAAAAACCATTTTCACCTACATTTTATGAAACAAAGCATCCTGATGGCAAGTTTCATGGCGGTACTGGCATACTGATCAAGGAACGCATCAGCCATCATTTGCAACAGCCTGTATACAAGATACATCAATACACATAGAGACCAGAAGCGGTTTCTTAAGCTTATCCGCTGTATACGGCCCTCCACGCTTTTCCATTTCCGAAGATCAATTTTTACAGTTCTTTGACCTATAATAGTTCTACTATTATTATGCAAAACCCACTGGGGCTCTCTATTCACCAACCGCAAAGGATGACAGCTGTACAACGCTATAATAACACCAAGAAACTAGCTTGGTCTTATCTCTCCTGGTAAGCCTACATATTGGTCAACAGATCCTAATAAGAAGCCTGACTTGATTGATTTTGCCGTCACAAGAAGAGTGGCTAGAGATAATGTGCACGTGGAACTCTTAACAGATCTGTCATTGGATCACTCGACAATTTTACTTTATATCTACAATCATCTAAAGCTTTCAGGACGCATATATATTGTAACCTCTCGTGAAACAGATTGCCTTAGATACAGAAAGTACGTAAGGGTGCTTACGTACTTTCAGTATTGATGGCTTCCCAAACATGTACCAAAGAGAAGAGATTGATAGATCAGTTGAAGAACTTATGTCTGTTATGTCACTAGCTGCACAACACTCCACCCCTAATTTAACGGTTTGTAATCCTGATAACAATACGAAGCTACGCAATTAGCGAAAGCTGCGGAGGGATGGCAAGCACATAGATCGCCTGCCTTGAAGAAGTAGATTAAAACAGCAAACTATCTTCTACGCACAGCCTTAGAGGATGAATTTAATCGAACTCAATTATCCCCAAACAGCAAACGATATCCACTGTGGAAAGCTAAATCAGGTATATCTCCACCAATCGAAAGTTAATCGCCATTACACACACAAACAGGTGAATGAGCTCGCAGCAATGAAGAGAGGGTAAATGTATTTGCCGCACATCTGGGACTAATGGTGACAGATGGTTGTCTCAATGCCTTCCCTGGTGAATTGTGGCTGCTCCACCGTCGCTCTCCGTTGCCTCGTTGCTCGCTGGTCTGGAACACCTCCGTTGTCTTTGGTGTCGGGGTTATGAAGGTCTAGGGATACGATACCGTTCCCAGACTAGGGTGAACAGGCACTGGGCTCTCAAAGCATACGCCTTTCGCAGCCACAGCCTCCTGTCCCTGGATCAGTCCCGGCCGGTCACACCAGACGCCTACACAGTTTCTACCTGACGATTCAAGCATACACCGGAAGGCCGCTAATGCAGTCCCTGTGGCAAGACGCAAGGTTCAAGACGAAAGCTTCTGGCGGTGAAATACTCTGCTCTTTACGCATACGCCTCTTGAGACCCCCGTGGTTCGGACGCGCGTCCTTCTTGGCTAGTCGCACAAGGGCCTGCACAATTCTCTCCTGCCGGTTCAGGCGTACGCCGGAATTCGACAAGGCAATTGTTTTCGCACGGCAGCTGGTTCTGGACAACTTCCTTTCCGAGCACACGGTTCTTTGTCGAAGGACTCTTTTTATTCAATTCTGTCAGATCGCTACAAGAATTAGAACAAAGCGCCTGGATTTAGCCGCGTGATGCCTTAAGGACCTCAGCTACCTGTTTCTCAGCTCGGAGACTTCAACTCTAAGTCCCGAACGTCTTGATTTAGCGATCTTGCTCCTTGTTGTCTCGGCGCGGCTCTGCTTCCTCCTGATGTTGACTTGACTTGTGTTGTTCACTGATATGCTGCTTGCCTACTGATCTTGCTGGATTGACTCCTTGTGATTGACTGATCCCGCTTCCTGCGCTCGGCCTGCTTATGTAGGCCGGCGTATCCCGTAAATTCTCGGCTTCCCCTTTTTGTCTTTGCGCACGGCACTATACTAGGGTCCAAAGTCCGCCGCCTTCCACCGTTACTCCTTCTCTCCAAACTCTCTCTCTCCTCGTTCTCTGCAAACTCTCACCAGCTGCATTCTCCAATCTCTCTTCTCTTTCTCTTCAAACTCTCTCCAGCTATATTCTCCAAACTCTCTATTATTTGTGAGGAGTTATTTAACTCCACATCAAAGCTAACAGAACACCACTTAAATTGAAATCAGAAGCCTTCATTTGGTTAATAAATGTCCATTCTCCGCTGAAATTGAAGTACA
This sequence comes from Drosophila fuyamai, assembly GCA_018153365.1. Taxonomy (NCBI): domain Eukaryota; kingdom Metazoa; phylum Arthropoda; class Insecta; order Diptera; family Drosophilidae; genus Drosophila; species Drosophila fuyamai. The sequence goes on along the minus strand of JAECXW010000415.1, from coordinate 2,534,041 downwards.
ATGTACTTCTGTACAATGCAGTTCTCAAGCCAATTTGGAAATATGGCTTCGAGCTATGGGGAAACGCATGAAAGATACTTTGAAATAAAACTGGTGCACCGTGGTACATACGGAATGAAAACATTACAGAGATTTAAATGTGGGATCTGTTAAAGGCGAAATCGACAATGTAAAAGCAAAGTATAAGATCAAGGTACGGGCTCATCCAAATAGGCTTGCGCGGTCTTTAACCTGAAATTCTAGCCATTCACGACTCAGGCGAAGAGTTCTTCCCACCCAGCAACAATAGCTAGGTCCGTTCTCCAAAAAAAAATCTTCTAATAATAATACCGTAATTAGCGGAAGCGGTCAGTCCAACCGCAGTCTTCCTCGATTCTTGTAGTATGATTTCTTCATCTAGGTCAAACACGCCCTCATGAAACATGCCGCCATGTAGTTCCACCTGACCACTCTTAAATCTCTGAAACTCTATTCGATACGAATGTGGTCAATGAAGATGGATGAGACCGGATCCAATGAACAGTACCTTCAGAATCAGACCAATAAACAATTCGTTCGATAGTTACCTCTCATAGGAGCTTGATTTTGTGGCAGAGATCTGCGAGAATGTGAGCAACACATAACTCATGCTTTCGAAGTGTCTTAGTCTTGAGCGGCACTACTTTAGACTTTGAAGTCAACAGCGATATTTTATAACCTTCTGCAGTTATGCTACGAATCGACTCATCCCAATCTAACTTGCCAAAGTTCCTGCAATAGGATCTTTCCTCTAATTACAATAGGACTTAATAAGCCGAGCGGGTCAAACAGGTTCGTTATCACCGACAGTATGTTCTCATACCCATGACCCATGAGAGCAGTGTCAATTCGAAACTTTAAGGCATCTTCGCCTTAGTTGAGTCTGACTCCGAGATGGGTATAGATTTAACTGTGCTCTCAGATGCGGTAACGTCAGGTTTGTTTGACAACCACTTTGTCAATTCAAAATCTGCAGTTTGAAGAACCTGAGATACTTCAGACTCTTTGACACCAGCACCAGTCAACCTATCATCGACATAAAAGTCGAATCCAATAACTTTAGCAGCTCTAGAAGAAAGTTTGGAAGACTTACTTAACCTTCTTAAACACCGATTAGCCAAAAACGGGGCTGGTCCAGTACCATAATTTCCGTTGGAGGATTTCTACCGAAATCTGTTTGCTGAAAATATTTTGTTGCGTGCCACAAGTACGAAACCAGTTACAAAGGTCTCCGCAATAAGTACAGAACAAATTGGGCTGCGTCAAGATTTCTTTTCGTACTGATTTTATTGAGCATGGATCCGGGTTTATATACATGATTTACCTTCCTAGTTTAGATAAAATGGACAACATGGTTTATTATCAGTTTACAGCAATAATAGCCTAAAAAAGCAATTAAATCTACCAGATGGTGGGGCACGTCCATCGGCTGGGTGCATATGGTTTATGACCCGTTATCACATGCAGATGTGTACAGATCAGGACATCAGTTACATATTTATTTAGGTCAAAGTAGCTATCAGCAACGAACGAAATCGTACATACTCCTGGGAGCGTAAGAGGGGCGAGAGCGAAAGCTCGGAGAGCTAAGTGAACAGCGGCGACCTAAACAACAAATTAAAAAAAAAGGGTTTTGCTGTTTTTCTATTTATCAAAATATATCTTTGAGATATAGGTATTATTTACTATATCAGAATTACGTTTTTAGTTTTGTTAAATCCGGACATAGCTGCGATAGAAACGATACATTGTTTTTAGTAACATAGGGCATAGATATTTAAATGTATATTTTTAATAACTTTGAATTTGTGGTATCTAAAATTATTAATTTGCAAAAAAAAAACAAACCAAAACGGAAAGAATAAACGTCTGGATTGCTCAATTCAAATGCTCAATTGAATGAGATTCTATATTTAGACAAATTACTTAGAGGGCAAATTACTTAGGGGGCAACTTCGCCGAGAGTGAGACAGAACCTTATTGTGCATCCCCCTTTCGACTTAAACTAACTTACACTATACTTAAATTTTTTGACAAATTCATAACAACTTCATATTTGAGCCAACACCGGCGCCGTTGAACATCCATCGGGCTTCAACAGACTGGAAGCGGCGCCAACTTGTAAATGGTCCGCCGAAAAAGGCCTCCTCCGCTAGTCCTGACGTCGACGACCCAGACCATTCCGTCCTCCCATGCGTGCCTGGCGACTATTCTTCCGAGGAGCCATTGTTGGGGGGGCCACGATGACGAAATCTCACTCCAGGATGTTCGGCTGCTGCTGGTGCCCCTTGCCCCTTATTCGCAGGCCCAGGACATATTCCAGGGACCATCGCCGCTACAACGTTTGCCTTACTGACGAGATAAGCCGCCATTGCCGCAAGCAGCTGAGACCCTCTGGTCCGGGGTCCGGGGTCCCAGGGCCGCCTGTCAGTAGGTGCCCGGGAGTCAGCTTCTCTCCGTCGCTTGGGTCTGTGCTGATCGCTCTGTGCGATTGGCAAATTGGCATCCCCTTTTCGGCTTCGTCCTCTATCCTCGTTATCGCATTGGAGGACATCCTAGGCGCCCAACGAACCTTTGAAATGTCAATAAAAAGGATTCTGTGGTTAAATCTGAAACAACTTCTAGGTGAACTGCTTTGGACGCAAAACCATCGAAGAGCGCAATGCAGGATTTATACGGAGGCCTACCACTAATTTTCAATGTCGTATAGACAGGGCTACGAAAAACAAGGCTACATATAGCAAATGGGCGGAGAGTACGGAGACGATCTGCGCGTGAATTTCCCATAGCTTGTTTCATTAGTCAAGGCTTACACTTAAAGTAGTGTATGCATAATCGAACTATGTGACTGCAGACCTCCTGAGGGTTTACGCTGCTGAAGGACCAACATGAAAATTTGGAATGGTAAAGATGCCGAACATAACTCTGCACAAATTGGGATCGTTTTGTTAACAATAATAGAAACATGGCATGGTATGATATAAAGAAAAGAAAAGTAACACCAAGTCCCTTTGTCTTCATGGATTAATGGATGAATGGATTCATTCTCTAAAGACTTGGGGCAACTCTGGATCCGTGCTTCTGTTAATCTCGTCAATTTAGTTTTTTCAATACAACAACGACCACATGGTAGCAATACATCAAACGCTGCAGAAACTTATGCGCTCTCAAAATCTCCAAAATCTAAAAATCCTTCAGAAATCTTCTTAGATGGTTTCGTTAAAATTATGTTTCTGGAATGAGAACGGAATTTCACAGCACAAATACAAGCTCTCGCCGTTCCTAGATCAGTATGACATTGACACCATGCTTATATCAGAGACTCACCTACCAAACAAAAACTATTTTCACCTTAATGGCTATACATTTTTAGAAAAACAAACCATCCTGATGGCAAGTCTCATGGCGGTAGTGGCATACTGATCAAGAAACGCATCATGCACTATGAGTTGCCATCATTTGCAAAAGCCTGTATACAAGCTACATCAATACACATAGATACCAGAAGCGGTTTCTTAAAATTATCCGCTGTATACGGGAACGGGCTTCTCGGCTTCTCCTTTTTGTCTTTGCGCACGGCACTATACTAGGGTCCAAAGTCCGCCGCCTTCCACCGTTACTCCATCTCTCCAAACTCTCTCTCTCCCCGTCCTCTCCAAACTCTCACCAGCTGAATTCTCCACAGCCTCCTGTCCCTGGATCTGTCACAGCCGGTCACACCAGACGCCTACACAGTTTCTACCTGACGGTTCAGGCATACGCCGGAAGGCCGCCAATGCAGTCCCTGGGGCAGGACGCTAGGCTGAAGACGAAAGCGTCTGGTGGTGAACTACTGTGCTCAACAACTCTAAGTCCCGAACGTCTTGATGTAGCGATCTTGCTCCTTGTTGACTCGGCGCGGCTCTGCTTCCTCCTGATGTTGACTTGACTTGTGTTGTTCACTGATATGCTGCTTGTCTACTGATCTTGCTGGATTGACTCCTTGTGATCGACTGATCCCGCTTCCTGCGCTCGGCCTGCTTATGTAGGCCGGCGTGTTCCGTTAATTCTCGGCTTCTCTTTTTTTTGTTTTTGCGCACGTCACTATACTAGGGTCGAAAGTCCGCCGCCTTCCACCGTTACTCCTTCTCTCTAAACTCTCTCTCTCTCCTCGTTCTCTCCAAACTCTCACCAGCTGCATTCTCTAAACTCTCTTCTCTTTTTCTTCAAACTCTCTCCAGCTGTATTCTCCAAACTCCCTCCAGCTATATTCTCCAAACTTTCTATTATTTGCGAGGAGTTATTTAACTGCAGAGATCTGCGAGAAGGTGAGCAGCACCACTAACCATACAACATATAGACTGGTCATTTCATACAAGCAATATGGACACTCAAAAATCTTTGCGGGAGGCCCCAGAGCTGTTGGCGGCAGGCCCCGGACACTTCGTGTGCCTTCGGGTTTTTTCGCTCTCATTCTTATTCTCATTTTGACGCTCGCCCGCTCATTGCGCGAGTTCGGTCGTTCAGCCGCAGAGACGCGCATTTTGAAGAAGGTTCTTCTGCGCTTAAATTGTATGTATGTATGCGTGTTCATGCATTCTCATACAGGGGAGCATGTGTGCAATCATTTCATTTCGATGCAGCAAGACATATTTTGTCTTTTGCTACTTTTCAGACTTGGTACCCTAACAATATGAGCATATTCACTATTGGGTTAATGATAAAAATAAAAATATTTTATGTTATAGTATATTTTTTAATATTTCAGCATAAATTTCATTTTGGTTTACAAATTCATATCAGTGGTAGCAGTAAAATGTTTTTCTTATATGCATGTATTCCGATAAATAGCAATCAATCTACTGAGATACGTACAGGGCATATCGCAGTCGGTGACACTTAAAACACTTTTAAGTGGTTCAGAAAACTTTAAACCAAATCAGCTTTGGTTGTTTGAAACTGACAGTGGCAATAGTTGAAACACCCAAAAGATTTGCGGAAAAGGATGTGGAGGGATTTCTAAAAGCCGAGTTGGACGAACTGGAAGGAATAAAGGGAACATCCAACGTGGCCGTACATAGGATCACCATGAAGGACGACCAACCAGTCAAACAGCGGTACTACCCTAAAAATCCAAAAATGCAGGGTGAGATAAATGCTAAGGTAGACGAGCTGCTGGAAAAAGGATGTATCGAGCCGTTCAGGAGTCCCTACAGATCACCAATAGTCATGGTGAGGAAGAAGACTGGAAAGTGGAGGCTGTGTGTGGATTTCCGGCAAATAAACGCGAGGTCCGTAAAGGACGCATACCCGATGCCGATGATAAATTACATCCTGGACCAGCTACGGGAGGCGAAGTACATCAGCAGTCTCGACTTAAAGGACGGTAACTGGGAGATCCCCTTGGAGGCAGACAGCAGGCAGTACACGGCGTTTACTGTACCAGGGAAGGGCCTGTTCCAATAGAAGGTGATGCCATTTGTCCTACACTCCGCGTCGGCAGCATTCCATTGGATCAGGTAATTGGACGACATCAGAACGACATTATCGTCATCGGACGAACGCTAGAAGAGCATATGGAAAACCTGAAGGAAGTGTTTAGGAGACTATGTGCTGCCAACCTGAAAGTAAATGCGGAAAAATGCAAGTTTTTTAGAAAGGAACTGCAATACTTGGGGCATCGCATAACAGACCAAGGCATCGGAACAGATCCAGAAAAAGTGTCGGCAATCGCCTTAATAAAATCCCCGGCCAACGTTAAAGAGTTGCGACAATACTTGGGAGTGGCATCGTGGTACAGGCGTTTTGTGCCAGATTTTGCAACGTTGGTGCCTGCTCCGAAAAAGCACGAATTGGGAGTGGACAGAGGCCCATCAACAGGCGTTTAAAGCTGTCAAGGCCAGGCTAATCGCAGACCCAATCTTAGCATGCCCAGATTTCACAAAGACGTTTGTGCTGCAGACCGACGCCAGCGATTACGGGCTCGGTGCTATTCTCATACAGAATTCCGACCAAAGCGAGAGGTTGATCTCGAATTCCAGTAGGTCTCTGAATGGATCGGAAAGAAATTTCTCAGCGACTGAGAAGGAATGCTTGGCTATTGTGTGAGCCATACGCAAGTTAAGGTCATACTTGGAGGGCTACCACTTCAAAGTGATCACGGATCATATGGCACTGAAGTGGTTGAATAGCATCGAGAGCCCAACCGGAAGAATCGAACGATGGGCGCAGGAACTGCAGCAATATGACTTTGAGATCGCGTACAAAAAGGGCCAGCTGAATATAGTAGCAGACGCACTATCACGACAGCCACTGCCAGAAACGTATCGACGGTTAAAAACACATGAACAGCACAAGGAAACCGGCGAGTGTAATTGGATAAGGGATATGCGGAGCAAGATATCCCAAAATCCCCAAAAATATCCAGACTACATGACGGAAGCCGACCAGCTATATCGCCACATACCGCACAGAGCGGGCAACGAGGATGTCACAACATGGAAGCCGTGGGTGCCAACGGGGTCCAGGCGGCGGGTAATGTCGGAGAACCACAACTCACCGACAGCTTGCCACATGGGCAGTCGGAAGACAATTGCCACAGTCGCAGCAAGATACCATTGGCCGGGAATGCTCTGCGACATAAGGAAATATGTGCAAAATGCTGATCCAAGTACCGGAAGAGCCGTGGGCCACTGTATGCGCAGATTTCGTCGGACCACTGCCCCGTTCCAAACACGGGAATTCTATGCTACCGGTGCTGGTAGATAGGTTCTCCAAGTGGACCGAAATGGTGCCAATGCGCAGGGCAACGACGGAAACTGTGGAAAAGGCGATCCGCGAGCGGATTCTCGCAAGATACGGCGTACCCAAGCTGCTGATTACAGAAAATGGCGTTCAGTTCACCAGCAGGGCGTTTAAAAAATTCCTGGGTAAATAAGGCGTCCGACACCAGTTCACGGCCCGACGGAGAGACGGAGAGAGCCAACAGGACGGTGAAAACGATGATCGCCCAGTTCACCGGGGCAGACCAAAGGGCTTGGGACGAAAAGTGGCCGGAACTGCAGTTGGCCGTGAATACGAGCGTGGCTGAATCCACGGGATATTCGCCCGCCTTTATTACGCAAGGAAGAGAGCTCAGGTTACCCAGCGCACTGTATGACGAAGGAACAATCGGCACGGGAAGGCAAACTCAAACTCCGGCTGAGAACGCACAGAAGCTGAAAGAAATCTTTGAGCTGGTGAGGCGAAATATGGAAAAGGCAGCGCAGGATCAGGCACCCCACTACAATCTACGTAGACGCCCATAGAAACCGAACATCGGTGACACAGTCCGGGCTAAGGAACACCATCTGTCCAAGGCTGCAGAAGGATTCGCCGCAAAATTGGCACCAAAGTATGACGGGCCTTTTAAGGCCAATTAAAACAACAATGCATTGGTGGCCAGAACCGAGGATCAAAGTCCGACTTAGCGGGGGCGCACTGTAAATCCAAAAAGAGGGAGAGGACGATAAACAGTATCGAACTCACACAGTTGCAATAGGAGCGCGAGAGCGGGAGAGGGAGGGTCATAGGATGCGGATACCGTTACCGGGTAACGCACACCAAAGAGAGGACCCGTTGGAGCCCCGTAGCAAGGGGGAGTACAAAGGCCGCCGCGGACAACGGAACCAGGAAACATCGGAAACCGAGGTTTCGTCAGCGCGCGAGCGCCAACCATCGACCTGTCCTCGTCGGAGGAGGAGGAGAAGGAAGACAAGGAGGACACCGGGACGGATACGGTGAGTCCGGAGGTCTCCTCGGACGAGGAGGACGAAAAGTATTCGCGCATCGGGCGGTGGCACGGGCAGCCGCCGCAGCCAGGGAGTCGAAGAAGCGGCTGGATGGGGCCGAGGCCGAGGAGGCGGCAATATGGGCACAGCCGGGCCCTCTGAAGCAGCCGCCGCCGCTGTCGCAGCCACCGCCACCACCGTCGCCGCCGCTGTCACAGTCACCGCCACCACCGTCGCCGCCACGGGCAGCACCACCGCCACCTCCATCCGAGGCATGTCGCCATGGAGCGGAGACGCCACCGCCTCCACCGCCGCAATGGGTGGCAACACCAACACCGTTGCCAGCAAAACGGCTCGGCGGAGAGCCGGTGGCCAGGGAGAAGGGGACCTGGGTGTGGCCGTCACCAGGAGAGCCAGCCGCACGGCCGCCCAAATATGCCAGGCTGTCGTCGTGTCCGGAGCCGCGGTCCCCACCAGCAAGGCCGTCGATAAGCCGACAACAATCGGCGGATGGCAGCCGCTGGGAGGAGGTGGCCGAGGAAGGGTGGCCGAGGAAGGGTGGCCGCCCAGGGTGGCAGCCGAAGCCAACAGGCAGCTAAGGAGATCCCGGATCAGCCGCTGGGCCAAACTGCTGGTAGTGGGTGGCGTCCGCTATCGTATCCGAGTAGCGGGCGGGGTGGTGAGGGTCCTGAAGGGCCAATAAAAGGCATTCGCGAGTCGAAACCGAAAATCTTGTGTTTATTTACATTTGGGAGCAATGGATTGCCGGACATAGGCAATAGGGACGGGGGCGCCGAGATAGGCGGTCGATCGATAGTTGCGATCGATGGGTTTTCAAATTGGTTATTTCTATGTTCGAAAATTCAAATGGCAACTTAAGACAACGAAGAGGCAACGACGATGGCAAACGAATTGGTAACTTTTAGTTTGGGGAAATGTCTGGGCGGGAAAATTCGAATTCCACGCAGGGAACTGTCTGGGGAAATGGGAACTGGCTGGGAACTGTCTGGGAACTGTCTGGGAACTGGGAACTGTCTGGGGAACTGGGAACAGTCTGGGGAACGGGGAACTGCCTGGGGAGCAGGGAAAAAGTCTGGGGAAATAATCTTTCAAGGAGCTGTATGGAAAAGTCTTTTAGGGAAACAGTCGCGGAAAAGTTTAAGTCTTTCAAGAAGCTGTACGAGTAAAGTCTTTTAGGAAAGCAGTCTGGGGAAAGGTTAAGTCTTTCGGGGAACTGTCTGGGAAACATCTAACACGCCAGTCAGGCGGGGAATTCGAGTAGTCTAAACATCAAGGGCGGGGAAAGTCACCACTTTCATTACGTTTCCGAAGGAAGAGGGAAATGTGAGGAGTCATAAACTCCTCACAAATCCCGATGCAGGAGATCGGCCTAGCAACAGCGGAGGAGGCGAGAAAGCCGGAGAAATGAAGGGCATCCAGGTCAAACGGGCAACATTCGGACCTTGGACCCTCAGTGAATTGTTGGACTTCGGACCCGCCTAAAGAGGACACACAGTGAATTAACGGTACGTCGTTGGACCTTGGACCCGCGCCCAGCAAGGGAAACGAGGTCATACGGTAAATTGGCGGACTTCGGACCTGCCTAAAGAGGACGCACCGTGAATTAACGATACTTCAGTGGACCTTGAACCCGAGGGTCCAACAGCGCCTATAAAAGGACGGCGCAAGCGCAGCACGGGACAGTACGAGTGCGAGAATCAGAGCGAGTGCGTGAACGCGGAATAAGTACAAATCGAAACCGAAGTGCCCAAGGATCAAGATCGCAAAGTCGAGACGCCGAACGACGACAAGTCTGCAAGGCTGAGGCTACAACGCTGAGATCCAACGGTGCTAGGTCGTGGTAAAATCAAACTTAGGGAGTCCTTGCGCGGTGTCCGGAAGCCAGTCGATAAAGGTGGCTAGTCGATAAGGCGAAACTTCGGTTCACCTGCTAGGCGATACACCTTGCCGGCCCCGATAGGGAAGCTCGCATAACATCCAGGGTTTTCGGTGGAGCCGTCCCGATCTCAGTCACCCGGAGCAGCAAGGCGAAGCAGCGCAGTAGCACGCGACGCAGCGGTAAGCCAGGAGCGACGCAGCAGAATAATAGCAATAAGGCTATATTTTAGAGAAACAATAAACCAGGACCAACCTAATCATTTCTGGCGATATGCTTTGGTCACGGGCGGTCACTCAATATAAATTTGGTGGAACAAACTCACAACCTCTCTGAGCTAGCCGCACGTTTACGTAGCGAGCAGAAACTAAAGAATTAGGTCGTTATACTGATGATTGCGATATATGGGGTCGTAATTGCAAACATACTGATTCCATCTTCAGTCAAAAATAGAACTGGTGTCAATCTATAGATGTCCAAAATCTGAGTAGACACCAAAGGCCATTTTACTTTGACGATAACATGCTCCTTTATGACGGTTCCCTCAGCTCTCATCATCTGGTGTGCCATTAAAATATTATCAGGAGAGACTGGAAGCGTTTGTCGGGCTTATTGTGTTAGGCCGAATATCTGTTAAAACGATCTCTGTTTCCATTCGTTGCAGACTAGAAGCTAATAGAAATAGTTGAGTCGCGAGTGTTATATACCATGAAAATTTATTAAATCTACTTGCAGTACCAGTAGTTTCTTCAGTATAATTCTCTATTGATTTTAACCGCTTGAAGTGTGAGATGTCATCCCTTTTAATGACATTTATTGTAGAGTCAATCAAAGACGTTTGATTTCTCACCAACGTAAGTAAATGCTTCTCATTAGCTTTAACCTCTGAGATCGTTACACCAAAAAGACTATTGGCAATATTTCCAACGATGTCCAACGGTGCTCTTTATTGACGTGACTTTAATCCCTTTTGATGACATTTATTGTAGAGTCAATCAAAGACGTTTGATTTCTCACCAACGTAAGTAAATGCTTCTCATTAGCTTTAACCTCTGAGATCGTTACACCAAAAAGACTATTGGCAATATTTCCAATGATGTCCAACGGTGCTCTTTATTGATGTGACTTTACGCATGTTTTCAGCTTGAAGATCCTCTTCGATGTGTTTAAACACATGCCTCCGTCTCGGGAAACTGTTAGCAATTTTTGTAATGCCCATTGAAAGGGTACTCATATCCTTCCAGTCGAAAATTGTAGTACACAATTAAAGTCCAATCCGTTTTAGCAAGTTGGCTCTTTCCAATCTTTTCAAAAATTATTCCTGGCTTTGAGGCAAATAGGGAAATGTTGATTGATTGTGCTGCTACTAAGGGTAGCAGAAGCAGCACAATTAATGTCATCGTCAGCGAAGGCAATGCTAAATTTTTGGGCTTCTTTGCTTTTCTTTCATCAGGTGGATTCTCACCTTCCTCTTCTTCAGCTGGATGCTTGTGGAGAGGCTCCTCCTCTGGGAATAGTAAGGCGATATGCTGAATATCTCATTTAAATATTCCCTTACTCGTTTTTACTTCTGCAACCCTGACAAAATTACTTTGCCATGAATTGCCTTAATTATTCGTCCCATTGGCCATTGCAGAAATGGAGTATTATCCTCTTTTATCAGCACTAAAGCTCCTTCCTTTACGTTTACCGAAGATATTCTCCATTTTTGGCGATGCTGAAGTTGTTGAAGATAGTCATTTGACCATTGAGTCCAAAACGCATGCTTTAATTTTGATACGGCTTGCCATTTCTGCCCCAATGATTGTGGTTGCTGAGATGGCTTACTGTCTGCCTGTGCGGTTAACGGTTCTCCAATAAGAAAGTGACCAGGGGTAAGTGCCGTAACATCATTTGGATCGCTTGACATCGGAACCAAGGGTCTTGAATTCATGATAGCTTCTATTTCCACTATCACAGTTTTTAATTCTTTCTAATTAGCTGTAGAAAAATTTTTGTAATAAATGTTTAGCTGATTTTACAGCCGCTTCCCAAAGTCTTCCAAAATGAGGTGCTCTTGGTGGAATAAACTTAAAATTGACGCCTTTATTGTTACTAGTCTCCACTATAGACTTTCTGGCCTTGTCTGAAAAGATAACCTCTTCCAATTCCTGAAGCTTATTCTTGGCACCAACAAAATTTTCAAATACTAGTTTTATTACAGGATCATTATATGGCAATAGTATGGGATGTTTTGCATCGCATGAAAGTTCAGATGCTTCCAATCTGCCTCCAACTCGAATGAGATCATCCTGATCCAAGAAGGGTTTTAACACGCTGAGATTGCTATTGCGTCCTACTTCACGTGATTTCTTTAAATCTATGATTTTAGCGCTAAAATTATTTTGCTGAATTAATCGAAGAACTATTATTCGAGATTGAATATTAGAATTCTTCAAATTTAACCGTTTCGTTTGTTTCTGATGATTTATTTTTAAAGCGCATGATGTAGGCAACAATTCTTAATAGCTTATCGAGCTTATCTCGTTGCAGCTATGACGATTTCCGGACATTCGTGGTGAATTGCATGCTGTTCTGATTTCTCAGCAACAAATAGTAGTGGCAATTTTGATGGTGGACCATACAAGAACAGTGGACCATAGAAGCAAAGACTTAAATTGTTGAATTTGGAACCAATTATTACTCTTGAGGCTATATCTGCAGCGTTGTTCTCTGATGCGACATGGCGCCATTCCCTTTGTAAAACTGATTCTTGGATAGTGGTCATTCTTGAGGCTATATCTGCAGCGTTGTTCTCTGATGCTACATGGCGCCATTCCCTTTGTAAAGATGATTCTTGGATTGTGGTGATTCTTGTAGCCACAAATTTGTCCTTTATTGTTTTTAAGCTATTTATCCAGGACAACACAATTTCAGAATCAGACCAAAAATACGTTGTAGTTCCTTTCAGTGATAATTGCTCCTTTATGGTAGCTGTTAATTGAGCACCTAAAACTGCTGCCTTCAATTCCGATCTCAGGAGTCTGATCGCATTTTCTGGGGCCAAACGCGACTTTGCACATAGTAGTTGTACAGTCACTCGTTTATCCTTGTGAACTGCACGAAGATAAATGGCTGCAGCATATGCATTTTCTGATGCGTCGACAAAAGTGTGTATCTCCTTGGATACCGGAATTTTTCAAATTGTACATTAGGAATTATATCATCTTTTTTCAATCCTTGAAAAAGATGATTATTATTTGCGCAACATTTTCTTAATGTGAATCCGTGAAGAATATAGTTAAGCTCTTTTTGAATTTGAAGCGCTTCAGGAATTGTATCGGCTCCGGTGATGCTGTCATCGACATAGAAATTAGAAAATTTTTAAGTGCAGAAGATCCAATATTCCAAGCATTTCGTTGCCATATATGGTGCAGACTTTGTGCCATATGTGACTGTTTTCAACCGATAATACTTGAGCCTTTCTGAAGGATCATTTCTCCATACGATCATTTTGTTTTGTTTTGTAATGTACAGGCAAATTTGGATAAATCGAAATGTACATTTTTTCAATGTCAGCGGTAAACACGTATTTATGCATTCTAAATCGAAGCAGTATTGACATTAAACTGTTTTGCACTGTAGGACCTTTGTGCAACAAATCGTTTAATGATCTCCCGGAAGATGTCACTGCAGATGCGTCGAATACAACTCTTAATTTGGTTGTCTGACTGTCGGGTTTAAGCACACAATGATACGGTATGAAGTAATGAGACTTCGGAAGATGTGTCTGGGGAAATTCCATCATATGTCCAAGAGTTTCATACTCCTTCATAAACTCTATGTAACTTTCTTTGATATCTTGATCCCTTTGCAATCGTTTCACTAGCGATAAAAACCGTCTCGTGGCTATGTCACGCCTCTCCGCCAGCGCTGATGTATGCTCCAAAAATAGTAGCTTTACAACAAATCTGCAGTCCTGCGCCTTCTGAATGTTTTGCAGAAAGTGATCTTCACACTGTTTTTCCACTGGTGAATAACATTTTGATTCTGGTTGAAAATTGTCCAGTTCTCAGAATTTGGCGAGTTGCTCGTCCACTTTTTCTCCTTCCGTAAGTACAGCACATACTGATGATGAAGGTGCTCTCTCCGAAATTTTACGGGCTACAATCCATCCAAGCTTGGAATTCTGTAGCTTGGGGAGTCCATTCTTCAAATTCATGCACTCAGCTTGCATTATATTGTAATAGTGCTCGGCTCCAAGAAGAATATCAACCTTTCCTGGTTTTCCAAATTGAGGGTCAACCAATGTAATATTTTTTGGTTATACGTAGATTGATCAGCGATTATGTGAGGCAAAACCATTTCTTTAAGCCCTGAACTAAAATCGCCCTGATTTGATTTTAGCTGCACATTGATCCTTGCATTGGAAGTGTGTGATTTTCCGCCAATGCCATTTATTTTAAGCATTGGATTTGTGGTTTTAAGCTCGAGCATTTTGATTGCTCTTTCGGATATGGCATTAATTTGGGATCCAGAGTCAAGCAATGCTTTAAATTCTGCTTTTTGACCATTGTTTCCTTGAATAATCACACGATCAGTCGCCAGGAAAATATAACTGGATTGTTTTCCACTCGCAGATGCCGCCGTGATGCTATCCACATGGTCAGGTTTTGTTTCTAAAAACAACAAGGTATTATGTTTTTTGTTGGACTTAAAGCAATCTCTCGTTGTGCATGTCCTCGACGGGTGATTTTGACTTAGACATTTAACACATAATTTTTGTTTTTGAACCTAGTTCAGACGTTCTGCTGGGGCTTTCTTAAAAAATGCATTGCATTTATATATGCTGTGATTCGGTTTCTTACAAAAGAAACAGTTAAATTGCATTTCGGCTCCAACTGATGCACATGTATTTGGCCTTTTGTTCTTCTCTGATCCAATGGCTACAAGAGTGAGAAACCGTTGTTCAAGGAAGGTTAAAAATTCGTATAAAGGCTGTATTTGCCTTGTATTTTCAACGGATTGCTCATATAACAAGTGATTTTGTCGATCGAGCTTCTTCATGAGAAGACAGAGTAGAAGTGGATCCCATTTCTCTGTCTCTATGCCGATGTTATTTAGAGATGATAATGTTTCTTTTACGTTATCATGCTACGATTTAATTGTTTTGGAATCATTTGTTATAATTGAATTAACGTATTGCTTAATACTCTTTTATTGTTGAAGCGTTCTTCAAGTGTTATCCAAACAGTTGAATAATTAGCTTCGGTTAATGATAAAAGGAGAATTAAACGTTCTGCCTCTCCATTAGCATTAGTTTTTAAATACCAAATCTTTTGTATTGTGGGTAACGTTGACTCATGAATCATTTTTTTGAATATATCATGAAACTGTTGCCATTTTAAATAATCCCCATCAAATTTGGGTACTGCTACCTTCGGAAAATGTAATGCAGTTGCTGGAGAAACATTTGTGGTCTCCTTCTTTAAGTATGTTTCTGTTTGTATTTTTATGACTGCATCTTCTGCTGCCATATATCTGCTGTCATCATATTCCTTTGGGTCTTTGAACTTCTTATAAATTTAGACATGAATATTTCTTATATCATTCCAGGACTGGGCAATGACGTGAGAAAAATTTTGATTGGCTTCATCTAGCTTCATTTTGTTCATGATGCGCTCTAAACTATCAAGCAACACCCTTTGTTCTCTGAACATCGATTCTATTTTTAGTATCCTCTGCTGTGGATGCAATGGATCCAACTTTTATGAGAGATAATTGCTTATTGAATTCAGTATTATAATCATCAACAAGTTTCCTAATTTTAATAAAGAATTCGTTTTTGAAATAATCATGTTCTAAAGTGGCTCCATTAAGAAAATTATTTATTTGTATTTCTCCGAAGTTAATAAACTTTCTCTATAGCAGGCTGGCTTAGTCTTCCTGTCGGCGGAGTCCTTTCTATAATTTCGAAGGTAATTCTGAATTTGCTCTCCTACTAAAAACTGTTCATTCAACAACTGATGAATGCTGTTCGGCGCCTTTTTTACTTTTCTTATATAATCCGTTCAAGAGGTATTTTTTGACCATGTGCCTCGACTCACACCGATGGGTTATATATATGTAAATTGGCTTTGAACAAATCGATCGGTTTGTTTGGTTCAAATCGCCTGGCTGATCAGAATCTCTCCTTATCCAACGCAGATCTTTATAAGGTTTAATCGCCAAGTTGATCGCACACCTAAAGTTGTTGGTTTTTACCGTCTTTTGGTCGCCTTGTTGACCGTTGAAGACTGTAAATTTATGCTGACTATCAATAGTTGAACACGCAAAAATGATCGCCTAGTTTACCAACAGTATTACTATTTTTGAAGTTTTTAACAAATTGGTCGCCAGGTTGACCAAATTTCTTCTTTTTTTTTTTAATATCACACTTGTGATTAATGATGCAGACTCAATTGGATTTTTATTTGAACAAAATATGCGGTTCAAAATTTTACCAAATTGACCTTTCGTTGATCAAACTATGATCGATGATGCGGGTTCAAATGGGAGTCCCAATTTGAACAATTGTTGCGGTTCAAAGTCGCGGGTCACGAAATGTAGGATTTCTACCGAAATCGTTTGCTGAAAATATTTTGTTGCGTGCCGCAAGTACAGAGACAGTGGCAAAGGTCGGCGCAATAAGTACAGCACAAATTGGGCTGCGGAGAAGTGAATACGTCAAGATTTCTTTTCGTACTGATTTTATTGAGCATAGATCCGGGCTTATATACATGATTTGGGTTTACAAGGATATTTACTTAGGTCTAGTTTAGATAAAATGGACAACATTGTTTATTATCAGTTTAAAGCAATAATAGCCTAAATAAGCAATTACATCTATAAGAAGGTCGGGTTAAAGTTTCCCAAGGGTTATGACAGATGGTGTGAAGGCACGTCCGTCGGCTGGGTGCATATGGTTTATGACCCGTTATGAGATGCATATGTGCACAGACCAGGACATCAGCTACATATTTATTTAGGTCAAAGTAGCAATCAGCAACGAACAAATTTCTCTATTTACAGTTGTGGTCGGCATCTGATTCAGCTGAAGGTTATTTCTAGGTTTTCCCCATTTCTTTATAAAATGAGTAATGACAATGATTATTATAAAAACTAATGCAATATAAATAGCAATATGATGATGTTCAATAGTCTCAAGATTATGTGGTAATTTAAAACTATTGGGAGGAAAGAGTTGCGCTTCTCGTTGATACAACTCTTTGTATTTAAGGTTTGGGTCTTCCTTCGAACTTGTAGAGGTAGATCTTGTTGAATTCATTCGTAGATTTTCAGTGAGTTCACCTTCTCCAAAGCGAGCATACGATGTATGTAATTCGCTTTCCAGCACATCTTGACTTGTAACTGTCATTACAGAATTTCGAATGGTGCATCGAGGTTTTGCAATCTTAAATCCTGAGCCCTTTAAATTTATATTAAAGGTTCCGTCTAAACAAACTGCAGATAATGTTAGCGGGGATCTTATTGTAAAGATCTATTGATTTTTGGCATGTGTTTTTAATCAGACAAAAGTTCTTTCTGCCTTTATTAAGTTGCAAGAAAAATCCGTTTTATTATGAAACATTTGCATTTCACAGTTTCCGAAGAAAACATTTCTTGTTTGTTATAACATATAAAATCATCTTTTGCTCTTTCTTGACAAGCCTTAAAATCAATTTCCGACATCTCAAAGTATTCATCTCGATGACTGTTGATTGCGATATATGGGGTCTTAATTGCAAACATACTGATTCCATCTTCAGTCAAAAATGGAATTGGTGTCAATCTATAGATGACCAAAATCTGAGTAGACACCAAAGTCAATTTTACTTTGATGATAACATGCTCCTCAGCTCTCATCATCTGGTATGCCATAAAAATATTATCAGGAGAGATTGGAAGCGTTTGCCCAGGATTCAAATGGTTGCGTATTTGTTCTAACTTTAATTGCCTTGGTGACAGCAACATCGGGCTTATTGTGTTATGTCGAATTTCTGTTAAAACGTTTACGATTTCTGCTTGCATTCGTTTCAGACTAGAAGCTAATAGAGATAGATGAGTCGCAAGTGTTATATACCATCAAAATTTATTAAATCTAATAATTCTCTATTGATTTTAACCGCTTGGAGTTTGAGATTTCATCCCTTTTAATGACATTGATTGTAGAGTCAATCAAAGACGTTTGATTTCTCAGCAACGTAATTAAATGCTTCTCATTAGCTTTAACCTCTGAGATCGTTTGCACCATTTCATCCGCAAACGTGGAGTCTAATAGACCAAAAAGACTATTGGCCATATTTCCAGCGTTGTCCAACGGTGCTCTCTGCTGACATGACTTTACTCTCAGCATGTTTTCAGATTGAAGATCCTCATCGATGTGTTTAAAATGCTGATACATGCTTGTACATGCCTTCGTTTCGGTAAACTGTTTGCATACGTGTACTCATGTCCTTCCAGTAAGGTCGCAAATTGTAGTACTCAATTAAAGTCCAATCCGTTTTAGCATGTTGGCTCTTTCCAATCTTTTCAATCAATTCAATAGCTTCAATTCAATGGCTCACTTTCTGCCTGTGCGGTTAACGGATATCCAATAAGAAAGTGACCAGGGGTTAGTGCCGTAACATCATTTGGATCGCTTGACAACGGAACCAAGGGTCTTGAATTCATGATAGCTTCTATTTCCACTATCACAGTTTCTTAGTGGTGGTAATTATTTGCTCTAATAATTTCGGCTTAATACTCTTTTATTGTTGAAGCGTTCTTCAAGTGTTATCCAAACAGTTGAATAATTAGCTTCGGTTAATGATAAAAGGAGAATTAAACGTTCTGCCTCTCCATTAGCATTAGTTTTTAAATACCAAATCTTTTGTATTGTGGGTAACGTTGACTCATGAATCATTTTTTTGAATATATCATGAAACTGTTGCCATTTTAAATAATCCCCATCAAATTTGGGTACTGCTACCTTCGGAAAATGTAATGCAGTTGCTGGAGAAACATTTGTGGTCTCCTTCTTTAAGTATGTTTCTGTTTGTATTTTTATGACTGCATCTTCTGCTGCCATATATCTGCTGTCATCATATTCCTTTGGGTCTTTGAACTTCTTATAAATTTAGACATGAATATTTCTTATATCATTCCAGGACTGGGCAATGACGTGAGAAAAATTTTGATTGGCTTCATCTAGCTTCATTTTGTTCATGATGCGCTCTAAACTATCAAGCAACACCCTTTGTTCTCTGAACATCGATTCTATTTTTAGTATCCTCTGCTGTGGATGCAATGGATCCAACTTTTATGAGAGATAATTGCTTATTGAATTCAGTATTATAATCATCAACAAGTTTCCTAATTTTAATAAAGAATTCGTTTTTGAAATAATCATGTTCTAAAGTGGCTCCATTAAGAAAATTATTTATTTGTATTTCTCCGAAGTTAATAAACTTTCTCTATAGCAGGCTGGCTTAGTCTTCCTGTCGGCGGAGTCCTTTCTATAATTTCGAAGGTAATTCTGAATTTGCTCTCCTACTAAAAACTGTTCATTCAACAACTGATGAATGCTGTTCGGCGCCTTTTTTACTTTTCTTATATAATCCGCTCAAGAGTATTTTTTGACCATGTGCCTCGACTCACACCGATGGGTTATATATATGTAAATTGGCTTTGAACAAATCGATCGGTTTGTTTGGTTCAAATCGCCTGGCTGATCAGAATCTCTCCTTATCCAACGCAGATCTTTATAAGGTTTAATCGCCAAGTTGATCGCACACCTAAAGTTGTTGGTTTTTACCGTCTTTTGGTCGCCTTGTTGACCGTTGAAGACTGTAAATTTATGCTGACTATCAATAGTTGAACACGCAAAAATGATCGCCTAGTTTACCAACAGTATTACTATTTTTGAAGTTTTTAACAAATTGGTCGCCAGGTTGACCAAATTTCTTCTTTTTTTTTTAATATCACACTTGTGATTAATGATGCAGACTCAATTGGATTTTTATTTGAACAAAATATGCGGTTCAAAATTTTACCAAATTGACCTTTCGTTGATCAAACTATGATCGATGATGCGGGTTCAAATGGGAGTCCCAATTTGAACAATTGTTGCGGTTCAAAGTCGCGGGTCACGAAATGTAGGATTTCTACCGAAATCGTTTGCTGAAAATATTTTGTTGCGTGCCGCAAGTACAGAGACAGTGGCAAAGGTCGGCGCAATAAGTACAGCACAAATTGGGCTGCGGAGAAGTGAATACGTCAAGATTTCTTTTCGTACTGATTTTATTGAGCATAGATCCGGGCTTATATACATGATTTGGGTTTACAAGGATATTTACTTAGGTCTAGTTTAGATAAAATGGACAACATTGTTTATTATCAGTTTAAAGCAATAATAGCCTAAATAAGCAATTACATCTATAAGAAGGTCGGGTTAAAGTTTCCCAAGGGTTATGACAGATGGTGTGAAGGCACGTCCGTCGGCTGGGTGCATATGGTTTATGACCCGTTATGAGATGCATATGTGCACAGACCAGGACATCAGCTACATATTTATTTAGGTCAAAGTAGCAATCAGCAACGAACAAATTTCTCTATTTACAGTTGTGGTCGGCATCTGATTCAGCTGAAGGTTATTTCTAGGTTTTCCCCATTTCTTTATAAAATGAGTAATGACAATGATTATTATAAAAACTAATGCAATATAAATAGCAATATGATGATGTTCAATAGTCTCAAGATTATGTGGTAATTTAAAACTATTGGGAGGAAAGAGTTGCGCTTCTCGTTGATACAACTCTTTGTATTTAAGGTTTGATCTTGTTGAATTCATTCGTAGATTTTCAGTGAGTTCACCTTCTCCAAAGCGAGCATACGATGTATGTAATTCGCTTTCCAGCACATCTTGACTTGTAACTGTCATTACAGAATTTCGAATGGTGCATCGAGGTTTTGCAATCTTAAATCCTGAGCCCTTTAAATTTATATTAAAGGTTCCGTCTAAACAAACTGCAGATAATGTTAGCGTGGATCTTATTGTAAAGATCCATTGATTTTTGGCATGTGTTTTTAATCAGACAAAAGTTCTTTCTGCCTTTATTAAGTTGCAAGAAAAATCCGTTTTATTATGAAACATTTGCATTTCACAGTTTCCGAAGAAAACATTTCTTGTTTGTTATAACATATAAAATCATCTTTTGCTCTTTCTTGACAAGCCTTAAAATCAATTTCCGACATCTCAAAGTATTCATCTCGATGACTGTTGATTGCGATATATGGGGTCTTAATTGCAAACATACTGATTCCATCTTCAGTCAAAAATGGAATTGGTGTCAATCTATAGATGACCAAAATCTGAGTAGACACCAAAGGCAATTTTACTTTGATGATAACATGCTCCTCAGCTCTCATCATCTGGTATGCCATAAAAATATTATCAGGAGAGATTGGAAGCGTTTGCCCAGGATTCAAATGGTTGCGTATTTGTTCTAACTTTAATTGCCTTGGTGACAGCAACATCGGGCTTATTGTGTTATGTCGAATTTCTGTTAAAACGTTTACGATTTCTGCTTGCATTCGTTTCAGACTAGAAGCTAATAGAGATAGATGAGTCGCAAGTGTTATATACCATCAAAATTTATTAAATCTAATAATTCTCTATTGATTTTAACCGCTTGGAGTTTGAGATTTCATCCCTTTTAATGACATTGATTGTAGAGTCAATCAAAGACGTTTGATTTCTCAGCAACGTAATTAAATGCTTCTCATTAGCTTTAACCTCTGAGATCGTTTGCACCATTTCATCCGCAAACGTGGAGTCTAATAGACCAAAAAGACTATTGGCCATATTTCCAGCGTTGTCCAACGGTGCTCTCTGCTGACATGACTTTACTATCAGCATGTTTTCAGATTGAAGATCCTCATCGATGTGTTTAAAATGCTGATACATGCTTGTACATGCCTTCGTTTCGGTAAACTGTTTGCATACGTGTACTCATGTCCTTCCAGTAAGGTCGCAAATTGTAGTACTCAATTAAAGTCCAATCCGTTTTAGCATGTTGGCTCTTTCCAATCTTTTCAATCAATTCAATAGCTTCAATTCAATGGCTCACTTTCTGCCTGTGCGGTTAACGGATATCCAATAAGAAAGTGACCAGGGGTTAGTGCCGTAACATCATTTGGATCGCTTGACAACGGAACCAAGGGTCTTGAATTCATGATAGCTTCTATTTCCACTATCACAGTTTCTTAGTGGTGGTAATTATTTGCTCTAATAATTTCGGCTTAATACTCTTTTATTGTTGAAGCGTTCTTCAAGTGTTATCCAAACAGTTGAATAATTAGCTTCGGTTAATGATAAAAGGAGAATTAAACGTTCTGCCTCTCCATTAGCATTAGTTTTTAAATACCAAATCTTTTGTATTGTGGGTAACGTTGACTCATGAATCATTTTTTTGAATATATCATGAAACTGTTGCCATTTTAAATAATCCCCATCAAATTTGGGTACTGCTACCTTCGGAAAATGTAATGCAGTTGCTGGAGAAACATTTGTGGTCTCCTTCTTTAAGTATGTTTCTGTTTGTATTTTTATGACTGCATCTTCTGCTGCCATATATCTGCTGTCATCATATTCCTTTGGGTCTTTGAACTTCTTATAAATTTAGACATGAATATTTCTTATATCATTCCAGGACTGGGCAATGACGTGAGAAAAATTTTGATTGGCTTCATCTAGCTTCATTTTGTTCATGATGCGCTCTAAACTATCAAGCAACACCCTTTGTTCTCTGAACATCGATTCTATTTTTAGTATCCTCTGCTGTGGATGCAATGGATCCAACTTTTATGAGAGATAATTGCTTATTGAATTCAGTATTATAATCATCAACAAGTTTCCTAATTTTAATAAAGAATTCGTTTTTGAAATAATCATGTTCTAAAGTGGCTCCATTAAGAAAATTATTTATTTGTATTTCTCCGAAGTTAATAAACTTTCTCTATAGCAGGCTGGCTTAGTCTTCCTGTCGGCGGAGTCCTTTCTATAATTTCGAAGGTAATTCTGAATTTGCTCTCCTACTAAAAACTGTTCATTCAACAACTGATGAATGCTGTTCGGCGCCTTTTTTACTTTTCTTATATAATCCGCTCAAGAGTATTTTTTGACCATGTGCCTCGACTCACACCGATGGGTTATATATATGTAAATTGGCTTTGAACAAATCGATCGGTTTGTTTGGTTCAAATCGCCTGGCTGATCAGAATCTCTCCTTATCCAACGCAGATCTTTATAAGGTTTAATCGCCAAGTTGATCGCACACCTAAAGTTGTTGGTTTTTACCGTCTTTTGGTCGCCTTGTTGACCGTTGAAGACTGTAAATTTATGCTGACTATCAATAGTTGAACACGCAAAAATGATCGCCTAGTTTACCAACAGTATTACTATTTTTGAAGTTTTTAACAAATTGGTCGCCAGGTTGACCAAATTTCTTCTTTTTTTTTTTTAATATCACACTTGTGATTAATGATGCAGACTCAATTGGATTTTTATTTGAACAAAATATGCGGTTCAAAATTTTACCAAATTGACCTTTCGTTGATCAAACTATGATCGATGATGCGGGTTCAAATGGGAGTCCCAATTTGAACAATTGTTGCGGTTCAAAGTCGCGGGTCACGAAATGTAGGATTTCTACCGAAATCGTTTGCTGAAAATATTTTGTTGCGTGCCGCAAGTACAGAGACAGTGGCAAAGGTCGGCGCAATAAGTACAGCACAAATTGGGCTGCGGAGAAGTGAATACGTCAAGATTTCTTTTCGTACTGATTTTATTGAGCATAGATCCGGGCTTATATACATGATTTGGGTTTACAAGGATATTTACTTAGGTCTAGTTTAGATAAAATGGACAACATTGTTTATTATCAGTTTAAAGCAATAATAGCCTAAATAAGCAATTACATCTATAAGAAGGTCGGGTTAAAGTTTCCCAAGGGTTATGACAGATGGTGTGAAGGCACGTCCGTCGGCTGGGTGCATATGGTTTATGACCCGTTATGAGATGCATATGTGCACAGACCAGGACATCAGCTACATATTTATTTAGGTCAAAGTAGCAATCAGCAACGAACAAATTTCTCTATTTACAGTTGTGGTCGGCATCTGATTCAGCTGAAGGTTATTTCTAGGTTTTCCCCATTTCTTTATAAAATGAGTAATGACAATGATTATTATAAAAACTAATGCAATATAAATAGCAATATGATGATGTTCAATAGTCTCAAGATTATGTGGTAATTTAAAACTATTGGGAGGAAAGAGTTGCGCTTCTCGTTGATACAACTCTTTGTATTTAAGGTTTGATCTTGTTGAATTCATTCGTAGATTTTCAGTGAGTTCACCTTCTCCAAAGCGAGCATACGATGTATGTAATTCGCTTTCCAGCACATCTTGACTTGTAACTGTCATTACAGAATTTCGAATGGTGCATCGAGGTTTTGCAATCTTAAATCCTGAGCCCTTTAAATTTATATTAAAGGTTCCGTCTAAACAAACTGCAGATAATGTTAGCGTGGATCTTATTGTAAAGATCCATTGATTTTTGGCATGTGTTTTTAATCAGACAAAAGTTCTTTCTGCCTTTATTAAGTTGCAAGAAAAATCCGTTTTATTATGAAACATTTGCATTTCACAGTTTCCGAAGAAAACATTTCTTGTTTGTTATAACATATAAAATCATCTTTTGCTCTTTCTTGACAAGCCTTAAAATCAATTTCCGACATCTCAAAGTATTCATCTCGATGACTGTTGATTGCGATATATGGGGTCTTAATTGCAAACATACTGATTCCATCTTCAGTCAAAAATGGAATTGGTGTCAATCTATAGATGACCAAAATCTGAGTAGACACCAAAGGCAATTTTACTTTGATGATAACATGCTCCTCAGCTCTCATCATCTGGTATGCCATAAAAATATTATCAGGAGAGATTGGAAGCGTTTGCCCAGGATTCAAATGGTTGCGTATTTGTTCTAACTTTAATTGCCTTGGTGACAGCAACATCGGGCTTATTGTGTTATGTCGAATTTCTGTTAAAACGTTTACGATTTCTGCTTGCATTCGTTTCAGACTAGAAGCTAATAGAGATAGATGAGTCGCAAGTGTTATATACCATCAAAATTTATTAAATCTAATAATTCTCTATTGATTTTAACCGCTTGGAGTTTGAGATTTCATCCCTTTTAATGACATTGATTGTAGAGTCAATCAAAGACGTTTGATTTCTCAGCAACGTAATTAAATGCTTCTCATTAGCTTTAACCTCTGAGATCGTTTGCACCATTTCATCCGCAAACGTGGAGTCTAATAGACCAAAAAGACTATTGGCCATATTTCCAGCGTTGTCCAACGGTGCTCTCTGCTGACATGACTTTACTATCAGCATGTTTTCAGATTGAAGATCCTCATCGATGTGTTTAAAATGCTGATACATGCTTGTACATGCCTTCGTTTCGGTAAACTGTTTGCATACGTGTACTCATGTCCTTCCAGTAAGGTCGCAAATTGTAGTACTCAATTAAAGTCCAATCCGTTTTAGCATGTTGGCTCTTTCCAATCTTTTCAATCAATTCAATAGCTTCAATTCAATGGCTCACTTTCTGCCTGTGCGGTTAACGGATATCCAATAAGAAAGTGACCAGGGGTTAGTGCCGTAACATCATTTGGATCGCTTGACAACGGAACCAAGGGTCTTGAATTCATGATAGCTTCTATTTCCACTATCACAGTTTCTTAGTGGTGGTAATTATTTGCTCTAATAATTTCGGCTTAGCTCTTGTGCATTTGACGCATTTTAAAATGACATTTCGAGCTATGGTTTTTGCCTTTATCGGCCAATATTTTTCCTTGATGGGCACCACAATGCATATTTTCTTTGTGGATTTTTTCATCATTATACTGATGGACGTTGATGCACTTCGAGCAGTACAAACAAGTGGCCCAACGACACCAAGCACGTGCTTGTTACGCTCGGATCCCTATTATCAATTTGGGCAAAAAAAGCGAGTTCGCGAGGAAAATACATAAATTAAATAGAGACAAGACACAAGTGAAAATAAAAGGCACAATTAAGAGTAAAGCAAATGAGTTAAAATATTAGTTTTTAATAACGGGATAGAAGTTGAAATGCAAATTAAATGTTGTTATAATTATTATATAGAACGCGAAAGGCATCGTGGCAAATTTAGAGGAATATAATTTCGTGTTAGTCAAACAGGAACATAGAAAGTTAGGCGGTTTACAAGTTCTGCGGAATCAGTATCACCTCTTATAAGATTTTGCATAAAAATAGTACCAAGCATTGTTCTACGATTTACAAGTGTAGGTAAATAAGGTAACAGTAATCTACTCTGGTAGGAAGGTAGCCTTACGTTTCGATACAGTTAAAATTACGAAGGGCAAATAGAAGAAATTTTGTATGTACCGACTCAATGCGGTCGATGTGCACTTGATATTGTGGACTCCAAAGGTAAATAATAATTTGGTCGTATAAGGGTCATCAAATTCTTTTGACCAACGCTTTATAAACCCAAGAACACTCATGGCTTTGTTAACAGTGGACATTATGTGGCAGTCAAATTTATGTTTAGGGTCCAGAAGAAAACCTAAATCGTTAACTGAATATATACGGTCGAGTGGTGTATTTTCAAGAAAGTAACTGATAAACGTAGGAGTAACCTTATAAAAAGTCATAAAGTTACATTTAAGGAATTTAAACTTTAAAAGGTTATACTAACACCATCGATAAAAACAATTAATATCTGTAAAAAATTAGAGATTTTTCTAATTATAAAGTTCCGAAAAAACTTGGCGGAGGCTAAATTATTAATTTCGAGAAACAAAAACGAAAAAAAGGTGTCGACGGCTCAAATCAATTTCAACGAATGCTTATATATTTTTCGACAAAGTACTTAGAGCCTAGCTTAACGAAGGTTGGCGAAGACGGGGCGACTTCGCCGAGAGCGAGAGAAAACTTTATTGTGCTCCCGCCTTCGCCCTAAACTAACTTACACTAAACTTCAAGTTTTTATTTTTTCAATAATTTCAAATTTCAATTTTGAGCGAACACCGGCCCCGTTGATCACCCATCGGGCTTCAACATAATGGAAGCGGCGCCAACTTATGAATGGCCCGCCGAAAAAGGCCTCCTCCACTAGTTCGCACGTCGACGACCCTGACAATGCCGTCCTCCCCTGCGTGCCTGGCGACTATTCTGCCGAGGAGCCATTGTTGGGGCGGCAGGTTGTCCTCGGCCACGAGGACGAGATCTCCCTCGCTGATGTTGGGCTGCTGCTGGTGCCACTTGCCCCGTATTTGGAGGCCCAGGACATATTCCCGGGACCATCGCCGCCAGAACGTTTGCCTGACTGACGAGACAAGCCGCCATCGCCGCAAGCAGTTGAGACCCTCCTGGTCCGGGGTCCGGAGTGCTGCTGTGGCGAGTAGCGGCCCGCCCGTCAGTAGGTGCCCGGGTGTCAGCGCCTCTTGGGTCGCTGCTGATTGCTCCGAGCGACCGGGAGTTCATCACCGCCTCGATTCCCACGAGGACTGTCCCCAGCTCTTCTGCGCTTAGGAGCGCGCTGCCCACCGCCCGTAGGAGTAGGTTCTTGGCAGTTTTGACACCTGCCTCCCATAGTCCGCCCATGTGCGGAGCCCGCGGTGGTGTGAAGACAAATTCGCATCCGCTTTTTGATGCGAATTCGCGTATCGCGTCGGCTTCGTCCTCTATCCTCTCTCGAAGGGCCCGGAAGTGGCGACTCGCTCCGACAAAGTTCGTCCCGTTGTCGCAATGGACGACTTGGGGACATCCTCGGCGCCCAATGAACCTTTGAAAAGCCAATAAAAAGGAATCTGTGGTTAAATCTGAAACAACTTCTAGATGAACCGCTTTGGACGCAAAACAAACGAAGAGCGCAATGTAGGACTTATACGGAGGCCTACCACGAATTTTCAATGTCGTATAGACATGGCCACAAAAATCGACGCCACATATAGCAAATGGGCGGAGAGCACGGAGACGATCTGCGGGTAAATTTCCCATAATTTGTGTCATTAGTCGAGGCTTACACTTAAAGCAGCGTATGCATGATCGAACTATCTGACTGCAGACCTCCTGAGCGTTTACGATCCAAATACGCTGTCGAAGGAGACTCACAAGGGCTCGTGGACCAACATGAAAATTGGAATGGTGAAGATGCCGAACATAGCTCTGCACAAATTGGGAGCGTTTTGTCAACAACAATGGAAACTTGGCATCGTATGATATAGGAGCATTAGCTAGTCGCCCCCCCACTCGCAACAAAGAAAAGTGACACCAAGTCCCCTTGTCTTCATGGATGAATGGATTCAATCGCTGAAGACTTGGGCTAACTCTGGATCCTTTACGAACTTTTTCTCTTTCTTCATGATACTCGTGCTTCTGTAATATCTCGACAATTTTTAGAAAAGCTTCATTATATTCAGTCGGCGACAAAGTTTTTTCAAATACCATACTTTTGTCTTTGCATTTTCTTATGAAGCGGAACATATAAACGAATACCCGAAGCAGTTTAAGGTGTGACGAAAATCCCTCAATGACATCTACCAAATCCAAATTTCTTACAGCAGCGGTCAGTCCGACCGCAGTCTTCCTCGATTCTTGTAGTAGGACTTCTTCATCTAGTTCAAAGTGTGCATTCTGGGGCCAGTTTGCATCTTCCTCTTTTAAAAACGCAGGTCCAGTAAACCATATTGACTGTATAATTTCGTCGACGTCACAACCTCTTGATACAATATCTGCTGGGTTTTGTTTCGTTGGAACATGCCGCCACGTAGCTTCACCTGACCACTCTTGAATCTCCGCTACTCTATTCGATACGAATGTGGATAGTGAAGATGGATGAGACCGGATCCAATGAAGCGTAACTTCAGAATCCGACCAATAAACAATCCGTTCGATAGGTCCTTTAATAGGGGCTTGATTCTGTGGCAGAGATCTGCGAGAAGGTGAGCGGCACATAACTCAAGCCTTGGGAGTGTTTTAGTCTTGAGCGGCGCTACTTTAGACTTTGAAGTCAACAGCGATATTTTATAACCTTCTGCAGTTTTGCTACGAATGTAGACGCAAGCTCCATAGGCTCTTAAAGATGCGTCAGCAAAGGCATGTAATTGGACCGGTGACATCGGATCGGTATGCACAAGCCGGGGAATAGATATTTCCTCTAATTTAGACAATGTAATTTTTATCATATTCCAAGCTGTTTCCAAATGAATAGGAATCGACTCATCCCAATCTAACTTATTAAGCCAAAGTTCCTGCAATAGGATCTTTCCTCTAATTACAATAGGACTTAATAAGCCGAGGGGGTCAAAAAGCTTCGATGTCACCGATAGTATGTTCCGTTTTGTCGCTCGGAGACCCATGACAGCAGTGTCAATTTGAAATTTGAAGGCATCTTCGTTAGGCAACCACGATATTCCTAACGCCTTAGTTGACTCTGAGTCCGAGATGGGTATGGATTTAACTGTGCTCTCAGATGCGGTAACGTCAGGTGAGTTTGAAAACCACTTTGTCAATTCAAAACCTGCAGTTTGAAGAACCTGAGATACTTCAGACTTAATAGTCTTTAACTCCTCTACGCATGCAGCACCAGTCAACATATCATCGACATAAAAGTCGGATCCAATAACCTTAGCAGCTCTAGGAAAAGAAACTTTGGCAGACTCACTTAACCTTTTTAAACACCGAATAGCCAAAAACGGGGCTGGTCCAGTACCATGTGTTACGGTGTTGAGCTTGTATAATCTCAAGGACTCAGAGGGGTCTCTTCTCCACACTATAAGTTGAAACTGCCTATCTGCTTCATTCACCATCACTTGGCGATACATTTTCTTTACATCGGCGGTCAAGGCAAACCTATGCAGCCGGAAGCGCAGTAACGTTGAGTACAACTCATCTTGGATTGTCGGCCCAACCATCAAAATGTCATTTAGAGACTTCTGAGTTGACGATTTACAAGACGCATCGAAAACGACACGTAACTTGGTTGACGTACTTTGGGGTCTCAGAACACATTGATGTAGGATAACATAATGTGGAGCAGAAGGAAGTTTATCTGTAAGAGACATATGACCTAAAGAAAGGTACTCCTCCATAAATTCTAGGTACATTTCCTTCATCTCAGGGTCTCGAGACAGCCTTCTTTCAAGCGACAAAAACCGCCGTTTTGCAACTTCAAAAGAGTTGCCTAACTCATTTGGATCCGATTTAAACGGCAGTCTTACTTCAAACCGACCTGATGGCAAAACCTGAGTAGTCTTCCGGTAGTGTTCTTCACATAACTCTTGCTCAGGTGACAGAATTTTCTTTAGAGATGGCATTTCTTCCAGTGACCAAAACTTCTGTAGTGTGCTGTCAATAGACACTAAAATCTCTTCACTACAACTGAAACTTTTCACAACTTCTGTAGGGGAAGATGCCTTATATCTACCCGATACAACCCAGCCGAAGAGGGTTTTCTGCAGAGTTGGAAAGTCAGGACCTTGTCTAATTTGTCCAACAGCTAATAATTCGAAAAATGATTCTGCTCCTATTAACATATCTATTCTTTGTGGCTTGTAGAAATAGGGGTCTGCTAGTGGTAGGTTCTTTGGAATTTTCCAGTCATTGATATTGACCGACTGGTCAGGATGATATCCTGATATTGATTTCAAAATCCAAAAATCGAAGGAGAACTCACTACCATTTATACGCGACTTCACCATTGTGTGTACCTTTTTCTTAACTTGAGAATTGGACTCGCCAATACCAAGTAAGTTTATACACGACTCCTCTTTACGGATCTGTAAGCGGTGAGCAAGGTCCTCTGTTATAAAATTCGTTTGGGACCCAGAGTCAAGAAGTGCTCGGGCCCAAATATATTCACCGTTTTTAGTTCTTACACTTACGATCGACGTGGCTAAAATCACTCTGTCCAATGATGTCGCATGCATACCATGTGACGTGGAAGGCTGATCTTGATTTAAAGAGGGAGAAAGAATCTCTTGGGGTGGTGGCAACGCTAAACTATTTTCGGACACTGTATACCAATGCAGTAAAACGTGATGCGAGCGGCCACAAACTCGACATTTATTAAATTTGCATTTTGAAACAGTGTGACCCTTTCGCATACAATTGATGCATAAGGAAGCAGATTTTACAAAGTCAAACCTTTGCATTACCGAAAGGCGACCAAACGGACCACAGTTCGCTAGGATATGGTCTCCTGCATTGCAATAGCTACAACTTTGCTGGGATTTACTGTTGGACGAAGAACAAGAAAATGAGCTGCGATTATGTGGCTTGCTCGACATAACTTTATCTTGCATTGGTTTCGTCGATTCTTCAGCGGATAAATGCTGGTATCGGCGGTTTAACATTTTTTCAAAATCGGACCAAAGCGGTAACCTTTCATAATCTAATTGTTCTTCCCATTTTTGTTTGGTCACTGGGTCTACACTGTTCAAAACAAGATAGATCAACATTGCATTTGAAATCTTGGTGTCGTCTCCTATCGATAACAAAGAACCGTATATAGATGATACGGTGTCGATAATATTTCTTAAAGACGAAGCTGACTGTTGCGTTATTTTCGGAAGACTAAACAATGTTGAAATATTGTTCATAAAAATTAAACATTCGTTATCATACACTTTTTTCAGGCTGATCATAGCCTTTTCATAATTGCTCTCGGTGACTTGGTAGGCCTTAATAGTTCTCAACGCTTCACCAGAAAGACAAGAAATTAAGTGATTGAATTTTTCTATAACGGGAATGCTGTCGTCTTGATGAACAAGAGTTTTGTTGTAATTTGGAGTATTATTTACAAAGTAACAAACTGGTCACATCACTCACACTAAAAGACTTCGACTTTGTATTTCACCGTGAAAAGAAGAGACACGGCTTATTAGAAAATATAGTTATAATTTCCTATGAACTTAACGTTCATTCGTTGCGTCATTATTTCGGAACAGATTTACTGGGGGGTAATCCACGCAAGGAATTCCACAAATTCTCACAGGTTATGGGCCCAGACTAACCAAGAGAACCCAGGAAGTTTTTCTAAATCTTGTACGGACGAACCAAGTCGCGAAATCAAAAATGTCGGGTGCGTTCATCAAGATCGAGGCGCTTAACGCAGAAAACTACGATACGTGGAAATTAAAGATGCGTGCCGTATTAGTGAAAAACGATTTATGGCAGTATGTAAGCGGTACACAAGAATGCCCGTCTGAAGAAGACAAGAAGGTGGCATGGTGGCGGCAAGATGAAAAGGCCCGAGCGGACATAATATTCTCCATTTGCGCGTCCGAATTGCCACTACTGGACGGTTGTGAAACCTCACATGCTTGTTGGCTAAGACTTCAGGAGCAGTTTCAATCAAGAGGCCCCGTGCGAAAAGCTGGCCTATTGAAACGGATCGCGCTATCACGAATGTCTGAGGATGGAGATGTACGCCAACATATCCATGATTTCTTCGACGCCGTGGCCAAACTCAAGGAAATTGGAGTTGAAATAGGTGACGATCTGTTAGCAATACTATTGCTATACAGTTTACCGGAATCGTACGAAACATTTCGGTGCGCAATGGAATCCAGAGACGACTTGCCAGGTCCAAGTGTACTTCGTGTCAAAATTCTAGAAGAATCCAGTGCGCGTAAGACAAAAAGCGAACGAGACGATCAAAGCGCAATGTACGCGAGCCGGCATAAGTACAGCAAGCAGAAGTACAGCTATGCGAAGGAAACGGCACCAAAGGAGAACAGAAAATGTTTCGCCTGTAATAAAATTGGGCATCTAGCGCGGAACTGCACGTGGAGACGAAACACTAGACAGAGTGAGAAGTGCGACGAAAAAGGGAATATGGCCACAACGCTAAATATTGCAGAAGAGGCAAACGGCGCAGCAGCCCTAGGCAGTATGTGGTGTATTGATAGTGGGTGCACATCTCATATGAGTTCGAACGCGAGACTATTTAAAAATATAGAGAACACTGATAAAAAGCTGCATTTGGCAAATAAGGAAACAACCCAAGTAAACGGAGTCGGCGATATAAACGTGCAAATCAGAACAAACGAAGTAAAACGTGAGAGCGAAGTAACACTGAGAGAAGTTCTGTATGTGTCTGATCTACGCCAAAATTTATTATCTGTGTCGAAAATGACAGACAAAGGTTTTGAGGTGCATTTTCGGAAAAATTGTGCAGTCGTTTTAAACAACGGGAAAGAATGGTTAATTGCTTAACGTTTTGGAGATCTTTACTATTTGGACACGAAGGCGCATCAGGCAAATCAGGCCATGACAGAAAATCAAAACAATTTCGATTTGTGGCATCGCAGAATGGGTCACCTAAATAGAGGTGATCTAATAAGTATGGCAAGATCAGGAAAAGTGCATGGTTTGGAGCTTGGTGAGAACTTAAACCCATCCGAGTGTGATGTCTGTATCAGTGAAAAACAAACAGCGTCTTCATACAAACGGGCGGAAGATAAGAGAACCAGCTGTTTATTAGAAATTGTACATAGCGATGTATGCGGTCCAATGCGAACCAAATCCAATGGTGGCCGCAAATATTTCGTCACCTTTATAGATGATTACAGCCACTATTGTGAGACACATTTTCTTAAGCAGAAATCTGATGTATTCGAGGTTTTCAAGGCCTATAAAGCCTCGGCGGAAAACTTTACAGGTAGGAAGATTAAGGCTCTTCAATCGGACAACGGCACCGAGTATTGCAATAAGGCAATGGAGAATTTTTTAAAGACACATGGAATAAGGAGACGACTAACTACACCGCACACGCCGCAACAAAATGGGATTGCGGAGCGGCACAACCGTACGTTAATCGAAATGGCCCGATGCATGATGAGGCAGTCTGGGGCGCCGCCATCGTTTTGGGCAGAAGCGGTAAACACGGCAAGCTACATCCGAAACAGATGTCCGACAAAGGCTTTAGATGGCGGAATTCCTTATACCCAGTGGACAGGTAAAATACCGACTGTATGGCATCTGCGTATTTTCGGTACAAAAGCATATGCACTTGTTAAAGGCAAAAATCAAGGCAAGTTCGAATCAAGGTCTGAAGAGTGCATTCTGGTTGGATATGACTTAGAGTCCAAAGCGTATCGTTTGTATTCGCCGAAGAGGCGAGTGACTTTCGTAAGCAAAGACGTTAAATTTTTGAATATTCCAGGATTTAACAGCGTTTACTCCGAGTTCTACGATGACGAGCAAGAAATCAGCGTTGAAATCCAAACAAACCAAGAAGCCGATCTAAGTCATCCGGAAGACCACGATGATTATTCATCAAGCGACGAAATGTTGCAACCAAATGCGCCGAAACATGGTAGAGGACGTCCCAAAATAGAAAGAAATGGAAAACCCGGTAGACCGCGGAAAATGTATCATCCAACGCAGAAAGAAATAGTTAAAGATGCCGATTTGCCACCGAAAGACGCATTTGAGGAATGCGAAAGTGCTTACGTAGCCATCACGGATGATCCGGAAACCCTTGACGAAGCGAAGAGCTCCGTTGATTCTATCGGCTGGTCCCAGGCAATAGAGGACGAATACATGGCCCACATTATCAACAAAACGTGGGAGATAGTTGAACGGCCAAGTGACAGAAAGGTTATCGGAAACAAATTAGTGTTTCGAACCAAGGACGATGGCTCCAATACAGGAAAGAAGAAAGTTCGACTTGTAGCCAAAGGCTGCTCTCAGCGTCCTGGAGAGGATTTTCAGGAATCATTTTCCCCGGTGGTGCGATCTACGTCAATAAGGGTATTGACAGCTCTAGCAGCAGAATTTGACATGCAAATCCATCAGATGGACGTCGTCACTGCTTACCTCAACGGCGAGCTAGAAGAAAAGGTGTACATGAGTGTTCCCGATGACTTCATGGAATTTGCGCGGCGATTAAAAGCAGGTGAACCCATCGGATCCAAACAGATTGCAGCTGATCCCAAAATTGTGGCTATGGCAAATGAGATGACCGCAGGAGAAAAGAGAGCCAAAAATCCCACATGCCTAATCAAAAAGGCGCTGATTACGGCAATCAGGTTTGCGCTGGTACTGCAAGCTCACCGAAAAACTTAAAGAAATTGGATGCGATCCAACGAAACAGGATCCATGCTTTTTCGCAAAGAGAGAAGGGCAGAAAATGTTGTTTATCACTATTTATGTCGACGATTTATTGTTAGCCACTAATCATCCAAAATGGCTTATTCAAGTGAAAGATCATTTAAGCAAGGCGTTTGGCGATCGGCGCTCATACTCAGGCCAGGCGTTCATCCTAGCAGGTGCGGCTGTGAGCTGGGAGGCACGCAAGCAAAGGACCGTGGCACTATCCAGCACGGAGTCTGAATATCTGGCAATGTCTAGCGCAGCCAAGGAAGCTGTGTATTTAATGGCACTTCTAAATAGTCTTGGCTGGACCTGCGAGACTGTCAAAATTTTTAACGACAACCAAAGCGCTCAGAGATTGGTCAAAGGTTTCGGTTTCCATCCACGCACGAAACACATAGACGTACGTCATCATTTTATACAGGATATGTACAAGAGTGGTGACATCGATATACAGTATATGCAAACCGATAAGATGCCAGCTGATATCATGACCAAAGGGCTTAATAGTTTAAAGCATTCGAATTGTACTTCTTGGCTAGGCATCACTTACATCAATTAATTTATATTTGGTTACTTTGAGGGCGCGTGTTGTAATTTGGAGTATTATTTACAAAGTAACAAACTGGTCACATCACTCACACTAAAAGACTTCGACTTTGTATTTCACCGTGAAAAGAAGAGACACGGCTTATTAGAAAATATAGTTATAATTTCCTATGAACTTAACGTTCATTCGTTGCGTCATTATTTCGGAACAGATTTACTGGGGGGTAATCCACGCAAGGAATTCCACAAATTCTCACAAGTTTCGAAAAGGCTAATGAAATTCTTAAACTCCGAATATTTGCCACTGAATTTCGGCAATGCCAAATTCGGAAGTCGAGCTCGAGTTGGGGCTACAGAAGCTTATCCAATTATTTTGGTTTCGCTTGCCGTCTTCAAGGCTGAGATAAGCGACATTATTTTTGCCTTGGTTATTATTGAAAGCTCTTCCAACTCTTCTCCGAACTCATCGCCATCATCTAAATCTTCGATCTGTTCTTGTATTTGAGTTGCCTTAATAATAGAAGCATTTAAAATCTCTAGCCGACAAGTTAGTTCTACTTCTTGGATCGGAATCTGGCCGGCTTCTACTCGATCATTTAATCGGCGGATGCTCATCACTGGTTTTTTGAGCTTATTTTTAAGATCCGCAAGAAGTTCAAGAGATTTTGGCTTATCTGGACTCATTTTAATTTATTTTTTATTTGTATATATAAACCACGAAAATAAATAAATATATATATATAAATAAATTATTTATCCAAGAATAATAATTAATAAAATAAATAAGTTTTAAAAGAGGATAATTGTTCAATTAGAACGACGACAAATTGTTAAATAAATTTTCGAAACAAAATACTAAGAGTAAATAACAATTTAATTTAATTATTAAATTTGTTCGAAAAAATTATTTTAATAATTATCCACAACGAAAACGACGAAAAAAAAATATTAAATTGAATATCGAGCCACGAGGTATCAAAAGGTATTAATGACGGCAAAAATCAGTATACCCGTCCGAATGCAGGGTAGCGCGTCACTTTGATCTTCAGCGCGCCAAACTAAAAGTCCAACAACAATTACAACGATGCTAACGGCAGACAAGCGAAGCGAAAAGGGAAAACGAAAAAGTTAACCGCTGCAGCTGCTTGTATATGAGGACTTATGTATTGGTTATATATAGCGGCTGGAATAATTTTATCAACTATTAATTTTCGAGTTTCAATAAATAAATTGGGGGCGACAGTGATTGCAATAATATAACACAATTATGTAAATGTTGCGTCCAACGGAGGTTCAAATAGGTTATAATGTGTATGTGTATATGTATGTGTATATAATAAATTTTAATATAATTTTTTATTTTTATTTATTATAAATAAATGCATGCACAACTAGCTCTACTATATCGATACGTCTGTGCCAAGAATTGAAAGCGAGGTGCAATTTTTCAGCACAAGACAATAAACAATTAAATTGCTTTTCTTATAAACTCAAGCTTTCAATTTTTTGCGCAAATACCTCAGGTTCTGCTTTAGGGTCTTTCAATCCAGCTGCCACTTTCCTTTTACACATTGAGCAGTCGCAGGGCATCCCTCTGGCAGCAGTTCTTTTGTGGCGAACAGGGTATTTCGCGATCGGCACGATATTTTAAGCAGGAGCTGCTGTGTATTTTTTGTCCACACCGACACGCCGCGGGCAACAAAAACACTATGTATATATGTAATTGAGAGCTTTGAACTCCACTTGCACTTGCACTTTATTTTTTAGTTTACGTGTCACTGTCACTAGTTTCCAAATTAATAATTAAAAAATTAATAACTTTAACGTCCACCCGGGGGCGCCATGAAAAATTAGAGATTTTTCTAATTATAAAGTTCCGAAAAAACTTGGCGGAGGCTAAATTATTAATTTCGAGAAACGAAAACGAAAAAAAGGTGTCGACGGCTCAAATCAATTTCAACGAATGCTTATATATTTTTCGACAAAGTACTTAGAGCCTAGCTTAACGAAGGTTGGTGAAGACGGGGCGACTTCGCCGAGAGCGAGAGAAAACTTTATTGTGCTCCCGCCTTCGCCCTAAACTAACTTACACTAAATTTCAAGTTTTTATTTTTTCAATAATTTCAAATTTCAATTTTGAGCGAACAATCTGACTGTTAGTTGAATCCCGACGCTATATCATTATATGATTAACAAAGCTTAACACGTGTTATGATAGAGGGAAGATCGTTGATAAACAAAGTAAAAAGCAAAGGGCCCAGATGACTTCCCTGAGGCACTCCAGATGTCACGTAGATCAATTTTGAAACAGCATTCTTGAATATAACCCTCTGAGTCCTACCATAACTTGAAATCCAAGTTAATAGATTACCAAGAAACCCAAGCAGATCTAATTTGAATAAAAGATAGTGATTGACGGAGTCAAAGGCCTTACTAAAATCTGTATATATGACGTCAGTCTGCATTTTTTTCTGAAATCCATTTATTACAATAGATGACAATTCAAGAAGGTTGGTTGTGGTCGATCTTCGCTTAACAAAACCATGCTTACACGGTGACATAATGGAAGAACATAAATGTTACAAATGAGAAGTGATAATACGTTCAAATGCTTTAGGAATTGCCGAGAATTTGGAAATTATATGGCAATAGTATGGGATGTTTTGCATCGCATGAAAGTTCTGATGCTTCCAATCTGCCTCCAACTCGAATGAGATCATCCTGATCCAAGAAGGGTTTTAACACGCTGAGATTGCTATTGCGTCCTACTTCACGTGATTTCTTTAAATCTATGATTTTAGCGCTAAAATTATTTTGCTGAATTAATCGAAGAACTATTATTCGAGATTGTTCTAATTCTTCAAATTTAACCGTTTCCGTTGTTTCTGATGATTTATTTTTAAAGCGCATGATGTAGGCTAAAATTCTTAATAGCTTATCGAACGAATTGCGATGGAAGCCAATTCGGACTTCTCGTTGCAGCTATGACGATTTCCGGACATTCGTGGTGAATTGCATGCTGTTCTGATTTCTCAGCAACAAATAGTAGTGGCAATTTTGATGGTGGACCATACAAGAACAAGGACCATAGACGCAAAGACTTAAATTGTTGAATTTGGAACCAATTATTACTCTTGGGGCTATATCTGCAGCGTTGTTCTCTGATGCGACATGGCGCCATTCCCTTTGTAAAACTGATTCTTGGATAGTGGTCATTCTTGAGGCTATATCTGCAACGTTGTTCTCTGATGCTACATGGCGCCATTCCCTTTGTAAAGATGATACTTGGATTGTGGTGATTCTTGTAGCCACAAATTTGTCCTTTATTGTTTTTAAGCTATTTATCCAGGACAACACAATTTCAGAATCAGACCAAAAATATGTTGTACTTCCTTTCAGTGATAATTGCTCCTTTATGGTAGCTGTTAATTGAGCACCTAAAACTGCTCCTTGGATACCGGAATTTTTCAAATTGTACATTAGGAATTATATCATCTTTTTTCAATCCTTGAAAAAGATGATTATTATTTGCGCACCATTTTCTTAATGTGAATCCGTGAAGAATATGGTTAAGCTCTTTTTGAATTTGAAGCGCTTCAGGAATTGTATCGGCTCCGGTGATGCAGTCATCGACATAGAAATTAGAAAATTTTTAAGTGCAGAAGATCCAATATTCCAAGCATTTCGTTGCCATATATGGTGCAGACTTTGTGCCATATGTGACTGTTTTCAACCGATAATACTTGAGCCTTTCTGAAGGATCATTTCTCCATACGATCATTTTGTAATGTTGACCATTTCGATTTATCCAAATTTGCCTGTACATTTTTTCAATGTCAGCGGTAAACACGTATTTATGCATTCTAAATCGAAGCAGTATTGACATTAAACTGTTTGGCACTGTAGGACCTTTGTGCAACAAATCGTTTAATGATCTCCCGGAAGATGTCACTGCGTCGAATACAACTCTTAATTTGGTTGTCTGACTGTTGGGTTTAAGCACACAATGATACGGTATGAAGTAATTAGACTTCGGAAGATGTGTCTTGGGAAATTCCATCATATGTCCAAGAGTTTCATACTCCTTCATAAACTCTATGTAACTTTCTTTGATAGCTTGATCCCTTTGCAATCGTTTCACTAGCGATAAAAACCGTCTCGTGGCTATGTCACGCCTCTCCGCCAGCGCTGATGTATGCTCCAAAAATAGTAGCTTTACAACAAATCTGCAGTCCTGCGCCTTCTGAATGTTTTGCAGAAAGTGATCTTCACACTGTTTTTCCACTGGTAAACAACATTTTGATTCTGGTTGAAAATTGTCCAGTTCTCAGAATTTGGCGAGTTGCTCGTCCACTTTTTCTCCTTCCGTAAGTACAGCACATACTGATGATGAAGGTGCTCTCTCCGAAATTTTACCGGCTACAATCCATCCAAGCTTGGAATTCTGTAGCTTGGGGAGTCCATTCTTCAAATTCATGCACTCAGCTTGCATTATATTGAAATAGTGCTCGGCTCCAAGAAGAATATCAACCTTTCCTGGTTTTCCAAATTAAGGGTCAACCAATGTAATATTTTTTGGTTATACGTAGATTGATCAGCGATTATGTGAGGCAAAACCATTTCTTTAAGCCCTGAACTAAAATCGCCCTGATTTGATTTTAGCTGCACATTGATCCTTGCATTGGAAGTGTGTGATTTTCCGCCAATGCCATTTATTTTAAGCATTGGATTTGTGGTTTTAAGCTCGAGCATTTTGATTGCTCTTTCGGATATGGCATTAATTTGGGATCCAGAGTCAAGCAATGCTTTAAATTCTGCTTTTTGACCATTGTTTCCTTGAATAATCACACGATCAGTCGCCAGGAAAATATAACTGGATTGTTTTCCACTCGCAGATGCCGCCGTGATGCTATCCACATGGTCAAGTTTTGTTTCTAAAAACAACAAGGTATTATGTTTTTTGTTGGACTTAAAGCAATCTCTCGTTGTGCATGTCCTCGACGGGTGATTTTGACTTAGACATTTAACACATAATTTTTGTTTTTGAACCTAGTTCAGACGTTCTGCTGGGGCTTTCTTAAAAAATGCATTGCATTTATATATGCTGTGATTCGGTTTCTTACAAAAGAAACAGTTAAATTGCGTTTCGGCTCCAACTGATGCACATGTATTTGGCCTTTTGTTCTTCTCTGATCCAATGGCTACAAGAGTGAGAAACCGTTGTTCAAGGAAGGTTAAAAATTCGTATAAAGGCTGTATTTGCCTTGTATTTTCAACGGATTGCTCATATAACAAGTGATTTTGTCGATCGAGCTTCTTCATGAGGAGAAAGATTAGAAGTGGATCCCATTTCTCTGTCTCTATGCCGATGTTATTTAGAGATGATAATGTTTCTTTTACGTTATCATGCTACGATTTAATTGTTTTGGAATCATTTGTTATAATTGAATTAACGTATTGCTTAATACTCTTTTATTGTTGAAGCGTTCTTCAAGTGTTATCCAAACAGTTGAATAATTAGCTTCGGTTAATGATAAAAGGAGAATTAAACGTTCTGCCTCTCCATTAGCATTAGTTTTTAAATAACGTTGACTCATGAATCATTTTTTTGAATATATCATGAAACTGTTGCCATTTTAAATAATCCCCATCAAATTTGGGTACTGCTACCTTCGGAAAATGTAATGCAGTTGCTGGAGAAACATTTGTGGTCTCCTTCTTTAAGTATGTTTCTGTTTGTATTTTTATGACTGCATCTTCTGCTGCCATATATCTGCTGTCATCATATTCCTCTGGATCTTTGAACTTCTTATAAATTTGGACATGAATATTTCTTATATCATTCCAGGACTGGGCAATGACGTGAGAAAAATTTTGATTGGCTTCATCTAGCTTCATTTTGTTCATGATGCGCTCTAAACTATCAAACAACACCCTTTGTTCTCTGAACATCGATTCTATTTTTAGTATCCTCTGCTGTGGATGCAATGGATCCAACTTTTATGAGAGATAATTGCTTATTGAATTCAGTATTATAATCATCAACAAGTTTCCTAATTTTAATAAAGAATTCGTTTTTGAAAAAATCAAGTTCTAAAGTGGCTCCATTAAGAAAATTATTTATTTGTATTTCTCCGAAGTTAATAAACTTTCTCTATAGCAGGCTGGCTTAGTCTCCTGTCGGCGGAGTCCTTTCTATAATTTCGAATGTAATTCTGAATTTGCTCTCCTACTAAAAACTGTTCATTCAACAACTGATGAATGCTGTTCGGCGCCTTTTTTACTTTTCTTATATAATCCGTTCAAGAGGTATTTTTTGACCATGTGCCTCGACTCACACCGATGGGTACATATATATAATGTAAATTGGCTTTGAACAAATCGATCGGTTTGTTTGGTTCAAATCGCCTGGTTGATGAGAACCTCTCCTTGTCCAAAATCTGAGTAGACACCAAAGGCAATTTTACTTTGATGATAACGTGCTCCTCAGCTCTCATCATCTGGTATGCCATAAAAATATTATCAGGAGAGATTGGAAGCGTTTGCCCAGGATTCAAATGG
Source organism: Drosophila fuyamai (assembly GCA_018153365.1). Classification (NCBI taxonomy): domain Eukaryota; kingdom Metazoa; phylum Arthropoda; class Insecta; order Diptera; family Drosophilidae; genus Drosophila; species Drosophila fuyamai. Next base: position 2,492,050 of record JAECXW010000415.1, on the reverse strand, counting down.
TTGCGTATTTGTTCTAACTTTAATTGCCTTGGTGACAGCAACATCGGGCTTATTGTGTTATGTCGAATTTCTGTTAAAACGTTTACGATTTCTGCTTGCATTCGTTTCAGACTAGAAGCTAATAGAGATAGATGAGTCGCAAGTGTTATATACCATCAAAATTTATTAAATCTAATAATTCTCTATTGATTTTAACCGCTTGGAGTTTGAGATTTCATCCCTTTTAATGACATTGATTGTAGAGTCAATCAAAGACGTTTGATTTCTCAGCAACGTAATTAAATGCTTCTCATTAGCTTTAACCTCTGAGATCGTTTGCACCATTTCATCCGCAAACGTGGAGTCTAATAGACCAAAAAGACTATTGGCCATATTTCCAGCGTTGTCCAACGGTGCTCTCTGCTGACATGACTTTACTATCAGCATGTTTTCAGATTGAAGATCCTCATCGATGTGTTTAAAATGCTGATACATGCTTGTACATGCCTTCGTTTCGGTAAATTGTTTGCATACGTGTACTCATGTCCTTCCAGTAAGGTCGCAAATTGTAGTACTCAATTAAAGTCCAATCCGTTTTAGCATGTTGGCTCTTTCCAATCTTTTCAATCAATTCAATAGCTTCAATTCAATGGCTCACTTTCTGCCTGTGCGGTTAACGGATATCCAATAAGAAAGTGACCAGGGGTTAGTGCCGTAACATCATTTGGATCGCTTGACAACGGAACCAAGGGTCTTGAATTCATGATAGCTTCTATTTCCACTATCACAGTTTCTTAGTGGTGGTAATTATTTGCTCTAATAATTTCGGCTTAGCTCTTGTGCATTTGACGCATTTTAAAATGACATTTCGAGCTATGGTTTTTGCCTTTATCGGCCAATATTTTTCCTTGATGGGCACCACAATGCATATTTTCTTTGTGGATTTTTTCATCATTATACTGATGGACGTTGATGCACTTCGAGCAGTACAAACAAGTGGCCCAACGACACCAAGCACGTGCTTGTTACGCTCGGATCCCTATTATCAATTTGGGCAAAAAAAGCGAGTTCGCGAGGAAAATACATAAATTAAATAGAGACAAGACACAAGTGAAAATAAAAGGCACAATTAAGAGTAAAGCAAATGAGTTAAAATATTAGTTTTTAATAACGGGATAGAAGTTGAAATGCAAATTAAATGTTGTTATAATTATTATATAGAACGCGAAAGGCATCGTGGCAAATTTAGAGGAATATAATTTCGTGTTAGTCAAACAGGAACATAGAAAGTTAGGCGGTTTACAAGTTCTGCGGAATCAGTATCACCTCTTATAAGATTTTGCATAAAAATAGTACCAAGCATTGTTCTACGATTTACAAGTGTAGGTAAATAAGGTAACAGTAATCTACTCTGGTAGGAAGGTAGCCTTACGTTTCGATACAGTTAAAATTACGAAGGGCAAATAGAAGAAATTTTGTATGTACCGACTCAATGCGGTCGATGTGCACTTGATATTGTGGACTCCAAAGGTAAATAATAATTTGGTCGTATAAGGGTCATCAAATTCTTTTGACCAACGCTTTATAAACCCAAGAACACTCATGGCTTTGTTAACAGTGGACATTATGTGGTAGTCAAATTTATGTTTAGGGTCCAGAAGAAAACCTAAATCGTTAACTGAATATATACGGTCGAGTGGTGTATTTTCAAGAAAGTAACTGATAAACGTAGGAGTAACCTTATAAAAAGTCATAAAGTTACATTTAAGGAATTTCAACTTTAAAAGGTTATACTAACACCATCCATAAAAACAATTAATATCTGACTGTTAGTTGAATCCCGACGCTATATCATTATATGATTAACAAAGCTTAACACGTGTTATGATAGAGGGAAGATCGTTGATAAACAAAGTAAAAAGCAAAGGGCCCAGATGACTTCCCTGAGGCACTCAAGATGTCACGTAAATCAATTTTGAAACAGCATTCTTGAAAATAACCCTCTGAGTCCTACCATAACCTGAAATCCAAGTTAATAGATTACCAAGAAACCCAAGCAGATCTAATTTGAATAAAAGATAGTGATTGACGGAGTCAAAGGCCTTACTAAAATCTGTATATATGACGTCAGTCTGCATTTTTTTCTGAAATCCATTTATTAGAATAGATGACAATTCAAGAAGGTTGGTTGTGGTCGATCTTCGCCTAACAAAACCATGCTGACACGGTGATATAAGCGAAGAACATAAATGTTACAAATGAGAAGTGATAATACGTTCAAATGCTTTAGGAATTGCCGAGAATTTGGAAATTATATGTCAATAGTATGGGATGTTTGGCATCGCATGAAAGTTCAGATGCTTCCAATCTGCCTCATACTCGAATGAGATCATCCTGATCCAAGAAGGGTTTTAACACGCTGAGATTGCTATTGCATCCTACTTCATGTGATTTCTTTAAATCTTTGACTTCAGCGCAAAAATTATTTTGCTGAATTAATCGAAGAACTATAATTCAAGATTGTTCTAATTCTTCAAATTTAACCGTTGCCGTTGTTTCTGATGATTTATTTTTAAAGCGCATGATGTAGGCTTCAATTCTTAATAGCTTATCTAACGAATTGCCATGGTTTATATCAGAAAGCCAATTCGGACTTCTCGTTGCAGCTAAGACGATTTCTGGTCATTTGTGGTGAATTGCATGCTGTTCTGATTTCGCAGAAACAAATGGTAGTGGCCATTTTGATGGTGGACCATAAAAGTACAATGGACCTTAGAAGCAAAGACTTAAATTGCTGAATTTGGAACCACTTATTCCTCTTGAAACTATATCTGCAGCGTTGTTTTCCGATGCGACATGGCGACATTCTCTTTGTAAAGATGAGTCTTGGATGGTGGTGATTCTTGTAGCCACAAATTTGTCCTTTATTGTTTTTGGGCTATTTATCCAGGACAACACAATTTCAGAATCAGACCAAAAATACGTTGTAGTTCCTTGCAGTAATAATTGCTCCTTTATGGTAGCTGTTAATTGAGCACCTAAAACAGCTGCCTTCAATTCCGATCTCGGGAGTCTGATCCCATTTTCTGGGGCCAAACGCGACTTTGCCTATAATAGTTGTACAGTCACTCGTTTATCCTTGTGAACTGCACGAAGATAAATGGCTGCAGCATATGCATTTTCTGATGCGTCGACAAAAGTATCTCCTTGGATACCGGAATTTTTCCATCAAAAACATGACGAGGAATTTTAATGTCATTCAACGTTTTTAAGTTTTCTCGGAATTGCTTCCATTCCAACTGTAAATGCGCAGGCAATTCTTCGTTGTATTCGAATTTTTCTTTTGTCAAGCCTTGCATAAATATTTTAGCCTTTATGACTACTGGAGAAAATAGTCCAAGAGCATCGAAGAGTTTTTCAGTTGTAGGATTCCATGTGATACCTAATGTTTTAATACTGCGTCCTTATAAGCAGCATCTTCAAATTGTACATTAGGAATTATATCATCTTTTTTCAATCCTTCAAAAATATGATTATTATTTGCGCACCATTTTCTTAATGTGAATCCAGAACTTAAAAGAATATGGTTAAGCTCCTTTTGAATTTGAAGCGCTTCAGGAATTGTATCGGCTCCGGTGATGCAGTCATCGACATAGAAATTAGAAAATTTTTAAGTGCAGAAGATCCAATAGGATATTTTTGCATTTGCTTATTTGCTAAATATTCCAAGCATTTCGTTGCCAGATAAGGTGCAGACTTTGTGCCATATGTGACTGTTTTCAACCGATAATACTTGAGCCTTTCTGAAGGATCATTTCTCCATACGATCATTTTGTAATGTTGACCATTTCGATTTATCCAAATTTGCCTGTACATTTTTTCAATGTCAGCGGTAAACACGTATTTATGCATTCTAAATCGAAGCAGTATTGACATTAAACTGTTTTGCACTGTAGGACCTTTGTGCAACAAATCGTTTAATGATCTCCCGGAATATGTCACTGCAGATGCGTCGAATACAACACTTAATTTGGTTGTCTTACTGTCGGGTTTAAGCACACAATAGTACGGTATGAAGTAATGAGACTTCGGAAGATGTGTCTGGGGAACTTCCATCATATGTCCAAGAGTTTCATACTCCTTCATAAACTCTATGTGACTTTCTTTGATAGCTTGATCCCTTTGCAATCGTTTCACTAACGATAATTTGGGATCCAGAGTCAAGCAATGCTTTAAATTCTGCTTTTTGACCATTGTTTCCTTGAATAATCACACGATCAGTCGCCAGGAAAATATAACTGGATTGTTTTCCACTCGCAGATGCCGCCGAGATGCTACCCACATGGTCAGGTTTTGTTTCTAAAAACAACAAGGTATTATGTTTTTTGTTGCACTTAAAGCAATCTCTCTTTGTGCATTTTCTCGACGGGTGATTTTTTTTTTTTAACTTTGCTTTTATTTATTGAATCTTCTCTTAATTTTGAGACTAACAATAAGTTTTCGAATCTTAACATTAAAATTTAACTAACAGTATAATAAGACTGCATTCTGGTTGCGCGCCCCTCATGTCGGTCGCTGGGTGGGTAAGTCATTGCGACGAAGGCGTGATTGGTTGATCAACCTTGTAAGACCTCTCGCCAGGTGGTTAGGGTGCAACGATAGCTTGGTAAAGTACTTTTCCTTCTGTTCTGCGATCACTTCTTTGACTGGTAGAATGTTTAAGTCGCGATGTATATTTTCATTGCGAACGTACCACGGTGCCCCGGTGATTGTTCGCAGGATCTTCGACTGAGCTCGCTGGACTATGTCAATCTTGCTATTGCTGGCATTCCCCCATAACTGAGAGCCGTACATCCATATAGGTTTTTGTACCGAGTTATACAGCAGGAATTTATATTCAAGATTAAGGGGAGACCGAGCGTTGATGAACCAATGAAGGCTATTGGCTTTTAGCTTTAGCTGTGTTCTTTTGGCTTCAATGTGCCGGCGACATGTGAGTCTTCTGTCGAGATGTACTCCTAGATATGTAATTTCGTTTGCTTGCGGGAGTAGAGTATGGTTTAACATGAGCGGCGGGCAGTTTTGCCTGTTCAGGGTGAACGTAACGTGCTTGCATTTTTGTTCGTTCACATTAATTCGCCAATCTGATATCCACTTTTCAACATCGACCAGATGAAGAGCTAGCTGCGCAGTTGGTTGCATCGGGCATTTTGAGCGGCTGAAAATAGCTGTATCATCAGCAAACGATCAGATGTTGTTAGTCGTGTGCTTGTTGGGATGTCTGCTGTGTAGAGGACATATAATGTTGGCCCAAGCACGCATCCTTGAGGAACTCCAGCTTCAATAGTGCAATCGTCAGTTATAGCAGTGTTCCACCTCACAGCCAATTTTCTGTCATAGAGGTAAGACTCTAAAAGCTTATGGGTGTTGTAGGGAAGCATTGTTTTGATCTTTTACATTAGACCTTCTAGCCAAACTCTATCAAATGCTTGAGAGACTTCTAAAAATATGACAGTAGAGTACGGTTGACCTGCTCAATTGTTCCGTGCTTTTCTTGAAACCCAAATTGATGTGACGAAATTCCTTCCTGGATTCCTAGGTATGTGTTTATTCGAGTCAATACACATTTTTCAAAGAGTTTAGATAAGCATGAAAGTAGGCTTATAGGTCTATTCCCGGCTTTGCTATCATTATTATAATCGACTTTTTCCATCTCACTGGAAAGTGGCCAAGTTTTGCGATGGCATTAAAAAGCTGGGTTTTAGTGCAAACGGCGCAATATGGGAGCTCATTGATCATTTTGGGAGTTAAGAGGTCGCAGTCCGAAGATTTTTCGGATTCAACTGATTTTTGATGATGTTGACGATTTCGTTTGGGCGAAACTCAATTGGCTCATGTTGAAGCACAGGCTCATATGGTAAAGTGAACGCACTTGTGGCAGGATTTGGTTGGAAGACATTTTTAAGGTGGTTGGCAAACGTGCCTGCTCTGTCTGCATCGCTGCGCGCACAGCCGCCTGTAGGATTTCTAATAGGCATCACGGTTACTTTCGGTCAGCTTAGAGTTGGGTGAGCTCTCCATAGTGAGTGCTTTGTACTAGATGTTGACAATTGCTCTATGTAGCGTCGGTGGACATGTGCTTCTTCTTGCTGTAAAGCTTTTGTGAGTCGACGTGAGTCATATTTTAAGCTTTGCCTAGCAGTTGGCGATTTGTGGAGTTGCCACTCTCGACGTAAGCGTCGCTTTTCGAGGACGAGCTGTTCTATTTGTAGATTTGTCTTCTTTTGGTTGCTTAGTGTACTTGTAGTTTGGGGTGTTGAAACTCGAGCTGCAGAAACGAGTACAGACTCCAGTGTATTAACAAATCTGTCTACGTTGGCATCATCGTTAAGATGAGGACTTAGCTCAATGTGTGAGCTAATGTATTTCTTGTACTTAACCCAATTGGTTTTATGTGATGTCAATTTATACGAGTGCTCCATTGTGCCTGGATGTCGGAGTAGAATAAACAGGACAGGCGAGTGATCAGATGAAAGATCCGAAAGGTATTCGGCGCTTATCAGATTTTTAGGAATATTTTAGGGTTGTCCAAAATTTTAAAAATATCGTATCGATGATATTTTTTTTATCAAAAAAAAAAATGATAAAATTTAAAATATCACAAAAAAATGTCGATATATTTGATATATTTGATATTTTTTTGTTAAATGCCCGCCCACAATAAAAAGGCAATAAGTTTCTTTGTAACAATAGGGGTATTTTTATACCCGTTACTCGTAGAGTAAAAGGGTATATTGTATTCGTGCAAAAGTATGTAACAGGTAGAAGGAAGCGTTTCCGACCCTATAAAGTATATATATTCTTGTTCAGGATCACTAGCCGAGTCGATCTAGCCATGTCCGTCTGTCCGTCTGTCTGTCCGTATGAACGCTGAGATCTCGGAATCTATAAAAGCTGGAAGATTGGCATTTTGCATGTAGATTTAAGGAGTTCCTACGCAGCGCAAGTTTGTTTCAAAGTGGTGCCACGCCCACAAGCCACAAGCTGTGGCCACAGTTTTGATGCTATTATGAAAATTTGAATTGATATGTATCTGTTTCGTCAATACCTATTGATTGGCCAAATAAAAGTTTGCCACGCCCACTCTAACGCCCAAAAACCTATAAAACGCTTAATCCTGGCTAGCGCCTACATTTCCGCCTTTCATGGCCCGTGGTACCATTAGCGCCATCTAACGGATGACTTTGGAACAGCTGGCCAAGGTGCTCAACAGAGTCAACGTTAATTCTCGATAAGGATTTCTAATAAGGGAAATTGCCGATGGCTTTCATTTGTCAATACCGAACTATATCCCAAGAACTATGCAAACCAAATCAAGTTAGCCAAATTGGAGGTCTGAGTCAAACAATGGCGTATTTGTATGTATTAAGCATATACATATGTATGTATTTACATTGTACACAGTTGCAATTGTCCTGCAAAGAAGGCATATTTATATTAAGTTGTTTAGCTGAGTAACGGGTATCTAATAGTCAAGGCACTCGACTATAGCGTTCTCTCTTGTTATTATATATATATGTCCAATATGCACTGTCGTCTGTCATCCTACTCCTGGAGTCGCACACCACACATTTGATGGCGGACGCCAGCCGCTCTGAAGGCACCGAACTACCTGGGGTAACTAAATACTTCATGGCCAACTTGCCTTTAAAAGCCTCAGCATTCTTAAAGGACTCTGTTATTGTTAAAATTTTGTCAAAGTTCGTTGTCAGCTAAGAATTAAAACTAATTAATATATGTTGTGAACAACGTGTGTGTGTGCGTTTGGCGCTAATTTTCAGTGGTATGTGCGTAAGTTACATAGACACTTCGAAATCTTGCCATCGCACAAATGCATACATATAACATACACACCTTCTTTTGCGCGCATTTTGCGAAAATTTCACCATGGTTGTTTTTCAAGTGCGAAAACAGGTTGCTGGTATTCCCGCTTGTTTTGATCACTTTTTCGCAAAGTTTGCACTTTGCTGTGGCGTTTTTTATAATCGTATAATTAGATTTTATACTCATTTTTTCGCTCATATTGACGCTCATTTTGACGCTTTAGAATTCAGTGTGATTAAAAACCAAATTATGAAAAAATATCAAAAAACAAGAGAGAACGCTATAGTCGAGTGCCTCGAATATTAGATACCCGTTACTCAGCTAAACAACTTAATATAAATATGCCTTCTTTGCAGGACAATTGCAACTGTGTACAATGTAAATACATACATATGTATATGCTTAATACATACACACATACGCCATTGTTTGACTCAGACCTCCAATTTGGCTAACTTGATTTGGTTTGCATAGTTCTTGGGATATAGTTTGGTATTGACAAATGAAAACCATCGCAATTTCCTTTAATAGAAATCCTTATCGAGAATTAACGTTGACTCTGTTGAGCACCTTGGCCATCTGTTCCAAAGTCATCCGTTAGATGGCGCTAATGGTACCACGGGCCATGAAAGGCGGAAATGTAGGCGCTAGCCAGGATTAAGCGTTTTATAGGTTTTTGGGCGTTAGAGTGGGCGTGGCAAACTTTTATTTGGCCAATCAATAGGTATTGACGAAACAGATACATATCAATTCAAATTTTCATAATAGCATCAAAACTGTGGCCACAGCTTGTGGCTTGTGGGCGTGGCACCACTTTAAAACAAACTTGCGCTGCGTAGGAACTCCTTAAATCTACATGCAAAATGCCAATCTTCTAGCTTTTATAGGTTCCGAGATCTCAGCGTTCATACGGACAGACGGACATGGCTAGATCGGCTCGGCAGTGATCCTGAACAAGAATATATATACTTTATAGGGTCGGAAACGCTTCCTTCTACATACTTTTGCACGAATACAATATACCCTTTTACTCTACGAGTAACGGGTATAAATATATCAGAAATCCGATATTTGGGCAAACAAAAAGTCACGATATAAATATATCATTTTTAGAAAAAAATATCGATATATTGATATTTTGATATATTATCAACAACCCTAGAATAATTTTGGTAATTGCTAAGTCTATTAAATCGGGTAGTTTCTTTGGTTGTGCCGGCCAGTATGTTGGTCTGCCAGGAGAAACATAGTCCAGCTTCTTGGCTTTTATAACTGCATTATAGAGCTGTTTTCCTTTTGGAGTCACGAGACGTGATCCCCAGTTTGTGTGCTTGGCATTGTAGTCCCCTGCTGCTATGAAGTGGTCTCCTAGTGAGTTGAAAAATTGCATAAACTCATCTTCAGCTATAGTGAAGCGAGGGGGGCAGTATACGGCGGCTAGTGTAAGTTGATGGCCAGTATTTATTTGTATATTTATAGATGTGGCCTGTAGGTTATTTTTAGCAAATTTGTTATGATAGTGGTGCTTAATACGGCTTCTGATTAGAATTCCTGTTCCACCATGTGCTTTATTATTTGTTCCGTAGAATGAATAACCTCGTTGTTTAAAAAGTTTATTTGTTTGTAAGGTGTGTTTCTGAAAGCAGCATTACGTCGATATGGTTGTCGAGTAGGAATTGAGCTAACGTAGATATCCTTAGGGAAGTCATTTGTTACGAACCGCTTTTTTGTCATTTGGCAGTGCCGCTAGCTCAGTCTTATCTCGGGGCGGATTCCCCCTAATGCCACAGCCCGCAACATAAACATCGATGACTACACGGTCTCACATCACAAATTAATCGCTCATCACTAACAAACAAAACAAACAAAGGTAAACAACGTAAATAATTATAGATGACGGGAAAAATATGGTGTTTTGGTGGCTATCGATGACCTAGCCAAGCACGCCCACCCAACCAAGGATGCCCCGGAGGATTCTGCGGAGGCATCACCCAAGATTGGTCGAAGTCACTCCTCGCGAGTAAGACAGCTCCATCTCCAAAACGACAACTCACTCACACATTTCGGTATTCATATACATTTTAATTATCACCGTAAGTACTAAAGTTAACATAAATGGCTCTCCCCGCAATTAATTCATCTTTTCTTAGCCTTTACGACCAAACTTGGCCACCGTCTTCGGATTTACGCGGTCAAAGCGAAGATTACCTTCCCTTGACAAAGGCTACAGGCGCCGCGGAAAATATGTTCCACCAGTCACGTATTGGTGGAACTCGCAGAGAACAAGGCGCACAAAAAGGGGCACACACTATGTATGTGTCGGGTCACCTAATCCTGAGAAGCTCCTAGGGAAAAGAAGGGACAGGCCAAATGGTAAGTAGTTGAGCTGTAAACAATCCCGCCGTAAACTAATAATCGCGACCCTTATATACAGGCAACAACGAGGACAAATTGAGGCTTTCTGGTCTAAGTCCGGATAAATTTACATGTCAACAGGTAAGTATACAAATTTAGTAATGCACATATATTTTAACATTCATTATTTTTCAGCCACTTCTAGGCTGCGCCCCGGGCTAAATATGCCCCGGCCGAAGAGTACTCAGAGAGGCCGGCAGCAATAAGGGCCTGGAACACCACGAGGAAACCAATACTACGCCCTGCCTCGGCCACTGCAGACCGTGACGTCGGAGATGCTGCGTGGTATGGGAGTCGCGTCGTGGTCGCGACGCTGTGCTGCTCGGGTTCTACGTGCCCGGAACGGACTCACCGAGGTAATTTTGAATTTTTTTGTGCTTAAGGTAACCTAAACCGCCAGCGGCGGTGTCGGTTTGTGGTGATGGCTGTTACTGTGCCTGTGGCCGTTGCTATTGCTACTGCTGCGGCTGCTGCTGCTACCGCCGCCTGTTGCTGATGCTGCTACTGGTGGCGGAGTGTTCCCACGAGGGCTGCTGCCCTTCCTCCGAGACAAAAATTCCGAAAATCAAAGAAAACTGTCGGGGCCCTATGTACTAGGGTCCCCGGTGGATTTAAAATAAATAAATATCTACTTAATTCCCACACGACACCAGCACTTTTCGCACCCTTACTTCTTTTTTGTATCAAACGAAAAACAAAAAAATTCAAAGAACTCCGTCTACTTTGCTTTGGTCTCCGGCAGTTTAGTTGCTGCTGATTCCTGACCTATGCAATGTCATGCCCATCACGCCATATTCCTTTTCCCTCTCCCAAAAGTGGGTCAATGGACGAATCCAAGGCCATCCTAGCCATACCCAGCGCGAACCGGGCTAGTTTAAATAGCTAGATAGCCAAGGGCATGAGCAGAAGGGGGCGCCACCAAAACTATAGCTCTATCATCCTAACCTATCGATAGAGTCCATCCCAATATCGACTCCAACTGCATCACATTATTTGGATTGTTGTGAAACCAGCATTTGAATCAATTTTTGACTGCTCCGGGAATTGTTGCTGCTCAGCCGTGTTATGTTCTTGGTATGGTGATTGCAGAAACAAACTTTTTGAAACAGGGTTAGCCAGTCCTGATTTTAAAGCGCTTGCGTAAGTCACATTTTTATCAGAGTTTATGGGTCCTAGTGAGGATCTGGCTGCAGTCGAGAAGAAGACTTCAGGGTTTGATCTGGAAGCTGTTATCTGTTTATTTTGGGCTCTGGTGGATGCGACTTTTCAGCTCCTTATAAACAGGGCAGCCTCTGTAGTTAGCAGTGGGATTGCCACCGCAGTTGTCGCACTTTTTCGAGTTGCAGTCATCTTTGCTCGCTGGGCAGTGTGCGGAGTCATGAAGATCTCCACAAACTACACACACCGGGTGCAGTTTACAGTATGACTTTGTATGGCCATATTCTTGGCAGTTCACACATTGTACCGGGCCATTGCGTTTGCACTTCGTATTACTTTAGGGGCTTATTTTCTGGTTCGAGCTCAACCTTAAAGAGTGGCTGCGGCTTTCTATCCCTGTTAAGGATGTTGAAGACTGTCTTAGCGTTAAATCACTTCTCTTGAAGGAGTTTTCTCGTTCTGCTGGGGTTTTCTTTAAAAACTCATTGCATTTATATATGCTGTGATTCGGTTTCTTATAAAAGAAACATTTAAATTGCGTTTCAGCTGCAACTGATGCACATGTATTTGGCCTTTTCTTCTTCCTTTTCAGGCAGGTTAAAAATTTGTTCGTTGCCTTGTATTTTCAACGGATTGCTCATAAAACAAGTGATTTTGTCAATCGAGCTTCTTCATGAGAAGACAGAGTAGAAGTGGATCCCATTTCTCTGTCTCTATGCCGATGTTATTTAGAGCTGATAATGTTTCTTTTACGTTATCATGCTACGATTTAATTGTTTTGGAATCATTTGTTATAATTGAATTAATGTATTGCTTAATACTCTTTTATTGTTGAAGCGTTCGTCAAGTGTTATCCAAACAGTTGAATAATTAGCTTCGGTTAATGATAAAAGGAGAATTAAACGTTCTGCCTCTCCATTAGCATTAGTTTTTAAATAACGTTGACTCATGAATCATTTTTTTGAATATATCATGAAACTGTTGCCTTTTTTAAAAAATCCCCATCAAATTTGGGTACTGCTACCTTCGGAAAATGTAATGCAGTTGCTGGAGAAACATTTGTGGTCTCCTTCTTTAAGTATGTTTCTGTTTGTATTTTTATGACTGCATCTTCTGCTGCCATATATCTGCTGTCATCATATCCAAGTTCCTTTGGGTCTTTGAACTTCTTATAAATTTGGTCATTAATATTTCTTATGTCATTCCAGGACTGTGCGATGACGTGAGAAAAATTTTGCTTGGCTTCATCAGTCATTTTGTTCATGATGCGCTCTAAGCAACACCCTTTGTTCTCTGAACATCGATTCTATTTCAGTATCCTCCACTGTGGGTGCAATGGATCCAACATCCATTTCCAAGAGAGATAACTGCTTATTGAATTCAGTATTATAATCATCAACCAGTTTCCTAATTTTAATAAAGAATTCGTTTTTGAAATAATCATGTTCTAAAGTGGCTCCATTAAGAAAATTATTTATTTGTATTTCTCCGAAGTTAATAAACTTTCTCTATAGCAGGCTGGCTTAGTCTTCCTGTCGGCGGAGTCCTTTCTATAATTTCGAATGTAATTCTGAATTTGCTCTCCTACTAAAAACTGTTCATTCAACAACTGATGAATGCTGTTCGGTGCCATTTTTACTTTTCTTATATAACCCGTTATTATACCCGTTACTCGTAGAGTAAAAGGGTATATTGTATTCGTGCAAAAGTATGTAACAGGTAGAAGGAAGCGTTTCCGACCCTATAAAGTATATATATTCTTGTTCAGGATCACTAGCCGAGTCGATATAGCCATGTCCGTCTGTCCGTCTGTCCGTCTGTCCGTCTGTCCGTCCGTATGAACGCTGAGATCTCGGAAACTATAAAAGCTAGAAGATTGGCATTTTGCATGCAGATTTTAGGAGTTCCTACGCAGCGCAAGTTTGTTTCAAAAAGGTGCCACGCCCCCTTTAACGCCCACAATCGCTTATATACGATTTTATTTAAATATAAATTTAAATATTTCGGAAAAGTAAAAATGCAGTTTTATTGTGTTTATCAATACCTATCGAAATGTAGAAGAAATTTTTCAAATCGGACCATTCGTTTAAAAGTTATGCGTGATCAAAGTTTCTATCTCCATCTCCCTCGCACTCCTTTTACCTGAGTAACGGGTATCTGATAGTCGGGGCACCCGACTATAGCGTTCTCTCTTGTTTTTTTATGATGTGTGTCCAGCTAAGCGCTTAGCCAGGCAGCGCAACACAGCTGAGCTTTCGGAGAGTGAGAGGGAGAGCGCCGCATAACAGCTCTCCCTTGTCGTTGATTTCGGCTGCGTCCGATCGTAATCTATGGTTCAGTTTCTAACTTTCGATATTTCGTTTCGCATGCAAACGGCAAGCATTTCGGCCTGCCGTCCTTGCAATCAACACAATATTAAATTCGAACTCATTAAACCTCTGTATAGTTGCCAATAAACAACTAATATTTATATTGTTAATTCGGACAATTTGTTTGTATTTAGTGGTTTAATTAGTGGATCTTGAGCGTCGTATTGGCCAACAGTGCTAGTGAAAAGGCTCACTCTAGCCGCAACATTTGGTGACCCCGACGTGATAGCAATTCGGCTATTGAATTAACAAATAATAAAAAATCAATGCGAGCGTGCATTTTAGAATTTTCGCCCACATACATATGCTAATGCAGTAAACGGTCTCAAATACAGTTTCGTGATCACCGGTGTCCCTGCAACGGTTCTTATCAACTCTATCTCATTACACCTTCTTCGCGCACGCGGCAACTGTACTCGCGTCCCAATTTGACTTCGGTGTTGAGTGCTAACAGAATATTGCGGTGAACTATGTCGGACGAAGAAGTGGGAAGTGATACGCCGGTGCAAAACAGGGTGTCTTTTAACAAACGCAAGGTGAACGCCCTTGTTCAGCGAATGCAAATTATTAGCAATGAGCTAATAAGAGGCTATTGGGGAGCTTAGCACGATTGATTTAGAAGTGCGTCTAAATTTTTATATATTTTTTTTTAACATTTGCATTTTATTTATTGGATCTTCTCTGAATTGAGACTACCAATAAGTATACATAGAGGGGCTCTAATAACAATTGCTGAGCTGGAAGGTCATTGCGTTGCAATCGGGTCCGGTTGGAAAACCTTGCTAGGCCCCTGGCGAGCTGGTTTGCATGAGAAGTTAGCTTGGTGTGGTAGGACACTTTTTGTTTTGATATTTCATCTTTTACGGGTAGAATGCCAAGATCTCTGTGGATGTTGTCGTTCCGAACATACCAAGGTGCCCCAGTGATAGTTCTCAGGATTTTTGATTGTGCTCGCTGAATAATGTCGATGTGGCTGCTGCTCGCGTTTCCCCACAATCCAGACTGTCTTAAGCGTTGAATTGTAGAGCAGAACCTTGAAGTCCATGGGGAGAGCGCGTTTATAAGCCAATGGAGACTGTTTGATTTTAGTTTTAGGTTAATTATTTTAGCTTTGATATGTCTCCGCCATGTAAGTCTCCTGTCTAGGTGGATCCCAAGGTACGTTACATAATCAGCTTGTGGAAGTGGCGTTTTATTCAGGGCTAGCGGGGGACACGTTTGTCTGTTAAGAGTAAACGTTATGTGTTTACACTTTTGCGCATTTATTTTTATACGCCAGTCTGATAACCACCTCTATGATCAGCTAGTAGAGCTGTTGCCTGAATTGGACATTTGGACCTACTTATGATCGCGGTATCGTCTGCGAATGTACAAGTAGTTAGCCGCTCGTTTGTGGGAATATCTGCGGTCTAGAGAAAAAATAGAGTTGGACCAAGGGCGCTACCTTGGGGAACTCCAGCCTCTATAGCGTAGTAGTCGGATGTTTTAGTGTTGCATCTCACGGCGAAGCCTCTGTTGTAAAGATACGATTCAAGTATCCTGTGAGTGTTCCCCGGCAGGATCGTTCTGATTTTATGCATAAGGCCATCAAGCCAGACTCGGTCGAAAGCCTGTGCAATGTCAAGGAATACCGCACTGCAGTATTCCCGAAGCTCAAATGCAGTCCGTATTTCTGTTGTTAATCTGTTGACTTGCTCTATTATTCCATGGCTTTCTCGAAAGCCAAATTGGTGTGCTGGGATTATGCGCGTCAAAAGGCATTTTTCGAGCAGTTTTGATACGAGAGTAAACTTATCGGTCTGTAAGTTGCTGGTATTGTGTGATCTTTTCCTGGTTTTGGGATTATTATGATTACCGATTTTTTCCATTTCTTTGGGAAATACCCAAGTCGTATAATCTCGTTTAAGAGTTTACAAATAACCTCAACAGCACAGTTTGGAAGTTCGATTAACATTTTGGGAGTTATTTGATCACCGCCTGGGTCCTTTTTTGTTTTCATTATTATTTGCAGGGATTGGCTAAAAAACATTTCGAATGTGTAAAGCAAATGTATAAGCTCTGTCTTTGTCGCTTCTGGCCCAGCTGCCTGAAGAGTCTCTTATGGGAATCACTGTTTCGGCCGGCGCACTTAGATTTGGGTGGGCCCTCCACAAGGGATGCATAGTGCTGGTGGGTGAAAGTTTCTTAATGTACTGGCGTTGTGCTTTTTCTTTCTCTTGCCTTAGAGTCCAGGTAAGTCTGCGACCAGCTTCCTTAAGACTTTGTTTGGAGGATGGCGATCTGCTGGTTTGCCAAGCACGTCTCAAACGTCTTTTCTCCAGAACAAGCTGTTCGATTTCAAGGTTAGTGTTGTGTTGGTGTGTGTGCCCATCCCTCCCTTGCGGTGTTGAGTTTTTGGCTGCTGCGACGAGTACAGACTCTAGTGCATCGGTATAGCAGTCGATGTCCTCCTTGATGTTGAGCTGTGGAGTTAGTTCAATGTGGGAACTTACGAACTTTTTGAACTTCAGCCAGTTGGTTCGATGCGAAGTCAGCCTGAGAGGGTGCTCGATTAATTCCGGGCTTTGAAGAAGAGTTATTAGCACTGGTGAGTGGTCCGATGATAGATCCAAAGCGATTTTGCAGATATTAGATTGTGAGAAATGTTTTTTGTCACAGCAAAATCAATTAAATCAGGTAATTTTCTAGGATCTGTAGGCCAGTATGTTGTTTTAATGAGTGCATTATACAGTTGCCTTCCTTTGGGGGTCACAAGGCGGGATCCCCAGTGCGTGGAAGTCCATGAATTGGTCTTCGGAGACTGTAAAGCGGGGTGGGCAGTAGACAGCGGCAATAGCAAGGTTGCAGTTGCCCAACTGTAATTTTATCGATGTAGCTTGCAGATGATTTTTTGCATACCGTTGGTGAATGTGGTGTTTGACGCGGTCTTGAAACGATTTATTTTGGGTTTATTACCGTCCGAGTTTTTTGGGGGTGTTAGCTTGCGCTTGGAGATATTAATGTAGCGGTCCATGCCTGGCTGAACCCGCTTGCAGAATTGTAATTTCTACTACCGTAGCTTTGTTTTTGCCGTTTGCACCGATTTTTGGACTTGGTTGTGTTGTTGCTTTCCCCGCAGCACAAGAAGAAAGTGGAGTCGTTATTGCATTGTTGGCGACAGAGACCGTTGTTGTAGTTGTAGTGGTTGCCGTTGTTGTTGCGCTAGGCGGCAGAAGCTCTGTTGGAGTCTTGCATTGTTCACTCCATGGCTTTTGAGCGGTGAAGAGCAGGGCGGGAGAGCAAGAGCTAGCTCTCCGGTTTTCGGCGGTCAGTAAACTTGCACCTTAAAGCACTTTCGGTTTTAGAGTATTACTCGTCACCGTAAAATAAGCATTGTTACGGGCCACAGAAAGACGACGTTTGTCTTGTTCTCTCTGAATTTTTTACACATTTGTTTATCGTTAGCGCGTAAAGAATTAATTATTTAATTCTAAATCTAAAGTTTTATTAGATTACGATATGCGATTTGCATCACGCAACGCAAAACCTCGCGTTTATTGATTTTTTCGAACGTTTTCGACTGACGTCTGCACGCAGCCGAAGTTCGCATTTAACGGATCGCATATAAATTTAATAGCAACCTCATTTAATAGTGCGCACGATGCGCTTGAAGAATTGGACAATGACGAAATCGACAGTCAAACTCGTGAAATTTTCGACAATTGTGTGTGTAATGGCAATTATAGTTCGTGTTCGCAGCCAACTGCATATTCGTAGGCCGGAGCAGCCGCCCTGCTCTACGTTCCGCCACGAAGACTCATCAGAGCGGCCAACCATCGTTGTGGCCAACAGATCGCGGGTTCCGGAAGTAAAATTGCCAACCTTTGCTGTTGGCTGATTTGCAGATTTCGACTCCGTTTTCACATCAATAATACATAACGATTCGGAATTGTCAAATATCGAGGAGCTTCAATATCTGCGATCCTGTGTACATGGCCCGGCGTTGGATACAATTAGAGCGCTGGAGATTTCTGACGCAAACTATCTTGTAGCGCTAGAACTATTAAATAAACGTTTTAGTAACAGGCGTCTTGTATTTCAGGCACAGGTGGCGTCTGCAATAAAATTACGGAAACTATCGGACAAGCTAAATGCACATTTACGTGGGCCCCGAATCAAAGGGTGGGTGTCAATACTATTTGCTGCATTACTGCGTCCTTAAGGAGGACAATTCGACCACGAAGCTTAGGGTTGTATTCGACGGCTCTGCTGCCACGTCCACTGTATTTTCGTTGAACGATGTTCTCATAAATGGTCCCACTCTACAAGCTAAATTGTTCCATACGCTGCTGCGTTTTCGAACCTTTCGAGTAGCATTGTACAGATGTGTTCGAGTTCCAGAGCCTAATAGCTTCCTGCAGTGCATCCTATGGAGAGACTCTTCACAAGAGAAAATACAAACTTATAAATTCGATACAGTTACATACGGAACTAGATCAGCGGCCTTTCTTTCCACACGTTGCATGCAGCAGCTGGCTCATGATGAGCAAGATGCATACCCGATCGGCTCTATTATTCTAAATCGTGATTTTTACGTCGATGATTTAATGACAGGAGGAGAATCTACAAAAGAGGTGGCTGAGATCATGAAGCAGACAACGGAATTATTGAAGAAACGCCATTTTCAAATCAGAAAGTGGTGCCCTAACGCATGAAGCTTTTGAATGGAATTTCTAGCCAGGATAAGGAGAAGCTACTAAGGTTTCACGATGGAACAGACTTCACAAAGACCCTTGGCTTACTTAGGGATCTCGTTTCAGATCGATTTCTTTTCTCTGTCTCGCCCAGATCGATGTCATCTAGGCCAACGAAACGCTCTTTTTTGCCTATCATCGTTCGCTTTTATGACCCCTTAGGGTTGGTTGGACCCATCATAAAGAAGGCCAAAATATTTATACAGCTCTTATGGAAGGAGCAACTTCATTGGGATGAAAGCTTGCTGGTCTCGTTGGCATCTGCTTGGATCGCCTTCTATGATAGTTTGTCTAGCTCGCCACGTTTTTCCTTTCCGCGGCTAGTTGTACTTCTAGATACTCAAGTTGAAGTCCATAGATTCTGCGACGCCAGTATACTCGCATAAGGTGCTTGCATCTACACTATAGCAAGAGAAAAGGGAGTAACTCAATCGCATCTGCTGTGCTCAAGGTCTCGTGTGGCACCTCTAAAGGGTATGACAGTTCCAAAACTGGATCTGTGCGGAGCAGAGTTGCTCGCTCAGCTTACTAATGAAGTAGGAGGCATGAAAATATTCGCCGGAAAGTTCTATTGTTGGTCCGACTCAACCACTGTTTTGTCGTGGATTCGCAGCGAGCCCTTCACGGTTTACTGTCTTTGTATCAAATAGAGTCGCTAGCATTCAGAAGCTGACGCTGACTTATGCGGATTGTCGTTACGTACCCACTAAATTGAATCCGGCAGACACATTGTCAAGGGGAGCTCTTTGAAGGGCCAACTTTCCTATCCGAAGATCAAACTTCATGACCAGTATCTGTAATTTCAAAGGAACCATTACCAGAGCTTCGTAAACGAGTCTTCCTCGCAACATGTCCATTTGCGGACCCAACGGAAGGGCACAAATTCGCAAACTCCTTCCACAAATTTCAGCGTTCTTTTGGATACATGTTTAAGTTTCAACAGAGGACCAAATCAGTGGCCGATCTAGTTGGAGGCACTCGAATGCTTGTTCGCTCGATCCAACAAGTACACCTGTTGAGCGACTTGAAATGCATATCCGAAAAGGGCCAGGTTGTGCTGTCCAGCTCAACATCGTCACTCAGTCCATTCGTTGATGAATCTGGGATTCCGCGCGTCGGCGGAAGACTAAAGAATTCCACTCTGGACTTTAATGCTCGTCATCCTATTATCCTTCCAAGGAGCCATCCTGTTACAGTCGCTATGATCTTATATTTCCATGGAAAGAATCTCCACGCTGGACCTCGTGCGCTGCTGGCTATAATTCGTCATCAGTACTAGCCGGTCGGCGTAGTGAACAAATGCAACAGGTGTTTTAAGGCCAAGTCGCGTTTACTCCAGCACCTCCCCAAGAAAAGATTGGATAACGGATCTTTATGATAACCGGAGTAGATTTCTGTGGCCCCTTTTACTATAAAAGCGAAGTGCGTACTCGGCCGCCAATAAAATGTTACATCTGCGTGTTCATTTGCTTCGCAACGAAGGCCATACATCTGGAACTGGTGCAGGATTTGTCTACTCCTGCATTTATTAGTGCCCTTCAACGGTTTATTTCTACTAGATGCCGACCCAGAGAAATCTGGTCTGACAACGCGACTAACTTTTTGGGAGCTTGTAACCAGCTTAATCTTTTAAAGGAGTTATTCATGAGCGATAATCATTAGAAGGCAGTACAAGACTTCTGCATAGCGTATCAAATCGATTGTCGTTTTATACCTCCTCGCTCTCCGCACTTTGGTGGGCTGTGGGCGGCTGCAGCAAAAACTGCTAAGTACCACTTCTATCGCTCAGCTTCCAGCTTGGAGTCCCAATTTGAACAATTGTTGCGGTTCAAAGTCGGGAGTCACCAAATGTAGGATTTCTACCAGAATCTGTTTGCTAAAAATATTTTGTTGTGTGCCGCAAGTACAGAACCAGTGGCAAAGGTCACCGCAATAATACAGAACAAATTGGGCTGCAGAGAAGTGAATACGTCAAGATTTATTTTCGTATTGATTTTATTGAGCATGGATCCGGGTTTATATACATGATTTGGGTTTACAAGGATATTTACTTAGGTCGGCTTTAGATAAAATGGACAACATGGTTTATTATCAGTTTACAGCAATAATAGCCTAAATATGCAATTAAATCTACCCAGATGGTCTGTTTAAAGTTTCCCAAGGGTTATGGCAGATGGTGTGAAGGCAAGTCCGTCGGTTGGGTGGATATGGTTTATGACCCGTTATCACATGCAGATGTGCACAGACCAGGACATCAGCTACATAGCTATCAGCAACGAACGAATTTCTGCTAAGTCGAAATCGTACAACGGTGTTGAGAATGTATAATCTCAAGGACTCAGTGGGGTCTCTTCTCCATAGTATAAGTTGAAACTGCCTATCTGCTTTCACCATCACTTGGCGATACATTTTCTTTACATCGGCGGTCAGGGCGAACATATGCAGCCGGAAGCGCAGTAACGTTGAGTGCAACTCATCAACCAACCATCAAAATATCATTTAATGATTTCTGAGTTGACGATTTACAAGACGCAATTTTCTTTAGAGACGGCATTTCTTCCAGTGACCAAAACTTTTGTAAAGTGCTGTCAATAATTACTAAAATCTCTTCACTACAACTGAAACTTTTCACAACTTCTGTAGGGGAATATGCTTTATATCTACCCGATACAACCCAGCCGAAGAGGGTTTTCTGCGGAGTTGGAAAATCAGGACCTTATCTAATTTGTCGAAAAGCTTGTAGAAATAGGGATCCGTTAGTGGTAGGTTCTTTGCAATCTAGTCACTGATGTTGACAGACTGGTCAGGATGGTATTCTGATATTGATTTTAAAATCCAAAAATTTGTTCTTATAATTGATTTGTCTTAATAATTGGAGCATTTAAAATTTCTAGCCGATAATTTAATTCTACTTCTTGAATCGGAATCTGGCCGGCTTCTATTCGATCGTTTAATCGGCGGATGCTTATCACTGCTTTATTTAGCTTGTTTTTAAGGTCCGCAAGAAGTTCAAGAGATTTGGCTTATTTGGACTCATTTTTAATTAATCTAAACTACTATATAAAAGTCTTCGAATAAAAAATGGGTCAGTGGTAAATTCCTACCAGAGCGGATTGACATAAAAATCTAGAAAAATCCGCATAATTCTGAAATAATTAGGAGACGTGTGTGAGGTACAAATTAAAACAATAAACGACCCCAAAGTGCCCCAAAATTGGATTCGTTTTTTTTTAAATTCTTTCTTTTGCCATTTTTCTGTTATAAATGTTGTTAAAATGGTTTAAAAAAATTATGATCATAATCTTATGGCATAGCCGCAACTAACTGCATTTAAATTTTTTGGAAATTCAGCCTCCTTAACCAAGTCCCCAATATTTTCCAATTCTCTTATGCGTGACGTCACGGCCTCCACATATGTTTGTATGTATGTTCTGCTGGCGCACTTTGCATTAAGTCGTAAATGAGTGTATGTAGCATTTTAAGTGTGACCGCGCAGGGGAAAAAATGAAAATACCAGTCACAAAAAATTTAAAATGCGCGGTTAAAAAATCGATTATATCGCAAATCTTTTCATTTGTTTTCAAATGTTGAGTTATCTACAAACTTTGGATTTGTAAAAACAAAAAATAAACAATGATTCGCTCTGCTATGTACACACACACGCACGAAATATGTATATCCAAAAAATCAAGATAATACTGATATCCTTTTGCTAAAAGAATATTTAATTTACATTTCCACAACAGATTTAAGACATTTTGTAACCGATTTTTGTCATTTAAAATTCAAATCGCATTGATAATATTAAAAGAACATTAAATATTCAAACCAATTGATTCTCACGCTCTTTATTACACGTGCCTCATATTGTTTAAACAAATGCAAATGTTTAAACAATTTGATTCACGGCGTCCCCCACCTGTCTTTATTAATATATAAAACTGTTCATTGAAAACTAAGAATCAACGCACAGCCTAAACTAATTAAATGACCCTATTAACATTTTTTACCATTCAATTCTTATAACACTAAACTGATTTGCTAAGATTTATTTTGGCCAGAAACATGCCCCCATTTTCTTCCAGTGGCAAAAAACCCCCAGTTTCTATAAATAAATCAGGACGCTAAACGCGTTAATCAATCGATGCGATTTTTGGCCAAAATTTAGTCCTCTACATAATAAATATTCTATTTAATTTAATATTGGATATTTTAATGTTTACTATTTTTTATCGATTTTTGAAAATCTAAGAATTTTCCTCATTTTTTCCAAACGGCAAAAAAACACTGATCTAAGTCAATTAGCAATTTATCGAGGGAATCCTGATACTTTAAGGATTCATATGGTGGTTTTACTGATGCTCTAGGTCAATTCTAAAAAAGTTACATTAGCCTAAAGTGGGAATAATAATTCCAACAAATTATACACAAGCATTGACACCGAATGCACTCGCACTGTCTCACTCTCTCTCTCTTTCTGACTCTGTGTAGTACAATAATTGTGCGGCGGCTGATCTTGGTTTCTTTTTAAAACTTAAAATTAAAAACTTAAAACTAAATTAAACCTAACAATAAATTAACAATAAATTAAAATTAAATTATACCAGCAACACACACGAATAAACCCCGTCAAAGCGTTCAAGCCGCTGGGCTTTCCGAAAACGGCAGGGGGGCAGTCATCTATATATATAAAACTGTTCATTAAAAACTAAGAATCAACGCACAGCCTAAACTAATTAAATGACCCTATTAAAATTTTGTACCATTCAATTCTTAAAACACTAAACTGATTTGCTAAGATTTATTTTGGCCAGAAACGTGCCCCCATTTTCTTCCAGTGGCAAAAAACCCCCAATTTCTATAAATAAATCTGGACGCTAAACGCGTTAATCAATCGATGCGATTTTTGGCCAAAATTAAGTACTCTACATAATAAAGATTCTATTTAATTTAATATGGGATATTTTTATGTTTACTATTTTTTATCGATTTTTGAAAATCTAAGAATCTTCCTCATTTTTTCCTAACGGCAAAAAAACACTGATCTAAGTCAATTAGCAATATGAAAATTTATCGAGGGAATCCTGATACTTTAAGGATTCATATGGTGGTTTTACTGAAGCTCTAGGTCAATTCTAAAAAAGTTACATTAGCCTAAAGTAGGAATAATAATTCCAACAAATTATATACAAGCATTGAGCACCGAATGCATTCTCTCGCACTGTCTCACTCTCTCTCTCTCTGACTCTGTGTAGTAGAATAATTGTGCGGCGGCTGATCTTGATTTCTTTTTAAAACTTAAAATTAAAAACTTAAAAGTAAATTAAACTTAACAATAAATTAACAATAAATTAAAATTAAATTATACCAGCAACACACACGAATAAAGCGTTCAAGCCGCTGGGCTTTGCGAAAAGGTCAGGGAGGGCAGTCATCTATATCTATATATAAAACTTATAATTTCTGTAAACAAAATCTGGACGCTAAAATAGGAAATGGAGATTATCCGACGCTTGAGGGCAAAATAAAATTGTCATCAAGTTTGGGTACTGTAGTAAGCACATTGGAAAAGCTTACTTTTAAAATTTTTCCTGATATTTCAGAAATCTTACATAAGTCATTGGACTGGTTATCAGAACGAGCCATTTTAACTTCAAGAAATGACAGAGCTGCTTCAATTAATGATCAGCTAATAAAATCATTTAATGGAGAGGAAGTTACATTTAAATCAATAGACTCTGTTACTGAGCCAGAAAATGCTGTACATTATCCTGTAGAATTTCTTAACAAACAGAATCCAGCTGGACTCCCATTGCATATTCTTTCGCTTAAGGTCGGAACACCAATTATGTTATTAAGAATCTTAAAACCCCCAAAATTATGCAATGGAACAAGATTGCAAGTGAAAACTCTTCACAAATTTGTTATTGAAGCCGTTATTTTTACTGGCTGCGCCAAGGGAGAGACAGTATTCATACCAAGAATTCCCTTAACGTCATCAAACTTACCTTTTGAATTTAAACGCCTACAGTGTTCTGTAAAGGTTTGTTTTGTGATAACAATAAATAAATCACAGACTTTGAAAGTAGCTGGATTAGACCTTAGGGACGAGTGTTTCTCCCACGGCCAATTCTATGTGGCCTGTTCAAGAGACAGCTCGGCTCAAACAAAGAATGTTGTTTACAGAGAGGTTTTAAAATAAGAATATATTAAAAATGTTTTAATTGTGGACTAGGCCTATTTGGGGAAACCTCCTTAAATAAAAACGCGCCGTATCCTTTACCTCCGGGTGGTGTGGAAATGGGGATTCATTTTAGTTTCAGTTAATTTTTATATTCGGACGTTGATGCACTAAGATCAGCGCAAACAAGTGGCCCTTACGACACCAAGCAGTGCTTGTTACGCGCGGAGCCTTATAGGCGCAAAAACGAGATCGCGAGAAGTTAAAAAGCACAATGTAGAAGCGGACAGACTAAGATTAGAAATACGTACGAGACTAAATACTAATACTAATTTTGTGCTAAGTAAGATAAAATTAATGCTTTTAAGCTTGGCAAAGAGTCGGTAGTAGAAATAATGTGGTATAGTCTATTATAGTCGTTACACAGTACTCTAAACGGTTCATGCATATCAAAGTTAGATCTACAAATATTTAATGTAAGAGGAACATAGTTCCTGGTAATTCTATTAGGCACGGAGAAGCTTATGCGACCCAGTAACTCGGGACTCTCCACATCCCCGTGAATAAGTTTATAGATAAAAGTTGTGACAAGCATCGTTCTACGGTTTACTAATGATGGTAGATTAATTAGGAGGAGTCTACTAGAGTAGGATGGTAAAATAAGGCTTGCATTCCAGTTAAGGCCCCGTAGAGCAAATAATAAAAAGTTCTTTTGCACAGACTCTATCCGGTCTATATGTACACCATACTGAGGACTCCAAACTGCTGAACAGTACTCAAGGATTGGACGGACTAGTGAAATGAACAGAGTCTTTGTAACATAGGGATCATCGAATTCCTTTGACCACCTTTTTATAAATCCAAGTACTCCCCTGGCTTTATTTACTATAGAAGTAATATGGTCACAAAACTTAAGTTTTGGGTCAAGGAGGACGCCAAGGTCATCAACTTGCGTAATTCTAGACAACGCACAACCACCCAGCGTATACTTTGCGTATTGTGGGTTCACCCGAAAAAATGTCATTACTTTGCACTTAGCGCTATTTAAATCCAAAAGATTTTCACAACACCATGTTTGAAAAGCATTTAGGTCAGATTGTAAGTCGGAACTGCTAGAAATTTCGTTATATTGCAGGCATAACTTAACGTCATCTGCGTACATAAGGACACGCGACTTTGTCAAGACTAGAGGGAGATCGTTTATAAATAAAGTAAAAAGAAGTGGGCCAAGGTGGCTTCCTTGTGGGACCCCTGAAGTAACTCGGATCAAATCCGAGATCGAGTTTTTAAAAAGCACTCGTTGAGTCCTACCACTCAGATAACTTGAGATCCATGTTAGAAGATCACATGGAAACCCTAATAAGTCTAGCTTTAATACAAGAAGCGAGTGATTTACTGAATCAAACGCTTTACTAAAATCAGTGTAAACTACATCAGTCTGCATGTTCTTTCTAAAGCCATTTATTACAAAAGACGTTAGCTCCAAGAGGTTTGTCGTCGTAGATCTTCGCCTTATAAATCCATGTTGACATGGAGATATAATCGATCTACAAAGATGATGCAAATGGGGTGTAATAGTATTTTCGAAAAGCTTTGGGATGGCGGATAATTTGGATATGCCTCTGTAATTACTTGTATTGCATTTATTTCCTTTCTTATGAAGGGGAATGACAAATGACTCCTTCCAAATAAGTGGGAAATGAGATGTTTTTAAAGACAAAGTAAACAATTTGTACAGAGGTCTACACAGAGTTTCAGCACAGTATTTAAGCACGCAGCCTGGAACTCCGTCCGGACTCGGTGAATAGACTGGCTTAACTTTATGGAGATCCAAAAGAAGGGAGCTTTCGCTTAATCTCGGACAAAAAATCAAGTTTGACTTGGGTATGGCATTTGAATAAGACGGATTTGGACGGGATGAAACAGAATATGTTGTCTGGAAGAACTGGGCAAATAGATCGGCAATTTCCTGATCAGAGGTTGCCGTAGAGTTTTCAAATGATAGTGATGAAGGGTAACAGGCTGATTTACGCTTAGTGTTAACAAAATTATAAAACTGTTTTGGATCTTGTGAAAATTGGACCCTACAACGAGTCAAATAGCTTTTATAACACCGGGCGTTAAGCACGATAAAATTTGACCGAGCCCTTAGGTACCGAGAGAAGGCAGATTGTGAACCGCACATTTTAAATTTATTGAAAAGTCTGGACTTTATATTTTTTAGGTGTGACAACTCTTTATTAAACCACGGAGGTTTATTTGAAATTGACGGATAGTATAACGGAACACACAGATAAAAGAAGGAATTCAATGCATTATAAAAGATATTAACGGCCTTAGCCACGTCAGTGCATGAATAAAATTCGGACCAGTCATAGCCGGATATAAAAGTATTTAAAAGATGAAAGTTTGCCTTACGAAAGCAGCGGATTCGTTTAACCGACTTTTCGGATTTTTTATTCAGCTCTGTTCTTACGTCTACAGTCAGTTCTAGAGTTGGATGATAGGGATCTTCCGGTTGTGTAAGTGGTCCCGTTCTTGATAGGCAAACGCCTTCTGAATTTGAAACAAAACACAAGTCCAGTAAACGCCCTAATGAGTTTTTAACATGGTTCACTTGGGATAGCGCAATGTCAAGCAAGCCGTCAATAAAGTCATGCTGCGCTAAAGGAAGCAACATATTAGAGTTTTCGTCAGGGGACCATGTCGCACTAGGTATATTAAAATCACCCAATACTATTAACTGGTCTTGATTTGACAGTTTTTTGAAAATTGACTGAATACAGGAAAGGTGATTTGCGTAAATAGGGAACTCAGATGATGGTGGGATATATGAACAAGTAATGTATACAAAACTACCGGGAAACGATAATTTTATACCTAGGAATTCGATGTCATAAGATTCGTCGAAAGTTAGTAATTCAGAGGAAAAGGTGGAGTCGACAGCAATCAGGACTCCACCTCCCCGTCTGGACTGACGATCAAGCCTATAAATAGTGTACTTACCCGGGAGAATTTCGGAGCTAAGAATATCCGTCCTTAACCAGGTCTCTGTACATACCATAATATTATATGGGAAAGAAAAACTATCCGAATACAATTTAGTCAGCTTACTAAGTAAGCCTCTTGTATTCTGATAGCAAAGAAGAAAAGAGGAGGCTAGTTTTTTGGGACAGAAGAGGATGTGGAGGGGGCTGGGGATGGTTCTTTACTGGTATTTTCCATTTCCCCTGAACTATTCTTTTTTCTCTTAGCTTCGTACTCTTTTACGAATATGCCCTCGGGCCAGAAACTGGTGGAACACACAGATGCAAAAAGAGCACAAGGAATACCAATCTTAAATGATGATACTTTCCTAGCATAAGAAAATTTAAATTGTTCGACCTTCAAATCATCATCTTGGACTTTGTTACGGATATAAGCCGTAATATCCAGTGATGAGAGGTCTGGGGCGAGCCGTGAAACAAATACATGTTTTAGCTGGCGCACCCGAACACAAGTAACTGTTTTTGGTACAACACATGCAACCCTTTTTGGTACTACAGAATTTGTACCTGTACTACCAGTATCGGCCGGTGATCCGGACCTTAAGTCTACATGAGGTGTTGGGGCCACTACTGTATTTGATCGGACAGAGCGGAAGTACATAGCGGAGCCACATCGATTCCGGCGACTTCGGATACCGAATCAATTTTTGCCCCCGATCTTAGTACCATTTGAGTGGCGCCTAAGATTGGCAGCTGAGCTGGAATCGAATCGCGGGCAGTAGGTTGCACGGCACCTGCCATAGAATGCCCACCGACCGCGACTTTTTTGCGCTTTGGGGAATCGGGCTCAGCTAGCATGCGACTAGTGAGCTGCGATTCAAGCGCCACGAGCAGGTCCGTATTTTTACGGCAGTTCCGGATTAATTCCGTAACACTGCTTTTCGTGAGCCGCCTAATCGTTATTGCCTGGTTCTCATATACAATGCATTCATCGCAGTAGTAGCGTAGGCCACTCCTCTTATCGATGGCATCACGAACCAGGCCAGAATAACCAAGACACTTTGCGTGATAAATTTTATCACATGTATGGCAGGGAATTCTTTGCTGTCCAGCCGAGATAACTTTCTTACAATTTTTTAATGAACAGAAAGCCATTTTCGCTGACCACGGACCACTGTGCACTATAGCGGACAAAAAAATCGAAAGCGCTCAAGAACTTTTTAATGAGAGATAGATCAGAGCGACAGAGCGGGAGCGAAACACCGAATAACTTTGATGTTAGGCACCACGAAACGAAATAGCAAACGAAAAGAGAGAGAGAGCGGGAATATTAACCGATTAACTCCGGTATAAAACACCTCAGAGAGAGTGCGTTGGAGTGCGTGCCGTTCCAACAGCGCTCAACGACGAAGAGAAAGACTGAAAAGAGGGGCAATGGAAAACAATAACAACAAACCAGCACCGAATTAAATTATGATAAAAATGTTTATTAAACACAAGTTAATCACGATGCACTCGCGAAGCGAACGGAAAGTTGTTAGAAAACACTTAAAGGTGTAGAAACGTTAAAGAGATTTAAGTAAACCCCGGTGGTTTCAATAAGAAAAATGAAAATTCGGAGCGCAAAACAAAAACACGACCGTTCTCTGTGAAGACGCACTGATTTTATTTTATGAGTCTAAATAGAGCAAACCTAATATTTGTCATGAAAGGAGTCTTAAACTACCCACAAATCGCGATGCAGGAAATCGTCTTAGCAACAGCGAAGGAGGCGGTAATGCCGGAAAAATGAAGGGCATCCAGGTCAAACGGGAAATATTCGGACCTTGGACCCTAAAGGGTCATACAGTAAATTGGCGGACTTCAGACCTGCACTAAGAGGACGCACCGAGAATGAACGGTACTTCAGTGGACCTTGGACCCGCCAATAAAAGGACGACGCAAATTTTAATTTAGGGTCCAAGAGAACGCCAAGATCGTTTTCAAGAGTTATTCTATCCAAAGAGCTGCCACTTAATGTGTAGGTCGCGTATATTGGATTGACCCGATAAAAAGTCATCAGCTTGCACTTGGAACCGTTTAAATTAACCGTGTAAATTATCTCGGCACCAATTATGAAAAGTATCTAGAAATGTCCTTATACTGCAAGCACAACTTGTTACCCTTTTTAAAAAGTGGAATAACAAATGATTCCTTCCAAATATTTGGGAATTGGGAAGTTTCTAGACATAAGGTAAACAACTTGTGAAGAGGTTTACATAGGGCCTTAGCGCAATACCTAAGCACGCACCCAGGAATACCATCGAGCCCTTGCGAGGATTAATACGAAGAAGATCCAAAAGAAGAGAGCTTTCTGTTCAAATGGGATAGAATATGAGGTTTGACTTGGATATGGTGTAAGAATAAGGCTGTGATGAATAATCTAAAGTAGAGTAAGTCGTTTGAAAAAATTGGACAAATAAATCGGCTATTGCCTGATCTGCGGTTGCCGTCATGTTTTCGAACGACAGCGAGGAAGGATAAGAATTAGATTTACGCTTGGTGTTAACGAAGTTATAAAAATGTTTCGGGTCCTGAGAGAACTGGACCTTACAACGGTATAAGTAGGTATTATAACAATGAGCATTGAGCACGGTAAATCTTGACCGAGCACTTAAATATCTAGTAAAAACAGATTGAGAACCGGTATTTTCATATTTCCTAAAAAGTCTGGACTTTACGTTTCCTAAGTGTGTCAACTCTTTGTTAAAATTAACGGAACACAGGAATTAAAAAATGAGTTTATTGCAGTTTAAAAAACATTAACTGTCCGATGCAGTTATATTATTGCATAAGTAAAGATGAGACCAATTAAAGCCAGAAATAAAATTATTTAGCCTCAGAAAGTCTGCCTTGCGAAAACAATGTATTCGCTTAGATGATTTTTCTGATTTTTCTTCTTTAACTCTACCCGCTTGTAGGGTGATATGGATCTTCGGGTTGCCTGAGTGGTGCTACTCTAGATAGAAACACTCATTCAGAATTTGATACAAAACACAAATCAAGAAGGCGACCTAGTGAATTTTGAACATGGGTTACTTGAGATAAGGATTTGTCAAGCAGGCCGTCAATAAAATCATGCTGTGCTATAGGTACTAAGACATCCTCAATGGACCAGGTAACTCCAGGTATATTAGAATCACCTAGAACTACCAACTGAACCCTATCGGAAAGCTTATTTGCACAGACTTAATAACGGAAAGGTGATTTAAATAATCAGGAAGTTCAGACAACGGCGGATTAAATGGGCAAGTTATGTATGTGGAGCTACCAGGAAGCAATAACTTAACACAATAAAAATTCAATGGTATTAAATTCCTCACAAAATACCTCCTCTAACGGGAGGTTTGAGTTAACTCCAATTGAGACTCCACCTCCCCGTCTAGAGGGGCGGTTATACCTATATATTGTGTACTTACCTGGAAAAACTTCGGAGCTAAAGATCTCCGGCTTTAACCAGGTTTCTGTAAACACAATAATATGAGATGCAAAGGAAAGGCTATCACAATACAATTTAGTGAGCTTGCTATCTTCGTCCCTTCTACCCTTGCAATGTTAAAGTAAGGCTTACAAAATTCGGTTTATATATAAGGTATTTAGAAAAGAATAATTATGTTTAATTCTTAAATTTCGAATCCTAATTGCGATAATACTTAGATAAAATGTTTATACTTAAGTGATTATACCCGTTACTCGTAGAGTAAAAGGGTATATTGTATTCGTGCAAAAGTATGTAACAGGTAGAAGGAAGCGTTTCCGACCCTATAAAGTATATATATTCTTGTTCAGGATCACTAGTCGAGTCGATCTAGCCATGTCCGTCTGTACGTCTGTCCGTCTGTCCTGTCTGTCCGTCTGTCTGTCTGTCTGTCCGTATGAACGCTGAGATCTCGGAAACTATAAAAGCTAGAAGATTGGCATTTTGCATGTAGATTTTAGGAGTTCCTACGCAGCGCAAGTTTGTTTCAAAATGGTGCCACGCCCCCTCTGACGCCCACAAGCCACAAGCTGTGACCACAGTTTTGATGCTATTATGAAATTTTTTTTTGATATGTATTTGTTTCGTCAATACCTTTCGATTGGCCAAATAAAAGTTTGCCACGCCCACTCTAACGCCCAAAAACCCATTAAACGCTTAAGCCTGACTAGCGCCTACATTTCCGCCTTTCATGGCCCGTGGTACCAATAGCGCCATCTAACGGATGACTTTGGAACAGATGGCAAAGGCGCTCAACATAGTCAACTTTAATTCTCGATAAGGATTTCTATTAAAGGAAATTGCGATGGCTTTCATTTGTCAATACCGAACTATATCCCAAGAACTATGCAAATTAAATCAAGTTAGCCAAATTGGAGGTGTTCCCTGGGTACCGATTTTAACATAAAAATCGGGAGCTAATTCGAACGGCGAAAAACATACAAGAAGGCATATTTATATTAAGTTGTTTAGCTAAGTAACGGGTATCTAATAGTCGAGGAACTCGACTATAGCGTTCTCTCTTGTTTTTAGATTGTAGTGTAGTGCTTTTTCCAGCGTAGTGTATAAAATGTATGACGTTGGCTTAAATTTTCTCACTAGTGACTTCAACATGCGATTGTTTATTACCTGGGGAGATAAAATGTTTAGTATATTCATAAAAATATCAGAAAAATAAATTGGTATCTAACTTCTTGCAGAAAATATATTAAGCAACAGTATTTTAAAAAGCTGTGATACCGACATTCGCCATGAATTTTTGGTAACTAATCAGAAAAAACCATCTTGGGATTTCATGATCACTTTTAAACACTGTCCTTAATAATTCCTTTCTTTGTTATGAATTTTGTCCTTTTAACTTTATATTTTTTGTTCTTCTTTTTTTTATTCTTTTTGTGCCTTTCTGCAGTGAAATGAATGGCAAAAATATTAATTTTTATTGTCTTGAAATTAATCTCATTTTCTTTTTCTCAAATAATACTACAGCCATTAATAACTTTAAAAAATACGCCATAGGATCTCAGAATTTATTTCACTTGCAACACAGGATAGTTTACTTTTAATTTCTCAATTTCTTTTTCTTTTTTTGTTGTGTATATGAAACTGTAGTTAAGAATTTTTGTAATGAGTTTAAAGCCACGTATACCATTCTGAAAAACGGACCATGGGATTTCAGTATTATTTTACTATAGGCACAGCATTTGTTAAATAATTTATTACTGTTCATTTTTTCTTTACACAGAAAAAAAATATTTGTTAATGAAACAAGCGGGTCAATCTCTAGCAGAAATTTTATACCATTGGAAAAAATTACTGTGTTCAGCCATGGACTTAGGAATGTTTTTTTATTTATTAGTCACACAATTTAAATTATTTTTATTTTTCTTTTTCTTTTCTTTCACCTTTTTTTTATTTAGTTTTCTGAGTTTAATTGCACTTTTAATTTTTTTATTTCAAAACAGAAAAACTTTTTCACTTTCGAAATTATACCCACTGGAAAAATATATTACAAGTTAGATACCCGTGTTAGCGTATTGTGTCAGTGTTTTAGAAATGTATACTGAGCTGTACATCTTATTTTTTTATAATGGTTTAGACCAAACGATGATTTCCTTCTTCGTGGGAGTTGGTGGCTTGGTTTATAATTTTAAGTATTTTTCTTAAGAGCGATGTATGGAAAAGAATAGATAAAAACGAATTTCTTCGGATTTGTCAACTTAGAGACTAACTTCTATAATTTTAGACCGCCGCTGCCAAAAGTACATAGTTCTTATATATATTCTTACATAATAATATAATGTGCATATACATATTTGTGCAGTTCAAGTGCCGCTGCTTCAAGTGGCGATCCGCTGAGTCGGTGTCCCGTTTCCTGGCTTAAGAGGAGTCGGAATTTTCTCACAAGTGCTGCGATGACAAAAATGGGTCTAAAGGCAAAGACTGGCTCTTCGGTCGGTCGTTTTTCTCCTTGTCAATAAAAGTCGAAGTTGCAACAATTTAGTTTATGTGTGTCGAAACTAGGGTAGCTCTGGATGGTTTCGTTGGGGGATCAATGTGCCGTGCCTGTACGGTTACTCGGACACTGAACATGACAAGGAAGTCTTGGACAGAATAAAAGAACACATCACGGCGGCACTACGGATGTTCATTCGCCAGTACGAGTGTCGACACTGGCGGACACCTTGATGACGCTGGCAGACGAGTTTGAAGAACTCGACCAGCAACGGATGTTTGAGCTGGAGAGCAATCCCCACACGCAGCAAGTGCAAAGCCATCCGGTACCAAGACCACGGACCGCGGACAAGAACTAGGAAATAATCGCGGCGGATACGTATTGTATTTACCCAGGTCTGCCGCAGATGTGGGGGTCCAGATAATTTTTGCTGGCAAAGCGGACTTGGCGTGAAAACAGTGTCAATGGAGCTGGTGATTTTACCAGGACTGATCGATACCGGCAAAGGTGTCGCCACCTTTGGAGGCATTCCGTAGGCAGTCCACGGCGTTTACTGTAACGGATCACATGGCCCTGAAGTGGTTGAATAGCATCGCATGCCAGCGGCGTCAGACATCGGGTAATGTCGAAGAACCACGGACACATGGGCAGTCGGGAGACAATCGCGAGGGTTACAGCAAGATACCATTGGCTGAGAATGCACCGCGACTATAGGAAGTATGTGCAGAAATGTGGAAGCTGCCTGCGGTACAAACCAAGCCAGCCATCGGCCAAGGTATGCGCAGATTTCGTCGGGCCGCTACCTCGCTTCAAGCCCGGGAATTCGATGCTACTGGTGCTGGTAGACCGAATCTCAAATCGGACAGAAATGGTGCCGTTGCGTGTCGATGCGACCACGAAAGCGCTGGAAAAGGCGATCCGGGAGTGGGTCCCCGCGTGTCAAACGGTGCTGATCAAGGACAATGGTGTTCGACACCAGTTTACGTCCAGTTCAAAAATGGACAGAGTTGCCGTTGGTCGTGAACGCGAGAGTGGCAGAGTCCACGGTATGGTCGCCAGCATTCGTAACACAGGGAAGGGAGCCCAGGTTACTCAACGCTCTGTACGACTATAAAACAAACGGCCCCGGAGTCAAACACAAACTGTGTCAGAAAACGTACAGAAGCTGAAGGAAATCTTCGAGCTGGTGTGGCGGAATAGTGAGGCAGCGCAGGATCAGACACGCCCTTAAAATCTCCATAGACGTCCATATAAACCGAGTATCATGGACACAGTCTGGGCCAAGGTACACCATGTGTCCTGACTCCCCAGTAGTATGTACATGTGAGCACTGGCAAGAAAAGAACCGCCCATATTACCCAATTAAAGCCGCAAAATAGTGTTAGCCAGACACGAGACGCGGACGAAAGCATAGTGGGGGCACACAGTAACTCAACCGATGAGAGGGAGAGGACGATCCCCGGTATCGAACACACACACCCATAACTAAGGAGCGCGAGAGCGGGAGAATCAGAAGCTGTGGATACCGTTACCAGGTAACGCACGCCGAGGGGAGGTCGGTAGAAAAATTCGAATTTTACGCGGGGAACTGTCTGGGGAACGGGAAAAAAGTATGGGGAAAGATTCTTTCAAGGATCTGTTTGGGAAAAGTCTTTTGGAGAAAAAGTCGTGGGAAGGTGCAAGTCTTTTAAGGAGCTGTATGAGAAAAGTCTATTGGTAAACAGTATGGGGAAAGGTTAAGTCATTCGGGGAACTGTCTGGGGAACATCTGGTACACAAGTCAGGCGGGAAATTCGAATAGTCTACATATCAATGGCGGGGAAAATCACCACATTCATCGCCTTTTTGAAGGAAGGGAGAAATGTGAGGAGTCTTAAACTCCCCACAAAACCCGATGTAGGAGAGCAACAATGAATGAGGAGAGAATGCCGGAGAAATGACGGGTTCCAGGGTTTCGGTGGAGTCGTCCCGAACTCAGTCACCCGGAGCAGCAAGCCCGAAACGGCGCAGCAAGTGGCTAGGAGCGACGCAGCAGCGTGCAGCGAAGAGCAACGCTGCAGAGAAGAGCGGCATCGCACAGCAGAAGTAATTCGAGAAACAATAAACCAGCACCAACCTAATCCTATGCCAGCACCAACCTACAAAAAAATAAAAAAATGCGATTTAACCCCGAAGACAGCGGACGTGTTTTGCGTGAGCTCCGGATAAAGATGAAGAAAATGGATGTATTAAAGATAAACTAAGTTTAAAAAAAAACTAAATTCTACAAAACAGGCGAAAAGACGCCTAAACAAACAAAATCAGTGATATGATTAAATCAATTGCAACTTATTTTATAATAGTGCCACGCTAAAAGTTTAATGACGAACCAAATAAAGAGCGCATAAGCTCGGTGAGCCGAGGAGACGGGTATACGAGGTATATCTCCATGCGCGATAACGAAGTTCAAAAAACGTCTGCAGGGTCCCACCCGGCTCTACTGTCAGTCGATACTCAAAGAGCACGATCGTTGTCACCCTCTTTACTCACTGTTACTCCCACTCTAACGACGTAGAGTTCTCAATGTAAAACTCCCCCACCATCAGATTCGACCCTAGGCACATTAGCAACATGCAGTGGTAAAACTTCTGCAATCGCACCAAAAGTAACAGCAACAACTACAGCAACGACAGCAAAACCAACAACTTCTACAGCAACGGCTCTTACCGCGGAATCGACTGCGCCAAATATAACGTCAACTAAAATGATGACAAAACAAAATCAAGTAAATATTCAACAAGCGAGCCCGGCCATACAGACCGGCATGGATTGCTAGACCCAAATTAAGCGTAAGCTTAGCCCGCAGAACGCCGCGGTGGGTAATAAACCAAGTCCAAAGAGACAACGAATTACCCGGGAGATCCAATAACAACAGATTTGTCCTTCTAGCTGAAACTCAACCAGAACTGGGTAAACAGACCCAACGGAAACCAAAACCCCTACCAATTTACATTAGGGAGAAAAGCTCAAACGCCCTGGTGAACAACAAAACAGTTGCTTGCAGCTAAGCAAATCTACGAATAACCATGTGGAACGCCAATGGCGTTACCAGGCACAAACATGAAATAACACAGATCCTGAATGAAAATCATATCGACATTATGCTACTGATAGAGACGCACCTCACAAACAAATACAATTTCCAAATAATAGGCTACACCTTCTACCGCACAGATCATGCAGATGGTTAAGCCCACAACCGGCATCCTATAAAGTATATATATTCTTGTTCAGGATCACTAGTCGAGTCGATCTAGCCATGTCCGTCTGTACGTCTGTCCGTCTGTCCTGTCTGTCCGTCTGTCTGTCCGTATGAACGCTGAGATCTCGGAAACTATAAAAGCTAGAAGATTGGCATTTTGCATGTAGATTTTAGGAGTTCCTACGCAGCGCAAGTTTGTTTCAAAATGGTGCCACGCCCCCTCTGACGCCCACAAGCCACAAGCTGTGACCACAGTTTTGATGCTATTATGAAATTTTTTTTTGATATGTATTTGTTTCGTCAATACCTTTCGATTGGCCAAATAAAAGTTTGCCACGCCCACTCTAACGCCCAAAAACCCATTAAACGCTTAAGCCTGACTAGCGCCTACATTTCCGCCTTTCATGGCCCGTGGTACCAATAGCGCCATTTAACGGATGACTTTGGAACAGATGGCAAAGGCGCTCAACATAGTCAACTTTAATTCTCGATAAGGATTTCTATTAAAGGAAATTGCGATGGCTTTCATTTGTCAATACCGAACTATATCCCAAGAACTATGCAAATTAAATCAAGTTAGCCAAATTGGAGGTGTTCCCTGGGTACCGATTTTAACATAAAAATCGGGAGCTAATTCGAGCGGCGAAAAACATACAAGAAGGCATATTTATATTAAGTTGTTTAGCTAAGTAACGGGTATCTAATAGTCGAGGAACTCGACTATAGCGTTCTCTCTTGTTTTTAGATTGTAGTGTAGTGCTTTTTCCAGCGTAGTGTATAAAATGTATGACGTTGGCTTAAATTTTCTCACTAGTGACTTCAACATGCGATTGTTTATTACCTGGGGAGATAAAATGTTTAGTATATTCATAAAAATATCAGAAAAATAAATTGGTATCTAACTTCTTGCAGAAAATATATTAAGCAACAGTATTTTAAAAGCTGTGATACCGACATTCGCCATGAATTTTTGGTAACTAATCAGAAAAAACCATCTTGGGATTTCATGATCACTTTTAAACACTGTCCTTAATAATTCCTTTCTTTGTTATGAATTTTGTCCTTTTAACTTTATATTTTTTGTTCTTCTTTTTTTTATTCTTTTTGTGCCTTTCTGCAGTGAAATGAATGGCAAAAATATTAATTTTTATTGTCTTGAAATTAATCTCATTTTCTTTTTTTCAAATAATACTACAGCCATTAATAACTTTAAAAAATACGCCATAGGATCTCAGAATTTATTTCACTTGCAACACAGGATAGTTTACTTTTAATTTCTCAATTTCTTTTTCTTTTTTTGTTGTGTATATGAAACTGTAGTTAAGAATTTTTGTAATGAGTTTAAAGCCACGTATACCATTCTGAAAAACGGACCATGGGATTTCAGTATTATTTTACTATAGGCACAGCATTTGTTAAATAATTTATTACTGTTCATTTTTTCTTTACACAGAAAAAAATATTTGTTAATGAAACAAGCGGGTCAATCTCTAGCAGAAATTTTATACCATTGGAAAAAATTACTGTGTTCAGCCATGGACTTAGGAATGTTTTTTTATTTATTAGTCACACAATTTAAATTATTTTTATTTTTCTTTTTCTTTTCTTTCACCTTTTTTTTATTTAGTTTTCTGAGTTTAATTGCACTTTTAATTTTTTTATTTCAAAACAGAAAAACTTTTTCACTTTCGAAATTATACCCACTGGAAAAATATATTACAAGTTAGATACCCGTGTTAGCGTATTGTGTCAGTGTTTTAGAAATGTATACTGAGCTGTACATCTTATTTTTTTATAATGGTTTAGACCAAACGATGATTTCCTTCTTCGTGGGAGTTGGTGGCTTGGTTTATAATTTTAAGTATTTTTCTTAAGAGCGATGTATGGAAAAGAATAGATAAAAACGAATTTCTTCGGATTTGTCAACTTAGAGACTAACTTCTATAATTTTAGACCGCCGCTGCCAAAAGTACATAGTTCTTATATATATTCTTACATAATAATATAATGTGCATATACATATTTGTGCAGTTCAAGTGCCGCTGCTTCAAGTGGCGATCCGCTGAGTCGGTGTCCCGTTTCCTGGCTTAAGAGGAGTCGGAATTTTCTCACAAGTGCTGCGATGACAAAAATGGGTCTAAAGGCAAAGACTGGCTCTTCGGTCGGTCGTTTTTCTCCTTGTCAATAAAAGTCGAAGTTGCAACAATTTAGTTTATGTGTGTCGAAACTAGGGTAGCTCTGGATGGTTTCGTTGGGGGATCAATGTGCCATGCCTGTACGGTTACTCGGACACTGAACATGACAAGGAAGTCTTGGACAGAATAAAAGAACACATCACGGCGGCACTACGGATGTTCATTCGCCAGTACGAGTGTCGACACTGGCGGACACCTTGATGACGCTGGCAGACGAGTTTGAAGAACTCGACCAGCAACGGATGTTTGAGCTGGAGAGCAATCCCCACAAGCAGCAAGTGCAAAGCCATCCGGTACCAAGACCACGGACCGCGGACAAGAACTAGGAAATAATCGCGGCGGATTCGTATTGTATTTACCCAGGTCTGCCGCAGATGTGGGGGTCCAGATAATTTTTGCTGGCAAAGCGGACTTGGCGTGAAAACAGTGTCAATGGAGCTGGTGATTTTACCAGGACTGATCGATACCGGCAAAGGTGTCGCCACCTTTGGAGGCATTCCGTAGGCAGTCCACGGCGTTTACTGTAACGGATCACATGGCCCTGAAGTGGTTGAATAGCATCGCATGCCAGCGGCGTCAGACATCGGGTAATGTCGAAGAACCACGGACACATGGGCAGTCGGGAGACAATCGCGAGGGTTGCAGCAAGATACCATTGGCTGAGAATGCACCGCGACTATAGGAAGTATGTGCAGAAATGTGGAAGCTGCCTGCGGTACAAACCAAGCCAGCCATCGGCCAAGGTATGCGCAGATTTCGTCGGGCCGCTACCTCGCTTCAAGCCCGGGAATTCGATGCTACTGGTGCTGGTAGACCGAATCTCAAATCGGACAGAAATGGTGCCGTTGCGTGTCGATGCGACCACGAAAGCGCTGGAAAAGGCGATCCGGGAGTGGGTCCCCGCGTGTCAAACGGTGCTGATCAAGGACAATGGTGTTCGACACCAGTTTACGTCCAGTTCAAAAATGGACAGAGTTGCCGTTGGTCGTGAACGCGAGAGTGGCAGAGTCCACGGTATGGTCGCCAGCATTCGTAACACAGGGAAGGGAGCCCAGGTTACTCAACGCCTTGTACGACTATAAAACAAACGGCCCCGGAGTCAAACACAAACTGTGTCAGAAAACGTACAGAAGCTGAAGGAAATCTTCGAGCTGGTGTGGCGGAATAGTGAGGCAGCGCAGGATCAGACACGCCCTTAAAATCTCCATAGACGTCCATATAAACCGAGTATCATGGACACAGTCTGGGCCAAGGTACACCATGTGTCCTGACTCCCCAGTAGTATGTACATGTGAGCACTGGCAAGAAAAGAACCGCCCATATTACCCAATTAAAGCCGCAAAATAGTGTTAGCCAGACACGAGACGCGGACGAAAGCATAGTGGGGGCACACAGTAACTCAACCGATGAGAGGGAGAGGACGATCCCCGGTATCGAACACACACACCCATAACTAAGGAGCGCGAGAGCGGGAGAATCAGAAGCTGTGGATACCGTTACCAGGTAACGCACGCCGAGGGGAGGTCGGTAGAAAAATTCGAATTTTACACGGGGAACTGTCTGGGGAACGGGAAAAAAGTATGGGGAAAGATTCTTTCAAGGATCTGTTTGGGAAAAGTCTTTTGGAGAAAAAGTCGTGGGAAGGTGCAAGTCTTTTAAGGAGCTGTATGAGAAAAGTCTTTTGGTAAACAGTATGGGGAAAGGTTAAGTCATTCGGGGAACTGTCTGGGGAACATCTGGTACACAAGTCAGGCGGGAAATTCGAATAGTCTACATATCAATGGCGGGGAAAATCACCACATTCATCGCCTTTTTGAAGGAAGGGAGAAATGTGAGGAGTCTTAAACTCCCCACAAAACCCGATGTAGGAGAGCAACAATGAATGAGGAGAGAATGCCGGAGAAATGACGGGTTCCAGGGTTTCGGTGGAGTCGTCCCGAACTCAGTCACCCGGAGCAGCAAGCCCGAAACGGCGCAGCAAGTGGCTAGGAGCGACGCAGCAGCGTGCAGCGAAGAGCAACGCTGCAGAGAAGAGCGGCATCGCACAGCAGAAGTAATTCGAGAAACAATAAACCAGCACCAACCTAATCCTATGCCAGCACCAACCTACAAAAAAATAAAAATGCGATTTAACCCCGAAGACAGCGGACGTGTTTTGCGTGAGCTCCGGATAAAGATGAAGAAAATGGATGTATTAAAGATAAACTAAGTTTAAAAAAAACTAAATTCTACAAAACAGGCGAAAAGACGCCTAAACAAACAAAATCAGTGATATGATTAAATCAATTGCAACTTATTTTATAATAGTGCCACGCTAAAAGTTTAATGACCAACGAACCAAATAAAGAGCGCATAAGCTCGGTGAGCCGAGGAGACGGGTATACGAGGTATATCTCCATGCGCGATAACGAAGTTCAAAAAACGTCTGCAGGGTCCCACCCGGCTCTACTGTCAGTCGATACTCAAAGAGCACGATCGTTGTCACCCTCTTTACTCACTGTTACTCCCACTCTAACGACGTAGAGTTCTCAATGTAAAACTCCCCCACCATCAGATTCGACCCTAGGCACATTAGCAACATGCAGTGGTAAAACTTCTGCAATCGCACCAAAAGTAACAGCAACAACTACAGCAACGACAGCAAAACCAACAACTTCTACAGCAACGGCTCTTACCGCGGAATCGACTGCGCCAAATATAACGTCAACTAAAATGATGACAAAACAAAATCAAGTAAATATTCAACAAGCGAGCCCGGCCATACAGACCGGCATGGATTGCTAGACCCAAATTAAGCGTAAGCTTAGCCCGCAGAACGCCGCGGTGGGTAATAAACCAAGTCCAAAGAGACAACGAATTACCCGGGAGATCCAATAACAACAGATTTGTCCTTCTAGCTGAAACTCAACCAGAACTGGGTAAACAGACCCAACGGAAACCAAAACCCCTACCAATTTACATTAGGGAGAAAAGCTCAAACGCCCTGGTGAACAACAAAACAGTTGCTTGCAGCTAAGCAAATCTACGAATAACCATGTGGAACGCCAATGGCGTTACCAGGCACAAACATGAAATAACACAGATCCTGAATGAAAATCATATCGACATTATGCTACTGATAGAGACGCACCTCACAAACAAATACAATTTCCAAATAATAGGCTACACCTTCTCCGCACAGATCATGCAGATGGTTAAGCCCACAACCGGCATCCTATAAAGTATATATATTCTTGTTCAGGATCACTAGTCGAGTCGATCTAGCCATGTCCGTCTGTACGTCTGTCCGTCTGTCCTGTCTGTCCGTCTGTCTGTCTGTCTGTCCGTATGAACGCTGAGATCTCGGAAACTATAAAAGCTAGAAGATTGGCATTTTGCATGTAGATTTTAGGAGTTCCTACGCAGCGCAAGTTTGTTTCAAAATGGTGCCACGCCCCCTCTGACGCCCACAAGCCACAAGCTGTGACCACAGTTTTGATGCTATTATGAAATTTTTTTTTGATATGTATTTGTTTCGTCAATACCTTTCGATTGGCCAAATAAAAGTTTGCCACGCCCACTCTAACGCCCAAAAACCCATTAAACGCTTAAGCCTGACTAGCGCCTACATTTCCGCCTTTCATGGCCCGTGGTACCAATAGCGCCATCTAACGGATGACTTTGGAACAGATGGCAAAGGCGCTCAACATAGTCAACATTAATTCTCGATAAGGATTTCTATTAAAGGAAATTGCGATGGCTTTCATTTGTCAATACCGAACTATATCC
Organism: Drosophila fuyamai; assembly: GCA_018153365.1. Classification (NCBI taxonomy): domain Eukaryota; kingdom Metazoa; phylum Arthropoda; class Insecta; order Diptera; family Drosophilidae; genus Drosophila; species Drosophila fuyamai. The sequence continues at coordinate 2,449,171 of JAECXW010000415.1, read as the reverse complement.
CAAGAACTATGCAAATTAAATCAAGTTAGCCAAATTGGAGGTGTTCCCTGGGTACCGATTTTAACATAAAAATCGGGAGCTAATTCGAGCGGCGAAAAACATACAAGAAGGCATATTTATATTAAGTTGTTTAGCTAAGTAACGGGTATCTAATAGTCGAGGAACTCGACTATAGCGTTCTCTCTTGTTTTTAGATTGTAGTGTAGTGCTTTTTCCAGCGTAGTGTATAAAATGTATGACGTTGGCTTAAATTTTCTCACTAGTGACTTCAACATGCGATTGTTTATTACCTGGGGAGATAAAATGTTTAGTATATTCATAAAAATATCAGAAAAATAAATTGGTATCTAACTTCTTGCAGAAAATATATTAAGCAACAGTATTTTAAAAAGCTGTGACAAAGCCGACATTCGCCATGAATTTTTGGTAACTAATCAGAAAAAACCATCTTGGGATTTCATGATCACTTTTAAACACTGTCCTTAATAATTCCTTTCTTTGTTATGAATTTTGTCCTTTTAACTTTATATTTTTTGTTCTTCTTTTTTTTATTCTTTTTGTGCCTTTCTGCAGTGAAATGAATGGCAAAAATATTAATTTTTATTGTCTTGAAATTAATCTCATTTTCTTTTTTTCAAATAATACTACAGCCATTAATAACTTTAAAAAATACGCCATAGGATCTCAGAATTTATTTCACTTGCAACACAGGATAGTTTACTTTTAATTTCTCAATTTCTTTTTCTTTTTTTGTTGTGTATATGAAACTGTAGTTAAGAATTTTTGTAATGAGTTTAAAGCCACGTATACCATTCTGAAAAACGGACCATGGGATTTCAGTATTATTTTACTATAGGCACAGCATTTGTTAAATAATTTATTACTGTTCATTTTTTCTTTACACAGAAAAAAAATATTTGTTAATGAAACAAGCGGGTCAATCTCTAGCAGAAATTTTATACCATTGGAAAAAATTACTGTGTTCAGCCATGGACTTAGGAATGTTTTTTTATTTATTAGTCACACAATTTAAATTATTTTTATTTTTCTTTTTCTTTTCTTTCACCTTTTTTTTATTTAGTTTTCTGAGTTTAATTGCACTTTTAATTTTTTTATTTCAAAACAGAAAAACTTTTTCACTTTCGAAATTATACCCACTGGAAAAATATATTACAAGTTAGATACCCGTGTTAGCGTATTGTGTCAGTGTTTTAGAAATGTATACTGAGCTGAACATCTTATTTTTTTATAATGGTTTAGACCAAACGATGATTTCCTTCTTCGTGGGAGTTGGTGGCTTGGTTTATAATTTTAAGTATTTTTCTTAAGAGCGATGTATGGAAAAGAATAGATAAAAACGAATTTCTTCGGATTTGTCAACTTAGAGACTAACTTCTATAATTTTAGACCGCCGCTGCCAAAAGTACATAGTTCTTATATATATTCTTACATAATAATATAATGTGCATATACATATTTGTGCAGTTCAAGTGCCGCTGCTTCAAGTGGCGATCCGCTGAGTCGGTGTCCCGTTTCCTGGCTTAAGAGGAGTCGGAATTTTCTCACAAGTGCTGCGATGACAAAAATGGGTCTAAAGGCAAAGACTGGCTCTTCGGTCGGTCGTTTTTCTCCTTGTCAATAAAAGTCGAAGTTGCAACAATTTAGTTTATGTGTGTCGAAACTAGGGTAGCTCTGGATGGTTTCGTTGGGGGATCAATGTGCCGTGCCTGTACGGTTACTCGGACACTGAACATGACAAGGAAGTCTTGGACAGAATAAAAGAACACATCACGGCGGCACTACGGATGTTCATTCGCCAGTACGAGTGTCGACACTGGCGGACACCTTGATGACGCTGGCCGACGAGTTTGAAGAACTCGACCAGCAACGGATGTTTGAGCTGGAGAGCAATCCCCACAAGCAGCAAGTGCAAAGCCATCCGGTACCAAGACCACGGACCGCGGACAAGAACAAGGAAATAATCGCGGCGGATACGTATTGTATTTACCCAGGTCTGCCGCAGATGTGGGGGTCCAGATAATTTTTGCTGGCAAAGCGGACTTGGCGTGAAAACAGTGTCAATGGAGCTGGTGATTTTACCAGGACTGATCGATACCGGCAAAGGTGTCGCCACCTTTGGAGGCATTCCGTAGGCAGTCCACGGCGTTTACTGTAACGGATCACATGGCCCTGAAGTGGTTGAATAGCATCGCATGCCAGCGGCGTCAGACATCGGGTAATGTCGAAGAACCACGGACACATGGGCAGTCGGGAGACAATCGCGAGGGTTGCAGCAAGATACCATTGGCTGAGAATGCACCGCGACTATAGGAAGTATGTGCAGAAATGTGGAAGCTGCCTGCGGTACAAACCAAGCCAGCCATCGGCCAAGGTATGCGCAGATTTCGTCGGGCCGCTACCTCGCTTCAAGCCCGGGAATTCGATGCTACTGGTGCTGGTAGACCGAATCTCAAATCGGACAGAAATGGTGCCGTTGCGTGTCGATGCGACCACGAAAGCGCTGGAAAAGGCGATCCGGGAGTGGGTCCCCGCGTGTCAAACGGTGCTGATCAAGGACAATGGTGTTCGACACCAGTTTACGTCCAGTTCAAAAATGGACAGAGTTGCCGTTGGTCGTGAACGCGAGAGTGGCAGAGTCCACGGTATGGTCGCCAGCATTCGTAACACAGGGAAGGGAGCCCAGGTTACTCAACGCTCTGTACGACTATAAAACAAACGGCCCCGGAGTCAAACACAAACTGTGTCAGAAAACGTACAGAAGCTGAAGGAAATCTTCGAGCTGGTGTGGCGGAATAGTGAGGCAGCGCAGGATCAGACACGCCCTTAAAATCTCCATAGACGTCCATATAAACCGAGTATCATGGACACAGTCTGGGCCAAGGTACACCATGTGTCCTGACTCCCCAGTAGTATGTACATGTGAGCACTGGCAAGAAAAGAACCGCCCATATTACCCAATTAAAGCCGCAAAATAGTGTTAGCCAGACACGAGACGCGGACGAAAGCATAGTGGGGGCACACAGTAACTCAACCGATGAGAGGGAGAGGACGATCCCCGGTATCGAACACACACACCCATAACTAAGGAGCGCGAGAGCGGGAGAATCAGAAGCTGTGGATACCTTTACCAGGTAACGCACGCCGAGGGGAGGTCGGTAGAAAAATTCGAATTTTACGCGGGGAACTGTCTGGGGAACGGGAAAAAAGTATGGGGAAAGATTCTTTCAAGGATCTGTTTGGGAAAAGTCTTTTGGAGAAAAAGTCGTGGGAAGGTGCAAGTCTTTTAAGGAGCTGTATGAGAAAAGTCTTTTGGTAAACAGTATGGGGAAAGGTTAAGTCATTCGGGGAACTGTCTGGGGAACATCTGGTACACAAGTCAGGCGGGAAATTCGAATAGTCTACATATCAATGGCGGGGAAAATCACCACATTCATCGCCTTTTTGAAGGAAGGGAGAAATGTGAGGAGTCTTAAACTCCCCACAAAACCCGATGTAGGAGAGCAACAATGAATGAGGAGAGAATGCCGGAGAAATGACGGGTTCCAGGGTTTCGGTGGAGTCGTCCCGAACTCAGTCACCCGGAGCAGCAAGCCCGAAACGGCGCAGCAAGTGGCTAGGAGCGACGCAGCAGCGTGCAGCGAAGAGCAACGCTGCAGAGAAGAGCGGCATCGCACAGCAGAAGTAATTCGAGAAACAATAAACCAGCACCAACCTAATCCTATGCCAGCACCAACCTACAAAAAAATAAAAAATGCGATTTAACCCCGAAGACAGCGGACGTGTTTTGCGTGAGCTCCGGATAAAGATGAAGAAAATGGATGTATTAAAGATAAACTAAGTTTAAAAAAAAACTAAATTCTACAAAACAGGCGAAAAGACGCCTAAACAAACAAAATCAGTGATATGATTAAATCAATTGCAACTTATTTTATAATAGTGCCACGCTAAAAGTTTAATGACCAACGAACCAAATAAAGAGCGCATAAGCTCGGTGAGCCGAGGAGACGGGTATACGAGGTATATCTCCATGCGCGATAACGAAGTTCAAAAAACGTCTGCAGGGTCCCACCCGGCTCTACTGTCAGTCGATACTCAAAGAGCACGATCGTTGTCACCCTCTTTACTCACTGTTACTCCCACTCTAACGACGTAGAGTTCTCAATGTAAAACTCCCCCACCATCAGTTTCGACCCTAGGCACATTAGCAACATGCAGTGGTAAAACTTCTGCAATCGCACCAAAAGTAACAGCAACAACTACAGCAACGACAGCAAAACCAACAACTTCTACAGCAACGGCTCTTACCGCGGAATCGACTGCGCCAAATATAACGTCAACTAAAATGATGACAAAACAAAATCAAGTAAATATTCAACAAGCGAGCCCGGCCATACAGACCGGCATGGATTGCTAGACCCAAATTAAGCGTAAGCTTAGCCCGCAGAACGCCGCGGTGGGTAATAAACCAAGTCCAAAGAGACAACGAATTACCCGGGAGATCCAATAACAACAGATTTGTCCTTCTAGCTGAAACTCAACCAGAACTGGGTAAACAGACCCAACGGAAACCAAAACCCCTACCAATTTACATTAGGGAGAAAAGCTCAAACGCCCTGGTGAACAACAAAACAGTTGCTTGCAGCTAAGCAAATCTACGAATAACCATGTGGAACGCCAATGGCGTTACCAGGCACAAACATGAAATAACACAGATCCTGAATGAAAATCATATCGACATTATGCTACTGATAGAGACGCACCTCACAAACAAATACAATTTCCAAATAATAGGCTACACCTTCTACCGCACAGATCATGCAGATGGTTAAGCCCACAACCGGCATCCTAATCAGGGAACGCAGCAATCACCACTTTCACGAAAGGTTTGCAACTAATTAATTTGCCGGCCACGTCTATCAAAGTGCAGTCAGATAGCGAACCCCTTTCCATAACCGCTGTCTACTGCCCTCCTCGCTTTACAATTACTGAAGTACAATTCATGGATTTTCACAACTTACTTGGAGATCGCTTGATAGCAGTAGGAGATTATAATGCCAAACATACCCACTGGGGATCACGACTCGTGACTTCCAAAAGGAAGGCAATTATATAATGCAATTTCAAAAATAAGAAACAAATTGGACTATGTTTCCCCAGATAGCCCCACATACCTGCCAGCAGACCCCAGAAAGGTCCCAGACTTAATAGATTTTGCGGTGACAAAAAACATTCCACGCAATATAATAAGCGCCAAAGCGCTTTCGGACCTTTCATCTGACCACTCGCCAGTGCTAATAACTCGTCTTCAAAGCCCAGAAACTACAGATCACCCTTAGAGACTGACATCGCACAAAACAAACTGGCTTAAATACAAAATGTATGTAAGCTCTCACATCGAACTAACCTCGCAGCTCAACATCAAAGCGGACATCAAAAGATCCACTGATGCTCTTGAAGATGTACTAGTGGCAGCAGCCACTATTTCAACACCACAGTCAAAGGACGTGCAATTCAAGCATTTCAAAACTAATCTGCAATGTACTGGAAAAGAGGCGTCTGCGACGTGCTTGGCAAACCAATAGATCTCCATCTTCAAAACAAAGAAATCATAACACACTCACGCTCACCCAAGTCTGAGCTCTCCAATCGAAACAGTCACTCCGATAAGAAATCCATCAGTCAGCTGGGCCCGCAGCGACGAAGATAGAGCCGAAACTTTTGCTTCACATCTCCAAAGCGTTTCCCACCCAAACCCTGCCCCTGGTCCATTTCTCCTACAATTGAACCGGAAACTATATCCTTACCAACATTGCTTCAGCCAAAAGAGATAGCGAAAGTGATCGGGGATCTGAAACCGAAAAAGGCTCCTGGCAGTGACCTAATAACACCAAAAATGATAATTGAACTTCCAAACTCTTCTATATAGGATATTTGTAAACTTTTCAATGGGATCATACGTCTCGGCTACTATGAGAGCAAATGGAAACACACAATGATACCGAAGCCCGGAAAAGACCATACAATTTCTTCATCCTACAGACCAATAAGTATCTTGTTTGTCTAAATTGTTCAAAAAATGCCTTCTTACACGCATACCATATCTGGAAGCACACAATGTTATACCGGCATCAATTTGGCTTCCGTCAAAGACACGGTACAATCGAACAAGTGAACAGAATAACATCAGAAATCCGCACTGCCTTTGCAGCGCAATATTCCACGAAGTATCTCAAGCTTTCGATCGAGTCTGGCTCGATGGCCTCATGCATAAAATCAGAACACACTTGCCTACATACACTCATAAACTACTTGAGTCGTATCTGTACAACGGAGTCTTCGCAGTAAGGTGCGAAGCAGGAGTCCCGCACGGAAGCGCACTTGGGCCTACTTTGTTCGTCCCATATAGAGCAGATATTCCTACAGCAGTTCCAGCAGAACCCGCCTTCAACGCAACGACCTTCCAACCCAGCAATAATTCTCCGGGCCGCATTACTCAGTACCAGTTATGACTGTTAGTTAGATTACTTTAAGATTTGATTTGATTTGATATTGTTAGTATCCGAAAGGAGAAGATTCAAAAAATAAATAACAAAGCAATTTAAAAAAAAAAACCTAATCTTCTCTGACGGTATCCATTGGTTACAGCCAGTCACACATTATAAATTTGATGAAAGGAACTCACAACCTTTCTGAGCTACCTGCTCGTTTACGTAGCGAGCAAGAAATATTGTTGCATTGCATATTATTGCGAAGATTCTGTGGTAAAGGACTCAAATAACTTAACTTTTCTGGCAGTATGATTTTATGCATAAGGCCTTACCCAAGTACCCAAATAGTTTCTAATCGGAGTGAAAGAGCTTTATTTTGGATGAGCTCTCCACAAAGGATGCTTTGTTCTACTCGGCGATAATTTCTCAATGTACCGGCGCTATGCAAGCTCTTCTTCATGCTATAGGGTTTTGGAAAGTCTGCTTCGTTTAAAAGTTGCTTCGAATGTGGCGATCTGCTGGGTTGCCAAGCTCGTCGTAGGCGTCTTTTTTCCCGAGCAAGTGTTTCGATTAGCAGATTATTTTTTTATTGGTTGGTACGCAGAATTGTTTCTTCCGGTTGAGCTTTGGCTGCTTTCGGGACTTTGAAAAAGAGTTATTAAAACCAGCGAGTGGTCCGATAGCTATTTGGCGCTTACTAAATTTCTTCGGATGTTCTTTGTTACAGCGAAGACAATTGAGCCTGGAAGTTTTCTGGGGTTAGCTAGCCAGTATGCAGGGCTAAGCTTGTCGCGTTTTACAGTTGCCTTTCCTTGGGGGTCACAAGATCCCCAGTGCGTGTGCTTGGCGTTGTAATCTCCTCCTGCTATAAAGCGATCTCCGAGTGGTTCAAGAATTGCTCTTCAGTTATTATACCCTTGCAGAAGGAATTATAATTTTGGACAAAAGTGTGCCACGCAGTGAAGGAGACATCTCCGCCCCTATAAAGTATATATATTCTTGATCAGAAAAACCTCCTGAGTTGATATAAGCATGTCCGTCTGTCCGTCTGTCTGTTTCTACGCGAACTAGTCTCTCAGTTTTAAAGATATCGCATTGAAACTTTGCACTCACCCTTCTTTCCTTTGCACGCGGTATATAAGTCGGAACGGCCGGGATCGGACGACTATATCCTATAGCTGCCATATAACTGAACAATAGGAAATGCCATAACTTTGGTGTTTGTAAAGTTAGGAAGTTGGGTTTTCTATGGGTTTTTTATTTGGCCAAACAATTCGACCTACCAAATTTTATAGGTATCGGCCGACTATATCCTATAGCTGCCATATAACTGAACGATTGAAAATGCCATAACTTTGATGTTTTTAAAGTTAGGAAGTTGGGATTTTTATAAATAATTATAATTTATAATAATAATTTATATAAATAATTTTGGTGAATATTATTTACTGAATATTCTGCAAGGTTATATCGACTTCGGCTCCGCATGAAGTTAGCTTTCCTTTCTTGTTTTTTATTTAGGAATTGAGTTATATCAAGTTTGTGCCGTGAAACGCCATTGGTATTCCCAATGCACATTCAAAGACAAGACATCGATTATTTGGATTGTTGGAATGCGAGCATTGTTATTAGTATGTTTTTATTCGGCAGAAGGTTTTGCATTGTGGTATTCATGACGGACGTAAAGACCATCATACTTTGTTGTAAAGTTAGCATCATGGTTTTGATGTTGTTCGGTATTTGTCCCATTGATTGCTGAGAGGTCGCCGTCGGATCGTCAAGTCTTGTTTGTGGTGGATACGTTGTGCTCTATGCCCTTTAGCACTACTTGCAAGTCCGTGCTGCTCTTGAGCTGATACGTGTATTAGGGTTTTCATCCAGGTGTTTGGTTACAGCTCGGAAATTATCTTCAGTTTAAGTTTGAATCTTCGTTTCGTGAATATTTCCTTTGACAAGAGGACGGACTAACATCAAGGTTCGGATTGATCATTTTCAACATTTTAAACATCCGAGAAAAGGGCGAATCTGTTGATACTAGATGCCCCGGGTTGTAGAGGGTATTATAATTTCAGTCAAAAGATTGCAACGCAGTTAAGGAGACATTTCCGACCCCATAAAGTATATATGTATATCAGGATCACCAGGAGAGTCGATCGATCTATGTCCGTCCGTCCGTTTCTTCGCAAACTAGTCCCTCAGTTTTAAAGCTATCTACTTGGTACTTTCGCAAAACTTGTCTTTCTGTTGCTGATAGTATTTAAGTCGGATCGAGCTGGATCGGGCGACTATATCATTAAGCTCCTATAAGAAAAAGTATAACTTTGTTGTTTTAAATTATTTTTTTTTTTGTTCCTTGGGATTTGGTAATATTTAAATACTATGGAATTACGGTTTTAATTATATTCAAATCGGATATCTTATTCATATAGCTCCCATAGAAAAATTACAAAACATTTTTTTTAATGTATTTTGCTGTTTAATGCCAGTCTGTGTAGCCGGATCCGCTTGTTGTTAATATTGCCGATATTGGCCCTCGTACTTAAAATTTTACTCGCGCTGTTGGTGACGGAGACAGTTGATGTTGTTGTTGCAATTGCTGCGGTTCCAGAAATGAATGAGGTCACAATGCTCGTGGCAGATGGGCTGTGAGTCGAAGCTGTTGGGGTGAGTAGGACGGGAGAACAAGACCGTGCTCTTGCGCTGTCGGTAGGACCGAGTTGCTTTTTTCTACTTCTATATCACTGGTTGAGAAATACGAGAGATAACCGATTTTCTGGTTTATAAAGCTTCTACGCTCATTTTGTGGATCGCCTCTCATTTAACTATTAATCGTGGCAAACATTTTTGTTTTATAATAATTTTGCACTTGTCAAAATACTAATTATTATTCTACTTTTTATTTTTGTTATAGCGTCTTTATTAGACTATTTCAGTATTTATAGTCATTTTTTTCCAGAGCTCGTGCTAAACACTTTGGCACTCTCCAAGTAAAATAATAACACTTGAGAAAATATGACTGAGTCTTTTTTCAAACGTAAAATCTTTTAATTACCAAAAACGTTAAAAAAGTCAAGAAAACCCAAAGCATCGCAAAACTCAAATATGATAACACCAATTTTAAATACCAGTAGGTCAAATTAATGAAATAATTTTTATTAAAAACTGCTTAAACATATTAAATATTTAAGATGATATATTGATCATGTGCAAAATGTATTAGTACTAGTTTGTAAAAACAAATCCAGAAAATCAATATTTGCTGTTGTGCCACTGACGGTGAAAGTTTTTTAAAATGTAAACTCTCTGTTTTTTACACTTTGTGCTTCTGTGTACAAATAGGCAAACTGTAAGGAGAAACAGTATCTCTGCATTAGTTAAATATATTTATATCAATAAATGTTGGTTATCTGCGATAAGTCATTTCAGGACTAGAGTTATCATCATAATATGACAGAGACGAAAAATAACATATCATCACATTAATTTTGCTAAAATAATATATGCAGCGTGTGTTAATAATAAATGTATATAATTAAGGATGTTCTACAGTTCTGTGTATATAATATATAATAATAATAATAATCAATATAAGTTTTTTACTTGACTTACTAAAGATTTCCTAAACTTGATAATCAACTTAAAGTTGATTATTCAACGGTTGCTTGTTGAATATAAACATTTCCATTTAAGTTATAAATAATATATATTATTTTGATGATTGTACCGGTGGAGTACAGAAAACTGGTGTTTCTTTTTGGTGTAAAATAACAAAAATCAGTTTCGGAATTTACAAACATCACCACTAATGAAATAGTAGACGACATTTCATCAAATGCATAGAAATATTATCGACATTAGAAAATATTTATGAAGTAGTTGCCGCATATTTTATTTTCATGGTAAATAATAAATAGACAAACATAATAAATATTTCTCAACATACCTTGGGTCATTGGACTTCTCCCCCTATATTAAGAAGATCCCTTCGCTGCAAATCCAAGATATAATGAACAATCAATAGAAATTTTTAAATTAGTAATATCTGATTTACATACCAAATGTACGATCGGATGCAGGATTTTACCCGGGGCTTTCATGAAATCGTAAGTGTTAAAAAAAACATGTTTTGCAATTGAAAGTTTCACCCAGCCTTAAAACTTTTTTAAAACGAAACATCTTTTGATAAATGAAATCGGAAAAAAAATTTTGATAACTCAATTTGCTAGCAAAGTAGTAATTCTAATTCTAATGTATAAAACTTTTTTTTTATAAAAACTGCTTAAACTCGTTTTCAAAACGCATTAGAATGAGTTAGTAAAACAAAACGAAGAAAGACTAATATATTATAGATTGCAACTGGCTTTAAAAGTTTAAAAAATGCAGTCCTTGTTTGTTACACTTAATACTTCTGAAAACAAATCGGCAAACCTGTAAATACAATCAAAAAAATCATTTGTTAAATATATTTAATATCTATAAGTATAGAAATATCTGCAATAATTAATTTCAGGACGAAAAACAAGATACCATCACAATAATTTCACAAAAATATGTAACATTTTTGAAAAATTTCGTGCAATGCGTTGTCCCTTATGTGAAGCGAAACAAACATATTTTGAACAAAAGAAATTCAAATTAATGATTTGGCGATTAAAAGAAACAATAGGGAAAAAATATAAAAAATAATAATGAAATCTAAATTATTTATTTTTTTTAGTAACTAAAATAGATTTGGAAATTTGCAAACGGTATCCAGTCAATAAAGGCCAGCTTGTTATGCTCGAAATAAAATTAAACTCAATCTTAAGTCACAAGGAGACCTTTAATGAAATGCAGAGTTATCTAATAGATCTTGGGAATATTTTAGTTTTTTGTTAAATATTATATTAAATATTTTTAACATACCTAGAGTCCTTGACTTCTCCTTTTTTTTAGGTGTATCGCTTCACGGCAATTGCTAAATATAATAAACAATAAAGGATTAACCAGTAGTTTCTGATATACGTACCACAGTACCGACAAAAAACTGTTGTGCACACAGAAAATACCTATAATATGCAAAAATTTCCCCAGAGGCCCAGGGCCAAACAACAAAAACCCTCCAAATTAGGTTATGACATTTGTAGAGTAATGTATTTTATCTCTGAATGCAATACATTACAAAATATGCATATCATATCCACTCTAGACAGCTTCCTGCACTGGAGGCTCATAACCTTCTGGGCGGTCGATCACCGCTCCCTCGGTGGACACAGCGGCTTCGACAGATTTTCCACCACCGTCACCATGCAACTCCAACAACTTTGAGACATCAAAACGTGGCTTCTTCAATACCTTGACTTTACGGATGTAAACATCATGCAAAGGGTATATACGCTGGCAACTTTTTTCAATATCTTTAGCAATCGAGTCTAAAGCCAATTTGTTGACAAGCTGCTTCAGATCGGCACCACTGACTTCGTTAGTAATAATGTCAGTCATTCGGGCGCGAATCTTGCGGACTTGCGACTGTTGAGCATAGCATGTTTTGCGCTGAGACTGCTGATCCTTGGCGGTAAATCCGATGCAGAACACTCGCAAGAGGTACCCATCGACGGTTTTAGCTTCAACAATAGCTTCAATAAGTGTTTGCCACTTTTTCACCATGGACCTACCAAATATACAAATATTTCAGTAAGCAGAAACAGTTTGAAGGAAAGAACATAATGGTCCATACTTCTCAGACAATTACCTGTACTTGTCAGTAGTTAGATCCATGCCATGGAAATTACAGAGCACATTTCGGTCTTGAACATCTTCGGCTATTAGACGGAACTTGCGAAAAGAACGTTCTGGATCAATATCCTTTTGCAAGTCTGCCAAAGACACTTCGAAAACGCGACCCTTTAAATAATCGGACGCAATTCGCTGGCCTTGAGTGCGGTTGACAAGCGTTTTACCGATTTGACGGGTTTGAAACATATTCGGGGCTTTAACATCGTACCAGTCCTTGCGAGAAAACGGGTCCACTACCTTCTTTTTGCCACCCTTCTTGCCACCCTTGGAAAGACCTTTATTTTTACCGACTGCCATGTTCAACGAATAAACCGGAAAAGGTCGATTCACGTTGACTGTAGTTGTCAAAAGGAGGAAATTAGTGTTGGGTAATGCCAATGGTGTCAAATATTTATTTAGGACCCTTATGCACTAAGCAATTTATGACTTATATTGTGTGAACGAAAGATCCAATTCTCAACAAACGTTTTCCGTGTCAAAAAAAATTCTCAATTTAAACGGTCATCAGCTTTATGATGCTTAAAAAATGTACAGCGAAGAATTTTTTTTTTCACACAGCCACAAGCTGAGAAGGAGGAATATAGGAGAAAAGCCAAATGTTCCAAGTATAAATACTGGAAGGCGACTAGCCAGTGTGAATGAGCTTGAAGGAAAACGCAGAATATTTCTCGTTATGCCGTTTTCCCACAGAGATCCATCCCAAAACCGATGAACTAAAGACCAATTTAATCTCTAAGATGCATAACGTTCATACGTTGGTTTTGCAATATGCAGCTTGTTTTTTGATGGCAACGAAAATTCCGATCTCTCCGCTATACATATCTAAAAATAGAATTGCACGAATAAGCAAGCACGTATGTGTGCGTTCTTGTTTGAGAAGACGATTTTCGGCCAGAAATCATGTCTGGAACTAATTGTGTGTCAAAATAACTTCTATGATTGAAAAGGATGTTTATTTAAATTGCATTTATGTATATATGGCAATGAAGCTGGATGTAAACTTTTTTTATATACCTTAAATATCTGCATATTTAATTCACAGTATCGTTTTACATATTTAAGTTAAAGCTAAAAACATCATTCTTAGTACAAAACATATAAAACTGCTTGATTAAATTTAAAAATATTTCAATAAATATATTAAATATATTTATATATACTATGAACTAAAACAAAGCGAATTAAATTTACATAAATTGAATATATTTAAAGGATATTTAATTATATATTTTGCTTTATTTTTATCCATTTATTAACTTTCAAATGGAAATTTTAAATTCATTTTTTAATCAAATATATTAAACTGATTTAATATAATGATTTAGGGAAATATTACATATAATTTTAATTCAAATATATTAAACTTTGATTTATTGACTTAAAATATTTAAAGTAAATACGAATATTATCATATATTGCTGTCTTCCCACAGAGATCCATCCACCATCCACCATCCGTTCAACGGATGGTCCATAAGGTTTTGCCGTTCCGAAAATTCCCAGTTAGTTCCCCATCCGAATTTGACGGACTTTTTTATGCGATAGTTAGGCGATGTTTTTTCGGTGCAACTCTGAGTTCTTCTTCTTGACAGTGAAAATTTGAACATTCACTACGAAAATTTAAAATATAATGGCGGGTAACTTTTCAAAAAGGAAGGCGCCAAATCAAAAAAATGCTGTTTGTACTTGTAATAATTAATTAACTACTGATTCATCCCTCTGGCAGCATTAAGAGTTGCTCCACTGTTCCCTAGGCGCATACCGTTCTCACAACCTGGAGCACATTGGAGAACGAGAGAACAAAATATAAACATTTATATATAATGAAATTGATTTGCTACCATTTAGACAATATTGGGCAAAAGTGGTACATATATTTTCGGCAGGCTGGCAAAAATCTGCAGACCTATTAGTTCGATTTGGTTGTTCGCGTAGATCACTTGCAGTCTGTCACCAAGTATCATTTACAACGCTGTTGTGCTCATTTCAAATGTTGTGCACAATGCAACGGGCTAAAATGATGAGCCACAGCTGTTCAGATCAGCTGACATCGGATGGTGGATGGTGGATGTGCTCTGTGGGAATCGGAGTTTCACATTTGTCAAAAATCCCAACCGTTTCAAACGGATGGACTCTGTGGGAAGAGGGCATGTAACATTATCAATAAAATAGTTAATATACAAATATTTATTATTTATTTTTACAGGGTGGTTTAATTTTCAAAATTTAGCTACCTTAGGAGTATATTTAAATATAATACAAGTACATTTTATGTAAGATATCCATTATTAGTATTTCGTATGAAAATAAAATTTGGTTTAATGATTTTGTGCCTTTTAAATTTGATTTGTAAAGCGATCTTATGTTTGGAAAGAAAAGTGCCCAACCTTTTTTTGTTTCCCCTTTGGGTTTTTCTTTTTCTAAATAATTAAAATAGTTAATAAAGAAATACTTATATAAATTTAATTTATATTATGATAATAATTTTATATAATGTTATTTGTGGGGGAAGACAACAAAAATGCCACCCTTAGGTTATGTAATAATACCGCTTTTAATATTATAAGTTTATGTACGTGTCGTGTTTATTTTGCCAGTCGAATCTGCACTGCTGCAGCCGAAAGCCTGGCTTCATATTTTAATTTGGGCTTTACAATGTAGTCGCTGAATACGAAGCGCGAAAGCTTAGCGAGATAAGGCAGATAAAGAGGAGAGCGCAAGAGCGCTACAGGTTCAGCCATACACCTATGCGCACTAGACTAGTCGCTGGCGGGCTGCTCCGAACATACTCCCCCCGTTGGAGGAAGTAGGGCTCCAACTAAATGGGAATCGATGGGCAGAACGGCTAACTTGGCGACGGCTCTCTTGACTAGACCCGTAGCTGTACGGACCATAGCTACTCTGACGACACCGTCTTCGCCTGGAACGACTCCTTGGAGGCACCCCAGCTGCCATTTCAAGGGTGGAAGGTTGTCCTCCTTCAGCAACACGATGCTTCCGACCTTGATGTTGGATGTTTCGCCGCGCCACTTACTCCTTTCTTGCAGCAAGGATAAATACTCGCTGCTCCACCGCTTCCAGAATTGCTGCTGCATCTGTGTCACCCTTTGCCATCTGCTGAGGCGGCCTTCTCGGAGATGCGTGACATCAGGCTCAGGAAACCTTGTGTAGCTGGAGCCTTTCAGGAAATGGGCCGGCGTTAACATGTCAAGACTTTCAGCGATTTATGAAATTGGACAGAGTGGACGGGAGTTAAGAATGGCAGAAATCTCATAAGCGAGAGTTCTCAATTCATCGAGGCCCAAGATGGAAGCACCGACGACTCTATAAAAGTGAAATTTGGCCGATTTAACAGCCGCCTCCCATAAACCACCGAAATGTGGGGCACGTGGAGGTATGAACTTCCAATCAATCCCATCAGCTAGGCAGGAGGAAGCTATCACAGCCGTGTGGGGTTCGCTCAGAAATAGATTCTTCAGCTCGGTTAGCTCGCTCTTAGCGCCGACAAAATTCGTCGCATTGTCACTCCAAATAGTGCGCGGAGTGCCTCTCAGGCTGGTGAATCTTCTCAACGTTGCGATGAAAGAATCCGTTGTGAGATCCTGGACGACTTCCAAATGCGTGGCCTTCGTAGAGAAGCAGACAAAGACGGCGATGTAGCACTTGTGAGGCGCCTTGTTGCGGGCCTCTGCCTTATGATAAAATGGTCCACAATAATCCACTCCCGTGGTATGAAATGCTGGGTTAGGCTGAACTCGATTGGCTGGCAGGCTGCCCATAACGTGCTCCCAAGTGACAGGCTTCATCCGAAAACATCTGACACATTTGTTGATGACGGTAGCCACGAACTTTCGTCCTCCAATTGGCCAATACCTTTGCCTTAATGTGGCAAGTAACGCTTGCGATCCTGCGTGCAAGTATTTTATATGAAAATATACGATGATTGCCTTTGTAACTGGATGATCCTTGGGTAACAATATCGGATGCTGAGTATCGTAGTCCAGATTTGCATTCTGAAGTCTTCCACCAACGCGAAGTAATCCATCGGAGCCGATTATTGGTCTCAGCGAAATCAGCTTGCTCTTCTGTGGACACGGCCTGTCCTGGCTAAGACATCCATACTCCTTGGCTAAGTGAACTTGTAGGATGCTCCTCAGAAGAAGTACGGTCCCCAAATTGAGCTCCTCAACGGTAACACGGTTCCTTGAAGGTGAAGATTTTGCTCTGCAATTCGAAATGAACCGATAAATGTACGCAAATACACGCTGCATTTTATGAAAAGAGTTAAGGAATTTGCAGTTGATCAAAATGTCAGTGCAAACGGTTCCAACTAGCGCTGCGGGACGACGTTCTGGAAGATACTTAACTGCATTTGGAAGAGAGGGCCATTTTGACGAGCTTTGCAGAAGGAATGGAGGCCCGTTAGCCCAGTGCTCCAGCAATTCTCTCGGGGTACAGCCTCGCGATACGACATCCGCCGGATGTAAGCTTGTTGGAACATGGTGCCAAGTCATGCCTTTTGTCATCTCCTGAATTTTCGCGATTCTGTTGGATACAAATACGTTGAAATCCCTCGGAGGCTGCCGAATCCACGCCAGTACGATTGACGAGTCGGACCAGCAATGAAAGTCGCATTCGAAATCGATGGTTTCCTTGACGCTTACGATAAGCTCCGCCAATAAAGGCGCTGCCGACAACTCCAATCTTGGAATTGTCAAAGCCCTTAAAGGGGCCACTCTCGACTTGGCGCAGAGCAAATGGACCTTTGCTTCTCCATTGGCCTCAGACCGCAAGTATAAACACGCTCCATAAGCCGCTATGCTAGCATCGCAGAATCCATGCAACTGGATGGAAGACTGAGGTTGCATTACGAATCGTGAAAATTTCAAGTTTTGGACGATCGATAACTGAGAGGTCAACTCCCCCCATGACGAAAGAATAGGCTCTGGTAATGTGTCATCCCAATCCACGTTAGCATTCCATAGGGATTGCAAAAAGATCTTGGCCTTTGTGACAATCGGTGTTATTAAACCGAGCGGATCATAGAATTTGGCTATTGTTGAAAGTGCAATACGCTTGGTGACTCGATGATTTACAGATAATTGAGAAAAGCTGAGCAGAAGTTGGTCAGAAGAAGGATCCCAGGCTAATCCCAGCGCCTTGGTAACAGCTGATCCGTCGTGAAATTGAATTAGCTTCTCCTTATCGCAGTCAGACTCTCCTTCGAGGGCGCGTCCATCATTAGAACACCATTTGCGGATTGGAAAATGGCCTCGCGACAATAGATCCTTCACCTGACGACGAATTTCCCTAACCTCTTCAATTGACTCGCCACCAGAGATTAAATCATCCACGTAGAAGTCCCTACGAACAATTTTTGCTCCAATTGGAAACGAATCCTCCTCATCATAAGAGAGCTGATGCATGGCTCTTATAGCCAAAAAGGCAGCTGGCTTGGTACCATAAGTCACCGTGTTCAATTTGTAAACACTCAACTCATCCGTGGACTTCTCTCGCCAAACAATACACTGCAAAAAGTCATCCGGGTGGGACACACGCACGCAGCGGTACATCTTGCAGATGTCTCCACAGAGGGCAACTTTAAAAAATCGGAAGCGAAGTAGAATGTTAAAGATTTTTTGCTGAATTTTTGGCCCTGCAAGAAGCAAGTCGTTCAGAGAGCTGCCAGAAGTAGTTCTAGCAGACCCATCAAAGACGACCCGGAGCTTTGTGCTCGTACTTTCCTGCTTAAGTACACAATGGTGGGGCAAGAAGAATTGTGGTACTGTTGGATCCTTTGGTGCGAGAGACATGTGGCCTAAGTTGATTTATTCCTGGAGAAAGGCCGAATACTGAGCTTTGAGAACAGGGTTTCTATCTAGCTTAGCTTCCAAACTCCTACAACGACGACGAGCTAGGCAATAGGAATCACCTAAACTTTGGAATCCCGAAGTGGATAAGAGACGAACAGAGTATTGACCATTCCCAAGTCTAGTGCAGTTTTCCTTGAACAGTTGTTCACATTGCAAGTCCTCAGGCAACGGTGCTGGCTTTGATGGATTACAATCCTCAATTTCCCAAAATCGCTTTACTATGGCAGCAAGTGCGTCATCCTCAGAATGATCCGTAGTATCCTTGACAATGGCGGCTAAAACAGACTTATGATTTGGAGTAGTAGACATCCCACCAGAAACGATCCAACTAGTTTGGTGTTTTGGAGTGTTGGCAACATGCTATCCAAATGTATTTGCCCCATAGCAATTATTTCGAAAAACAGACCAGCGCCAATTAACAAGTCGATTCGTTGTGATTGGTTGAAATAAGGGTCAGCGAGCGAAATGTTTTGTGGAATCCTCCATCCTGATGTATTTATTTTGAAATTCGGCTGATAATCAGTGATACTGTGAGTCACAACAGCTGTGAATGAGGCACGATAGCCTGCATCCCGTGATTGCGCAAAAATATCCACTGATTTATCAGAGTTCATAGAGGACTCACCGATCCCAGAAATTAGTGTATGCGAATGCCTATATTTCAAATTTAACTGGCTAGCTAGGCTCGTAGTTATAAAGTTAAATTGAGAAGCGGAATCTAAGATTGCTCGACGGGGCATAAATGAACCAACCCTATTTTTTACATAGACAATAACAGTAGGCAGCAACACGTAATTTATTGGCACAGTATTTGAAGCATTTGGTGGAGGGTGCGATACCTGACGATCAAGTTGTGAGCATGACACCAGTGCTGATGAAGTAGATGGTGATGGCTGAGAGCTCGAGAATGGGTCTGATGATGGAGGTGGTGCGGATGAGTCAGGGGTCATGTGCAATAGTGAGTGGTGCTTCATGCGACAATATCTGCAATGAGTTGATTTACATTGCTGCAAACTATGCCCCTTGCGCAAACAGTTTAGACAAAGGTGCATTTTCTTGGCTTCTCTAAATCGAAGATGCGGGCTCAAATTTAAAAATCGAGAGCACTTTGGCAAATAATGATCTCTCGCATCGCAAAATAGGCATATTGGATGATTTAAGTTAGTAGAAGACGCAATGAGTGCACTTGGGCTATATTTATGCACATTTTTTCCCACCTGATGGCCTGGTGTTTGCGTTACCAAAGCTTGATCCAAATTTTCCATCATCCTGCATTTCCTCTCTAAAAACGACTCCATAGCAGTCCATGAAGATAACTCAGCGATTGGCAAATCGTCTTCCCATTTTTCCCGAGTCCGTTGATCCAGCTTGTGAACGACGATATGAATCAGTAATCCATCCAAAATTTGCTGTGTAGTGGCCAGCGTATGGATTGCCCGAAGATGTGCGTTCATAGAATCGCTGAGCTCACGAAGACCCTTGGCAGATCCCTTATCGACACCCTTTAAACCAAATATTGCATGAACGTGTGCCTGAAAATGTAAAACTTTATTATCAAATTGATTTATGAGCAGATTCAAAGTCTTTTTATAATTGTCATTTTAAGGTTCGAGCGAGCGTATGGTCTCCAGAGCCACGCCGCCTAGACTAGACCGTAAATATTGCAGCTTTTCAATGTCGCTTAGCTCGTCATCATTTCCAATGACCGCAGTGAACGTTGCGAGAAAGTCCGGCCACTCAGCATAAGATCCATGATAACGAGCAATATCCAGGTTTGGTAATCGAGGCTTCCGTGTCCGAAAAGAAATATCAGTATGGTGGTCTATAGATGTGGAGTTGGCAGCTGTGCTACCCAACAATTGCAATTTGCGCTGGGCCGCTAAGCCTCTATTGAGCTTCGCCTTCACATCCATAAAATCCACCCGTTCCAGCGATGTCTGTGCGGAGTCAAACGACGAATTTAAGGAATTGACCCAGTCCAATCGCGCGAGAAGATCAGCTTCATCCAACTCAGTTGTTAAATACAATTTCATCGCGCTTGTTTGCCGCAGAATTAATTGCACTTTGGCGCGAAAAAATTCTATTTCATTTGGCGCGAAATCGAACCAAAGTGCCGGAGAGTGCAGACGTGTTTTGCGCGAGCTCCGGAAAAAAAAAACCGCTCAAAAGTGAAAAACAATAACTAAAAACACTAGAGTGGTGTAATAAAGGCAACCTTATTGCTAAAAACAGTAAATAATAATTAGTGCTATGTAAAAAACTAGTGCAAAGTTATTATAAAAACTAAGAAGTGCCACGATTGATAACTCAATGAGCGGCGATTCAAAAAATGAGCGTAGAAGCTCCGTAGACCAGAGAAACAGTTATATTTCTTATTTCTCAACCCGTGATACAGAAGTAGAAAGAACTTCTTCAAAGAGCAACTCAGCCCTACTGACCATTGACAGTGCGAGAGCACGGTCTTGTTCTCCCGCCCTACTCACACCAACTCCCACTTCATGGAGCTTGCAGTGTAGAACCCCACCCCCAGCTTCGACTAACAGCTCACCAGCCACGAGCACTGCGACCTCGTTAATTTCTGCAACCGCAGCCACTGCAACAACAACATCAACGGTCGCCGTTAACAACAACGCGATTTCGAATGCGTTTGCAACTTCTGCAGCGCCGAATAAAACTACAAAGGCAAATGTAAGTACGAGTGCCAATATCGGCAATATCAAACAACAACAAGTGGGTCCGGCTATACAGACTGGCATGGACCGTTACATCCAAATCAAACGGAAGCTAAGCCCGCAAAATAAAATGGTTGGAAATAAACCAAAACAAAATTGCCCTGATAAAGGCAGCGAACAACCAGGGGCATCTAGTAAAAACAGATTCGCCCTATTGTCGGAAATTGATAATAATCAATCCGAATCTGGACAGGCTGTTCAAAAGAAACCAAAGCCCCCACCAATTTACATAAGGGAACAGAACTCAAATACCCTAGTAAAGAAAATTGTTGCGCTGGTCGGGAATGACAACTTTTATGTTACTCCCCTTGTTAAAGGGAATATTCATGAAACAAAGCTTCAAGCTAAAACTGAAGATCAATTCAGAGCTGTAACAAATTACCTAGACGAGGCTAGGAAACCCTACAACACTTACCAGCTCAAGAGTAGCAAGGGCTTGCAAGTAGTGCTAAAGGGCATAGAGCCCGACGCATCCACCAATGAGGTAAAAGAGGCACTGAAAGAAAAAGGATTCTTCTCCAAAAATATTATTAATATTATCAACAAAAATAAAAAGCCGCAACCACTCTTTAAGGTCGAACTGGAGCCTGAAAGCAGAGCCTTGAAGAAAAATGAAGTGCACCCGATCTATAAACTGCAATACCTGTTGCACAGAAGGATTACTGTTGAAGAACCGCATAAGCGGAATGGCCCGCTGCATTGCACAAACTGCCAAGAGTATGGACACACCAGAAACAACTGCGGGCTTCGTTCAGTCTGCGTAGCTTGTGGTGGCTTCCACAAATCCGAACCTTGCCCTGCAAGCAAAGAAGACCCAAAGACAAAGAAATGCGCTAACTGTGGAGATAACCATACCGCAAACTACAGAGGCTGCCCGGTCTATAAAGAGCTGAAGAGTCAATTTCAACAAGCAAAACAAGCACGCTCCCAGAATGCACGAAATGCGTACGTGCAATCCCAAACCACACCTAATGTTTTCTTTGCGAAAGCAACCATATCTTCATTTGGGCCCCTCAACACAAATGGGGGAGTTTCATACGCCAGTGCCCTAAAATCTGGACTTGCCAATCAGACGGGGTTCCCACAAGCTCAATGCTCTGAGCAAATTATAACAACACCTCAGCAAGCAATAGGACAAATACCAAATAGCATGGAAACCAGATGCTGACTTTACAACAGGGTATGATGGAATTTATGTCCTTCATAAAAACAACAATGACAAACCTTATGCAAAATCAAAACATTTTAATAAATTTGCTCACATCCCAACAATCTAAATAATCGATGTCTTGTCTTCGAATATCCATGTGGAATGCCAATGGCGTTTCACGGCACAAACTTGAAATAACTCAATTCCTCAATGAAAACCAAATAGATGTAATGCTGCTGGCAGAAACGCATCTCACAAGTAAATACAACTTCCAAATAAGAGGTTATACTTCATACTGCACAGATCATCCGGACGGTAAGGCTCACGGAGGAACTGGAATCCTAATCAGGGAACGCATTAAGCACCACTTTCATCAGAGGTTTGCAACAAATTATTTGCAGGCTACATCTATAAAACTACAAGCAGGCAACGGCAGTATCACTATAGCCGCTGTCTATTGCCCACCGCGTTTTACAATAACTGAAGAGCAATTCTTGGACTTCTACAATTCACTCGGAAAACGCTTTATAGCAGGAGGAGACTACAACGCCAAGCACACGCACTCGACTATGTCTCCCCTGGCAGCCCCACATATTGGCCAGCTGACCCCAGAAAACTCCCGGACTTAATTGACTTCGCTGTGACCAAGAACATCCCAAGAAATTTAGTCAGCGCCAAATCGCTTTCGGACTTATCATCGGACCACTCGCATGTTTTAATAACTCTCCTTCAAAGCCCGAAAGTAATCGAGCACCCCTTCAGGCTGACCTCGACTAGAACTAACTGGCTAAAGTACAAAAAGTACGTAAGTTCCCACATTGAACTAACACCACAGTTAAACATAGAGAACGACAACGACTTCTGTGCTGATGCCCTGGAGTCAGTACTCGTGGCAGCACCCAAAATCTCAACTCCAGAAGAGACAATCGTGCGTAGCAACCAATACAAAACTAATCTGCAAATCGAACAACTGGTTCGGGAAAAACGACGTCTAAGACGCGTTTGGCAATCCTGCAGATCGCCCCATTCGAAGCAACTCTATAATGATGCCACCCGCAGACTGACCAAAACCCTCAAGCAAGAAGAGGAGCTTGCGCAGCGCCGGTACATCGAGAAACTGTCGCCGACCAGTACAAAGCATCCTTTGTGGAGAGCTCACCCAAATTTAAGCTCTCCGATAGAATCAGTCACTCCGATTAGAAACTCCTCGGGTACTTGGGCCCGCAGTGACGAAGACAGAGCCGAAACATTTGCTTTACACCTACGAAATGTATTTCAGCCGAACGCCGCCACAAACTCTCTTCAACTACCGCCGTTTAGCTCTGAAATTGCAATTAACCCGATTTTGTTTCAAACACCTGAAATTGCTAACGTCATTAGGAAGCAAATAAAACCGAAAAAAGGCTCCAGGGGCCGACCTAATAACCCCAAAAATGATAATTGAACTTCCAAACTGCGCAGTGGATGTTATATGCAAGCTATTTAACGGGATCGCAAAACTTGGCTACTACCCCAAAAAATGGAAAAAGTCCGTGGTTATAATGATACCGAAGCCTGGCAAAGACCACACAATTCCCTCATCGTACAGGCCAATAAGCTTACTATCGTGCCTGTCCAAATTACTGGAAAAATGCCTGCTCACGCGCATTACACCATATTTAAGAGAACAAAACTTAATCCCGGCGCATCAATTCGGGTTTCGTGAAAGCCACGGAACCACCGAGCAAGTCAACCGGATAACTTCAGAAATTCGTACAGCCTTCGAACATCGGGAATATTGTAGTGCGATATTCCTCGACGTCTCTCAGGCATTAGACCGAGTGTGGCTTGAAGGCCTAATGCATAAAATCATAACATTACTGCCAGAAAACACTCATAAGTTACTTAAGTCGTACCTCTACCACAGAGTCTTTGAGGTTAGATGCAATACAACGACATCCAACGAGTCCCACAAGGTAGCGCCCTGGGCCCTACCCTGTTTATCCTATACACATCAGACATCCCTACGAACGAGACGCTGACTACGTTCACATTTGCTGACGACACCGCAATCCTGAGCCGCTCAAGATGCCCAACTAGAGCAACAGCTCAACTAACTGATCATTTGGTGGTAGTTGAAAAGTGGCTATCAGACTGGCGAATCAAAATTAATGAACCAAAGTGTAAACATATAACGTTTACCCTTAACAGACAATCGTGCCCGCCGCTAACTTTGAATGGTACGCAGATTCCCCAAGCCAGCGATGTAACATATCTCGGCGTCCACATCGACAGACGCCTAACCTGGCGGAGGCACATTGAATGCAAGAAAGCACATCTCAGACTTAAAGCTAGCAGCCTACACTGGATTATAAATTCTCGATCACCCCTGTGTCTGGACTTTAAAGTTCTTCTCTACAACTCCACCCTCAAGCCCATTTGGACCTACGGCTCCCAGCTCTGGGGGAACGCGAGCAACAGCAACGTTGACATCATACAGCGCTCACAATCAAAAATCCTGCGAACAATCACTGGGGCACCATAGTATGTTCGGAACGAAAACATCCACAGGGATCTGGGCATACCACCGGTCAAAGATGAAATAGCAAAGCAGAAAGCGGCCTACCATAACAAGCTTACACTGCACCCAAATAATCTCGCAAGGAACCTAAGACGGGTTTCGAACAGAACTCGTCTGCATCGTAACGATCTACCAGCCCAGCAATAAATATTAGGGCCCGTTAGTCTAAATTCAGTCTACATGACTGTAAGTTAAGTTATATTCTTAAGATTTGATATACTTATTGTTAGTCTCATATAGAGAAGATTAAATAAATAAAGCATATATTTAAAAAAAAAAAAAATTGGCGCGTCATTTTGAGGCCGAACCGCGTTTTCTGGAGCAGCCATTTCTAAGTCGCACACAAAGAAAAATAAAAGAAAAATGTCCGACCCGGTTAAGAGGGGTGAAAAACCTTTTAACCTTTGCCACGAAAAATGCGCGACACCAAGCGTCGTCGAAAACGCAACGGAACTTTGTTGTTGTTGTTCCGCCTTATAACAGCGGACTTGAAATTATGTATATGTATGCACTGCACTATGTACTTTTAGAATAGTTAAATATTATTATCCTTTTGTTTATAATTTGCAGCACAACACTGTTTTGATTTTTTCACAGCGCGAAATGTAAAACTTAAACGGCCAGCTTTGTGCACTTGTATGTAAGTCCGTGTGTTTGTGACCGAATGCCCGCAAACGACAGCGAAACCAAAATTTATTGTTTAAACGATATTAAACAATAATAAAACCGAGTTGCAGACGGCAAATAAAACAGCGATCACGTCGGGGTCACCAAAATGTTTGGGGGAAGACAACAAAAATGCCACCCTTAGGTTATGTAATAATAACGCTTTTAATATTATAAGTTTATGTACGTGTCGTGTTTATTTTGCCAGTCGAATCTGCACTGCTGCAGCCGAAAGCCTGGCTTCATATTTTACAATGTAGTCGCTGAATACGAAGCGCGACAGCTTAGCGAGATAAGGCAGATAAAGAGGAGAGCGCAAGAGCGCTACAGGTTCAGCCATACACCTATGCGCACTAGACTAGTCGCTGGCGGGCTGCTCCGAACAATTATAATACGTATAATTAAAAATACCACATATTTTTAAATCCAAATATTTCAATCGCAAAATTTCTGAGGCCCCTAAAAATCGTTCACTCGTCGCACGCTAAATTCCCTAATGACAAATATTCCAAGTCAAGTCATGTATGAAATAAATTATGTATTTTTATATACTTAGATATATATGGTCATTAAGCCTAGTATCCAGATCGAAGAAAACCGTGCGCCAGTCATGAGAGAGAGCGAGAGGCAAACAGCTGGAGTTCACTTTTCGTCGGGCCTTTTTTTCACGTCGGTCTCCTGATCGACGAAAAAAATACCGGAAAATTCCATAGCGTTGCCAGTCTGCGGAAATGAACTTTGGGTGAACCCTAGCGAAAAGATAAAAAAATTTAATCTTTTGGCGTGCGCTTCTCACTGAACATAATAAGAAATGGAGGGAAAAACTCACAAAGGTCGATTGCAGTTGTTTACATGTGAGGACAAAATAACATTAATACTATCTGGGGTGCCTCTTGTCAGAGCAAAATGTTTTTTAGGTCCAGAATGTACGAAAAAAACACATTAAAAGTGCAGCTATAAACTTAAAATTAGCAAATAAATATCAGTTAATTAAAAAAAAAACAACTGTTAAATTTAAATTGTATTGTTTTTTAATTTCTTTGTACAGCGGCAGACTTGTCTTGCCAAGGTATTTGATAATATCTTTCCCGCAAATTCGATATTTGAATTTTAACTGCTTGTCAACAAACCCAGCTGATTGACAGTACGACCGTAGCACGCTTAAATCTGATGAACTATCAAACTTTTGGTCACACTGCAAAGATTAAAGTTTTTACGCTAGCGTAATCGTTTGTCGATCTGGATACTAGGCTTTACTAAAAAATATTCTACATTCGAATAATTACCATATACAGGCAATATAAAATAAGTATTTTTAGTAATGTTAGAATTTTAAAACAAAGAGTATATTATAGTAGCTAAATTTTGAAAATTAAACCACCCTGTAAAAATAAATAATAAATATTTGTATATTAACTATTTTATTGATAATGTTACTTGCCCTCTTCCCACAGAGTCCATCCGTTTGAAACGGTTGGGATTTTTGACAAATGTGAAACTCCGATTCCCACAGAGCACATCCACCATCCACCATCCGATGTCAGCTGATCTGAACAGCTGTGGCTCATCATTTTAGCCCGTTGCATTGTGCACAACATTTGAAATGAGCACAACAGCGTTGTAAATGATACTTGGTGACAGACTGCAAGTGATCTACGCGAACAACCAAATCGAACTAATAGGTCTGCAGATTTTTGCCAGCCTGCCGAAAATATATGCACCACTTTTGCCCAATATTGTCTAAATGGTAGCAAATCCATTTCATTATATATAAATGTTTATTTTTTGTTCTCTCGTTCTCCAATGTGCTCCAGGTTGTGAGTACGGTATACGCCTACGGAACAGTGGAGCAACTCTTAATACTGCCAGAGGGATGAATCAGTAGTTAATTAATTATTACAAGTACAAACAGCATTTTTTTGATTTGGCGCCTTCCTTTTTGAAAAGTTACCCGCCATTATTTTTTAAATTTTCGTAGTGAATGTTCCAATTTTCACTGTCAAGAAGAAGAACTCAGAGTTGCACCGAAAAAACATCGCCTAACTATCGCATAAAAAAGTCCGTCAAATTCGGATGGGGAACTAACTGGGAATTTTCGGAACGGCAAAACCTTATGGACCATCCGTTGAACGGATGGTGGATGGATCTCTGTGGGAAGACAGCAATAGATTATACATATGGGTCTTTGGTTGAACGGGTGGTCCACAAGGTTTTGCCGTTCCAAAAATTCCAATTAGTTCCCAATCCAAATTTGACGGACTTTTTTATGCGATAGTTAGGCGATGTTTTTTCGGTTTCTTGACAATAAATATTGAAACATACCCGATGAAAACAAAAATAATAATGACAGGGAACTTTTGAAACTGGAAGGCACCAAATCAATAAATGCTGTTTATACTTGTAATAATTAATTAATTACTGCACCATCCGAGTGAACCACTCTTTCCTATGTGCAAATGTATTAGTTCCTTGTTCAAATTTTTTTAAGATGCAGTACCGCGCGAATGAAAAGTCTTGGGTTTCCAAAATTTAACTAAATACTAAGTACATAAATTCTTATAACGAAAGCTAGTCCTATGCCCTGAAAGTGCTGACCCGCCGCCCGTGCCTGGTGTTGGGTAGCCGTTGGTTGCGTTGCAGTGCATTGCCCGCTGATTGCGCTGACCGAAGCTTGGGCTTCTGGTTTCGTCGTTGTGCAATATCCGCAGGTGTCGCTGGCGTTGCATTATTCTCATGCCGGCTACGCGTGATCAGCTTTGCAACTTCTCTGTTTCCGGGTGACCGTGTTAACTTGCTTACATTACTCACAACATCCAGCAGAATACCTTGGAGAATGAGAGTATGTCCTCAACTTATATTTGGGGTTTACAATTAACTGATAATATATATTTATTGCAGAGACTAGGGAATAATTTGTGAAGGTCTTAAACGTGGACAAATGTGCAAAATGCAACCTGCAGACCAGCTGTTATCGGATGGTGGATTATGAATGTGCTCTGTGGGAGTTTCACATTTGTCAAAAATCCCAATCGTGTTGAACGGATGGACTCTATGGGAAGATGTGCGTCAAATTAGCGTCGGTGACTTAGCGTTTTTTTCCCCACAGAGCGTGAGCTCTTCTCCAAATGAAAACTCTCTTTGAAGAACTCCGGAACTTCCGGTACATCCTTTCACAAAATGACCTGCATCGCTTCTGTTCAATATAAAACGCATACTTTAATAGTATTTAAGAGCACTTACCTGCATCAATACCCTTTGTGGCATTTGCTCTTTTGCATGAAAAATGCTTTTGTACAGCTCCAATTCATCGTCATTCCACTCCTCTGAATTGGCTGTCAATAAAAGCTGATGCAACTTCAGATTTTGCTGTTGGAGAACAGCCAAAACTGTTGGAAAATGTTTCATTTTAGTCTCGCAGAATCCACTTAAACAATGTTTGCTTGTGATTTGTTCAGATCAGCTGTTATCGGAAGGTAGATTGCGAAGCTGTTCTGTGGGAATCGGAGTTTCACATTTTTTGATGATGGACTCTACGTGAAGAGGGTAAAACGTACTGTTTTCTTTAATTTACTTCGCCCATTCAGTCAGTACAGCAATAAGCTTTGGATTAGTTGTGGATTTTTTGGGACCTATTTAAAATTTATAACAATTTGTTTGGCTGGTTTATTCTACATCCAATGTATTTCGACCCTAAAAGACCGAGAAGTTAACTACGCTACTAACGAGCATGAACTGTTAGCCATAGTCTGGGCACTAGCAAAATTACGCCATTACTTATATGCAGTAAAAGATATAAATATCTATACTGACCACCAGCCATTGACATTCGCAGTATCGGAATCCAATCCGAATGCGAAAATCAAACGATGGAAAGCTCGCATCGACGAGTCCGGCGCCAAAATGTTTTATAAGCCCGGCAAAGAGAATCTCGTTGCGGATGCCCTCTCCAGACAGCAACTTAACGTTGTGGAGGCGGAAGAAGCTTATTCGTGTGCGGCCACTATTCACAGTGAAGTGTCGCTCACACACACCATCGAAACCACGGATAAGCCATTGAATTGCTTTCAGAACCAGATAACTCTGGAGGAAGCACGCTTTCCGTCTAAACGCAGCTTCGTGCTCTTCGGAAACAAGAGACGGCACAGCATTGACTTCATATGCAAGGAGTCACTTCTTGAGGAGCTGGCGGACGTTATAGTCCCCAAAGGCGTAAACGCCATTCATTGCGATCTGCATACGCTGGCAATGATACAGGATGAATTGGTCCGGCAATTCCCAGCCACCAAATTCTGGCACTGTAAAAACCGTATTACAGATATTTTCGCAGTCGCTGAGAGACGAGAAATCCTCACCGCTGAGCATAATAGGGCTCACAGATCTGCACAGGAGAATGTCAAGCAGGTACTTTCGGAATACTATTTCCCGAAAATGACCAAGTTAGCGAATGAAATCGTCACTAACTGCAAGACCTGCGCTAAAGCAAAATATGACAGGCATCCTAAAAAACACGAACTCGGCGAAACGCCAGTACCGTCGCATGTGGGAGAAATGCTACACATAGACATTTTCTCCACTGATAAGAAATACTTCCTCACATGCATTGACAATTTTTCAAAGTTTGCAATGGTCCAACCAATTTCCTCTAGAACAATAGAGGATCTCAAACCGGCTTTACTACAACTTCTTAACGTCTTCCCTAAAGCCAGAGTCATTTACTGCGACAATGAACCCTCATTGAACTCGCACACTATTCGGGCCATGCTGGAAAATCACTTCGGGGTTAGCATTTCAAATGCACCGCCACTCCACAGCGTCTCGAACGGACAAGTGGAGCGATTCCTCAGCACTCTGGTGGAGCTTGCCAGATGCCTTAAAATCGACAAAGGCATTAGCGACACTGTAGAGTTGATCTTGCTGGCTACGTCTAAGTACAACAAGTCTATCCATTCGGTCATCGATAGGAGACCGGCCGACGTGGTAGTCACACAAGCAAGTGACCCGCATTGCGAAATACAGGATAAGATAAGACTTGCCCAAAATAAGCTAAGAAGCAGGGAAAATACCTCCCGACAAAACCGAGTGTTCAATGTCGGCGACAAAGTCCTAGTGAAATCCAACAGGAGACTAGGCAACAAGCTTTCACCGTTATGCGAAGAAAAAACTGTGGAAGCGGACATGGGGACCACAGTCCTCATTAAGGGGAGGGTGGTCCACAAGGACAACCTTAGATAGGCGAGACACAAACATGTTGTCATTCGCTTGATAATTTTTTACTATTTTTTTCCATTTTTTATCTCTAGCCACTTGGCATAAGTTTTTGTCCTTATCATGTTTTATTACCATTATTTGTATTCATAACTCATTTACGCTTTATCTCATATGTTTGGTGGTGGGCTACCCAAATGTTATAAAATACTACAAAAAATCCAAAATTACAGTTTTAAACCCATACCTCTGCTATTCCTTTTTGCCCTGACGTCGGCGCACGTCACGGACTACTCGCAAGCCAAATACATTCCCATCATTGATGGACGAATTTTAGTATGGGAAGAATTCGCATTTTTGAGACACTCAGCGAATCTCTCAGAGTATAGGCGCGTGGTGGAGGAAACTGGTGGCATGATTGACATGTTTCCCCAGTCCCACATGCAAAAGCTTTTGATCGTAGATGTCGGTCACCTGCGTGACCTTCTCGAATCACTAAGCATCCACCATAGGGTAGCCAGGAGTTTAGACTTCTTGGGAGCGGCGTTAAAAGTAGTGGCGGGAACGCCAGACGCGGAGGACCTCGAAAACATTAAACTTACTGAATTTCAACTTATCAATGCAAACAATAGACAGATAAATATTAACAACAAAGTACAGGAACAAATCAATAGTATTACCACCACTGTCAACCAAATTCTGAGGTCGGCTAAAAAATCCCAAGTTGATACGGGACACCTATACGAGATGTTATTATCTCGGAATAGGATGATTGCGATGGAGCTGCAGAATTTATTGCTAGCAATAGCTCTTGCAAAATCAATATAGTTAGCCCCAGCATATTAGATCATGCAGACCTGGAAAGTGTGTGGATAGAGGAGCCCACAGATACCCCCATTAGAGATATACTGTTCGTTGCGTCTGTCAAAATATTACAATCCGTTAACATTTTACATTTTATTATTAAATTTTCAAAAATTAAGTTAGCATGTGTCAAGATCACAGTTTTTCCCGTGTCACACAATGACACAGTACTCAGGCTGGAGGACAAGGTCATAGCAGATTGCGACGGAGAGATTCACACAGTCAAAAACTGCTCCGTGTCACCTGGAGCCACATTTTGTCAACTGGCGCTGAGAAGATCATGCGCCCAAGAACTCCACGCTGGGGGTATTGCGCACTGCGATATCCAGCATAGCGATTTGCACCCCATCACCCACGTAGATGAAGGCATTATCATCATAAACGATCGTCCAGCTCGTGTGAGGGTGGACAACGGCACTTACGTCCACTTACGTCCACTTACGAGGAACTCACCTCATCACCTTCATTGAGAGTGCCATGGTTAACGAAACCCGATACGTCAATCATGACGTGGCCCGGAAAAGGGTACCAGGAGTGGCTAGCTCGCCTTCCCTGAACATCACTCTGGAGCACAACATTCTCAGCCTTCCATACCTTCACCGCTTGAGTGAACGTAACTTGGAACATATTAAACAATTCGGGGAAGATATCAACGGCTATCGTTCACACCAGATAATGCTAATCGCAGGAGCGATCTGCTGCGCGTTGATCTGCGTCGGTCTCACTTATCGGCGAGTCACCCAGGCCAGGAGATCCACGGCCCAACTAAGGCAGGTGATTGCCCAAATAGGGTCGGCCGAGGGCGGCCTTAATTCTGAGGGGGGAGTAGTTACCTAAGTTAACCGGGCGACGGCAATGACCGATCGTCCAAAGGCTCGCTCCGGCCAAATTGCTGACATAGCGTCTGGCCGGAAGCTCGTGCATAGCCGGCAAAGACTACCCATTGGAGTGGCCGCTATGAGTCTCTTTTTTGTTAGCTTTAAGTTTTAGTTTAGATTTGACTTTATATGAATAAAGAGCTGTCGCTCATACAAACTTACTCCGACTACCGTCGTTAAATTCTTATTATTGAAAAACTGTCTGAGTCCCTAGGCCAGCAGGTAAAGAAGGGCAGTCACCCTTCCAACATAATCTTCGTAATTCATCTTGGAGAATTCTACGGCCAGCCGGCCAACCACCACAGCGACGAACCTTGCCACCCGCACCCCCCTGGATAAGCTGCAACTGCGAGGGACGACCCGTGGAATAATTAAATAAATTAATTTATATAAACCCGGATCCATGCTCAATAAAATCAATACGAAAATAAATCTTGACGTATTCACTTCTCTGCAGCCCAATTTGTTCTGTATTATTGCGGTGACCTTTGCCACTGGTTCTGTACTTGCGGCACGCAACAAAATATTTTTAGCAAACAGATTCTGGTAGAAATCCTACATTTGGTGACTCCCGACTTTGAACCGCAACAATTGTTCAAATTGGGACTCCAAGCTGGAAGCTGAGCGATAGAAGTGGTACTTAGCAGTTTTTACTGCAGCCGCCCACAGCCCACCAAAGTGCGGAGAGCGAGGAGGTATAAAACGACAATCAATTTGAAATGCTATGCAGAAAAAAAATTACAAAAATTAAAAAATTACAAAAAACGGTACGTATACACCAACACAAACATGGGATATACGTATATTAAAAACCACTATAACAACTGCAAGGACATAATAAACATATAAAAAACAAGTAAAATTAAAAGCTGAAATTATCTTTTTGTTAAAAAGTAGAAAGTCCCAGTTAATTCCAAATTTTTTAAAGAATACAACTAAATGTAATAAGCTATTTATATTTGACAATGACGCACATCCTGACTTTAGAAGAGCCTTAGCTAGACATTCACATATATTCCACAAGAAAGTACTAAACATTATAATAAGAAAACACAAACATGACTTAATGAAGGAACTAAACAAAAGGGTAAAAGAAACCAAAGAAATTCTGGAGAGGCAGTTAAACTCAGCTGACTTACAAACGTTTATGAAGAGCGAGAGAAATGTCGCGAATAAACTAATAACAACATTGAAAGAGAGACATGAGAGGAAGTATAGAAAACTACAAAAGGAACGGAATAATATATTCACGAACAACAACAAAACGAACGACTGGTTTGTCAACAAAACGAATGTGGAGTTCCCGCCAGGCGTGAAAGCACTTCTTGCAAAGGGTGCAAAGTTCGCGATACCAACGGAGAAGAAGTTTATAGCGGACGGAGAGGAATTGGTACAAACTCTTACAGGTAAAGAGCAACAAGAAGAGTCACGCACTAAATTCTGTTTACTTATTAAAGATTATATGACGTCGGTTCGGGAAAGTGCAATAGATCGCGCAATACTAGACACAGTGGGGCAGACACGAAAATTTTTAAAGGAAAATGACGAAATACAAATTTTAACTTCTGACAAAGGAAATTTATGGACATAGTACAATTTTGCATACAAGACAACATATATTTTAAATTTAATGACGATATATACACACATCTAAAAGGAATGCCTATGGGATCCCCTGCTTCGCCAATAATTGCAGACATAGTAATGGAAGAGCTATTAGACAACACTTTGAAAAAACTAGGACACAAACCAGGACTTTTGACGAAGTATGTGGATGATTTAAGCCTAGTATCCAGATCGACAAACGATTACGCTAGCGTAAAAACTTTAATCTTTGCAGTGTGACCAAAAGTTTGATAGTTCATCAGATTTAAGCGTGCTACGGTCGTACTGTCAATCAGCTGGGCTTGTTGACAAGCAGTTAAAATTCAAATATCGTATTTGCGGGAAATTATAATAATTATAATTATAATTATAAATTAAAATAAGCAACTGTTAAATTTAAATTGAATTGTTTTTTAATTTCTTTGTATAGCGGCAGACTTGTCTTGCTAAGGTATTTGATAATATTTTTTAAAGGCTCTTTCCCGCAAATACGATATTTGAATTTTAACTGCTTGTCAACAAACCCAGCTGATTGACAGTACGACCGTAGCACGCTTAAATCTGATGAACTCTCAAACTTTTGGTCATACTGCAAAGATTAAAGTTTTTACGCTAGCGTAATCGTTTGTCGATCTGGATACTAGGCTTAAAAGAAGACGAAATACAAAACACACTTGACGCTTTAAACTCTTTCAATAAAAATATAAAATTCACACTGGAACAGGAAGAAGATGGAGGACTAGCATATTTGGACTCGATGGTTCATAGACAGGGGAACATTTTAAAACTAAAGTGGTATAAAAACCAACAGCATCAGGACGAATCATCAACTTTAACTCAAAACACCGTATAACAATGATCATCAGTACAGCAGTAGGTTGTATACAACGGATGCTAGCCATTTCGGACAACATTTTTCATGAAGAAACCAAAAATGAAATAAGACAAATTTTAAAGGACAACGCCTTCCCAAACCATATAATTAGAACTTTAATTAAAAGACACCAAAACATGGAACAAAAAACAAAATGTAGAGAACCTACTGTAACGACCTGTTTCTTTATTTCTGCTCGCTACGTAAACGTGCGGCTAGCTCAGAGAGGTTGTGAGTTCGTTCCACCAAATTTATAGTGAGTGACCGCCCGTGACCAAAGGATAACGCCAGAAATGATTAGGTTGGTGCTGGTTTATTGACTCTCTAAATAAAGCCTTATTGCTATTGCCCTGCTGCCCGTTGTCGTTGTCTCCTGGCTCCTGGCGGTGCTCCTGGCTCGCTGCTGCTCTGCTCCTGGCGTGCTGCTGCGTCGCTCCTGGCTTACCGCTGTGTTGCTTCGGCGTGCTGCTCCGGGTGACTGAGATCGGTACGACTCCACCAAGACCCTGGATGTTATGCGAGCTTCCCTACCGGGGCCGGCAAGGTGTATCGCCTAGCAGGTGAACCGAAGTTACGCCTTATCGCCTAGCCACCTTTATCGCCTGGCTTCCGGAGTTCAGCCTGGACTTTGTCGGCAAGGTGTATCGCCTAGCAGGTAGAACAGAGTTCTCCCCTATCGCCTAGCCACCTTTATCGCCTGACACCGCGCAAGGACTCCCTAAGCTTGACTTTACCACGACCTAGCACCGTTGGATCTCAGCGTTGTAGCCTCAGCCTTGTAGACTTGTCGTAGTTCGGCGTCTCGACTTTGCGATCTTGATCCTTAGGCACTTCGGTTTCGATGTTTACTTATTCCGCGTTCACGCACTCGCTCTGATTCTCGCACTCGTACTGTCCCGAGCTGCGCTTGCGCCGTCCTTTTATAGGCGCTGTAGGTGCCGTTATTTCCCTCGGGTCCAAGGTCCACTGAGGTACCGTTAATTCACGGTGTGTCCTCTTTGTGCGGGTCCGAAGTCCGCCAATTTACCGTATGACCCCGTTGCCCTTGCCGGGCGCGGGTCCAAGGTCCATCGAGGTACCGTTAATTCACGGTGTGTCCTCTTTGGGCGGGTCCGAAGTCCGCCAATTCACCGTATGACCTCGTTGCCCTTGCCATATGAGGGTCCAAGGTCCGAATGTTTCCCGTTTGACCTGGATGCCCTTCATTTCTCCGGTTTTCTCGCCTCCTCCGCTGTTGCT
Source organism: Drosophila fuyamai (assembly GCA_018153365.1). Taxonomy (NCBI): domain Eukaryota; kingdom Metazoa; phylum Arthropoda; class Insecta; order Diptera; family Drosophilidae; genus Drosophila; species Drosophila fuyamai. The sequence continues at coordinate 2,413,242 of JAECXW010000415.1, read as the reverse complement.
AGGCCGATCTCCTGCATCGAGATTTGTGGGGAGTTTATGACTCCTCACATTTCCCCCTTCCTTCGGAAACGTAATGAAAGTGGTGACTTTCCCCGCCCTTTATGTTTAGACTACTCGAATTCCCCGCCTGACTTGCGTGTTAGATGATCCCCAGACAGTTCCCCGAAAGACTTAACCTTTCCCCAGACTGTTCTCCTAAAAGACTTTACCCGTACAGCTCCTTGAAAGACTTGAACTTTCCCGCGACTGTTTCCCTACAAGACTTTTTCATGCAGCCCCTTGAAAGATTATTTCCCCAGACTGTTTCCCTGTTCCCCAGACAGTTCCCCGTTCTCCAGACAGTTCCCAGTTCCCCAGATAGTTCCCAGTTCCCATTTTCCAGACAGTTCCCTGTTCTCAAGACAGTTCCCAGTTCCCCTGCGTGGAATTCGAATTTTCCCGCCCAGACATTTCCCCAAACTAAAAGTCACCATTTCGCTTTCCCTCGGTCCGGCAACTCCCTGGAATCTCACCACGATCGCGTTTATCGATTGTGGGTTCCAGTGTTGCCATCGTCGTTGCTTTTTCGCTGTCTTCAGTTGCCATTTGAATTCTTGAACATAGAAATAACCAATTTTGTTAACCCATCGATCGCAACTATCGATCGACCGCCTATCTCGGCGCCCCCGTCCCTATAACCAATGTCCGGCAACCCGTTACTCAAAAATGTAAATAAACAAATCAATTTGGGTGTTACAATAATCACAGGCCTTTTATTGGGCCCTCAAGACCCTTACTACCCCGCTTGCCACCCGGATGCGGTAGCGGACGCCATCCACCACTATCAATTTGGCCCAGCGACTGCTCCGAGCCCTCTGTACCTGCCTTCCAGCCTCAGATGCTACCCTCGGCGGCCACCCTCCCTCGGCCACCTCCTCCCAGCGGCTGCTGTCCGCCGACTGCTGCCGACTCATATGCGGCCTTGCTGGAGGGGACCGAGGCTCCGGGCATGACGACAGCCGGGCTAGTTTTGACGGCCGTGCGGCTGGCTCCCCTGGCGGCGGCCACACCCAGGGCCCCTTTTCCCAAAACTCTGGCTCCCCACCGAGCCGTTTGGCTGGCAACGGCGACGGCGTTGGCACCCACGGCGGCGGTGGAGGCGGCGGTGTCTCCGCTCCGTGCCGTGGTGCCTGGGATGGCCATGTTGCCTGCAGCGGTGACGGTGGTGGCGGTGGCGGTGCTGGGGTCTGGGGCGGCGACGGTGGTGGCGGTGGTGGTGTCGCTTGCAGCGGCGGCTGCTCTGGAGGGCCTGGCCGCGCCCATATCGCTGCTTCTTCGGCCTCCGCCTCGTCCAGCCGCTTTTGCCACTCCCTGGCTGCAGGCGAATATTCTGTGGCCGAATATCGGCCACGCTCGTATTCACGGCCAACTGCAGTTCCGGCCACTTTTCGTCCCAAGTCCTCTGGTCTGCCCCTGTGAACTGGGCGATCATAGTTTTCACCGTCCTGTTGGCTCTCTCCGTCGGGTTTTCCTGGGGCGTGTACGGGGCCGTGAACTGGTGTCGGACGCCTAATTCACCCAGGAACTTTTTAAATGCCCTGCTGGTGAACTGAACGCCATTGTCTGTGATCAGTACCTTGGGCACGCCGTATCTTGCGAGGATCCGCTCGCGGATCGCCTTTTCCAGAGCTTTCCAGCTCTCGCAGTTTTGCACATATTTCCTTATGTCGCGGTGCATTCCCGGCCAATGATATCTTGCGGCGACTCTGGCAATTGTTTTCCGACTGCCCATGTGGCCGGCTGTCGGTGAGTTGTGGTTCTCCGACATTACCCGCCGCCTGGACCCCGTTGGCACGCATAGCTTCCAAGACGTGACATCATCGTTGCCTGCTCTGTGCGGTATGTGGCGATATAGCTGGTCGGCTTCTGTCATGTAATCTGGATATTTTTGGGGATTTTGGGAAATCTTGCTCCGCATATCCCTTATCCAGTTACACTCGCCGGTTTCCTTGTGCTGTTCCTGCGTTTTTACCCGTCGACACGTTTCTGGCAGTGGCTGTCGTGATAGTGCGTCTGCGACTATATTCAGCTGGCCCTTTCTGTACGCGATCTCGAAGTCATATTGCTGCAGTTCCAGCGCCCATCGTGCGATTCTTCCGGTTGGGCTCTCGATGCTATTCAACCACTTCAGTGCCATATGATCCGTGATCACTTTGAAGTGGTAGCCCTCCAAGTATGGCCTTAACTTGCGTATGGCCCACACAATTGCCAGGCACTCCTTCTCAGTCGCTGAGAAATTTCTCTCAGAACCATTTAGGGACCTACTGGAATACGAGATCACCCTCTCGCCTTGGTCGGAATTCTGTGTGAGAATAGCACCGAGCCCGTAATCGCTGGCGTCGGTCTGCAGCACAAATGTCTTTGTGAAATCTGGGCATGCTAAGATTGGGTCTGCTATTAGCCTCGCCTTGACAGCTTCAAACGCCTGTTGATGGTCATCTGTCCATTCCCATTTTGTGCTTTTCCGGAGCAGGCTATTCAACGGATGCACCAACGTTGCAAAATCTGGCACAAAACGCCTGTACCACGACGCCACTCCCAAATATTGTCGTAACTCCTTAACGTTGGCCGGTGGTTTTATTAAGGCAATTGCCGACACCTTTTCTGGGTCTGTTCCGATGCCTTGGTCTGTTATGCGATGCCCCAAGTATTGCAGTTCCTTTCTAAAAAATTTGCATTTTTCCGCATTTACTTTCAGGTTGGCGGCCCTTAGTCTCCTAAACACTTCCTTCAGGTTTTCCATATGCTCTTCGAGCGTTCGTCCGATGACGATAATGTCGTCCTGATACGCGAAGGCATGCGGCATCATTTCCGGTCCAATGACTTGATCCAATGCCCGCTGGAATGTTGCCGACGCGGAGTGCAGGCCAAATGGCATCACCTTCCATTGGAACAGGCCCTTCCCTGGTACAGTAAACGCCGTATACTGCCTGCTGTCTGCCTCCAAGGGGATCTGCCAGTAACCGTCCTTTAGATCGAGACTGCTGATGTACTTCGCCTCTCGCAGCTGGTCCAGGATGTAATTTATCATCGGCATCGGGTATGCGTCCTTTATGGACCTTGCATTTATTTGCCGGAAATCCACGCACAGCCTCCACTTTCCAGTCTTCTTTCTCACCATGACTATTGGTGAGCTGTAGGGACTCCTGGACGGCTCGATACATCCTTTTTTCAGCAGCTCTTCTACCTTGGCGTTTATCTCACCCTGCATTTTTGGATTTTTAGGGTAATACCGTTGTTTGACTGGCTGGTCGTCCTTCATGGTAATCCTATGTACGGCCACGTTGGATGTACCATTTATTCCTTCCAGTTCGTCCAACTCGGCTTTTAAAAATCCCTCCACATCCTTTTCCGTAAATCTCTTGGGTGTTTCAACTATTGCCACTGACAGTTTTTCCTCCAGCCATCCTCCTCGTCTATTCTTTGCCGGTATCGACGCGCTGTGTCCTGCGCACTCGACTTCGGCCCCGATTCTGGTGAGGAAATTCCATCCCAACACCAGGGCGTCGATCAGTCCTGGTAAAATCAGCAGCTCCATTGAAATTGTTTTTGTTCCCAGTCCAATTTTGGTCTCGAGCTGTGATCTTATTTCTCCGCAGCGACCGTCTGCCATCCGTACTTGCCTTCTCGTGGGTCCGACCCTTCCTGCCGCCTGCAGCCTGTCCGCCAGCTCTTCGCTGATGAAACTCGCCGTGGCGCCGGTATCCACCGTGGCCTTAATCTTATTTTCACCTATGAGCACCGTGGCGGACAGTTGCATTTCTTCCGCCTGCAGGTCGCCCATTAATTTCGAGAGGCAGCACCTTGCGATCCCTGGCCGCCCCTCGGAGGCTGGGGTCGCTGGGCGTTTCCCGACCCGGAACAGCATTGAACCGTCCGAACTCCTATTTTTCCGCATCGCCAGCAGAACGTAAGACGTTGGTTTCGGCATTCCTTCGCCCAGTGGTCTGGACCCCCGCATCTGCGGCAGGCCTGGGTAGGATTTGCCACGTATCCGCCGCGATTGTTTGCCGGTTCGTGGCCGCGTGGCGTACTTCGTGGTTGTGCGTCCGGGTCCTCCTGGCACCGCCTGCACACCGCACCCTGGTCTGGTCTTGGCCTTGGCACTGGATGGCTCTGCCCTTGCTGCTTGCGGGGATTGTTTTCCAGCTCGAATTTCTCCCGCTGCTGGTCGAGCTCCTCAAATTCGTCAGCCAGCGCCATCAATGTCTCCAAATTCCGACATTCGTATGGGCGAACGAACATTCTAAGTGCCGGCGTGCTGTTCTCTTTTATCCTCTCCAGCGTTTCCTTGGTCGACATATTCAGTGGGCGCATCAGGGTCTGCATATCCACCATAAAGTCTTTGAAGCTTTCCCCGTATGCTTGCTTCCTCTGTCTGACCTGATCCGCCAGCTTCGCCATGTATCCTCGGGGCAGAAAGAAATTTTGGAAGCTGTAGATGAAGTCTCCCCAGGTTTGCCAGTGCCGATTGTTGGCGATGAACCACTTCAAGGCTCTGCCTTGGAGCAGCTCCGGCATTGCTCGTGGGATCTGATTTATGTCGAGAACGTAAGTCACGACTGACCACTCTACTTGCTCCAAGAATTCCAGCGGCTTGTCGTTTCCGTCGTAGCGGAAATTCCACTCCCGGACCTGCTTGGCCACCTTCGCGTAGTCCTGTGTGTGCGTCCTGGAATTCTCCTTTCTTTCCCGGCTATTTTCCCGCTGCCGACTTGCGTGGCTTGCGATGCTCGACACATCCAAGCTCGCTATGAGGCCCTCGGCACTTGCGGTTGTGATTTTAAACTTTGGCGTGGGCATTTTCCGGAATTTCTTTTCCAGGCCCGTTACCAAATCGGCGATGTCTGGCTCCTCTGCTGTCTGGTCGACGAAGTCTCCCAGAGTCTTCCTCATCGAATCGACTGAACCCTCCAGTTCTATTCCGAGAACTTGACTCACCTCGTCGAAGTCCTCCTTCCTGAGATTATAAATCCAGGACTTCCCCATCTCGGAACTTTTGTTTCCTTGGTCAGGACAATCACTCTTGGGCGCCAGATGTAACGACCTGTTTCTTTCTTTCTGCTCGCTACGTAAACGTGCGGCTAGCTCAGAGAGGTTGTGAGTTCGTTCCACCAAATTTATAGTGAGTGACCGCCCGTGACCAAAGGATAACGCCAGAAATGATTAGGTTGGTGCTGGTTTATTGACTCTCTAAATAAAGCCTTATTGCTATTGCCCTGCTGCCCGTTGTCGTTGTCTCCTGGCTCCTGGCGGTGCTCCTGGCTCGCTGCTGCTCTGCTCCTGGCGTGCTGCTGCGTCGCTCCTGGCTTACCGCTGTGTTGCTTCGGCGTGCTGCTCCGGGTGACTGAGATCGGTACGACTCCACCAAGACCCTGGATGTTATGCGAGCTTCCCTACCGGGGCCGGCAAGGTGTATCGCCTAGCAGGTGAACCGAAGTTACGCCTTATCGCCTAGCCACCTTTATCGCCTGGCTTCCGGAGTTCAGCCTGGACTTTGTCGGCAAGGTGTATCGCCTAGCAGGTAGAACAGAGTTCTCCCCTATCGCCTAGCCACCTTTATCGCCTGACACCGCGCAAGGACTCCCTAAGCTTGACTTTACCACGACCTAGCACCGTTGGATCTCAGCGTTGTAGCCTCAGCCTTGTAGACTTGTCGTCGTTCGGCGTCTCGACTTTGCGATCTTGATCCTTAGGCACTTCGGTTTCGATGTTTACTTATTCCGCGTTCACGCACTCGCTCTGATTCTCGCACTCGTACTGTCCCGAGCTGCGCTTGCGCCGTCCTTTTATAGGCGCTGTAGGTGCCGTTATTTCCCTCGGGTCCAAGGTCCACTGAGGTACCGTTAATTCACGCTCTTTGTGCGGGTCCGAAGTCCGCCAATTTACCGTATGACCCCGTTGCCCTTGCCGGGCGCGGGTCCAAGGTCCATCGAGGTACCGTTAATTCACGGTGTGTCCTCTTTGGGCGGGTCCGAAGTCCGCCAATTCACCGTATGACCTCGTTGCCCTTGCCATATGAGGGTCCAAGGTCCGAATGTTTCCCGTTTGACCTGGATGCCCTTCATTTCTCCGGTTTTCTCGCCTCCTCCGCTGTTGCTAGGCCGATCTCCTGCATCGAGATTTGTGGGGAGTTTATGACTCCTCACACTACACAATACATGTCCGTAACATATATACCAAGACTATCTGAACGCCTTAAAAAGTCAGAATGTTACAATAAACAAACAATAACAATAACACACAAGACCAACAATACCCTACGTTCAATATTCAACAAGACCAAGTCCAAAATACAAATGTTTGACAAAAACAATGTTGTATATAAAATACCATGCAATGGAGATACAAATGAAAAATGTGACAGTATATATGTAGGAACAACTAAATCCAAACAAAAACTCGAATATATCAACACAGATCAGACTTCAAATTAAGACACCAAGCTAATATACAAAAAAAAGCACTTATGGCCCACTGTAAAATCGGCGGTCACTCGACAAATTTTGAAGCAACGACTATTTTGGAACAAGAACAACATTAAAAAAAACGCTTCACCATAGAAATGTTACATATAACAAACACACCCACAGGCATAAGACTGAACTACAAAACAGACGTTCAAAAATTGGGCTCACATTTACAGACACTTACTTAATAACAACTAGTATTAATCTCCACGTCCGACGGTGCAGACGTGTAAAATTATGTAGGTGTAATAATTTTTAAAGCTTTGTTTTTATGTTGATTATAGTTGCCCTGAAGACGGTTGCTGAAGTGCAACCGAAATATATTGGAAAAAATAAAATTTAAAAACTTTTATTTAAAACATTTTTAATTGTTGACCTCGAGCCGGAAAAACTCAAAAAATTTAAACATACATCAAAGGTCGCCTACAAACAAAATTAAATTAAATTAAATTAAAAATTTACCTTATCTCTTGCGGGTCAGATTCAAGGAACATTATAGAAAAGGAAATTAGATTTTAAGTTATTCGATTTAAAGTTATTATTTTTTTATTCGGACGTTGATGCATTATGATCAGCACAAACAAGTGGCCCTTACGACACCAAACAGTGCTTGTTTCGCGCGAAGCCCTATTCCCAAATGGGCGTACAAAACGACATCGCGAGAAGTGAAAAAGGAAACAATTAGAATGCACACGAAACACGATACTAATATTAATTTAGAGCTAAGTAAGATAAAATGAATGCTTTTAGGCATGGCAAAGAGTCGGTAGTAGAAATAACATGGTATAGTCTATTATAGTCGTTACACAGTATTCTAAACGGTTCATGCAAGTTAAGTCCTTCCCAAGGACTCCTGTCCTTGTGAGGACTGACTTATACCTAATCATTGGGATAAGGTTCCTTAATTGTCCTTTCCAAGTATGTGGCCGATTCCCCGGATGAGTAAGAAGTCCAGAGCGTCTTTATATTACGTTATAAAATTTATTTTGTGTATACAATATTCAGATGTGTCAGTTAGCCGGTCCAATTTGTTCTACCCGTCCAAAGCGCTGCTCCATTACCGCCAAGCCTCGGTAAGTGCCCGTCCCACCGTTGACGTCGGCGTCAGCATCAGCGGCTGGCTGCAGTAAGCGTCAGTGGCCGGCCGAAGTATTGCAGACCTTGCAGTTCTCACCGTGCTCCAATTGCACCGTGAGCGGTCAGCGTTCCCGTGGCCGGCGGATGTCGCCGTGCTGAGTTTGCACGGGGTGCGGGGGGAGCGGTGTGCCGGTGCCTGGCCGGCGTATGTCGCAATGCTGAGGTGGCACGGGGTTCGGGGGTTGTAGAGTCGGGCGGTTAGCTCTATACTGTTAACTTGCTTATCTTAGTTAGGTCTACAAATATTTAAAGTAAGAGGTACCAGGTTCTTTAGGCACAGAGAAGTTTATGCGGCCCAGTAACTTGGGACTCCCCACATTTCCGTGAATAAGTTTATACATCGAAGTTGTGCCAAGCTTCGTCCTACGGTTTAATAGATTGTAGATTAATTAGGAGAAGTTTACTAGGGTAGGATGGTAAAATAAGGCTTGCATACCAGTTAAGGCCCCGTAGAGCAAATAATAAAAAATGTACACCATACTGAGGACTCCAAACTGCTGAACAGCACTCTAGGATTGGACGGACTAGTGAATTGAACACAGTCTTTGTAACATAGGAATAATCGAATTCCTTTACCCACCTTTTTATAAATTCAAGTATTCCCTGGCTTTATTTACCATAGAAGTTATATGGTGACAAAACTTAAGTTTTGGGTCAAGAAGGACGCCAAGGTCATCAACATACGTAATTCTAGACAACGCACAACCACCCAGCGTATACGAGGCATATTGTGGGTCCACCCTAAAAAATATCATTACTTTACACTAAACGCTATTTAAATCCAACAGATTTTCACAACACCATGTTTGAAAAGAATTTATGTCCTATTGTAAGTCTGAACTTCTGGAAATATGGCAGGCATAACTTAACGTCTGCGTACATAAGGACACGCGACCTTGTCAAGACTAGAGGGAGATCGTTTATAAATAAAGTAAAAAGAATTGGGCCAAGGTGGCTTCCTTGTGGGACGCCTCTGATCAAATAAGAGATCGAGTTTTTAAAGAAGACTCGTTGAGTCATACCACTTAGATAACTTAAGATCCATGTTAGAAGATTACATGGAAACCCTAATAAGTCTAGCTTTAATATAAGAAGCGAGTGATTTACTAATCAAACGCTTTACTAAAATCAGTGTAAACTACGTCAGTCTGCATGTTCTTTTCGAAGCCATTTATTATAAAAGACGTTAGCTCCAAAAGGTTTGTCGTCGTAGATCTTCCCCTTATAAATCCATGTTGACATGGAGATATAATTGATCTACAAAGATTGTTCAGACGAGCACTAATAAAAACAAGAAAGGAAAGGAAACTTTGGGCGGAGTCGAAGTTGAAATACCCTTGCAGAATATTCATTAAAACACCAAAGTAATGGCAATTCCAATCGTTCAGTTACATGACAGCTACATAAAATAGTCGGCCGATTCTTATGCAATTTGGTATGTCGGATTGATTGTCCAAAAATAAAACCGATAGAAAATCCCAACTTCCTAACTTAACAAACACCAAAGTTATGGCATTTTCGATCAATCAGTTACATGGCAGCTATAAGATATAGACGGCCTATCCTTATGAAATTTGGTATGTCGGAATTATTGGCCAACTATAAAACCCATAGAAAATCCCAACTTCCTAACTTAACAAACACCAAAGTTATAGCATTTCCGATCAATAAGTTATAAGGCAGCTGTAGGATATAGTCGGCCGATCCCAACCGTTCCAACTTATATACTGCGTGCAAAGGAAAGAAGCGTCTGTGCAAAGTTTCAATTCGATATCTTTAAAACTGAGAGACAAGTTTGCGTAGAAACAGACAGACGGACAGACAGACGGACAGACGGACGGACAGACGGACATGCTTATATCAACTCAGGAGGTGATCCTGATCAAGAATATATATACTTTAAGGGTCGGAGATGTCTCCTTCACACCTTTGACCAAAATTATAATACCCCCTGCAAGGATATAAAAAAGACACAAGAACTTATAAAAATGTTGTCCGCTTAAACTATCGCCCTGATAAAAGGCAGGTTGAAATTAAAAACGCCAGTAAGGCGCTTGAAGATCTTCCAGAGTGCATTTAAAATCACAAGGCTCTGATTCATATTGGAGTAGTCGAGCATGGAGTAGTTCAGATGAAAAAATTAAAAATTATAAATTGACAACAGTCACATATGGTACTGTGTCTCCACCATATTTAGGTACTAAAGTTCTAGTAGATATTTCTGATAAATGCAAAAACAAAAATTCAAGTGAGATAATTAGGAACGATTTCTATACATATGGATGATTTAATGACTGGGGCAGATTCTATAGAATATGCCAAAAAAATTAATTAACTTAATTTCACAAAAGCTACAAAAAGTGGGAATGAATTTAAGAAAATGGATTTCAAACAGTTTAAAAATAATGATATACGAAGATCACAAAGCTTTTGGAAAATTTTCAGAACGACAAGGAAAGTGAGCAAATGCGCAGCTTACTGGAGAAGTTCGCCGACGTTTTCTCGACAGGATTGGAAGGCATAGGAAAAAGCAAGCGTGGTCAAAGCACACATCACCGTCGAAAGCCATCAGGTAGTAGCACAAGCCCCAGTTTCCGAGTTTCCGAGCCAAAGAAGAAAATCGTTAGCAGAATGGTCGACGAGCTGCTAAAACAGGATGTAATCACGATGTCAACGTCAGAGTACGCCAGCCCGGTGGTGCTCATCAACATCTCAACAGTGGATACTATCAGATAGAGAAAGCACCAGAGAGCCGAAAGTATACAGTCTTCATCACCACAGAGGGAGTGTACGAGTTCAAGCGACTTCCGTTCGGATTGAAGAACGCACCTGCAGTTTTCAATCGACTCATGGCAGAGTTACAGAAGATGGTGCAGAAAGGCGATATGATACACTACATGGACGACATCCTTATTGGCAGCCAAACATTTGATGAGATGTACGAGAAGATTTTAGGATCCTGAAAGTCTTAAAGGAGTGCGGATTAACGTTAAACCTGGACAAATGTGAGTTATATAAGCAGTCAATCACATTCCTTGGTCACCAGATACACGCAGAAGGAATCAGTCCTGGAGCTGTTTACTTGGAAAACGCCACAAGAAGAAGCCTTCGACGAGTTGAAGAATTGTCTAATCTCTGTCTAGACGCAGAGCATGAACTACATACGGATGCCAGTGCCGTTGGTTTAGCCGGAGTATTTCTACAGCGTGAGTGGGATCAGCTGAAACCAATCGCTTATTATAGCCGAGCTACTTCCAAGCCGGAGAAGAATTATCACAGCTACGAACTTAGGGCTCCAGCCGTCGTGGAGTCATTGCAGCTGTTTATATTGTCAACAGTTTCTATTCCTCCATTCTATACTCTGTTAGTACTTTAAGAATCTGGCAACTCTGTATGCTTCGCATAGAATAAGGCAGTCTGAAATAGAACTCAATGAGAACACAACATACTGGCGACGAGGAAAAAAGCAAAAAAGTTTGTCGAAAGTTAAATCGCATAAATCGTGTCGACTAGTCGTTGATTTTCATCAAAATGCCGGCAGATGATGATTTGATCCAAGCAATACTTGCTCAACAGCAAGCATTTACAAAAGACATTATGGAATAGCAACAAAAATGGATGCAAGCAATGATGGATAGAAACGCTTATCCAGGGCAGGGTGATTCAAGCCACACGTGTGAATTATCTTCGTGTCCTCCACTTCACAAATTCGACAAAGACAATCAAAACTGGGAGTCTTACCTTGAACAGTTAACCCAGCATTTTAACGCATATTCGGTTAGTGCAGAAATTAAGCAAAAGGCTTATTTTCTTTCGTGGTGTGGCATAAACATATTCGAACTATTGAAAAATCTGTTCGGGAGCAACAATTTGAACACGTATACATACATGCAACTCACAGACAAGTTAACGGAACATTTCACAACAAAACGACACGTTGTTGCTGCTCGCTATGAGTTTTTTAAGAGGGAGATGAAACATTCACAAACGCACAGAAAGTGGGTAGCCGACTTGCACGGGATCGCTCGGGAATGTCAATTCGTCTATAATGCCAACGGTTCTTCTTCTAACTATGTAGATGAAATGATACGAGATCAGCTTATAGTACATACGCCATACGATGCCGTCCGAGCATCTGCTCTTCAGAAGTCTCAGTCAACTCTTGAAGATGTGCTTATAGTTGCAGAAACCTTTGAGACAACTACAAAAACCGTGGCAGCCCTCAAAGAAACAGTATCAAAGCAAGACCCGATAAACGCAGTTCACACCTATACAAAGAAACCATTCCTTGGTGGTGGTGAAAGGTATGCCAAGTCAAACAAAAGTTAGCTAAAATCATGCTCTGGTTGTGGACACAATCATGCCAGAGAGAAATGCAAGTTTCGCGATGCCGTATGTCACAAGTGCGGTAGAAAAGGACATATATGCATGTCGAAGCAAGACAAAAGTAAATGGCAAACGCAAAAAAGTCGCAAATTCGAAGCAAACGATCTCGAAACGATTGAAGCTGTAAACAGCGTACATGTCAAGTCAAATGTCAGCAGAAGTGTTCCCGAGTATTACATGCGTTTGGTCATACACCAATACCATTGCTTGGGGAGTTGCACACAATTGCAAAGTGCGGTGAAAAAGAGAAGCAAGTGGTCATAATCGTTGCGAACATTGAAACATCAAAAAATCTATTTGGCATGGATTTATTTAACATTTTCGGCATTGATATCATGCAAGTTTCAAACGTTCAAGAGGTGCACGATGATGAATTAGATGACGAATTAGATGACCTTTTCAGCACGTACAACAAGGTGTTCGAACCAGCCATTGGTGTCATAAAAGACTTCAAAGCAAGTGTATTTTTAAAACCGTCAGCAACACCAAAGATTTAAAAGAGCCGTCAAATTCCATTTGCACAGATGGACCAATTCAGAGCTGAGGCAAACAGACTTACACAAGCCGGAATTTGGGCGTCCCCAATTGTGCTTGCACAAAAACCAGGTGGCGCTATTCGCATATGTGGCGACTTTAAGCAAGCAGTCAACGCACAGATCGATGTTGAACAGTACCCGCTACCGACAAAAGAGGCCTATCTTCAAATGGAACTGGATGAGGATTCAAAAACTATCATGGTCGTCAACACACCCCTTGGCCTATTTCAATACCAGCGCCTTCCCTAAAGAATTGCCAGTGCTCCAGCGATCTTTCAAAGGTATTTGGAGCAGCTTCTAAAAGGAGTAGAAGGATGTGGCAACTACTTAGATGACATCATCATCTCAGCACCTACAAACAGGCAACATCTAAAGCGAATCGACCAAGTTCTCAGTATTCTTCGTGAGAACGGTAATAGATGCATAAAGGAGAAATGCTTCATTTATGGCAAGAAGATAAAGGTTATCACCTGTAATGCCCTCAAGACGTCGATGGAAAAGAGAGAACTGATACCCCGGATCGCAAGATGGTGGTTGCGTATTCAGGAATTCGACATAGACATCGTTCATTGAGCAGGAACACATATGAACCATGTAGACACACTCAGTCGAGCTCCATTCGAAGATGATCGAGAGATGGATACTGCATGTCTGAAGATAGCAAAGACCATAATCGACGAAGAGGATTGGCTATTTTCTATACAACTACAAGACGAGAAGATCCAGAAAATTGTTGCAGACATGAAGTTGAAAAAGAAAGCTGAAACCGACGAGTACGCGATTGAGCAAGATCGCTTGTTTCGAAAACATAACGACAATTTATTATGGGTTGTGCCGAAGCAGTTGAGATTCCACATTCTACATGAATCCCACGATAAGACCGGACATATGAGCACAGATAAGACAATGGTACGAATTCTAAATATGTTTTGGTTTCCCCGAATGCGAAACTATGTAAAAAGCTATATTAAGTCATGTGTGGGCTGTGCGTTTTATAAAACACCAGGTGGACGTCAGGAAGGTCAATACTACGATGACATCAAGCCGATCCCCTTTTCCACGATACATATGGACCACCTGGGACCATTTCCAAAGAGTTCCAAGAGGAACGAGCATATTCTCGTGATAGTCGATGCATTCACCAAATTCACCATCGTACGAGCGGTGAAAAGTACAGCAACCAAACATGTCCTGGATGTCCTGCAAGAGGTAACCAGCTACCTGGGAATGCCAGATCGCATTGTCACTGATCGTGGAACAGCTTTTACATCCAAAGACTTCGATAAGTACTCAAAATCAAACAATGTAAAACATATCATAAATGCTGTAAGGACACCCAGAGCCAATGGTCACGCAGAGCGAACAAACCGAATCATCTTGTCAATCGAATGACATCGATAAGCGTTGGGATGAGAACATTCGATCAATCCAGTGGAGCATCAATACCATGGTACTACTAAATAGTACTACTAAATGTTCCCAATTTCAGCTCCTGTACGGGTATGAACCCCGAGATATCTTGAAGAACGCCCTAACCATACTTCATTCAAAGCCAGGACCAAAAGATGCTAACAGCTGCGGAATTGAAACAGCGAGCTACTGCCAAGAAACGCTACGATGCCAAACATGCGAAGCCAACTGTTTACAGCCTTGCAGACCTTGTGTTGGTCGAGAATGAGCCATTCAGCACGGGCACATCTCGCAAATTGAAGCCTCGCTATAAAGGTCCTTTCATAATCAACAAGGTCCTGCCGAACGACAGATATCTTGTTAAAGATATCCCTCAAGTACAACGAAAGCAGAGACACTACAAGTCAGTGTATTCGTCTGACAAGATGATACGCTGGTGTGAGCTGCCACCGGAGGAGCCAGATGAAGATGACAATTTGGAAGATGATCAACCCCCTGAATCTTGCGAGGACGCAGAGATTTGTCAGGAGAGGCCGACTGTGAGCAGCGCCTAATTTAGTATATTGTCATCAGCCCTAAAAAGTATCGATAAGTCCCTTTTGGTAGTGCTACCAGACATATAATTATAAGCAGTCGAAATAGAGTCGTACTCCTGAGCAGAACGTGTTAAGACGCTTTAAGTTACAATTTAATATGTAATATGTATGTATAGCATCGGCGAAGTGCTTCCAAGTAGTATGTAGAACGGGTGGTGAATGTAGTCCCACTGGTAGGCTGATGCCACTTTGTTGACACGATCGATGAACTGATCGACTGAAATGGCGATATCTAATGGTAACTAATTGAGCTAGCATGTCCTTTAGTTCCTTCATTTCGTTTTGCAATTGAGAAATTGCCGCTGACTGAGCTGACATCGCTTCTTCTTGCTGCATGGTGAGCCCCACTGATGCTGGCAGCTCGACGTCTTCTGATTGTTCAAACTTGGTGAATTTCACAATTCGATGAAAATAGAAATTCTCTAGAAGCCAGAGTTCTCTAGAAGCATAGAAGGAGTTTGTGTGTATTGGTAGAGTGAACAAGCAGATTCAGAACTTTGACGTACATATAGTTGTCTCGCTTGCAAAGAGGACTGCAAACCTAGTAGTCAAAACATTCCAGGAATTGTCAAAAAAGCCGAAGATTGCAGAACTTAAGGGCGTCGAGTGTCAGTTTCGGGCATGAGAGTCGAATTGGTTCAAAGATTAATAGAGATTGAACAACCGGAGGACGTCAAGCTGCCAGCATCAGTGAGGCTCACCATGGAGCAAGAAGAAGCAATGTCAGCTCACTCAGCGGCAATTTCTCAATTCATAAACGAAATGAACGAACTAAAGCACATGCTAACTCAATTAGTTACCGTTCAAATGGGAAACGCAGCACCTGCACAGGTAGAAAATAATCAGTAGCAACTGCAGCCAATAATCGATTTGGATATCGACGAGATCAAGGACGAGAGGAGAATTCCTGTACAGGCTACCAACAACGTGAGGCAAGATTCAGTCAAGGAAATTGCCAACACGTTGCCAGAATATGATCCCAGCGATAACAGCGTCATTTCAGTCAATCAGTTCATCGATCGTGTCAACAAAGTGGTTGATGTCTACCAGTGGGACGAGAAGTTCCTGTTACTCTCCATTTATACCAGGCTAAAAGGTCCGGCAAAAAGTGCCTGTACATCGCAGGCTTCTTCCTTGGCACTTGTCCTTTTGCCTGGGCACGCAAGCATTTCGTATTCTTGAAAGACAGTCTTAAATATTTTTTTTTTTTAAATTTGGTCATTAAATTTTTACACTTTCAAGTTAAGTATTAAAAGTTTTTTACAAATGAAAAGTAAACAGGTTCCGGGTACAAAATATAATGCAGACACCTGATGTTAAGTTTTCATTAATATCTCTTGTTAAACCCGTTACTCGTAGAGTAAAAGGGTATATTATATTCGTGCAAAAGTATGTAACAGGTAGAAGGAAGCGTTTCCGACCCTATAAAGTATATATATTCTTGTTCAGGATCACTAGCCGAGTCGATCTAGCCATGTCCGTCTGTCCGTCTGTCTGTCCGTATGAACGCTGAGATCTCGAAACTATAAAAGCTAGAAGATTGGGATTTTGCATGTAGATTTTAGGAGTTCCTACGCAGCGCAAGTTTGTTTCAAAATGGTGCCACGCCCCCTCTGACGCCCACAAGCCAAAAGCAGTGGCCTCAGTTTTGATGCTATTATGAAAATTTTAATTGATATGTATTTGTTTCGTCAATACCTATCGATTGGCCTAATAAAAGTTTGCCACGCCCACTCTAACGCACAAAAACCCGTTAAACGCTTAAGCCTGGCTAGCGCCTACATTTCCGCCTTTCATGGCACAATAGCCCCATCTAACGGATGACTTTGGAACAGCTGGCCAAGGTGCTTAACAGAGTCAACGTTAATTCTCGATAAGGATTTCTATTAAAAGAAATTGCGATGGTTTTCATTTGTCAATACCGAACAATATCACAAGAGCTATGCAAATCAAATCAAGTTAGCCAAATTGGAGGTCTGAGTCAAACAATGGCGTATGTGTAATGTATGTAAGCATTGTACTCAAAAATATAAGCATAAACACAGCTGTTGGTGCAGGACAAAAGCTGCCTGCGCTAAAACAGCGCTGGTGCTGATACTCGTGCTGTAAAGCTGCCAGCTCTAAGAGATCGCCGAATTCAAATTGATAATTTGAACTGAATAACGGGTATCTTATAGTCGAGGCACTCGACTATAGCGTTCTCATTTGTTTTTAACTGCCTATAATTATAAGTCTGGTAACACTACCAAAAGGGACTTATCGATACTTTTCTGGGGCTGATGACGATATATTAAATTAGGCGCTGTTCACAATTTCCAGCGCCACTTTCAGAAGTTATCAACACCCTGAAAACCTTTTTTGGACGCCCAGAACATATCCTTGACCGTTTGATTGACAAAATCAGGAAGGTCAACGTAGACAAAGACAGATTGGAATCTCATCGATTTTGCTATGGCAGTACGCAATGTATGCCATGTATGTATGACCTCTCATCTTGACAACCCAATGTACCTGCGCGAGCTTGTTGATAAGCTTCCCACGCAATAGAAAGTGAACTGGGCGTGGAGGAAACATCTACCAAGGCTCACATTCAAATATCAGAAGCGGGAAGTCATAAAAGGTTGTGGCTAAATAACTTACGCTCAGTTAAAAACCTGGCTTTATACTCACACTTGCAAGGACTGCCATTGTGAGGGATTCCTGTAATAAGGAAAACAACCTTCACATTTGAGTTCTGTATAAAAACTGACTTTATTTTTCTAAGTCTTCGCTTACGTAACTAACATGAAATTCTTATAATATCCTTATCTATGGTCTACACAGAGACCACATCTGTAAGCCTGAGCGGAAGCCTTATCAACAGTCTCCCGCAAGGCGTCCTTTTGTGCAGTGTGAGAACTATATTTATGGTCAGGCTCAAGTGGCCTGTACTTAAGATTACAATTGTTCGGCACTGCACCCTTGTAGGATTTAAGTTACAGATCGTTATTTACGGATCAAGATAGATATTCATATTGACAGAACCAGAGCTCGTAAAATCTTATATTTATGATAATTAGTGTTCTTCTTGAACATTCTGCCAAAGGCCGGCAAGGTTAGTTGTACAGGTTATTAATACATCAATTCTTTTCGTTAACAATGCAAACATAAAATTAGTGGAATGTATTTTTAATTCGATATATTTATTTATTTGATTTTAACTTATTATAAGACACCTTGCAACGGTCCGGCGAAAGTAATAGCTTGTGTTCGTAGGGGGCGATCCTTCCACAAAAGATGCGAACTTGAAGCACAAAAATTCCCACGGCGCAAACGCAAAGGGCAGACGAAGATGAGAAGTCGGGGGCGTCGTGGTATATTTCCGTGTTGTTTATTCAGCGTTATACATGAGACTAATTAAAACTTAAAACTAAAACCGCGCTCCCGCCCGCTTTACTCCGTTCAAGCGAGAGCGGGAGATCGGCAGCGGCCATCCGAGGAGTTTGGATGCGAAACCCGAAGTTCGCACTCTGGAGCGCGGACGTTGTGAGAGGCGAGCGAGGGAGCGCAAGAGGGGCGAGAGCGAAAGCTCGGAGAGCTCAGTGACCAGCGCCAATGCAGTGGGCCACTGACCTAAACATTCCGCCCCCCTTGCAACTACTCGGGTTGCAACATAGCCTGGTTGCTCTTCTCACGGCTGGTGACAGGCTCCGGACACGACCCACCCAAACACGGTGCTCTGGGCCACTGGCAATCCATCCTGAATTTTCAGGAAGCCCGGCCGCATCACACTCGGATACATATCCGCGCCCAGGATGATGGAGATCGTCGCGGGGAGATAAAACCGCTCATCAGCCAGCGTAATGTCCCGAAAGTGGGTCCTTACCGCGTCGCTCAGTTCCCGGATTGGAGTGCGGATGCGCACGTGAGGCTCTATTTTAAAAATTGTGTCGAGCCGGACAGTGCTGTCGATTTTGGACCCCACGGTTGCCGAACAAATCTGTTCGCCTCCCACGTTGGTGGTCGGCAAGCGGAAACTCGACGCTAGCGAAGCGTCGATACAGCTCATAGGCGTACACGGGTCGATGAGCGCCGCAGTGTCGAAGACTCGACTCCCGGTCTCTAAACGCACCAAAGCCGTCGGTAGGAGGTTGACGCTGTGCCGCTGTAGGAGGGACGTTAAGGACGGAGCGGTGACCGTAAGCTGCGTGGCACCCCGAGTAGCAGAAAATTGCCGCAGAGTGTCAGATGAGTGCCGTGGAGTGGCGGACGAGTGCCGAGGAGCGGCTGTAGAATGCCGTGGAGTGGCGGACGAGGGCCGAGGAGCGGCTGAGGAGTGTTGCGGAGTGGCAGCGGATCTCTGCGACCGGCGTGCTGCCGGGCGGGACTGCCGTGATGCCATCGGTGGTTCCGAGAGATGAAGCAGAGTGTGGTGATCCTGGCCGCAAGTTTTGCAGCGATCACCTCGCCGACACGCTCCGTCGGAGTGCTCGTGGGCCAAACAGCGATGGCAGTACCGGTTGGCAAGGACAGCCCGGAGCCTCTTCTCGGCACTCAGACGGAGGAACCGACGACACTTCCGAAGTGGATGGATCCCGCTACAGACTCGGCAACGGTAGGATTGCATACCTCAAGTTCGTCTGTGCTCCAAAGCGATGGCGCTGCGCGGACGTGGAGACATCGTGTGAGATCTGGTTGGCGGAATAGGACAAAATAAAAAATTTGGATCAGTAGTGATAAGAACTGTGAATTGGAACTACGGGTTGGCACTATTAATTGACGCTACGAATCGAAGTGATGAATTGAACCACCGGAGTGAAGGGTCGACTGTTTATTGCGGGCAGACGGACTCTTCCATTGGAAGAAGGACGACCTTCGCTATGGGACGCTTAATGAGTCCCCGTGCAGTGCGGATGTCGACCACACGAACATGGCCATCGGCTCCTGGAAACACCGCGGCGATTCTGCCTAATCGCCACTCATTGGACGGAAGGTTGTCTTCCTTGACTACCACCATGTCCCCGGCACGGAGATTTCTTGTAGGGGTTCGCCACTTATTCCGCTTATGGAGTTCCTTGAGGTACTCCTCTTTCCATCGCAGACGAAATTGTTGATGAAGAGCCTTCAGATGCTGCCAGCGGTTTATAATAGATGTGGTGTCCCCCTTTATCTCGGGTTCGACCATGGCGAGGAGGGGCCCTCCAACAAGAAAGTGCCCAGGCGTAAGTGCCAACAGGTCAGTGGGGTCTTCGGACATCGGCGCGAGCGGACGCGAATTCAGGCATGCTTCGATCCTAGCTAGAAGCGTGGACAGCTCTTCGAATGTGTATTTTCGCGTCGCCGTAGACTTGTAGAACAGGGTCTTGAAGCTCTTAACACCTGCTTCCCACAAACCTCCCATGTGGGGTGCTCCCGGAGGAATGAATTGCCAGAGCAGCTGCTGGTGACTATAGGCACCTGTCACAGCTTCCTTGAGAGCTTGGAGAAACTCGCGGGAGAGTAAGGCAGCCGCACCCACAAAGGTCTTGCCATTGTCCGACTGAACTTGACGGGGGCATCCTCTTCGGGACACGAAACGGGCGAAGGCGGCGAGAAACTTCTCAGTCGTAAGGTCGAAAGTAGGTTCTAAATGGATGGCCTTAGTGGCGAAGCACACGAACACCAGCACATACCCTTTCGTAATGAGACAGGCTCGTCCCGTGTAGTTTTTGATGTCAAAGGGACCGGCATAGTCCACACCGGTATATGTGAAAGGGCGCGAGAAGGACGTTCGTTCTTTGGGTAAGTCTCCCATCAGTTGCGTTCGCAACCTTTTTTTGTGGATGATGCAGACCTTGCATGAATATATGACGGACTTGACCAAATTCCTTACCCTCGGGATCCAGAATTTGGAACGGATCAGACGGATCATAAGCTGATTGCCACCGTGCAGCGTTATACGATGCGTAAAATGGACGAGGAGTCGGGACAGATGGCAGTCGTATGGAAGGATGACAGGATGCCGTTCATCATACTGGAGAAGTTCGGAAGCCGTGACTCGGCCGCATGCTCTCATGAGCCCTTGGGAATCAATGAACGGGTTCAGGTTTTGGACCAGGCTGGATGCTGGCACTGGCCGTTTCTGGCTTAAGCAGCCCATCTCAAGGGCAAAGTGCCAGCGTTGCGTGACGGAAATCAGGAGCCGCTCGGCCGACGCAATTTCAGGAGCTGTCAAGAGATCCTCAAACGGGGACATGAGTTTTCGCGAACGCTGGATGAACCGATGAGCGTAAGCGAGGACTCGCAACGCCTTGTCGAGTGTGGAAAAACGCTCCAGAATGTCTTCAGGGGGGGCCTTCGCAACATGGACCTTGACTGCTCGCTTCTCGAGTTCAGTCACAGGGGGTTCATAGCCTTGAGTGGGCCACTCGCAGCGAGGCCACTGCAGCCAGGCGGGACCATGCCACCACAGCTGGCTGTCCGCAAGGTCTTGAAGCGCCACCCCCCGGCTAGCGAGATCTGCCGGGTTATGCTCGGAGCGGACGTGTGCCCATTTCTCCACCTCGGTAAGCTGGGTAATCTTGGTCACACGATTTGCCACGAACGTTGTCCATTGGCACGCTGGCTTATGCACCCAGGCGAGAACAATCGTAGAGTCCGTCCAACAGTGCAGGGCGGACGCCTGCCCGGGCATCTTCGGAAGAACGGCGTTGGCCATTTCGGACAATAACAAGGCTCCGCACAGCTCGAGCCGCGGGAGTGACACCGTTTTTACCGGGGCCACCCGTGTCTTTGCCGTGAGCAAGTTCACCATTACCGCGGACCCAGCCTCAACTCGGACGTAGAGGGCTGCGCCGTACGCCTTCTGCGAGGCGTCGCAGAACCCATGATGCCCAATGAATTTTCCAGGAAGTCAACCCATCTTTGGCAAAAATCTCGAGGGAGGGCCTCGTCGCATCCTAGATTTTTGAGCCAAATGTCCTGCATGAACATCTTTGCCCGGACTATGAAGGGGGCGAGCCAACCCGCAGGATCAAATAGTTTGGCGATTTGGGATAGGACTTGACGCTTTGTGAACGTTGAAGACAAGGTCAATTCGGGCGGAATGAAGAAAAACTCGTCAGACGTCGCCTTCCACCGCACTCCGAGAGTTTTAGCCGTGCTCTCTGCGTCGATTTCAAGGAAGTCCGCGCGAAGGAGATGGTCACTCTGGATGTTGGCCAAAATCGCCTTGCTATTGGATGTCCATTTTCTAAGGGGGAATCCTGCTGAATCCAGGGCTTCCTGGAGCTCGCGGATAGGCGCTTGCGCTTCGGTTTTGGAGTCTGCCCCCGCGAGTACGTCGTCGACGTACATGAACTGTCGGATAATCCGACTCGCCTGCGGATACCTCGACTCTTCGTCGTCGGCGAGCTGTTGCAGGACACGGATCGCTAGGAACGGGGCACAATTGACCCCGAAGGTGACTGTTTTCAACTCGTAGTCGCGGATTTCCCCATCGGAATTGCGGAATAGAATGCGCTGCAAAGGAGTATGCTGGGGGTCTACCCAAATTTGCCGATACATCTTCTCGATGTCGGCGTTGAAAACGAACCTAAAGTACCGCCACTTCAGGATTTGAATCGTGAGGTCGGATTGTAAGACCGGGCCCGCGTAAAGTATGTCATTCAGACTGGTCCCGTTTGCGGAAGGGCTAGAGGCGTTGAAAACCACCCGCACTTTAGTGGTTGTGCTCTCGGGCTTAAGAACGGCGTGATGTGGAAGGTAGTACGTGGCGGAACTGCTCGTCAAAGGGACCTCGGCCATGTGACCTAAGTCGAGGTATTCTTGGATTACAGAGTCATACCGGGCCTTCAGGGGAGGATCTCTTTTTAGGCGCTGCTCGTTACGCAGAAATTGAGCCAGAGCAAAGGATCGTGAAGATGCGAGCTCGGAACCGTTATGCTCGGGATCGCGCAAGAGGAGCATCACAACGTATTTGCCACGATTGTCCCTTCTTGTAGTCTGGACAAAATTGTGTTCGCAGACGGAATCAGACTCGGGGACTATATGTGTGGGCACTTCCTCCACCTCCCAGAATTTGGTAAGGAGATGATCTAACGAGTCGTCGAGTCCGCAGGTAACTCGAGTGGAGAAGGCGGACAAATTGCGGGGAGCAGCTGGAGATATGGGGCCTGTCAACACCCATCCAAAAATGGTTTCCTGGCCGAGAAGTGAACCGCAAATGTTAGCCCTGGCGTTGCCGAGGAGGATGGACGGAAGAATATCGGCTCCTATCAAGACATCGATTTGGGAGCTCTCGAAGAACTTGGGATCTGCAAGGGGGATGTCAGGAATTCCCTTAAGAAGATCTCGAGGGACTGGATACGAAGGCAGATTCCCGGCCAGCTGCGGAAGAACGTAAGCTGAAGTTTCTAAATGCAGCCCGGGTCTGGAAGGCGATCGAATAGAAAAATGACAGAGTTTCGTGGACTGAGCGGCAACGGTTTGATTAAGACCAGAGACTTGGGCCTGGATAGTCTTGAATGGAAGTTTGACGAGGTTGAAAAGTCTCTCCGTAATAAAGGTTGCCTCGGAACCAGAGTCGATTAGGGCACGCGCCTGGAAATTGCACCCTAAATGGCAAATGTTAATGAGGGCTGTGCCTAGTAAGACGGCTCTTGAGCCGGAAGCGAAGCACACTTGCACATCAGAATGATCCTCTGTGGGGCTCGTGCCTCTCGTAGTAGGCGCGGGTCGAGACCTGGATGGCGCAGACGGACTTGGAGCGGCCGCGAATGGATTACCGCGGTGCAGGAGGGTGTGATGACGGCTGTGGCACGTGAAGCAGCTATGGGCACTAGTGCAATCCCGTTGCAAGTGCCCTCGTGCAAAACAGTTCAGGCAAAGCTGCTTTTTCTTAATGTAGTCGGAGCGACCATTTACATCCATCTCAAGGAAGCGCGGACATAAGCGAACAGGATGATTCTCTCTGGAGCAGAGATCGCACCCTCTTGGGGCTGGAGTCACTCTGGCCTCGTAAGAATTAAGCCTACGCGCTGGGGCGCTCGCAGGTGTCGACCTTGGCGGAACCTGACCCGAACTGCTAGTCCTTATGTCATCGATAGCCTCCAGAGTGCGATGACGCTCTGTCAGGAACGAGTCTAACTCATTCCATGTTGGAATCTCAGCCTTGTTGTGAATGGATTGCTCCCACATTGAAAGCGTGATTTTGGGAAGCTTTAAGGAAACCATGTAAACCAGGAGACAATCCCAAGTCTCGACTTGAATAGAGGACATCTCTAAGGCTGTCAGGCAACTTTGGATTGTCCCTTGCAGCTCCTTCAGAGCGGCTCCAGACTCTTGGGGTACTGCCTGGATGTTGAAGAGGATTTTTAGCTGGCTATTGACTAATAACCGCCGATTTTCGAAGCGGTCGGTGAGGCTTCGCCACGCGGAGATAAACCCTTCGTTGGTCAGCGGGGCTTTGGAAACAATGGCGTGCGCATCGCCACTTGTTTTGGATAATAGGTGGAACAACTTCTCCACCGGTGTAAGACGCGAGTTGCGTATGTATATCGCGGTAAAAAGATCTCTGAAGGTGGGCCACCGCAGGTAATCACCAGCGAAAACTTCGGTGTCGACTGGTGGCAAACGACAGCCCGTAGACGGCGGTGTTGGAACACTGACAGCAGCCTGAATGGGCTGGGAGGCGGCCTTGTCTATTATGTCCTGTAGTTGGACCAAACATCTCGAATATACGGAGTAGCAGTAACTGTACTTGGATTCAAGCACTGTCGAGGTGGCAGAACTGTCGGTGGACGCGGAAAGAAGATCGGAGCAACTTTCATAGCTCTTCTCCACCTTTTCCCACAAGGCCCGGATTTGGTCCCGATGGACTTGGCACATGCCAGGGGAAAGTCGTTTTGGTTCAGCGGCGCTCGGAGTATGAATATCCGCTTGAAATTGGCTAACCCGGTCTGTTGTGGCAATAAACTTTTTGAGGGCGATGTCTATCGCAGTTTGAGCCATCTTGGACACCGACCGAGAAAGCCTTGACGGGGGACCGGAGATAGTCTCGACGGACTCGTCGCTTTTTGCCCTTGGAATGGCTATGGCCGCCTTTGGTGTTAATTGAGACGGCCGCGGAGACGCGGATTGGGACCTGTCCAAACGGATAGATGGGATCGACCTCGGTTTCTTGTCGTCTCCCGTGGGCATTCTTGGACTCGAACTTTACGGATCAGCTCTTGTCGACTGACCTGAGCAAGGGGCGTCTCGTTCAGAACGTGAGGATATTCACCGTTAAGCTCTCGGCGCGATCTGAGTCGCCAACGAGTTGGTCGTCGCTGCCAATGAACGCACGCAAAAGAAAAGAAAGCCCCAGAGAACGGTCACACTGTTAATTTGTGCGGAGTAGAAAGCACAGTGCCATAAACAACGTGAAGAATCGGAAGAAAATATTTGGAAATCGATGAAACTGTATTGATTGTTTATATATTTGTATATCTTGTTACTCCCTTTGTTGACTTCTGTTTTTTTTTTATTCTAATTTTTCCCTTAGTTAGTGTTGCCAAATAATTTTATTGTATTAAGGTTTTTATTTATTTTTTTTTGGATTTGGAAAATATCTTTGATTGCAAAAAAAAAATCCGGAAAACCGCAATAAAAAATAAATTAATTAATCCATTAAATGGTTAATGCGGCAATTTGGCGAAAAAACAATCACGGTCACACCCGTGTAGATTTGAATTTATTTTATTTTATGTTCCTGAATGTGGAGGCAGAAAATATATTTATGTAGATCTGGGCATGCATGCGTTTATGGATATGTGTATGTTCCTGTAAGTGGAGGCAGAAAATAATTCTATGTAGATATGGGCATGCATGCGTTTTGTGTAAGTGTGTATCGGTACAGTAGAGCGTCGAAGAGTGGACTGTATTTGAAATGACGGAACAGATGAAAAGAATCAGCAACAATAATAACACATCCGTTGGGGCGATTAATTGCGGCAATTTGGAGAAAAACAATCACGGTCGCACCTGTGGATTTGAATTTATTTTATTTTATGTTCCTGTATGTGGAGGCAGAAAATATATTTATGTAGATATGGGCATGCATGCGTTTATGGATATGTGTATGTTCCTGTATGTGGAGGCAGAAAATAGTTCTATGTAGGTATGGGCAGGCATGCGTTTATGTGTAAGTGTATATCGGTACAGTAGAGCGTCGAAGAGTGGACTGTATTTGAAGTGACGGAACAAATAAAATTATGTGGAGAGAAAAAAAAACACAAGGCAAAAAAAATATCTCGACAGCGGCGGATTGTACGGCGAACAGGGAAACTCCCGAAATTACTTCACACCGAGTGGCTGATATTAGTTATGCCTTTTTATTTTCCACCACACAATTTCACTTTTTGTCGTATTTTTTGGAGGCAGAATTGCACTGCACTATGTACACAAGTTGTCACGCGCGTGTATGTGTATGTCTGGATGCACATATGTATGCCTTGACCGTTGGCAAGTTGATGTACAACGGGGAACGAAAGGAAAACGGCAAGGAGTATGGCGACGCACACAAAGCGGAGACGGATAGAAAATTTTTTGGAATTGCAGGAATGTTAAATCTCTCGACTGCCGTTGTGTCGGGAAAACTTGGACGTGGAGTTGACACGAAAAAAAATCTTACTGCAGTGTGAACGAAATTTAATGTTCGAACCACTGCTAAAGACCGGCAGCGAGAGGGAGTCGGAAAATGCTCGTACTTATCTTTTTTGCGGAAGAAATCACAGGAGCTGCTGGTCGAATGGATATCCTTATCCGGCTCGAAGGACCAAATGTTCGTAGGGGGCGATCCTTCCACAAAAGAAGCGAATTTGAAGCACAAAAATTCCCACGGCGCAAACGCAAAGGGCAGACGAAGATGAGAAGTCGGGGGCGTCGTGGTATATTTCCGTGCTGTTTATTCAGCGTTATACATGAGACTAATTAAAACTTAAAACTAAAACCGCGCTCCCGCCCGCTTTACTCCGTTCAAGCGAGAGCGGGAGATCGGCAGCGGCCATCCGAGGAGTTTGGATGCGAAACCCGAAGTTCGCACTCTGGAGCGCGGACGTTGTGAGAGGCGAGCGAGGGAGCGCAAGAGGGGCGAGAGCGAAAGCTCGGAGAGCTCAGTGACCAGCGCCAATGCAGTGGGCCACTGACCTAAACAGCTTGCAATCGTTGCCTTGTAGCACATTTTCTTATGGCATATATTACCATGATTATTGTTATTATTAAACCGATTTCTAAAGAAGCATGTCCGTATATATGATGAAAATGCAAATCTTTGAATTTAATGTGATTTTCTTTTAAATATTTAATTTCTTTATTAAGGCGTGCAATCTCAACAGTATGATTAATAGAATCCAATTTCAATGGATCCCAAACCTTTGGGATTTGACTAACATATTCTACGTACGATGATAATAAAACTTCTTCACTTTCATATTTAATATTATGATGGGCAATCAAAATCTTATCATCCGTTCTAGCAGTTCAATCTGGCGCAATACTTGGAATTCCTTGCGTTGGTAAATCAAGTAACTGAATTTGTGCATTCATACACTGTACTCTTATCTTGGAATTAAAAGGAACCTTAAACAACCAACCACTTTTCTTAATTATGTGAAAATAGGCATACATATTATAGTAAATCACAAGGTTCCATGATGCGCTTATATTTTCTACATCCCCTAGTGGATCTAAGTATATGGCAGCCGTGTTATTTATATTTTGAATGCTAAATGATTTATTCTAGTCTTTTATTGTTGTTGTTTCTGACACTTGACAGAACAATGTAAGCAATAGCATTACCATGACAGTGCCTAATTTAGAAAATCTAGGTGAAACCATTTTTTTGTTTTCAACTGCCTTTTCCATAACATCCTCTGCTTGTTTTACACCAATTAAAGGTCCGATTTTTGTTATCGGTCTTTTACATGAAGCTTCTTGGGTCTTAAAATTTACAACTCCCACATTATCATATGTACTTTCTTCTTCCAATTTCCGAAATCTTTTCAAGTCCTTGCACTCTATCGTGGTTGCAACTACCTTGTTACTTCCTTTTGATTTGGTGCATCCAGACACTATCCAACCAAAGTCTGTGTTTTGACCGAGAAGACCGTCTATCTTTATTACTCCTTTCTAGAGAATTTTAGCATATAAATCGGCTCCTATAATTAAGTCCACTCGATCTGGCTTGTTAAACTCGGGATCGGCTAATGGGTTTTGGTTTTGACACCTCGTTTTATTAATGTTTAATGAGCGCATTGGCAACGACTTCATTAATTTTGGGAGGACAATTGCCTCCACTACTAATTCATTTTTCCTTTCTTTTAAAGGTTTAATGTTTAGTTTTATTTTATGCTTTGATATGCATGTTTTTATCGAGGAGACTACACTAATCTCAGTATAATTTTTTATTTTTGGCAACTTGAGAATTTGAGAAGCTTTCTCCGATATCATCGTACTCTGAGATCCACTGTCAATCAGCGCTCTGAGTTTTTCGAAGCCTCCACAAGCTGATTTCACATAAATCAGTGCTGTGGCCAATAAGACTTGTTCCGTCGTCCTACACGTAGTCACTTGTTCTCTATTATAGTTAATGTGAAGAAGCGTGTGGTGCGGTTTCTTGCAATTCAAGCAAAGAATTTCATTTGTGCACTTATTATTGCTTGAATGCTTTAGACACTTTAAACAAATGTGTCTTTTCTTTGCCCAGTCATTTCTTTCTGCAGGTTCCATTACCTTAAATTTATAACACTGTGTTATATAATGGGTTGGTAAATTACAACAAGAACAATTTTCTTTGCTGCTTTTGACTTGAAACTCTTTTCTCCAAGGTTTATTTTCCTGTGGAAAAGAGGAAATGGAGCTGAGTCTTTGCTCTAAAAACTCCATGACATCAGGAAGTGTTTGAATTTCCTTTGTCCTTTTAACATGACTTTCATATAAATTTAGAGAATCATGTTAAATTTCCGAAGTATTATGTGGGCAAAAACTGCATCCACATCCTCGGATAATTGTTCCTTTAATTTTATAATATAAATTGACTCATTAATTGTGTAAATAAATGTTTTAATTTGCTTATTGGATTCTAAATTTAGATTGGGTAAATCCATAAGCCTATTTATGTGATCAGAGAAAATTTTTCTTCTGTTCTCATACCGCTTGGTTAGCAACTCCCAAGCAGCTTCATAGTTATCTCCAGTGCCTAGCAGTAAATGGGAAACCACGTTCTTGGCCTCTCCTTTTAACGCTGACTTGAGATAATTAAATTTAAGAGCAGTGCTAAGGTCCTCTCTTGTATGAATGAGTTCCATAGACAACTCATTAAATAGATCCCATTCTTTGGAATCACCAAAAAAAATGGGTATCTTAATTTTTGGCGGCTTAAGTAATTCCTCTGCCTTTACAGTTATAGATTCCTTAACTTGATTTTGTTCATCGTTAAGTCTTTCATCTATAACCTCTAAAATGCTATCGACATCGAATTCTAATTCGGTTATCTGGTCATCAAATTCCGAAGTTTCAACACAACTTTTTACCAAAGACCAATATAAACTCGAAGATGCGTAACGCCCATACATTGGTTTTGCAATATGCCGCTCGTTTTTTGGTGGCGACGAAAATTCCGCTCTCTCCGCTCGCACAAAGTTGAGAGCGTAAAAATCTAAAAATAGAATTACACGAATAAGGAAGTGCGTATGTGTGCGTATTTGTTCGAGAAGACGATTTTCGTCCAGAAATCATTTCTGGACTAAGAAACTAATTGTGTGTCAAAAGAACTTATATGTATGATTGAACAGAATGATTATTTAAATTGCATTTATGTATGTATGTACATATATATGGCAATGAACAATGATGTAAAACTTTTTTATATACCTTAAATATTAATATCTGCATATTTAATTCATATTCATATTTTCATTTTACATATTTAAATTAAAGCTAAAAATATAACTTTTAATACAAAACATATAAAACTGCTTGATTAAATTTAAAAATATTTCAATAAAGTTTAATATATTTGAATATACTATGATTGTTAAACAAAAACAAAGCGAAGTTTATTTAAATTGAATATATTTAAAGGATATTTAATTAAATATATGTCGCTTTATTTTTTATACATGGCTGTTTTTATTAACTTTAAAATGGAAATATTAAATTTAATTTTTATTCAAATATATTAAATTTTGATCTAATAACTTAAAATATTTAAAGTAAATACGAATAACATCATATCTAATATTATCAGCCTGCACTTAAATCTATTCTTATTTACTCAAGCAGTTTTATATGCTTTGTGTTAAAAGGTATGTTTTTATAATTAATTTAAATATATAAAACGAAAAATTTAATTTAATATGCAGATATTCATTTTCATTTTTCCATCGTTTTTTTTGTATACCTAATAAATATTTAAAGCTAATATTATTATTTTATAAAAAGTTAAACTATTTATAATAACACGAATTGAATGCTTAATTATAAAACTAAGCTACAGGATATCCTATTTAGATTTAATATTACGTACATACATATTTATAACTTTTTTCCAAGTTGTCGAAAGCGTTTTGTTATATGTTTTAGAATGTTTTTTCGATGCAATTTTTTTTAAATTTTTCAGTAAAATATTATTATTATTTATTGGTGTCGTTTACAATTCATTTTTAATAAGTTTTTGTTTCCCCTTTGCTAAATAATTAAAATAGTTAATATACAAATATTTATATAAATGTAATTTACATATATTATGATAATAATTTTATATAATGTTATTTAATACGTATAATATAAAAATACCACATATTTTTTAATCCATACATTTAAAATACAATAAATATAAAAATATTCATTCTGTTCAATTGCAAAATTTCTGAGGTTCCTAAAAATCGTTCACACGTCGCATGCTGAATACCCTAATGACAATTATTCCAATGTGAAGTCATGTATGAAATAAATTATGTTTTTTTTTATACTTAGATATATTTGGTCATTACTAAAAAATTTTATACATTAAAATAATTAGTAAATAAAGTAAATATAAAGGCAATACAAAATAAGTATTTTTAATAATGTTATAATTTTAAAATAAAGAGTATATTTCGACAGCGCGCTGCAGCGAATTTCTTCGCTTGTGAATACATGTGCACACATACATTCGTCGGGTGTCGCAGTATGCGTGCAAAGAGCGGATGGCTTTTGAGCGCTCTCTCGCTGGCTTTTGGACAGAGAGCGAAAAGCCAGTTGAAAAGCCAGCACAAAAAATTCGTGTGCAAAAAATAGTATGGCGTTACGCATCTTCGAGTTTATATTGGTCTTTGTTTTTACCTTACCTAATAAACCAAAAGTTTTAATTTTCAAAAATTGAATTTTCTTTTTTCTAATTTTAAGGGAAGGTAAATCGCAATTTAAATTATTAAAAGTTTCCTCGAGATACTTGTTTAAATGTCCCACATTGTCGTCAAAATCTTTCATTAATTTAATTAATTTAATTTTTTAATTTGTGAAATTGTTTTAAATTGTTTCTTTAGTTTAGAAAATATCATCATCATCGCTTCATAATGTTTTGATGTAAAATATTCGTGCTCAACTGCACCGATCTTTACCAAAACTCTATGATTAAATATAAAATCCTTTTCTAGTTCTACAGATTTTTTAAATTCCTGTTGAGTGAAGTGCACTTTTGCTTCTAAAAGCCTGATCTGCTGCGTTAACTCGGACTGCTTCTGCAGGAATTCAATGGTCTTTTCGGACAACATTTTTTTAATTTGTATATATATTTAATAATATACGTTAAGAAAATAATAATAATAATTTTTTATTTCTAACTTATCTGAATTTTACTGGACGCTGATGTCGACGATTCTTGATGTCGATGTCGTTGGATTTTTATGCAGGCTGCTTGAAGTCGTTGATAAAGATGATGCTTGAAGTCGTCTTTGTTGGGGGTGCTGGTCTTCTTTTTGATGATTTTGTTTTTTTTTTCAATTTTCAATTTTTGGTTTTAGTGTTGTAATTTTTTGTTGTTTTGTTGGCTTCAGTAATTTGAAGGCATTTTATCTAGCCCTTTGGCTTTTAGCATTTGTAGGCACTTTTTCTATTTTAATCCAACTTTTTGCATTTTTTTAGAAATTTTTGTTTCACTTGTGTTTATTATTATTTTTTTTTTATCACAAGTGTTAATTTGTGGGCACTTTTTAAAATTTTGTTGCACATTTTAACAAATTTTAATTATTTGTCTGATGTTGACCTCAAACACGCGTAGTAAACTTAAAATTTTTTTTAGTTTATATAAAAAAACACACACTTTTTATGTTTTATTTTTCCGATGTTATGGCCTCGGAAACGCTCAATGGGTAGCGACCTTTAGCTGTTTTAAAAAAAACAGAATCTTTAAGGTGCTTTGGAAAAACAAAAAAGACTCTTTATCTATCTTTATGCTTTTTTTTTATTCAACACTTTTGTCTCTTACCACTGGTGGGGGAAAACAATCGTGTGAATCTATTTGCAACCTTTATCTGCAAGTGTCTAGCACTTGAATCTTTAAGGTGCACAATTTCTCTCAGTTTCTTACCACTGGTGGGGGAAAACTGCAAAGTAGTCTGGCCAATTGTTCCGCAAGGAAAAAAGGGTCGAATGACCAAAATGTGAGGGATTCCTGTAATAAGGAAAACAACCTTCACGTTTGAGTTCTGTAAAAAAACTGACTTTCGCTTACGTAACTAACATGAAATTCTTATAATATCCTTATCTATGGTCTAATCAGAGACCACATCTGTAAGCCTGAGCGGGAGCCTTATCAACGGTCTCCCGCAAGGCGACCTTTTGTGCAGTGTGAGAACTATATTTATGGTCAGGCTCAAGTGGCCTGTACTTAAGATTACAATTGTTCGGCACTGCACCCTTGTAGGTTTCAAGTTACAGATTGTATTTACGACTCAAGATAGATATTCATATTGACAGAACCAGAGCTCGTAAAATCTTATATTTATGATAATTAGTGTTCTTCTTGAAGTCATACTTCAACGCACAACCTCGTGATGCGTGAAGGAAGGCACAACTCTCCTATAGCCTCAAAGTGTTTACTGGGATGGACCATTCAAGGATCGATCAGTTCAAGCCCTCACGTCTCCTTGCATCAGTGTGACTGTAACTGGGCAGAAATCGACAGAGCTGTGAAGAAAAGCTTTAATGTAGACCCTGTCGCACCGTGAGAGCTCCATTCTGAAAACAATCAAATAGCTATAGATAGATACTTGTAGAAAAATTAACGGCCATTATGAAATTGGCTTGCTTTGGCGCGATAAGGAGGTAACCTTGCCAGAGAGCTATTCTACTGCATTAAAACGTCTCAATTGCCTACGAGACAAAACCAACAAGGATACTAACCTGTTCCATCAAATTCAACGACAAATCGTCAATCTCATAGTAAAAGGCTACGCAGTCGAGCTTCTACACGAAGATGTAGCTGCCAAGCAAGATCAAGAGACGGTCGTAGGTGCAGACATCGCCGAAATGTTTCATCAAATAACTATTCAAGAAAGCGATAGACATGTACAACGATTTCTATGGCTTACCCAAAGTGGTCATTAACCAAGGACTTTCGGAATTTGCTGCGCTCCTTGCATTGCTCACCACACAAAAATGCATATGAATTCATGAATTCAAATCCGCGTGCTTATGAATCCATAACATACATACTACGTAGACGATCTCGTAGACAACTACAGGGACGACGATGAAGCCATTAAAGTTGCGTTCAAAGTCAAAGATATTCACTACAAAGGCGGATTCATTATGAGAAATTGGATTTCCAACTCTACCGCAGTTCTTCAGCATTTCGGAGAGCGCCAAATCGACAGCCAAAATTTCAAAGACTTTGGGGGTCCTGAAAGGGTGCTGGTATGTATTGGGATCCTATCAGTGACGTTTTTAAGTAAATTTTCAGATTTCCGAAATTGAAACGAGACGTCGAGAAGCTCTTCAAGTACTGATGTCCGTGTTCGACCCCCTTTGCCTTTTATCTTGCTACTCTATTGGTCTAAAAATACTACTTCAAAAGGTGTGGCCTACTGGAATAACTTGGGACGAAGAATTGCCGAATACACTACTCGCCCTTTGGACCCAATGAGAAACTGTACTACTACAGATAGGAGAACTGGAGTTTCCTCGATACATTCCAAACTGTTGCCGAATGCAGATCGGATTGACTTGTTTACTGTGAGGAGTTAAATACACAAATAATAGAGAGCTTGGAGAATACGGCTGGAGAGAGTTTAAAGAATACAGCAGGAGAGAGTTTGGAGAATACAGCTGGAGAGAGTTTGGAGAAAACGAGAAGAAAGTTTGGAGAATGCAGCTGGTGAGAGTTTGGAGAGAACGAGGTGAGAGAGAGTTTGGAGAGAAGGAGTATCGGTGGAAGGCGGCGGACTTTGGAGCCTAGTATAGTGCCGTGCGCAAAGACAGAGAATTAACGGGATACGCCGGCCTATATAAGCAGGGCGAGCGCAGGAAGCGGGATTAGTCGATCACAAGGAGTCAATCCAGCAAGATCAGTAGACAAGCAGCAAATCAGTGAACAACACAAGTCAAGTTATCATCAGGAGGAAGTAGAGCCGCGCCGAGTCAACAAGGAGCAGGATCCTAAATGTCTAGCTAGATGCAAAAGTGATCATACGCATACAAGTCAGAGCAGATTGCTTGAATCCACAAGAAGACGCCGTCGTATTACCCATGAAGTGTAGTATCGCCTTATTGGTCACGAAGGACTACCACGAGAAATCTCACCATATGCATGCTTTGAAAGACCCTTCACCTAAACTGAGGGGACTATTTTGGGCCGATATTGGTAAATGTTGGTAGACCCAAGGAAAAGCGCTGGGGAGTTATATTTGCATGCCCTAAGAGCTGTACACATAGGAGTACAATATAAGCTCGGCGTAAGCTCATGTATAATATATCTCAAGAACTTTATGGCGCTCCGTGCAACCCCGAAAGAAATTTTATCCGACAACGGAACCAAATTCAAAGCCACAGAAACGGAGTTCAGGAAAATAGACTTTTATGATATTACAGTACAGTACGAACTTAGAAAGTGGCGTTTTAACCCACCAGCTGCACCCCACATGGGAGGAGTGTGGGAGCGTCTAGTACGATCAGTAAAGTCTGTACTAAAATCAATCTGCCCGGCGGATAATTTCAATGATGAAACATTCCGAACGGCTCTCATGGAAGCTGAAACCATCATCAATTCCAGACCATTAACCTTTGTGTCCCTAGATTCAGCAGACGATGACGCCCTTACACCAAATCACTTGCTATTAGACTCATTGAGCGGCTACAAACCAATAGCAGATCACAACACCGATCTTAGGCTGCGATGGCATCAAACACAAATCTAATTAGCCACTTATGCGAATATGGCAGCACCAAAATAGTATGATGTGGTAACGTTACGTAAAAGACGCCACTTGAGAAAAAACCATTTTCATTTGTGATTTTTGAATACTCAGCTTTGCAGCGTCCATAGTCAATTTTGCAAACCGAAATATTGTCATTAATTTTTAGCTTAACAAGCAAGTTTAACAAGTTTAGTGGTACCTTTTATCTTTCCTCGGTAGAAAAATAATTGGATACTTTTTACCCTACCTAGATACAGATTTTCATATACCTTTGGAATTATTAAGGTACTTTCATAGGTATTAAACAATTCCCTCATGTAAAATAGCCAAATCTGACTGCGACATTGAAGTAAGCAAGTGCGTGTTATGTCTCAATAAAACAATCAAATTCGATGATAAATCGACAGGAAATCCTTGTCGAGAGACACACCGGGCCCCGGAACATGGGTTTTTTACGGGCTCTTTTTCGATTCTTATTTGAATTAAAAAGTTGTATGGATTGGCTGATAACGAAGAAAATAGCATTTGGAAAATGTTACTAATAAAATCTTCTGGGTGTTATTGTTCCAATATTTATAGTACGTTTATTCACATATCAATGCGTATTTGGTACAATTTGG
Organism: Drosophila fuyamai; assembly: GCA_018153365.1. Lineage (NCBI taxonomy): Eukaryota > Metazoa > Arthropoda > Insecta > Diptera > Drosophilidae > Drosophila > Drosophila fuyamai. The sequence continues at coordinate 2,377,655 of JAECXW010000415.1, read as the reverse complement.
ACTTACCTTTCGGGCTATCTGGTCGGCGAACATCAAAATAAATAATTTTAAATCGAGATTACGGGCAAGTCCTGATTCCAGTGATAATGTGCCAAGGTTTTCATGAATAGCCTTCAGATTGATCATTTCTTTGATTAAATCAATAGAGACATCTACATGGTTAGGTATCACAAAATTATCTTGTCTGACTTCTGAGATCTTCTTGATCAAGTTCTCGACATTTCCAGAAAAACCCAAATTTGACTGTTGACAGTGAGTCTGAGGAGTTGACTCTAAACTCACTTGTAACGACCACTCATGTTGCTATCGTTGTCATATCCTTGTCATCGATAATCGGTCAGTGAAATGTTGTGCTTTTTAGGTGTTGCACAGATAGGGTCAGCAATGCCTTTTCCTGTTTTATTGTCACAGTCCAAAAATTCCAAGAATCTTTCTTAAACGTCATACTGCCCAGATTTTGCCTTCAATAAAACATAACGCAAAATAAAAACCGGCCAATCAATCCGACCTACCAAATTTTATAGGGATCGGCCGACTATATCCTATAGCTGCCATATAACTGAACGATTGAAATTGCCATAACTTTGGTGTTTTTAAAGTTAGGAAGTTGGGATTTTTATTAGTATTAAGAATGCATCATATGATGCGCCTACATTTCCGCCTTTTATGGCGTATACAATAGCGCCATCTAACGGATGACTTTGGAACAGCTGGCCAAGGTGCTCAACAGAGTCAACATTAATTCTCGATAAGGACTTCTTAAAGGAAATTGCGATGGCTTTCATTTGTCAATACCGAACTATATCCCAAGAACTATGCAAATCAAATCAAGTTAGCTTAGTGTTCCCTGGGTACCGATTTTAACATAAAAAGCGGGAGCTGATTCGAGCGGCGAAAAACATACAAGAAGGCATATTTATATTAAGTTGTTTAGCTGAGTAACGGGTATCTAATAGTCAATGCACTCGACTATAGCGTTCTCTCTTGTTTTTAGAATAAAAATATCGATATATTGATATTTTGATATATTATCAACAACCCTAATTCAATACTCCGCCGATGCTAATGTCCGTTACAATTGGTGTTTCTCCGATTTGCACATGTTCTCTTGTTGTTGTCTCACCAGATTCCATAGTGTCTTCAACATCTCCAAGACAAATTGGCAAGTCACTATCTTCAGCAGTCTCTTCGACTCTCAATAGAAATTGATCCAATGTTCGCTGGCCTTTTTTTTCATTTGACTCTTTGCTTTTTCTTTCTTTTCGCTCATGTACTCGTATCTTGGTCGATTCATATCGGACTCTTATTATAATAATTGATTAGACCGAAAATTTTAAATCACGCCATTGATCTGTGAATAAATATTATATATATGTGGGATTTTTAAATTTATTAGTTAAATATTAAAGTTTATTTGTAGTTTAGATTTAGTTAAGTATAATATAAAGAAAATAACATTGGTAAATTAAAATTTCACTCGTCCTTTTCGTCTTTTGGCAAACGTCTTGGGACCGTTCTCTTCAAAGGCTCGAACTCAACTCCGCCATTTCTCGACGTCTTCCCGTCGTCTTCTCGTCATTCGTCTTTTATCTCTCTTACTTCTCATCTTTCTTCTTTACTTTTTCATATCGTCCTTGCATTGCGTCGTTCGTCTCGATCAGCTCAAAAAGGTTGTTGTCTAGGGCACACCCCACATATATTCGAGAAATTCCACCAATTATGTATATGAAATTGAGCCTCAAACTTTTTTTTTGCTATTTTAAACTTCCCTAAGCAAAACCTTTAACTTGTGAATATTCATAATTATTCTTACCCTCAGATGTCATGGAGCAAATAATAAATTATATTGATCTTTATAATAAAAAAAAATTTACTCTGCCTGCGCTCTCGAGTGCCATTTCCAGTGATTCTACGTAAAAAAAACGGGAAAAACAGAAGACAAGACAGTTTATTTGTTCGATTAAACTTCATTCGAGTTCCATGGTGAATTCTTATTGCTGCACTGGCCGCTCTTATTCCTAAGGATTGGTGCGAGAACTCCCCATATTATTGCTTGTGCTTCGCACATGTTAAGGCTGGTGAGAAAGCGAAATTAGCTTCGAACATGGCTCTCAGCAGAGCTTTGGCAGAGGTGCGGGCAGACCAAATGCAACCTCTATATGTATTCTTACTCTATGCAATAAATATTCACCATGGGACTCGAATGAAGCTCGATTCGAACAAATGAAACACTCTCTTTTTCTGTACAGAGGCGTCATTTTCTCTGCCTGCGCTCTCGAGTGACATTTCCAGTAATGTTGTTTAATACCCTAATTAAAAAAAATGTAGAACAATTAAATTTTGTTGTGTTACGAACTGCTTTCTTGTCCTTTGGCAGTGCCGCTAGCTCAGTCTTATCTCGGGGCGGATTCCCCCCTTATGCCACAGCCCGCAACATAAACGTCGATGACTACACGGTCTCACATCACAAATTAATCGCTCATCACTAACAAACAAAACAAACAAAGGTAAACAACGTAAATAATTATAGAAGACGGGAAAAATATGGTGTTTTGGTGGCTATCGATGACCTAGCCAAGCACGCCCACCCAACGGAGGATTCTGCGGCGGCATCACCCAAATTCCTGTTGGTCCAAGTCACTCCTCGCGACTAGGACAGCTCCATCTCCCCCACAACGACAACTCACTCGAACATTTCAGTTTCTAGATATGTACATTTAATATCCACAGTAAGTACCTATGCTATACATTGCTATAATGGCTCTCCTATAACTAATTCATCCTTTCTCAGCCTTTTCGACCAAACTTGGCCACCGTCTTCAAATTTAACCGGTCAAAGCGGAAAATTACTTTCCCTCGGCAAAGGCTACAGGCGCCGCGTAAATAATGGCCCGGAACACCACGATGGAACGGTGACAAAGGCGGGAATGATGGCGGTGCCTCTCAACGCCGCGTGGTAGGGGAGTCGCGTCGTGGTCGCGACGTTGTGCTGCTCGGGTTATACGTGCCGGAACGGACTCACCGAGGTAAAGTGGAATTTTGTTGGTTAAATAACCTAACTGTCTGCGGCGGTGTTGGTTGATGGTGATGGCGGTTGCTGTGTCTGTGGCTGTTGCTACTGTTGCTACTGCTGCTGCAGATGCTACTGCTGCCTGTTGCTGATGCTGCTACTGGTAGCGGAGTACTCCCACGAGGGCTGCTGCCCTTCCTCCGAGACAAAAATTCCGAAAATCAAAGAAAACTGCCGGGGCCCTATGTACTAGGGTCCCCGGTGGACCTAAAATAAATAAATATCTCCTTAATTTCCACAGGACACTAGCACTTTTCACACCCTTATTTTTTTTTTGTATCACACACAACACAAAAGAAATACAAAGAACTCCGTCTTCATTGCTTTGATCTCCGGCAGCAACTAAACCCTATTCCTGACCTACGCAATGTCATGCTCATCACGCCATATTCCCTTTCCCTCTCCCAAAAGTGGGTCAATGGACGAATCCAAGGATATCCTAGCCATACCCAGAGCGAACCGGGTTAGTTTAAATAGCTAGATAGCCAAGGGCATGAGCAGAAGGGGGCGCTACCAAAACTATCGCTCTTTCATCCTAACCTATCAATAGAGTCCATCCCAATATCGACTCCAACTGCAACACCAACCAAAGATTTCGAGAGGCGCTACCCGGAGTCTCAGCAGAACGACGAAATAATTGGTAGCTTTGGAGATACGGTAGGAATCAACACGGCACTGATATCATCCTGCAGTTCGAACGGCGCCTAACGCGGGGACGACGCATCCCGGGAAGTATTCCTGATTTTTTCGTATGCTTGTATACTTTGTGTGTCCTTCTTCCAGATCACAAGCGGATATCCTTAGCGTGGTACACTCCGAGACTGCGGCCTTGGAGGTCCTCCAGCAAGTATGCATTGTTGCCGACGGATTTGACGATCCTGGCCTTCAGGAACTTGCGAGCAAACTTCGCATTGAAAGATTTGCTGAAGTCACTCAGCACGAAGTTGCGGCGGAAGACTTCTTGACCCGGGTTGGCGAGTAGCGTACGGGCTCGCTTCCAGTTGCTTCTGAACTTTCTCATGGATTACCCGAAGCTTGTCCTTGGTCTGCATTCCCGCCATCTCGTGGTCGCACAGAGACCTGAGTTGTCTGGCTAGCTTGTAGCTGGAACCGTTGAGGAACATGTGATGGCCGAATACGGTGAAGAACGGCGCTTCTCCTGTGGCTGAGTGGACAGTGTTTCGGATGGCTACCTCAATCTCGGGCAGATGTGCATCCCATTCACAGTAATCTCCGTCCAAGAAGCTACGAATTGCTGCCAAGACACTACGGTTAACTCTTTCTGCTGCATTGCTCTGGGGTGAGTATATCGGAGTCTTGATGTGCTGGATAACGAAGCCATCCGTCATCTCCTCAAACGCCTTGGATGTAAACTGCTTTCCATTATCCGAATGTATTATTTCAGGCACACCGAACTTCGTTTACCAGAAAGTTCACTACGTTCAACGTTGTCGCCTCCTTCAGGGCCTTCAGGAAGGTATACTTGGAGAAATGGTCCACTACGATGAATATCCACGCGTGACCATTCTTGGACCTCGGATATTCGCCCAGGAAATCGATATAGGGTTTCTGGAATGGCCTTTCCGTCTCTACCCTTTTTCCGATTCCTACCTGCATCCTGAAGTTAGGCGCTTTGGACTCCTTGCACACCTCGCAAGCTCGGACGTATTCGCGAACCTGTATCGTCATCCCCGGCCAATAGAACTGGCGTCGCAGGGTCTCCAATGTTTTCGCCATTCCACCATGGCCAGCCTTGGGGTTCGAATGGGCACGCTCTACCAAGCTGTGCGTCAGGCTCTGTGGTATCCACAGCTTCCACTCGGATCCTTCCAGTTCGTCGTCCAGATTCGGAGTCCCAATGCGCTTGAAGATCAGTCCGCTGTCCACCTTTAGGTCCGGTAGGTGCTTCCTGTTGGACTCCACGTCTTGCACTAACTCCAAGTAATCCTCTGCAGCAAATTCGGTCGTCTCGAATCCCAGTAGTTCCGTCGGATCAACGTGGACTTCGTCAATGCAGCGGGATAGCGTATCTGCAACTACGTTCTCGCTGCCTTTACAATGCTCAATACTGAAATCATAACCCTGCAGCTGGAGAGACCACCTCGCGAGACGTCCTGACAGATCCTTCATCGTCATCAACCATTTCAGGCTGGCGTGATCGGTTATGCATGTGAACGGCATCCCTTCCACATACGGTCTGAACTTCCGAATGGCTAGGATGGCCGCCAGGCACTCCTTCTCAGTGACCGAGTAGTGCTTGTTCATCTTGGCTAAGAAGAACGCGATGGGTTGCTCGACCCCGTCCTGGTTCCGCTGAAACAATACTGCGCCGACGCCAACGTGAGATGCGTCGCACTGGATAAAAAAATGCTTCTTGAAGTCCGCATGAACCAGGACCGGCGCGCTCGTCATGGCCAGCTTTAGGTCATCGACTGCTTGTGTGGCGCTGGGATTCAATGAAAACCTGGTGCTTCCAGTCTTCTTCAAGGCCTCGGAGAGCGGCCGAGGCGGTTCTGAGGCCATCCCGTTCAAAGGTAAGAAATTCCTCCTTGACCTTTTCTAATGCTTCCTTTTCCTCCGCAGAAAGACTCCATGATTCGGGTTTCTCCCTTATATCGTCCTCATCCTCTTGCTCGGCGTAGTGCTCCATCTGGCTGTTATGGATTTCATCCGCTGCCTTGATGGCTTTCGGCACCGGGTTTCCTACGACGGCTGGAGCCAGTCCGAATGCCGACTCCGAAGTACGCTGATTGCTCCAGGTATGGGCAAAGGTAGAACATGACCATCTTACCACGCCTTTGTATTTCACAGGCAGCTCCGCGCGTCCAATAATTGACCGATCCTCGCCAGAAGCCGTCCGGACTACTGAGAAATACGGTTGAGCCGTCACCCCCAGCGTTTCTACGAGCTCTCGGCAACCTTTGCCCAGCACGCTTACACTGGCCCCCGTGTCCAACAAGCCTGTGAGCAGCTGGCCGATAACCTCCACGTCGGCAAAGGGTCTAGGATCGCCGGAATCGATGCGCTTCACGGCGGCCACCACCTCTCGTCGCCGGGATCTCCTTATCCTGAAGCGTTCCCTTGCCTTCTGGACTCTCCGTGAGACCATACGCATGCCACTCAGCTGATGTTCTGCAAAAATCCTATTTCGCGCCTCCATATAACGCCGTAGCCGTTCCTTCGCCGAGGAACACTTATTCCTAACAGACTTGCTATATACGTTATTATTGGTATCTATTTTAGTAACTACTTCGTGGGATTCCAATCTGGGCGAGTCCCTCCCACTTTTTGACTTCCCAGTCGGCCGTTTTCCGCACACTCCGCACACTCAGGGCATTTTGGAGTGATTGTGTCCGGTCTGCCGCACTTAAAACAAAACCTTTTCCACTCGGCGGACGGGCAGTCTCGGAATCCGTGCTTCGCGGCACCGCAATTCCAACAGCCTGGCTTGAATGGATTTCTCGGCCTTCCACGAAGCTCGACCACTTCGAGGATTTGCTGCTCTTCGACTTCGTCCGGTATGCGCGCCTCGCTGACCCGCAACTTGTTCACCTGCCCGTAAGCAGCGCGCCCTCGGCGACCGCAGTGTTTCTCCACTTCGACGCACTCCTCCCGAAGTTCGTCCACCGTGAGTATATCCATCGCGTAGACAAACCTGGCTATACCATCCCTCAAGCCTTTCTTGACCACCTTCACCAACTGCCGCTCTGGCATTGGTTTTTTTAAGCGGGAGACTAGTTGCTGCATTGCATTGATGTAATCATCCACGCCTTCACCCGGCTGCTGCTCACGCTGTAGTAGCTCATGCATCCTTTCGTGTTCCGTCTGGTGACCACGGAACCGATCCATCAAAGCCCTGCGCAGCTGGCCCCAAGTGTCTACTCTGGATTGGCGGACATGTACCCAGTACCACTCCTTTGCTCTGCCCGATAGGAGGGCATGAAAGTTTCGCAGAACTTCATTCCACGGACACTGGTGTTGCCGCTGCAGGAACTCCAGAATGAACACGAAATCGTCGACGGAATTACGGTCGTCCTCGCCGTCGAAGGAAACATTCCAGCAGTCCACTCGGATATACCGGTTCCCGTTGAAAGCTCTCGAGTTGGCGTACAGCCGCGGCTCGTCCCGGAAATCCGTAGCTCTGCGATCCTCGATACGCCATTGCCGTCCGTGCCGATCAGTCGGGCCTCCTGGATCGTACTCCGGTTCTTGGCTCAGGCTGCTGTCGATCCCCGCAGAGTCGTTCACCGGTGGCCGGGGTCGCTGCCTAGGCGGCAGCTCCGGAGGCTTTCGGATGAATCTGTACGTCTCCTGCCGCTGTTGGACTTCTTCCGCTGGACCATTTGCGACGGCTTCTGGACGCGTCGGCCTGGGCACCATCGATCCTTGGCGATTCTCGCTCTCCTGTAGCGGCTGCGGTCTGCTCTCTGCTGGCTTAAGGACGTCGTTCAGCAACTTCATCATGTCCATGAAGCCCTTTCGGATCTCCTCCCTCAACGTCTGGCTATTTCCCGACTCCTGGGACGCGCGATAGGTCTGCGCCGCTTGTGCCAGAGTGGCATTTGCCGCCGACTCAGCTGCTGAATCTCGTTCCAGGCCCTCCTCCTGAGGATTCTTCTTCTCCGGAATCAGCAATTTATCCTGCGCCTCGACGATCGCCCGGAAATCGAGGGTTCTGGGCGAATGATGCTGTGCGAGATCCGCCGGTTGATCCCTAATCCGATCCACTGGACCACCGCCTATTGGCGTTCTGGGTAAACCCCCAGCCAGAGATTCCCGCGGGAGCCCTGCAGCACCTTCTACGTCAGTGGACCAGAGTGCGTCTTCTTCGTCGCCGGGAGGACCCATCGACCTTAACTGGTGGCCGTGCCTATACCCTGGATCTTTATCCATGGACCTGCTTTCACCCCTTTTTATTTATTCAATAACTTCGTCACCCGCAACTAACAAATAATATAATATAAATACTATAACGTAACGATAAATTAAACTGCCGATAAATAGGGAAAATAAAATAATAAATAATATAATAAATAATATAATAAATAAATAAATAAGAATAAATAAATATGATAATAAATAACAGTGAAAATATATAACAATGACTCAAACTTCCCTAATCACAATCACGCACCACCAATACAAAATTTCCTATTTATCTTTTCAGTTTTTTTAACATGGGGAGATGGAACTGACCCTCGCCGGTGGACTTCCGACCTAGCTCGTCCTGCGCTTTCTCCAAACCCATATTTCCCGTCACCTCCTAGCCGTTCGTCAACTGAACTGGCTTTCACTCGTGGTGATAGCCGCCAGTTAAGGACTTTGGCTGGTTATTACTCCTGCTGGCTTTTCCTTCCCATCGGCATTTTCTATTTTACATCGAGGAAAACCGTGCAGCGCTTGGCGTTGCCACGGGTCACGATTACCATTTAAGTTTATAACCGACATAAAATTAGAAATTCAGGACGGGGAGAAAAACCCAAGAATTAAAGACATTCTAATCTAAACAAAATTTTACATAAATAAACAAAAAACAAGCTTTTTAACCTACTCTTATCACAGAATTTATCACAGAATTTATCACAGATGTATTTCAGTGTACTCGCTATCACGATGTACCCCGTGATGCAAAACCTGGCTTTTGCCGGGATGCCATCACTGGTTTACTGGTAAACCTGTGACCAGGAGCAATTTGTCGGCAATATTTGCTGACCAGCCTCCCGTTCAGTGTTTTTCGGTTTGCCGTTTGACTTCCCCGTCATCACTCCCGATGCAATTGCAACCTATGTTGCAAGCCACCGTTAGGGACGACGAGGGGAGTCAGGGCCATCAAATGGAGAGACGTCGTCGCCTCGACAATTTTATTGTTTAATTTGGGCGCCACTATGTTACGAACTGCTTTTTTGTCCTTTGGCAGTGCCGCTGGCTCAGTCTTATCTCGAGGCGGATTCCCCCTTATGCCACAGCCCGCACACAGTTTCTAGATATGTACATCTAATATCCACAGTAAGTACCTATGCTATACAAGTTACATCTAATATCCACAGTAAGTACCTATGCTATACAAGTTAACAACCAACCCCCAGCTTAGGCTGAGCAGGACAGTTCCTTATTAATATTAATCATTTATCATGTTTGTCATTCTCTAGTATTAATCACTTTTTATTATTATCAATATTATTATTACATTTCTCCCTCATGCATGGTCCACCCTAAATCGGGTCCGACTTATTGGCCCTAGAGCTGAGTCATTACATTGTACCATTCCGAGCCGTGGCTCCTTTTCATTGGCTGACAACGATCGTATGACTTCTGCAAAATGTGCAAGGTCAGCGGTCTGCCACGGGTATCCGGCTATGCATGAGCTTTTGTTCAATCTTAAGTTCAGTTTTAATTTGGATTTGAAATAAAGAGCTCCAGCTCGTTCATAAAACTCCGGCCTTAGCCGTTACATTATTTTGATTATTGAATTTGGTTATCGTGCCTTAAGGGCCGTGACATCGGAGATAAGTATCTCCCACCGTATACTTCGGAAGAAGCAAAGGAGTCGAAGCTACCACCCGACTCCGCTGTGGCTGCCAATCTTGGTGGTCGCCAACAATCAATCAGCGGGCAGTATTCTACTGCCACCTCCCTACGGATATATCACCTACCGGCTCTACCCCTGCCGCGGAGGAGCCGCCAGCCGGCACGGATAATTAAATAATTGGCACCCAACGGATTAATATTATTACTAATATTCGAATCCCACCCCTGAAGTTGTAAATTATGTAAGTAGCTGAGCGCCGACAATAGCCAAGGTCTACACATACACAACACACATATGCCATACAATTTCCTACGCCCAGCAATAGGAATTTTTTACGTATAAAAAGTGACTCGATTTTCGATTTCTAATTCAGATTTTTTTGAGTGCGTGGCAAATAAAAAATATACATATAACGTACACTCGTACTGGCAATTTTTATGTGAATAAATTATGTTCTGCGTGTTGATTTAATTTTGTTCGATCTGGATTTTTTTAAGTGCATTATAATAAAAGAAATCATACGTCTCAAATAACGCACACTGGTGCCAAGGCGATCGACATTTACACGATTTAATTATGCAAAGGAATATTGTATTTCTCTGTTAAGGTTGGTTTCTATACGCATTCAGAGGGCCCAGTCGTTTTTCTCCTTGTGTTTGTTACAAATTTACCTACTGTGCTTATATTGAGTTTCGTACCAAAGTTATCCAGTGTGTCTGTGCTAATAATATACCCAGTCGAATTAACCTATACTTGTTGTCACCGTTCTGTATTTTAATTTTGTTCTTGGGACAAATTAATCCAACATCTTTGTGTTTTAGGTGACGATCTATTATTTTTCGCTAAATTTTTCGACTTTACATCACCAAAGTGGCCCGTTGAAACCTTTTGTCTTGAGCCCAATCGTCAAATCCTCGTATCTACCTCGCGCCCTTTAACTGCCAATGAGTTGGGAGTATAGAGAAGTAAAACAGGAAATTGATAGCGACGATAGCGAAAGTAGCGAAGAAGTAGGATTTCGCCCCGAAGTTAGGGACACAGATCAACCAGAAATGAACGCAGAAATGGTCCAAGCGATTGTCGCAAATGCGGTCAGCGCCGCTCTTAGCGAACAAGAGGAGCGGTTAAGAATCGATTTCGCCACAGAATTAGATGCGGTTAGAACACAGGTTAGCGCGCTGTCAGTCCAAGCGCCGCAGGTGGAGGTCTACAAAAGAGTAGTACCAAACCCTGCAGTAAGATGCGATGTCAAGTTGGACATAGTAAAGTCTCTGCCAACGTTCAGTGGAAGACACGATGAGTATGTTTCGTGGAGGCAAGCTGCATCAGATGCCGATGAGGTATTTAAGAAATACGACGGCAGCGAGGCACACTACGAGGCCGTGGTCATAATTAAAAACAAAATTTGCGGACCCGCTCGGTCACTACTCACGTCCCACAATACAGTGCTAAACTTCGATGCAATTATAGCTAGACTAGATTGCACATATGCGGACAAAACGTCCTTGAGAGTGCTGCGGCAAAATTTAGAAATGGTTCGGCAAGGAGACTCCGATCTTATGGCATACTATGACGAGGTCGAGAGGAAACTCACGCTTGTCACTAACAAAATAGTCATGTCACATAACTCGGACACAGCAACTATCCTAAATAAAGAGGTTAGGGATGATGCCCTTCATGCATTCATTGCAGGGCTTAAAAGACCACTCAAGTCACTCGTGCTGCCAGCACAACCCAAAGACCTTCCGTCTGCACTAGCGTTAGCGCGAGAGGCCGAGAACAGCATTGAGAGAAGTGCGTTCGCGGCATCCTACGCGAAAGCTATAGAAGACAAGTCCCATTGCAATGAGGGCAACAGGCGCAATAGTAAGAGTCAGGGAAAGCAATGGAGAGGCGAGGATAAGAATCCGCACTTTGTCCCTAAACAAAACCAAAATAAATCTCATGAGAACAATCCCTGGCCAAAGCACAGGGATACTGAGCCACTAGTCCAGGATAAAGTTCAATCCATGGAGGTAGACCCCTCAACGGCTAGATTTAGACAAGAAACAAGCTGGGGAAAGCCTCAAAGTAACAACAACTACAAAAGGCAGAACTCGTCCCAGCGTCAATCAGGCCAAAGACGCCAACGCGTCAACAATATAGCCCAACCCCAACAGGAGGCGACGGATTATGCCACCACAGCTGAGGCCGAGGTTGCCACCATCGAGGAAGATAGCGACTCCGCCGAGCTTAACGACCTCCTCCATTTTTTAGGGAGCGTTCCCGACTGCCGTTCGTCGAGCGACAGTTGGCTGGCAAATCAATAAAAATTCTCATCGACACCGGGGCGGCAAAAAATTACGTGAAGCCCGTAAAGGAGCTAAGAAACCTCATGCCGGTCGAAACCCCCTTCACTGTGAGCTCTATTCACGGCTCCAGTGATGTCAAATACAAGTGCATAATGCGCATTTTTGGACTAGACGTCCCATTTTTCCTCTTGGATACATTGAGCACGTTCGATGCTATAATAGGCTTCGATTCGCTAACGCGAGCAGGAGTAGCATGGGACCTAGGCAGCAGCGTGATAAAATACGCAAATGTCACTGAAAAGCTCCAATTTTTTGACTGTCAATTTCACAAAAATCGATGACATAGTGGTGCCAAGTTCGGCTAAAGCCGAATTCAAAAAAACTATTCTGAAAAGAATTAAGGTGTTTTCAACCTCTAACGAGGCGCTCACCTTCAACACATCGGTCATCGCTACTATTCGAACTACGAGTGACGAACCTGTCTACTCCAAGTTATACCCCTACCCTATGGGGGCAGCAGTCTTTGTAAACAACGAAATCAAAGAACTGCTGCAAAACGGCATAATCAGGCCGTCCAGATCCCCATACAACAGCCCTGCCTGGGTAGTTGATAAAAAAGGGACTGATGATAATGGCAGTAGAAAGAAGCGATTAGTAATCGATTTCAGGAAGCTGAACGAGCGAACAGTTGCCGATCGCTATCCAATGCCGAGCATACCCATGATTCTAGCGAACTTGGGAAAAGCCAAATTTTTTACTACCCTAGACCTGAAGTCAGGGTACCACCAAATATACCTGGCTGAAAAGGACAGAGAGAAAACCTCGTTCTCAGTTAATGGTGGGAAGTACGAATTCTGCCGACTACCCTTCGGCCTAAAAAACGCAGGGAGTATTTTCCAAAGAGCCATCGACGATGAGCTGCGGGAAGAAATCGGCAAAATATGCTACGTCTACGTTGACGATGTTATCATCTTTTCCGAAAACGAAACGGAACATGTCAAGCATATTGACACGGTGCTTAAGCGCACGAGAAAAAACAAAGTTCTTTAAAGAGAGCGTTGAATTCCTAGGGTTCATTGTTACCAGAGGAGGGACAAAAACAGACCCAGAAAAGGTTAGGGCAATAAAAGAGTTCCCAGAACCAAAAAATCTGTTTAGCCTCAGGTCCTTCCTAGGCCTGGCGAGCTATTACAGAAGCTTTGTAAAAAACTTTGCATCTATTGCTAGACCCCTGACCGCCATCCTCAAAGGGGAAAACGGGACGGTCAGCAAGAATATGTCGAAAAAAGTAGCTGTCAGGTTTAATGAAACTCAGCGAAATGCATTCGACCACCTTCGTAACATTTTGGCATCCGAAGATGTCATATTGACATACCCTGATTTCAAATCACCGTTTGACTTAACCACTGACGCCTCAGCGAGTGGAATAGGCGCGGTACTGTCCCAAAATAAAAGACCTATTACTATGATTTCACGCACGCTAAAAGACTGCGAGCTGAACTACGCCACAAACGAAAGAGAATTATTGGCGATAGTCTGGGCAATAGGCAAACTCCAGAATTACCTGTACGGTAACAATGAGGTACGGATCTTCACAGACCACCAGCCTCTCACGTATGCGGTATCCGACAAAAATACCAACGCTAAAATCAAGCGATGGAAAGCATTCATTGATGAGAACAACGGGAAACACACCCGGAAAACAAAACCTGGTAGCTGACGCATTATCAAGGCAACCCCTGAATAACTTAGAGGCTGAAGCCCAGTCTGACGCGGCTACGGTGCATAGTGAGCTTTCACTCTCGTACACCATAGATACCACAGATAAACCTCTTAACTGCTTTAGAAACCAAATTATTTTGGAAGAAGCGGACCAACCGCTTCGGCGAGATTTCATAGTCTTTGGAAATAGAACTCGTCATATCATCAATTTTAATAACAAGGACTTGCTTGTTGAATCCGTTAAAGAGATCATCAACGCCAACGTTGTGAACGCGATTCACTGCGATCTACCTACCCTGGCTCGCATCCAACATGCCTTGAGGCAGGATTTTCCTGCGACAAAGTTCTGGCATTGTAAAACTTTTGTCAGTGACATAACCAACGCTAATGAACAGTTGGAAATCACTAACACCGAGCACAATCGCGCCCATAGGGCTGCCCAGGAGAACGCAAAACAAATTCTCCGGGATTATTACTTCCCGAACATGTCAAAATTAGCTAGCGAAGTGGTCGCAAATTGCAAGGTCTGCAATAAAGCCAAATACGACCGCCATCCCAAGAAACAGGAATTGGGAAATGTTGCATATCGACATTTTTTCGACCGACAAAAAACTTTTCTTAACTTGCATGGATAAATTCTCCAAATTCGCTATCGTACAGCCCTTGATTTCCAGAGCAATAATAGATGTACGAGCACCTATTCTTCAGTTAGTAAATTTTTACTCTAACACCAAAACTATATACTGCGACAATGAGGCCTCCTTTAACTCAGAGACAATCACGTCATTGCTGAAAAACCAAAACAGCATCGACGTTGTCAATGCGCCACCGCTACACAGTAGCTCCAATGGCCAAGTTGAGAGATTTCACAGTACCCTGGCGGAAATTGCCAGATGCCTCAAAATTGATAAAAAAATCGAGGACACTGTGGAACTAATATTGAGGTCTACTATAGAATACAACAGGTCGCTACATTCGGTCACAGAGTCTAGGCCGATAGAGGTCATCCACGCAAGCAGCGATGAGATGAAGCTGGCAATTAAAGCCAAGATTGTCAAAGCACAACAATCCAACCTAGATAGGATTAATCCTTCTAGGCAAAACAGAGTCTTCGAAGTCGGCGAAAGAGTACACCTTCGCAACAACAAAAGATTAGGGAATAAATTGACACCGCTTTATTCAGAAGAGCGTGTTGAAGCAGATCTGGGAACATCTGTTCTCATTAAGGGGAGGGTGGTCCATAAGGACAACATTAGGTAGGCACTCCACTCGCCACAGTCGCCCTTATATTAAAACCCAATCTTTGCTAAATTCCCACAGGCTCTCCATTATATGCATCATACTGCTGTCCACCGCGAGCGCGAGAATCACTGATTTCTCGCATGCTAAATACATCCCGGTGCTAGATGGCAATGTCTTAATATGGGAACAGTACGGCCTGGTCAGGCACTCGACAAATCTGTCCGAGTTTGCCATCATTATCGACTCCACAATCAAAATGCTAGAACTGTTCCCACAGTCCCATATGAGGAAGCTGCTGGAAGTGGACATTGAGCATGCTCAAAACCTATTGGAGGAACTAAAGATACACCATAGAATGGCCAGGAGCCTTGATTTTTTGGGCTCAGTCCTTAAGGTCGTAGCGGGTACACCCGACGCGGAAGATTTAAGTAGGATCAACACCAATCAAGCGTCGCTTATCGAGGCTAATAACAGACAGGTTGTAATTAACACAGAGACACAGAAGCACATCAACCTACTCACAGACACAGTAAACAAGATACTCAGGGAGAAGAAGGACGGGCTTGTCGACTCAGGCCATTTGTATGAAACACTCCTTGCCAGGAATAGAATGTTAATATCAGAAATTCAGAATTGCATGATCACCATCACTCTTGCTAAAAATAATATCATCAATCCTACCATTTTTAATCACAATGACCTAAAGGCTATTTTCGACGAACAGCTAACAGAGGTCCCTATAGTTAGCCTTATGGATGTATCTAAGATTAAAATTCTTCAAAATAATGTTCTTGTCCACGTTATAGTCCAGTATCCTAGAGTTAAGCGTATTTGTAAAAAGGTCCTGCTTGGTCGTGCTCCAACAACACTGCAGGCGCAAACGAGAGGCAGCCCAGCTACAAAAGTCCATCGACGAACTGGCTGTCACCGAGGACGGCGCCCAATTTAAGGGGGGAGTAGTTAACAACCAACCCCCAGCTTAGGCTGAGCAGGACAGTTCTTACTTACCTTATTAATATTAATCATTTATCATGTTTGTCATTCTCTAGTATTAATCACTTTTTATTATTATCAATATTATTATTACATTTCTCCCTCATGCATGGTCCACCCTAAATCGGGTCCGACTTATTGGCCCTAGAGCTGAGTCATTACATTGTACCATTCCGAGCCGTGGCTCCTTTTCATTGGCTGACAACGATCGTATGACTTCTGCAAAATGTGCAAGGTCAGCGGTCTGCCACGGGCATCCGGCTATGCATGAGCTTTTGTTCAATCTTAAGTTCAGTTTTAATTTGGATTTGAAATAAAGAGCTCCAGCTCGTTCATAAAACTCCGGCCTTAGCCGTTACATTATTTTGATTATTGAATTTGGTTATCGTGCCTTAAGGGCCGTGACATCGGAGATAAGTATCTCCCACCGTATACTTCGGAAGAAGCAAAGGAGTCGAAGCTACCACCCGACTCCGCTGTGGCTGCCAATCTTAGTGGCCGCCAACAATCAATCAGCGGGCAGTATTCTACTGCCACCTCCCTACGGATATATCACCTACCGGCTCTACCCCTGCCGCGGAGGAGCCGCCAGCCGGCACGGATAATTAAATAATTTACATTGCTATAATGGCTCTCCTATAACTAATTCATCCTTTCTCAGCCTTTAGGACCAAACTTGGCCACCGTCTTCAAATTTAACCGGGCAAAGCGGAAAATTACTTTCCCTCGGCAAAGGCTACAGGCGCCGCGTAAATAATATTCCACCAGTCACTTATTGGTGGAACTCGCAGTGAACGAGGCGCACAAAAAGGCACACACTGTTAGTGTGTCGTGTCACCTATTCCTGAGGAGCTCCTGGGGAAAAGAAGGGACAGGCCAAATGGTAAGTAATAAGCGCTGTAATCTATCCCGCTGAAAACTAACAATCGCGACCCTTTTTTTACAGGCGACACGAGGACAACTAAGGTTTTCAGGTCTAAGTCCGGATTCACAGGTCAACAACGGTAAGTACATATGTAAATTAAGTAATGGGTTAATATTTAATATTTAATATAATTCATGATTTTTTAGCCACTTCTGGGCTAGGCACCGGCAAAATATGCCCCGGCCGAGGCGCACTTCAACGGAGGCCAGCGGCAATAATGGCCCGGAACACCACGATGGAACGGTGACAAAGGCGGGAATGATGGCGGTGCCTCTCAACGCCGCGTGGTAGGGGAGTCGCGTCGTGGTCGCGACGTTGTGCTGCTCGGGTTATACGTGCCGGAACGGACTCACCGAGGTAAAGTGGAATTTTGTTGGTTAAATAACCTAACTGTCTGCGGCGGAGTTGGTTGATGGTGATGGCGGTTGCTGTGCCTGTGGCTGTTGCTACTGTTGCTACTGCTGCTGCTGCTGCTACTGGTAGCGGAGTACTCCCACGAGGGCTGCTGCCCTTCCTCCGAGACAAAATTTCCGAAAATCAAAGAAAACTGCCGGGGCCCTATGTACTAGGGTCCCCGGTGGACCTAAAATAAATAAATATCTCCTTAATTTCCACAGGACACTAGCACTTTTCGCACCCTTATTTTTTTTTTTGTATCACACACAACACAAAAGAAATACGAAGAACTCCGTCTTCATTGCTTTGATCTCCGGCAGCAACTAAACCCTATTCCTGACCTACGCAATGTCATGCTCATCACGCCATATTCCCTTTCCCTCTCCCAAAAGTGGGTCAATGGACGAATCCAAGGCCATCCTAGCCATACCCAGAGCGAACCGGGCTAATTTAAATAGCTAGATAGCCAAGGGCATGAGCAGAAGGGGGCGCCACCAAAACTATCTCTCTATCATCCTAACCTATCGGTAGAGTCCATCCCAATATCGACTCCAACTGCAACAGTTGGGAAAACATAGCCTAGGGATTGGTTATAAATCGATGGTAATTCGAAATGCTCATTCTTTTAATGATTTTTTTTTGAAAACATTAGTTTGTTTACTTTCAATGCCTTCACCACACTTCAAACCGGCAAGCAGATTTCGAGTATAATCAAACGGTTCACTCTGCCTGACGTGACGTCACGAGGCTCGAAGCCTTACCCACACAACAGCGTTCTCTCATTCCCTGCCTAAAGCCTAATACTCAGATCGACGAAAACTATCTGCCAATCATAAGAGAGAGCGACAGGCAAACAGCTGACGTTTACTTTTCGGCAGGCTTTTTTTCACCTCGGTACTCAGATCGACGAAAAAATACCAGAAAATTTCATAGCGTTGCCAGTCTGCGAACATAACAAAATTTAATCTTTTGACTTGCGCTTCTCACTGGATATTTCGAAAAATGAAGGGAAAAAATTAAAGAAACCGTAAAAGTCGATTGCAGGAGTGTTCTTGTGAGGGTGTTAATCCTTGGTGTTTCGAAAAAACACAATAAAATACTTCGAATAAACACCTGTTAGAACTATGTGCAGCAATGAACTTTATATGAGCAAAAAATGATCACTAAATTAAAAAAAAACTGTTAAATTTAAATTATTTTGTTTTTTAATTTCTTTGTACAGCGGCAGACTTGTCTTGCCAAGGTAGTTGATAATAATTTTTAAAGTCTCTTTCCCGCAAATACGATTTTTGAATTTTAACTGCTTGGCCGTAGCACGCTTAATTTTGGTGAACTCTCGAAAATGCAGTCACACTGGAAAGATTAAAGTTTTTACGCTAGCATTCTCGTTATTCTATCTTAGTACTAGGCTTTATCTAACTCAATTTATATGAAGTTCAATGTTATGATTTTTTCTCATTTTTAGAATGTTCTCTTTCTCTCATTATACCCTTGCAGAGCGTATTATAATTTCAGTCAAAAGTTTGCAACCCAGTGAAGGGGACAATATAAAGTATATATATTCTTGATCAGCATCACCAGGAGAGTCGATCTAGCCATGTCCGTCTGCCCGTCTATCCGTTCATCCGTTTCTACGCAAACTAGTTTCTCCATTTTAAAGCTTAAAACTTTCCCAAAAGTTGTCTTTATATTGCTGGTGGTATATAAGTCGGATCGAGCCAGATCGGGCGACTATATCATATAGCTCCAATAGGAACAATCGGAAAAAAATTTAACAAATTATAACTTTGTTGTTTTTATTTTTTTTTGTTTTTTAGGATTTGGTAATATTTAAATATTATAGAATTACGGTTTTAATTAAATCAAAATCGGGCAACAATATCCTGTAGGTGTCATAGAAACGGTGGCAAAATACAGCGCAAAATCGGCATACATAGCTTTATTCTTTTTTGTAATATAGGTATAGAAATCGAAATGTCGTTTGTAACATAATAACTGGAAGGGTATATAAACTTTGGCTTGCCGAAAGAAGAATCATTTCTTTATTTTTGGTTATGTTAGCATGTTTGATAAGCCATTGAGTTCAAAATAAAAGCAGAATTATATTATTACTCTATGACTAACACAACCGCGAAATGAATCACTTATGCAGTCTTCCCACAGAGATCCATCCACCATCCACCATCCGTTCAACGGATGGTCCATAAGGTTTTGCCGTTCCGAAAATTCCCAGTTAGTTCCCCATCCGAATTTGACGGACTTTTTTATGCGATAGTTAGGCGATGTTTTTTCGGTGTAACTCTGAGTTCTTCTTCTTGACAGTGAAAATTTAAACATTCACTACGAAAATTTTCAAAAAGGAGGCGCCAAATCAAAAAAATGCTGTTTGTACTTGTAATAATTAATTAACTACTGATTCATCCCTCCGCCAGCATTAAGAGTTGCTCCACTGTTCCCTAGGCGCACGAGAAAACGAGAACGAGAAAACAAAAAATAAACATTTATATATAATGAAATTGATTTGCTACCATTTAGACAATATTGTGGTGCATATATTTTCGGCAGGCTGGCAAAAATCTGCAGACCACTAGTTCGATTTGGTTGTTCGCGTAGATAACTTGCAGTCTGTCACCAAGTATCATTTACAACGCTGTTGTGCTCATTTCAAATGTTGTGCAAAATGCAACGGGCTAAAATGATGAGCCACAGCTGTTCAGATCAGCTGACATCGGATGGTGGATGGTGGATGTGCTCTGTGGGAATCGGAGTTTCACATTTGTCAAAAATGCCAACAGGTTTCAAACGGATGGACTCTGTGGGAAGAGGGCATTAATTAATTATTTAGCACGGAACAACAACTTTGGGATTCATATGCTATAGGTACTTGAAAATGCTGCCTTCAAGAGTTTGTAACTTTTTAGGCGTTGTTCATTCAATCTTTATTCATACTTTGATAATTACCAAAATCCTTATAAGCCCAATTAAAATTAAATAAACAGATCTCGATGCAAATGACATAATTTAAAATTCAAATCCTCCCGCCTTAGCCTAGCACATTTTTCTTTTGCTTGATAGTGGTGATAATTAATCGATATGTCAAATATCGAGTAGAAATCGAAAATACATAAGTCATAAGGTCATTATTTCTTTCAATTTCTAGGTCCCTATAATAAATCAATACAAAAGTTGGAATGCTGAGTGGCCGTCATGGTCATTATTTCTTTCAATTTCTAGGTACCTATAATAAATCAATAAAAAACTTGGAATGCTGAGTGGCCGTCCGTCAGGCCCTAGCAAAGAGATTAAAAAATGTAATCTTTTGCGGTGTCTGTTTCAAAGCAGAGTGTTTCTAAGGTCAAAAATGGACGGAAAAAACACAACAAAAACCCAGAAAAATTGCCTTCAAAAACTTTGGGCAGCTATGATCTAAAAATTACCAAATAATTATCAGTACCAAAAATAAATAAACAACTAATAAGTTTAGCGGCTGAAATGTCTTGCCAAAGTAGTTGGGAATATCCTTTAAAGGCTCTTCCCCGCAAATAAGAGCTATCAAAAATACCGTTATACTGGAAAATATTAAGGTTTGGTGAACTCGTTTTTCAATCTGAGTACTTAACTCGAAACGTTTATTCTGAAATATATCGTATTGTCAATTAGCTCGGTTTGTTGACAAGCAGTTAAAATTCAAATATCGTATTTGCGGGAGAGAGCCTTTAAATTATCAACTAGCTTAGCAAAAAAAGTCTGCCGCTGCACAAAGAAATTAAAAAAACAATATAATTTACATTTAGCAGTTATTATTTTTAAATTTATGAATAAATAATTATTTCCTAATTTAAAGTTCATAGCTGCACTTTTATTGTGCTTCTTCGTACATTTTTGACCTAAGACACATTTTGTTCTGACAAGATGCACCCCAGATAATATTAATGTTATATTTTCCTCACATGTAAACTCCTGCAAAAGTCTTTTGCGGGTTTTATGATTTATCCCCTCCATTTTTTTAAATGTTTAGAAAAGCGCACGCCAAAAGATTCAGTTTTTTAATTTTTTCGCTAGGTTTCACCCAAAGTTCATTTTAGCTGTCTGGCAACGCTTTGTAATTTTCTGGTATTTTTTCGTCGACCTGAGGACCAAGGTGAAAAAAAAACCTGACGAAAAGTGAACACCAGCTGTTTGCCTCTTATGACTGACGAAAAGTTTTTGTCGATTTGAGTACTATGGTGGAAAGAATGACGAATAACACTAATAATAGTTAGAGATGGAAAAAAATTGATGATGTTCTTCAAAACATCGATGTTACCGATGTTTTGCAAGCATCGATGCATCGATATTTCTTCACCACTACTAAGGTGCTCTTGAAAAAAATTGATCAGCGCGGACGTGGGTACGGCTCTTTAAACCGATTTAAATTTGATAATAATTTTAAAGCGGGAACATTACTTGATAAAACCTATTTTGTAACTGCTCGATTAAACATTAATGTTATGCGCCTGATATAAGTACAAAATATATAAATAAATTGTTGTCGTCGTGGTAGAGACAAATTGTGCTTTGACGAATAAATATTTACATGTATAAACATACTGTATAAGTGTAAGTGTATGTAAATCACAAACGAATATATGAATTTTTATCGGTATCCGTGCATACATAAGTGCGATCAAAGCTTCGTTCGGTACTCGTTGAAAGGCTAAAGAATGAAACTCGTGCAAGTGTGTAAGAAATGTATGTGAGCCTGATTAATTAAAGCGTGTATGTCTGTTGTGAAACCACATTAAATTGTTATTCTTTGACAAAGTGTTGAAAAATAAGAACAGTATTCGAAAATGCTTTGGGACTTTAAGATGCCGACGGATTGTTAATTATTGTTTAGTAAAAATTAAATTCAAAGAAATATATCATTTTTCTGTCCATGTCTTTCGGGTGTTAAAGAAAACTAACATACAAGTAAGTACAATCCCCTACTTGTGCTGCACTTTATTAATATTTACTGCCATTAGTAACAGTTAACCGTTATACAACAAACAAATTCGTCCAATTTTTTTGTTTGTGTTTTAAATAGATTTAAATATCTACTCTTATTATTTGTATAACAATTTTACTATATTTTATAAATTCAATAATATGCAATTTTAGTTTAAAAATTATTGAAGCCATTGTCGTCTTAAAAGTTATATGTGTGTATGCACGTCTACACATTCACCTGCACATATATGTACGTACACTACTCTGTGAGCATGAGATCCGATCCTCTGTTTCGAATTCAGAGAGGCGACGACGACAGTACTCACACAAAAACATTATGGCACGCACACCCTGATGTTTGTTTATTTATTTGCTCAAAATACAGTTTTCTGTATTCTATTTTACGCATATTTTTTGTTTAGACTCTGCCGTTTTCGTCTCTACCTGTTGATGTACCACAATCTTGTCTCTAAATAGAAACTCGTTGTGTCATTAGTGTTGAGCCGATGCGTATTCTGTTTTAGTTATTGCCGATGGTGTCGTCGGTAGGGTTTTTACCTTAAAGTAGTATGTAGTTAGATATTTCCGCCGGCGAGTACTACCATATATGTATACATACCTACATATCATATAGTTCAAAATCGTGGGCAGCGCATCCAGGTAGCCGCTAAATCCGAAAATTGACAGTGACAATTTGGGTTTTGCTTTTCCTTTTTACTGATCATTCAATTCTCGGAAAAGTAAGAGTAAGAGAGAATTTGTCCTTGCAGGCACTAATATAATTATTTCAATAAAAATGGGCTTAGGTTATTTATACGTTCGCAGAATAAAGAAGTTTCAAGCGCACTTTTTATCCTTAGTTTCCAACACTTCTGCAAATGTGCATATAAATATTTATGTATGTTAAGATATTTGGTTTGATTTCATTTTAATTTAAATGCTCACGTCGCAGAGTTATGGTATTTAATTATTTTTGTTTGCCTATTTTTTAAATTGATCCGACTAAAACTTCCGAAGTTATGGGCAGTTGAACGTAGGTGAGTCAGGTCGTTTTGTATGCGATTTTTAGGTGTCCAAAAGTTTAAAACGCTCTCCTGAAAAGTTGCAATTTCAAAGTCTGCGAAAACGATCCTTCAAAATCTACTGAACGAATCGTTTTGAATTTTTTCACACCATTTCTGTACCTAAATCCTCCGGAATGACGTCGTTTTTGACTTCAAAGTGTTACCAAAAATCGGAAAATTTAATAAAAAAAAAACTCAAATTGTTTATTGTTTAAAGGTGACCTTTAGAAACATATTAACTAATAAACATTTTTTTTTTATTTTTTTCTGTGATCCGTTAACGAGTTATGCTGTTCACTGCAAAAGTTTTTTTCTTGGAGGCGCCTAGGCTGAGAACGGCTCATTTATTTATTTTTTTCGATGACATTTTGTGAAAACATAGCTTATATGTACAACATTTGATACGCTTATAAAATAATTAATCTGACATGTTCGGGTTAATTACATTCCGAACATACTGCCGGGCATTACCACCAAAGTTATTTTTTTTCTATGTCTATCTTTCAAAACAGTAAATTTACGTTTACGACCTCGATTCTCTTCCTTTTTGTGGTTTAATATGTTTATATCTCTTAATATGTTTATATCTTAATAGTTGTTTTTCTACTTTTGCAGAAGGTATAAAAAATTGGTCAGTAGTTTGTAACGCAGAGCAGGAAACATTTCCAAACCTATAAAGTATATTCATATGTATATTCTTAATTGAGCATGACTAGACGACTTGATGTCGCCATGTCCGTCTGTCCGTCGGCTTCTACACCGATTCCGAGCTCAGTTTAAGGGGTTATCCGGGTCTTGACACTTCAAAAAATTCATTTTTTTCAAACTTTTTTAAAGTGTCAGGAATAGAAGCAAAACCGTAGGAATGGGAGAAATTTAAAGCCCAGCGCGTCAAATGAGTCACAAATGGCAATTCGGGATTTTCCAATTCCGCTTTAAAACTTTTTCTCAAAACCACTTTTTTGAAGTCGGTAGTTTTCTCAAAAACTATTGCACTGATCGACTTCTGCTTTTGCACACTTCTTTAAGACATGTTTTTGTTGTCGTTAAACGAGAGATTTTTTTATCTTCAATTACAACTTATTTCACAAGCTAAAATATGGCCAACATTTATATAAAAATGACATTTTTAAAAAATTAAATTTTTAATTTAAAAAAAATCCTACGTTCAAAGACAAGCCAAACACATACACTAACAGAAAAACTTTGGTTTTTGATTTAAGATAAAAATTGACGGAGATATTATGCCTACCGCAAGGACACGATTTTTGGGGTGGTCAAGTTCCAAGCCTGCCTCAACGGCTCATTTTTTTAAAAATATTTTTTGTTAAAATTTGTACGCAATGTTGATCAAACCTTATACATTAATGTAGAATAAATGAAATTTGTAAAATTGTCGTAAGATCTTTTAAAAAAATTCACGAATGTAGGCCTTTTTTAGTGCTTCAAGACCCGGATAACCCTTAAAAGATACACTTGCCAGAAAAAGTATGCGTACAAACATGTCCAGCCACTTTGAAGTTAAAAAAAAAACGTGTTAAAAAAATCTTAAAAATTGCATTTTTATTTTAACAGATAGATATTTATTCACCTTTCGTTTGATGTAACTCTTAATTTCTAACACTTATATTTTTCCTAATATTAACAAAAATGTACAAAATGGGATGATTTCGCATCAGAAAAAGTATGGGTACAAAAACAAAAATCATCAGGAAACTCCATATTTTTGGCAAAAGGACTTTAATTTAATACGAAGTCGGGTACCCCTTTCGTTTTAGGACTTCAGCCAACCGATTTGGCATGGACTGGACCAATTTCGTTGTGTCCTCCACCGATATTTTATTCCATTCCTGGACCATCACATCCTTCATATTCTTTGATGTAATGGTGTGCTGGCGGATCCTGCGCTCCAGGAGGTCCAACAAATGCTCAATGGGATTGAGATCTGGGGACTGCGGTGGTGAATTTAACTGGTTTTTCACATTGTAGAGCAACCAAGCTTCGTATTCATGGCGCAATGCTTTGGGTCGTTGTCCTGTTGGAACCAATAGTCATTCTCCAGTCCCAGTTTCGTGGCGCTTTGGTGTAAATTTTCTTTTAGGATGTTGATATACATCTTGTGATCCATTGTGGAATCAATGAAAACAAGATTTCCAACTCCACTGGCCGCCATACATCCCCAAACCATTACACCACCACCACCGTGCTTAACGGTTAGGGCAAGGTTTTATCGAGGGCTGTACCTTTCTTTCGCCAAACAAGCTTACGGCCCTTTATCCCGAATATGCAAAACTTGCTTTCGTCTCTAAAAATCACTTTTTTCCAGAACTCCTGAGGCTTGTTATTGAATTTTCTGCAGAATTCCATTCGCTTGATTTTGTTGACCTGTGATATTAGTGGCTTCTTTCGCGCAGTACGGCTGTAATAGTCTTCCTTCTTCAAAATTTTGCGTACAGTGTCATTATGAAGATCCTTATTAAACTTGTCCTTAATATCCTTTGCAATTTGGGAGGCTGTTTTCCTTGGATTTATTTTAACTGTTAAAATAAAAATGCATTTTTTAAGATTTTTTTAACACGTTTTTTTTTAACGTCAAAGTGGATGGATATGTTTGTACGCATACTTTTTCTGGCAAGTTTAGATATTTAAAACTTTCGTACCCTTCAGAGGGTATTATAATTTTGGTCAAAAGTACATATATATATTCTTGATAAGTATCGCGTCCTGAGTTGATATAAGCATGTCCGTCTGTCTGTTTCTACGCGATTTAGTCTCCTAATTTTAAAAATATCGAAATGAAACTTTGCACACACCCTTAGTTCTATTGCACGTATTATATAAGTCGGAACGATGATCGGCCGACTATATCCTATAGCCGCCATATAACTGATTGATGGAAAATGCCACAACTTTGGTGTTGGTGAAGTTAAGAAGTTGGGATTTTTTATATTTGTCCAATCAATCCGGCTTACCAAATTTCATAATGATCGGCCGACTATACCCTATAACCGCCATATAACTGACTGATCGGAAATGCCATAGCTTTGGTGTTTGTAAAGTTCGGAGGAATGGATTTTCTGTGGATTTTACATTTCGCCAATCAATCCGACCTCCCAAATTTCATAAGGATCGGCCGACTATATCCTATAACTACCATATAACTAAACAATTGGAAATGCCATATTTTGGTGTTTT
This sequence comes from Drosophila fuyamai, assembly GCA_018153365.1. Classification (NCBI taxonomy): domain Eukaryota; kingdom Metazoa; phylum Arthropoda; class Insecta; order Diptera; family Drosophilidae; genus Drosophila; species Drosophila fuyamai. The sequence continues at coordinate 2,351,257 of JAECXW010000415.1, read as the reverse complement.
TAAAGTAAGGAAGTTTGAAACTTTAAATGAGTATTAAGAATGTATCATATGAATAATTTTGTAGAATAAAATTTACAGAATATGTGCAAGGGTATATTAACTTCGGTTCCTTCCTTGTATATGTTTACGCAGATAAATTTTGAAAACGGCGGACAAAACAGCGGAAAACGGCGGACTTCTATTCCTATAACTGCCATAGGAACAATCAGGGGGATTCTGGTTTTTGCACAAAATTATATTTTTTAATGTGTAGAATCGATAATCTGTGATTTAATACAAATATATATTGAATATATGAATATATTCTGAGTTTATTTTTTATCAAAATCGGTTGACTATATCGTATTGCTTCCGGCTATATTCCATTATTTCAGGCAGGGTGAAAGATAGATTCTTGAAACTCTCGAAATCGTAACAGGTGCTCTTCTTGTAAAAATACGAACATTTTTTTATTTTTTAAAAATCTGCTAGGGTATTAAAATTTGGTTTGCCGAAGTTAGCTTCCTTTCCTTAGATATAATAAGACTTAGAAACACGATCTTAAAGTGCAGTATGCTTGTTGTTAGCTCAATGTGGTTTAGTTTAATTTGAAAAACATTTTCCACGCAATTCCTGATTCTTTATTACCTTTTGTTTTATTTCAGATACGCCCTTGAAGAGTATGAAAAATTTCACGAAACTTTTGAAGTTTGCATAAATTAGGAAAAAAAACTTAACCGTCAAAAACCTGGAAAGGAGTAAAACATGCCTCATACACACTCCAGGCATGGGTCATCTGGAGATGATTTGTGCAGTACTGATGAAGTAAAGATATTTAAAGACGAAGGAGACCGTGAAGATGATAAAATATCTTCTGAAAACTTATTAGTTGAAGAAAAGTCAAGCTTGATAGATTTAACAGAAAGTGAGGTAATATGAATCCTTAAAAAATCATAACATTTGTTTAACATTTGACAAACTGCCTGGATTTAGCGCAAAAGATAACCTAAATTTACGAGAAGAAAAATTAAAAATTCTTCGTATTGATCAACTTTCTGATCAACTTTAAAAATAATTCTTCTAAGATAAAAGAGGCAGGAGAATGAAAATGAGCAGTATTTTAGTTACTGAAGCAGTAGATGAACTACTAACAAGTTCCATGCTGACAATAGTACACCATTTTCGAATTATCCATAATCGATACGGTTACTTTTATGGTTAAATTTTCAGAAAGTGTCATATTTGTATAATAGCCATTTTAAATGTAAAATAATTCCTAGTCAACTACTTATAATATCTTTTGGTAGCTGATCACATCTTTTTAAAAAGTGCTACCAACAAATAATAATTAAACCCGAATTTAACTCCAATGGGCGTTTCTTTAATAATCTCCAAGTGACATTTTTGTACAAAATTAAAACAACAATTTTTCAATTGATTTTAAATATGGCCAATGTCTTTTAAATAATTTTTTACAAACAATTTAAACAATATTTTAAACGAGTAACGAACTAATTAAATTAAGACTAAATTGGCCCTCACGTTTCTTGAGACAAATAATTCGAAAGCAAATATAAATGGAAATCTACTAAATGAAAATTCTTTCACTATTTTAACTATTAGGGTATGACATTTACATTAATAAATATTTTTTTACCAACATAAAAACTTTTTTTGAACATTAAAATGCATATTTTTTAGATACGGCAATATTTTATCGATCATACTCAACAGACCTGCTCAAAATGGTAAAATAACAGCCTATTAAACCTAGTATTTTGCACCATAGTTTATTCTAAAGCAGAAATCTGGTCATCCCGACCACTAAAATAGAAGTGCTAATGTATAATACCATTAGTTATATCAATAAGATACCGATCAGATCAACAGTCAATTTGGCAACTGTCTTTAAAACAGCAAATTATAAGAGGTTGGCTTAAATTTACTTATATTCAATAACTTTTAAATTTTCTTTTTATGATTTAAAATTGCTTTTTTTCTATGTACTTAGGAAAAGGGTCAAAAAATTGCAAGAACGGACCACAGCCCTGTTTTTAGTAAGTATATTTTTAATATAAAATACAATTATAAATTTAAGCACACTTGTCAAATTAGTTTTAAGATTTATTTACTATTTAAAACCAATATTTGCACCTTTATTAAAACAAAATATGTATTTAAAAAAACTATATATTAAAGCTTTAAATTTATGACAATATATAATACACGCCAAGGTTTGCATACAAACAGTGCATATAAATGTATGCAAGCTTTGCTTGTATTGCTTTAACAAAGGCGGTCCACATGTGCTTGTGTTAAGATGGAGACCGGGCAGGGAGTAAAACGTTAAAGGGAGTATTTTGATTAGAGTAAGAGAGACAGAGCATTTTGGTAGAGGAACAGGAGTTGGGTAAGAAGGTGCGTCGGATAAATAACCGGCTAGGTAGCCTTAAAGTTTGGCGTCCACCGTTTCATGGTGCTAACAAGGTGATGAAGATCGTTCACCGACACGCTACTTCACTTCTTTGGTTTTCTGTTGATATATATATTTCTTGTGTGTGCTTAAAAAATGCACGAAAAACTTGGTTGTCTATACATATATAAACGAATTTGTTTGAACTGACAGCACCAAATTTTTAAAAAATTTATTGTTTGCAGTTTTGTTAATTGTAAGATAGTGCTATCTTAAAGTTATTTGAGTCCTTCTAAGAACATAAATAATGGTTAAATCTGATTCAGTGTATCCTTGAAAATTAATGAGTTTTCGCGGAATTTCTGTCTCGTTGAACTTCTTTTACTTTAAGCTGTTAAGGTTGTTATGTTAGTGATAAAATTGTTTGCCGGTTTCCTATTGTCTTATGTGTAGGTGAATTTCTGTAGGTTGGGACACCTTTGGATTTTTTCAGCTATTTAACTATTAGCTTTGTAAAACAAAAAGTGTTATATACCGTTAAAAAGCTTTATATTTCAGCATTATATGAAGAATATATATTTTTTTATCAGTTCGTATTAGTGACCTCGTCGTTTTGAGCATTTTTGCTTTCAAAATAGTTGTCCCAACTTATACAGCCCATCATAAACTTAATTTAAGCCCTTAAATAAATAGTAAAGTATACTTTTCGTCATTAGTTATTCTGAACTAAGAAATGTAATTTGTATAAAAAGATACAAAATCCTTTTTATACCCCTGCAGAGGGTATTATAATTTTGGTCAAAAGTGTGCATCGCAGTGAAGGAGACATCTCCGACCCCATAAAGTATATATATTCATGATCAGGATCGCGTCCTGAGTTGATATAAGCATGCCCGTCTGTCTGTTTCTACGCGAACTAGTCTCTCAGTTTTAAAGATATCTAATTGAAACTTTACACACACCCTTCGTTCTTACTGCGTCAGTATATAAGTCGATACAGCCAGGATCGGCCAACTATATCCTATAACAGCCATAGAACTGATTGATCGGAAATTCCATAACTTTAGTGTTTGTAAAGTTAGGAAGTTGTTACTTTTTATGAGTATTAAGAATGCATCATATGAATAATTTTGTAGAATATAATTTACAGAAGGGTATATTAACTTCGGCTCCGCCCGAAGTTAGCTTTCTCTTCTTGTTATACCCTTGCAGAGGGTATTATAATTTTGGTCAAAAGTGTGCAACGCAGTGAAGGAGACATCTCCGACCCTATAAAGTATATATATTCTTGATCAGGATCACCTCCTGAGTTGATATAGCCATGTCCGTCTGTCCGTCTGTCTGTCCGTCTGTCTGTTTCTACGCGAACTAGTCTCTCAGTTTTAAAGATATCGAATTGAAACTTTGCACACAGCCTTCGATCCTTTGCACGCAGTATATAAGTCGGAAGGGCCAGGATCGGACAACTATATCCTATAGCTGCCATATAACTGATTGATCGGAAATGCCATAACTTTAGTGTTTGTTAAGTTAGGAAGTTGGGATTTCCTATGGGTATTTTATTTGGCCAGTCAATCCGACCTACCAAATTTCATAAGGATCGGCCGGCTATATCCTATAGCTTCTATATAACTGATTGATCGGTAATGCCATAACTTTGGGATTTGTAAAGTTAGGAAGTTGGGATTTTCTATGGCTTTTATATTTGGCCAATCAATCTGACCTACCAAATTTCATAAGGATCGGCCGACTATATCCTATAGCCGCCACTTAACTGAACGATTGGAAATGCCATAACTTTGGTGTTTTTAAAGTTAGAAAGTTGGGATTTTTTATGAGTGTTAAGAATGCATCAAATGAATAAGTTTGGAGAATATAAATCGGAATATTCTGCAAGGGTATTTCAACTTCGGCTCCGCCCGAAGTTAGCTTTCCTTTCTTGTTTTATATTGATGTTATGTTCGTCTGTTTTTTCATCTAGTCTTACCATAAACACACATGGACTCGCTGTTAATCCTTTTTATGCTTATTCATAGACAGGTGGTTTCAAAAAGCAGATCAAAGCAGAGCAGCAACTTAAAATATATAAATTTTCCGTTACTAGTTTATTTGGGTCTTAACACTTTCGAACAAATAATTTACTGGCACTCGAAAAAAGGTCCTTATATATGTTATTAATAATTATGTATTCATTTATTTTTCATACATTTCAGATAAAATTGATACTCACACTCATAGCTTCAATATGGGATACTTAGTTTCGCCATATTCGTATGCAAATGGTACTCCAAATGGCCTTCCAGTGACAATGGTAAGAATTTATTTAACCAATATTTTCGTATACTTCTTTCTATTAAGGATTGTGTATCCTATTTGATTTCCGTAACATTAGCAAAATAAACCAATTTACTTATTTATTGTGTTTTCTGCACATACAACAACTGTTAGGTCGAATAAAAAATGATTTTTTCGCAAAATCAAGTTTAGAAGGGAAAAGTTATTTTACTGACATCTACAAACTACTTACCGATTTATTTTAAATTTTAAATATTAACTTTAAATGGTATATTCAAATCGTTTAAAGTATTTTGTTAATTTAAAGTAAAAGTGGTACAAATGACAGTTTAATGTGGGTGGCCAAAAAATGTTTAATACGATCAGCCTATCTTCAAAACTATTAGCGATTTTCGATTTGAAATTTTGAGAACGCCATCTCAAACAATTAAATTTACAAAGTAAAAGAAAATTATTATTATACAACAATTGCAGAGGGTACTATAATTTTGGTCAAAAGTGTGCAACGCAGTGAACGAGACATGTCCGACCCTATAAAGTATATATATTCTTGATCAGGATCACCTCCTGAGTTGATATATGCATGTCAATCTGTTTGTCTGTCTGTTTCTACGCGAACTACTGTCTCAGTTTTAAAGATATCGAATTGAAACTTTGCACACACCCTTCTTTTCTTTACACGCAGTATATAAGTCGGAACGGCAGGTATCGGCCTACTATATCCTATAGCCGCCATATATCTGATTGATCGGAAATGCCATAACTTTGGTGTTTGTTAAGTTAGGAAGTTGGGATTTTCTATCGGTTTTATTTTTGGCCAATCAATCCGACATACCAAATTTCATAAGGATCGGCCGACTATATTCTATAGCTGCCATATAACATGAACTGACAGAGCTAGAAGAGCCAGGATCAACTCTTTTGTTGATTCTGAACAAGAATTTGTATTCTGTATAAGGTCGCAAATGTGCCCTTACCTTTATTGCCAAATTCAATTGCATTTTTTTTAATGACCGATTTTTTTTTATTTGATGAACACGGGAATACTGTCCTGTATAAGTTTAATCAAATTCCTTTTTTTGGGAGCTCAGAATTGAACTCCCAATAATTCTCCATTGTTGTCAACCTTAATACAATTTGGGGGTGGCTCTCGAGTATATAACAAAAACGCCTGCACTTAGCTTTGGTGGTTGTTTTTATTTTTTTTTCTTTTATTCCGCCTATTTCTCATTATATGAGACCTTGGAACACAAAAGTGTATCTATATATTTTTATATGTGTGCACAAGATGATTTATTTTAAGTGTATAAGCTAGAGAGAGATAGACAAATACTGCAATCAATGCCTTTTACAAAAGGACTATAATTTAGAATTGTATAATTTTTTTTTTCAAAACTACTGATTTTTAATATGGAATTTAAAACATTCTTTTATTAAACATAACAAATGAAGATATCTTCGGCAAGCGAAAGTTTTTAAATTCTTGCAAGCTCTATTTCAATAATAAAGTTATAGAGAAATTCTTTCTAACAGAGGTTTAAAAACTTTCTTCAAATCCCAAACGAATTATTATGAGCTCGGTTCAATGTGCTTTAAAAAAATGTTCTTCTCGTACCACTATGGAAATATATTTGTTATAATATATAATTAATTTTTATACCCTTGCAGAGGGTATTATAATTTAAGTCAAAAGTGTGCAACGCAGTGAAGGAATCATCTCCGACCCTATAAAGTATATATATTCTTGATCAGGATCACCTTCTGAGTTGATATAAGCATGTCCGTCTGTCTGTTTCTACGCGAACTAGTCTCTCAGTTTTAAAGATATCGAATTGAAACTTTGCACACACCCTTCTTTCCTTTGCACGCAGTATATAAGTCGGAACGGCCGGGATCGGCCGACTATATCCTATAGCTGCCATATAACTGAACGATAGAAAATGCCATAACTCTGGTGTTTGTAAAGTTAGGAAGTTGGAATTTTCTATGGCTTTTTTATTTGGCCAATCAATTCGACCTGCCGATTTTCATAAGGATCGGCCGACTATATCCTATAGCTCCCATATAACGATAGGAAATACCATAACTTTGGTATTTTTAAAGTTAGGAAGTTGGTATTTTCTATGGGTTTTATATTTGGCGAATCAATCCGATCGTTCAGTTATATGGCAGCTATAGAATATAGTCGGCCAATCCTTATGAAATTTGGTAGGTCGGATTGATTGGCTAAAAATAAAACCCATAGATAATCCCAACTTCCTAACTTAACAAACACCAAAGTTATGGCATTTCCGATCAATCAGTTATATGGCAAATATAAGATATAGTCGGTCGATCCTTATGAAATTTGGTAGGTCGGATTGATTGGCCAAATATAAAACCCATAGAAAATTCCAACTTCCTAACTTAACAAACACCAAAGTTATGGAATTTCCGATCAATCAGTTTTATGACAGCTATAGGATATAGTCGGCCGATCCCGGCCGCTCCGACTTATATACTGCGTGCCAAGGAAATAAGTTTGTGTGCAAAGTTTCAATTCGATATCTTTAAAACTGAGAGACTAGTTCGCGTAGAAACAGACAGACGGACAGACTCAAACTCAGGAGGTGATCCTGATTAAGAATATATACTTTATAGGGTCGGAGATGTCTCCTTCACTGCGTTGCACACTTTTGACCAAAATTATAATACCCTCTGCAAGGCTATAAAATATTTAGATTGTTTAAAAGCCTCTAAAAAAACTTTTAAATTGTCTAATCTAAATCTTAAATTATCAATAACTAGAAAAACCCTTCTATTGGGCTTTGGACATTATTTTAAAGCGGTGTGTTTCATTAAGAAAATACAAGACACTTTAAACTATCTTATGTGATTGGGTATGATGCTAAAATAGGAATGATTGCAAATTTGAGAAGACTTAAAACAAATATACACCGTTCACATTTGCTATTTCAATGGGGGTGGCACGTAAAGGCTGGCGGCACGTTTCATATTCGTTAAGCGGCGGCGACATCAAAGCATTTTTCAGTTTCTGTGAATTGTTTGCCGCTGTACTCAACGCAGCTTGTTATTATTATTGTTTGTGTGCTGCTTATTTGTTTCCCTTTTATTCGTCAAGTCGTAATAAGTATGACTATTATCAGTGATAAATTGGAAGCTTACATATATAGTTTCCGTCAAAAAAAGAAAATTATGCTTGGATTATTACTTATTTATATGGTATATTTAACAAACATCCAGATTATTTTTCTATGTTTTGCCTTTTGTCACACGGGTTAAAACGTATTTAATATCGAGTTCTTTGAAATTTGTCAATCTTCCTGCTCGTTTGCAACTAACATCAAATCCCTACATTTATAATTTAAATCGATCTCTAATGTTTCAAAATCATTTTCAATTTTCGTGAAGGTATATAGTTTATAAGAATAGAATATAATGGTGTTAGAACTTGACCATTGGGACCATAAAGAGTACATGGTTAAGGTCTGTATGTTGGAAGGGTAAATCTGTTTTTATACCCTTGCATTATAATTATTATTATACCCTTGCAGAGGGTATTATAATTTTGGTCAAAAGTGTGCAACGCAGTGAAGGAGACATCTCCGACCCTATAAAGTATATATATTCTTGATCAGGATCACCTCCTGAGTTGATATAGCCATGTCCGTCTGTCTGTCCGTCTGTCTGTTTCTACGCGAACTAGTCTCTCAGTTTTAAAGATATCGAATTGAAACTTTGCACACAGCCTTCGATCCTTTGCACGCAGTATATAAGTCGAAAGGGCCAGGATCGGACAACTATATCCTATAGCTGCCATATAACTGATTGATCGGATATGCCATAACTTTAGTGTTTGTTAAGTTAGGAAGTTGGGATTTCCTATGTGTATTTTATTTGGCCAGTCAATCCGACCTACCAAATTTCATAAGGATCGGCCGGCTATATCCTATAGCTTCTATATAACTGATTGATCGGTAATCCCATAACTTTGGGATTTGTAAAGTTAGGAAGTTGGGATTTTCTATGGCTTTTATATTTGGCCAATCAATCTGACCTACCAAATTTCATAAGGATCGGCCGACTATATCCTATAGCCGCCACTTAACTGAACGATTGGAAATGCCATAACTTTGGTGTTTTTGAAGTTAGAAAGTTGGGATTTTTTATGAGTGTTAAGAATGCATCAAATGAATAAGTTTGGAGAATATAAATCGGAATATTCTGCAAGGGTATTTCAACTTCGGCTCCGCCCGAAGTTAGCTTTCCTTTCTTGTTATATTATAATTTTGGTCATAAAGTGTGCAACGCAGTGAAGGGGACATCTCCGACCCTATAAAGTATATATATATTCTTGATCAGGATCACCTCCTGAGTTGATATAAGCATGTCCGTCTGTCCGTCTGTAAAGATATCGAATTGAAACTTTGCACACACCCTTCTTTCCTTTGCACGCAGTATATAAGTCGGAACGGCCGGGATCGGCCGACTATATCCTATAGCTGCCATATAACTGATTGAGAGGAAATGCAATAACTCTGGTGTTTGTAAAATTAGGAAGTTAGGATTTTCTATAACTTTTTATTTGGCCAATCAATTCGACCTACCAAATTTCATAAGGATCGGCCGACTATATCCTATAGCTCCCATAAAACGATAGGAAATACCATAACTTTGGTGTTTTTAAAGTTAGGAAGTTTGGGTCCGACCTACCTAAATGATATAGGGATCGGCCGACTATATCTTATAGCTGCCATATAACTGAACGATTGAAAATGCCATAACTTTGTTGTTTTTAAAGTTAAGAAGTTGGGATTTTTATAAGTATTAAGAATGCATCATATGAATAATTTTGGAAAATGTTATTTACAGAATGTTCTGCAAGGGTATATCAACTTCGGCTCCGCCCGAAGTTAGCTTTCCGTTCTTGTTTTTTTGTTGAAATAGGTTTTTAAATATGTTTATTGTTTTTAAAGCCAGAAGGTGTTTACAGATTTGATGGGAAGAAAAAGTTATTTATTTTTTTCCATTTTGTGAGGCTTGTGAGTTGTTGGTTCAAATTATTTATTTGTTTTTTAATACCTTTGCAGAGGGTATTAATTAATTAATTAATTTCAGTCAAAGGTTTGCAAGGTAGTGAAGCAGACATTTCCAACCCTAATCACCAGGAGAGTCGATCTAGCCATGTCCGTCTGTCCAGCCGTCCGTTTCTACGCAAACTAGTTCCTCAGTTTTAAATCTATCTGTTTAATACTTTTTCAAAAGTTGTCTTTCTGTTGCAGGTAGTTACATACCACCGAACCGGCAAAATTATAACTTTGTTGTTATACACTTGCAGAGGGTATTATAATTTTGGTCAAAAGTGTGCAATGCAGTGAAGGAGACATCTCCGACCCTATAAAGTATATATATTCTTGATCAGATCATGTCCTTAGTTGATATAAGCATGTAGGTCGGATTAATTGGCCAAAATAAAACCCGTAGAAAATCCAAACATCCTAAATGCCAGTTATGGCATTTCCGATCAATCTGTTATATCGCGGCTATAGGATGTGGTCGGCCGATCCCGGCCGTTCCGACTTATATACTGCGTTCAAAGGAACGAAGGGTGTGTGCAAAGTTTGAATTCGATATCTTTAAAACTGAGAGTCTAGTCCGCGTAGAAACAGACAGCCGGACACAGACTGATGCACAGATGGTCATGCTTATATCAACTCAGGTCGCGATCCTGATCGAAAATATATTTACTTTATATGGTCGGAGATGTCTCTTTGACTGCGTTGAACTGAGCACTTTTGACCAAAATTATAATACCCTCTGCAAGGGTACAAAAAATTATTAAAAATGAAAGAAAAATAAATAAATTCAAAAAATTAATAAATAAATAAATAACAAAAAAGGAAGCAAACTTTGGAAAGCCGAAGTTTATATACCCTTGCAGTTATTTCAAAACGACTACATTTCGATATCTGTGCCTATTTTACTAAAAACAGTGAAGCTTTGTCTTCTGCGCTGCATTTTGCCATCGTTTCTATGGCAGCTTTATGATATTGTTGTCCAATTTTAATTTAATTAAAACTGTAATTCCATAATATTTAAATATTGCCAAATCCAAGAAATTATTAAAAACAACAAAGTTATAATTTATAACTTAAGCGTAGAAACAGACGGACGGACATGCTTATATCAACTCAGGACGCGATCCTGATCAAGAATATATATACTTTATAGGGTCGGAGATGTCTGTTTCACTGCATTGCACACTTGTGACCAAAATTATAATACCCCAGAGGGTATGTCAGGTAGGTAAAGTAAGCCATGTCCATCTTTCCGTCTGTTCGACCGTCCGGCAGTTTGTTTGTTAGTTTGTCTGCACTTTAGTCCCTTAGCTTTGAAGCTATTCGATTGAAGCTTTGCAAGAGGTCTTATTTCTTTTGCAGGTAAGAACGATTAAAAAATGTATCGGAAAACAGAACTAGTTGTTTTTATACCCGTTACTCGTAGAGTAAAAGGGTATATTGTATTCGTGCAAAAGTATGTAACAGCTAGAAGGAAGCGTTTCCGACCCTATAAAGTATATATATTCTTGTTCAGGATCACTAGCCGAGCCGATCTAGCCATGTCCGTCTGTCCGTCTGTCCGTCTGTCCGTCTGTCTGTCTGTCCGTATGAACGCTGAGATCTCGGAAACTATAAAAGCTAGAAGATTGGCATTTTGCATGCAGATTCTAGGAGTTCCTACGCAGCGCAAGTTTGTTTCAAAATGTTGCCACGCCCCCTTTAACGCCCACAATCGCTTATATACGATTTTTGAAACTTAAATATTTCGGAAAAGTAAAAATGCAGTTTTATTGTGTTTATCAATACCTATCGAAATGTAGAAGAAATTTTTCAAATCGGACCATTCGTTAAAAAGTTATGCGTGATCAAAGTTTCTATCTCCATCTCCCTCGCACTCCTTTTACCTGAGTAACGGGTATCTGATAGTCGGAGCACCCGACTATAGCGTTCTCTCTTGTTAACCATTGAAATCAAAATGATAGTATATAAGCTTCGGCTTCCGCAGGTATCTATTTCTGGTTTAAGCAAACATATTTATAATATTGCACTTTTTGTATACTAGGCTAACAAAATTGGATTGCCTCCGTTTTTCTGTCACAATGCAGACCCGTTAACGACACCACCTCCAGCGCATTGCGGAATTCCACCATACCAACTTGATCCTAAGACTATGGGTAAGTTAATGTAAGGTATTTAAAATATAACATTTTGTCAAGTAGCCTGCGTAACAAATGGTTCTAGGCTATTGCCGTAAATCATTCTTGATCAGGATCGTTAGTCGCGTCGACCTAGTCGTAAGATTAAAGGTTTTTTTTGTGTATTTTAAATTGTTACTCACATAAACCCCGATTTTTTGTGAATCGCACACGATGTTTAATCTTAGTTTTGGCCATATTTAGCCATTGATCGAAGGGATTTGAATATTTTGAGATCTTCAACACAAAGAATATATTCCGTAGTTTTTGAAGAATTTTATTGATGGAGGAGAACTGCCTTACGTTTTGCCAGATCTTGCAAGAAATGGGCAAAAAAGTTCTCAGTTAATATTGACCCTATAAGTGCGAAAATTCAGATACACTTACAAGAAAAAGTATGCTTAAAAACTTATCCCGCAACTTTGGATTTAAAAAAAGCGTGCTAAAAAAACTTAAAAATTTAATTTTTCACCTCTTGCTTAATGTAACTCTTAAATTTCTAACACTTATACTTTTCCTAATATCAGAAAAAGTATGCTTGAAAAAATTCCAACTAAACTGCATTTTTTTTGGGAAACGGATAATCATTTCATTTTAGGATTTCAGCCAACCGATTTTGCATTAACTGACCAATTTCGTTGTGCCCTCAACCGATATTTTATTCCGTTCCATCACTTTATTTTTTTTTAGCATATCCTTTGATGTAATAGTGTTCTGGCGGATCCTGCGCTCCAGGAGGTCCTACAAATGGGCAATGGGATGAGATTTGGGGACTCAGTGGCGAATAGCCAAAGCTTTTATGAAAAGACGAAATATTCCCCGTATGGTCTTCATATCAACTTAAACTTTTTCTGATGGCCCATAAAATGAAGATCTGGACATCAATGAATTTTCATTTGATAACCGAAAGTTATTACTGTGAACAGTTAGTCTTATTGATACAATGAACAATGACAGCAAGTCTTATAGGTTTTTAATCATTAGGCCCAATTAACAACTCAAAATTTGTCGAAGAATCCCTTGATTTAGACAGTCTACTTTCAGTAGTTTGGAAGTATTTACAGTGTATATATGTACAAAAATCCAATATGTTAAAAGACCACTTAATAAATACTTGCAATGCAAGATGGTCAATTGTGAACAGTACACGCAGTTCAGCAGGTGGTCTTCTGTTGCTGTTGTTTAATCAGAAGGCATCAGTATTGGTATGGAGCTTCTCTGGACGATTTACACAATGCCTCTGAAAAAAGTATTGCTATTAACTGCGCCAAAAAGAGCTTATAGCTCAGGCTTAGATTGGAACTTGAGGAACTTTGTTTTTTCCACTGATTTTGTTTTAGATGTTTCAGTACCAGTAGGGGAATGAACACTATCAAACTTTGCGTTTCAGTTAAAATAAAGCTCATAAAGAGCGAAAATAAAAATATAACAAAGCAATTCAATGATGTTAAAATGTCTACCGAGTATTTACATAATAAATTGTATTTATATGTTTGTAAAACCATGAATTATAATTTCCTCAGCTTTGAATGTTAAAATCAGCGGATTAAACTTGTTTTAACTATAAAGTTTATCTTTCTGAGCTTCAATTAATTATATTGTCATGCAGTGTCATATTGTGATGAGTATGATTCTTTTAAAATGCCACACCCTTACGTCTTATTTTTTAACGTTTTATTAAAAATAAAAATCTATAAAACATCAGAACTAAAAATCATGAAATTAAACATGGTTATAAGAATACCAGAAGGAATACTTATCATGTCAGGTATTTCTTATGATAAACTATAGCCATATAATAGCACAACAAAATTAATTATATTTATTCTTTATTTTTGCGGTTTGTCCGTGCTCTTTTTCTCATAAAGTACCCCCGTCACAAGTTATTGACTTTCTCACCCTAAGACTCAACGACAAAATGCATACAAATTATGAAGTAATAATTGCGTATGATGCGATTTCATTTGTACACATCGAAAACTCTATGGCAATGATTCTGCCAAATTTCCCTCATTGTTGCTATGAATAGAATTTGTGGTGGGTTGAAATTGAACCCCTGCTTTAGGTCTACGTTGGTTTGCCGATCAAATGAGAACCAGCGGCGTAAATAAAAGGCCTGCACTTAAGAGGTCCAATGGATTACACGGCGTTATGAACCTTTACATTGATCGAGTATTCATAATTGAATAATACAATAAAACTTGAGCCAGCTAGATGATAGGGCACAAACCCCTGTAACGGTTAAAATAATTACGTACTTGACTGAGTATTGTTTGCTTTTTTAATATGTAGTAACATATTAATATTTACAAGTGTAAATCAAAGATACATAATAATTACGTAATCGCAAAACAAGTAACACGTTTCGGGGGTTTTTTTTAAGAACGTTTTCCATTGCAAAAATTATGTAGATTTGTTTTGTAAAGAGAACTTTATCAAACTTTAAAAGATAGATAAAAAACAAGAGAGAACGCTATAGTCGGGTGCCCCGACTATCAGATACCCGTTACTCAGGTAAAGGGAGTGCGAGGGAGATGGAGATAGAAACTTTGATCACGCATAACTTTTTAACGAATGGTCCGATTTGAAAAATTTCTTCTACATTTCGATAGGTATTGATAAACACAATAAAACTGCATTTTTACTTTTCCGAAATATTTAAATTTTTAAAATCGTATATAAGCGATTGTGGGCGTTAAAGGGGGCGTGGCACCTTTTTGAAACAAACTTGCGCTGCGTAGGAACTCCTAGAATCTGCATGCAAAATGCCAATCTTCTAGCTTTTATAGTTTCCGAGATCTCAGCGTTCATACGGACAGACAGACGGACAGACGGACAGACGGACAGACGGACAGACGGACATGGCTATATCGACTCGGCTAGTGACCCTGATCAAGAATATATATACTTTATAGGGTCGGAAACGCTTCCTTCTACCTGTTACATACTTTTGCACGAATACAATATACCCTTTTACTCTACGAGTAACGGGTATAAAAACGTTTTATTCCTAACAAATCATTTTTATACCTCTGACAAGTATTTTAATTTGTTTGCTAAGCTTAAAAATACTTAAAAGTTCAAAATTCATATTTCTATTCGTTTTTCTAATTTTAATTGTTCCATTTTTGTAACCATTTAAAATTTGTTGTTACTATATATTATTATCGGAGATCACCAGATAACACTCGCCTAATTAAAATTTAGCTACATTGAAGTGTGATTTTACTTCTTAAAGATTAAAAAAACCTTTGAAAGTGTTGACCAGGAGGCATGTGCCATAACTATTAAATAAATAATTTTGAATATGACATTTTTTTTAGAAATTTGGTTTTTATTAAATTATCGCTTGAATGAAGGTCAATGTTACATTGAGGAGCGTTTATCGCAGTAATGGGGCTATATGGTGACTATAGAGTTCTTTCCTGTTAACAGATGACAATTTATTGCTAACTACAAAAACAGCTAATTGGTACACTATTAGGCCAACGCAAATAGGGGCGTTTTCCTTTTTTAAGGGTATACAGACAGGCCTCCCTCTGTGCGTAGTGGTTAAAAAAATGTTGTACATGACCTAAAACTACCCTCTTCAACCGTAAGCCTTTGTCAAACTCATGCCTTAAATCGGGAGCTCTATAATGTTTGGCATTGTTACGTTCACATTGTCCTAGATTTCCCAGAATTGATATCAGCTATTTAAGCCTAAAATGTTGATGTTATCAAATTAAATTTAAAAATGTGTATAACTGCGTCATTTTTCTATACTTTCAAAGCATATAACAATAAAAAGAGAAGGAAAAGTGAAGGAAACTTCTTACTTTTCAAACTCGAAACTATCATTACTATAACATTCAGATTAAATTCAGAATGTCTTCTCTGAATTGTTTTATAATAACTAACTAAACAAAACCGGCATTCGATTATGATAAAATTATGTGATGCTGGTTTAAAATTTATGACCTATTTTAAAAGAACGGACACGTATGAGACTAAAGTTATGAGATCCACTGAAAGGGTACAACAAGTAAGATTGCTATTAACGAATTCATTTGGTAACATGGCAACTTTACATGTTATATAAATTATGTTATTATACCCTTGCATAGGGTATTATAATTTTGCAACAGAGTGAAGGAGAAATCTCCGACCCTATAAAATATATATATTCTTGATCAGGCTCGCGTCCTGAGTTGATATTAGCATGTCCGTCTGTCCGTCCGTCCGTCTGACCGTCTGTCTGTCTGTCTGTCTGTCTGTCTGTTTCTACGCGAACTAGTCTCTCAGTTTTAAAGGTATCGAATCGAAACTTGCACACGCAGTATATAAGCCGGAACGGACGGGATCGGCCGACTATATCCTATAGCCGCCATATAACTGAACGATTGGAAGGCCATAACATTGGTGTTTTTAAAGTTAATTTGGCCAATCAATTCGACCCACCAAATTTCATAAGGATCGGCCAACTATATCATATAGCTGTATAACTGAACGATTGGAAATGCCATATTTTTATATGACATTTTTTAGTAACATGAAATTATGCAAATTTAGTTTATTTATGTATACCTTATTCCTTTCGCTACTTTTTCAATTTTAACAATTTCGGCAAAGTCTGGGGTATTAAAACTTCGGCTTGCCGTCCTTGTTATTCTTTAAAATTGAGATTCTGATACCTTATAACATAGGCCTTACGGAGTATGCGTCATGATACGAAAATGTAGGCACTGCACTTAGCACTCGAAAAATGCTTCCCTTATTTGAAATTGATATAAGTTCATAAAAATAATGTTAAGGGTTGCGCGACGGATAAGCACAAATGTCAGGGGAGGGCATTGCTAATAGGGCATGACCCATTCAATAAAATCTACTAAGGGCAAAAAAAAAACATAATGCTTAAAAACATGTTGCACAACCACATAATAATGACATCTTTCTGTCGCTGGATTAATTCATGGATGCCATCATTTTCTATGGGACGCAGTAGAGCCCGCGGGTGATTGCAGTAACCGTCTCGTCACCCTTAGTTGGTATTTCTGCCGCAATGTATAACAATTGAACTTGAAAACGACAACAATAGAGCAAATTTTAAGGGCAAGAATAACAGAGACAACAGTGAAGCATGAAATAGAAAGTACAACAAATTTTCAATTAAAAAAAACGGATTGAGAACGAATCTGAAATTGCTAAATAATCCTATATTTACACATCTACTTTACGGTTGATAAGAAAGCAAATGCGTTTCCATCCCTTTTATACCTAAGTAGGTAATTTTATCAGATAATCAAGCGCAATGTCTCACATGACAAATGTTCAATTGATTTCATGTTTTACTTAATACATTTACTTTATACATTTAATCTAATACTTGACAATTAGTCTGAAATTTGACGTTTTACACTGGCCCAATAGAATTATAATATTTAGTACCCAGTAAGGGCACTTTAAAGGTCTTTAACTGACTTTTAGGCGAAGTGCGAAGTTTTAAAATAGCTTCTGCAGTCGCTCGTCGTAGCGAGATATTCAAATCGAGATCAAACAAATGGAAAATAATGGTATCCTTAAAGAAGTTAGAGTTGTGTTTAACAAAGCCAAACATTTCGTAAGCCCAAGCCATCATAATTCATTCAAAAGATTGCAGTGATGGTAATATTGCCGACCCTATAAAGTATATATATTTCTGATCAGCATTACTAGGCGAATTGATGCAGTTCGTCCAACCGTCTATCCATCCATCCGTTCATTTTTACACAAACTAGTGCCACATATTCTTAATAAGCATCATCAGCAGATTCGATCTGCCATGTAAGTCCGTTTTACTCAGCTCTCTATCGGTCGATTTTGTCATATAGCTCCCATAGGAACAATGGGGAAAAAATTTAAAAAAAACTCTGAGATACTTATTTTAGTTATAGATATACAGTTTAAATTTATAAAAGACGGACGACTGTATCATATAGATTCCTTAGAAAAGATCGAAAGATAATAGGAACATCGACTTATCTTCCTTGTTTTTCATCATATTTACGTGTAGTCGTTACTAAATATCTGGTTATTTAAAGTTCAGTTATGGATTTCAAATTTAACAAAAAAGGCATACATTTATGTATGCTATGTAAGCTGTCATAGATACAGTCATTATAGGTTTTATTATATCTTTTTGCTTGACAGTGCCTTTATTGACCTTGCCTTTAAAACTAATTTTTAAACCGTTGCAAAGATTATTATTTTTAATTAAATTAATTAATTAAATTTAAAAAACATACATTTCAGGTTTAACTCGTCCAGCGTTATACCCATTTGCAGGAGGTCAATATCCTTACCCAATGCTAAGTTCTGATATGTCTCAAGTGGCTTCCTGGTAAGTTTATAATGTTTTTAGTTTTAGTTTATATATTATAATATATATTTTTAGGCACACACCATCTGTTTACTCCGCATCCAGTTTTAGAACTCCTTATCCCTCGTCGTTACCTATAAATACTACACTTTCGAGGTAATAAGCTTTTGGGACATAGCAGGTGTACTTAGCCACCCATATTTAAAGTAACAAAGAATATTAAATGCATTTCATATGAAGAAAAATATCTCTCACATTTCACAGAAATATCCCTTTTTATACCCTTGCAGAGAGTATTATAATTTTGGTCAAAAGTGATCTTGATCAGGATCGCGTCCTGAGTTGATATAAGCTTGTTCATCTGTCTGTCCGTCTGTCTGTTTCTATGCGAACTAGTCTCTCAATTTTAAAAATATCGAAATGAAACTGTGTTCCTCTGCACGCAGTATATAAGTCGGAACGGCCATGATCGGCCGACTATATCCTGTAGCTGACATATAACTGATTGATCGAAAATGCCATAACCTTGGTGTTTGTAAAGTTAGCAAGTTAGGATTTTTTATGAGTATTAAGAATGCATCATGTGAATAATTTTGGAGAATATAATTTACAGAATATTCTTTAATGGTATATTAACTTCGACTCCGTCCGAAGTTAGCTTTCGTTTCTTGTTATTATACATATGTATCTATTTAGGTCATGTAACTGTAGAATTAAGTGTTTTATTTTACCGGGTGTATATTTATATCTGTATATTCGTATCTATCTGACTGTCCTTCTCTTTATACTTTTTGCAAGGCAAGGAAGGAGACATTTCTGACCCGAAATGTAATGATTTTCTTGATCGGCATCACCAGGAGAGTCGATCTAGCTATGTCCGTATGTCCTCAGTTTTAAAGCTATCTGCTTGGTTTTCTCCACACCACTACACTTACAGCCCAATCGGAAATAATAATCTAAACAATAAATATACTTTAATGCTTATTAGATGTATTCAAAGCGCATTTCTTCTTTCAACGTTCTAATAGAAGGGAGAACAGAAACAATCGGTGAAAGTGTCGCTTCTATTAAACATATACAAATTAATTTTTTTTGACAATTAAAAAAACAAAACTGCCCGAACGCTTGCGGATTGTTAGCTAGTTTTGTTTTCGATTTTTTTCGCTGCTAACGAATGTTTTAAAGTCTGAAAAGTTAACACTAGATTTTTAGATTTTTTATTTAGATTAATGAAAAACGGTTTTCTGGTGCTCGCACTAGCTCAAGTAAAGGCAATGTTTAATTGTTGTGGTAGATATTTTGCAAGCATTTCCACATATGTCCTTTGAGAATCTGATAGCACCTTTAGTGACATTTATAAACAGAGTAATTATTATTAAATTAGTAATTATTTACAATATCAGAATTAGACATTTTCGCCCTTATAAATTATATACTTATATTGTTGACTAGCATCACCAGGAGAGTCGAGCTGCCATGAACATCCGTCAGTCCGCAAGTCCGTCCGTCAGTTTTTTCAATTCCAGAAAAAGCTACACAGCTGTTTTTTCTATCAAAATCTTATGACTACCATAAGAACGATCAAATGTCGAATACACTTCGACTTGTGGTATTTTTGTTTTATATTTAAAGATTTGTGGTAAGTATTTAATGTTTGGGTTAAATTCGAAAAACTGATTAAAAAAACAATAAAGGAAAGTTAACTAGCCGAAGTTAATATACCCTTGCAGAATATTCTGTAAATTATATTCTCCAAAATTATAATGCATTATTTATAATCATAAAAAATCCCAACTTCCTCATTTAAAAAAGACCAAAGTTATGTCATTTTTAATAGTTCATTTATATTGGAGCTATAGGATATAGTCGGCCGATCCTTATGAAATTTGGTTGTTGGCCGATCCCGGCCGTTCCGACTTATGTACTGCGTGCAAAGGAAAGAAGGGTGTGTGCAAAGTTTCAATTCGATATCTTTAAAACTGAGAGACTAGTTCGCGTAGAAACAGACAGACGGACGGACTGACAGACGGACATGCTTATATCAACTCAGAGGTGATCCTGATCTAGAATATGTATACTTTATAGGGTGTCTCCTTCACTGCGTTGCACACTTTAGACCAAAATTATAATACCCTCTGCAAGGGTATAAACACGCGTAAAAATGTCAAACTAACTCAAGTGTTGCATTTTAAATTTGATCCAGCCCCAAAGTGCACAACAAAGTTAAAGGTTACAGTTTACGAAGTTTAATTAAAATGAATGGAAATGGTAAGAAATAATATAAAACATGTTGGGTTTATTGAACAAACGCATATTTTAAACTCTAATATGTGATACTGTCTTTACTGCGAACACTCTGAGGGATTTTGAGAAGGGATCGCTTATCTATTCTATGATTTTAATGAAAACTCTAGATGATCTACAAAGTAGCCTTTATATTATAAAAATGAAAAGTGGTCTGTTTGGTATAATTTCATGTATAGAATTTAATTTTAAATCTAAATTCACTTTGGCTTGTTTTGACAAAGCAACCTATTTTAAACCGTTTTTGCAAAATGTAATATTTTTAATATTTTTTGTTATTTATGTATATGGTGGCTAAGTTAAAATTTTGTGACCCATTAAAATACAATATTTCCACAGAATAGCAATTCTTTATATTTTATTCGCAGTGATTTTCCATTCCGATTTTCACCTAGCCTTTTGCCTTCAGTGCACGCCACATCGCACCATGTTCTTAATGCACATTCTGCTATTGTGGGCGTTAGCTCCAAACCGGATTGTGGAGCTCAGGACACAACAACGAATAATAGATATCCAAGGTAAGTGCAAAACCTAAAACCAAGCTAAATTAATTTAAAAATCATTATTTTGTTAATTTTTTTTTTATATTCTACATTAAGAATAATTTAGTGGGTGGGCAATTCACATCCGCCATCTTTAATTTACCAATGGCTTTCTTCAATGCACATATTCACATATACACTCATAAGGAACAAATAGGCAGACATTTGGACTATATATAAAGTCTCTCATTGGTCCTCTCACTGATATAGCGCCTGCGCATTTTACACCAACCCCTAATCTGAGGCAAATTCGAATTTCATTACCCCTGTTTTCGAAATTCTGTCTCAATTATTTCGAAAACAAGCCAAAACTTTTTGTATAATAAAAATAATTTATTTTTTTTCGAATAAAAACTAGTTATATTTAAGTTATTTATTATTTACATAAACTATAAGTTATTACATTAATGAGTCCACATCCACTTATATGTAACACCGCTTCTAGGCAAATCAAAATTATAGTTTTTATTCTATGTTAATAAAGTTATATATGTAAATAAACATATTTCATTAAAATATTTGAACGATTTTAATACAGCGGGTTTTAAAATTGTAATCGAATTTTTGCTATGTGGCGTTTCTTGGCCTTTAACAATAGTTTTAGAATTAGGAAAGATCCGAAAATAAAAACTTACATCAAGAATTCTGAAATTACCATTAAAAGAAATATGGAAATTTGGTTGAAACATTTCTGTCGCAAATTTATGACACAGTCGATTAATTTTTATACTTGCAGAGGGTTTTATAATTTTGGTCAAAAAAGTGCAACGCAGTGAATAAAAAGTATATTTATATATATTATTTATATTTAGTATATATAAAGTGTATATATTCTTGATCAGTATCACCTCTGAGTTGATATAAGCATGTCCGTCTGTCTGTTTCTACGCGAACTAGTCTCTCAGTTTTGAAGATATCGAATTGAAACTTTGCACACACCCTTCTTTCCTTTGCACGCAATATATAAGTCAGAATGGCAGGGATCGGCCGACCATATCCTATAGCAACCATATAACTGATTGATCGGAAATGCCATAACTTTGGTGTTTGTTAAGTTAGGGATTATCTATGGGTTTTATTTTTGGCCAAACAATCGGACCTACCAAAATTCATAAGGATGGGCCGACTATATTCTATAGCTGCCATATATCTGAACGATTGGAAATGCCATAACTTTGATGTTCGTAAAGTTAGGAAGTTGGGATTTTGTATGCGTATTAAGAGTGCAACATATGAATAATTCTAGAGAATATAATTTACAGAATCTAAGGAAAAAAGCCCTAAAAACAAGAAACACATTTCTAAACAAGAAAGAAAAGCTAACTTCGGGCGGAGCCGAAGTTGATATACGAGGTGTGTTCAAAAAGTAAGGTGACTTTGTATTTTCAAGAAAAACTATTAATTTATTTATCAATATTTATGTTGTCCCCTTCAAAGTAATCCCCCTCAGATACAATACACTTATGCCAACGGTTTTTCCAATCCTCAAAGCACTTCCCATAAGCACTTTTCGGTATAGCCTTGAGCTCTTGCAGCGATGCAGTCTTTATCTCTTCAATCGTTGCAAATCTCCGTCCTTTCATAGGTCTCTTCAGTTTTGGGAACAAGAAAAAGTTACATGGGGCCAAATCCGGTGAATATGGTGGCTGAGGCATTATTGTGGTGTTGTTTTTGGCCAAAAAATCTCTCACAAGCAAAGATGAGTGAGCAGGGGCATTATCGTGATGCAAAAGCCATGAATTGTTTTTCCACAATTCTGGACGTTTCTTTCGTATTGCTTCTCGCAAACGGCGCATAACTTCCAGATAATACTGTTTATTGACCGTACGACCATATGGTAAGAACTCCTGATGCACCACGCCATGGTAATCGAAGAAAACAGTGATCAAAACTTTGACATTTGATCGAACTTGGCGTGCTTTTTTCGGTCTTGGCTCGCCTGGGCTCTTCCATTGGGACGATTGGGCTTTGGTTTCGATATCATAACCATATACCCATGATTCGTCACCAGTTATGACCCTTTTGAGTAAATCTGGGTCGTCGTTGACGTCATTCAACAGCTCTTGAGCGATGCTCATGCGACGGTTCTTTTGGTCAAAATTCAGCAATTTCGGAACAAACTTCGCTGACACACGACTCATACCCAAAACGTTTGAAAAAATTTCATGGCACGAGCCAAGCGATATACCGACATCTTCTCAACTTCCTAACTTAAAAAACACCAAAGTGTTCACCTTTCCGATAGTTCAGTTATATGGCAGCTATAGGATATAGTCGGCCGATCCGGCTCGTTCCGACTTATATACTACCTGCAATAGAAAGACAACTTTTCGGAAAGTTTCAAGCCATAACTTTTAAAGCTGAGGGACTAGTTTGCATAGAAACGGACAGACGGGCGGATAGACGAACGGACAGACGGATATCAACTCAGGAGGTGATCCTGATCAAGAATAGGTTCGGAGATGTCTCCTTCACTGCGTTGCACCCTTTTGACCAAAATTATAATACCCTCTGCAAGGGTATAAAAAGAAATAATAATGTATGTTCCGACGGCAGTTGAAATTGAACTTGCGATGCTTATATATCTGGTCAGAAGTTCTAACCCCTAGGCTACTTAGACAGCCTTACAAAAATGTTATAGTCAGGGTGTGATATTTTAGAAAATGTTTTCTATGTTATAGAATTTCTACATTTGAGAAACAACTTGATTTAAACAAAGTTTTCTTGTTTTCAGAAAAAAATTCCTTGATGCTTTCGCAAACTAGTCTCTCAGTTTTAAAGATATCGAATTGAAACTTTGCACACACCCTTATTTCCTTTGCACGCAGTATTTAAGTCGGAACGACCGGGATCGGCTGACTTTATCGTATAGCCGCCATATAATTGATTGATCGGAAATGCCATAACGTTGGTGCTTGTTAAGTTAGGAAGTTGGGATTTTATATGGGTTTTATTTTTGGTCAATCAGTCCGACCTACCAAATTTCATAAGGATCGGCCGACTATACGAGGGCTGCTATATATATTTCTGGCCTAGGCCATACTAAGTATTTCCTGGCGCCATCTGACGTTTTCATTGGGAAGTTTGACATGTTTTAGCAGAAACGTGCTCAGAACGTTTTGACATACGGCCATAACTTGTGTTGTTTGCAGTGTCTTGAAAAAATCAATTTGGCAGAAAATGGAATTAAGTCGTGAACATTTTCGCGAAATCATTTTATCACGGCTTTCGACTTGAATTACCACGCCAAGAGTGCATCGATGAACTTAAATCTTTGTATGGCGATGGAGCACCATCTTATAGCACTGTGAAAAACTGGTATACTGATTTCAATCGTGGTCGACGATCGCTCGAAGACGAAGGTCGTCCAAAAACAGTCGTTGTTCCAGAGAACATTGACGCTGTGCAAAAACTGAGGCATCCTTGGGCATTTCTTCCACCAGCATACATTCGATATTGCATGAACACTTGGTCGTAAAAAAAAATTTGTTCTCGTTGGATCCCGCACAATTTGACAATCGCCCAAAAAAAGACTCGTGTGGATTGGTGCAAAAAAAATTTGAAAAAATACAATCGCGGTGTTTCAAAAGACGTTTATAAGATCGTCACAGGTGACGAATCATGGATCTATGCTTATGAGCCCGAAACAAAACAGCAATCGACCATGTGGGTCTTCGAAGACGAGCCAAATCCAACAAAAGTTGTTCGTGAAGAAGCACTTCGAAGCAAATGGTGGCCTGTTTCTTCGGTAAAACAGGTCATGTGGCGACTGTTCCGCTTGAGCAACGTAGGACGGTCAATTCTGACTGGTACACCACAATTTGTTTGCCTGAAATCTTCGGAGAAATTCGAAAATCGAACAAGAGAAGACGGATCATTCTGCACCATGACAATGCGAGCTCTCACACATCAGCTCAAACCAGCGCCTTTTTGACCGGCCAAAATGTCGAATTGATGGGTTATTCGCCATACATCCCTGACTTGGCACCCAATGACTTCTTTTTATTCCCGCACATCAAGAGAAAAATGCGAGGTCAAAGATTTTCGAAGCCAGAAGATGCTGTTGAAGCGTTCAAAAACCATGTTTTGGAGGTGTCTCAATCGGAGTGGACAAAGTGCTTCGACAAGCGCATGCAAAAGTGTATAAGTCTTGCTGGAGAATACTTTGAAAAACAGTAAAACCATTTTTAATCATAAATATTCGCATTTCATTATTAGGCCAGAAATATATTTAGCAACCCTCGTATTTTATAGCTGCCATATAACTGAACGATTAGAAAAGCCATAACTTTGGTTTGTTTAAAGTTAGGAACTTGGGATTTTTTATGAGTATTATGAATGCATCACATGAATAATTTTGGTGAATATAATTTACAGAATTCTGCAAGGGTATATCAACCTCGGCACCGCCCGAAGTTAGCTTTCCTTTCTTGTTATATAAGAGCTTGCCGATTTGTTGACACTTTTGTCATACTATGATTTTTATACCCTTACAGAGGGTATTATAATTTTGGTCAACGCAGTGAAGGAGACATCTCCGACCCTATAAAGTATATATTATTGATCAGGATCGCCTCCTGAGTTGATATAAGCATGTCCGTCTGTCTGTTTCTACGCAAACTAGTCTCTGAGTTTTAAAGATATCGAATTGAAACTTTGCACACAGCCTTCTTTCCTTTACACGCAGTATATAAGTCGAAACGGCCGGAATTGCTGTCCTAAAGCTGTCATATAACTGAACGATCGGATATGGCATAGATGTTTTAAAGTTGAACTTTGGTGTTTGTTAAGTTAGGAAGTTGGGATTATCTATGGGTTTTATTTTTGGCAAATCAATCCGACCTACCAAATTTCATAAGGATCGGCCGACTATATTCTATAGCTGCATTATAACTGAACGATTGAATATGCCATAACTTTGGTGGTTTTAAAGTTAGGAAGTTGGGATTTTTTATAAGTATTAAGAATGCATCATATGAATAATTTTGGAGAATACATTTTTCAGAATATTCTGCAAAGATATATCAACTTCGGCTCCGCACGAAGTTAGTTTTACTTTTTTGTTTCTATTTTTATATGTCTGAAAGGGTATTAAAAGTTCGGCTGGCCGAAGTTAGCTGATTGATTATAGAAACACTTTGTTCTTACAACAGACTCCTCAAAAGCTTAAATATTTTTGCTAGGGCACGACGAAAGTTCACCCAAAGTGATTTTCTGGAGTCTGACCACGCTATGCTATTCTCTGGTATTTTTTCCGATGAAAAGTGTTCGACAGCTGTTTGCCTCTCGCTCTCTCCCATAGCTGCTATTCTCTGGTATTTTTTCCGATGAAAAGTTTTCGACAGCTGTTTGCCTCTCGCTCTCTTCCATAGCTGACGAACAGATTTCGTCGCTCTAAGTAGTAGCACTAACCATACAACATATAGACTGGTCATTTCATACAAGCAATATGGAAAAAATCTTTGCGGGAGGCCCCAGAGCTGTTAGCGGCAGGCCCCGGACACTTCGTGTGCCTTCGAGTTTTTTTCGCTCTCATTCTTATTCTCATTTTGATGCTTCGGTCGTTCAGTCGCAGAGACATAGAGTAAGAAACTGTATAGAGGTTTCATTTGCTCTGCCCGCGCTCTCAAGTGACTTTGCCAGTGATGCCACGTAGGGGAATCGAGCTTGAATCCATGCCCATGGTGAATTCTTATTGCTGCACTGCTCGCTCTTATTCCTAAGGATAGGTGCGAAAACTCCCCATACTGTTGCTTGTGCTTCGCACATGTTAGAAGTGGTGAGAAACCGAAGTTAGAAGGAGTTAGCTTCGAACATGGCTCTCAGCAGAGCTTTGGCAGAGGCCCGGGCAGAGCAAATGAAACCTCTTTTATAGTTTCTTACTCTATGGCAGAGACGCGCATTTTGAAGAAGGTTCTTCTGCGCTTAAATTGGGCTATGTATGTATGCGTGTTCATGCATTCTCATACAGGGGTGCATGTGTGCGATCATTTCATTTCCATGCAGCAAGGCATGTTTTGTCTTTTGCTGCTTTTCAGACTTGGTACCCTAACAATATGGGCGTATTCACTATTTGGTTAATGACATGTTTTATATTATTTCTTACCATTTTCATTCATTTTAATTAAACTTCGAAAACTGTAACCTGTAACTTTGTTGTGCACTTTGGGGCTGGATCAAATTTAAAATGCAACACTTGAGTTAGTTTCACATTTTTACGCGTGTTTATACCCTTGCAGAGGGTATTATAATTTTGGTCTAAAGTGTGCAACGCAGTGAAGGAGACACCCTATAAAGTATACATATTCTAGATCAGGATCACCTCTGAGTTGATATAAGCATGTCCGTCTGTCTGTTTCTACGCGAACTAGTCTCAGTTTTGAAGATATCGAATTGAAACTTTGCACACAAACTTCTTTCCTTTGCTTGCAGTATGTAAGTCGGAACGGCCGGGATCGGTTGTCTATATCCTAAAGCTAACATATAACTGAACGATCGGATATGGAATAGGTTTGGAGTTTTTAAAGTTGGAAGTTGGGATTTTCTATGGGTTTTACTTTTGTCCAATCAATCCGACCTACCAAATTTCATAAGGATCGGCCGACTATATCCTATAGCTGTCATATAACTAAACGATCAGAAATGTCAAAACTTTAGTGTTTTTGAAGTGAGGAAGTTAGAATTTTCTATGATTATTAAGAATGCATTATAATTTTGGAGAATATAATTTACAGAATATTCTGCAAGGATATATCAACTTCGGCTCCGCCCGAAGTTAGCTTTCCTTTCTTGTTTTTATATCAGTTTTTCGTATTTAATCCAGACATTAAATACTTACCACAAAAAAATTTTTAAATATAAAACAAAAATTCCACAAGTCGAAGTGTATATACTCTCTATATATTCGGTTTATATTCGACATTTGATCGTTCTTATGGTAGTCATAAGATTTTGATAGAAAACAGCTGTGTATCTTGTTCTAGAATTGAAAAAACCTGGTGATGCAAGTCAAGAATATAAGTATATAATTTATAAGGGCGAAAATGTGTTACTACGTGCAAAATTTTTGTCTGAAATTTAATACTAACAAGTAAGGATAAAAACTTCGGCAAGCCGAAGTTTATATACCCTTGCAGTCATTACAACACATTTCGATTTCTATGCTTATATTACTACAAACAATGAAGTTATGTCGATTTTGCGCTGCATTTTGCCATCGTTTCTATGGCAGCTATATGGTATTGTTGTCCGATTTTGATAAAACTAAAAGCGTAATTATGATATAGTGTATAACTACTATATTTCAAAGGAATATATTGATAAATAGAAAAACAGTAAAATACATTTTTTCGTCTGTCTTTCCGGACAAGTCCCTCAGTTTTAAACCTATCTACTTACATATTTTTCCAAAATTTGTCTTTCTGTTGCAGATAGCATAGCTCCCATAGGAACAATCGGAAAAACAAATTAAACAAGAAATTAAGGAAAGTTCGGCAAGCCGAACTATATATTTCTCCTGGAGATGCTGATCAAGAATTTACTACTTTTTAGGGTCGGAAATGACTCCTTTACTGTGTTTCAAACTTTTGAAACATAGTGCCGTCTGCACTATATCCTCCTATAGCCGCTATATAACTGATGATTAAACATTTGTGTTTATAAAGATAGGAAGTTGGGGTTTTTAATGGGTTTTAAATTTGCCCAATCAATCCGACCTACCAAATTTCGTAAGGATCGGCCATTTATATCCTACAGCTGCCATATAACTGAACGATTGGAAATGCCATAACTTACAGAATATTCTTCCGCCCGAAGTTAGCTTTCCTTTCTTTTTATACCCTTGCAGAGGGTATTATAATTTTGGTCAAAAGTGTGCAACGCAGTGAAGGAGACATCTCCGACCCTATAAAGTATATATATTCTTGATCAGGATAACCTCCTGAGTTGATATAAGCATGTCCGTCTGTCTGTTTCTACGCAAACTAGTCTCTCAGTTTTAAAAATATCGAATTGAAACTTTGCACACACCCTTCTTTCCTTTGCACGCAGTATATAAGTCGGAACGGCCGGGATCGGCCGACTATATCCTATAGCTGCCATATAACTGAACGATTGAAAATGCCATAACTTTGGTGTTGTTAAAGTTAGGAGGTTGGGATTTTTATGAGTATTTAGAATGCATTATATGAATAATTTTGGAGAATATTATTTGCAGAATATTCTGCAAGGGTATATCAACTTCGGCTCCGCCCGAAGTTAGCTTTCCTTTCTTGTTTTTAATTATTTATTTTTGTTCTTTGGGATTTGGTATTATTTAAATATTATTGAATTGCGGGTTTAATTTAATTAAAATCGGACAACAATCTCATATAGTACTGCGCATAGGCATAGAAATCGAAATGTGGTCGATTGGTAATAACTGCAAGGGTGATAAATTTCGGCGTTCGAATTTTGCTTTTTAGGGGTAGAACCATTTTATGGTCAGTTTTAGAAAAACTTTTTTGATATAAGAAAAATTACTTTTGTTATGAATGTGCCCTCAAATTTAAAAAATTTTTCACAAATTAAATGTTCATTAATTTAAAAATTTTTTTTTTTTTCAATTTAAGAAAACAAAGAATTTCGTTCTTTAAGAGGTATTTAAAACTTTGAACCCCCTTAAATTTTTTTATATTTTATTTTTATCGGAAATCAGAATTAATCATTATTTAACCATTTTTCTAGATCTATATTTAGAGGTAATATCTAGTAAAGTAAAAAG
Organism: Drosophila fuyamai; assembly: GCA_018153365.1. Lineage (NCBI taxonomy): Eukaryota > Metazoa > Arthropoda > Insecta > Diptera > Drosophilidae > Drosophila > Drosophila fuyamai. The sequence continues at coordinate 2,321,371 of JAECXW010000415.1, read as the reverse complement.
GAATATATTTAATCAAGAATAAAGCTCAAAAAAGTATTTATAATTCTTCACCGTCTGAACAAAATGATACAAATCCGAATCAATGTTGCACATCGAACTTAGCTTTCATTTTTGAAAGCACCTATACGCTCGAATCAAAGATTAATTTCAGAGCTTGTGTAGTTATTTTATCGCTTTTTTGCGGGCTTTTTTATTTTTACTACCGAAGGAGCCATTTCAGGTAATAAATGTAAATGTTACGTATAAAATTCGTGTAGTACAGAAACTACTTCTAATTTACATGTCAAAATACTTCAATTTATACACCAATGTATAAAAACACAAAACAACATATTGGAGAAGCGGAAGTAGAAAACTAGATCTTAATATTAACTTCACAATATATATTTTAAATATTATGTTTAATTGACATAATTAAGGTTAAAAAAGTTTAAAATGTATGTTATATTAAAAGTGTTTATCGAAATGGGAAAGAAAACCAAATTATGAGAGTTGTTCTCTGCGCAATGTCTCTCACGCATTTATTTTCTTTCGTGCCGTTGGATTGTCTTCGGGTCACTTGTTCGGATAGACTTCGTTCACTTTCATCGTTAAGTTTTATTTTTAATGGGCGAAAGAGAGTAATTCGCAAATTGTTGTGGCAGTACATACAATTTTGCGAAAATCTATATATGTGAACAATTTTTCTTAAAAATAATTCAGAAATATTTCGGAACAATAAAACAGTTAATTGTCAATTCATAAAATATACTGTAATCGATTTTTCCCTTGCAAAATAATAAAAATAGTACTACAAAAGAAATGTTTAATGCAAAAAAATCTCTGTGAACAATTATAAAGAAAATAAATAATAATAAGTAATTCAATAACATGTCTGAAAAATATGTGCCAATTATCTATTTAAACAGTGTTTTTAACGTTATATTTATTTAAAATTTAATTAAAAATATAATTGACTTCAGACAAGTTTCATACTAAAATTAAACAAAAAAAAATTTTTGGAAGTAGTGCAAAATACTTTAAGTATTTACCTAAGATGAACGCTCAAACGAATTTCTTAAGAGTTACGTAGCAAATAAACTATCTAAACAAAAAATATATTATTAAGGAAAAATAAATTCAATACACATAAACTGCAAAACCTCCACGACCTGTATTGCTAGAAGCCGGCAACAGGGTAACTTTTAGTAACACTTCGAAATCTAATTAATAATATTAACCTGTATTATGTTTTTTTATAAAAAGTAATTTGCGTTACATTCAGCTAAAACATAAAACTCATTAGAAAAACAACCTCACTGATTTCCAGAAAATAGTTTCCGTTACTTCAATGATGTATAATTAATAACATTGCAAACAAATATTGTACGAAATAAACACTTAATGAAAAGCAAAACATACAATATAATGTAATAAAAATCAAATTAAAAATACCTATAATGCCAAACTGTGAGAGATCCAATGGTGAAAGGACTTCGGATTCAAAGGAATTAATAAAAAAAAAAAATTGCCGGGATGGAGAAATACTAATAAAGCCATTTAAAAAATCTTCAGACCAGGGCTCCTTGGACAAATATACGCCATTAATTGATAATAGTACACAACAAAATAATCGTAATGATTTGGAAAGATTCTTTGTTGTTCCATCAAGTAGTTCGACCGGAATGTCAGCTTCATTATCCGAACTGCTTTTACGCCAACCAAAAGCGACTTCCCAGCATTGGCAAACAGCACAAGAGACAGATAAATGTCAAGAAGAGGTTTTTCGCAACCGAAATAAACTGATTTCTTGTATATACACCAATAGTATGCTAAATCAACAAAATTGCTCACAGCAGCAACTTTTAGCAACACAACTTTTTTATGCGCGACTTTTGCAACCACAGTTATCAGATCAGGATTCCGAGAAATCCGTCGAAGGGGATACAAATATGGTTAATTTTTCCGGCTTAAAAAAGCCCACGGTTCGTCAAGATCAACTCCCACCAAACCCATCTTCGCAAGATGATAATAACAATATTGAATTACTTAATGACGTCGACGATTGCTTAAGATGTGGCGATCAACCTTTGATTGAATTTTCTAATAAAAATCAAAGCACAAGGAAAAGAAACATACAAGAATTGGAAAATGGTAATCCTATTTTTAACTATGTACCAAACTTTAAACTCAGTAGCGACGCCAAATCCACAGATGGGTACGATCTACAACACACTTGTGAATTTATACTGGAACATAAAAAAGTACTTATCGATGTTAAAAATAGACTAGAACAACTTTCCTTATTATCAGCTAAATTTAGAAAAAGTCTGGGTGTGCGTCACGTCGATATCAATAATGTTCCTGGATCAGAACTTGAGGCGACTGTGGGACGACAATTAGATGAAAATTGCAAGTCAATTGAAAGCGTATTGGAAAAAGTTAAACGACTTTATAATCAATGGAGCAGCGCAGAGCTCTACTACCTTCGAAGCCTACAACGCTTAGGACTCACATCAGAAGAAGGGTCTGTATTTAGTCCTACTCCAACTCATACCATTATGGCTCTGGCTGCAATAGCATTATCTGATGAAAATGAGTTCTTAACTAAGAAATCTACTAGTATTCAAATTGACTCTAAGCACTTGGATACTAAAAGCGAGCCTGATTTGCTCCCTACTTTAGCAAAACCTAAGACACTGAACGAAATAGAAGATATTATTTTACATTTAGCTTCAACTGTCAATATGCATAAATCTAATCTAGATAGCTCAACACCTGATGTCTACAGTGACAGTGAAGAATCCAATTCATCACCCTCTTGCTTATGGCATACGAAAGAACGAAGCTTTCAACGTAAAAAGGAGGTAGAGCATTGTACCACTGCAGCTGAAATTATTTTAGAATATGCTTCATTGTCTTCATCAACTAATGCAAACACAATACGCATGCCTGATACTTCCCCATCTGCATCAAACATCACTGATAATATTGAAAATTGTATTGCCATAACACAATCTCCCATTATGGTAAATAATAACCGTGAATGTTCAGCTATGTCAATCATTACCGACCCTGCATTTTTTTCTGAGTTTTCTACTGCTCCTTCTACAACTTCGACAAGTAGTAATAGTGGCTGCTCGAGTGGAGTAGTTTCTGGAGTTTTTGGATTAAGTCAAAATCGAAGAAAACCAAAGTTCGCACGGCGCATTGAAACTCTGACTTCAGATTCTTGTAAAGCTAATATTTTAAAAGGAAATGGCGATCAGGCATTGTCTTACCAGATAAAAATATCGCCATCAATTACAGCATTAACTAAAACAGCGGAAAATTTGTCACCTGCCTTTCCTAAAATCACGTCTTCAAATGAAGTTGCTGTAACAACAGTGCAAGAGCGTTCCATAGCCAATATGTTAAAAGCACGGCGAAGCGCGTTAGCGGCAGATACTGGACCAACCGAGTATGAAAGTTTACCCCTGCTAGATGCTCCATATGACTTAAGTATTGGAACCAAGATAAAAGACATGTAATTTTATATTACCTTTCTCCTAATTAATTTAAGAATTTAACTTATTTAAGTCATTGTCAACTTTAACATCTAAAAAATTTGAAATTTGTGTATTTATTATTTACAAAATTGTTTTAACGTATGTGCATTGCGCCCTTATAAACAGTTTTATAATTTGTGTCTGTGTGGCTCTGTGCAAACTATTTTAATTTTTATTAAGCCATGGTCAGACCGGCTCGGTTGTTGATTAAATTAAAATTAATATATAGCTCTGTTGCACCTCGTGAACCGAAAACCTGCAATTAAATGTAGTTTTCTGTTGCTTACAATTAAAAAAAAAATAATTGATTAATCCACTAAGAATTTTATTGAATTTTGGAAGTCAACTCCTAGACCGATTAAAATACAAATAACTTAAAAACATATTATTATTATTATTGGCTTAGTTTCTATTTTAATTTTAATTAAGCAAGGTTAATAATTGAAGGTTATTTGTTTTACTAAAATATAAATATTGTAATTCTCATTATGCACGCAGACGGACTGAGATAATGCCCTTGAAGGCAAAAGGTTTAAATAGTCCTTATTGAATTTGTTTTTTAAAAAGTGAGTGGTGGTGGTGTAGTGGGAAATTATGCTTAGATAACCCTAATTTTACATAATCAAATGTCAATTAGTCTACAGAAAATAATATTCAATTCAACAATATATTTTTATACCCTTGCAGAGGGTATTATAATTTTGGTCAAAAGTGTACAACGCAGTGAAGGAGATATCTCCGACCCTATAAAGTATATACGACCCTAGTCAAAATTATTTTCACAACAAACAATTATTTGCACATCCCAGCTTCTTTTAGTTTATTTCAGCTTAATATCTAATTATAACACAAGATTTTCTTAATTTCATCAAAAAAAATATTAATATTTAGTTACACCACCTTTGGCATCAATGACAGCTTGTAGTCTGTTAGGTATCGACCTTACCAAAGTTTGGGCAAATTCAACGGTCAATTTGGACCAAATTTCGTCAATTTCAGCGATGACTCCGTCGCGTTTTTTATTTTTATCAATGTTTTTTTGATTTTTTACAAAAGCCCAAACTTTTTCGATGATATTTAGGTCTGGGCTTTGTGGGGGCCAAGGAAGAACCGCCTGATTAAGGTCGTTCAAAAATTTGGTAGGTATCCTACCCTTGTGGCATGGAGCCTTTGGTCCAACACAGGTTTTCGGCCTGATCTTTTCTTATTTTTTAAAGTGACAGCTGTATCGATCTTTTTTACTAAGTAGTTGACATTTCTGCGCGAAATTTTATACAATTTAGCGATTTCAGCTGCTGAAATACCGGCTTTAAACTTAGCAACAATTTCAGACCGGAGCTCAATGGTTAATTCCCATGTTTTAGGAATTTTGTTTAGGTAAATGTAAAAGATAAATGATTATTTTAATTCAATTTTCACTGAATTGAATTTATTAGAGCAAACGAACCGCCACTTGTCGCTGCAAACCAAATACTAATGACGAAATTGCATTGTGAAAATAACTTGTGCATATACTTCTGACAACTGATAACCTTTTTTTCTTTTGCTTTTAGCAAAAGAACAACAACAAGAATAACAACTAAAAGAAGTTGGGATGTGTAAATAATTGTGTGTTGTGAAAATAATTTTGACTAGGGTTGTATATTCTTGATCAGGATTACCTCCTGAGTTGATATAAGCATGTCCGTCTGTCCGTCTGTCTGTTTCTACGCGAACTAGTCTCTCAGTTTTAAAGATATCGAATTGAAACTTTGCACGCACCCTTCTTTCTTTGCACGCAGTATATAAGTCGGAACGCCCGAGATCGGCCGACTATATCCTATAGCTGCCATAACTTTGGTGTTTTTAAAGTTAGGAAGTTTCTATGGGTTTTATTTTTGGCCAATCAATCCGACCTACCAAATTTCATAAGGATCGGCGGACTATATCCTATAGCTCCCATATAACTAAACGATTGAAAATTCTATAACATTGGTGTTTTAAAAGTTAGGAAGTTGGGATATTGTATGAGTATTAAGAATGCATCATATGAATAATTTTTGAGAGTATAATTTACAGAATATTCTGCAAAGGTTTATCTACTTCGGCTTATCGGCTTCTTGTTATGCTTAAATATGTTTAATAACCAAAAAAAAAAAAATTCCAATTTTCATATAAATTTATTGATCGTTTCTATGGAAGCTATATAATAAAACGTCTGATTTGTATCACTGTGGATGGCAATACACGCAGTTACAACTCGCACTTTTAGAGTGTGAGTAGGAAACTAAATTAGAAACCTGCTTTAATGGTTCGGAATGAGCAATATACCAATCGAAAGGTAAACGTTCATTAGATTGTGAGTACGATGCAGTATGTTGAACATTCTATATTAGGCTTGATCCGCTGGATTTTAAACGGCTTTAGTTTTAAACGGTTAATGGTAAATAACGTTCTACATGTCCTTAAAAAGGTATTAAAAGGTAAGGGATGTTAAGAATTTGACTAAATAAATACACTTTCAAAATTTTTCTTTTCGTCACGCTGCAGTGAAAAATACATTTGTACACAAAAATCCTTCCAAAAATGTTTAAGTGTTTATTTATTTAGTGGAATTATATTTTATTCACAAATTGAGATATCCAAAAGCTTTATATGTTAAAAGAGCAATGATCAAAACTGTTTTCACATCGTTAATATGGGTTTTTATACTATTGCAGAAGGTATTCCATTGTTGGCCATATTTCCTGCCCTATATTTATATCAACCTCGGTTACAGCAGATCTAGCGAGTCTTCGCAGCCTCTATTGTCCAGTATTCTTATTGTCAAATTATTGACACCAAAAGTGTCTTTCACACGCCTCACTCAATTCAACAAGAAGATGACAAAATCTAGCAACGCAAACAAAGCCAACACGTCCTCAGCTCTTAAACTGAGTTCCCAACCCACCAGGTCTATCAAGATGACCAGCGCAACCCGTGGTCACACCTTAGAATCGCAATTCAAATGTAGCACTGCCAAATTTATTAGTTTTCTTGAATAGCTTCAGAAAAATAAAACCCAGACTATGTTTTTACATACCCTTTATAATATTCTACAACATACGTTTAGTTATAATTAGCTCTTACAAGGCATTTCTTTCATTTACATTTAAAATCGGGAGATCGTGTTAAGAGGGTCTTCTAGTCTAGAGGCTCTAGTTTCGACCTTTTTTAACAATTAATAAAAAAAAAGCCATAGATATTTTTACTATCCGTTTTTTTTATCATTTGTTTATTAAACTTAAAGGAAAAAGCCGATTTTTTCCTATTGTTATAGAAAGAAGGAGAGAAAGTTATTCATACTAAAGTAGCCCGGGCTTTCAGCCACCTATTGTTCCAGTCGTAAGCTGAAGCTGTCTAGTTGCCATGTCACTAAAACGGCTATAACTTTGGGAGATATTTTTGAATATCAAAACTATTGAATTATGAAAAAAAAAAAAATATTTCGATTTTCTCAAATTTCTACACTAGAAGACCCGAATTAAAGACCCGAAGTACGAATTAAAGTTTTGAACTGGACTTAATTTTCATTTCCTTCAACATTATTAGCTTTATAAAATCATATTCCAAGTTACACAACTTGACTCTCTTTAATCAACTAATTAACACGCGTTTTTCGCCAAACACATCCCGTCAAGCACATTGAATTATTTCATTTTTATTTTCTATTATTTTTTATTATTTTCTTCTGGAATTTGGACAATTTGTAGCTTTCGCAAACTTTCTTTCTTTCAAAACCTCAGCCACCAAGCAAGGCTCTCTAGACTCTGGATCCCATTTCTTTAGCTGTCTCTACTTGATTTTAAGCAAGACTTTGTCATTCGCACTGAACATAAAACCTTAGCCTTATCTTAGCGGCTTGCTCTTTAAATTTCATCTTTTCAATTTCGGTTAGAGTATTCCTAATAGGAATCAACTCCAGTGGACGAGAAACTTTACCAATAACAAGAAAGGAAGCAAACTTCGGCAAGCCGAAGTTTATATACCCTTGCAGTTATTACAAATCGACTACTTTTCGATTTCTATGCCTATATTACTAAAAACAATGAAGCTAGGTCGATTTTGCGCTGCCATCGTTTCTATGGCAGCTATATGATATAGTTGTCCGATTTTAATTTCATTAAAACTATAATTCCATAATATTTAAATATTGCCAATTTCAAAGAAAAATTAAAAAAAAAATTAAAAACAACAAAGTTATAATTTTTTTGAATTGTTTTTTTCCGATCGTTCCTATGGGAGCTATATGATATAGTCGCCTGATCCGGCTTGTTCAGACTTATATACTACATGCAATAGAAAGACAACTTTTGGGAAAGTTTCAAGCAAACTAAGGGACTAGTTTGCGTAGAAACGGACGGACGGACAGACGAACAGAAGGACGGACAATCGGACGGACAATCGGACGGACAATCGGACAGACGGACGGACAGACGGACATGGCTAGATCGACTTGCCTCGTGATGCTGATCAAGAATATATATACTTCATAGTGTCGGAAATGTCTCGTTCACTGCGTTGCAAACTTTTGACAGAAATTCCCGCTCAAGTTTTTATACCCTTGCAGAGGGTATTAAAATTTTTTTGGTCATAAAGTGTATATATTCTTGATCAGGATCAATAGGGGAGTCGATATAGCCATGTCCGTCTGTCCGTCCGTCCGTTTGTCCGTCTGATAACCGCCTTGATCGGACGTCTATATTCTATAGCTCCCTTCGGATGATATACCTGTAAAAGCTATTAGCATGAATCTTTCCAAATCGTATTTTTTATGCACACCATGATCAAGGTAAAAGCGCGTGCCGATCAGACGTCTATATACTATCTATAATACACTTTTAGCTCCCATAGGAACAATAGGGTGAAATCGGTCAATATTTAATGTTTTTCAGAATATTTCGCACAGTAAGCTATTTTCCAAGTCTTATTTAATTATTTATATCTTGATTAGGGTAAAAGCACTTGCCGAGTAAGTAACGAGTTATGCTGTTCACCGCTAAACCTTTTTTCTTGGGGGCGCCTACGGAGCTTCGCTGCGAACGGCTCATTTATTTTTGTTTTTCGATGAAACTTTATGAAAACATAGCATAAATATTGTAATTTTATATCCTTATCAAATAATTGATCTGACATTAACCATATCGTGTGAAAAATTCATGAAATGGGCTTTTTTTGGCCGAATTAATCATACTTTCCCCTTAAGCCTTCTTTGTACTTAAATTCCAAATTATATGATTGCAGAAACTCCCACGAACGGGAAATTCCGAATAAACTTTTGAAAAACAAAAACTGATTTCGGAGATTACAACGCCACCAGTGATTAAATTTTTGTTTACTTTAACAATTTAATTTTAACAAGTTACCAAACTGTAGTTCTCAAGAAAACACATTTTGAAATGTAAAATTTTAGAATCCTGCCTTTAGTAAAAAGAAAGTTACAACCGCTCGTACGCTTATTCCTTCTTTTTTAAAGAATACGAATTAGCAAGGCAGCCAAGTTCCTTTATTAAAGCCCTCTCTCTTTCTACGACTTCTAAACTATTTATTTAATTTTTTTCGCATTTTTAATTATATTTATATTTCAAACATTACGTAATGGTAAAAACAATAAAATTAATTAGAATACAGGAAAAATGTATACATATTAGTAATAATCTTGTTTTGCTTTTCAGGAACTTGGACACAAAAAACTCATCAAGTACACAATCGAACGATTCTAAGGAGAGTTTAAATGATAAAAAAAAACCCCATATTAAAAAACCACTTAATGCATTCATGCTCTATATGAAGGAAATGCGTGCTAAAGTTGTTGCTGAATGTACACTGAAAGAATCGGCAGCTATTAATCAAATATTAGGGAGACGGGTAAGACAATTATAACATTTATACGTGAATACGCGTAATATGATTTATCCAATTTCAATTGCGATAAAAAAGTTTTGGGATCTTTATAAATATCGTTTTTGGATAGCACGCTAAAGTTAGAGCGAATTTCGTTAAATTAACACACGGAATATAAAAAATAAAAATAATTACGATTACAAATACTGCTTCTAATGGATTAACTTATTAATAATACTTTTGTAGTGGCACGAACTTTCCCGCGAAGAGCAAAGCAAATATTACGAAAAAGCTCGACAAGAGCGTCAATTGCATATGGAATTGTATCCAGGGTGGAGCGCAAGAGATAACTATGGTTACGTGTCAAAAAAGAAAAAGCGAAAAAAAGACAGATCGACAACGGATTCGGGAGGTACTGCACAAAATTCTCAAAATGTTACACTCTTTTCTTTTTATTGCATTTCACTTTTATATTATTTCATTTAATCACTTACACACAAACAACTTAAAGCACACATCTAACATTAACAACTAACCTACTAAATTTAGATATAAAAGTACATTAAAAAAATAAACCTTTATGTAATTTGTGTAAATACTTGATTATATTTAAATATACTGTAAAGTTCGGTAACTAAAAAGAGTAATCACAAAAAAATCTATACTTTGATGATTTATAACTTGCTTTTGTAGCTTTGAAGATAACTTAGACGAGTTTAACCATAGTTAGTCAATGTAAAAATAGATAGTAATCTTTACATGTTTATAAATCGGGATCGATATACTAACCTATTTGATTTGAATTAAAATATTAGTTAAGATTTGGTACTAAAAAAAAACGTACAAAATAACAAGAACATGATGTTTTACATCGTTGATTCAATAATGTTATTGTAGTTGATCTAACATTACTTTTTTATGGGTGAAAATGTGCCAGTAAAAGATTGGGTTTATATGTACGCTTACCTCTTGATATTTATGTATTCTATTTTTATAAAATCAGCCAGCATCGTGGCGGACCTATAAATTAAGAACAAAAACTTTTCAATAAAGATTAGTTTAATATGAAAAACATGTACGAACACAAAACACAAACACAATTAACATATTATATATATTACAGCCAATTTGCTCGTCATATTTCCCAAAAGAAAAAAAGATAATACAAAATGTTGTCAGTAATTTGCTTATTTAAATGTAAATGATTTTGTTAACAAATAGTCCTGTGCTATAAACAAGTGTTGTAATTGAAAAATTAAAATTTCAAAAAACGAATATTAAAAGATAGTGCGCTTAAAAATAAATAAATATAAAAAATGAATCAATTTTTCTAAACAACCCTGCCAAAAATGCACAAATTTTGTTATGAAATAAATTAAAAATACTTCAGATAAAACTAGCATTTAAAGTAATATAATATTATAATAATTTGAATTATTTTTTAATAAGGGGCTTGTCACTAGCGATTGGCTGTAAAATATTGCTATTAATGAAAAAATATTGGCAAAAAAAATTAAACTAAAAATCATAAAGACAATTTAATTGAAACAATATTTTCTTATAAGTTTTAATTTCAACTGATTCTTTCTTTAAGAATTTGTCAAACGATGGTAAATTATCTTCCGAATCTAAATTGGGCATCTGGAATAGAATTGGCGAAAGCATACGCCCGAAACCGTATTGAAGATCGATCAGTCCAAGCTTTTTAAAACCTCACATTAGGAAACGATCGTTGAATTACATATAAATTAATATAATGTTGTCTTCGCATTCTAAAAGTACTTCCCAAAACTATTTAAAGTTCAATTGCGTTATTTTTACTTGGGCCTCTTTATAATTAGTGAATGAAAGTACACATAAAAACTAATTAAAGTTAATTTGGGTTATTTTGACTTTGGGCCTCTTTAGACGAACTCTGATTAAATTAATAAATGAAATTAATGAAACAAAAACGTGTTAAAAAATGCATAAAAAACAGTGTTTAAAATTAATTTTTTCAGAACTCCTTAATAAACAAGGTGTCCAAGCCAGGGTAGTTTCGAGAAAGATTCGCAACATAAGGAAGAGTGCCATTTGCCTAAATTTCTTAATAAAATACTAAGTAATGATTTGAAAAACTTTAGGTGTGTCGACCGACAGTAACTCCATACATATCAAAATATTGGCGTCATCATTATATATATATATAAAGTGATATATATTTATATCAATACAATCTAAATTAGACTGACGGACATGGCAAGATCGACTCTGTTGGTCATCCTGATCAAGATTAAGTTTAACTAGTGTAGCTAGTTGCTTTTCTTAAACTAACTTTATTCAACGATCTATTTTTAATTATTTTTTCAATACAATTTAATTTCTTGGTTTTTTTTTAGCTAAACAAAATAATTAATTTCGTCAGTACCCCTTGATTTATGAATCAAAAAGTGCCAAGTATTTTAAAACAAGCTTGGATTATTATTATTATTTTAAAAAATCAACATCAGGCTAGTTTTACACTTTATCAAATCTACCTTTGCTTGCACATTCATTCATTTGATTCATTTGTCAACTTAAAGATATCAAATAAAATTAAGAAAGAGCCCATTACACCGTGCCGTTCAACATTAATAGGTAAAACGGCAATGTAGAGCATTTCATGCGCTCCTTGAAATGAAAGCATAAGAAACAAGAAGGAGACAATTTTTCGACAATCTTCCTTTCCTTTTCAATCAATTGCTTTGCAATCGCTAAATGATCCGTTTTCGATTTGAGGAAAACAAAATTCACATTATATAGTAAAGGGATCCTTGAAAAGAGCAGAGTTGCGCTTTACATCAAAGCTTTGTGTATGCTCTAGGCATCATATATATAGCCTCATGTGTTTAAGAGTCTGAAGAGTTTTTCTGATAGATGCCGTAATTAGTATTTCCTTGAATTAACCGCCCACAAAAAGTTTTTTCTTTGTTATTATCGTGCATTTTTCAATGTGTGTGTGTGTGTCCGTGCTTACGAAATATACAAACTTTTTTTTTTCCTCTATAATAAACAAAAACAAGAGAGAACGCTATAGTCGAGTGCCTCGACTATGAGATACCCGTTACTCAGCTAAACAATTTAATATAAATATGCCTTCTTGTATGTTTTTCGCCGCCAGCTGTTCCAAAGTCATCCGTTAGATGGCGCTATTGTATTGCGGAAATGTAGGCGCTAGCCAGGCTTAAGCGTTTAATGGATTTTTGGGCGTTAGAGTTGGCGTGGCAAACTTTTATTTGGCCAATCTATTTGGCCAGCTGTTCCAAAGTCATCCGTTAGATGGCGCTATTTAATTGCGGAAATGTAGGCGCTAGCCAGGCTTAAGCGTTTAATGGATTTTTGGGCGTTAGAGTTGGCGTGGCAAACTTTTATTTGGCCAATCGATAGGTATTGACTAAACAAATACATATCAAAAAAAAATTTCATAATAGCATCAAAACTTTGGCCACAGCTTGTGGCTTGTGGGCGTCAGAGGAGGCGTGGCACCATTTTGAAACAAACTTGCGCTGCGTAGGAACTCCTAAAATCTACATGCAAAATGCCAAATCTAGCTTTTATAGTTTCCGAGATCTCAGCGTTCATACGGACAGACAGACGGACATGGCTAGATCGACTCGGCTAGTGATCCTGAACAAGAATATATATACTTTATAGGGTCCTTCTACCTGTTACATACTTTTGCACGAATACAATATACCCTTTTACTCTACGAGTAACGGGTATAATTACTAAATTTGTGTTAGTAATTACTTAAAAATATTTGAAGGATATTTAATAAAAAATTAGACGATATTAAAAAAAAAATTTCCTGTTCTATTTTAAAACTAAATGTTCAAGCTTTTTAACGTTTCTGAATATACTGTATTAACCTTTAATTTCTGGGTGCATGCGATAATCTACAGTGAGTTAGCGTCTATGTGTTTCAGGTTGCCAAAGAAATCTTATCAAACTGAATTTCAATCAAGGGTCCCCGAGAAGCTTATATTTTTTATTGATTCATTTTATTTTATTTCTTCTTTTCTTTCTTCTTTCAACCTTTTGCTTGCAATATGAGAAAATCAAAGTTAATGTTATTAGTTTAGTTTTCAGTATAATATTAATAGGACAATTTGAACACATACTATTTTATCACCGCCACATCCCCTGGCTTAATATTAAATGTCGAACACGCCGCTGATCGGATATCTATATCCGAAATTTGACAACGCTTCGAAATTTATATTTTATAGTTGTCATAGGAACGTCGCTTAAAAATTGGTTGTTTTCGAAGAACTATACGAACTATTTTGGGTCCATCCCTGTATTAATATCTTTTAGCTGTCATATTCTGTCAGCGTGTACTGCACGCTGTCACCATATTGTGATGTGATTGTAAACCTTCGGCTTTTCGAAGTTAGTTTCCGTTCTCGTTCTTTATTAGAAATATTTTAACCACCAAATTAACGGCATATAATTAATTTTATTTGGAAATTAAAATTTTCAAATTTTCAAAACGTTTCTAAAATAAACAAAATAAAATGACGAGAAAAGTTAACATAGGAGATAACCAAAATAAAAATTAACCTAATTACATTTAGATAAACGGTGAACCGATCCGCGGCATGTAAACTGATCGGATCGTTTCATGCAATTCAAATTCTAGTTAACTTATGTTCTTGACACCCAAACGCGTGGGTTAAATTATATTTTTTTTTAGAGAAATTGTGTATACGTTTCCCAAAAATAGCCGGACCTTTTCTATTCTCGTACATTTAGACGTTTCGGTTATTTTGTTAGCAACAAATTCCATCATGCTTTAATGCCAACTTCCTCACTTTACAAACTCCAAAGTTATGGCATTTCCGATCAAACAGTTATATGGCGGCCACAGGGTATAGTCAACCGATATCTTTTAGTCAATTCGATGAGAGACTAGTCCGCGTAGAAACAGACAGACGGACATGCTTATATCAACTAAATACGCGATCCTGATCAAGAATATATATACTTTATAGGGTCGGAGATGTCTCCTTCACCGAGTTGCACACTTTTGACTAAAATTAGAATACCCTCTGCAAGAGTATACAAAATCTACGTGAAATAAATAGCCCCTCTCGCTACTTTTAGTTTCCATAGTATTTGTATGCCCTTGCGAGGGTATTATAATTTTTGTCAAAAGTTTGCAAACGCACTAAAGGAGACATTGCCGGCCCTATAAAGTATATATATTCACCAGGAGAGTCGATTTAGCCATGTCCGTATGTCCATCCGACCCTCCGTTTCTACGAAAACAAGTCCCTCTCGCTTCTTTCACATCTGAGTTCTAGGCTCAAGCGAGCAAAGGTAAAAAAGAGTCCCCGAAAAGATTATTATTTGAGTTGTCCTTTTTTCAGCCCGGTACTCAGATCGGCGAAAAATACTAGAAAATTGCATGGCGTAGCCAGTCTGCTGAAATTAACTCTGGGTGAACGTTTGGCAGGCCCTAGCGAAAAAATGAAATTTAGTCTTTTGGTGGGCGCTTTTGAAAATTGTAAAAAATGTAGGGAAAAATTAAAAAACTTTTAAAAATAGCTTGCAGGAATTTACTGGCTAGGACAATATAGCATACTCAATACTATGTCTCCAGAAGATGCTGCTGAAGTCGAACAGAAGATGACGAAGCTTCTGTGGAAGGAAAAAACTACAAGGAAATAATCCGTTAATAAAAGAAACAAATTTAATTTTACACCCGCAGACTCATCTGGCCAAGGTGCTTGACAACATCCAGCACTTCCGTTTAAATATTTTTTTAGGTTGTTTCGAACTTTCTTACTGTAGTACTATGGGCGACCTCAGCGACAGGGTCGCAATTCGGTCAGGACAGTGCTTGGTATCTCCTGTAGATAAGGGCTCACCCAGCCGCTGTCTTTCCTTGTGGACATTCTTCTTTTCTATTGCCACAATATATGAAGCCATTCCGACAACCAATATCACGTTTGAGTCATTGGTACTCAACATTTTTGTTTAATTTAAATTGTTTAGGTTGTTTGGTTTTCTTTTTGTCAACAAACCCAGCTGATTGACAGTAAGACAGTAGTACGCTCAGTTCAGATGAACTCCGAAAAGATTCAAGTTTTTCCGCTAGCGAACTCGTTTTTCGATCTGAGTACTAGGCTCTCACACGCAATAGTGAACGTATGATCCAAAAAAAACAAACCAATTAGAAGAAAGCTTAATGTATTTTTTCGCAAACGTTTCGCATGCCTTCAGTGTGCGAGTGGTTTTTTCTGACAGCAATCACGAAAGAGACCCATTTTTACGGGCACTGAATTTCGGTACTTAAACATTGGCTTCCAAAGTAAGGTTCATTTCTCGTTTAATACAACTTTTACCTATCGCTATTTTGATACAAATATTTTTTTTAAGTGTATTGTAAGAAAGTAACTTTAATAAAATCAATTGGTAAAGACGACTCAATAAAAATATAATAGTTGTTTTTTTTTTAAATTAACAATACAAATAAAAACAAGTGAGAACGTTATAGTCGAGTGCCTCGACTATTAGATACCCGTTACTCAGTTCAAATTATAAATTTGAATTCGGCGATCTCTTAGAGCTGGCAGCTTTACAGCACGAGCATCAATCCCAGCGCTGCTTTAGCGCAGGCAGCTTTTGTCCTGCACCAACAGCTGTGTTTATGTTTATATTTTTGAGTGCAATGCTTACATACATTACACATACGCCATTGTTTGACTCAGACCTCCAATTTGGCTAACTTGATTTGATTTGCATAGTTCTTGGGATATAGTTCGGTATTGACAAATGAAAACCATCGCAATTTTCTTTAATAAAAATCCTTATCGAGAATTAACGTTGACTCTGTTAAGCACCTTGGCCAGCTGTTCCAAAGTCATCCGTTAGATGGCGCTATTGTGTCATGAAAGGCGGAAATGTAGGCGCTAGCCAGGCTTAAGCGTTTAACGGGTTTAAAGTGGGCGTGGCAAACTTTTATTAGACCAATCGATAGGTATTGACGAAACAAATACATATCAATTAAAATTTTCATAATAGCATCAAAACTGAGGCCAAAGCTTGTGGCCACCAGAGGTGGCGTGGCTCCATTTTGAAACAAACTTGCGCTGCGTAGGAACTCCTAAAATCTACATGCAAAATGTCAATCTTCTAGCTTTTATAGTTTCCGAGATCTCAGCGTTCATACGGACAGACAGACAGACGGACAGACAGACAGACGGACAGACAGACAGACGGACAGACGGACAGACGGACAGACAGACAGACGTACAGACAGACAGACGGACAGACGGACATGGCTAGATCGACTCGGCTAATGATACTGAACAAGAATATGAATATATATACTTTATAGGGTCGGAAACGCTTCCTTCTACATACATACTTTTGCACGAATACAATATACCCTTTTAGGAAAGCTAACTTGGGGCGGAGCCCTTGCAGAATATTATGTATATTATATTTTCCAAAATTATTCATATGACATATGTATCTACCCTTTTCAGCCTCTTTTATAACGCAAGGGAGTGACAGTAACGGGCAGTAACGGTCATAAAATTAATTATAAAGGATATAGTCGCACAATCCTAATGATTTGGTAGGTCGGATTGATTGGCCAAAAACTAAAACCCGTAGAAAATCCCAACTTCCTAACTTTACAAACACCAAAGTTATGGCTTTTCTATCAATCAGTTATATGGATATAGGATATAGTCAACCGTTCCTTATGAAATTTGCTAGGTCAGATTGATTGTCCAAAAATAAAACCCATATAAAATCCAAACTTCCAAACTTCGCAAACACCAAAGTTATGGCATTTCCGATCAGTTGTATGGCTGTTATAGAATATAGTCGGCCGATCCCGGCCGTTCCGACTTATATACTGCGTCGAAGGAAGGGTTTGTGCAAAGTATCAATTCGATGTCTTTTAAACTGAGTCCGCGTAGAAACAGACAGACGGACATGCTTATATCAACTAAATGCGCTATGCTGATCAAGAGTATATATACTTCGCCTTCTCTGCGTTGCACACTTTTACCCAAAATTATAATACCCTCTGCAAGAGTATAACAACAAAGTTATATTTTGTATACCCTTGTAGAAGGTATTATAATTTTAGTCAGAAGTGTGCAACGCAGTGAAGGAGACATCTCCGACCCTATATAGTATAGGAAGTTGGGATTTTTTATGAGTATTAAGAATGCATCATATGAATAATTTTGAAGAATATAATTTACAGAATATTCTGCAAGGGTATATCAACTAATTTTAAGTAATCACTCGTGGAGGTTTTTTTTACTAGATACCTTTTATTTCCTTTTTTCCTGGGGATATGAAAGTTTCCTCTTAGTCTCTTGTAAGATGAAGATAAAATTTTCGCCAAAATCGTACTCATGGTTAAAGGTTTATCTTTCAGTTTCTAAAATAAAATAAACAAATTGAAAAAAAATTACTTTAATTCTAGACCATTTAGCGCAATATATTACAAAAATGTTTACTAATAAGGACAATGTATGGATACAAAGTTAAAACTCTTGTTCGTTAAAAAAATGCTTAAAAAGAATTTATTTGCTAGCTTCAATATTTCTCATTATCCGGTACGAAAAAACAAAGAGTAATTATATAGGTTCAATACTAATATATATATATATATTAAATGAATTGGCTGATTATGTATTTCATACGTCCGATACATCTTGCATACTATTATTATATAATATGTTTTTCGCGAAACATCGCGTTTATCCCACACCCAGTGGCATGCCTTGGGGCGTGAGGAGCAGGCGAAGTATTACGAGTTGGCGCGAAGGGAGCGACAACTGCACATGCAAATGTATCCCGATTGGAGCTCTCGTACAAATGCCTCTCGGGGCAAAAAACGGAAGCGGAAGCAAGAAACCAACGACGGAGGTTAGATACATTTTCTTAAACTATTCTACGAATTAAAATCAGTTAATATAATACCAGAAAAGATCAATTAAATATTAACAAAGTCAAATATGATGAAATTGTTAGAGGACATATGTAAATCCCTTTTTTTAATAATGTTAAAAAATTCATATATGTATATAATACGTACTCATTAAAACTTATTATCATAATACGCTTTAAAATTGGAAACAAATAAAGCAAACATTTATTGGCTCAATAGATTGGCAAGGCACACATACCTGCACACTTGTCGGAATTCAAAATTCATAAAAAACCTTATTCTAAAACATAGGATAAATTGTCTGTAGATCAAAAAAAAATGTAATATAATTTTGAAGTGGCATGATATTGTAAAAACATTTTCTTAATTAAATTAACATAGTGCATGTAGAAATCAGTTATTTAAATTATATTTTAAAGTAGCATAGCAAGTCATGCATGTATTTAAAATTAAAGGTATTTATTTTTTACATAAGTTAGGTTAGTTTAAAGAATAATAAAACTACATTTTTAATTGGTATTCGCAATCATCATTCTTTTGTATAATCGGTTTAACGTAGAGATAACCAGTATTATTGTTCCTAATCACATTACCTCGTTATCGATATTATTCTTATTAATAAATCAAAACAGAAATGAAAAAATATTATATTATTATAATAAATTCGTCCTTATTTTCCTAGGTAATAATATGAAAAAATGTCGAGCCCGATTTGGACTGGATCAACAGAATCAATGGTGCAAACCGTGCAGGTATGTTTCAGCTTTTTTGGAGTACATGAATGTATACTTAAATGTTCTTAAAAACGTTACTACAATGGACGTTACAAGATTCACGCAAGCATTTTTTTTTTCAATCGAATTAAATAATTACAATTTACAATTAAATGTACCTTATAATTTTTCTAAAAAGTTTTGCTGATATGGATTGTTTACCTTTTACTGAGAACATACCGACTTTACCATCGGTTGCCATTGTACGGAATACAACAATTTTAAGTACTTGCCTAAAGAACATGTACGAAATTGGCTTACTCAATGACTTGGTATACACAAAACTTTCGAAGAATACAAAAAATATTTTTTCTAGAGCAACCCTTTTTGGTAGAATCGAAGGGTATTAAAATGTATGTAACATGTATATGTAAGCGATGTCAAAAATAGCAAATAAATAAATGTTTTGCATTCAAACAAACAAAACCTCTCCCAGGTCAACAATTGTAACTATACAAAATTATTCCGATCATTTTATTTCAAGATAAAAGTTTTGATTTACGGTACCGTTGGACGCTTCATTAAGAACATTACACTTACAATTTTTTATACCCTTGCAGAGGGTATTATAATTTTGGTCAAAAGTGTGCAACGCATTGAAGGGGACATCTCCTACCCCATTAAATATATATATTCTTGATCAGGATCGCGTCCTGAGTTGATATAAGCATGTCCGTCTGTCTATTTCTACTAGTCTCTCAGTTTTCAAGATATCGAATTGAAACTTTCACACACCCCTCGTTCCTTTACACGCAGTATATAAGTCGGAACGGACGGGGTCGGCCGACTATATCCTATAGCCGCCATATCGGAAATACCTTAACTTTGTTTGTAAAGTTAGGAAGTTGAGATTTTCTATGTGTTTTATTTTTGACCAATCAATCCGACTTATCAAATTTCATTAGGATCAGACGATTATATCCTATAGCTGCGTATAACTGAACGATTGGAACCGCCATAACTATGGTGTTTTTAAAGTTAGGAAGTGGGGATTTTTATTTACAGAATATTCTTCAATGGTATATCAACTTCGGCTCCTCCCGAAGTTGGCTTCTGGTTTTTTGCTAGAGTAACCATTTTTTTTGTTTAAGTACCATTTTTGTTAAAGTAAAAGTTACGTTTTTATGCATCTTACATTTTGTATTCTGGTAAACCGATTTTGGACATTGATAGAAAGCTAATAGAGCTAATAGTAAGCTCGATGAAATTAGAAAATCTTGGTAAAGTTCAAGAGTTGCCTTCCATAAATTACGTATGAATATTAAAACCGAAATGAATTCTCATACTCAAAGATGGAACACAATTAAAATAGCGACTGCACTTTCCAAAAGCCCCGACCCCCAATTTCGTTAAAACTTTCAGGATACTGATAAGGTGAATATAGTTTTTGACAAAATTAGCTTTTATACGAACAACTTAACATAAAAATTACGTTGGCAGTGAAAGCTTTGCTCTTATCTGATAGCACACTACTATGATATGTTCGGATATCATTTATCCCTGCAAGTTTTTTCTGTGTCGAAGAAGTTTCTTCGCGACCTTTTCAGAAGTGGCCAAGAAGTGTCTTTTTTATTTAAGGGGGTATAGTATGTATTAATTTTTATTAACATTTATTTTTTCAAGAACATTGTGTCAAAATTAAAGATAGATCCGAGTAAACTTCCCGAAGTTATGGGCAGTTGAACGTAGGTAAGTTAGTTTGTTTAATATTCAATTTTTGGGTGTCCAAAACTTTCGAACGCTCTCCTGAAAAGTTGAGAAAGTCGGTGTACACGATCCTGTAAAATGTACTGGACGAACCTTTTTAAAAATTTAGCACAGTACTTATTTTCTAAATTCATCAGGTAGCGCTGTTTTTTTTGTTTTTGGGAAAATTTTTTATTTTTATAATAGCAAAAAACTCGGATTTTTTTACCAAAATCGAGATTTTTGACTGTCAAGTAGCTTCGAAAAAAAATGGAGAATTTTTTCCTTTAAATAATGCAATTTTATTTTTATACCCTTGCAGAGAGTATTATAATTTCAGTCAATAGTTTAAAACACAGTGAAGGAGGCATTTTGTCCGATTTTAATTTAATTAAAATTTTTTGAATTATTTTATTTATTTATTGAATTATTTTTTCCGATTGTTCCTATGGTCCTACGATAATTCAATAATATTTAAATATTACCAACTCCTAAAGAACAACAAGATAAATTAAAAACAACAAAGTAATAATTTTTTTGGATTGTTTTTTCCGTTTGTTCCTATGGTCCTACGATACGGCTCGTTCCGACCTGCAAAAGAAAGACAACTTTTGGTTTAGCAGATAGCTTTAAAACTGATGGACTAGTTTGCTTAGAAACGAACAGACGGAGAGCCGTACAGACGGACATGGCTAGATTGACTCTCCTGGTGATGCTGACCAAGAATATATAAATGGGTAGCAAATGTCTCCTTGACTGCGTTGCAAACTTTTGACTGAAATTATAATAGCCCCTGCAAGGTTATATGCACCTCGGTTGGGCCCCACGTTCCAAGGTGGGAATCTGTGTCCAAGTACTCGGGACAAAATTTAATCAAAACAAGAGAGAACGCTATAGTCGGGTGCCCCGACTATCAGATACCCGTTACTCAGGTAAAAGGAGTGCGAGGGAGATGGAGATAGAAACTTTGATCACGCATAACTATTTAACGAATGGTCCGATTTGAAAAATTTACAATTCGATAGGTATTGATAAACACAATAAAACTGCATTTTTACTTTTCCGAAATATTTAAATTTTTAAAATCGTATGTAAGCGATTGTGGGCGTTAAAGGGGGCGTGGCACCTTTTTGAAACAAACTTGCGCTGCGTAGGAACTCCTAGAATCTGCATGCAAAATGCCAATCTTCTAGCTTTTATAGTTTCCGAGATCTCAGCGTTCATACGGACAGACAGACAGACAGACAGACGGACAGACAGACGGACAGACGGACAGACGGACATGGCTAGATCGACTCGGCTAGTGATCCTGAACAAGAATATATATACTTTATAGGGTCGGAAACGCTTCCTTCTAGCTGTTACATACTTTTGCACGAATACAATATACCCTTTTACTCTACGAGTAACGGGTATAATTAAAGTAAATATTATAACAAAGAAATTTGTTGAAGATATCTTAGTCTCTTCCTTTATAATTAAAAATAAATTTCCATTCTCGGTACAAAATTGTACTTTCTAAAAACATTTTAATAGAAACTAACACTAAAATATTATAAAAATGTATTATATGATTATTCATTCAATATATAGATATTGAATGAATAATCATATAATACATATGTTTTATAAATGATAAATTAATGGTTCGATTACAGTGTTGATAGACACTGTAATCGAACCATTAATTTATCATTTATAAAACATAGCCTCACCGAAACTGGGTTCCATTACATAAATAATAAATATTCAGGTATTTAGAAAAGAAATTGTTTTTCTTTAGAAAAGAAATATTGGTTACCCGCTAGTCATTTTTATTTAACAATGTGTTCACTGTTTATCTGCTAGACGCGCTTTCAACGTCAAGAAAATAGAAAATGCTTGCAGGGATGTGAGTGATTTTCACGACGAAACTAGGCTAAGTGCCGACGTCTGTTGTAGTAAAGACTAATGCACTAGAATTTAGCCTGTTACATACATTTTACAATGGTTTTAGGTTCTACCACTAAAAGCCGAATATAGTCTAAATCGTCCAAAAAAAAATTATTTTAACAAAACACTGCGAGATTTTGATATCTTGCGTGAATTTTGTTTATATTAAGTGAAATACTTATTGAGAAATTATTATGCACATATTAGAACAATTATGAAATTGTCCACATTTAAAAACACAGACAAAAACATACACCATTATTTTTGTTTTTAAGTAACTCAGTATTTACAAGGCGACGATTAATATTAATTGCACGAAATGCAACCCCATAGAATACATCATAAGACCTTCAAACCATATCGTACTTGACATTTTTGTTCACCAATTTTTTATATATATTATTCATCTGTTTTTTAATTCTGGGGTATAAAATATATAAATACCTGGATTGTAAATAATTTATTTTTAATTTTTTAAACGGGAACTGCTTATCTATTCGAGCAAAACGAAAAAAGGAATAAAATTTAGCTATTAACGGCAACACTGAGGAAATTATATGGAATGCGAAGGAAGAGTTGCAAATAACACGTTTTCTTAAAGATTCGATTTACAATTTTTTTTTACATTTTTAAAAATACTATTTGGTAACACTTTAATTAGTCTTTGAGAGTTTTTCACGTTAATGAATGACTCTCAGTAAAGCCCGAATGAAGTCAAATTTCTCGCTCTATGCGGAAATATAAGGAAAAGTTAGACGACTAATTTTTATTAGTTATACTGTTTTTATAAAGATAGGTCGATAGTATTTGTGTTTTCAGGTAGATATCAATTTGCAATTTTCTGGGTGAATGCAGGTTTTAAATTCACATTTTAAAGTGAAATCACTCACATTTTAAAAGTTAAAAAAAATATAATGGAATCATATTTTTTAAATGAGCATTTAAAGCATTACCTTAGGGTCCGTTTTAGGAATTTAAAAAATAATTGGTTTTGGTCGCAGCGAAATTTTGTTAAAGGCCTTCGAAACCACTAAATATATTATGCCTTCCTTTTCATGTTCCTAAATAAAAATTATTAAATCGGTTTACTTGCAGAAGCTTTAGAGTTGTGCCCTTTTAAGTTTTTTAAGTGTATTAATATTTTATTTAAATATTTTCCGTTTTGCATTATCTCTTAAACCGATAACAAAATAAACATTTATTAGATGCTATCCATTTTTATGGGCACTTTTGATTTCGGTAAATGTTTCATCCTTATAAATTGATACACTTCAGTTCTCCCTTTCGCAAATAAATAAAGTAAACTGAAAAATAAAAACTTGAGTTAACAGTCCATAAACTATTTTAAAAACAGGCGTAATTGACTTTGATTTAAAAAGTTTAACTTCTTCTAAAATTGTTTAAAGTTTTTATATAAGTGTTTCAATTTGGTATGAAAACAAATTATTTACTTCAAGACTTTTTTGTCGCCATCAGTAGATGTATCCAGGAGTTCTTTATTTTTTGTATCAACAAACGTCAAAAACTAAATAACTTTAAAATAAACTAATTTTTCTGGGTTTACAAATAATTGATATTAAATTATTGATTTATTAAGAAAATGTAAAACTGGTGCTAATCAATATGTGAGCACCAACACCGATATTATTAATTATTTATTAGAAATAATTTGCCAGAGTGGACGAACCTGTGAAAAAAAGCTCCAAAGTTGGTCAAATGTAAAGAAATTAACCATCATCAACAGTAGCATTGACTGTCAATTTCATTCATTTGATTTTACTATTTAAGTACCGATTATCTTTTTGTCAGGCTTGTTCGACTGAAATGTTATTACTTTTATTAATTTTTAAGAAATAAAAACACATTCACACTGATTTATGCTATAATATAATAGTTAATACAATCTTTTGATGTCTTTGATAACGTCTTTTCCTTTTTAATACTGATGGTTAATCAAATTAATTTTTGACTCTTTATTGACTCTCCTTGGCCAATAATTAAGTCCCAATTTGGGTGTTATTTCATCTGTAAGCAACAATGGCGGCAGCGTTGGCATCACCAGTAGTACAGCAGTGAACAGCATTGGTGTTGGCATGCTGGCACCCATTGTAAGTGGCATAGGGGGTACGGTAATGTTGCCCAACTCGTCATCTTCGTCCTCCTCATCATCATCCACCTCGTCTTCTCATACACATGTACAATTGATGTCAACCAGTAATGGAAACGCAGTAGCATCTTTAAATGGCATATCAGTCACAGCTGGAGGAGGTGGTGGTGCAGCTAGCGGATGTTTACAACAGCTGTCGCCTCAGGCACCACCGACATATGTCAATTTGTAGATCCAGATTAATGGATGCAGCGGCGAAATAAAAACATCTGACGATCCAGGAATCAATAAACTGAACAAATGAAGCCGAAATTTTACATCTCAAAATTGCGTCAGCATCTAAACCAGTAAATAACAAATCAATCGATTAAAATAAATGCATATCAGGGTTTAGTGCCTCATGGGACTATATATATGTACTTATTGCATGAAAAATAATTTATTAATTTATCGGTTGCAAACATTTTAGAGCCAATTAAGGTATTGTTTAACGTTTTGCTAATTTGTCCTAATAGGGTATTCCAGCAGAATATTACATCCGTAACCTATAACTAGTTTTTACTTCTCGCAGTTCAGAGTTAGATAAGATTTTTCCATACTATTCATCGTATTGAATAATTTTATAAATTGAAGGTGCACACAGGGAAAACAAACAAAAAATATGCACAAATTGGATTTATACTTTTTCATAAAAGTATTGCGCTCCTGGTTTCAAGTCCCAAACACAGTTATTTTCTACCACTCTACAAATTCATACTAAATAATACGAAATTCCGATGTTTAAATACAATTTTAAATTATGTGTCCCATAAAATTGAAAAATCGTACCCGGCTAGAATCATTTTTTAGACTTTGAAATAATGTTAAAATATTTGTTTTTACACAGCAATTGCACAAAAATTAAATATTAAAAAATTCTATCAATTATATCAAAATAATATATTTGTTTTTTATACCTTAGCAGAGGGTATTATAATTTCAGTAAAAAGTTGGCAACGCAGTGAAGGAGTCATTTCCGGCCCTATAAATAAATTCTTGATCAGCATTACCAGAAGAGTCGATCTAGTCATGTCCGTCTGGCCGTCCGCCTGTCCGTCCGTCCGTTTCTACGCAAACTAGTCCTTCAGTTTTAAAGCTATCTGCTTGAAACTTTCCCAAAAGTTGTCTTTCTATTGCAGGTATGAGCCGGATCGTTCGACTATATTATATAGCTCCTATATGAACAATTGGAAAAAAATTCAAAAATATTATAACTTTGCTCTTTTTAATTTTTTTGTTCTTTGAGATTTGTTAATATTTTCATATTATGGAATAACGGTTTTAATTAAATTGAAATCGGACAACTATATTATATAGCTGCCATAGAAAAGATGGCCAAATGCAGCGCAAAATCGACATAGCTTTATAGTTTTTAGTAATATAGGCATAAAAATCGAAATGTAGTCGCTTTGTAACAACTGTTTTTCTTTCTTGTTTTCATTTGTCTTCTACATTTTCAGTTAAGAAGGTTTTCGTTAAAGTTTTTATAGCAATCATAGCACCACCTTTTTATAGGTAGAGGGTATTATAATTTTGGTCAAAAGTGTGAAACGCAGTGAAGGAGACATCTCCGACCCTATAAAATATATATATATTCTTGATCAGGATCGCGCCCTGAGTTGATATATGCATTTCCGTCTGCGCGTCTGTCAGTCTGTTTCTACGCAAACTAGTCTCTCAGTTTTAAAGATATCGAATTGAAACTTTGTACACACCCTTCTTTCCTTTGCACGCAGAATATAAGTCTGAATGGCCGGGATCAGCCGACTATATCCTATAGCTGTCATATAACTGAACGATCGGAAATGCCATAACATTGGTGTTTTTATACCCGTTACTCGTAGAGTAAAAGGGTATATTGTATTCGTACAAAAGTATGTAACAGGTAGAAGGAAGCGTTTCCGACCCTATAAAGTATATATATTCTTGTTCAGGATCACTAGCCGAGTCGATCTAGCCATGTCCGTCTGTCCGTCTGTCCGTCTGTCCGTCTGTCCGTCTGTCCGTCTGTCCTGTCTGTCCGTCTGTCTGTCCGTCTGTCTGTCTGTCTGTCCGTATGAACGCTGAGATCTCGGAAACTATAAAAGCTAGAAGATTGGCATTTTGCATGTAGATTTTTGGAGTTCCTACGCAGCGCAAGTTTGTTTCAAAATGGTGCCACGCCCACTCTGACGCCCACAAGCCACAAGCTGTGGCCACAGTTTTGATGCTATTATGAAAATTTTTTTTGATATGTGTTTGTTTCGTCAACACCTATCGATTGGCCAAATAAAAGTTTGCCACGCCCACTCTAACGCCCAAAAACCCATTAAACGCTTAAGCTGGCTAGCGCCTAAATTTCCGCCTTTCATGGCGTATACAATAGCGCCATCTAACGGGTGACTTTGGAACAGCTGGCCAAGGTGCTCAACAGAGTCAACGTTAATTCTCGATAAGGATTTCTATTAAAGGAAATTGCGATGGCTTTCATTTTAACATAAAAATCGGGAACTGATTCGAGCGGCGAAAATCATACAAGAAGGCATATTTACATATATTATGTTGTTTAGCTGAGTAACGGGTATCTAATAGTCAAGGCACTCGACTATAGCGTTCTCTCTTGTTAAAGTTAGGAAGTTGAAATTGTCTATGGGTTTTATTTTGCGCCAATCCGACCTAATAAATTTCATAAGGAACGGCCGACTATATCCCATAGCTGCCATACAATTCATTTATTTTAAATGCCATAACTTTTTATACCCTTGCAGAGGGTATTATAATTTTGGATAAAAATGTGCAACGCATTAAAGGAGAAGCATGTCCGTCTGTCGGCACGCAGTTTATAAGTCGGAACGGCCGGGATCGGCCGACTATTTCCTATAGCTGCCATATAACTGAACGATAGGAAATGCCATAACTCTGGTGTTTGTAAAGTTAGGAAGTTGGGATTTCTTATGGCTTTTTTATTTGGCCAATTAGTACGACCTACCAAATTTCATAAGGATCGGCCGACTATATCCTATAGCTCCCATATAACGGTAGGAAATACCATAACTTTCGTGTTTTCAAAGTTAGGAAGTTGGGATTTTCTATGAATTTTATATTTGGCCAATCAATCCGACCTACCAAATTTTATAGGGATCGGCCGACTATATCCTATAGCTGCCATATAACTGAGCGATTAAAAATGCCATAAATTTGGTGTTTTTAAAGTTAGGAAGTTGGGATTTTTATGAGTATTAAGAATGCATCATATGAATAATTTTGGAGAATATTATTTACAGAACATTCTGCAAGGGTATATCAACTTCGGCTCCGCCCGAAGATAGCTTTCCTTTCTTGTTTTTTTTTTAAAGTTAGGAAGTGGGACTTTTTATGAGTATTAAGAATGCATCATATGAATAATTTTGGAGAATATAATTTACAGAATATTCTGCAAGGGTATATCAACTTCGGCTCCGCCCGAAGTTAGCTTTCCTTTCATGTTTCAGCCTCAAATCAAGTTGAAAAGTAATGAAGATTTGATTTATCCTAGTTCATGCCATATCTATATATGTAAAAAATAACTTAACTTAAATAACTTAATTAAAATTTGGAACCTTATGCGCCAGTCGTAAAAATACTGTTTCGAGAAAAACGCGTTTAAAGTTTTGAGAAGCTCTCGCCGTCGCCTGACGCACCCACCATAAATCGGCTTATCTTCAAAAGTTTTAAAATTTTAAAGGAATGCCATATTATGTTCGTTGAAAAAAAGAGATATATGTCTGAAAATAAGAGAGCTAGCGAGTTGCGATTAACCATGCAGATTCCTGTGACATTGTGAAATTGTTTTATATTAGACCCATTATTTTGAAATTGGTTAATAGAGTAGCGGCTTTCTGGAAAACAGCACATTTTGTTGATATTCCCGGTTCGCTTACAAATAAAAATACAAATATATTGGTCCCGATTTTCGGCGAACAAAAACTGT
Source organism: Drosophila fuyamai (assembly GCA_018153365.1). NCBI lineage: Eukaryota > Metazoa > Arthropoda > Insecta > Diptera > Drosophilidae > Drosophila > Drosophila fuyamai. The sequence continues at coordinate 2,292,555 of JAECXW010000415.1, read as the reverse complement.
GTTTTTTTTACAGCTGGTCATCAAAATTATATTATACCTATTTAATTTGAAAACAACCGAGTATCGATAACTTGATTTAGTATAACCAATTTAACATATGTTATTGAATATTAATATTAACTGTATTTACTTTTTTTTTATTTATCCAATAGTTATAATCTGTAAATAGTATTCATTCAGGACGGTTTAAACAAAAAAAAACAATTTTTAATTTAAGGCTAATACCCATGTTGACAAATTAGTGTGCGTTAAGAAATCGGCTCTAAAAGATTATTTAATCAAGCTTAACCCTTATTATAAAATAATACCTTTTTTAAATATTTCAATTTTCATGTTTGCAATTTAAATAAGAAACTTTCAAAAATATATACATTTTTTGAAAACCCCGATATCCGTTTTAATAAGGTCGTTGTTGTTTGTTCTTGTTGTGTGCGATGTAAAAAATATAAAAAAATCGTTTTCGTATTATTATTTTTTAGTGATTTGCATTGTTGTACTTTACTTAGTGCTATGAACTGCGCTGCGATATCATTGTTATATAAAATATTTTTTGACCTTCGACGTGATTTTGTTTTAACCCTATAATTAAACCTATAGTTATATCTATCACAATTAAATTTAATATTAAATCGTAAATTGAACCAATATTTTCTTAATATCTATTGCTGATAGATTATTCCTCTTTGTGTATTATATTGTCATACGAATTTTGATAATTGAAAATATACAAGAATGCAAGTATTTAGTTTTGATCTGGAGTTTATATATTCCTTTAAAGCATTACTTAAAAAAAATTTAATTAAAGAAAAGTGGTCAAAAGTGTGAACGCAGTGAAGGAGACATCTCCGACCCTGTAAAGTATAAATATTCTTGATCAGGCATGTCCGTCTGTCATCGGCCGACTATATCCTATAGCTGTCATATAACTGATTGATCGGAAATGCCACAACTTGGTGACTTACCTGATTTCATAAGGATAGGCGACTCTATCCTATAGCCGCCATATAACTGAATGATCGGAAATGCCATAACTTTGGTATTTGTAAGGTTAGGAAGTTTGGATTTTTAATGAGTTTTTTTTGGCCAAACAATCCGACCTACCAAATTTCATATGGAATAATTTTGGAGAATATAATTTACAAAATATTCTGCAAGGGTATATCAACTTCGGATCCGCCCGAAGTTAGCTTTCCTTTCTTGTTTTTTTTGTTCTTTGGGATTTGGTATTATTTAAATATTATGGATTTCGGTTTTAAATAAATTAAAATCGGACAATAATATCATATAGGTGCCATAGAAATGATTACAAAATGCAGCGCAAAATCGACACAGCTTCATTGTTTTTAGTAATATAGGCATAGAATGTATTGTGCGAATATATTTGTGTTTGCTTCCTTTCTTGTTATACCCTTGCAGAGTGTATTATAATTTTGGTCAAAAGTGTGCAACGCAGTGAAGGAGACATCTCCGACCCTATAAAGTATATATATTCTTGATCAGGATCACCTCCTGAGTTGATATAAGCATGTCCGTCTGTCCGTCTGTCTGTCCGTCTGTCTGTTTCTACGCGAACTAGTCTCTCAGTTTTAAAGATATCGAATTGAAACTTTGCACACACTCTTCTTTCCTTTGCACGCAGTATATAAGTCGGAACGGCCGGGATCGGCCGACTATATCCTATAGCTGCCATATAACTGAACGATAGGAAATGCCATAACTCTGGTGTTTGTAAAGTTAGGAAGTTGGGATTTCTTATGGCTTTTTATTTGGCCAATTAGTACGACCTACCAAATTTCATAAGGATCGGCCGACTATATCCTATAGCTCCCATATAACGGTAGGAAATACCATAACTTTCGTGTTTTCAAAGTTAGGAAGTTGGGATTTTCTATGAATTTTATATTTGGCCAATCAATCCGACCTACCAAATTGTATAGGGATCAGCCGACTATATCCTATAGCTGCCATATAACTGAACGATTCAAAATGCCATAACTTTGGTGTTTTTAAAGTTAGGAAGTTGGGTTTTTTATGAGTATTTAGAATGCATTATATGAATAATTTTGGAGAACATTATTTACAGAATATTCTGCAAGGGTATATCAACTTCGGCTCCGCCCGAAGTTAGCTTTCCTTTCTTGTTTTAAATTTATTTTACGGATCTAAGTTGCAGAGAAGGTCAAGGCAGATTTCGTCAATAAAACCGACTTCCATTTTTATCGTTTGATATTTTCCTTCTGTAATTTTACACTTTTGCAGGAGCATTCTAATTATACCCTTGCAGAGGAGACATTTCCGACCCTATAAAGTGTATATATTCTTGATCAGCATCACCAGGAGAGTCAATTTAGTCATGTCCGTCTGTCCGTTTCCACACAAACTAGTCCCTCAGTTTTAAAGCTATCTGCTTGAAACTTTCCCAAAAGTTGTCTTTATATTGCAGGTAGTATATAAGTCGGAACGGACCGGATCGGCGACTATTTCATAAAGCGCTTATAGGAACAATCGAAAAAATAAAGTTGAAAAAATTATAACTTTGTTGTGTTTAATTTTTTTTTCTTTTGTTCTTTTTAAATTAAAATCGGACAACAACATAATATAGATATCATAGAAACGATGGTCAATGGCATAACGTATAAATATCGAAATGTTGTCGTTTTGTAATAGCTGAAAGGTTATATAAACTTCGGCTTTCCGAAGTTTGCTTCCTTTCTTGCATTAGTTTGAAAATTGCATCGCAGTAAAAGGATATAATGAATTTAAGTGTCTTAAAGTGTCTTTCATATATACACACATTATAATCATTTTTTTAATAAGGCATATTCTGCTGGCGCCAACTTTGGTGAGAACCTTCGTTGGAGGTACATCATTCATTGACTCCTCCTCATGACACTTTGTCATCGGTAAATAAGATAAATAAATAAAAGAGAATGTTTTAAATATATTATAATTTTTTCAAAACTCAGGAATTGACTTGCTCCCATATTTAGGACGAATACACGTTAGAAATTTCAAAAAATCTCGTTTGGAGAAGTTTGAAATTTGAAAGGGCTCATTCACAAAGATTACGTTCTACCGGTCGAAAAATTAATTGCTAATTTTATATTAGTGCTTTGAGTTGTATTTAACCAGAATAACGTTGTCTTTGTTGCATTATAATCTCATCAATCGACATTTTGGCACCCTTTTTACTGTTCGCTTATCAATTGATGGGTGGTATGCTGATTTGGAGACAGTGAACCGATGACAAAAACATACAAAGTAACGCTTTAACTTAAAGTCCATTATTCCTGGTGTCATGCAATTTGGTGGGAACGAAAAAAACGATGTACCTTTCCAATGCATGTGGCACCAAATGAAAATGGACTGAAAAAATAGTTCGGAAACTTATAAACCAACTTTTTTCTCTTCAGGATTTTCTCTGGTCAGACCAATGCAATAATGCTTAAATATCAAGGAATTAATTAATCTGCTGGTTGAAATAAAATTCTTTAAAAACCTGTTTATCTCATTTTGAAAGTTTATAAACATTGTAAAAATCTCAGATTTAAAAGACGTTTGCTCTTTTTAAATTTTTTTTTTTTCGCCATATATAAAAATATTATATTTTAATAAGAAAAAAATAATTAAATTAAAATAAAAACTTTAAAACTTTATTATTGAAATGGTATGACATTTTGTTTTCGGAACGGAATTGGGTTAAAAGAAAAAAATCTTTATTCCGGCTTGTTACCAAAATGAATGTTTTAATGTGTCGAAAACCAGAGTTTATAAGGTCATTAAAAAAAATCAAAGCAAGCGTGCAGTTTAATTTGATCAAATTCGCACGAAATGTTGTTATTTTGGTCTTTTGTCGTTAAATTTCTTTTTATTTCCTTGCAAAGGGTATTATAATTTTGGTCAAAAGTGTGCAACGCAGTGAAGGAGACATCTCCGACCCTATAAAGCATGTCCAAAGACCAATATAAACTCTAAGATGCGTAACGGCCATACATTGGTTTTGCACTATGCAGCTTGTTTTTTGGTGGCGACGAAAATTCCGCTCTCTCCGCTCGCACAAAGTTGAGAGCGTAAAAATCTAAAAATAGAATTGCACGAATAAGGAAGTGCGTATGTGTGCGTAGTTGTTTAAGAAGACGATTTTGCGGCCAGAAATCATTTCGGGACTAAGAAACTAATTGTGTGTCAAAAAAACTTCTACGATTGAACAGGATGTTTATTTAAATTGAATTTATGTATATATGGCAATGAAGCTTGATGTACGATTTTTTATATATGTATGTACCTTAAAAACCAATATCGGCATGTTTAATTCATAGTTTCGTTTTACATATTTAAATTAAAGCTAAAAACATAACTTTTAATACAAAACATATAAAACTGCTTGATTAAATTTAAAAATATTTCAATAAAGTTTAATATATTTGAATATACTATGATTGTTAAACAAAAACAATTACAGTCCATTTGCAATGCTTAAATAGTAAAACTTTAATAAGTTTGTTTAGGAGATCTAGTTAGTGCGCTTTTTTTTTCACCCAAAAGCGCGCGTTTTACAAATCAAATTAAAAGGCACAAAATCATTAAAGCAAATTTAATTTTCATAAGAAATACTAAAATTGGTTAATTTTTATAAAATGTATATATAATATTTAAGTATGTATTTGTATAATAACTATTTTAATTAGTTGTATATTTAATATATTAACTATTTTAATTATTAAATAGTATATTTAACATATTAACTATTATTATTTTTATACCCGTTACTCGTAGAGTAAAAGGGTATATTGTATTCGTGCAAAAGTATGTAACAGGTAGAAGGAAGCGTTTCCGACCCTATAAAGTATATATATTCTTGTTCAGGATCACTAGCCGAATCGATCTAGCCATGTCCGTCTGTCCGTCTGTCCTGTCTGTCCGTCTGTCTGTCCGTCTGTCTGTCTGTCTGTCCGTATGAACGCTGAGATCTCGGAAACTATAAAAGCTAGAAGATTGGCATTTTGCATGTAGATTTTAGGAGTTCCTACGCAGCGCAAGTTTGTTTCAAAATGGTGCCACGCCCCCTCTGACGCCCACAAGCCACAAGCTGTGGCCACAGTTTTGATGCTATTATGAAAATTTTTTTTGATATGTATTTTTTCGTCAATACCTATCGATTGGCCAAATAAAAGTTTGCCACGCCCACTCTAACGCCCAAAAACCCATTAAAAACTTAAGCCTGGCTAGCGCCTACATTTCCGCCTTTCATGGCACAATAGCGCCATCTAACGGATGACTTTGGAACAGCGGGCCAAGGTGCTCAACAGAGTCAACGTTAATTCTCGATAAGGATTTCTATTAAAGCAAATTGCGATGGCTTTCATTTGTCAATACCGAACTATATCCCAAGAACTATGCAAATCAAATCAAGTTAGCCAAATTGGAGGTGTTCCCTGGGTACCGATTTTAACATAAAAATCGGGAGCTAATTCGAGCGGCGAAAATCATAGAAGAGGGCATATTTATATTAAGTTGTTTAGCTGAGTAACGGGTATCTAATAGTCGAGGCACTCGACTATAGCGTTCTCTCTTGTTATTATTATTTAGTATATTTAATAAATAAAATAGTTAATATACAAATACATACATATATAAATATTTATAATTTATTTTTACGGGTAGGTTTAATTTTCAAAATTTAGCTACCTTAGGAGTATATTTAAATATAATACAAGTATATTTTAGGTAAGTTATCCATTTTTAGTATTTTGTATATAAAATAAAATTAGCTTTAATGATTTTGGGTCTTTTAAATTTGATTTGAAAAGCGCGCGCCTATGTTTGGAAAGAAAAGCGCGCAAACCTTTTTTTGTCTCCCCTTTTGGTTTCTCTTTTTTTCTAAATAACTAAAATAGTTAATATACAAATACTTAAATAAATTTAATTTATATTATGATAATAATGTTATTATAATAAGTATAATATAAAAGGACCAAATATTTTTAAATCTATATATTTTAAAGACAATAAATATAAAAATATTCATCCTGTTCAATCGCAAAATTTCTGAGGCCCTTTAAAATCGTTCACACGTCGCACGCTGAATACCCTAATGACAATTATTTCAAAGTGAAGTCATGTATGAAATAAATTATGTATTTTTATATACTTAGATATATATGGTCATTACTAAAAAATATTCTACATTCGTATAATTATCATATAAAGGCAATATAAAATAAGTATTTATAATAATGTTACAATTTTAAAATAAAGAGTATATTTCGACAGCGCGTTGCAGCGAAATTCTTCGCTTGTGAATACATGTGCACACATACATTCGTCGGCTGTCGCAGTATGCGTGCAAAGAGCGGCTGGCTTTTGAGCGCTCTCACGCTGGCTTTTGGGCAGAGAGCGAAAAGCCAGTTGAAAAGCCAGCACAAAAAATTCGTGTGCAAAAAAATCGTATGGCGTTACGCATCTTAGAGTTTATATTGGTCTTTGGCATGTCCGTCTGTCTGTTTCTACGCGAACTAGTCTCTCAGTTTTAAAGATATCGAGTTGAAACTTTGCACACACCCTTCTTTCCTTTGCACGCAGTATATAAGTCGGAATATAACTAATTGATCGGAAATGCCATAATTTTGGGGTTTTTAAAGTTAGAAAGTTGGGATTTTCTATGCGTTTTAACCAATCAATCCGACCTACCAAATTTCATAGAGATCGGCCGACTATATCATTAAGCTACCTATATGAGCGATTGGAAATGCCATATCTTAGGTGTTATTAAAGTTAGGAAGTTGGGATTTTTATGAGTATTAAGAATGAATAATTTTGGAGAATATAATTAACAGAATATTCTGCAAGGGTATATAAACTTTGGCTCCGCCCGAAGTTAGCTTTCCTTTTTTGTTTTTGTATGCAATTAAAATATTTGAGTTAAGAACTTTAAAATGTTCTGTTTTGCAATTTTTCATGAGTATATGTAAGAAAACATACAAATTAGTTTGTGTTTATTCTAAACAAAAATTATTTTATTCGAAGATTTTTAATGTTAAACTCTTACAAATGTAATCTTGACAGATACACATTTTCAATTAAGGGGTCTTCTAGTCTAGAGGCTCGATGTTCGACCTTTTTTTAACAAATAATAATAAAAAAATATATAGATATTTTTACTATTCTTTTTTTTATCATTTGTTTATTAAACTTAAAGGAGTACATTAAATAAATTTTAAAAAAATTCGTTTTCATTAAGTTATTTCTTCTTGAAGAAGAGGGGGAAAAAGAGGCCGTGTCCGCGTCGGCATGATTTCTATGCTTGTCGTTATCTCAAAAATAAAACAATGATAGATTCTTAAGTACTAATGTCGCTATGGCATGAAGCACCAAAAAAATATCTTTTTTTCATGAAATGGCGGCTACTCAAAGAAAAAATTCCATTTTTTTCAATAATTTTTCCATTTTGTCGAATTTTTAAAAATATTATAAATTTAAAATTTGTATTTTTTGTTCCGGCGATAGACATATATTTAAAGAATATTCATGCCAAATTTCAAGTAAATCGACTGATTAGAACTTGAGTAGTTTCGAGAAAAACGCGTTTAAAGTTTTACGTTAAGTTTCGGGCGGCGTAACTGATAGAATATTATGTATAACTTACATTCTCTTAATCAGCTATCCCAGCTCCATACAATGACCTTCAAACGATTAGTGTAGTATATTGGAAATAAGGGTAATGTTATAAAAAGAAGGAGAGAAAGTTATTCATACTAAGGTAGCCCGGGCTTCCAGCCAACTATTGTTCCAGTCTTCACTCAACCGGTCTAGTTCCCCTTCACTAAAACGGCTATAACTTTGAAAATAATTTGAGTTTTTAAAAATCATTTTAGGGAGATATTTGTGAATATTAAAACTATCGAATTATGAAAAAAAAATGTTTTCGATTTTCCCAAATATCTAGACTAGAAGATCCCCTTAAGGTTTAATATTGAATTGAAATAAGAATTTGGGCATGCAGTTACAAAAATAATAAATCTTTTTATTTACTGTTAATCTGTTTATAATTTTTAAGGGTTGATCCCATATTGCATGAATTCCTAAATATTTGTGTGCTGAATGTTTTGTACTTGCACTCTTAGTTGTTCTGACTAAACATTTTTATTGTTTAACTTATATTTATCTGTTTCTTATTTTACTTAGACGCAAGAAGAAATGCATTCGTTATATGGAAGCAATGAATGAAAATGGACCCACCGAAGACGGGAGCGGTATTGATGAACACGAAAGCCAGCTAAGTGATGACGACGATGACGATTACGATGAAGATAAACTTGGCGGAAGTTGTGGAAGCGCTGACGAAACTAATAAAATAGTAGATGATGACACAGAATCCTTAAATCAATCCATGTCTAGCCCAGGCTGTCTAAGTGGATTGTCCAGTTTACAGAGTCCATCGACGACAATGAGCTTGGCAAGCCCAATTAATATAAATACCAATTCAGCAACTAATGTTTTATATCCTGCCACCTCTAATGCGCTTTTGATCGTCAGTGCAGATCAGCCAACAATTCAACACCGGTCCACATCTACATCAGGATCGAGTAGTGGTTCAACTAGTAGCATAAGCACGACCCCAAACACTTCAAGTACAGTTTCGCCAGTTACAGGTACGACGGTTCCGCCTACAAATTCCGCTCATGAAAGAGCCATGATGCTTGGAAATCGGTTCAGCCACTTGGGAATGGGGCTAAGTCCTCCAGTAGTTAACACAGGTAGCAGTAAACCTGAACCATTTTTCCAACCGCATTCCACAGTTTGTAATAATGCAATTTTTTCAATGCCGTCGATTGGCAATAGTAGTTTAAACCATTCTTCAATGCCAAACATTTCCCGAAACCCTATAGGTGCTAATCCACGGGATATTAATAATCCCCTAAGCATCAATCAGTTAACTAAACGACGTGAATATCAAAATGTTGAATCTATTGAAGTTAGTGACACACAGACTATTGTTGCTCATGCCGCTACGTCCATTATTCATCATGTTGCAGCCCACGGCTACCGTGCGAACCACTCACTTTTAAATAACAACTTTAGTCAACATTTCCATCAACAGTTATCTGACCATATGGAAACGGCTAAAAGAAGTGAGTCGACAATCCTGTCAGTAAGTACACATGCAGTAAGCAACAGTGAATGTCATAAAGCATCTGATCCACAATCAAATGCATCTAGCAAGACTCCAAGCGCAGGCGCTTCCGAAACTGGCGTCATTAGCGTTTCTTAACTGATGTCATTGGAAATTTTCCTATAAATATTAATAGTTGCTTGAGAAAATATTTTAAATTATTAAAGGTGCAATAATTATTATTCTCGTTATCCTTTTGCCATCTTCTCAATCGAGAAGCCATTTTTTATACTTGTGCCAAGATTTACACCGCAATACTTCTTTTTTTAATAATTTAACTATTCATAACGATCATATCATATATCATAGAATTTTGTGCACAAAAATCGCTTACAAAAACTCCAACAGAGGCCAACCATATTTATTTCGTAAGATAAAACAGAGACAGATCCCAAGCTAGGAAATGCCAAATAGATCAGTTAATAAACAGACAATATACACTGAAGTCAATAACTGATTTTGCAGAACTCTTACTTTGGTTAAATATTTGCATCTCGCTTTTTGATCCATTTATTAGTTTAAAACGTAAAAGGGTTATAAATACAAAATTGACTAAATACCGTTTATATATGATTAACAAGAGAGAACGCTATAGTCGGGTGCCCCGACTATCAGATACCCGTTACTCAGGTAAAGGGAGTGCGAGGGAGATGGAGATAGAAACTTTGATCACGCATAACTTTTTAACGAATGGTCCGATTTGAAAAATTTCTTCTACATTTCGATAGGTATTGATAAACACAATAAAACTGCATTTTTACTTTTCCGAAATATTTAAATTTTTAAAATCGTATACAAGCGATTGTGGGCGTTAAAGGGGGCGTGGCACCTTTTTGAAACAAACTTGCGCTGCGTAGGAACTCCTAGAATCTGCATGCAAAATGCCAATCTTCTAGCTTTTATAGTTTCTGAGATCTCAGCGTTCATACGGACAGACAGACGGACAGACGGACAGACGGACAGACGGACAGACGGACATGGCTATATCGACTCGGCTAGTGACCCTGATCAAGAATATATATACTTTATAGGGTCGGAAACGCTTCCTTCTACCTGTTACATACTTTTGCACGAATACAATATACCCTTTTACTCTACGAGTAACGGGTATAATAAATGTGTTAGATTTAAAAGAATTTATTTTTATAACCTTGCAGAGGGTATTATAATTTTGGTCGAAAATGTGCAACGCAGTGAAGGAGACATCTCCGCTTCAATAAAGTATATATATTCTTGATCAGGATCGCGTCCTGAGTTGATATAAGCATGTCCGTCTGTCTGTTTCTACACGGACTAGTCTCTCAGTTTTAAAGATATCGAATTGAAACTTTCCACACACCCTTCGTTGCTTTGCACGCAGTATATAAGTCGGAACGGCCGTGATCGGTCCACTATATTCTATAGCCGGCATATAACTAATTGATCGGAAATGCCATAACTTTGGGGTTTGTAAAGTTAGGAAGTTGGGATTTTCTCTTTAAATTTTTTTCCACAAACATGAGGGTGGTGCTCTCTTCTTTATGACTATGTAGTTTTTAATTTAAAATGTGACAGCGTTACCTCGGGAAGTTATTGACTAAAAAAAATTTTGTTCGCTTATTGATTTTTAATGACCCTAGGTAGGTGCAAAATCAATTTACATCTGCCTAACATTTTTTCGGAAAATTATTGTTCACACAAAAATTTTTTAAATAATACTCTTTTGTTTTACTTTGGTAAAAATGACATAATAAAAGTAGAAAACATTACATTTTGGTTAACGAAAAAAATTATATTGAATCTGTTATTTCCTTGAACTGTTGTATATATGTAAAGAAAAGACGTGCAGGCTGGACAACTTTTTCCAAAAAAAATATTTTTTTAAGTAACAACTCAAATGTGAGTGAGAAAAATAAAAAGTTTCCTTAAAACCCACAACTCTAAGAGCGAGTTTTCAATGATTTTTAACAAACCCGACTTTTTTAAATTTTGATTTTTAGGGATCAAGCTTTCTTAAGGTATGCAAACCCTCTAGTTTTATAAGCTAATGGTAGGGCAATTACAAAAAGTTTCCCAAACTTTACGACTTTATGTGAAGTTTTATACGTGTACAACTTCTTTTTCATTATACACAATTGCACTCACCAGAGCTAATTTGAAGGGGCTACCTTGGTACCTCGGCAGGTTCCTAAAATTATTTTTTATTGTTTCTGAACCCCTGAAATCTTAATCATTCTCATTATTTTATATACGTAAGCGATGGTGAAGTATGTTTCTGAACAAATTAAACCAAAACAAACTTAAATTTATATATAACAGCTTGTCCTTTATTTTATTATATTTTTCAAAGTATATTACTGGTTTACGACAACACAAAATTGACAATTTGGCAACCTAAGCTTCATAAATAGAATCTTGTTAGAAAATCTGATGATCTGATGAAAGCGAGAAACATGTCTTAACCACGACTCACGACTTTATTATATCCTTTGTTTTATTTGCATAGATTAATTCAAAATGAGTTACATACAATATATTGAAAATTTTCTGTTTCGGTTGGAAACACAAAATTTAAAAAAAAAAAATTTTATTTTGTATTCTAAAAAATGGGAAGTAATACTTATAAACATAATTTAAAAAAAAAAATGTAAATAGGTATTAGGTTTTCACATAGAATGTACTGATAATGCTTACGAATTTATTGACCATAAGACCTGATAGCTACTATTCAACGTAAAGCTAAACTTCTGACGACGTAGAAATTTTACTTATTAATTTTCTTGTAATAAATATTAGGTACCATTTAAATAGTTACTTTGGACTAAACGCCCTTTTAATTATACGCACTTATATACTAGTCTTCATTCAGTTATTAAACTCTTAATCGATTAAATAGGTATTTAAAAATGCACGTTTTATGTGAGAATTGGGCTTTTCGAAAATGTTTTTGTTTTAATAAATAATATGGTTTTTAATAATATGTCAGTAATAAACTGGAAACTTACTTACAAACATACCCCCACGTAAGCCTATATTTGTACATCTGTACTTAATATACATATCTCGATTTTCATAAGCCTAAACTCTGGGGCCATCCTATAAATTGGTTTTTAATAAAATATGTGCACACACAAATTATAGCTAGAGCCTTATATAAATCCATAGCATACAAAAAATATTTGAAAAACCATAAAATATATAAAGAAAGATCAAACGTGTTATTATTTTTGTTACGGCACTACATTCTGTATACCTTAAACAATATATTTTTAATAAAAAAAAATTATAAAAAAGGTAGGGTACAAAATCTATAATATATTATTATCCAATACTTTTCAATTAAAACTTTTCATTCAATTATGGGCAATCTTGTTCATGCTTTTTGTAAACTGTGTAAGTTTTATAATAGAACGAACATAACTTCCAAAGAAAATACAGTAAAAAAATAAATCGAAATCTTATTTAATCTTATATAGGAATATGCTGCATATATAAATTGATAAGTGAGATTTTTCACTTTAATTCACAACTAAATTCGAATGCTTTAGATAAAATATTATATGATATTATTTATATCAGAATTTGATTTATTTCGATTCAACGCAGTAGCGTACACAAAAAAGTTACGATTTAAATAAGGTACTTTTTATACTACTTTAGATTCGCAAAACACGCTGGTAAAACTACAAAAAAATGTAAAAAGACTGAGGGTTTTTACTATTATTTAAAAGCATTCCTTCATATTCCTTACAAGGACTAGAAAACCCTCATTCATGCACAAAGTTTAATTAAAATTTAACTACTAAAATTCGCATTTGATTCACACAATATTGACTTCAAATATTCAGTGTCAATTACATTTAGATCAAAAATGTGATTCATTTGTTATAAACCAATAAAACTAAAAAATATTGTATATAACTTCGATCTTATAAAGACGTGTATTCCCCAATGATACCAGCGTGTATAGAAAAACATAGCAGAACTGGACAGAAAATTTGTATACTTGTGAAAACAGAGGTGTTTTAAACTAAACTTTAAAAACCTTTGCAAGAACTCACAAATACTTACTTTTAGATAACGATAAATATAAAGAACTGGAACTATTTTGTTAAATTTTATACTTTTCAGCTTGACGATTGATTGTTTATCCCTAGAATAAAGATTTTCTTTTTTAACTATAACGATAAATAAACAAAGCTAACCAAAACCTGAGCAAAGTTTTTGTTAAAGATGAACATTTATATCGGAAAATAACTGAAAAGTGCCAAAGTACTATCGTTTTTATTTAGTCGAAAGTGAATCTTAGCCGTAAATATACGTTGAAAAAGTGGAAAAAGTTAAAAGAAGAAAGTTGATGTAGGCGTATATTTTCAAATACAAATGCTTTTCAAGAAATTTATTGTGTCATTATTTTTAATAAGGAAATAAAAAAAATAAATTTTTGAGTTATAATAACTTTTTATAGATACTCTTACACTGCAGGTTTTTTTTTTAAATGGGTAGATGGAAATTCCTACACTGCAAGGTATGCAACTGTGGTCAAGTAAATAACTTATAAAGCATTATAGTTTTGTTGCAAACTAAAAATCTTGTTAATTAGTTATCATCCAAAGCCTCTTTATATTGCCCATAATTTTATGAAACTCAGAAATTTTTTTTAAATTTCGTCACGCCCCAAATCGGATACAAGTTTTTGAAGTAATAATATTTTATTAGCTGACATATTTAAATTAAAATTTAAATTTTTTAATTTTTTGGAAAATTAAAAAAAAAACTGTTTTGATAATTATATAATATATATTCAAAATATCGGACCACTCGGCTTCAGAGCTTCTCTTTTCAAAATTGTGAGGTCTAATCCCCTAACCTTCCTAATTAGTAATTTAGATTAGGTCCATTATGCACACTCAAACTTAAATATCTCACTATATTTATGTAACCAATAAAAAGATTGGCAATCACTTTTTCAAGAAAACCATATTAATGCATCTGTCAGGTAGGTGAATAATATAAAAATATAAAAAAGGAACACGAACTTAAATAGCAAGGCCAGAAATTCAATAAATATATTGCTGTGATAAACAAATTGCCGTTTTATATAGGGCTCTAGTCATGTGTATATATATAAATCCATATATATATGTTAAAAGAGCTCAATCGAAAACACTTATAAGGAGACAAAGATTCTGTGTTACAATAGTTTGGGTGGTTTGCTTATATAAACGAAATAATGTATTAACAATATAATCATAACAATGTATATAGCCATTGCCAATTTAAAAGACTGTTTAACACATATTATATATGTTTTACTCTGATAACTTATTAATAAATAAATAACTATATTAAGCTTTAATACATAAACAATTTATTTATGTTTATGTGCAACTCTTTAAATCTAGTTTTAAATTTAATTTTAATCAATGAATTATGCAATGTGTATCTTCCATGCTTCCATTTTCTGTGTTTTAGACTATTGTTTTTACTGAAACGATTTTGCAATATTAACTGTTTCTTTTTTAGGGGTAAATCTAAAAAAAACTAGTTTTATGTTCATTAATTTGAACTTTCTTGTATGTTTGAGTTAGTGCAGTTTTAAATCATAATTACGAAGTATAAACAAAATATAAAATCAGATGCCACATATTTTAATTAATATAGATAACTAACAAATGCTATTAGGAACTTTGTCATCAAACCCCTTCAAAATACGTTGTTGGTATTATAACACAAACCAATAAAACGAAGGGAACCCACAACGAATATTAAAACTTGTATTAGTTATGTTTATTCATAAATAAGAATTTTTAATTATATTGATAAATTAAAAATTTATTTCATTTCTGCAAAAAAGGTTATGTTGAATTTAACAATTCTGATACATATATTTCATCTAAAGTCCACAATATTCATTAAATTACTGGTCGACTGATAGGTTCTTAGCCTTAGCTGAACTCTAAATAGTGGCAAGGGTTAGCAATGTGTATTTATAATAAATGTTATACTATACCTAAGTGCATATATAAATAAATTACTAGAGTTAAGTTGAAAGCAATCACATACTTACCAGTTTAAGTAATTAATATTTAAATTAGGTTAATAAGTAATAAGTACGGAATTTAGAATTAGTACATATATACTGTAATAAAAATAAACAATGTTGAAAATATAAAACCTTTTTAATATACAGGAGAACTGGAAACCAGATACACGGCCAAACCAAGCTTTTATTTATGAAGAGTTAATGTTGAGCAATAGCAACGGGTTTTTTACAATGATTACATGAGTACTATTTTATATATACATTTTGGCTAAATAATAATTATTTTAAATGAGGTGTATAACTTTGTGTTCTTTAGAAATAGTATTATTTGTAATATGTTTGGTAATGTGGGGTTTGAGATGGATTCTAGTGGATTGGTGTTTTTAAATAGTAGTTGTCTTTGGTAGTTTAGTGACTTGCAGTTAGTCAGTAAATGATTAATTGATAAGGCATCGTTGGTATCATTGCAGAACGGACAGGTCCTGGTTTCAGTTGCGTCCATATAGTGTGTATGTGTAATTTTTGTGTGTCTAAGCCTGAGCCTTGTTATTATCATCTGGTCTCTACGTGAGACCGATGAGTGCATGTTTTTGGTAATCTGGTGACAGTTGAGTTGGGGATAGTTAATTGCTTGGTACCAGCGTGAAGTTTTGGACATGTTTGACTGCATTTTCGAGAGATATGTATTTTTAATATATTTTAATATGTCCTGTGTGTTTAAGTTTTCGTCTGCAAGTTAAATTTATTATTGTTTTTTTTTAGAAGATTACGGGCCTTTGAGATATAGTGTTCCCTGTTCTTAGTGTTTATTATTGCGTCGATGGCAGAGAGTGAGTCTGAACATATGCAAAATTGCCTCTTTAGTTTTATATATTTGCAGTGCTTCTACTATTGCAAGTAGCTCTGCGGAGAACACTGAAGAGTAGTGTGGTAGGTGATATAGTTTGATGCATTCAGTTTCGCTTGTGATTGCCATACTAGTGATGCCGTTTGCTTCAGATCCGTCGGTGTAAATGTATGTGTATTTGTGTTCGTCTTTTGTCTTAATTTCTGTAAATTGTAATCTGAAAATTTCAGGAGGGTTACTTTTTTTGTCGAATTTATTTGGCGATGTGTCTATTTTTAGAGGGTTTGTGTTCCAGGGTGGTGTGGTTTGTGTAGGTGGTGTTAATTGTTTAAATAGCAGTTGGTGGACTTGTGAGTATTCTATAATCAACAACAGATCGTTGTTGATTTGTATTATGGACGTTTTGGCGGGCGATATGCTTTCAAAATTTTAATTATTGGTGAGGTTTTGGCGTCTGCATTTGCTTCGTAAAGTATTTTTTTTGTTGGGGTGGTTCTGAAGGCTGCGAGGGCAGTTCTAAAGGCTGTGTTGATTGTTGACTTTACTTTGCGCAGTATTGTGTGCGGGCAGTAGCCGTAGATTGGAAGACCGTAGTCTGCTTTTGAGACGATGGTTGCTTTTGTTACGTTTAGGAGTGTAGATGTGTTGCAGTTAAACTTTGCGCTTGAGAGCTTGTTTGAATTTGTTGTTTAGTAGTTCCGTGTGAGTATTCCATCTGTATTTGTTATTGAAGTGGAACCAAGGTTTTTTAATGATGTTTCTTCTTGC
Organism: Drosophila fuyamai; assembly: GCA_018153365.1. NCBI lineage: Eukaryota > Metazoa > Arthropoda > Insecta > Diptera > Drosophilidae > Drosophila > Drosophila fuyamai. The sequence continues at coordinate 2,275,743 of JAECXW010000415.1, read as the reverse complement.
ATTTGCGTGTTTCCTGTTGTTATGGTGCAGTTACAATTATGTTTTCTGCAGACTTGGAGGTGTTTGCATTTTGTGGTAGATAACATGGCTCCTGAGTATTCTGCCCAGTCTGTAATAGTGGATATTATCGGATTAAGTTTTATACTTAGGATTTTTTTGTTTTTTAGTTTTAGGATGATGTTGAAGTCATCTGCGTATGCGCTTAGGCTGATGTTCGGGTGAAGTGTGATCTTTTCTGTTAGTGAGTTATATGCAATCACAAACAGGACCACAGAGAGTGGGCCTTGAGCCTTGAGGAATGCCGTTTTGCATTGGTTGAAAGGAGGAGGTGACAGAGTCAATGCGCACGAGTAGTTTTCTATTTGTCATGTAGTTTCGTACGTAGTTAATAATTTTTGGGCCAGTTTTCCAGATTACGAGTTGGTCAAGTACAGAGTGGATGCCAATTCTATCGAAGGACTTTGAGAAGTCTAGGCATATGATAGATGCGTGGTTTCTTCTTGAGAGAGCTCGTGCTAAAAGATGGTCTATGAGTAGTAGACTGTCTATAGCCGATTTCCCCTTTCTGAAGCCAGTTTGACTGTTATGGATTAGTTTGTCGTTTATTACAAACCACTACTGAAAAAACTTAATACAAATATAGCCGATTTCCCCTTTCTGAAGCCAGTTTGACTGTTATGGATTAGTTTGTCGTTTATTACAAACCACTACTGAAAAAACTTAATACAAATACAAATACGTGAATTGGTGGATCTCGGACGATTTTAATAACGACGAAGAGAATGACGAAAAGGAGTGCGGTTTGGATCGAGTTCGATATAACACTGGCTTTTAATTTCAATATATAAATGCTTAAGCCTAACTTAACGACGGGGGCGAGAGACGGGGCGAATTCGCGAGAGCGATTAGATCTTTATTGCGCTCCCGCTCCCGCTCCCGCCTTACACTATTCAACAAATTTCAAAACACGCAAAGTGCGCGAACACCGCCCCCTCTGAAGGACCGCCGTCTTCAGCATGACACAGGAAGCACCGCCAGCCTATGCACCGCTCGCCGATACGTCCCATCCTTCGTCTTCACGTCCGCCACTCGGACCTTGCCGTCAGCGCCGACGTGCACCGCCACGATCCGCCCGGTCATCCACTGCTGCGGCGGAAGGTTGTCCTCGGCGACGACGACGAGACCTCCTGGTGCCACTTTTTTTTTGCCTGGAGGCCCGAGACGTACTCCCGGGACCAACGCTGCCAAAACCTGTGCCTGAGACGAGACACTGCGCCATCGTCGTAAGCAGGTTGGGCTGACTTGGTCCGGGAGCGCTGCTGAGGGTGGAGCTAGGAGGGGCCCGCCGATCAGGAGATGGCCTGGGCTTAGGGCTTCGCCGTCGTTGGGATCCGTGCTGATCGCTCCGAGGGGCCTGGAGTTGAGCACGGCCTCCACGCTGATGAGGAGAGCTCCGAGCTCCTCCGCGGTCAGAATGTCTTCGCCGACCGTCCGAAGGAACAGGTGCTTTGCAGACTTCACACCTGCCTCCCATAGTCCGCCGAAGTGAGGTGCTCTGGGCGGTATGAACGCAAACTCGCATCCTTTTCTTAACGCGAATGTTGCGATACCGCCCCCCTGCTCCTCCAGACGGGCCCGGAACTCTCTCATGTGGCGATCGGCTCCGACGAAGTTCGTCGCGTTGTCGCACCACACCTTCTCCGGAATCCCGCGTCGACTCACGAACCTTTGGAATGCCAACAAAAACGCATCAGTGGTGAGGTCAGACACTAACTTTAAGTGGACCGCTTTGGACGCAAAACATACAAACAATGCCACGTATGATTTGTACGGTGGCTTGCCGCGGATACGATACATAGTGTTAAATGGGCCACAAAAATCAACACCACAGATATTAAAAGGGCGGAGAGCTCGAAATCTGTCTGATGGCAAGTTCCCCATGATTTGCGTCAAGAGTTGCGGCTTGCACCGAAAGCAACGAATGCAAGAGCGAACTGTTCTGCGGCAAACTTCCTGCGCATTAACCAACCATATCTTTTCTCGCAACAGACTTACAAGAGCTCGAGGGCCAGCATGACAATTTGTAACGAGCAGGTACGACACGTACGTTTTAACAAACTGTGAGCCTTTCGACAACAACAACGGGAATTTGGCTTCGTACGGGATAGGAGCATTCAATAACCGACTCCCAACTCGCAGCAATGTCGAGGACCACCAATCTAATTTTTTCTCCTGAAGAAAAGGGCTTAGTTTTTGTATATTCGTTGCTACCGGTTTATTTTTTCGAATTATACCCATGTCGTCACTGAACTCGTGAGATTGGATCACTTCCACTATTTTCTCGAACGCAAAATTCAGTTCTCTTGGTGTTATACTTTTTTCAAAGGGCTGCGACACTTTTTTACACCTTTGAATAAACCGTAAGACCCACACGAAAACCCTTAGAAGCCTTATGTGCGACGAAAAGGATTCTATTTTCTGAAGCACATAATTGGGCTCTGGAATTACCACAAGCGCCAATGCTGATTTGCGTAATTCCATCGACACGACATCAGCAGGTACTTCGAAGTGTCGATTTACAGGCCAATCTTTTTCTGCATCGAGCAAAAACGACGGCCCAGCGAACCAAATGGAAGCTGTAAGTTCCTCAACGTCACATCCCCGTGACACAATGTCCACTGGGTTTACCTTCGTGGGGACATGTCTCCAGATTGCTTTTTCCGCCACTCGGTTTGAGACAAAAACTGACAACGACGAAGGATGCGTTTTGATCCAATGCAAAGTGATCTCCGAATCCGTCCAGAGGAACACTTTTGTAATCGGAAAATTGAGCAATGGTCTTACACGATTATAAAGATCCGCAAGAAGGTGAGCTGCGCACAACTCAAGGCGAGGCAAAGTTTTCCTCTTGAGGGGAGCTACTTTGGATTTTGCTGTCAATAAAGATACTTTTAAACCTTCAGCGGTACTAGTGCAAACGTAGATGCACGCTCCATATGCTCGCATGGAAGCGTCAGCGAAACCATGTATTTCTGCCGGGACTTTGGCGTCTGTATGAACGAATCGCGATACCTTGATCTTGCGCAGCTGCAATAGCGTTCTCTTAAAGGCTTCCCAAGATGTCTGCAGTTGCATCAGCAGCGACTCGTCCCAGTCTAACTTTCGAAGCCACAGTTCCTGCAACAACATTTTTACCCTAGTCACTAGACGACACAATAGGCCAAGCGGATCGAAAAGTCGGGCAGTCACCGACAGTATGTTTCGTTTTGTCGCACGAAGATCCAGGAAAGAGTCATCCAACCGAAATTGAAAGTAATCTTTACCCGGCAACCAAACCACGCCAAGGGTTTTAGTTACGTCTGAGTCTGCCGTTAGCGGCATGACAGCGCTTTCAGATGCGGACAACTCTGGGCAGTTAGAAAGCCACTTTGCCAATTCAAATCCTGCCTCTTGCAATACCTGAGAAACTTCGTCTCGAAGGCTTAGCAGGTCCTCAACGCATCTGGCCCCAGTCAACAAATCGTCAACATAAAAGTCATTCTGAATGACCTTAGCGGCTTTTGGACACGAATCCTGCGCGATCTCTCCAAGCCGCATTAAACACCGAATCGCCAGATAGGGTGCTGGCGAAGTTCCATAAGTCACGGTGTTCAGCTTGAAGATTTTTAGAGACTCAGATGGATCTCGTCTCCACACTATGAGCTGAAAGTTTCGGTCAGCTTCGTCAACCATTACTTGACGATACATCTTTTTTACGTCTGCTGCAAGCGCAAAACTTGTGCAGTCTGAACCGAAGAAGGGTCGAATACAGCTCCTCTTGAATGGTGGGGCCAACCATCAAGATGTCATTCAACGCGACCTGCGTCGATGTACGGCTCGAGGCGTCGAATACCACTCTCAACTTTGTCGAGGTGCTTTGAGGTCGCAGCACGCATTGGTGCGGAATGAAATAGTGCGAACTGTCTGGAATTTTATTCTCAGTGGAAGACATGTGGCCCATGGCTTCATATTCTTCCATGAATTCCAGATACATCTTTTTTAAAGAAGGATCTTTGGATAATCTTCTTTCAAGCGACAAAAATCTACGTTTCGCAACTTCATATGATGAACCAAGAGTGTTCGGGTCAGATTTGAACGGCAAACGAACCGAAAATCTTTCGGACGACAATCTTTGAGTATTTTTCTCAAAGTGTTGCTCACAAAGTTGCTGCTCAGGAGTATGGACCTTGGCCTTGGGGGAAAGTCCTCCACAGACCAAAATTTCTGCAGGGTTGTGTCTATTGACTCCAACACTTCCTCCTGGCAGCTGAGATGTACCAACTTTTCAGCATTTCTTATTTTTTCTGAGGCACATCTCCCTGACACTATCCAGCCGAGAACTGTTTTCTGCAAAATGGGAAACTCAGGCCCTTGCTTTATCTGGCCGACTGACAATAGTTCAAAGAACGAGTCTGCGCCTATAAGCATGTCTATTTTTTGGGGCTTGAAGAAGAATGGATCTGCCAATTGAATATTTTCAGGCACCTTCCAGCCGCTGGTGTTCACCGTTTGATCCGGATGATAACCAGAAATATTTTTTAGTATGTAAAATTCGGACGACAATTGACTGCTACCCACTCGTGACTTGACTATGGTGTGTATTTTCTTGGTTGCTTGAGCATTAGTTCCACCAATGCCCCGCAAGCTCAAACACACGTCCTCTCTCTTAATCTGAAGTCTCTGAGCGAGCTCGTCGGTCACAAAATTTACTTGTGAACCAGAATCGAGCAACGCTCGAGCCAAAACTAATTCGCCACTTTTTGTCTGGACGCTCACGATGGCTGTGGCAAGAATAACTCTATCCGATGCAGTCGCATGCAAAACATGCGAAGTGGATCGAGTATTCTGCAAGAGCGTGGGCTGAGGAGGAGATGGCAACGCGAGATTTGATGGCGAATAAATGTGCAGCAATGTGTGGTGTGAGGACTTACACACCCTGCATCTCTTCGATTTGCATCTTTTTACCGTGTGGCCCTTACGAAGGCAGTTAATGCACAAGGGATCTTTGCTGAACTGTTAGGGCAGCAAAAGCAGTGCAATTTCCTACTTGATGTTCTGCTGAGTTGCAAAACACACATACTTCGCGGTCGTCCATGGCAGCAACAAACGAAAAACTCCTGTTTCCATTCTTCTTTGGATAAGCCTGGCTCTGCTGAACAATTTTTGGCTTACACGCTTCTTCGGCAACCATATGCTGATAGCGCTTGTTCAGGGCCGACTCACACTCGCTCCAAAGAGGAAGCGAGGTATAATCCAATTGTTCTTCCCATTTTCTTTTAGTTCCTGCATCGACTTTGCCCATTACTAGATGGATGAGGATGGCATTCGTAATACGTTTGTCATCCCCAATGGACAAAAGAGAATCGTAGATTAAACAGTGTCGATATATTGTCAAAGAAAATTAAACAATCATTATCGTACACTCGCCTTAGGCTAGCCAGAGCTTTTGGATAATTATCCGCGGTAACTTGGAATGCCCTGACTGTTCCTAGCGCGTCTCCAGCCAAACACGATATTAGATGGTTGAATTTTTCGATATCGCGCACAGTGTCATCTTTGTCAACAAAAGTTTCGAAAAGGCTTATAAAATTTTTAAATTCGGAATGCTTTCCGCTGAAGGTTGGAAGAGCGACGCTCGGCAAACGGCATTGGGGTGTGCGCGTTGCCGGCGGAGCGGAATTGTCAACGCTCTTACGCTTTGTTTCCGCAATTAGGGACATTAGCAACGATTTTGCTATTATCGCAGTCTCTTCGAGCTCTTCGCGGTACTCATCATCTCCATCTTTCGCTTCAATTTTATTTTGTATAAGCGAAGCATTTTCGATGTGCGTATTTAGGATTTCCAATCGACATTCTAACTCAATCGTATTTAAAGAGAATCAACCCTCATTTAAATATCTTTGCGTTCGCTCTATACTCCTCATATATCCATCTCGTTGGTTTTTCAACTCTTCGATTTTCTGGTTGTTGCTTTCTGATTTTGGCATTTTTTTTTTTTTTTTTGGTATCGAAGATTTTTAAATTTAATTTAATTTATTTATTTTTTTTTTTTTAATTATATGTAAGTGTGTACAACAAAAATTTTGTTTTTAAATTTATTAAATTTAAATAATAATAACCAACGAGAGGAATAAGCTGAACGCAAGCAGTGTAGGGGAGTTATTTAAAATTAATTAAGAAATTAATTTAAGGAATCCTAAATTATTTAATAATTCAATATAATATGCCGAGCGCACGTAGTGTAGGGGAGCACACGCCAAACTCAAACACCAAAAAACGAACAAACGTTTAGGCAGCGGCAACGCTGCACCGTTCCAGCGATCGAAAACGAAAACGACGAAAGAGAACTCGAAAGAACGGGCTGCGTTGTCTGTGTGTGTGTATGTGTGTGTCCGGCTGGCGGTGCTCAACGCAATGCTAACGGAGGATGATGCACTGACCGATAACTAAGGACAACGAATATATAAACCTGACGCTTAAAAGCGCGGGAAATGGCGAAAAGCGAGGAAAATTTGAAGAAAATGCGCGGCAGAAAATTTGCCGGGGATTTAATTCTCGAATTATAACTTTTCACAAGTCTCAACTTTTGCCTTTTTAATTTTTTGCACAGCTATAATTGGAGTTCACTACGACGAGAAATGGGGGAATTTTATTTTTTAAAAAAACCAGGATGCCGACAAATATTTATTTTATTTTGGTCCAAAGCGATTCACTTACTTATGTATGAATAATTCGAACATCCATACGTATATATCAGAATTATAATTGTTAGTACATGCAAGTTTTATTTATTTCTTGGTTAGAATGCTCGCTATCTACCGAATTTTTCCCACGAATGCAAAAAGTTGAAAGATGGGCCAAAACACAATTTAGGACACGCCACAGATTAACTTTCAACTTTAAACATTCTATACCTGGTGGGACGATACACATCCGTCGGCAACTTCCCTCTTTAAATCCATATCCCTTGGCGTAGGCAGCAACTGGCGACAAGCAGCGGCAACAACAACTTCAATGTTTAAAGCCGGCGCGATTTATTTAGTTTTAATTTTGTATTTTCACCAAAAATAACACTCGATTTCCACTGTAGATCACGTCGGGGTCACCATGAAAAACTAATACGGTTTTGTATTAATAAAAACGCGAAACTTGTGAACGCAGGGAAAATTGATTTATTGGCGATGGCGACGAAAAGGAGTATGCTCAGAACGATGTTCATATAACAACTGGCTTTTAATTTCAATATAAAAATGCTTAAGCCTAACTTAACGACGGTGGCGAGAGACGAGGCAAATTCGCGAGAGCGATTAGATCTTTATTGCGCTCCCGCTCCCGCCTTACACTATTCAACAAATTTCAAAACACGCAAAGTGCGCGAACAACTACCACAACCGTTTTGCTATTATTTTGTCAAGTAGTTTTGCTAGGCATGAGTTTAGTGAGATCGGGCGGTATGAGTTAAGCAAGGTTTTGTCTGTATCGGTATTATTAAGCTATTTTTGTATGTTTGTGGAATGTAGTTGTTTAGTATGGCGTTTCGGAGGTTAATAATTTTGTTTTTTGTTGTTTTATCCAGGTTTTTTATCATTGAGTAGTTGATTCTGTCAAGTCCTGGTGTGTTTCCTTTTAATGTGGTTAATCCTGCTGAACATTCTATTGCAGTTATGGGTTTTTCTATTTTGGTTGCTCTTTTGCTAGGAATATGTGAGAGATGAATAGTATTGCTGAGTGACGTTTGTTTGTGATTAATAAAGGTGCTTGAAAAATTCCTGTCGGAGGAGGTTTCTGAGAAATTTTGGCAGAAGAGCTGAGCAATTTCAAATTTGTTATTAGTGTTTTGTTTTGTAGATGGGTTGAATATACAGTGTATGTGTTTTTGAGGGTTTATGCCGCAAAAGCGTCGGATGTTGCTCCAGATCGTTTCGGGTTGAGATTTGGAATGTGAACTTGTTAATGCTTGCTTTTTTAGTTTGTTTGAGTGTTAGTTTTTTGTAGATATGTCTCTTTTGAGCTCGTTCCATTTTTTCATTTTATCGTCTCGTAGTTTTTTGAGATTGTTGTTCCACCATGGTACATTATAAGGCTTACCCGTTGGGTGTGTTTGTGGTATTGCCTTGTGTGCGCTTGAAAGGATAATTTTTTGTATTGTTGCAGCTTCTTTGTTTATCTTTGTGATTGGTGGTCGTTGCGCAGAGAAGTTTTCTGTTAGCTTGGGAAAATTTATGCCAGTTTGCCTTATCCATAATGAAAGTGGGTTTGCGTGTGGTTGATTGTAAGTTAGCAGTATTTGATGTGAAGAGGTTAATTATGATGGGTAAGATATCGCTTCCAAAAAGGTTATCTTCTGTGCGCCAGGTACTGTCAATTTTAAGGAGTGGGCTGCCGAAAGTCAGATCAACGTTTGTTAGTGAGTTGTGTGTGCTGAAATGTGTTGGAGACACATCGTTTAGAAGAATGTAGTTAGATTGTGTTATGTATTTCTAAACATACTGCGTCAAAGTCATCGGTTAGTGTTATTTCGTTGGCTTGCAGAGATTTATGAGCCAGGATGGCTACGCCTCCGTGTGGCGATGAGGTGTTTTTTTCTATTAGGGAGTTATTAACCGGTATTGGTATTTTGAGGTATTTTATATGGGTTTCTTGTAATGCTATTTAAAGAGGTAAGTGTTTTTTTATGATTAATTGGAGTTCGCCGTAGTTGTTAAGGTATCCGTTCATATTCCATTGTAAAATTTTCATGGTCATTTTAATAGTTGATTGGTTGTTGTGGAGGAGGTAGATGATTTTGTGCCTATTTGTTGTCTACTGCTGGGTCTGGCTTTTTTATTTTTGCTTGATTAGCTTTCGTGGGTTTTAGGTTTGTTGTTAGTGTTTTGTTCTTGTCGTTAGAAAAAATTCGGAGTTTAAGGTAAGGTCCTGTGTTTTTACGCTTGTCATAAAATTGGAGGTAGTGGGGGTGTCGAAATCCGTGATGAATGTGTCGGTGTCCATGTGTTCAGGTGAAGATTGGGTTGTTAATCGAGTTACTGTAGGTCTTGTGTGGGTGTTGGTTAATATGTCGTCGTAGGATGTAGGTGGTTTGCTTTGGCGGGTTTCTTGCGCGTTTTTATTATGATTGCTGAGTGTTAATGTTGTAGTTTTGCTTGGTGTTATAGTGTTGGTTAGATTTTTTGATACAACTGAGGCGAAGCTTATGGAAGGTGGATGATTATGGCGAGTGTGGTATATTGTAAGTGCTGTTTTGTGATCGACTTTTTCTGTAATTTTAATGTTTGTTAGTTCTTGTTGTTTTTTGAATGTTGGGCAGTTGCGTTCTAGTGGGCTGTGTTTGGAGTCGGTATCGGGGAAGCTTATGCAGTTTTTTTCAAAGTGGCATGTCTCATTTATCACTGTGTGAACTTTATCAGAGCAGGTCCTACAAAGTTCATTAGGGTTCTTACAGGTTGAGGTTGGATGTCCAAAGCGTAAAAATCTCATGCACCTTAAAGGCATCGATATATATGGGCGTATGCGTATTTTTTCGTATCCAATGTTAAGGTATTCTGGGAGGGTAAGCGAAGCAAATGTAATTATGATAAGACCAGTTTCAGTCGTGGATTGATCTTTTTTTTCAATATTTTTCGTACTTCGGTGACTTTTTGTGGTTTTAGTTCGTCTAAGATTTCTGCTTCGCTTATGTTGCGAAGTAGGTTGCAATATATGACTCCTTTAGAGAAATTTAGGGTTTTGTGCTCAGAGACAGTTTCTTCAATGTTTTCAATTTTGTTTAATTTAAGTAATTTTTTTGCTTGTAAGGTGTTTTTAGTTTTTATCAAAAGGTATCCGGCACGAGTGGTTTTGCAATTTTGCACCTCACCATCGCATGTAAAGTCAATCGTTTTTTATCCCCTTGCAGAGGGTATTATAATTTTGGTCAAAAGTGTGCAACGCAGTGAAGAAGACATCTCCGACCCTATAAAGTATATATATTCTTGATCAGGATCACCTCCTGAGTTGATATAAGCATGTCCGTCTGTCCGTCTGTCTGTTTCTACGCGAACGAGTTTTAAAGATATCGAATTGAAACTTTGCACACACTCTTCTTTCCTTTGCACGCAGTATATAAGTCGGAACGGCCAGGATCGGCCGACTATATCCTATAGCTGCCATATAACTGAACGATAGGAAATGCCATAACTCTGGTGTTTGTAAAGTTAGGAAGTTGGCTTTTTTATTTGGCCAATCAATTCGACCTACCAAATTTCATAAGGATCGGCCAACTATATCCTATAGCTCCCATATAACGATAGGAAATACCATAACTTTGGTGTTTTTAAAGTTAGGAAGTTGGGATTTTTATGAGAATTTAGAATGCATTATAATTAATAATTTTGGAGAATATTATTTACAGAATATTCTGCAAGGGTATATCAACTTCGGCTCCGCCCGAAGTTAGCTTTCCTTTCTTGTTTAAGTATGAAAGGGTTAAGATTTTCGAGTGATTTGTTTTTTAGTCCGTTAATGAGTATGAATTTTGTTTCGCCTGGGTTTTTGTTGTACATTGATGTACCGCTTCTTATGTCCGGAGGTTTGTCCATTGTTTTCGGGCTGGCGCCCAGCACTTGGATTTTGAGTTAGTTGATTTTGTTTTTGTTTTTTTTTTCTTTTTTGTTTTACTTGTTTGTTTTTTCTGATAAGAAGTTGTTAGTTGTTGTTTTTGGTTGTTGATAGGTATACTACGAGACCTCAATAGTAACACGCTTTTTCTCTGCGAGGGTTGAGATGATACTGAAGCTTTTATAATGATAGGTGGAACAATAAAAAAGGATATTCTTATCGAGCAAAATTTGTTTGTGTAGTTGTATTTTAGATTTACGATGCCTAAACGGAAATCATAAAAATATAACAATATTAATTTAAATGCACTACTAATAAAATCTTAAAAAAATGGTGGGCAAAGTGAAAGTGAAAAAATGTAGGCGTATATATAAAACTTATAATAATATAATAAAAACAAGAATTAAAAAAAAATAATTCGATACTCCTGTTCTGGCATCTACAGCACAATACCTGGCCTTCGCCAAGTCACTAAAGAGTTTTTCGATTTGTGGACCTAATATCATTTTGATACAAAATGGACAGACGGGCATGGCATTCCACCTGTTTCAAATGGTTTTAATATCCCTGGCATCATTAAGATTGTAATTTTGTGAAGCCCATAACGAATTAGACAATCCGAAATGATATTCAACTTTCATATTAGGCATCTTCCCATTTTGGAAGTGCAATATAATAAGTTGTGTGCAGATTAATTAAATTTGTTGTTATTGTATTTTTATTGCCTCTATTTGTAGTTTCATTTTCTTGTAATCAACCGGTACTACTCTTCCTCTGACCAGTAAACAAAGAAATATACAATGCCAAGTGTCCTCAACCTGGGTCGCTATAGCTCATGTGGATCTATGGTCGGGATAACCCGCGGATAGTGGTAATGTCTGCACTAATTCTGAAGTACAAAAAATGGTTATAAGCGTTCATGTGCCACAATTTAAAGATATATTTGTTTGCGGCTGACCTTTCATCATTGGACATTGTTGCTTATTTTCTGAAAATGTTAAAGTTATATTATCAAGTCGAACCATTTACTTATGCCAGAAAAGTATTCCTTGTGAAGTGGACTTTTGATTGCTCATGTCTGGATTGCATCATTTCGATAAAAGAAAGTTATTTGTTTGTAATTTTGGATTTAGTAATAATAGTTTTATATAATCTCAATTGATGCGGAAATAATATCTAATAAACTATCAAATATATATCAGTTAGTAATTTTAGGTGATTTAAACATGTTACGCGGGCAGAATGAATATTAAATGCGACTAAATGCGACTTGTGTGGACTCGGTCTCTGGTTCTAATTCTAAGTTGATATTCTAAAACCCATTAATCTAAAAAAGGTATAAGTTATATATTACATATTAATTATTGTTTATTTTATTTCGGTTTCAAATTAAACAATTAAAAACAATATTCGGATTACAAGTCTTTCGCACTATGGATATTTGGACCTCCTTTGTCAACCATTCGGCATCAACTGAACTTGGTGCAATATCGTGCCACGTAATTTGGGTGGAGGCGTGTGATGGATATATGGATCACATTTATGGAAAAGGATGGAGAGTGGTTTGCGATGATGATGAAATTCTACGCTTCGTTGTGAAATCCAGTCTGTCAATATATCTCCATCCCACAATCGGCCATCCTGAATCTTCATTCTCCTCTGAATGAACCCCATTTTACATATATTCTGCAGCTTTTGTAGTTAGTTTCGGTCCCTCCTTCCAGTTTCTTTCTGTGTCCTTTTAAAAGCTACTAATTCTCCTACAGTATAATCAGTTTCAACCTTCCTTTTTTCATTAAAGTTCTTCGGTTCTTTTGCTGCATTTTCTCAATATTTTCCTGAGCATTTTTATGTATTTCTTCTCGCTCATTATTTATCTCTTATATACCTAATTCTTTTAAAAGTTTTCTTAAATCATTGTCTTTCTTTCGCATCTCTAATCCATTCAAAATTTAAAACGGACTTTACTTGGTAGTCCGTGGTAGAGTGCTTTTTATTATCTGTTGAACTCTGATATACTAATTTTCGATCAAAAAGCATGACAATCGACTTAGAGCATCCACGTGCCTTATCTTGGTTCCAGCTCGGTGCTCCACTTAAAACTTAAACTCTTGCAGCACCATGGCGATTCTTTCAACTCGCGATGGCAGGTGGTCCTTTTTTATCGTCATTCCAAAGGCGTTTCTGTCTGTTACCACTGTAAATCGCTTTCCGAGCAGGTAGACTCTCTACTTTTTCAGCACGTTTAAGATCGCTAAAACCTCAAGTTCGTAAGAACTATATTTTTCTTCACAAGTGTTTGTCTTCCGACTCATAAACTCTACAGGGTGTAACTGTTGATACTCGGAGTCCATCTGCACTTAAACGCCACCAAAGTCATACTTGCTTGCATCTGTATGCACTTCAGTTTCTTCCAACGGATTGAAAAGTTTGAGTACTGGTGCTGATACTAGCAATTGCTTTAGACAGTTGAAGAAAACTAAGTCTTAATCAGTCAACGTTAAATTCCTGTCGTCTTTTCTATTTTTTTTCTAAGCTACTTTCATAATTTTTTGCAGCGCCTCGTAAATATAAATTTCGTCCTTGAGTTCCCTAACTGATTTGGCGCGATACAGTTCTGCCTTATTAACTTCGCTATCTGGTTTGCCATCTACAATATATGAAACTAAGATTTCTTTGTCAAACTTAACCGACTTGCCGATCTCCATGAAACTATAGAGAAATGCATGTCTCTTTTCGTTGCCTCCGCCTCTGCCGCAGAATCTTATGTATTTCCGCCTAACATAACTTTTTTCCAAACTCTTATTTCAATGCTTATTTTAGCTCGATCCAACCCATAACTCCTGTAATACTTCTGATGTAAAGATTGGCTGCTCCAATCAGAAGCCTCAACAACTTCGATGGAGCCAATACCACCATCTCAAACGACATCAACGACAACCTTGAGAACCGTACCAACAACATCAACAACAACAGCGAAAGCAACAACATTGACATCAGGAGCAGGCTTTAGATTTCGATGTGTACAGACAAACAAAATCACTCACCATTTCATACCAATCAGCTTAGAGCACTCCTCCAACAATAAAAAAAATTCATAGGCTTGAGATTCTTTGTCGCCAACAGGTTGGCGATATCGTACAATGTTTTCGATGCCAATCCTAGTGCAGAATGCAATTCGCACATTTTAAATTTATTGAAAAGACTGGACTTAATATTTTTAAGGTGTAACAAATCCTTATTGAACCATGGAGGTTTATTGGAAATTGACGGATAGTATATCGGACCACACAAATAAAAAAGGAGTTCAGCCATAAATAAAGTTCGGACCAGTCATATAAAAGTATTTAAACGATAAAAGTTTAATTTACGAAAGCAGCGAATTCGAAATCATCTAATACTACTAACTAATCTCGATCTGACAGAGTTTTGGAAATAGACTGGATAACGGAAAGGTGACTTGTGGCGGATACATAAACAAGTAACATATATAAAATTACTGGGAAACGATAAATGTTATACCTAGAAATTCGATGTCATTAAATTCTTCAAAAGTTAGTAATTTAAACGAAAGCGTTGAACTCATCCAGTCAAATGCATTATATGTGGAAATAGGCACACAGCTAGTTAAAAAGGTTGTATTGTTTACCAGTAAGTCGACGTAGAGGTGCTACACCCAATCGCCGCCTCGCACAACAACCAGCAGTTGCTCGACCAACTGAACGCGAGGCGTTGTGTTATCGGTTTCATAGGCGAACGCCGGTAGCGGATCTCTTTACCAACAAATCCAACAGGCCTACCAACCGCAGTGGACAAACAATCAGCAGCAACAAAAATTCCCTCCATTGGGAAGTAGGAACCGGAAATCACATCAGCAAAGCCAACATAAGGAACTTTACCAACAGCCGCTGCAACCAACGCAAGAAATCTCAAGCCGACAGGAACATCCACGAAACAAACAACAGCAGCAACAACAACAACAGTCATCTCAACAACACCAAAATGATCGTCAATGGCAGCGACAAGAGCAAATGGTCATGCGATCCGATGAAAATATATCAGTCCTCGTAGCCCAATTCGACAAGATGTTTCAGATGTTTCCAGGCAGCTTAAAATGCATGTTAATCAACATGATCCTAAACACCTATCAAGCTATTATCGACGCGACTGAGCTTCTTGTCTAAAATATCCGCATCGCTGCTGAATCCTAAACCTGTGGAGAAGGTTCAATAAACTCATCGGATCCACCTCACGACCTTTTAAAACCAGAGGTTCTGGATCTGGACAGGTTTAAAAGAGCACATTCATGCAGTCGAGAGATGCAGCCAAAAATATCATCGTGCTGAGGACTATCTTTAAAAGTTGGTGCACAAAACGAAAAATGAATGCTTTGTTGATCTGCTACTGCTGATTCTACAAAACCATATGGATTTAACCTCTGGAAGGCAGCTAAATAATTAGAATAAAAAACGCTTTCAGCCATTTAACTAAGCAAAGCGTGATGATGTAGAAAAACACTGCAAATCCTTAATGCTGCCTCCTCAGAAGCAGAGTCTAAGCGTCATATAAGTCTGCTGCACCTCAGTAAAGGCGTAGGTACTGATAGCAGAGTTGCCAATTCAGTTCCAAAGTAGTTAGGCATCCCCCACTTCCCCACGCAATGGAAGTGCGCTGTGATATCGATGATATCGAAGCCAGGTAATCCGGAGAACCTTGTTGGGTCGTACCGACCAATAAGCCTGCTGTCCACATTCTAAAAAATATTCGAGGAATAATTCTTAGTAAAATAATGGCAATAAGAAGTGTTCAGATACCATTGCAGACCCTCAGTGCGGCTGCAGAAATCACCATGGAACAACGGAAAAAGCGCACAGGGCTAATCAATATATTTTGGATGCCTTCGAAAATAGACAGTGCAGGTCTGCTATGTTCATGGAAGTAAATAAGCTTTCAATAGAGTGTCACTATGGCTTGCTATATGAGCTGAACACTCTCTTGCCAATAGCGCAGTATTTCCTCCTCAGCTTTGCTGAGGACACAGCCTTCATCGCTAACAGTCTGAGCTTTTTGGATCGGTACAGCGAGTTGAGTATCTTGGATTGATTCTCGACAAGCGGCTCACTTGGAGGCAGCACACCTTCAAGCTTAGGAAGCTTAATAGGATGCTAGAGCAGCGAGTAATCTAAGCCTCAGAAATAAAATTATAACCTACAAGTCAATAGTAGTCCCTGCCATTACCTATTGCATTCAAATATGGGGTAAGAAATCCTACTCGAATAACATGCGAATGCAAAGGCTGCAAAACCAAGCGCTGCGAAGGATTGTAAATGAGCAGTGGTGGTCGCAAAATACCTTCACATCCCCACATCTCCA
The DNA here is from genome assembly GCA_018153365.1 of Drosophila fuyamai. Classification (NCBI taxonomy): domain Eukaryota; kingdom Metazoa; phylum Arthropoda; class Insecta; order Diptera; family Drosophilidae; genus Drosophila; species Drosophila fuyamai. Next base: position 2,259,735 of record JAECXW010000415.1, on the reverse strand, counting down.
TCCTACTATGAAAGGCCAGTAAACGGCTAAGGAGTTCTTCCCCAGTAATTTAATTGTTATCGGATCGTCATTTAACGTTTACCAAAAGCTCTAATTAATTATTAGCGCTGCTGTCACGTTTTCATTTTATGATTTAAACAAACCTTGTCCCGGCCGGACACGAGCCTGTGCAACAATGACGTGAATGAAAACGGTGCAGCGGACTTAAGTAGGGAGAACCTAAAGTTAATACTTAAGTTAGAAAATAGTATCCACCGTTTTATTTTTCCGTTACTACAATTAACAACAATAGTGGTTAATGCCCATTTAATAAAAAACAACATAATAGTATAAATCGAAGGAGTGAAGGCTGACGGCAATTTAAGATGCAAAGTCGCAGCACCAGTTCTTGGAGCCGTCGGTCACCAAAACAAATCAACAGATCAATTTATATGTATTCATATTATTTTAAATTTAATTTTCCGAAATTAATTTTACTAATATTTTCTTAGTACTTAGCCCTTTATATTTTTTTACAGTCCATTTTAAAATAATTCAGATTCATTTACCCCAATTATTAAAGATAAATAATTATTTTATTATACCCTTGCAGAGGGTATTATGTGTGTGCAGCGCAGTGAAGGAGACATTTCCGACCCTATAAAGTATTCTTGATAAGGATCGCGTCGTGAGTTGATATAAACATGTCCGTCTGTCTGTTTCTACGCGAACTAGTTTCTCAGTTTAAAGATATCGAATTAAAACTTTGCACACACCCTTCGTTCCTTTGCACGCAGTACATAAGTCGGATCGGCCGACTATATCCTATAGCCGCCATATAACTGATTGACCGGAAATGCGTCCGACATCAAATGTGTTGTGTGCGACTAAAGAAGCAGGATGACTGACGCACACATAATGCAAAGGGTGTTCTTAAAATCCCTAAACACTGCATTCTGGTTATAATATATATATAACTAGACACCCGAGTAATAATAAAACGTTGCTAATTCAAATTTCATAAAAATGTACTTGACTCGAAATCAGTGGAGAGCGATTGTTTGTTTTGTTTTGTTATCCGGTGCAAAAATAAATAATGATGACGGCTTTCCCACACGCGAACAGACTACGTATAACTGCCCATGTGAAAAACATTGATATTCAAGATTAATCCCGCAGACATCCAACGATTGGCCTTGCGATTTATTGATTGCCATCGCAAATGCCAATCGAACTGGGAACTAAATCCTCTTGAATTGGAATGAGAGATCTGTTGGAATAATCGGAATTCGTGGGATAAGAACTTCCTCTCCTTTAAATTTGCACTTAATGATCGTCGCATGAATCACGTTGATCATCAGTTTTTTAACGAACAACTGCGTACCGTTGCATAATCTCGGATGATTTAGATTCCGCAGCATTATAATAATTGATCCCACTTTCAGTTGCAAATTATGCGGCGGAGTTTTTGGCACATCCAGTGAGTTCAACAATTCTGTCGGATAGTTGGTCACTTCATCCTCGTCGGTCACGCTGTCAACGGATCTGTATGAATGCAGTTCTCCAGCGATTTGACTTGAATAACGAAATTCAAACTATCTACGTCCTTATTCTTCGCCCGTTCACTAATCCAATCGAGATTTTTATATTTTTATGCAATGTCGGGAAACACTTTTGTGATGAGTTCCTCTTTCGACAACGCAGTTATGATCATTGTAGGGTGTTTCGGAATTGTATGCGAATGCAGCGAGATTCAACTTTTCATTTGGGGCTGATCTTCTTCTACTCACATTTTGTCAGGCTTGAGGTGGTCTTTGTGCAGCGCGAAGCTGTGCAATTCGGGCACGTGCCGATGCATTTATTTCTGCACGTACCTCTTTCGTTCGATTATTACGGACATTCTGAGAATGTATCGCTTTTCGTGAACGCCGTCCAAGTCTTGATCTAAAAGCAGGCATTATTTTCAATTAAAACTTTGGCAATGTTTCGTTAACTCGATTTATTACAGTTTTATGTACAACAATGAAGGCATTATTTCCAAAGACTGCTGTTTTAACAGTTTTATGTACAACAATGAATACATCTCGCCGATAGCGACTTTTCCGGCAGGTTTTCACAAAATTTTCTTATGTATTAACCTTCTTCTGACAAACAACTGAAAAAAAAATTTGTGCCAAATCGGCCCAGTCGTTCTCTTGTTTTGCGACGGCGTACATTTTTTGAACCATTTTTATATATATAGATAAAAATACTATTGTTTTTAAAAAGAAATTTATTGTCTTTCTATTGTGGGCGGTAAATTTTTTCATTTAACACAATAAATATCAAATATATCGACATTTTTATGTGATATTTTAAATATTATTATTTTTATTTTTTTGATAAAAAAATATCATCGATACGATATTTTTAAAAATTTCGACAACCCTATTTTAAAGCTATCTGCTTGAAACTTTCCCAAAAGTTGTCTTTCTATTGCAGGTAGTATCGGAAATGCCATAACTTTGGTGTTTTTTAAGTTAGGAAGTTGGAAGTTTTAAGGGGCTTTATATTGAATAATTTTGGAGGATATAATTTACAAAAAATTTTGCAAGGGTATATCAACTTAGGCTCCGCCTGAAGTTAGCTTTCCTTTCTTGTTTAAAATTTTATTTTAGTTCAAAATAATTTTTGTCTACAACTACTGAACAATTTTTCCCTTGCTATTTCTAGCACTTCATCGATGATTTTTTTTCTAAGAATCCAAAGAACAACTCTCATCTCGCAGACCTAAGAGCATCCCCAAACTGAAACACGGCTCATTGATTTTCAAATGTCCAGCTGTCTAATTCAAAAAGTCTTTCCATTTAAAACAAAGTCGCAAATTTAAAAATTATAAATGTTTTAACAATTTATTAGATTAGTACATAGTTTTAAACCCTAACAAAATTGTTTAGTGCAGTTAATATATTATAATTATAAAGTGCAAAGTGACCATTCGTAATGGCCGCCTTTGCAAAGATTTTGCTCGTTACAGTCAAAACAAAAAAAAAAAAAACAAATAAATGGTTAAAAACAAATTCTAAAAAATTTGTTTTTAATTTAGGTTTATATAAGCAACGTCTTTGAATGATGATTACCGCTTATTTTTTATTTTAATCATCAGGATTCGTTGAGTTATCTTTTTCTGCAAAATAAGATTTAGTTAATATAGTTCAGATTTTTTATGTTTGAATTAATCTATTTTACCTAACTTTCGAATTGGTTCCTGTGTTTTTTTAGGCAGCGGCGATGTGGTTAGAGTTGTATCATTACTTATTGATTGCTTATTTTCGATATCTTTTGGTAATGTACTCTTGGTAGCAGAAAATTTTTCTATTTATTAAAAATGTATTATTTAAAATTGTGATTTCTTCCTTCTTTACGATTAGACATACCATTTTTTTGTTGAAAAGCATCTTCTTTAGGCTTTGAAGTTAAATCTGGCAGCGTCGGTTGAGAAATATTTGAAAAAGGATCTTCACAATCTACAGATTCTTTTGTTATGGCTGTGGACAAATCTTGTACCGATTTCTCAGAGACAAACTCTTTATTATGAATACATTTTTCCACTACGTCCGCACGCCCAATTTTGTAAAGGGCTTTAGCTAAAACATTTCCTGTGGAAATACCCCCATTTTCTAGCCATAACTGCAACATTAACATGCTCTGCTGAACGCTATCGCCACTAAAGTACTTTGCTTTGACAAGCTCGATATCGGTCTCGGGAACACCCAATTCAATCGCTAGCTGAGGCCAGTCACTACCAATATGGTTAGATATATCGAATAACGTTATATCAGCAGTTTGTACCAATTCAATTTTGCTCGATTTTTTATCATCCTCTATTATATCAGTTTTTTCGACATTTTTTTCTGAAGTCGATGCATCTTCTGTGTTAACTTTGATTTTTGAATTAATGATATAATTTTCATTGATTTCAGTACCCACATTAAAACCATGATTTAAATTGGACGTCCTAACGCTTTCAAAATGCTTTCCCGTAATTTTCATATATACTGATACATTTAAAGAACAAATGGGATTTAGTGGTGCTTCATCGGGGCCTACCTTTGGATCGGTCATAAAACAAATGCGACCTTGTGGAAATTCTGGATTTTTAATATGAGCAATAAAAGAAAGTCGATTTTCGCAAAATGCTTGAAATTTGATATTTAGCTGCTCACCTGTCTTCAAAACTGGGACAAGGTTACCAGCGAACTCTAAGTAAATAGTTTGATCCTGCAATACTTCAATATCTCTGCTTTTTGCAACCTCTATAAAATATTCTTGCTGTTCAAGCGTCTTGTCCTCTTTATCGTCAGTCATGCAAAACACTGAAAACTTAGCTTCTGTTTGGGAGATGCGTTTTGCAAATATTACTAACTTAACAAGAAAAGGAACTTTGGCCAAATAACAGTAAAGCTCTGTGGCCATTCGTCCTGCGTCTACAATATTGCGGCAATCCATTAACCAAAAACGGGCAGAAACAGTAGTGGTAAATGTTATACTATCATTTACAAATGACAGCGGGGTTGATCCGGTAACATCTTCCCAAGTTGCGCGCGTTTGTCCTCCAGTAATGGAACACAATAGCCTAAGAGTTGTTGAATTTAAATTTCCGTTGCCATAACATGCATTAACCATACTCTTGGTATAAGCTTTTGGAGCAGGGATACTAAGTGTAATTGCTTTATGAAATTTTCGTCGACGCGGCTCTACAGTGACTATTGGAGAAACAGCAACGCCTTGGCCGAGTAGCTTAGAACATCCAACCAGGTCTACTGGTTGTGCCTGAAGACCGACTCGAATTTTCTTAGTCAAGGCATGGGGTGGAAAAATAGCTTGAACCTGCGGTACTGCCGTCGAGAAAACAGTACCACCATCAGGTCCGATAGCGTGCACCTCCTGACGTACACGCGAAACTACGGCAAAAAAGTGTGGAACATTTTGCGTGGTGATGCGAACAATACGGTCCGTATGCAACGCTTCCATCCGATTGAAATCGTTTTCGATTGTGGGTTTACTGGTACCCCGCATAAGATCTTCACTCTCATATAAGTTGTGCTCGCGCCAACTTTCTCCATTGTCGGACCGCAGGATAATAATTTCGCGCTCGTTCTCTCTAAGCATTCCAAAGTGAGGGACTTCTAACGTTATTGGGCTTAAATAAAATGGATTTAATAATGGTATACTACATTTTAACACGTCAATTCTTACCTTAAAAACATTCCCTCAACAGGTGAAAGTTCTAAAATACGACTCACAAGTGCCTCGCCCTCCATTAAAGGGGGAGGATTTGCTACCCTTTGGGGTTTAACATAACGACATGTTATACGTGTGGGTTCAGCGCACGCCTTTGGAGGTACGATTATGCGCACACCGCTGTGACGATATCCGCGCATAGATCCACCACGTGCGTCAACCAAAAAAGATACGAGAAATCTAAAAAATGTAAATTCAATTATATTTTTGTAATTTGAATAACAGTTATCTGATGCTTACCCTAAGTGAACCTGATGTCGGACAATAGGAACATTATCGGGTTTTCGTTCCATTGCAGATCCATTAATACATTTTAATTCGTTTTGTAGTATTTCTTGGAATTGGAATTTAATAATTCAATGATTCAAACTTTAATACAAATATTTCAAATTATATAAATACAAAATATATTTAGTTTATATAAAGTGTTGGTATTAGCATACGAACAACAAACCCATCGTTTTTGGTGGAAAAAATGCTTCTACCAACAAATTTCAAATCGGACAAAATAGTCAGAGGACCATAATTTATTAGACTGTACATTTTTAATATTTTTAGACTACTATGGCTGAGCATGCTAGTGCTGACGGACGGACGGACGAACATTCGGACATGGCTAGAGCGACTCTCATTCATTGCGCTACAATATTTTGAGTGAATTAACTATAATACCCTCTGCAAGCAACGAAGTTATCCTTATTATACCCTTGCAGAGGGTATTAAAATTTTGGTCAAAAGTGTGCAACGCAGTTAAGGAGACATCTCGGACCCCATAAAGTATTGTCTCTCAGTTTTAAAGATATCGAATTGAAACTTTGCTCACACCCTTCTTTCCTTTGCGCGAAGAATATAAGCCGGAATCGGCCGACTATATCTTATAACTGAATGATCGGAAATTGGGATTCTAGTTTTAGTTACCTTTCTCAATGATTAGAGGAGCCGACACTTCCGTGTGATCATGATCCGGATTTGTGGTATCGAATTTTTGGTGATCCTGACTATAATTGGCTTTTAAATCATCAGTTGCCATATATTTGTAACTATTTTGGTCCAAAATATCATCACCCGTTTCGTCTTCGGAGTCGGAAAGTAAAGTTTCGTGCATAATCTCTGGAGACATTACATTGAATTTTTCTTCAATCACACCAGTATTCGTATTAACAACGGACTTTGAAGTAACAATTTTAAGTGTTTCCGTTACAGTTATATAGCCCAGGCTACTAGCAATATTTAGCGCAGTCTTACCGTTCTGGAAAATGTAAAAAACTGTTAAATGCGTAAATTTAAAATGTTAAAAGACAACTAGTATGTATTCTTTTACCTATGCAGACTGCATTATAATTTCAGTCCGTTTGTCCGTTCGGCTGTCCGCCCGTCCGTCTGTCCGTCCGTCCATCCGTTGCTACGCAAACTAGTCCCTCTGCTTGAAACTTTCCCAAAAGTTGTATTTCTATTGCAGATAGTAACACATAGATCAATAAGTCCCGAGATTAACCCAGAGATGACGCTCGTAGTATACCAGTAACCAGGTCTTTCTAGAGTACTAACCTTCACTTTAAACGTATTTTAAGTCGATCAGACCAGAAACAGCTTAGTTATCGAGGTTAGAGTAAAACCGTTTGGTAGTTTGTTTAAAAAAAATGGAAAAAACCGAGTTTCCTGATAAAATATTGTTTTTTAATGGGTAAAAACACTGTGCAAGCGAAACAATGGATTGAAACATGTTACCCAGACTCTTGCCCATCAAAAGCAACGATTTGTCGGTGGTTTGCCGAGTTTAAACGTGGTCGTACCGACAGAAACGACGCGGAACGCTCGGGTCGACCTTTGGAAGCCGTTACACCGGAAAATGTGAGCGAAGTGACAAAAATTATAATGCAAGATCGTAAACTGAAGCTCCGTGAGATTGCTGAGATAACACAGGAACTGTATTTACTCTCCTTCATGAGAAATTGAGCATGAAAAAAGTTTTTTCCAAGTGTGTCCCGCGATTTCTTTCGATGGAACAAAAACAGCAACGAGTCGTTGATTTAGGAAGCTGTTTATCGCTATTTACTCGCAACAAAAAAAAATGTCTTGCGTCGTTACGTGACCATGGATGAAACATGGACCAAGGACTACACTCCAGAGTCGAAGCGGCAGTCTCCGAAAACGCAACAGTCAGCTGGCAAAGTCATGGCGTCAGTTTTTTGGGATTTTCATTGACTATCTCAAAAAAAGCTAAAGCAATCAATCAACAGTGATTATTATATTGACTTGCTGGTGAGTTTAAAAGAATAAATCGCAAAAAAAAATAAGACCGCACATGCAGAGATAAAATTCCTTTTCACCAAGACAATGCACACTGACACAAGTCGATGAAAACAATGGCAAAATTAATCGAATTTGCCTTTCATCTGCTTGCCCACCCCCCATACTCGACAGATTTAGCCCCCAGTGACTACTGGCTCTTTGCTGATCTCAAAAAAAAATCTAGGGAAAAAGATTTGGCTCAAATGAGTAGGTAATCGCTGAAACTGAAGCTTATTTTGAAGCGAAAGATAATTTTTTTTATATTGATGTATACAAAATTGCAAAAAATATTTTGTTTTCATTGTTGTTCCCGAGACTTATTGATCCATAGATCGGGCGACTATATCATATAGCTCCAATAGGAGCTCTAGGAAAATATTGGGTAAGAAATGTGCTTTAAGCTTCTTTACGGTCTTAAAAATAATATAACAAATATTAGTATTTATTTTTTGTATATTTTTTTATAAATTGTTCTACACAAATTTTATAAAAAAAATCTATTAGCACTTAAAACTTAAAGAAAAATTTAAAAAAACACTATCTTATAAATTAAAAAAAATTTCAAAAAATAAATAAAATTGAAAATTGTGATTTCCACCAACTGCGGAACTGCTCTAGGAAAATATTGGGTAAGAAATGTGCTTTAAGCTTCTTTACGGTCTTAAAAATAATATAACAAATATTAGTATTTATTTTTTGTATATTTTTTTATAAATTGTTCTACACAAATTTTATAAAAAAATCTATTAGCACTTAAAACTTAAAGAAAAATTTAAAAAAACACTATCTTATAAATTAAAAAAAATTTCAAAAAATAAATAAAATTGAAAATTGTGATTTCCACCAACTGCGGAACTGCAGTACAAGCACAAAAAGCTAAGGTAAAAAATAAATCTTAAATTTTAATAGCGTTTGGGGATGATCAGTACTGATCTAAGAACTAGTTTCTTGGCCAATATAGTCTAGAATTAAAGAAAGCATTTTACAACGAACAGTAAGATAAAAAGAATTCTTTCTATCGGCATATTATTTGTTACTATAGGACCATCCTAAACGGTTCAGCTTTGCCCTCGCTCTCGATCTTGTGACTTGCGCAAGCAAAAATAGCTAATTAGAAAGCACAGAGAGAATAAATTGCTGCAAATGATTCAGTGAAGCTCAGAAAAAATCTCATCCCAAGGGATGTTTGATGCAAAACTTTCATACTGAGCATTTAATTCCGTGTTTTGTTGTTGTTGTTAAATTGTCTTGTAATAAATCGGTAATACTCTTTTTTCTTTCTGATTAAAATGGTTAAAACGGCAAAACATTTGTTGGTACGTTCATTGTCTATCTAGTTTCAGTATGCCTCATATCGCAGTTAAACGGTTTTCGATTGTTTGGCTTTTTTGGAAAGTTTAACATTAAAAAACGAAATAAAATAGAATTCCTTCCCATACATTCGATCAAAAACATAATGCCAAGGGTCCTGGCATAAATTAGGGACCCCAACTTTTATAACTGGCTATTATGGCTTATATCCCAAAAAAGTTCACGTTAATGATTCAAAGATTGAACTATTTAAATTTTCATATACTAGCAATTATAATTACTAGCATTGATAATGGAAAATCCAATTGAAGGGCAATCCTTAGTGTCGACCCTCTAGCCAAAAAAAACTAGCCACCTTCTTTCTTTTCCCCTTTAAGAACACAAGAAGTTTACTTAGTAAGCCAACTAAATTGTACTTAAATAGTTTTTCTTTTGGTCTAATCGGATGCCAGACATTTCATAAATTTCACTATCATATAATTTCCTAATTTAAGGGAATCCGCTTTCCGTTATTATAATATAATATTCCACAAACAACTAAAGTATATTTTTGAGTCCACCTGGATAACATAGAAAATTCCAACTTCCTAACTCTACGCTATAGGATATAGTCGGCCGATCCCTTTGAAAATTTGTAGGTCAGATTAATTGGCTAAATATAATCCCAACTTCCTGGTTTACCCTTCTTATTATACCCTTGCAGTATTATAATTTTGGTCAAAAGTGGTCAACGCAGTAAAGGAGAGATCTCCGACCCTATAAAGTATATATATTCTTGATCAGGATCGCATTCTGAGTCTCGTTTAAAACGTTGTTGTTTGGGATTTGGTAAAATTAAAATATTATTGAATTACGGTTTTAATTAAATTACAATCGGACAACAATATCATATAGTTGCCATAGAAACGTTGGCCGAGTGCAGAGCAAAATCGACATAGCTTCATTGTTTTTAGTAATACCACTAACATTACAACATATAGACTGGTCATTTCATACAGGCAATATGGACACTCAAAAATCTTTGCGGGAGGCCCCAGAGCTGTTAGCGGCAGGCCCCGGACACTTCGTGTGCCTTCGGGTTTTTTTCGCTCTCATTCTTATTCTCATTTTGACGCTCTCGCGCTCATTGCGCGAGTTCGGTCGTTCAGTCGCAGATACGCGCATTTTGAAGAAGGTTGTTCTGCGCTTAAATTGGGCTTTGTATGTGTGCGTGTTTATGCATTGTCATACAGAGGTGCATGTGTGCGTTTATTTCAATTCGATGCGGCAAGAATATTTTGTCTTTTGCTACTTTTCAGACTTGATACCCTAACAATATGGGAGTATTCACTATTGGGTTAATGATAAAAATAAGAATATTATATGTTATAGTATATTTTTTAATATTTCCGCATATATTTTATTTTTGTTTACAAATTCAAATCAGTGGTATCAGAAAAATGTTTTTTCATATATATATGTTTTCCAATTAATATAAATGAATCTAATGAGATAGGTAACAGGGCACATCGCAGTTGGTGTCTGTGCTTAGTGGTTGAAAAAACTTCAAACCCAATCAGCTTTGGTTGTTGTTCTGCGAGCGGATGTTGCCTGCATACCCTACCGACGATTGAATTTTAGAGGAGGGGACAGAAGCAAGAAAATAATAAAATAAATAAATAAAATTATACAATTGAAAATTTAAATATTTTTTATATAAAAAATTCAGATTTGTATATTTGCTTCATTTACCTTTTAAAAAATAAAAAATATTTTAGAAGTTTAACCTAAATTTATTTTTTTAAGATGTGAAAAAGTTTATAAACTAATATTTAACACAGGTGTATGTATATGTATGTATGTATATTTATCGGTAACTAATTCGAGCGGCGACTTTTAAGAACAAACATAGAAAAAAATAAAAAGTAGATCATTATATTACAACATTAAACTAAATTTCACTGCGGACCTTAACAAAAATAAATGAACCAAAAGTCATTAAACATAACATTTAAGACAAGTGTTTAAATGTAAACAAAACAAAAGACAAACAGCCGTTCTTGTTTCTGTCCCCTCCCCTAAAATTCAATCGTCGGTAGGGTATGCAGGCACCATCCGCTCGCAGAACAACAACCAAAGCTGATTTGTTTTGAAGGTTTCTGAACCACTTAAAAGCAGTCGGTGTTTGTGACACCGACTGCGATATGCCCTGTTCGTATCTCAGTAGATTGATTTCTATTAATTGGAATACATGCATATAAGAAAACATTTTACTGCTACCACTAATATGAATTTGTAAACCAAAATGAAATTTATGCTGAAATATTAAAAAATATACTATAACATATAATATTCTTATTTTTATCATTAACCCAAATAGTGAATACGCCCATATTGTTAGGGTACCAAGTCTGAAAAGTAGCAAAAGACAAAATATGCCTCGCTGCATCGAAATGAAATGATCGCACACAATCACCCCTGTATGAGAATGCATGAACACGCTTACATACAAAGCCCAATTTAAGCGCAGAGCAACCTTCTTCAAAATGCGCATCTCTGCGACTGAACGACCGAACTCGCGCAATAAGCGCGCGAGCGTCAAAATGAGAATAAGAATGAGAGCGAAAAAAACACGAAGGCACACGAAGTGTGCTTTTGAGTATCCATATTGCTTGTATGAAATGACCAGTCTATATGTTGTATGGTTAGTGGTAATACAGACATATACATCGAAATGCAGTCGTTTTGTAATAACTGCTAGGGTATATTCTTGTCTTTCTTTCTTGTTGAGAATGCAATATACTTACATTTGTTAAAGCGTTCGGATTCGCTTTGTGCCGTAATAGCAGATTAATAATCATTATATGGCCTTGTTGAGCAGCTTGATGAAGGGGTGTATAGCCAATATTGGTAGACATTTCAATGTCAGCATCGTTTTCAAGTAAAAATTTTACAAGTTCGAGATGGCCATTATGAGCAGCAATATGTAGAGGAGTATAACCATTTTTAGTGCGATCTGAAATGCTAGCACCATGATCCAACAATATCCGGGATACACGAACATGACCTTCCTGTGCAGCCGAATGTAATGGTGTCATACCGTTTTTAGCACTGTTACTCGTAGCCCCATATTCTAGGAGTAGTTGTACCATTTCTACGTGTCCCTCTTGTGCCGCCAAATGCAACGGAGAAAAGCCGCTCTTGCTTATAGACCCAACATCAGCACCGTGTTGAAGCAACTGTTGCGCAATTTCCAAGTTATTCTTCTTGGCAGCTATATGAATGGCACTTTGTCCATTCCGCGCCAATAAATTTGGTGAAGCACCGTTTTCTAAAATAACTTCCACCACTGGCTGATGATCGTAATGTGTAGCTACGTGTAATGAAGTAACATCATTTTTTGCCTGAAAATCAACAGAAGCTCCTTTTTTTAATAATAATGCTACTATTTTCTGTTTGCCGTATTTGCTAGCCAAATGCAAAGGGGTAAATCCCTTTTTGGTTACAGCATCTAATTTCGCACCGTTTTCCAATAACATTTGGACTACATCATCTTGTCCTTCCTTTGCAGCAATGTGCAGCGCCGTATAATTATCTTTAGTCGTAGCATTAATCTCAGCTCCATGCTGTAATATTAACATGATTATATTAATATTTCCTAATCGAGAAGCTACATGAAGAGGCGTTTGGCCTTCACGGGCTATAGCATCCACTTTTGCGCTGCGAAGTAAAATTCGAATAACATCCGTCTAAAAAATAATCAACCGACATAATTAAAAAGTTGTGTAAAGGAATACTGTATACTTTTAGACCCTACCTGATTAGCACGAGCGGCCAAATGAAGTGGTGTTTCCCCGCGTATTGTTGGTATATCTGGGCTGGCCTCATTTTGTAGTAAGTATAATACAATGCTCATACATCCTATAAAATTTGAATTTTGTTAGATTTATTTATCACTAAGCTTTTCTTATTAAGGTTATATTAAATATATTTAATACCAATCGCGTCTCATGTTAAAAATTATTCTGAATTCAAGAATAGTAACCTTTACTTTAAAAATATCTTATCGCTTTAAGTTTTTTATAATTTAATTCAACTTTTTATTCAATTATGTTAAACAGAAAGAACATTTAAACAAAAACAGCAGCCACGTCATTTTTAAGTCATAGCTAATGGGCATTGTGCACTATAATACTTAGGGCCGACCAAAAATGGTGGAAAACAAAAACATGGCCTAAGCGTTCAATTTGAACAATCTTTGCCTCCTCTGTTAGACCCTGGGACTCAAGGTGCAAGACTGCACAAACCTGCCTGGATCTGCGGAGAAGGTAACATTGTTGCCACAAAAAATTTGAGCTTGAAACAAAACTATTAGAACAAGGTGCCAAAAACCACAATACCTTTCGTGGAAGATGTCCTTTTACTAGATATAGACCCCCTAACAATACCTTTCGTGGATAAAGTCCTTTCACTAGATATAGGCCCCCTAACTTCACTGACATACAAGAAGGACATGAAAAAGATGCATGTCAAAAGTTGGAGCCGCTATACCGGATGCTTCCCTCTTAGAATACTTTTTAAGAAAAATAAGATGTACATATAACTTTGAAGATAAACAAAAATTAATATTAATTAAATTAAATGTATATATGGATTATTACACGCTTATGATGCAAAAACAATGATGTTTTGTTGATTTTCCGATACATTTTTCGATAAGTGCTAACACAATCCTTTATCGAAAAATTTCCTGAGCGGGTGGAACCGGGTGCGATACGAAAAGAAACGGCAGAGGTGTCACCTAAGCAAGAGAACAGGACAGATAAAGCAAAGGAAATGGGCGCGCCCCAAGGTCGTTGAAAGTAGCCAACAGCAAGGCCTATATGCAGACACATAGCACTGGAAATCACAACATCTTTCAGACTGGACATGTCGGTGAAATTGGGAGGTCTTCCTGATCCTCCACACCGAAGAGTCTTGCGTTAGCCGTCGACCTCGGGAAGGGAATTCGAAGAAAGGACGTCGGCGAGATACCATTCAAGAGCAAACTCGATATAAGCAGCCAGACAAATAAGCATCCGACGGAGTCCCAGAAAAAGAAAGGGGACTTCGTCGCCTCACAAGTATTGATATTATTATTTGTTCAATTTATAATTATTATTTTTAAACCGTTATTACTGTGAATTATTAGTAGTATTTTTGAGATTATTTTCCATTGTTATGACCTTGAAATATTATTTTTTGTTAAATTAGCTTTGGGTTATATTCCTGGCAAGAAAATTTCAACCCAACGACCAAATGCAAGCCTCACATCATCAAAGGCCGACTGTCCTACGACCATATATCTCAGGCTATCGTCTACATAAATCACTGACTGAGTGTGTGATATGCAACTTGTTCTCGAGTAGACCACCAAACGAAGAGTGTTTCCAAGTAGCTTAGAACTAAGTAGAGGAAGACGTCATAGCTCGAATTCCGAATTTTCCAATGTCAAACGATTCTCAAATTATACAATAAAAATATATTTATAAGTTGATTTAACAATCGCTTTTATTTATCTCTTCTTTGAGGAACTGGTCGAATAATTTATCGGCCAGACTGCTGGCGACAAGTAAAGAAAATACTTGGAAGTTTAAAACATAAAACGGAATTGTAATCTTCCCTAAAACAAGCATCCGATGTTCTTACTTCGACAGCGTTTCTTTATTAAAAGAAAAGTGAGTAGTATTATATATGAAATAATCAGGGAAATCGACAACTATTTTTTTCTAGTTTTCTCTTGCAAATGCAACAGGTGATAAATCTTGTTATTCCCTTGCAGAGGGTATTATAATTTTGGTCACTGCAACGCAGTAAAGAAACATCTCTGACCATCTCTGAAGTATATATATTCTTGATCAGGATCACCTCCTGAGTTGATATAAGCATGTCCGTCTGTCCGTCTGTTTCTACGCGAACTAGTCTCTCAGTTTTAAAGATATCGAACTGAATCTTTGCACACACCCTTCTTTCCTTTGCACCCAATCGGATCGGCCGACTATATCCTATAGCTGCCATATAACTGATTGATTGGAAATGCCATAACTTTGGTGTTTGTTAAGTTGGGATTTTCTATGGGTTTTATATTTAGCCAATCAATCCGACCTACCAAATTTCATAAGGATCGGCCGACTATATCTTATAGCTGCCATATAACTGATTAATCGGAAATGCCATAACTTTGCTGTTTGTTAATTTAGGAAGTTGAGATTTTGTATCGGTTTTATTTTTCGCTAATCAATCCGACATACCAAATTTCATAAGGATCGGCCGACTATATTCTATAGATGCCTTATAACTGAACTATTGGAATTGCCATAACTTTGGTGTTTTTAAAGTTAGGAAGTTGGAATGGTTATGAGTGTTAAGAATGCATCATATGTATAATTTTGAAAAATATAAATTACAGAATATTCCGCAAGGGTATTTCAACTTTGGCTCCGCCCGAAGTTAGCTTTCCGTTCTTGTTTTTACTTATTTTTAAATTTGCAAGTACTTACCCATAAAACTGGCAACATGTAAAGGTGTCAAACCAGATTCTGTGGTCGCACCAATGTTAGCTCCATGTTTAATAAGTAATTCTACTATCTTAATACGATTTTTCTTACAGGCAATATGCAGAGGAGTAAACCCATTAAGTGCGCGAGCATTTGGATTTGCATTGTAATCAAGCAAAAGTTTTGCTACTTTTACATGGCCACAATGAGCAGCCACATGAAGAGCTGTCAAGTAATCGACGGTAACTTCGTCTACTGGAGCTTTGTTTTCCAATAGAATACGCGCAGCTTCATCGTGTTCTCCCTGTGCAGACATATGGAGCGCAGACAGGCCATTCTTTGTCTTTGTCAGTATGGGAGCGTTTTGACGCAACAAGTACTCAATCACCTCAACATGACCCGAGCGAGACGCACAGTGAAGTGGTGTCAGACCATCCCGAGTAGCTGCATCTATTTTTGCTCCTCGAGATAGTAACAAACAACAAACAGCTGACTTTCCCCATTTACATGCCACGTGTAATGGAGAGATGTTATGTTTAGCCACAAAGTTAACATCAGCCTCGCTATTTAACAGCAAAGTAGCTATGTCCACGTTTCCATAATGAGCTGCAATATGCAAAGGGGTGAAACCAGATTTTGACACAATGTCGGCATTGTGATCGTGTTGAAGTAATAGCTTGGCTGCATTAACATCATTTTTCTTAGCTGCAATATGAAGTGCTGGAAGGCGAATCTTTCCGCGAACATCGTTCTCAAGCAAGACAGACACTATTTTGTCGTGACCTTGCTGCATTGCTACCGCAAGTGGTGTAAAGCCATCTTCTGTAGATAATGACGGGTTCGCACCATTTGCCAGTAAGATCCGACAACAATTATCGTGATTTTCTTGTGCTGCCATATAGAGAGGAGTGAATCCATTAAGAGACTGCACATTTACATTGGCATTAGATAAAATAAGCTGATTGATAACATCTTGCTGTCCTGCCAAGGATGCGATGTGCAAGGCAGTGTTTCCCTTTTTGGTAGCATTATCCACATTGATGCCTCTCCTCAGCAACTCAGAGCAAATATCCACAAATCCGTCTTTTGCTGCTAGGTGAAGTGCATTCAGACCGTTCTAAAAGTATAAAAAGAGGCAGGGGTCACAAAAAGTTTTCATATGGTTTCATACACCCGTATAACTCATTTCATTCAGAACGAGGACGGAAGCTAACTTCGGCAAGCCGAAGTTTTAATACCCTTGCAGACTTATCCGAAATTTTGAGAAATTATACATAAAAAAAGATTAGCTATACGTAATTAATTTAATTTTTAAATAGCGGATGTAGTATGTACTTGTCTGATTGGCAGCAACTTTTACCCTGAGCAAGGTGTACATAAATAAATTAGATAAATTGCATAGTTTCATGCCAATAGCTTTTATACTGCAAAATTGTCATATACAAATAGGGAAAAAAGGGATATTTTCGCAGCCTTTAACAATTTTTCCTACGGAAGCTATACGATATAAACGTCCAATCGGCAAGCGCTTTTACCCTGATCAAGGTATGCGTAAATAAATAAGACTTGGAAAAATGTATGTCAATAGCTTATACACTGCGCGAAATATTCTTAAAAACATGAAATTTTGACCGATTTCACCGTATTGTTCCTATGGGAGCTATAGGATATAGACGTCCGATCAGCACGCGCTTTTACCTTGACGAAGGAATGCATAAAAAAATACGATTTGAAAAAATGTATAGCAAAGCTTTTACACATCGCGAAATATTCTGAAAATCATCAAATTTGGACCGATTTTACCCTATTGTTCCTATGGGAGCTATAGGATATAGACGTCCGATCGTCACGCGCTTTTACCCTGATCAAGGTACGCATAAAAAATAAGATTTGGAAAGATTTATGTCAATAGCTTTTACACTGCGCGAAATATTCTAAAAATCATTAAATTTTAACCGATTTTACCCTATTGTTCCTATGGGAGCTATAGGATATAGACGTCCGATCGCCACGCGCTTTTACCCTGATCAAGGTATGCATAAAAAAATACGATTTGGAAAGATTAATGTCAATAGCTTTTACACTGCGCGAAATATCATAAATTCTTGCAAGATATATCCTATTGTTCCTATGGGAGCTATAGGATATAGACGTCCGATCGGGGCGATTTTCAAACTTGATCTGCGTACACATGTTTTAGGACGATTGTGAAAGTTTCAGATCGCTAGCTTTTAAACTGAGCTCGCAAACGGTATTGAAACAGACGGACAGACGGACGGACGGACAGACAGACAGACGGACATGGCTATATCGACTCCCCTATTGATCCTGATCAAGAATATATATACTTTATGGGGTCGGAAACGTCTCCTTCACTGCGTTACAAACTTCTGACCAAAATTATAATACCCTCTGCAAGGGTATAAAAAGTAGTACTGATTTAAAAAGTTTATTTAATTCCTAGTTTAATAGAATTAACGAAAATGTATGTATTAAATGTTTTTATAAATTATTTTTTATATTACAAAATTATAATATGAAATCAACTCTAGGGAAAAGTGTTATTCTTGTCTACGTGATTTTATCACAATTCTGTATTTTTCTATGTTTTCTAATATTATTACTATGGTATTCCGATGGTTCGTTGATTTGTTGTCGAGTTGTTGTCAATAAAAAAAATTGGCTTTAACAAAAGAAAAACAGCCAAGCATTGTAACACAATTATAACGTTCGAAGTTTTCCAATTATAGCACCGAAGAAAAGTTTTTATTAGCACGTTAAATATGTCAAACAAAATATGTAACCCAAACCAAGAAAAATTGGACATCGTGCATAGTGACCACAAATTGACCGCAGGAAAGTAAATAAGAGCAAAGTAACCACACTGGTAAATAATTGACATTGCCTTAATAATAATAATTAAAAACAAGAAATTAAGCAAACTTCGCAAGCCGAAATTTATATACGCTTGCAGTTATTACAAATAGATATTTTGATTACTAAAAACAATGACGCTATGTCGATTTTGCGCTGCCATCATGCTATAGCAGCTATGATATTTTTCTGCGAATATAATTTAATTAAAACCGTAGTTCCATAATATTTAAATATTACAATATCCCAAAAAAACAAAAAAAAAAATTAAAAACAACAAAGTTATCATTTTTTTGAATTCTTTTTTCCGATTGTTCCTATGGGAGCTATATGATATGACTATATCATATATCATATCATAACTGGCTCGTTCCGACTTATATACTACCTATACTACCTTATATACTACCTATACTACCTTATATACTACCTAAACTACCTTATATACTACCTGTTTTAAACTGAGGGACTCTTGCGTAGAAACGGACAGACGGACATGGCTAAATCGACTCTCCTGGTGATGCTAATCCGGAATATATATCCCGACGGCCATTTATTTTGCAGTGTACAGAGGCATCCCGTGCAACCACCTTACTATCTCAGGGGCTTTTCTATGATCATATTGCGCTCCTGATATATTTTTGCGCGCCATACAATCGTTACCAAATCCAGGCTTGTTCCTGGGGTTTCAGTGCGCAACTTGAACATATATATTTCATAGTTGAAATATGCCCCTCCTCCTAGAAGTATACCTATTCCTCCGCCATCTGGGCTTATTCAAAGCCAGAAATTGACCTGGGCCAGGAAAGGTAATGCACTTCGCCGTGACTAGATAAGAACAAGGCATACAATCGATATGGCAAGGTGGACGGCTACTATGCAGAGCTAAGAAAAGTCTTCCGTTCAGCCAAGTCAGAATTTTGTATGGACAAGCTCAGTGCAATTCCTCCTAACCAGAATCACGGATATGCTCTATGCAAATGCACCCGCAACCTTAAAAGGCAGTCGCTTCAGAGGTTTTCCCTTAAACGTAGCGATGGCACTTGGGCTTACAGTGACTCCTAAATAGCTGAAGTACGAGGGCAGTCTGGTAAGTACTCACCGCCCAATGGCGTCACTATCGCAAGAGAAATGTACTATCGTGTAGTACATTCTCGTAGACGGCTACTGTCAAAATTTAAGCCGAATCGGACTCGTAGTTTTGTATTGACTGCGAGTGGAATCGGACGTGTCCGCGGATTTTAGAAAAATGGAGAAAGAACAATATCGGTCTGTGATTCGATTCGATTCTTGTTTTTGGAAAGGAAATTGCGCAGCGAAATCAAAGAGCGCTTAGATGCTGTGTGATGACTCTTCTCCTTCGATGGCGACCGTCAAAAATTGGTTTAACGAGTTTCAACGTGTTTTTGATGAGCCACGCCCAGGTGCCCCGAAAACTGCTACCACGGAGGATAACGTGACAAAAATCCATGATCTCGTATTGGCAGACCGCCGATTGAAGATAAGCGAGATAGCTGAGACAGTAGGCATGTCAAAAGACCGTGTGGTTCATATCCTGTATGAAATTTTGGGCATGAGAAAGCTGACGGCGCGATGGGTGTCGCGTTTGCTCACCCCGGACAACAAACGCAACCGTGAGACCTCTTCAAAGCAGTGTTTGATGCTGTTTAAGCGCAATCCGAAGGAGTTTCTGCGTCGTTTCGTGACCGTCGACGAAACATGGATCCACTGGTACACACCAGAGACCAAGGCACAGTCGAAACGGTGGACTTCCCCGGCGAACCTGCTCCGAAGAAGGCGAAGACTGTCCCATCGGCCGGAAAGGTGATGGCCACCAGGTGACAAGGTGTGATCTACATCGACTACATAAAGAAGGGCAAAACGGTCACAGAGCTGTTACGCCGAATTATTGCGCCGATTCGCCGCTGAATTGCAGAAAATACGGGTCCATTTGGCGAAGATAAAAGTGCTCTTCCATCATGACATGCTCACACTTTCGCCCTCGCCAAGGCCAAATTGGTCGAATTGGGCTTCGAACTGCTACCCCATCCACCATATTCTCCAGATTTGGCCCCGTGTGACTTCTTTTTGTTTCCAAACTTGAAAAAGTCACTCGCTGGACAGAAATTTGCGTCGAATGAGGAGGTCGTCGCCGCCACAGAGGCAGACCTCGAGAAAACGTATTTTTCAGAAGGGTTAAAGAAGTTTGAGCATCGGTGGATCAAGTGTATCAAGCTAAAAGGAGATTATGTTGATGATCTTGAGAGTAGTCGCCATAGTGCTATCGAGCAAGTGCACAGAGTAGTTTACAATGTTCTGGATGCTTTTGCCCAAAAAGGGAGCACTCGCTACCCGCTTTTTTTCGGGATCTTGAGAAATTTTTTGCCAATACACGAAAACAGGGTCCATCCTTGTGCGGCGTGTTCAAAAAAAAAATAAAGGAAAATAAAGCCAGATGCGTCCTTGGTTGTATCAAAAAATTGTCCAAAAGAATTCGGTATTTTTATACCCTTGCAGAGGGTATTATAATTTTGGTCAAAAGTGTGCAACGCAGTGAAGGAGACATCTCCGACCCTATAAAGTATGTATATTCTTGATCAAGATCGCATCTTGAGTTAATATAAGCATGTCCGTCGTCCGTCTGTCTGTTTCTACGCAAAATAGTCTCTCAGTTTTAAAGATATCGAATTGAAACTTTGCACATAGCCTTCTTTCCTTAGCTCGGAGTACATAAATCGGACCGGCTGGGATCGGCCGACTATATCCTATAGCTGCCATATAACTGAACGATCGGAAATGGCATAACTTTGGTGTTTTTAAAGTTGGGATTTTCTATGGGTTTTATTTTTGGCTGATCAATACGACCTACCAAATTTTATAAGGAGCTGCCGACTATATCCTAAAGCTGTCATGTAACTAAACGATCGGAAATACCCTAACTTTGGTGTTTTTAAAGTTAGAAAGTTTTGATTTGTCGGCTCCGCCCGAAGTTAGCTTTACTTTCTTGTTTTTTTTAATTAGTGAAAAAAAAAATTTTCTACTAACTAACTGGGATGCAAATCTTGTCTTATCTTATTCTAGTTGACTACTGTTAATTAATTTTCCCTTCCTAGCCAACCTTATATCGAAGCTTGGAACTGTTTTAATTTATAAACTTATTCATGGTGGGATTGACAGCCATGACTTTACGGCTTATCTTTTCTGCGCCAAGCAGATTAACTTGAAATTGCGCCATCTACCCCAAGACATTGGTACCACGGGCCATGAAATGCGGAAATGTATGCGCTAGCCAGGCTTAAGCGTTTAAAGTGTTTTTGGGCGTTAGAGTGGGCGTGACAAACTTTTATTAGGCCAATCGATAGGTATTGACGAAACAAATACATAGCAATTAAAATTTTCATAATAGCACCAAATCTGTGGCCACAGCTTGTGGCTTGTGGGCGTCAGAGGGGGCGTGGCACCATTTTGAAACAAATTTGCGCTGCGTAGGAACTCCTAAACTCTACATGCAAAATGCCAATCTTCTAGCTTTTATAGTTTCCGAGATCTCAGCGTTCTTACGGACAGACAGACGGACATGGCTAGATCGACTCGGCTAGTGATCCTGAACAAGAATATATATACTTTATAGGGTCGGAAACGCTTCCTTCTACCTGTTATATACTTTTGCACGAATACAATATACCCTTTTACTCTACGAGTAACGGGTATAAACATATAAAGAAACCAAAAAATACAATTTAGCCAAAAATATCTTCAAACGTCAAACGGCACTTCTAAACTGAGTATCAAAAATTCCTTCGGTAAAGTTTTTCCTTAAGCTTTAATGATTCATTTGATGGTTTCACCAAAGCTCTAGCTAACTTCTAAACAAAGATACTAAGCTAAAAATCGATCTATTATCGAATTTAAATGCTCTTTCCAGTTATTGCTGCCAGAATGCTCAAAAAAACGTTTTTTTTTGGCAAAATCTATTTGGCCTGGTTTTTGATAGTGTAGTAAAAATATACCATTCAAATTGTTTTTTACAGTGTTTTGCCACGCGCTGTTAAGAAACATAAGAGCGGGAGATCGCAGTAGATAGAGAGAGAGGAAAGAGCGCAAAAGATGAAGTTAACGGGGAAACTTTCAATTTGGTCAGAGTCGTATCAAGAAAATTTGCCGCGAGTTGTGTTTTTATGTGATAATTACAGGTATAATTACTCGTAGAGTAAAAGGGTATATTGTATTCGTGCAAAAGTATGTAACAGGTAGAAGGAAGCGTTACCGACCCCATAAAGTATATATATTCTTGTTCAGGATCACTAGCCGAGTTGATCTAGCCATGTCCGTCTGTCCGTCTGTCTGTCCGTATGAACGCTGAGATCTCGGAAACTATAAAAGCTAGAAGATTGGCATTTTGCATGTAGATTTTAGGAGTTCCTACGCAGCGGAAGTTTGTTTCAAAATGGTGCCACGCCCCCTCTGACGCCCACAAGCCACAAGCTGTGGCCACAGTTTTGATGCTATTATGAAAATTTTAATTGAAATGTATTTGTTTCGTCAATACCTATCGATTGGCCTAATAAAAGTTTGCCACGCCCACTCTAACGCCCAAAAACACATTAAACGCTTAAGCCTGGCTAGCGCATACATTTCCGCCTTTCATGGCCCGTGGTACCAATGTCTTGGGGTAGATGGCGCAATACAATAGCGCCATAAAAATCGGGAGCTAATTCGAGCGGCGAAAAACATACAATAAGGCATATTTATATTAAGTTGTTTAGCTGAGTAACGGGTATCCAATAGTCGAGGCACTCGACTATAACGTTCTCTCTTGTTTTCTTATTAATTAGGCAAGGAGTAAGCTTTGCATAACCTTGTATTTTGGTGTATAACCGTATGTAAGCAATCATAGTTAGATTCGTTTTATTTAAATGAATATTTGCTTATTCTCAATAATGGGTGGTGTGGAAATGAGAGTTAATTAAAGTTTCAGCGAAAACTACAAATATATTTAAAGTAACATCTAAAATGAAAAATTACATAGTTCTACTGCAAACCTTTTACATAAGAAAACTAGGATATTCGGGTTATCCACCGCAAGCGAAGCTGCGGGCACCCTGCTAGTTAAATTATAATGTTAAGATTCATTAACTTATTGTTAGTCTCAAAATTAAAAGAAGATTCAATAAATAAAAGCAAAGTTTATAATAACAAAAAAAAAAAAACGGACTCTTTCCACACTAAACATATCTACATTATTTATAACCATTTCACCCAAGCTCCCAGCCCTAATCATTCAGAAATAGCAAAATATTTTCCATGCCACTCAGCTCTAGCAATAGAAAAATACTTAGGACTAATTTAAATATTATCTTCACTCAACTTTTTCATAGGTGCCACATCTGGAATGGATCGCATCACCAGTATGATCAAAAACACACTTACCACCTTTTAACTCAAAATTCTACAACACTTCAATAATATCCTCAAACTGACATTTTCATTTTAAAATCTCAAAAAACTAAAAATTAAATTTCTTTCCTAGACAGTTTACTATATGTTGATAGACGCATTCCGTACTGCCTCAACAACCGCATTCTTAATGAATCCATTATATAAATAATAGAACACAGGACAAAACAATTTAAAGGCAAACTCCATAAAATCCCTTACTAACATTAGCAACCACTCTTTCTACCCTATAGCCACCAGAAACCATATTACTAATGTTAAAACATATAAAGAAACTAAACATGAAAGGAAAGCTAACTTCGGGCGGAGCTGAAGTTGATATACCCTTGCAGAATATTCTGTAAATAATATTCTCCAAAATTATTTATATGATGCATTCTTAATACTCATAAAAATCCCATATTCCTAACTTTAAAAACATCAAAGTTATGGCATTTTCAATCATTCAGTTATATGGCAGCTATAGGATACAGTCGGCCGATCCATATATAATTTGGTAGGTCGGATTGATTTGCCAAATATAAAACCCATAGAAAATCCCAACTTCCTAACTTTAAAAACACCAAAGTAATAGTATTTCCTATCATTATACGGGAGCTACAGTAGGATATAGTCGGCCGATCCTTATGAAATTTGGTAGGTCGAATTGATTCGCCAAATAAAAAAGACATAGAAAATCCCAACTTCCTAACTTTACAAACACCAGAGTTATGGCATTTCCCATCGTTCAGTTATATGGCAGCTATAGGATATTGTCGGCCGATCCCGGCCGTTCCGACTTATATACTGCGTGCAAAGGAAAGGATCAAGAATATATATACTTTATAGGGTCGGAGATGTCTCCTTCACTGCGTTGCACACTTTTGACCAAAATTATAATACCCTCTGCAAGGGTATAAAAATACCCTCTTACATATACTTTATATGGTTGACAAAGCTTACTTCTACTTTTCAACTGATACAAAATAAACTTTTACTATACCAGTAACGAGTTTTAAAAATGGTTAAGACCTGACTTAATTAAAACTATTTGGTTCAATTATTTTCGAATTTTAATTTTTATACCCGTTACTCGTAGAGTAAAAGGGTATATTGTATTCGTGCAAAAGTATGTAACAGGTAGAAGGAAGCGTTTCCGACCCTATAAAGTATATATATTCTTGATCAGGGTCACTAGCCGAGTCGATATAGCCATGTCCGTCTGTCCGTCTGTCCGTCTGTCCGTCTGTCTGTCCGTCTGTCTGTCTGTCTGTCCGTATGAACGCTGAGATCTCGGAAACTATAAAAGCTAGAAGATTGGCATTTTGCATGCAGATTCTAGGAGTTCCTACGCAGCGCAAGTTTGTTTCAAAAAGGTGCCACGCCCCCTTTAACGCCCACAATCGCTTATATACGATTTTAAAAATTTAAATATTTCGGAAAAGTAAAAATGCAGTTTTATTGTGTTTATCAATACCTATCAAAATGTAGAAGAAATTTTTCAAATCGGACCATTCGTTAAAAAGTTATGCGTGATCAAAGTTTCTATCTCCATCTCCCTCGCACTCCCTTTACCTGAGTAACGGGTATCTGATAGTCGGGGCACCCGACTATAGCGTTCTCTCTTGTTACTTACCGCATTGCAACTGTTTATGTCCGATATTTCACCTCTTTCAATAAAGTCAATCACCTTTTTAATGTCCCCGCTGCGAGCAGCACGTAGAAATGATATCGTTGCGTCGTTCTGTAAATAAAAATGGAGCTTTAGAGATTATTTTATCAAGAGAGGGTTGTAGTTTGGGACCGTCTATATGTTAAGGCTGTCGACTAAGTCCAATTTTTTAAATGTATGGTTTTATACTAACTAAAATTTCATCAAATGTCTTTTAAAATAAGACAGATGTAACATTTGACATTCAAAAACCATTTTTCACCATAAACCTATGAGCGTCGAGATATCGGAACCTAAAACAATTTAACATCAAGAAAGGAAGCAAACTTCGGCAATCCCCGAAGTTTATATACCTTGCAGTTATTATAAAAACGATTACATTTCGATTTTGATGCCTATATTACTAAACACAATAAAGCTATGTCGATTTTGCGCTGCGACATTTTTATACCCTTGCAGAGGGCATTATTAATTTGGTCAAAGGTATGCAACGCAGTGAAGGAGACATCTCCGACCCTATAAAGTATATATATTTTTGATCAGGATCACCTCCTGAGTTAATATAGGCATGTCCGTCTGTCTCTCCGTCTGTCTGTCCGTCTGTCTTTCCGTCTGTCTTTCCGTCTGTCTGCCTCTCTGTCTGTCCGTCTGTCTGTCCCGGCTCCAGCTGCCGACATACAGGTCCAAACCATGACGCTCACACCACCATGCATGCCGTTCAAATGCACATAATATCAAAAGTGCCGCTTTAAGTTTGCTTTGGAGCATTTGAATAAGGATTCCAGCTTCTGGAACATTGTTATGCTTTCCGACGAGTCAAAACTAAATATTTTTGGATCTGATGGGGCTTCTTGTGTTTGGCGAAAACCAAAGATAGAGCTGTATACAAAATATTAAAAGGCAATGGTCACGAAACCATCAGCCTGGTCTCCAGATAATAATGTTATTGATAATTGGTGGCCTATATTGGACAGAAAAATTCGAAAACGTAAAATTTTCAATATGACGGATCTATAAAACGCATTATTCCAAGAATTGGCCAAAATTAGTCCCCAAGTGTCTTAAAAATTGGTCGACTCAATCCCAAAAAGACTTAAAATGATTGTTTACCTGGAGGCTGGTCATATAAAACATTATTTTATTATTTTTAGTTTTTAATCTTTAAAAAATATATCATTTTAAGGGCTGGTTGAAATAAGCTGTGACATTCATTTTACCTGTTATTTGCGTCTTAAAATCAAAATAAATATTAAAAAAATATTTAACAAGAACGGAAAGCTAACTTCGGGCGGTGCCGAAGTTGATATACCCTTGCAGAATACTCTGTAAATTATATTCTCCAAAATTATTCATATGATGCATTCTTAATACTCATAAAAATCCCAACTTCCTAACTTAAAAACACCAAAGTT
Source organism: Drosophila fuyamai (assembly GCA_018153365.1). Lineage (NCBI taxonomy): Eukaryota > Metazoa > Arthropoda > Insecta > Diptera > Drosophilidae > Drosophila > Drosophila fuyamai. The sequence continues at coordinate 2,232,961 of JAECXW010000415.1, read as the reverse complement.
ATGGCATTTCCAATCGTACAGTTATGGGCAGCTATAGGATGTAGTCGACCGATTCTTATGAAATTTGGTAGGTAGGATTGATTAGCCAAATATTAGGTTGTTTGGTAATGACATACCGGTTTTTACATTCAAATTTTGTGAAGTCAAATATAATCGTATCTGGCAATGCTGTATATTATTTGAAAGGTATTGGCATCACCTTTAAAGTGACATATAGTTTGTTTACATAATAAAACATTATTTTATTATTTTTAGTTTTTAATCTTTAAAAAATATATAATTTTAAAGGCTGGTTGAAATAAGCTGTGACATTCATTTACCCTGTTATTTGCGTCTTAAAATCAAAATAAATATTAAAAAATATTTAACAAGAACGGAAAGCTAACTTCGGGCGGTGCCGAAGTTGATATACCCTTGCAGAATACTCTGTAAATTATATTCTCCAAAATTATTCATATGATGCATTCTTAAAACTCATAAAAATCCCAACTTCCTAACTTTAAAAACACCAAAGTTATGGCATTTCGAATCGTACAGTTATATGGCAGCTATAGGATGTAGTCGACCGATTCTTATGAAATTTGGTAGGTCGGATTGATTAGCCAAATATTAGGTTGTTTGGTAATGACATACCGGTTTTTACATTCAAATTTTGTGAAGTCAAATATAATCGTATCTGGCAATGCTGTATATCATTTGAAAGGTATTGGCATCACCTTTAAAATGACATATATGTTTACATGAGCTTCCACGTTAAAAAATTACAATCGATTGAAATGGAGTTCACAAACGCAGAAATTCGGGCAATTTTTAAATTTTATTTCGCACAGGGAAAAACTGATGCGGAATCTCGCATACACATTATTGCTGTCTTAGGAGTTAACAAACTTTCGATTCAAACCGCCGAACAGTGGTTTAGTCGATTCTGAATTCTGAATTTTGATACCGAAACACCCAAGCCTGCCGGACGACCAGTGACCGTTGATACGGATAAAATCATGCAAATAGTGGATCGAGATCGTCATGTGACTATTAGAACCATCGCAGAGGAGCTGCAACTAAGCACGGAAACCGTCCAAAGGAATTTAAAGTCGAAAAATTTAACAAAAAAGCTCGATGTATGGGTGCCTCATGAGTTATCCCAAAAAAACCTTTTCGACCGTGTATCAATCTGCCAATCTTTGTTGCACCGTAATAAACTCGACTCATTTCTGGATCAGTTAGTCACTGGTGATGAAAAATGGATCACATATGACAACATAAAGCATAAAAGATCCTGGTCGAAGCACGGTGAATCGTCTCAAACGGTGGAAAAACCAGGACTGACGGCTCAGAAGGTGTTGCTGAGTGTATGGTGGGATATCAGAGGAATTATCCATTATGAAGTGTTGCCCTATGGTCAAACCATCAATTCTGACCTCTACTGTGAACAACTGGAGCAGAAGCGGCCAGCCAGCTTCTGTTCAAGTGCAATCTTCAATCGCAATCTTGAATCGTAAGGGCGTTGTGTTCCATCATGACAACGCCAGGCCCCATACATCTTTGGTGACGCGTCAAAAGCTACGGGAGCTTGGTTGGGAAGTGTTAATGCATCCACCTTATAGTCCGGACATTGCCCCAAGCGATTACCATCTGTTTTTGGCCATGTAAAAATTTTTCGATGGACAAAAATTGAGTTCAAGGGAGGATTGTGAAAATCGAATCGCCGAGTTTTTTGCCAGTAGGGACAAGGACTTCTTTAGAGGCATATACAAGTTACCATCAAAATGGCAGAAAATCATCGAAGACAACGGTACATATAGCACTTAAATCGGACAATGCTAACTATATTAAAATAGTCGTCAAAAATCAATAAAAAACCGTTATGTCATTACCAAACAACCTAATATAAAACCCATAGAAAATCCCAGCTTCCAAACTAAACACCAAAGTTATGGCAATTCCGATCAATCAGTTGTATGGCAGCTATAAGATATAGTCGGCCGATCCCGATATATACTGCGTGCAAAGGAAAGAAGGGTGTGTGCAATGTTTCAATTCGATATCTTTAAAACTGAGAGACTAGTTGGCGTAGAAACAGACAAGACAGATAGACAGACGGACTGACAGACAGACGGACAGACAGACGGACAGACGGACATGCTTATCAAGTAAGAAGTGATCCTGATGAAGAATATGTACTGCTGTGATCACCGAAATAGTATTGCTTACCACCTGCACGTTTAAGATTAAAAAATACTATTACAAACACTACTTTCACAAGTTTTTCATAAAGGCTTAGTGTGTTTCATTATAAATAATATAACAATTATTTCATTTTGGTAACTTAAACATTTTAGAAGATATAGCTAATAACAACAAAAAAGTATATATCATGCTGTTCATTGAAATAGCAGTCAAAGTAAACAATTAATAAAAAATGTAATAAATTTCAAAATATCTTATAATAATCTAATCCTACTAAAATACAATTCGTCTATGATCTAATATTTTGTTGTATAGCCTTTATTAGCTATCACTGCTTCACACCTACGGCATGGAGTCCACCAAATCTTGACAACGGTTGAGGAGAATCTGGCCCCATGCCTTCTGCACAAATTGCCAAATCTGCGGCTGAGAAGTCGGGGACTTATTTGATACGTAGCGCTTGATGTCTTCCCACAAGTTTTCAATAGGATTTAAATCCGGGGACTGTGCTGGCCATAGCATTTTATCAATTTTTTCTTTAATAAACCACTTCTGTCCACCTTGCTGGTATGTTTAGGATCATTGTCCTGCTGAAATGTCCAAATTAAAGGCATTTCTTTCTCAGCATACGACTGCATGACAGTTTTAAGTATTTGTGCATATGCATTTTGCTCCATGATCCCATCGATCATATGTGTGTATTGTAGTGTATCTGTATTTGGAGATCGACGGACATATTCTCTTGATCCTTTTCAATCAAATAAAACCAGTTTGGACTCATCTATCCAAAGGATATTGCGCCATTTGGATAGTGGTTAGTTCAAGTGGTATTTGGCTAAATTCATCCTGGCTTTTGTATGCCTTTTACTAAGTAATGGCACCTTCCATGAACTTCCTTCATTCAAAATTTGTTCAAGAAGTCCCCGGCGAATGGTTACATTACTGATCCTCAAGCCATTCTTCGCTTTTATATGTTTTGCCCTCCTTTCTCCGTTTCTCGCTTGGAGCAGTGAGGTCCTTTGCCCACCAAAGTGAAATTTTTTGCATAGTAAAAGTATATTGTCGTATTAACTATAATAACGAACTCAATTAAACTCCCATTTCACAAAATTACAAAAAATTTCGGCACTTTTCGCGAAACAAAATCAAAAACTGCTATTTCGGTGAACAGCCAAAACGATTTGTACGAAAGAAAAAATATAAAAATAACACAAAAATAAAGCAAATCTAACGAAACTTTTGCTTATTTCTTATCTCTATGTTCCATTTTCCAAATTCAATATGCAATAGATCAACTAACAAAAAGGAATATTCCAAAAAACCGTTTTATAGTTGTTCTTGTGTCGCACTGCTATTTCGGTGAACACAGCTGTATACTTTATAGGGTCGGAGATGACTCCTTCACTGCGTTGCACACTTTTGACCAAAATTGTAATACCCTCTGCAAGGGTATAAAAATGCAGTGGCGGATCCACGGGGGGGGGGGAATTAGGGAAATTACCCCCCCCTTTGGAACCGCAGAACCTGAAAATTTCACTTGTTTGCTAGAAAAATATTCTCTGCAATAAAAAAATGAAAATACAACATTCCCCCCCCCCAAGAATCGCCTCTGGATCCGCCACTGAAAAATGTAAGAATTCATCAAATAAAAGTTAAAATACAGAGCAATAAATCTGTGTTTAAAATTTTCCAATATCTCTCGTAATTTGGCAAATACATCGATGTAGAGTTTAACTTGAGTACTGGTTGAAATAAGCTGTGAGCCACTGTAGTTCTACTGCAAACCTATTACATAAGAAAAGTAGGATATTCGGGATATCCACCGCAAGGGAAGCTGCGGGCACCCTGCTAGTAATAAATAAAGTAATTAATTTGTTACTTAATCATTAAAAAATACATGTATTAATTAATGGTATACCTCGCAATAAGTACTTTTGTGACTCACTGTATGTGTACCAATTAACGTCTTTAATTTTAATTGAATCAATTAAGTCGGAATTAGTATTTTTCGACCGATACCATTTAAGAAATTTTCGATTTTGAAAGAAAAACAAATGGAATACATTTCTTTTGTTTTTAGCTCTTCAAAATATTCTAACATTGTTCGAACAGCAGAAGCGAAATAATAACTAGTACATCCATATGTAAATATGTGCATACGTGAAAATGTTGGAATATTAAAGAAATTCGTCGGGCATTAATTAACTTAAACGATGTGTATAATACTATTGTACACATCCAAATATTGCATATCTGGCCAGGTATGGACATACATATGTAATATGTATTGTTGTTTCTTGTTTTTTTTTTAGCAAAAATAGTATTTATTATTGTTTACCTGTTTCATATTTCCATTAATTTGGTCTGAGGTCATCCCGTTATTCATACTCGTTGTTTGAACACAAGTTTCACTGGTTGCTTTAATTTTGTTCTCAACTCGTACCTCACCAAGAGTCATGATTGAGGTTCAAGGCCTGAAAATGACATGAAAATTCAATATGTATATGCACAGAAATAAAAAAAAATTGATTATATTTTCATTTGTTTATGTTTATTCAGTAACTTTTGTTTAGATGTGCAAAGGAATTTATGTATACGCATATAAACATTTGTATGTGAGAAGAATATACATATATGTATGTATGTATGTACATATTTTTGTAAAATTTTTGGCTATTTTGAAGACAGTACATTATGTAGGAGACATGTCCGTAGAGTACAATGAAATTCATTTTTACATAATGTATGAATGTATATATTTAATCTTATTGTTGAAACTTTTTAGTTTTGATAAACAACAATTGATGGAATGACGTCATCAAATTAAACCATTGTCTCGTTATTACTAAATGGTTTAATATAAATGAAACACAAATATTATATAATAATTAATACACTATTTATGGATAATTAGATATATATTTACATTAACTATCAAAACGAATGCGTTACTAATTTTAGAGAAAGTAGTTCGATAATATACAGTATGTATACTTATCGTTTTTGTACCATAACCAAATTCCTTCAATACAATCAGTGCTGCCCGTTTCGTACACTTTTCCAGTAAAATCTAGCTTTTTTAAGAGCCTTTAAAAGATATTATTAACTACAATGGCAAGACAAGTCTGCCGCTGTACAAAGAAATTAAAAAATAGTACAATTTAAATTTAACAGTTGTTTTTTTTTTAATTTACTGATAATTATTTGCTAATTTAAAGTTCAAAGCTGCACTTTTATTGAGTTTTTCGTAAATTTTTTACTTATGACAAGAGGCACCCCAGATGGTATTAATGTTATTTTGTCCTCGCAAGTAAATTCCTGCAATCGACTTTTGCGGGAGTTTTTTCCCCTCCATTTTTTAATATGTTCGGTGAGAAGCGCACGCCAAAAGATTAAATTTTTTAATATTTTCGCTACGGTTCACCCAAAGTTCATTTCCGCAGACTGGCAACGCTATGCATTTTGGTATTTTTTCGCCGATCTGAGGACCGAGGTGGAAAAAAGGCCTGAAGGAAAGTCAACGCCAGATGTTTGCCTCTCTCTCATGACTTGCGTACAGTTTTCGTCGATCTGAGTACTAGGCTTTAGAAAAAAAACCAAGTTACATGGTTTCTTTTGGTGTCTGAGTTAACAATCACGCAGAACTACCGTCTGCACCTAGAAATCTGGACTATATGGGCTTGGCTGTAAAAAAAACAGCAGTATCTTGTTTTGATTTACAAATAAAATGTACCAAATCAAAATAAACAGTAAAATAACCGAAAATATTTTAGTATCATTGTTAATAATGGCATGGCCAACCTCGGCAATTAATATTTGTATAATTTATTGATTTTAGCATAGTACTCAGACCGGCGAAAACTGTTCGTCGGGAGCGGGAGGCAAATAGCTGGCGACGAAATAAATACCAGAAAATTTCATAGCGTTGCCAGTCTGCTTAAATGAACTCTTGGTGAACCCTAGCGAAAAAAATTAATCTTGTGGCGTGCGCTACTCAGGAATATTTAAAAAAATTGAGGGCAAAAATCAAAAAATCCGGAACAGTCGATTGCAGGAGTTTGCTTGTGTGGACCAAATAACATTAATGCCCTCTTCCCACAGAGTTTGAAACGGTTGGGATTTTTGACAAATGTGAAACTCCGATTCCCACAGAGCACATCCACCATCGCCCATTCGATGTCAGCTGATCTGAACAGCTGTGGCTCATCATTTTATCCCGTTGCATTTTGCACAACATGTGAAATGAGCACAACAGCGTTGTAAATGATACTTGGTGACAGACTGCAAGTGATCTACGCGAACAACCAAATCGAACTAATAGGTCTGCAGATTTTTGCCAGCGTGCCGAAAATATATGCACCACTTTTGCCCAATGTTGTCTAAATGGTAGCAAATCAATTTCATTATATATAAATGTTTATTTTTTGTTCTCTCGTTCTCCAAGGTGCTCTATGTTGTGAGTACGGTATACGCCTAGGGGACAGTGGAGCAACTCTTAATGCTGCCACACAGATGGATCAGTAGTTAATTAATTGTCACAAGTACAAACAGCATTTTTTTGATTTGGCGCCTTCCTTTTTGAAAATTTTCGTAGTGAATGTTCCAATTTTCACTGTCAAGAAGAAGAACTCAGAGTTGCACCGGACCCACCGAATGGTGGATGGTAGATGGATCTCTGTGGGAAGACAGCATCATGCTTGCGTTCTCGACATTTTCCTATAATTAATTATTTGTTTGGTTTTCCGTTTGTCAACAAACCCAGCTGATTGACAGTAAGACCGTATTACGCTCGGTTCGGATGAACACTTAAAATTTTGCTCACTCTGGAAAGATTCAAGTTTTTCCGCAGCGAACTCGTTTGTCGATCTGAGTACTAGGCTTAAAGAACGATGGAAAAGGTTGGAGAACATCAATCCTGGTTGTTACCGCCCAAGTCCTCTTGAATTTATCTTAAATTTGTTTTGATTTAAATAATAAAAACATCGGAGTATAAATCAGTGCTGTTAGAAGCATTCATTAAAAGGTCGGCTGTAACAAAACACCACAAGTTGCTGAGTCTGAACAATAAAGTTCCGTAGTAACAACATTATTCCCATTTTTTTTATTAGATTGTTGAACACGCCACACAAGGATGGACCTTGTTTTCGTGTATTCACGAATTATTTCTAAAGATCCCAAAAAATGCGGGTACCGGCTGCTCCATTCTTGGGCAAATCAGATGTGGTCATAGCCGGTCAAAGGCTAACCAGGATGTGTTGTTATAGAAGACGACCATGTCTGTCACGGCCGAGAATCCATAAGTCTGGCCGGAGTCGTCTGTGGAGACGCCGTCGACCCAGTGGTGTTGCAAGATGTCTTGCCAGACAGTTTGCATATGTGAGCAGACGTTCCCAGTATCAATTTTTTTTTTAACATTTGCATTTTATTTATTGGATCTTCTCTGAATTGAGACTAACAATAAGTATATAGAATCTTAAATTAAAAAAAACTATCAAGGTGACTGGCGCGAGATTTAGGGGCTCTAATAACTATTGCTGAGCTGGAAGGTCATTGCGTTGCATTCGGGTCCGGTTGGAAACCCTTACTAGGCCCCTTGGCGAGCTGGTTTGGATGAGAAGTTATCTTGGTGTGGTAGGACGTTTTTTGTTTTGATATTTCATCTTTTACGGGTAGAATGCCAAGATCTCTGTGGATGTTGTTGTTCCGAACATACCAAGGTGCCCCAGTGATAGTTCTCAGGATTTTTGATTGTGCTCGCTGAATAATGATTTACAAATCGCCTCCGTTACCATCGGCACTCCCGTGACCTGGAACATAACTCGGTTTTCTGCATAATTGTGCCACTTTACCCCATCATCCTCCTGAGAGCATTTGTAATGCACGTTTGCGCCCTTTTTAGTGACGAATCAAAGGCCGTGCCCCAGCAAGTGATTCCCCAGTTTAAAGTTGGAAGAACAATGGCCTTAAAAAGCCGCACCTTGACTTCAAGGGATAGGCCGCTAACTGGACGGAGGAGTCAGTCCATTTTGTCAAGTTTTGTTCTTGCTGATCCACAAACTCGATCAATTTGTCCCTTCCAACAAAGGCGACGGTCTAAAGTAACTCCGAGGTATGTCACCTCATCTATAGCACTATGGCGACTTCGGAAACCAAACTGTTGGTTCGTCTTCAAAGGCGTTAATAGCTAGAAGACTACCAAGCATTACCCGCTCAAAAATCTTGGAGAAAGTGGACAGCAAACTAATCGGCCTATAAGATTCCGGGCAACATGGGTATTTTCCTTTTTTGCCACCATTGTGACTAGTGCTCGTTTCCAAGGTGATGGAAAATGACCAAGGTCAAGGCAAGCATTAAAGAGGAGACAGAGCTGCAATGACAGAGCTAGGCAGAGCCTTTGCAACTTTGCCATTAATCGCATCCATACCAGGAGCTTTACTAGTAACCAGTAACTAGTAACTTTTTATGACCACGTAGCTCATCTTCGTCTACTGGACGAATAGTCACAGGAGGGCCAAATGAAAACCCTAACCTAGAGATTGTTGTTGGGCTTCTTCGCTTGTTGCAAATTCAAATGGAGTAAAGCGATTTTCAAGCTCATCAGCAAATACTTCAGCAATCTCGGAATCCCTGTGTTTAAGGGAAAAATTCTGAAGCGTCTGTCTTTTAAGGTTGCGGGTGCATTTCCACAGCGCAAATCGATGGACAAATCGACAAATATCGATGGTGTTTTGGGGGAAGACAACAAAAATGCCACCCTTACGTTTTGTAATAATAACGCTTTTTAATTTTATCAGTTTATGTACGTGTTGTGTTTATTCTGCCAGTCGAATCTGCACTGCTGCAGCCGAAAGCCTGGCTTCATATTTTAATTTGGGTTTTACAATGTAGTCGCTGAATACGTAGCGCGACAGCTTAGCGAGATAAGGCAGATATAAAGAGGAGAGCGCAAGAGCGCTACAGGTTCAGCCATACACCTATGCGCACTAGACTAGTCTAGGCGGGCTGCTCCGAACATACTCCCCCCGTTGGAGGAAGTAGGGCTCCAACTAAATGGGAATCGATGGGCAGAACGGCTAACTTGGCGACGGCTCTCTTGACTAGACCCGTAGCTGTACGGACCATAGCTACTCTGACGACACCGTCCTCGCCTGGAACGACTCCTTGGATGCACCCCAGCTGCCATTTCAAGGGTGGAAGGTTGTCCTCCTTCAGCAACATGATGCTTCCGACCTTGATGTTGGATATTTCGACGCGCCACTTACTCCTTTCTTGGAGCAAGGATAAATACTCGCTGCTCCACCGCTTCCAGAATTGCTGCTGCATCTGTGTCACCCTTTGCCAGCTGCTGAGGCGGCCTTCTCGGAGATGCGTGATATCAGGCTCAGGAAACCTTGTGTAGCTGGAGCCTTTCAGGAAATGGGCCGGCGTTAACACGTCAAGACTTTCAGCGTTTTCTGAAATTGGACAGAGTGGACGGGAGTTAAGAATGGCAGAAATCTCATAAGCGAGAGTTCTCAATTCATCGAGGCCCAAGATGGAAGCACCGACGACTCTATAAAAATGAAATTTGGCCGATTTAACAGCCGCCTCCCATAAACCACCGAAATGTGGGGCACGCGGAGGTATGAACTTCCAATCAATCCCATCAGCTAAGCAAGAGGAAGCTATCGCAGCCGTGTGGGGTTCGCTCAGAAATAGATTCTTCAGCTCGGTTAGCTGCGCGGAGTGCCTCTCAGGCTGGTGAATCTTCTCAACGCTGCGATGAAAGAATCCGTTGTGAGATCCTGGACGACTTCCAAATGCGTGGCCTTCGTAGAGAAGCAGACAAAGACGGCTATGTAGCACTTGTGAGGCGCCTTGTTGCGGGCCTCTGCCTTATGATAAAATGGTCCACAATAATCTACTCCCGTGGTATGAAATGCTGGGTTAGGCTGAACTCGATTGGCTGGCAGGCTGCCCATAACGTGCTTCCAAGTGACAGGCTTCATCCGAAAACATCTGACGCATTTGTTGATGACGGTAGCCACGAACTTTCGTCCTCCAATTGGCCAATACCTTTGCCTTAATGTGGCAAGTAACGCTTGCGATCCTGCGTGCAAGTATTTTATATGAAAATATACGATGATTGCCTTTGTAACTGGATGATCCTTGGGTAACAATATCGGATGCTGAGTATCGTAGTCCAGATTTGCATTCTGAAGTCTTCCACCAACGCGAAGTAATCCATCGGAGCCGATTATTGGTCTCAGCGAAATCAGCTTGCTCTTCTGTGGACACGGCCTGCCCTGGCTAAGACATCCATACTCCTTGGCTAAGTGAACCTGTTGGATGCTCCTCAGAAGAAGTACGGTCCCCGAATTGAGCTCCTCAACGGTAATACGGTTCCTTGAAGGTGAAGATTTTGCTCTGCAATTCGAAATGAACCGATAAATGTACGCAAATACACGCTGCAACTTATGAAAAGGGTTAAGGAATTTGCAGTTGATCGAAATGTCAGTGCAAACAGTTCCAACTAGCGCTGCGGAACGACGTTCTGGAAGATCCTTAACTGCATTTGGAAGAGAGGGCCATTTTGACGAGCTTTGCAGCAGGAATGGAGGCCCGTTAGCCCACAGGGAGTGCTCCAGCAATTCTCTCGGGGTACAGCCTCGCGATACGACATCCGCCGGATGTAAGCTTGTTGGAACATGGTGCCAAGTCATGCCTTTTGTCATCTCCTGAATTTTCGCGATTCTGTTGGATACAAATACGTTGAAATCCCTCGGAGGCTGCCGAATCCACGCCAGTACGATTGACGAGTCGGACCAGCAATGAAAGTCGCATTCGAAATCGATGGTTTCCTTGACGCTTACGATAAGCTCCGCCAATAAAGGCGCTGCCGACAACTCCAATCTTGGAATTGTCAAAGCCCTTAAAGGGGCCACTCTCGACTTGGCGCAGAGCAAATGGACCTTTGCTTCTCCATTGGCCTCAGACCGCAAGTATAAACACGCTCCATAAGCCGCTATGCTAGCATCGCAGAATCCATGCAACTGGATGGAAGACTGAGGTTGCATTACGAATCGTGATAATTTCAAGTTTTGGACGATCGATAACTGAGAGGTCAACTCCCCCCATGACGAAAGAATAGGCTCTGGTAATGTGTCATCCCAATCCACGTTAGCATTCCATAGGGATTGCAAAAAGATCTTGGCCTTTGTGACAATCGGTGTTATTAAACCGAGCGGATCATAGAATTTGGCTATTGTTGAAAGTGCAATACGCTTGGTGACTCGATGATTTACAGATAATTGAGAAAAGTTGAACAGAAGTTGGTCAGAAGAAGGATCCCAGGCTAATCCCAGCGCCTTGGTAACAGCTGATCCGTCGTGAAATTTAATTAGCTTCTCCTTATCGCAGTCAGACTCTCCTTCGAGGGCGCGTCCATCATTAGAACACCATTTGCGGATTGGAAAATGGCCTCGCGACAATAGATCCTTCACCTGACGACGAATTTCCCTAACCTCTTCAATTGACTCGCCACCAGAGATTAAATCATCCACGTAGAAGTCCCTACGAACAATTTTTGCTCCAATTGGAAACGAATCCTCCTCATCATAAGAGAGCTGATGCATGGCTCTTATAGCCAAAAAGGCAGCTGGCTTGGTACCTTAAGTCACCGTGTTCAATTTGTAAACACTCAACTCATCCGTGGACTTCTCTCGCCAAACAATACACTGCAAAAAGTCATCCGGGTGGGACACACGCACGCAGCGGTACATCTTGCAGATGTCTCCACAGAGGGCAACTTTAAAAAATCGGAAGCGAAGTAGAATGTTAAAGATTTTTTCTGAATTGTTGGCCCTGCAAGAAGCAAGTCGTTCAGAGAGCTGCCAGAAGTAGTTCTAGCAGACCCATCAAAGACGACCCGAAGCTTTGTGCTCGTACTTTCCTGCTTATGCACACAATGGTGGGGCAAGAAGAATTGTGGTACTGTTGGATCCTTTGGTGCGAGAGACATGTGGCCTAAGTTGATGTATTCCTGGAGAAAGGCCGAATACTGAGCTTTGAGAACAGGGTTTCTATCTAGCTTAGCTTCTAAACTCCTAAAACGACGACGAGCTAGGCAATAGGAATCACCTAAACTTTCGAATCCCGAAGTGGATAAGAGACGAATAGAGTATTGACCATTCCCAAGCCTAGTGCAGTTTTCCTTGAACAGTTGTTCGCATTGCAAGTCCTCAGGCAACAGTGCTGGCTTTGATGGATTACAATCCTCAATTTCCCAAAATCGCTTTACTATGGCAGCAAGTGCGTCATCCTCAGAATGATCCGTAGTATCCTTGACAATGGCGGCTAAGACAGACTTATGATTTGGAGTAGTCGACATCCCACCAGAAACGATCCAACCAAGTTTGGTGTTTTGGAGTGTTGGCAACATGCTATCCAAATGTATTTGCCCCATAGCAATTATTTCGAAAAACAGACCAGCGCCAATTAACAAGTCGATTCGTTGTGATTGGTTGAAATAAGGGTCAGCGAGCGAAATGTTTTGTGGAATCCTCCATCCTGATGTATTTATTTTGAAATTCGGCTGATAATCAGTGATACTGTGAGTCACAACAGCTGTGAATGACGCACGATAGCCTGCATCCCGTGATTGCGCAAAAATATCCACTGATTTATCAGAGTTCATAGAGGACTCACCGATCCCAGAAATTAGTGTATGCGAATGCCTATATTTCAAATTTAACTGGCTAGCTAGGCGCGTAGTTATAAAGTTAAATTGAGAAGCGGAATCTAAGATTGCTCGACAGGGCATAAATGAACCAACCCTATTTTTTACATAGACAATAGCAGTAGGCAGCAACACGTAATTTATTGGCACAGTATTTGAAGCATTTGGTGGAGGGTGCGATACCTGACGATCAAGTTGTGAGCATGACACCAGTGCTGATGAAGTAGATGGTGATGGCTGAGAGCTCGAGAGTGGGTCTGATGATGGAGGTGGTGCGGATGAGTCAGGGGTCATATGCAATAGTGAGTGGTGCTTCATGCGACAATATCTGCAATGAGTTGATTTGCATTGCTGCAAACTATGCCCCTTGCGCTAACAGTTTAGACAAAGGTGCATTTTCTTGGCTTCTCTAAATCGAAGATGAGGGCTCAAATTTAAAAATCTAGAGCACTTTGGCAAATAATGATCTCTCGCATCGCAAAATAGGCATATTGGATGATTTAAGTTAGTAGAAGACGCAATGAGTGCACTTGGGTTATATTTATGCACATTTTTTCCCACCTGATGGCCTGGTGTTTGCGTTACCAAAACTTGATCCAAATTTTCCATCATCCTGCATCTTTTCTCCAAAAACGACTCCATAGCAGTCAATGAAGATAACTCAGCGATTGGCAAATCCTCTTCCCATTTTTCCCGAGTCCGTTGATCCAGCTTGTGAACGACGATATGAATCAGTAATCCATCCAAAATTTGCTGAGTAGTGGCCAGCGTTTGGATTGCCTGAAGATGTGCGTTCATAGAATCGCTGAGCTCACGAAGACCTTTGGCAGATCCCTTCTCGACACCTTTTAAACCAAATATTGCTTGAACGTGTGCCTGAAAATGTAAAACTTTATTATCAAATCGATTTATGAGCAGATTCAAAGCCTTTTTATAATTGTCATTTGAAGGTTCGAGCGAGCGTATGGTCTCCAGAGCCACGCCGCCTAGACTAGACCGTAAATATTGCAGCTTTTCAATGTCGCTTAGCTCGTCATCATTTCCAATGACCGCGGTGAACGTTGCGAGAAAGTCTGGCCACTCAGCATAAGATCCATGAAATCGAGCAATCTCCAGGTTCGGTAATCGAGGCTTCCGTGTCCGAAAAGAAAGATCAGAATGGTGGTTGATGTCTATAGATGTGGAGTTGGCAGCTGTGCTACCCAACAATTGCAATTTGCGCTGGGCCGCTAAGCCTCTATTGAGCTTCGCCTTCACATCCATAAAAACCTCCGAAAATTCCCATCGCCTATCACTCGAAGTCTCCTTTAAATCCAGCCGTTCCAGCGATGTCAGTGCGGAGTCAAACGACGAATTTAAGGAATTGACCCAGTCCAATCGCGCGAGAAGATCAGCTTCATCCAACTGATCTATAGACTCAGTTGTTAAATATAATTTCATCGCGTTTGTTTGCCGCAGAATTGATTGCACTTTGGCGCGAAAAAATTCTATTTCATTTGGCGCGTCATTTTGTGGCCGAACCGCGTTTTCTGGAGCAGCCATTTCTTAGTCGCACACAAAAAAAATAAAAGAAAAATGTCCGAACCGGTTAAGAGGGGTGAATAACCTTTTAACCTTTGCCGCGAAAAATGCGCGACACCAAGCGTCGTCGAAAACGCAACGGAACTTTGTTGTTGTTGTTCCGCCTTATAACAGCGGACTTGAAATTATGTATATGTATGCACCGCACTATGCACTTTTAGAATAGTTAAATGTTATTCTCCTTTTGTTTATAATTTGCAGCACAACACTGTTTTGATTTTTTCACAGCGCGAAATGTACAAAAAGATCAACAGCCTGCCGGCTTTTCACAGCGCGAAATGTAAAACTTAAACGGCCAGCTGTGTGCACTTGTATGTAAGTCCGAGTGTTTGTGACCGAATGCCCGCAAACGACAGCGAAACCAAAAATATATTGTTTAAACGATATAAAACAATAATAAAACCGAGTTGCAGGCGGCAAATAAAACAGCTATCACGTCGGGGTCACCAAATGTTTTGGGGGAAGACAACAAAAATGCCACCCTTACGTTTTGTAATAATAACGCTTTTTAATTTTATCAGTTTATGTACGTGTTGTGTTTATTCTGCCAGTCGAATCTGCACTGCTGCAGCCGAAAGCCTGGCTTCATATTTTAATTTGGGTTTTACAATATAGTCGCTAAATACGTAGAGCGACAGCTTAGCGAGATAAGGCAGATATAAAGAGGAGAGCGCTAGAGCGCTACAGGTTCAGCCATACACCTATGCGCAGTAGACTAGTCTAGGCGGGCTGCTCCGAACAGATGGTATACCTCGACCTCATCTAGACACGGCTTTGTGCATGACCTTTTCTGGCCAAGGCAGCAATTTCTGGCTTTGAGTAAGCCCAAGATGGAGGAGGAATAGGTATAATTCTAGGAGGAGGGGCTGCTTGATGGATCTGTTCAACTAAGGACTCAGCAAAGGAATCTACGTCGTCCACAGAAAGAAGGTAAGGTTGCTCCTGAGTCAGAACAGTAAGTTGCGCACTGAATCTTTTAAGATCCGAACCCCGGGGAAGAAGCCTGGATTTGGTGACGATCGTATTGCCACGCAAAAATATGTCAGGAGCGGAATATGATCAGAGGAAAGTCCCGGGCACTCTGAGATTGTAAGGTGGTTGCACGGGATGCCTTTGTACACAGCAAAATCAATGGTCGTCGGGAGGTGGACATTGATCCAAGGAAAATGAGTGGGTCCGCCAGTAGCCAAAATCTGCATATTTAAGTCAGCAATAACTGACATCAGGATGTTTCCCCGAGGGCATGATCGCCTGCACCCCCAAAAACTGTGGTGCGCATTCCAAACAGAGCCAAACAGACGCAGATATTCCTCAGTCGTCCAAGCACCAAATGAAATTCTGCAAAACCCAGTGACCAAACTTATGGCAACTGCTTGCAGGTAAGGCTCCGATATTGTGGCACTTAGGTGATAATTTTTTTTTTTTTGTTATACTTTATTCTTAATTATTGGATCTTCTCTATTACTTAAGAGACTAACAATAAGTTTTCAAATCTTAATCTATGTTACTGAAATGACGTAGGGCGGCTCTCCAAATGAATAATAAATATCTTCCAGGAAAAATTACGTATAATTTATTTTCTTCTCTTTCTTCTTCTTCCTCTTTCTTCTTACACTGGTAGATTAGAACTAACTTAATGCTACGGGGTGGAGGTTTCAGGAGGCCGCTTGGAGAGCGGAGTGAAGACACTTAACAGTGCGAGAGAACGAGATGCGAGGATCTGGAAAAAACTGTTCTCTCGACTGTTAGGACTCCAGGGTTCCGGTTCACCCGAAACTGGAAGCGCCGCTTGGCGCGAACATTCTCCCCCCCCCCTGCGGGAGAGTTCCTTGAAGCAGGACATCAGGACTGACGGCAGGCTCCCGACACGATCCATCCAAACGCCGTGCTCTGAGCGACGGGCAGCCCATCTTGAAGGTTTAGAAACCCGGGTTGGATCACTTTCGGGTACACGTTGGATCCCAACACCAGGGAGATGGTGGCTGGACGATGGAACTGGTCATCGGCTAGTCGGATGGTATCGAATTTAGCCCGAACCTCATCGCTCAGCGCACGAATCGGTGTTCGGATTCGCAGGCTGTTGTCGATCTTCAGGACCATATCCATGTTAAAATCGCCCGACCTCGACCGGATGGTCGTTGAGCACACTCGTTTGTCTCCAACTTGCGTGGTCGGCAGCCGAAAAGCTTCTGCCAGCGAGCTATCGATACTGCTCACGGGGGTACACGGGTCGATGAGCGCGCCCGTCTCATAGCTGTTGGCCCCTGTGTCGATGACCACAATGGCCGTCGGCAGAATATGTATACTCCTGTGCTGCAGGAGCGAGGTCACGGATGGGGCCACAATAGACGGTGGGGCAGACGATCGATACTGCGATGCCGATGCCTGCTGCTGTGGTGACTGCTGACGAATCGGGGACGGAGACTGGCGACGTTGCGGGGCCGGCGACTGGTGGCGTTGCGGGGAAGGCGACTGTCGACGTTGCTGGAAAGGCGATCGGCGAGTTATCGCGGGCATCTCGTGCATGTGGAGCAAAGTGTGATGCTCCTGTCCACATTTTTTGCAAACGTCGCCACTGAGACATTTCCCTCCGGAGTGTTGATGAGCCAAACATTTGTGGCAGTACTTGTTCACCAGTACTGCTCGGAGACGCTTCTCTGAACTGAGCCTCAGGAATCGGTTGCATTTCCGTAGCGGATGTATACCCTGGCAGACTCGGCAGCGGTAGGATTTTATACCTCGAGAACATCTGCTGACAAGGGTCTGGGAAGTGCGTGGACGAGGACGAGGAGCCATTCTGAACCTTTACTTGGAAGAGAAAGCAAAACAACAAAAAAATCAGAAAAAGAGTCGCTTTAGTGATGTTTACGGGGTGGACAGCGGGAACAGAAGGCATTATTGTGGAGATTTGGAGGTTGCCTTAGCCTCCATAGGAAGGAGAACTACTTTGTGGACCGGACGTCGTATAGTTCCACGAGAAGTAAGAATATCTACGACGCGTACTTTAGTATCACCTCCTGGGATAGCAGATACGATTCTGCCGAGCCGCCAGTCATTTGATGGCAAGTTATCGTCCTTAACGACTACCATATCGTCGACTTGCAGATTTCTGGATGGCCTTAGCCACTTGTTGCGCTTGTGGAGTTCCTTTAGATACTCTTCTTTCCATCGTGAACTAAATTGTTGATGCTGGGCCTTGAGATGTTGCCATCGATTTATTATTGACTTGGCTTCGCCTTTGATTTCAGGCTCCGCCGTGGAAAGCAACGGACCCCCGATCAGAAAATGGCCTGGCGTCAGTGCCAGCAAGTCTGTCGGGTCCTCTGACATTGGAGAAAGCGGTCTGGAATTAAGGCAGGCTTCAATCTTGGCAAGAAGCGTGGAAAACTCTTCGAAGGTATACTTGCGAGCGGACGTGGATTTGTAAAACAGAGTTTTAAAACTCTTTACTCCTGCCTCCCACAAGCCTCCCATATGAGGAGCTCCTGGGGGTATGAAACGCCACACAAGTCCCTGATGGCTATACGCAGCAGTCACCAACTCTTTTAGCGCTTGCGTAAAGTCCCGGGAAAGAAGACTTGAGGCGCCAACAAAGGTTTTGCCGTTGTCGGAATAGACCCGCTGAGGACAATCTCGTATAGTTACAAAACGTGCAAACGCTGCTAGAAACTTCTCAGTTGTAAGGTTGGAAGTGGGTTCCAAATGGATGGCCTTCGTAGAAAAACACACAAACATATCCCTTAGTGATGAGACATGCTCTCCCTGTGTAGTTTTTAACTTCAAAGGGGCCGGCATAATCGACGCCGGTGTAAGTAAATGGCCTGGAAAAAGAGGCTCGATCAGTCGGAAAATCGCCCATCAATTGGGTTTGCAGTCTTTTTTTATAAATGGTGCACACCTTGCATGAATTTACCACTCCCTTTACCAGATTCTTGACTTTAGGAATCCAATATTTGGATCGCACCAAGCGCACTATTAATTGGTTGCCGCCATGAAGTGTAATCTGGTGCGTGAATTGGACAAGCAGACGAGATAGCCGACAGCTGTACGGGAGTATAACAGGATGGCGCTCGTCAAACTGCAGGACCTTGGAGGCAGTTAAGCGACCACATGCTCTTAAGAGGCCATGTTGGTCTATAAATGGCCATTGAAGTTTGGGCAGTTGTAACCATTGGGGCCCATGCCACCAGAGGGTGCTATCGCCCAACTCTTGCAGGGACACGCCGCGACTAGCTAGGTCGGCAGAATTGTGTTCTGATCGCACATGTGACCAATTCTCAATCTTTGTAGCTTGAGCTATTTTGGTTACGCGGTTGGCTACGAATGTGGTCCAGGAGCAGGCTGGTTTTTTTAACCATGCCAGGACAATGGTGACACTGTCCAGCAGAAAATCTCAGAGCTGTCTGACAACATATTTGAAAGGGTAGTGGATGCCATATCTGCCAGCAATAGGGCACCACATAGCTCGAGTCGGGGAGGGATACGGTTTTCACAGGGGCCACCCGGGTCTTTGCCGTAAGCAGATTAGTCAATATCTGCTGACCGACTTCAACCCTGACATACAGCGCAGCCCCATAGGCTATTTGGGAAGCGTCACAGAAACCGTGAAGCTCGATTTTCACCTGGGGCTGGTAACCGACCCATCTCGGAATACGGATTTGATCGAGATCGGAATAACTTTGCAGGAACATTTGCCATCTATGGCTCATTTCGGCGGGAAGGTTGTCATCCCAGCCTAACTCTTGCAGCCAGATCTCCTGCATAAAAATTTTGGCCCGGACGATGAACGGGGCAAGCCATCCAGCGGGATCGAATAGCTTTGCGATCTGGGAGAAAACTTCTCTTTTTGTATAGGAGGATTTGACGGATATTTCTGGGGACACGAAGTAGAACTCATCGGTGGTTGCTCTCCAGCGAACGCCGAGAGTTTTGGCTGTGCTTTCGGCATCAATATTCAGGAACTCAGCATGGAGAAGATGCTCTGGTGGAATGTCCTAAGCGGAAAACCGGCAGCATTCAAAGCGGCTACTAACTCCTGGATGGTAAGTTGAGCTTCTTGTTGAGAATTTGATCCTGCTAAAACGTCATCAACATACATGAAGTTGCGGATTATGTGACTGGCTTTCGGAAACTGCTGATCTACGTCATCAGCCAGCTGTTGAAGCACTCGGATGGCGAGATAGGGCGCGCAATTGACACCGAATGTTACGGTTTTCAGCTCGTAATCTCGAATGTTCCCTTCCTTGTTTCGGAATAGAATCCTTTGAAAGGGAGTGTGCTTTGGATCGACCCAGATCTGCCTATACATTTTAGTTATGTCCGCACTAAAGACATACTTGAAATAGCGCCACTTTAAAATCTGGATCGTTAAGTCAGATTGGAGGACTGGACCGGCATGAAGCACGTCGTTCAAGCTAGTCCCATTTGCTGAAGGGCTGGAAGCGTTGAATACCACCCGCAGTTTCGTGGTGGTGCTTTCGGGTTTTATTACCGCATGATGTGGGAGGTAGTAGTTTGGAGAATTGTGAGTGGGCGAAACCTCTCTCATATGGCCTAAATCCAAATATTCTTGGATCACGGAGTTGTACTGCTCATTTAATGGAGTGTCTCTTCGTAAACGATTCTCGTTTCTCAGAAACTGAGCAAGTGCTATAGACCTTGAGTATCCCAACTCAGATCCACAATGATCGGGGTCGCAGAACGGTAACGTCACTACGTACTTCCCGCTCGCGTCTCTCGTTGTGGTTCTTAAAAAATTACTTTCACAGACGGAATCGGACTCTTTTACCATTTTTGATGGTAGATTTTCCACCTCCCAAAACTTGGTAAGAAGTTTGTCTAAGGACGCCTCAGTTGGCTTCGTAACTTGAGTCGTAAAGGCTGAGACTCGGTTGCTTGTGGACATGGAGACTGGACCAGTGAGCACCCACCCGAAGATGGTCTCTTGCCCAAAAAGAGATCCGCAGATGTTGGTCTTTGTGCCGCTCAGCAGCACGGATGGAAGGATATCAGCTCCGATAAGAACGTCTATTTGGGAACTCTGGAGAAATGTGGGATCTGCCCATTGAAGGTTTGGCAAATCTCTCAGGACATCTCGCGGAATCGAAGTGAGGGTAATCTGCCTGCTAACTCTGGCAGAACATACGCTGCGGTGTCTAACTGCAGGCCCGGCTTAGTAGGAGACCGAATGGAGAAATGGCAAAGCCGTGTTGACTGGGCAGAAACTGTCTGATTTAAACCAGACACTTGAGCTTGAATGGGGCGGAACGGCAGATTGACCAACTTGAAAAGACGCTCTGTAATAAACGTCGCCTCCGATCCCGAGTCAATCAGAGCGCGTGCTCGGAAGTGGGTACCGAGGTGGCAGATATCAATCATTGCCGTGCCCAAAAGAACTGCCTTTGAGCCAGAGGCAAAACAGACTTGTACATTTGAATGTTCATCTGGAATGTCTGAGCCTCCCGCCGGAGGATAGGCTCTAGGTCTCGCAGTCCCAGAGGGACTTGGATTGTTGGAAAAAGGGGTGCCTCGATGCAAAAGCGTGTGATGTCTCCCTCGGCACACGAAACAGCTGTGCGTACTGGAACAATCCCGGAGCTGATGGCCTCTTGCGAAGCAATTCAAACATAACTGCTTCTTTTTTATGTAATTTTCCCGCGCCTCGATTGCCATCTGAATGAAGCGAGGGCACAACCGCACTGGGTGACTCTCTTTAGAGCACAAATCACAGCTCTTTGGTTTGACACTCACCTTGGCTTCAAAGGAGTGAAGCTTTTTCGTAACCTGGGGATTTTTGGAAGTTGACGGACCACCAAGACTCTGCTTCATATCCTCAATGGCTTCTAAGGTTCTATACCTATCGCTAAGGAACGCGTTCATCTCATCCCATGTAGAAATATCGGACTTTGATGTAAGGGATTGTTCCCACAGGGACAGGGTCAACCTGGGCAACTTACTGGCGCACAGGTATACCAGCAAGCAATCCCAATTTTCCGTTGATATTTTGGAATGGGCTAATGGGCTGTCAGGCACCCTTGGATGGTGCTTTGAAGCTCTTTTATGGAGTGGCCAGTTTCGGAATTAACGGAAAAATAAAATATTAACAAGCGCAACCGGTAAAGCCACGAAGCCAAGTCGCGATCGGCAACAAATACAACTAGACAAACGACGGTTATCTTCTGCACGGAACAATGCTTACATTGACTAATCGGAGGCTACAACAAAATCAACGTCATTGACCGCTACCGAAAGAGCCCGCTCACTGTCACCAGCGATTTTATGCTCTTCTTGCTTTTATCGATGCAACGACTACTTCGGCTTGTGCACTCACCAGCACTGTTTCCTCGCTTACTATAGCAACGTTAACGACAGAACCTACACCTACACCTACACCTGGAGTTTTGCTTCTAATATGTTTCCTCTTTTTAGGGTGTTGATATAGAAATGGTTAGGCCCGATTACTTGTTAAAACTTATTGATCAGATCGACACTGTTGTGTTTCCTAATTTATATAGGCGGTGGCTCTACAGCTTTCATGACTTGAGGCGCCTGACCCTTGTCTTCTTCGGTATCGCCAAGTATGGCAACTCTGTTTTCGGATGTTCGTGTGTTGCCTAAGGTTTTCGGTACTTTTGGCAAATTTGAGTTTACGATATTTTGTGGACTAAGCTTTATTTTTATTTGTACATACCGATTGATCCCCGTCTGTACGAGAGTATTATTCGTAAGAGGGTCAGTAGAGCTAAGTTTTACTTGTGGTGTTGAGATAGGTCACTGGGTAGCCGCAGACGTTAAAGTTGTTGTTGTCGTTAACGTTGCTGTAGTAAGCGAGGGAACAGTGCTGGTGAGCGCACAAGCCGAAGTAGTCGGTGCATCGATAAGAGAGAGAGGTGACGGGCATTGTGAACTCCACGACTGAGTAACGGCAGCGCTGCTTGAGCATAAAATCGCTGGTGACAGTGAGCGGGCTCTTCCGGTTTTGTTGTTGCCTCCGATGAGTCAATTGAAATGTAAGCATTGTTCCGTGCAGAAGATAACCGTCGTTCGTCTAGTTGTATTTGTTGCCGATCGCGACTTGGCTTCGTGGCTTTACCGGTTGCACTTGTTAATATTTTATTTGCGTTTATAATAAATTACACAACGTATGTATGTGTGTGTGTGATTTCCTGCAAGCGTCTCACAACTTCTTAGAATCCAGCAAGCGTCTCAGTACTTCTTAGAATCCACACTCTATGCTTTTCCTTTTGTAGTCGTGCGGTCTTCTTATATTTTGTAATATGTGCTCAGCACATATTATGTCTCCCACCAATTTATTAAACAAGTTAAATTCACTTTTGTATAGTTTTAGATATGTATTTTTAAGTTCTTTAATCCACGTCTTGCTACTTCAAATTATACGCAATAAGTAAGAGCTGAACCAGCTCATCGGAACCAAAACGATATTAGTGTAACCAGTCACGGTAGTGAGCAGAATACTTTTGCATATACAATATTCTCATCGTATGAAGTAATGTCATATTCCAACACACCTCCTCAAAAGTCTTATGCTCATGAATTATAAATTTAAAGTTTAAGAAAGAATTTGAAATTTGAATTGGCAAGACAAGATATCTCTGGGAGTGCACATTGACCCAACATTTGTTGCTTGAATTGGGGAAACCCAGTAAAACCCAATTAGGTCAATCTTAAAATTAATATAAAGCACAATGAATATTTAAATCGACAAAATGATGTGATGCAAAATTAACATACAAAACAATTAAAAGCAATTTCAGTAAGTAATCTTATAAATTTGAAAATTTTAAAGTTATTAAAAGTATCTTCTGTTTTAAACTTTATAATAGAAATTATAACAGATTTTAAAGGCAATAACATAGGTTCAAAAATTATTCTTTAAATGATAAATTAAATTAAGTCTTCAACTTTTATGTATGTATATAAAACATTAATTGAATCGTCGTCTGCATCCATCAATTGGTTAAGCCAAGACCCTGTCTTAGTTGTGCGAAGCGTGGAGCTGGCAGTGGTTTTGTTAATATATCCGCCAGTTGATGATCTGTAGAAATATACTCAAGTTTTATAAGTTTATTTTCAACTTGTTCACGTGAAAAATGATATTTGATGTCTATATGTTTTGAACGTTTGTGGCAAGAGGGGTTGTTGGCAATACTAATACAGCCCTGATTATCTTCAAAAATTGTAATAGGTTGCTTTATATTTATGTTCAAACTTTCTAGTAAAGATTTTAACCATAGAGCTTCCCTAACAGCCTCAAACAATGCCATGTATTCGGCTTCGGTAGATGATGCTGCCACTGAATTCTGTTTTCTAGTACTCCAAGAAATCAGGTTTGTTTTAAACATCTTAAAAAGATATCCTGTTGTACTTCTCCTATCCAATTGACTTCCACCCCAATCTGAATCTACAAATCCAACAAAGAAGTCGTCATACTTCTCAGTTTTAGTAAATGTTAGCTTAAAGTCGATAGTCCCTTTCAGATACCTTAATACCCTTTTTAAGCATAGCCAAAGCTCTTTATTATTTTTCTGACTATATCGACTCAAAAGATTTACAGATATACTGAGATCTGGCCTTGTACATAGCATTACATACATAAGGCATCCAATCAAACTTTGACACGGAGAATCGTCTCTTTCATCAGATTCTAATAATTCAAAGTTCAGTTTACTTGGAAGTGGTGAATTTACAGAATTACATTGCTCCATGTTAAATTTTAATAAAATATTTTTAATATAAGCTGATTGGCTTAATTCCATTTCATTTTCTTTTCTGTCTATTTTAATACCAATAAAATACTTAATTTCCATTAAATCTGTCATTTGAAACTTGCTCATTAAATATGACTTAAATTTATTCATTGTTAGAATGTTTTCTGTACAAATAACCAAGTCATCTACGTATAACAAAACATATATATTTTTTAAAATAGTCCCTTTATCCAAAATATATATACATCTATCTACAGGTGAATTTTTAAAACCAATATCTTTTAAAGCCTTTTCAAACACTTTAAACCAACATCTAGCCGCCTGCTTAAGACCATAAATTGCTTTATTCAATTTACAAACATGACTGCTATTACAAGACAGTCCTTGAGGAACTCTCATATATATTTCCTCTTTTAAATCTCCATTTAAAAAAGCAGTTTTTACATCCATATGATGTACTTTAAGACTATACTGGTTTGAAAAAGACATTATAAGTCTGAAACTTGAAATTCTAGCCACAGGGGCAAATGTTTCGTCGTAATCGATCAAATATTCCTGTGTAAATCCCCGTGCTACAAGTCTGGCTTTATATTTTACTGGTCTACCAAACTCGTTCTGTTTTATTGTAAATATCCATTTACAATCGACTATGTTTTTGTTTTCAGGTCTTTCTACCAGTGACCATGTTTTGTTAATTTCATGAGAATTAAGCTCATCTTCAATAGCTGCTCTCCACTGTTCTTTATCATTCCTATTATTAATTTCATCAAAAGATATTGGAGCACTACCTGTTAAAGTTTGCGCATGCATAACACAATTTTTAATCATATCTCTATATGACAATTTTGGCTTTTCTTTTAGTCTATTGCTTTTTCTAATTTGAGTATCAGAGTCACTTGGTTCACCTTCAGATATAACACCAGATATCTCTGGATCGGCATTTTCCACTTCATTCTCCACTTCATTGTCCATTTCACTAGGCTGCACATCTGATATTACCATATCAGTATTTTCCTGAACCCTTTCACTCTCAATAAGACCAGAGTCTTGAAAAGCAGGTTCAATATTTTTTTCAAGATTGTGAAATTCCATGTTGTTATCAACATCCACAGCTCTAGACATTATCCTGTTTGATTCATCAAACACTACATCTCTTGCAATAACAAATTTGTTATTCTCCACATCCCATACTTTATATCCATTTGGTTCATACCCGACAAGTATACCTTTCCATGATTTGTCATCAAATTTTCTTTTTCTCGTTTTATTGAGAACGTATACTGTCGAACCAAAAACTCTTAAGTACTTAAGGCACGGCTTTTTGTTGTGCCACATTTCAAGAGGTGTCTTTCTGCATTCATGTAATGCACTAGTTGGGCTTCTATTAATAAGGTAGGTGGCTGTTAGCACCGCTTCACCCTAGAAAGTTTTCTGAGCCTTGCCCCCTATAACTAAAGCTCGAGCTTTTTCCGTTATAGATCTAATCATCCTTTCGGATACACCATTTTGCTGTGGAGTATGTGGAACTGTCAAGTGGTAACTAATGCCTTTTTGAACACAGAACTCTTTCATTTCATTCGAAAGATACTCCCTACCATTATCAATATAAAGGTTAACCATATTTAAATTAAACAAAGCATGCGTTTTAGCTACATAGTCTTGAAATACACTGAAAACTTCCGACTTATAACTCAACAGGTAAGTTACACAATAATGCGTATACTCATCAATAAAAACTACATAATAATTCTTATGATCAACAGTAGATGGGGTTATTGGACCACACACATCAGAATGTACAACAAATAATGGTCGATTTATGTGGTCCTTATTTTTAAATTTATTAAAACTTAATCTCGCCTGCTTTCCCTTTACACAAGCTTCACATAACTCATTTTCTGGTTTTATGTTATTTAGCAAATCTGTATCGTCAAACATATTTTTAGTTTTAATTTCTAAAAACTTTCCCTTACTCAAATGACCTAGCCTCTCATGCCACAAACTATAATTATTATTTTTAGTTGCATTTGCAATACAAGCTAGTTTATTAGAAAAGAATTTAACCAATGGAACATTTCCAAATATACTTCCATTCATTACAATTATTTTACCTTTTCTAACAGTTACACCTCCTGGGTGAAATACAATGGTAAGACCTGCCTCCTGCATTTTTTTAACTGAGATCAAGTTTTCCGGGATATCAGGACAGTATAAGACATCTTTAAGCTCAATTCTCTCATTTGAATTTGTGTACAGCTTCACTGTTCCTTTCTTAACTGCATAAATGAAAACATCGTTCTTGGCAACAGAAATTTTAATAGGTTCATTTAATTCAGTGATAGTTGTAAACAAACTCTCATTGTTGGCCAAATGGTCTGATGCGCCCGAGTCTAATAAAAACCCAATGTTTGTTTGGCTATTTGCGCGTCTCATCATAAATGCGATCCCATTATGATTTCCTTGACTTTGTGTGGATGTCATCTGCGCCTGTTTGCCATTTCCATGTTTCTCCTTTTCTCTTTTTAGAGCAAAGCAATCTTTTTTAAAGTGACCAGTCTTGCCGCAATAAAAACATTTTTTCTGGAATTTTGAGACTCTATTTGTTGGAAATTTGCTATTTTTCTTATAAGAAAATTGAGGCTTACTGTCCTTTTTTACAGCCTGCATAACCTTTAGACTGGTATCTTTGCTACTATTTTTTAGCTTGATCTCGTGATCCAACAGACGATTTTTTACAAAGGCCAAGGTTAAATTATTTTCTGCTAAAGTTTCTATTGCCGTTATAACGCCGTCATACGAAGATGGCAGTGTTAGCAGTAAATGCGAAACCTTGTCCATTTCTTCAACTTTAGCACCTGATGCTAGCAATTCGGCAATGAGTTCGTCAAACAAATTAAAATGGCTTAATAACTGAGAATCACTCTTAAGTTTTAAAGATAGCAATTGCTTGCGTGTAGACAACTGTGAGGCCAAACTCTTCCTCTCATAGATTGAATCTAAATTTTGCAAAACCTGCTTTGCAGTATCTTCACTTTTAGCAAAACCTAAAAAAGAGTCACTTAAATACTCAATAATCACGCTTTTTGCGCATTTCTCCTTTTTCTGCCATTCAACCAAATTTTCTTGTTCTTCTTCTTCTTGGTCTATAACCTTCAACACATCTATTTCGTTTAACAAAGCCCTTATACGAAATTTCCAGATGGAATATTTTTCTCCATCAAATGGCCTTATATTTCGTTTATTGGTTTTCTCCATATTTTAATTTTTATATTAAACAAAAAGATTTTTACTTAGCTGCAGTTATGGCGTGCCTGGGCCCATAACCTATAATAAATTACACAACGTATGTATGTGTGTGTGTGATTTCCTGCAAGCGTCTCACAACTTCTTAGAATCCAGCAAGCGTCTCAGTACTTCTTAGAATCCACACTCTATGCTTTTCCTTTTGTAGTCGTGCGGTCTTCTTATATTTTGTAATATGTGCTCAGCACATATTATGTCTCCCACCAATTTATTAAACAAGTTAAATTCACTTTTGTATAGTTTTAGATATGTATTTTTAAGTTCTTTAATCCACGTCTTGCTACTTCAAATTATACGCAATAAGTAAGAGCTGAACCAGCTCATCGGAACCAAAACGATATTAGTGTAACCAGTCACGGTAGTGAGCAGAATACTTTTGCATATACAATATTCTCATCGTATGAAGTAATGTCATATTCCAACAGCGTTCGACATTTTTAATTGTTTTTGATTAGCTAGTTCGGTTTTAAATTTAGTTTTAATCGCAAGGAGATGTTGACCTTGGGATATGGCATTGCTGCAACCGTCTTTTCGCTAATTTTCTTATTTTTGGTGGTCACTTTGTAGATTTTTGCAAGTTTTTCGGTAAAGCGAGCAAAAGACACGTCTACGCGGTTCGGTGGTTCGATGGAATTTTAATCTAAATAGGATTTTATGATGACAGCAGCACCACCACGATGTCGATCATCAGGGTGGTTGGCAGACTGAACAGCATATCCATGTGGAAGAATGAACGGCTGGTAAAATGTTTCTCCGAGTTCAATAAAATGTCAATGCTGCGTTCCTGGAGGAGGTGCTCAATCTCGAGTGATTTGCCAACTAAGTTGTTGGCGTTCCAAATAACGATATTTATACCGTAATTAGTCATCGCATTGCGTTGACCCTGATAAATAGGCGTGCTTAGAAATCACGCTCTGTAACATTTGTAGTGTGTTCGTCATTACTGACATCATTTGATCAAAGCGTAATAACAACTTATCAATTGCAGCCGCTTGGGCTATCGCAGCAGCCTCTTGTTGCTTCCTTAATCCATTAATAAATTCCAGAAGCCTATCCTGAGTAGGTTGTTCAATCAAGGAGGTTTTTTCACTTGGATGTAAACTAGCCGTGGGCGAAGTTTGACTTGAGGATGCAGAAAGACGCGTAGAAAACCAAGCGCTCTACAGAACCAGTGGGCTTACGTATTTCAATAGCCTCTAAATAGGCAGGACATCGACTTGAGTTGTTCCTCATTTATGGCCAAGCACCTCTCCTTGTCTATTGTCTTATGTTCACCAGCACATCTGGCACACTTTGGCGAGAGTGAGCAAAAATGTTTAGAATTTCCAAATTCTTGACATCGGAAACACCTTAAAGGACTTTTTCTCTGAAGCTGCGGTTCCACTTTAACCACCTGGTAGTCGATTATCTGGATATCATATACATTTTTGTTGTTTCTAAACATTCCGAGGGTTGTGACCCAGACCTTTAAGTTTTGCAGTAATTTCGGCTTTTTCAGTGGAAACGTGAAGTCCCTTGATGACGACTCGAAAGGCTCGTTCATTTTTAAACTGAAAAGTGCTGACAGGAATTCCATTATCCTTGAAAAGCTTCTGGACTACACGGTAAACATTGCCGTCATCATTTACCAGTTGTCTTGGAGCGAAAACCATTGGTCACAGAAGATAGGGAAATTAGTTGCCCAAAATCAGTGATCAAAAGGAAGGGTGGAGGACGGGGATCACGTTTCTTGGTTTCAGCTTGAGAAGAGGCATTGCGTGGGGACACCGAATACAAGTTAGCTTCAACAGGCTCAGACAATCCATGACCAAGTTTAGAGATGCTGATTAATTCATTAATATGAGTGGAAGTCATTGTATCATCATCATCATCGTCATCATTATCTGGATCATTATCAATTGCAGCCGCTTGGGCTATCGCAGCAGCCTCTTGTTGCTTCCTTAATCCATTAATAAATTCCAGAAGCCTATCCTGAGTAGGTTGTTCAATCAAGGAGGTTTTTTCACTTGGATGTAAACTAGCCGTGGGCGAAGTTTGACTTGAGGATGCAGAAAGACGCGTAGAAAACCAAGCGCTCTACAGAACCAGTGGGCTTACGTATTTCAATAGCCTCTAAATAGGCAGGACATCGACTTGAGTTGTTCCTCATTTATGGCCAAGCACCTCTCCTTGTCTATTGTCTTATGTTCACCAGCACATCTGGCACACTTTGGCGAGAGTGAGCAAAAATGTTTAGAATTTCCAAATTCTTGACATCGGAAACACCTTAAAGGACTTTTTCTCTGAAGCTGCGGTTCCACTTTAACCACCTGGTAGTCGATTATCTGGATATCATATACATTTTTGTTGTTTCTAAACATTCCGAGGGTTGTGACCCAGACCTTTAAGTTTTGCAGTAATTTCGGCTTTTTCAGTGGAAACGTGAAGTCCCTTGATGACGACTCGAAAGGCTCGTTCATTTTTAAACTGAAAAGTGCTGACAGGAATTCCATTATCCTTGAAAAGCTTCTGGACTACACGGTAAACATTGCCGTCATCATTTACCAGTTGTCTTGGAGCGAAAACCATTGGTCACAGAAGATAGGGAAATTAGTTGCCCAAAATCAGTGATCAAAAGGAAGGGTGGAGGACGGGGATCACGTTTCTTGGTTTCAGCTTGAGAAGAGGCATTGCGTGGGGACACCGAATACAAGTTAGCTTCAACAGGCTCAGACAATCCATGACCAAGTTTAGAGATGCTGATTAATTCATTAATATGAGTGGAAGTCATTGTATCATCATCATCATCGTCAGACAAAATAGCAAAGCTATTGATCTTTCCTAAATAGGTAGAGTCTTCTTGACTTGAAGAATGTGATTGTATGATCATGCCAGAGGCTGGAGCTTGAGGACGTTTGTGGTCGCCAACAGGGTTTGGCAGCGATGATATTACTACCTCCGAGTATGTCAAGATTTCGTCTTTTCCTTAGGTTATTTACCTGAGTAAAGCGTTCTTCATCGGCAGCATTCTTAGTAATCCACTTGGGGGTAAAAATGGTCATAGTCGGGACATATGAGTTGTTTGAGTCATTGAAGTATCAGAGAGGCACCTATTGGCATCAAAGACAGTCGCCTTGGCATTCCTAGAGGCATTCAAAACAGCTACGTTAGCAGCTTCGTCTGTATTGACTGGTGGTCGCGTAACTTGGTCCTTAGCAAAGACCGAGTGCTTAGCCACATGAGACTCATGATTGGTTTCACGACAACCTTTCGTCGAGATGGCTTGAAATTGGAAGACATCTTTTTTTGGAACTATACCAGCATTTGATATTGCACTTGCGTAATGAACTAAGAAAATAAAGAAAATGAAAGTTAACCGCAGCAGCCGGCCTGCCACCCGAAGGCAAGGCCGGCAAATGTTTTCTTAAGAAAGTTAAAAGATAAATCGTAAAGACACAGAAAAACAGAATTTTACGATCTAGTCCGAGATAAGCTTTTGTTGCCAGCCATGGTTCCCGAGGTTAAAAGCACACTTAAAACATTCTTTGGTCGTAAAGATCAAACTCTAGATCGCCTAATTGAGAAAGCTAAAAGAATTTCGATAAACAAGGACAGGCTGAATTCACTTTTCGCCTACGGCCTTGCTGTTCGCAAGATCTGTGCTACCATGGAGGCCTGCCAACAAGATGCACATCTGAACAACCCTATGCTTGTTCGTGAGTTGGTTGACAAACTTCCAAACTAAAATATATACTGAGCGGGCAATGCACCCAAAATATGGATCCATAGCAAATGTAAACGCATTTAGCGATTGGTTGTATAAGATCGCAGAAGAAGCGTCCACAATCGTTTAAACCAAGATCCCAGCCTCCTTACCCAAGTTATAAACAAATTCTTTTTCAAAAATTCTTAGCTGAGAACGCTATCAAGCTCAAGAGCCCAGCCGTCTTACCCAAGTCATAAACAATTTCTTATAAACAATTTCTTATAAACAATTCTTAGCTGGGAATCCATTACTCAGCTTCCCAACTCCAGTATAAGTTTATTATTAAGATTCAATTGCGCCGTAATAAAGCTGGATCCAGCTATTGTAAACACAAACATCCCAAACATCCGCACAACACCCGGCAAGCCAAAAAACTGTAGAGTAATCCGTTTTCCGACTCTCTTGAGTCCAACTCTTGTCTAACTCTTAATCAGAGGTTTGCTTATCAGATAATCGGCCTTTGGCCAGGCAGTCCGTTTTGGCATCTGATAAGATCATTTCTTAACATACAATACAATATTTACGAACAGTGAAATAAAAATCGATATTAAAGAAAAGTTGTAATTAAGTGAATAAAAAATATATAGTTTTATTTAAATTCACAAGTGAAATAATTAATTTGTTCTAAGTAAAGCTTTAAAATAAATAACTAACGGTTTTAAAGTGAAAAAGAAATTGGGCGGTCAAATAAAAACTAATCAAAAAAGTTAAAGTTGAAAACAAAGGAGGAAATAAATTAATGAAATAATTCCCTTTACTCACAACAGTCCTCTAATTAGTAATCGATACAATAAATTTGTTTATCAACAAAAAAACAAAACGAACTCAAAATAAACTAACATTCACCAAATCAAACGATTTTGAAAGAATTCTCATCATGTCTGACCCTCTACCTGCAACGGCTTCCAGCAGCCAAGCTAATTCATATAATGTGAGCGAGTTAATTATACATATTGTCAATAAAGGATGAAATCGTGAGTCTAAAATCACAACTAATTCGTCAATCGATAAAAAAGGATGAAGATGTTCAAGTAGAAGTTATTGACCCATATGCTAAATGTGAAACTTCATTTGAAATTATTAAATCAGTCAGGGAATTTAAAGGTGAGGAAGACAAAGATGTAAGTTGGAGGGAATAGCCATGGGGCAATATGCTTTAGGTAGCGGAAGATTCTTTTCAGCATTGTCAATCTTAAGAAACACAATAGCTGGTACAGCAAATGATGCCCTAACACATAATGGAACAGTATTAAATTTTGACGCCATAATGGCAAGATTGGACTTTGTTTTTAGCGATAAACGTCCAATTCATTTAATTAAACAAGTCTTAGGAGTGCTTAATCAAGGAAAAGTGTTCATAATGGAATAATATGGACTAGTTAATGAAAAACTAACTCTTCTAATAAATAAAACCATTATGACTTATGGCAGAAATAAACCATTAACTGCTGAAATGAATGAAAAAAAAAACAAAAAGACAACACTAAGAGTATTCATAACTGGCCTCAGCGGACATATCCCAGACGTAATATTTTCTATGAATCCACCAGATTTACCGAACGCAATGGTAATAGTACAAGAAATATAAAGCAATAATTTGAAGGCAAATAATAAACCCTGGCAAAGTACTCATAATAACAATAGTAGTAATCAAAGAAATACTAACAACTTGAGGTTTAACCAACCCGATTACGAGAACAGAATAAACAACAACTATAATCAGAATAGATGGAGTCAGAATAAAAAGCCAGAGGCACACATATAATAAATCAGCAAAAGCACCCACAGAACAAAAGAGAACAAGCAAAACTATGAGATGAAATAATATCGAAGAAGACCATTTTTAGGCCAGAATCCGGAGTAGGTTTACCCTACTTAATACAATATGATAGTAAGCTAAATAAAAAAATCAAAATTTTAATTGACACAGAAGCAACCTCCTGATGTATCAGAACAGGGATTAATAAAAACCAAACCAAAACCACTTCCAATATATAAAAGTATATCTACGGTAAATAGATATTCAATAATTAAATATTATCACATGTCAACGATATTTGATAGGCGTTACACATTTTATGAAATAGATGAGTTAAAATCACCCTTACTAATAGGCTACAATCTATTGAAAGAAAAAGGATTAATGATATATGAGGCAAAGAAGAAAAACTGATTAATCATAATAACAGCTCTTTTAATCAACTTTCCTTATGCGAAGAAAAAAAAAATTCTTCCATTAAAGGAATTTATTATACGAAAATACTTTGATGAAAAGGACCGAATCAGAACTGACTCTGAGGCAAATCAAAGCAAAATAAGTTTGGAATTAAAAAATCCTGAAAACGCCGTCATTAAATTATTCGACAAAAAACAAGTCTGGGATTCAAAAATCCTGAACAAGCCGTCGTTGAATTATCCGAGAAAAAAACAAGTTTGGGATTCAAAATTCCTGAACGCACCGTCGTTGATTTTTCCGACAACAAGGAAAAAAGCAATTTGAGTGAATCAATTTCAAATCAAAGAAAGGATTTGGAAAACGAGATAATAAATATTATAAATAAAGAGCACTCGAAGATAAACATGCAAGTCCCTTTCAGGACTGACATTTGCGGTGAATCGATAGGGATTTATGCTTTATCGGCTTTAGATTTCGTAAACTCTGAAGTTAATCGTATGATGAAAGAAAGAATTATAAGACCAAGTAAAATCCTTTATAATTCTCCTGTTTTAGTAATACCAAAATACTGCGAAACTCATATTAGTTATGGACTATAAAAAACTTATTGAAAAACACCATTCCGGACAGATGTCCAATGCAAGATCCTTCGGTGATTTTGTCAAACCTTACGCTTAATACTACGTCACGATCGACCTGGAGTTTGGGTATCACCAGATCCTCATGAAAGAAACGGACATTGAGAAAACCTCATTTTCAATAAATAACGGAAAATATGAATTCTTGAGAATGCCTTTTGGGCTAAGGAACGCTCCCAGAATATTGTAACGTGCAATGTCATGTACGAGGGCGGTCCGATAAGTACTTAGCCTCACCGGCCGACTGCGTCTCATTTCGCAATAGAAATTTACTATCGTGTAGTACATTCTCGTAGACGGCTACTGTCAAAATTTCAGCCGAATCTGACTCGTAGTTTTGTTTTGACTTCGTGTGGAATCGGACGTGGCCGCGGATTTTAGAAAAATGGAGAAAGAGCAATATCGGTCTGTAATTCGATTTTTGTTTTTGGAAGGGAAATCGCGCAGCGAAATCAAAGAGCGCTTGGATGCTGTGTACGTTCTCCTTCGATGACGAACGTCAAAAATTGGTTTAACGAGTTTCCACGTGGTCGCACGTCGGTTTTTGATGAGCCACGCCCAAGTGCCCCAAACTCGGCTACCATGGAGGATAACGTGACAAAAATCCATGATCTCGTATTGGCAGACCGCCGTTTGAAGATACGCGAGATGATGGGCATGAGAATGCCGCGTTTGCTCACTCCGGACAACAAACGCAGCCGTGAGACCATTTCAGAGCAGTGTTTGACGCTGTTTAAGCGCAACCCGAAGGAGTTTCTGCGTCGTTTCGTGACCGTCGACGAAACATGGATCCACTGGTACACACCAGAGACCAAGGAACAGTCGACTTCACGCGGCGAACCTGCTCCGAAGAAGGCGAAGACTGTCCGATCGGCCGGAAAGGTGATGACCACCGTTTTTTGGGATTCACAAGGTGTGATCTACATCGACTACCTGGAGAAGGCACAACGGTCACAGGGCTGTACTACGCCGAATTATTGGGCCGATTCGCGGCCGAATTGCAAAAAATACGGCCCCATTTGTCGAAGAAAAAAGTGCTCTTCCATCATGACAACGCACCGGCTCACACTTCCACCCGCGCCAAGGCCAAATTGGTCGAATTGGGCTACGAACTGCTACCCCATCCACCATATTGTTTCCAAACTTAAAAAATGCATTCACTGGACAGAAATTGGCGTCGAATAAGGAGGTCGCCGCCGCCATTTTGCAGACCTCGAGAAAACGTATTTCTCAGACGGTATAAAGAAGTTGGAGCGTCGCTTGGTCAAGTGTATCAAACTAAAAGGAGATTATGTCCTATCCCAAATCGCCAAACTATTTGATCCAGCGGGTTGGCTCGCCCCTTCATAGTCCGGGCAAAGATGTTCATGCAGGACATTTGGCTCCAAAATCTAGGATGGGACGAGGCCCTCCCTCGAGATTTTTGCCAAAGATGGGTTGACTTCCTGGAAAATTACTCCTCTCTTGATCAGATCCACATTCCCCGATGGGTCGCTTTCCGACCACATTTGAAAATTGAGCATCATGGGTTCTGCGACGCCTCGCAGAAGGCGTACGGCGCAGCCCTCTACGTCCGAGTTGAGGCTGGGTCCGCGGTAATGGTGAACTTGCTCACGGCAAAGACACGGGTGGCCCCAGTAAAAACGGTGTCACTCCCGCGGCTCGAGTTGTGCGGAGCCTTGTTATTGTCCGAAATGGCCAACGCCGTTCTTCCGAAGATGCCCGGGCAGGCGTCCGCCCTGCACTGTTGGACGGACTCTACGATTGTTCTCGCCTGGTTGAATAAGCCATCGTGCCAATGGACAACGTTCGTGGCAAATCGTGTGACCAAGATTACCCAGCTTACCGAGGTGGAGAAATGGGCACACGTCCGCTCCGAGCATAACCCGGCAGATCTCGCTAGCCGGGGGGTGGCGCTTCAAGACCTTGCGGACAGCCAGCTGTGGTGGCATGGTCCTGCCTGGCTGCAGTGGCCTCGCTGCGAGTGGCCCACTCAAGGCTATGAACCCCCTGTGACTGAACTCGAGAAGCGAGCAGTCAAGGTCCATGTTGCGAAGGCCCCCCCTGAAGACATTCTGGAGCGTTTTTCCACACTCGACAAGGCGTTGCGAGTCCTCGCTTACGCTCATCGGTTCATCCAGCGTTCGCGAAAACTCATGTCCCCGTTTGAGGATCTCTTGACAGCTCCTGAAATTGCGTCGGCCGAGCGGCTCCTGATTTCCGTCACGCAACGCAGGCACTTTGCCCTTGAGATGGGCTGCTTAAGCCAGAAACGGCCAGTGCCAGCATCCAGCCTGGTCCAAAACCTGAACCTGTTCATTGATTCCCAAGGGCTCATGAGAGCATGCGGCCGAGTCACGGCTTCCGAACTTCTCCAGTATGATGAACGGCATCCTGTCATCCTTCCATACGACTGCCATCTGTCCCGACTCCTCGTCCATTTTACGCATCGTATAACGCTGCACGGTGGCAATCAGCTTATGATCCGTCTGATCCGTTCCAAATTCTGGATCCCGAGGGTAAGGAATTTGGTCAAGTCCGTCATATATTCATGCAAGGTCTGCATCATCCACAAAAAAAGGTTGCAAACGCAACTGATGGGAGACTTACCCAAAGAACGAACGTCCTTCTCGCGCCCTTTCACATATACCGGTGTGGACTATGCCGGTCCCTTTGACATCAAAAACAAGAGAGAACGCTATAGTCGGGTGCCCCCACTATCAGATACCCGTTACTCAGGTAAAGGGAGTGCGAGGGAGATGGAGATAGAAACTTTGATCACGCATAACTTTTTAACGAATGGTACGATTTGAAAAATTTCTTCTACATTTCGATAGGTATTGATAAACACAATAAAACTGCATTTTTACTTTTCCGAAATATTTAAATTTTTAAAATCGTATATAAGCGATTGTGGGCGTTAAAGGGGGCGTGGCACCTTTTTAAAACAAACTTGCGCTGCGTAGGAACTCCTAGAATCTGCATGCAAAATGCCAATCTTCTAGCTTTCATAGTTTCCGAGATCTCAGCGTTCATACGGACAGACAGACGGACAGACAGACGGACAGACGGACAGACGGACATGGCTATATCGACTCGGCTAGTGACCCTGATCAAGAATATATATACTTTTCAGGGTCGGACACGCTTCCTTCTACCTGTTACATACTTTTGCACGAATACAATATACCCTTTTACTCTACGAGTAACGGGTATAACTACACGGGACGAGCCTGTCTCATTACGAAAGGGTATGTGCTGGTGTTCGTGTGCTTCGCCACTAAGGCCATCCATTTAGAACCTACTTCCGACCTTACGACTGAGAAGTTTCTCGCCGCCTTCGCCCGTTTCGTGTCCCGAAGAGGATGCCCCCGTCAAGTTCAGTCGGACAATGGCAAGACCTTTGTGGGTGCGGCTGCCTTACTCTCCCGCGAGTTTCTCCAAGCTCTCAAGGAAGCTGTGACAGGTGCCTATAGTCACCAGCAGCTGCTCTGGCAATTCATTCCTCCGGGAGCCCCCCACATGGGAGGTTTGTGGGAAGCAGGTGTTAAGAGCTTCAAGACCCTGTTCTACAAGTCTACGGCGACGCGAAAATACACATTCGAAGAGCTGTCCACGCTTCTAGCTAGGATCGAAGCATGCCTGAATTCGCGTCCGCTCGCGCCGATGTCCGAAGACCCCACTGACCTGTTGGCACTTACGCCTGGGCACTTTCTTGTTGGAGGGCCCCTCCTCGCCATGGTCGAACCCGAGATAAAGGGGGACACCACATCTATTATAAACCGCTGGCAGCATCTGAAGGCTCTTCATCAACAATTTCGTCTGCGATGGAAAGAGGAGTACCTCAAGGAACTCCATAAGCGGAATAAGTGGCGAACCCCTACAAGAAATCTCCGTGCCGGGGACATGGTGGTAGTCAAGGAAGACAACCTTCCGTCCAATGAGTGGCGATTAGGCAGAATCGCCGCGGTGTTTCCAGGAGCCGATGGCCATGTTCGTGTGGTCGACATCCGCACTGCACGGGGACTCATTAAGCGTCCCATAGCGAAGGTCGTCCTTCTTCTAATGGAAGAGTCCGTCTGCCCGCAATAAACAGTCGACCCTTCACTCCGGTGGTTCAATTCATCACTTCGATTCGTAGCGTCAATTAATAGTTCCAACCCGTAGTTCCAATTCACAGTTCTTATCACTACTGATCCAAATTTTTTATTTTGTCCTATTCCGCCAACCAGATCTCACACGATGTCTCCACGTCCGCGTAGCGCCATCGCTTTGGAGCACAGACGAACTCGAGGTATGCAATCCTACCGTTGCCGAGTCTGTAGCGGGATCCATCCACTTCGGAAGTGTCGTCGGTTCCTCCGTTTGAGTGCCGAGAAGAGGCTCCGGGCTGTCCTTGCCAACCGGTACTGCCATCGCTGTTTGGCCCACGAGCACTCCGACGGAGCGTGTCGGCGAGGTGATCGCTGCAAAACTTGCGGCCAGGACCACCACACTCTGCTTCATCTCTCGGAACCACCGATGGCATCACGGCAGTCCCGCCCGGCAGCACGCCGGTCGCAGAGATCCGCTGCCACTCCGCAACACTCCTCAGCCACTCCACGGCACTCATCTGACACTCTGCGGCAATTTTCTGCTACTCGGGGTGCCACGCAGCTTGCGGTCACCGCTCCGTCCTTAACGTCCCTCCTACAGCGGCACAGCGTCAACCTCCTACCGACGGCTTTGGTGCGTTTAGAGACCGGGAGTCGAGTCTTCGACACTGCGGCGCTCATCGACCCGTGTACGCCTATGAGCTGTATCGACGCTTCGCTAGCGTCGAGTTTCCGCTTGCCGACCACCAACGTGGGAGGCGAACAGATTTGTTCGGCAACCGTGGGGTCCAAAATCGACAGCACTGTCCGGCTCGACACAATTTTTAAAATAGAGCCTCACGTGCGCATCCGCACTCCAATCCGGGAACTGAGCGACGCGGTAAGGACCCACTTTCGGGACATTACGCTGGCTGATGAGCGGTTTTATCTCCCCGCGACGATCTCCATCATCCTGGGCGCGGATATGTATCCGAGTGTATTGCGGCCGGGCTTCCTGAAAATTCAGGATGGATTGCCAGTGGCCCAGAGCACCATGTTTGGGTGGGTCGTGTCCGGAGCCTGTCACCAGCCGTGAGAAGAGCAACCAGGCTATGTTGCAACCCGAGTAGTTGCAAGGGGGGGCGGAATGTTTAGGTCAGTGGCCCACTGCATTGGCGCTGGTCACTGAGCTCTCCGAGCTTTCGCTCTCGCCCCTCTTGCGCTCCCTCGCTCGCCTCTCACAACGTCCGCGCTCCAGAGTGCGAACTTCGGGTTTCGCATCCGAACTCCTCGGATGGCCGCTGCCGATCTCCCGCTCTCGCTTGAACGGAGTAAAGCGGGCGGGAGCGCGGTTTTAGTTTTAAGTTTTAATTAGTCTCATGTATAACGCTGAATAAACAACACGGAAATATACCACGACGCCCCCGACTTCTCATCTTCGTCTGCCTTTTGCGTTTGCGCCGTGGGAATTTTTGTGCTTCAAATTCGCTTCTTTTGTGGAAGGATCGCCCCCTACGAACAGGAGCCATCTGGGTCCGTTACTTTTTACATTATTTATTAATGATCTTCTCTCAATTATAGGTCATTCTCGCGTACTTATGTACGCAGATGATGTTAAGTTGTGCCTGCAGTATAAACCCATTTCCTGCCATTTAGACTTGCAATCCGATCTAGATAATTTTCAAAACTGGTGCCGAGATAATTTACTAAATTTAAACGGTTCCAAGTGCAAGCTGATGACTTTTTATCGGGCCAATCCGATATACGCGACCTACACGTTAAGTGGCAGCTCTTTGGATAGAATAACTCTTGTAAACGACCTTGGCGTTCTCTTGGACCCCAAACTAAAATTTTCTAATCACATTTCGTCCATGGTTGGTGGTCAAGAGAATTCGATGATCCTTATTTGACTAAAACTTTATATATTTCGCTAGTCCGTCCGATTCTGGAGTATGGGTCTCCCGTCTGGAGTCCACAATACGGAATACATATTGGTCGTATTGAATCTGTACAAAAAAACTTCCTTCTTTTTGCTTTACGGCGCCTAAACTGGGATGCAAATCTTATCTTACCTTCTTATTCTAGTAGACTTCTTTTGATTAATTTACCATCCCTAGCCAACCGTAGAACGATGCTTGGTACTATCTTTATTTATAACCTTATACATGGTGATATTGACTGCCCCGACTTGTTAAGTCGGCTAAACTTTTCTGTGCCAAGTAGATTAACCAGAAATTATATTCCCCTAACTTTAAATCATTGTAGATCTAACTATGCCTTGCATGAGCCTTTCAGATTATTATGTTCTGACTATAATAGACTTTTTCCTGTAATATCAAATCTTGACTCTCTGCCGCTCCTAAAACGATTAATACTTGCTTCATTGGCACAAGATTGATCTAACTATTACTTTTTTCCCCGGACCTTTACCTTTATTTTCCTATCTCGCGTCTATCTTATCGCGAATCGTGCCGTACGATACACGGCTGCGCCCCTCGGTCGGTTGGGCGGGTAAGTGGGCCGTGGGACTCCAAAAAAAAAAAAAAAAAAAAAATTGCTAAAAAAGGAGGTATAAAGTGAACGGTTGGCTGTGGTCGACTATTCCGTAAATACTCGAAATACAATCGCAATTCCTAGAAACCTACTTCTCTTTACCTTTATCCACAGAAAATTTCTGACTCATGTTAATTTCGAAATCTACACATTGCACTGGTTCCTAGATTTGTGCGGTCGTCCCAGTCCGTAGCCTCTCGGACTGTGGTCGCAGATCCGACAAATAATTTCTAGTGAGCCTCAAACAACAGAGAAAACAAAATTAAGCTTAAGCTGAATCTACAAAAAAAATACTACAAACTTCTAAAGCAATGTCGTGAGGCTAAAGTTTCCCCTAGCGTTCTGCACTTTGAAATTTACGGACTTCTTGGTGGTTTCGGTACCTAGGGTTTTTCGTAAGTGAAACTGGAAAGCCTCAAATACTTTTCGATCGAAAATTACGCTCCTCGGGCCCCACGTTGCGCGCCATTTCTCTTTATGTAGCGTATGTATAAACTCGTCGGATGGGGGTGGTTGTTTCCTCGTCCTCTATATGATACACTGTCCCACAAACAAAGAAAGTTTTAAGTGCACTACGCGGTACTCTCACAGATTCCAAACAAATCAGGATGTGATCAGACAAATAAAATATTAAGAGTTCGGGGTAGCTAGGTTTTACTCACTCCCCATTCTATACCCTTCCTACCTTGATAACACGTTAGAAATTTGGCGGTTATCCCTTATTTGAATTTATTTACATATTCACTCCTTAAAGCATTATAATCCAAGCGATTATCCTATGAAACTAAAGTTATTTAAACATGATATTAATTTTCACGCCTCCAGTGCGTTCAGCTACTTTAAAGTTGAAGAGGTGGGGCGTCGGGGATGATCGTCGCTTGGGGGCAGCTTCGTGGTACGTTGCGGCTGGTGCACGGAGCCGGGTAGCAAGCTGGAAAAAGATGGTGAAAAAAAGCACTCGACGATCGCGCAAAGAAAGGAACAAAAAAAACTCGTGTGGGTTTCGGAAAATAGCGCGGACCGGCCGAGCGATGTATTTCAGTGCTGTGACATAGAAAGACTGACTTAAACCTAATTGAGCGCTGCGTTTCAAAGCGCAGTGGAGAGATTCCGGGAGCGGGAAGGCGGGAGAGCCTGGAATCGCAAGCGTCCAGTGCGGGAGAGCGGGAGAGCCTGGAGTCGCGAGCATCCAGTGCGGGCGAGTGGGCATTCGCTACGAGGGAAGCGCGGGCAGTTTAAACGAGGGGAGAGCGGCGTAAACATTCCGCCCCCCTTGCAATCGCTAGCGTTGCGAAAGAAAAAAAAGAAAGAAAACAAGCCCACTCCTGTCGTCTAGGCTTGACTGCAGGCGCCGGACAGGATCCACCCGAATGCCGTCTTCTGGGCCACTGGGAGTCCCTCGTCGACCAAATGGAAGCCCGGTCGGATGACCTTGGCGTAGACATCCGCACCCAGGACTACAGATATGGTTGCCGGCAAGTAAAAGCGTTTGTCGGCCAACGGGAGGTCCCCGTATTTGCCGACCACGGTGTCCGAGAGCTCTCGGATGGGGGTGCGGATGCGGACGTTCGGCTCCACTTTCAAGACGACCTCTAACTTGAAGCCGTTGTCGCACTTCGACCGAATTGTCGCCGTGCAGATGCTCTCGTCGCCGACGGTCGTAGTCGGCAAGCGGAACGCGGACGCCAATGATGCGTCGATGCAGCTCGTCGGCGTACACGGGTCGATGAGGGCGGCCGTGTCGAAGGTCTTCAGCCCGGTTTCCAAAGTGATCATGGCCGTCGGCAGGACATTGACGCTGTGCCGTTGAAGGATGGACGCCAGTGACGGAGCCGGTGCCGAGGAGACTGAGCGCGGCGGAGAGGCAAGCGCTCTGCGAGTTGGCGGATCTTGCCGGCGCGAGCGCTGCTGAGAAGCGGCGGATGCCGAGCGCCTTGCCGGGGCTAGCGCTTGGCGAGTTGGCGGATTCTGCCGGCGCGAACGCTGTTGATTAGCCGACGGCAGGGGACGCTCGTGCATATGGAGGAGCGTGTGGTGCTTCCCGTTGCACGTTTTGCATTTGTCGCCACTGCGACAACTCCCGTCGGAGTGCTCGTGGGCGAGACAATTTGAGCAGTACTTATTAATAAGCACTGCTCGAAGCCGCTTCTCTGCGCTCAGCTTTAGGAACCTCTGGCACTTTCGAAGCGGATGGATTCCACGGCAGACTCGGCATCGGTAGGAATGTATACCTCGAGTGCGTCTGCTTTCCAATGCCTGAGCGCTGCGTGGACGAGGAACCATGATGTGATCTGGTAGGGAGTAATGGATAAAAAGAAGATGATTTGAGATGCTTAGATGGCGCGGATTGTTGGGGAATTATGTGGAGGATGTTGGTTGAGGAAGACGGTTGGAGGGTTCTCCTGGCAGAAGAACCACCTTGGTCACGGGACGCTTGATAATCCTACGTGCCGTGAGAATGCTGACGACACGGACATTTCCGTCAGCCCCCGGAAAGACAGAGTCGATTCTGCCAAGGCGCCACTCATTCGAGGGCAGATTGTCCTCCTTGACGACTACCATGTCGCCAACGCGGAGATTTGCGGTCGGGGACTGCCACTTGTTACGCTTGTGGAGCTCTTTGAGATACTCCTCTTTCCATCGAGCTTGGAATTGTTGATGGAGCGCCTTTAAGTGTTGCCACCGATTTACAATGGACTTGGATTCCCCTTTTAATTCGGGTTCCACTATGGACAGAAGAGGTCCGCCGACTAGAAAATGCCCTGGTGTCAATGCTAAGAGATCAGCGGGATCTTCAGACATAGGAGATAGCGGTCTGGAATTTAGACAAGCTTCAATTTTTGCTAGGAGGGTTGAAAGTTCTTCAAAGGTGTACTTTCGAGTAGCGGTGGACTTGTAAAACAAGGTTTTGAAGCTTTTGACACCCGCTTCCCACAGGCCTCCCATATGGGGTGCCCCCGGAGGAATGAATTGCCAGTTGAGCTGCTGATGACTATACGCATCAGTCACAGACTCTTTTACGGCTTGTAGAAAATCTCGGGAGAGCAGGGTGGCAGCGCCGACAAAGGTTTTC
The DNA here is from genome assembly GCA_018153365.1 of Drosophila fuyamai. Lineage (NCBI taxonomy): Eukaryota > Metazoa > Arthropoda > Insecta > Diptera > Drosophilidae > Drosophila > Drosophila fuyamai. Next base: position 2,189,187 of record JAECXW010000415.1, on the reverse strand, counting down.
CCATTGTCGGACTGCACTTGACGGGGACAACCTCTTCTGGATACGAACCGAGCGAAAGCGGCGAGAAATTTCTCGGTCGTCAGATCGGATGTAGGCTCTAGATGGATGGCCTTTGTAGAGAAACACACGAAAACCAACACATACCCTTTTGTAATTAGGCAAGCTCTGCCTGTGTAATTTTTTATGTCGAAAGGGCCGGCGTAGTCCATCCCTGTGTACGTGAATGGCCGGGAAAAAGAGACTCGCTCTTTCGGAAAACTTCCCATCATCTGAACTTGCAATCGCTTCTTGTGGATAACGCAGACCTTGCAGGAGTTAATAACGGCCTTTACCAAGTTCTTTATTTTCGGAACCCAATATCTTGACCGGGTGAGACGTACGACTAACTGGTTACCTCCATGCAACGTTATGAGATGCGTAAAGTTTACCAGTAGTCGAGAGAGTGCACATTCGTACGGGAGGATTATAGGATGTCGTTCATCATATCGCAAATTTTCGGAGGCCGTTATTCGGCCGCACGCCCTTATAAGCCCTTTCTCATCTAGAAAAGGGTTCAAGGAGAGGATGGAACTTGCCGTGGACACAGGACGCTTTTGACTCAAGCAGCGATATTCGTTAGCAAAATATCTGCGCTGAGTGCTAATGACCATGAGCCGTTCAGCGGCGACAAGTTCTTGGGCTTCTAGATGGACTTCCGGAATCGGCGACTGTTTCCTACATCGCTGGACAAAACGGTGGACATACGCAAGGACCCGTAAAGTATTTAACTTGGAAAAGCGATCAAGGATGTCCTCTGCCGGACTGGACGCAACATGGGCCTTGACAGGACGCCTTTCCACTTCGGTCACCTGTAAATCGGTGCTTTGGGCAGGCCACTGATCTCGTGGCTTTTGTAACCAAGTGGGCCCATGCCACCAAAGGGAGTTGTCGACCAGTTCTTGTAATGGCACGCCCCGACTGGCCAAGTCAGCTGGACTGTGTTCGGATTGAACATGCGACCAATTGGCTGCCTCTGTGGACTGGGTGATCCTTGTTACCCGATTGGCAACGAACGTTGTCCACTGGCATGCTGGTTTGGCTAGCCATGCAAGCACAATCGTGGAATCGGTCCAACAATGGAGTTTCGAGGACAGCATCGGCATATGGGGGAGGATGGATTCGGCCATCTCGGATAGCAATAGAGCTCCACACAGCTCTAGTCTGGGAAGCGACACAGTCATCTCGACGCGCACATAGATCGCAGCACCGTACGCCTTTTGAGAGGCATCACAGAATCCGTGATGTTCCACTCGGAATTCTGGGCGGAAGGAAACCCATCTGGGAATTCGGACTTGATCTAGGACTGAGTAGCTTTTAAGGAAATCACGCCACTTTTGGCACAGTTCAATTGGAAGTTCATCATCCCACCCTAGATCACGCAGCCAGATCTCCTGCATGAAAATCTTGGCACAGACCACGAAAGGGGCGAGCCAGCCTGCTGGATCAAACAGCTTCGCAATTTGGGAGAGAACATGCCGTTTTGTGAGTGTAGCTTCGGTGGATAGGTCGGGGAGGGCGAAGAAAAACTCATCGGATGTTGCTTTCCAACGGACTCCGAGAGTTTTCGCCGTGCTTTCCGTATCTATTTCGAGGAAATCGGCATTTAAAAGATGATCGGTTCCGATATGAGCCAGAACTTCTTTGTGGTTGGAGGTCCATTTCCTTAATGGAAAACCAGCCGAATCGAGGGCACTCTGCAACTCGCGAATGGTGAGGTGAGCCTCTTCTGCAGAGTCAGCTCCCGAAAGGACATCATCGACATACATGCAACCACGAATAACTTTACTCGCCCTCGGATGGGTTAGTTGCACGTCGGTCGCCAGCTGTTGCAGTACCCAAATTGCCAGGAACGGTGCACAATTGACCCCAAACGTAACAGTTTTTAGCTCAAAATCTCGAATGTACCCTTCCCTATCGCGGAATAAGATACGTTGGAACGCTGTCTGCTTCGGATCTACCCAGATCTGCCGGTACATTTTCTCGATGTCAGCACTATACACAAATCGGAAATATCGCCACTTCAGGATCTGGATGGTTAGATCGGACTGTAGGACCGGGCCAGCATGAAGGATATCATTTAAGCTGACCCCATTGTCTGAAGGGCTGGAGGCGTTGAATACCACTCGAAGTTTGGTGGTCGTACTCTCCGGTTTTAACACTGCGTGGTGTGGCAGGTAGTAACATGCTGAATCGTGGGTAGGAAGGACTTCTCTCATGTGATTGAGGTCGAGATATTCTTGAATAACTGAGTCGTACTTGGATTTTAACGTACTGTCCCTTTTTAGCCGCTGCTCGTTTCTTAAGAATTGAGCCAGCGCCTGGGATCTGGAATGTCCCAGGGAGCAATTAATGTTCTCAGGATCTCGAAAAGGGAGACTCACGACATACCTGCCGGTTTCGTCTTTTGTGGTGGTCCGAAGAAAATTGTCCTCACAAATCACGTCGGATTCTTTTGCCACTTTTACTGGCAGATCCTCCACCTCCCAGAATTTGGTGAGGAGTTTATCGAGAGACGCTTCATACGTGTGTGCAACTTGCGTGGAAAAGGATGATATTTGATCATGCCTCGGAGCTGGTACTGGTCCTGTTAGAATCCAGCCGAAAATAGTCTCTTGACCGAGAAGCGAGCCACAGATGTTCGCTCGGGTACCGCTTAGTAGAATGGATGGAAGTATATCGGCCCCGATTAGAATATCTATTTGTGCGCTCTCATAAAACTTTGGATCCGCTAGCGGAAGTTCGGGAAGGTCTCGCAGGAAATGTTGCGGAAGCGGACATGAAGGAAGATTTCCGGCTATTTGTGGAAGCACGTAGGCAGTGGTGTTTAGCTGCAAGCTAGGCCGGGTTGGAGAACGGATCGTGAATTGACAGATCTTTTTGGTCTCAGCGGAGACCGTTTGATTAAGTCCTGAGACCTGTGCTCGGATAACCTGGAACGGCAGTTTGATCAGGTTGAAAAGGCGCTCAGTGATGAAGGTCGCCTCAGATCCGGAGTCTATTAAGGCTCGCGCTTGGAAATTGGAACCTCGATGGCATATATTAATTATAGCGGTGCCTAGGAGGACTGACCTAGTGCCTGCCGCAAAATAATTCTGAAGCGTTGACTGCGTGCCACTGGCAGCCGAGGGACCGAGAGTATTTGGTCTGGATCTGGGCGTTGGCGTTGGATTTGCGCGCGCTGGGGATGGGCTGCCTCGGTGTAGAAGCGTGTGATGGCGGCCGCGGCACGTGAAGCAGTTATGTGTGCTTTCGCAGTCGCGCAACTGATGTGTCCGCGCAAAGCAGTTTAAACACAGCTGTTTTCTTTTTATATATGCGATGCGTTGGTCGACCGTCATCTGGAGAAATTTGGCGCATGTGCGTACAGGATGGTTCTCTCTATTACAGAGATCGCACCCTCTAAGTTGCCTAGGTGCTACCCTTGTCTCGTATGAATTTATTCTTCGAGACGCCGAGTTGGAAATGGATGCCCTGGGCTGAGTCTGACTAGAACCTGATGGTCGAACATCATCTATGGCTTCTAGTGTCCTGTGACGCTCCGTTAGGAAAACGTTCAGCTCGTGCCACGTAGGGATCTCGGCTTTGTTATGGAGGGACTGCTCCCATAGGGAAAGCGTAAGCTTTGGGAGTTTGGACGAGCACATATATACCAAGAGGCAATCCCAAGTTTCGACCTGAATACCGGACATTTCTAGTGCAGTAAGGCAACCCTGGATGGTACTTTGAAGTTCTTTCAAAGCTGACCCAGACTCCTGTGTGACGGACGGTACATTGAAAAGTATCTTTAATTGACTGTTTACTAACAATCGCTTGTTTTCGAAACGCTCAGTGAGGTTATCCCACGCTGATCGAAAGCCATCATTAGTAAGGGGTGAATTTTAAACTATATTGTGAGCGTCGCCACTCGTTTTAGCATTAAGGTGAAATAATTTTTCGACAGGAGTGAGTCTGGGATTGTTGATATAAATTGCCGTGAATAGATCCCTAAAGGTTGGCCAACGAAGATAGTCGCCGGTAAAAACCTCGGTATCGCACGGCGGAAGCCGGCGGCCTGACGGAATGTATGTCTGAGAAGGATCAGCTGGCGTTGGGGAAGGTTGCGGAAGTTGCGGAGTTTGCGCTATCATGTCTGCTATCTGGGCACCGCACCTTTCGTACGCGCTGTAGCAATACCCGTACTTAGCCTTGAGGACTGGCAAGCTGTCAGCTGCACCTTCTCCGGCTGCTACAAGGCATGCGGTACAGGCATCGTATTCTTTTTTGATGCGGATCCATACCTCTCGGATTTCGTCTCGGCGAATATTGAGGACGGATAACGTAGGAAGGACCGCCGAGGGAATATTTATCCGCGATTCCAATTCGGACAGTCGATCCGAGACTTCAATAAACTGCCTCATAGCGAGGTCGGCCACCGTTGCAACCATTTTTGTGCTGGCTCGCGTGGTTCTTTCGCTGGAAGAAGGAGCCTTTTTGGGAGGTGGCGTCTTGACCTTTTTAGGTGTGGGCGTCCTTACCGTGATTTTTGGTATTTGCGGTGATGGAACAGGGGATAGTTTGTTGGAACTTTCCCTGGACATACCACACTAGGATGCTGTTGGAATGTGGAATGTGCGCGCTGATATTTCGGACAAAAAATCAGAGAAACAATTACGGACCCACTTATGGACCGGTGGAAATAGGATATCGACTAGCTCAAAAAATAGTCGATATGCGTGGCTGAATTATTGTAAAAATATTCGCCAGGCTTTTGGTGGAACGATGGAGCAAGAATGGAAAAAACTACCAAAAAAAAAACCACAAAATAAAAATACTGAAAAAATACTGGATTGGATGAGGTATTTGTCGTTTAGTATTTTATAGTGGGTGGTTGGCCGAATTAGGATGGGATTGGATGTCCCCGGCAGTGTTTGGAGTTTATTGGTTTTGTTCTTCTTTATTTAAAAAAAATATTCGGAGACAAAAAATACCTTGCAGTGGAATGCGGGTGGTATTTTTTCCAATTTTTTTTTTCTTTTTTTTTTTTTTATCCCCAAAAGAAAAAATTGAGTCTCGATATATATGTAGATTTACCAAGCTCAATAAATAAGAAAAAAAAATACTGGAATGAGCGTTTTTTTTTTTGGAAAAAATGTGGAACCGAAGAAACAAATTAATAAATCAATAAATTAATAAATTGATTCCACTAGTTCCGCGATGGCGACAGTATTTTATATTTCTACCCTTTTTTTGGGTTCTTTTTTTGGAACTGGCAGTAATTCTCAGTGTTTGTTTAATTTTATTGGAGTTGAACTTGGTGTTTATTAATTTTGTTGGAATTTATTAATTAATTTATTAATTGGATGATTGAAAAACAACTGCCCGAACTTTTGCGGGCTGTGTATTGGTGACGCTGGAATGCGCGGGATTATCATGCTTTTTGCGGTACTGCAATTCGCGTGTATGTGTAGATGTATGGATGGATAGTGCCCAAAATATGTAAATAAGTAAAACACACTGAGACACAAAAGTTATTTCACGTCGGCTTTAGGAATTTATTTAATATATATTTATTGGATGGCCGACGGAAATATTGAGCTTTCGGAATTGGGGTGTAGTTGTGTAGAAAAAATATGTATAAATGTATGTATATATATATGGAATATGTAATAATTGTAATATGGATGTAATATATGTAATCAATATGGCGGAAAATTTTATTGTAAATTTGGCCGGCGGGTATGTGTTGTAAATTTTCAAATTATTGTGGACTGTATTTGGATTTGTAATAATGTAAGCAAATATTGTCACAGCGGATGTACAATAAAAAATTAATATCAAAAAATATTTGTGGGCCGAAATTGGCGGAACACTTAATTTTTTTGTTTCACTTTTTTGTGGAAAATTAATTTGAACTCAATTTTTAAATTGATTTATTTTTTAAATTAATTTTTTTTTCACTGTACGCTTGACTTTTTATTTGCACACTTTAATTTGGATTTCTACTTTTGATTTTTCTTCGATTTGATGTTGGATGTATATTTAGTGGATGTACGGCCAAATGCGAATATGAAACTTGTACATCAATATGCACACGAAAAGGAATTAGAAAATAGGCAATATGGCCGCACGTTAAAAGAGAACGAAGAAATAAAAGACGGAATTGGAATTGTAATTACTAACTGCCGTCGTCGGATTAAATCGGACTTGGATTTTAGACAAATCGTACAGAAAGTCAAACGAATTATGTTCTTCGATTGGCTGACTGTCGATCGGCAGTTAATACACAAATTAATTAATTGGCACTTATCTGGCTCGAATGGACCAAAAAATGAAGAGGTGGGGCGTCGGGGATGATCGTCGCTTGGGGGCAGCTTCATGGTACGTTGCGGCTGGTGCACGGAGCCGGGTAGCAAGCTGGAAAAAGATGGTGAAAAAAAGCACCTGACGATCGCGCAAAGAAAGGAACAAAAAAAACTCGTGTGGGTTTCGGAAAATAGCGCGGACCGGCCGGGCGATGTATTTCAGTGCTGTGACATAGAAAGACTGACTTAAACCTAATTGAGCGCTGCGTTTCAAAGCGCAGTGGAGAGATTCCGGGAGCGGGAAGGCGGGAGAGCCTGGAATCGCAAGCGTCCAGTGCGGGAGAGCGGGAGAGCCTGGAGTCGCGAGCATCCAGTGCGGGCGAGTGGGCATTCGCTACGAGGGAAGCGCGGGCAGTTTAAACGAGGGGAGAGCGGCGTAAACAAAAGTGATTGCTTCTCATTAAAGCTACGTCATTACTTTGATATATATATATAGTTTTTCTTAATGCTATCATTATTTTAGAAAGTGACTAAAAATACAAACTTAATGCATTTGCAAAAATTCTATTCGCTGCATCGACACATATGCACGTGACACACGTGAGTGGGTCAATGGAGCTCTTACGTTGAGCTCCATTGACCCACTCACGCGTACGGACATCTTTGTTGTCGTCGTCATATTGTTCCAGATTGTCCAGATTGTTGTCATCTATTTGGCTTAAGTTTCAAAACGATACTATGTCTGAAAACCAATTTACCATAACGATATCGAAACATTCATGGCCAGGCAAACGATCAAACAAGATCTTCCATCGTTTTCAGGGGACCATATTCTATGCATAGTTTGAAAATAGTACTAAAACTTGTGATTTCAATGACTATGAAAACTTAAGTAGACTCAGAAAAGCTTTAGGAGGACGTAGCAAAGAATGTGTTCAGGCACTTTTAGTTTTACCAGAAAATGTCGACACCATTATGGAAATCCTTAAAGAGCGTTTTGGAGACCCATGTTACATAATAAGAATGCACCTTCACAAAATTAAACAGTTCCCAGTTATTAGAGAAGACAAATACGACAACCCATTTACTTAAAGACTGCAAACGTAAAAGGCAATATAACAGAAATAATAGTGGTTACAGTCATAATAGTCTTTTACATAAAGACAAATCTCAAAACATACAATCATGCAAGTCTGAGGGTAGTGAACAGACAGTCTCATGTAACACAGAAAAGAATTGCAACGTTAACTGGAATACAAACAAAGTTTTGTTAAAAGTGGTAAATGTCACTCTTATGGGACCACAAAATACGATTGAAACATATGCTCTTCTTGATAAAGCGACCACCATTTCCTTAGTTGATGAAAGTGTCCGGGGCCTGCCGCTAACAGCTCTGGGGCCTCCCGCAAAGATTTTTGAGTGTCCATATTGCTTGAATGAAATGACCAGTCTATATGTTGTATGGTTAGTGGTTTAACACAACCTGAAAGGTCGAACGAGACAAAGTATATACTACATGTAACACACCATTTTCCAGAAACTGACGATTTGGATGAGCTTCATAACCTAGTAAAGTCTTACTGGACAATCGAAAACGAACTCTCCACTCAAAAAGACTTTCCAATGTCTGTAGACGACAAAAGATGATAATACTTTAAAACGAGTTGGTGACAGGTTTGAGTGCGGACTTTTCTGAAAGAAAGATAACCTACAGCTTCCGGAAAGATATAATAATGCTATGTCTAGGTTACTATCATGCGAACGTCAAATTGACAAGAACACCGACTATGGACAAAAATATTCTGAAGTAATGGAATCTTATATTAAAATCTTATATTCGAAAAAGCTAAACTCGACAGAAGCTAACATTAAAACACCACTGACATTTTGGTGTACAAAATATCAACAAACCAGGAAAACTCCGAATAGTGTTTGATGCCGCTTCTAAAAGCCACAACTATTGCTTGAATGATTTTTTACTACCTGGACCTACCTTTATAATCAATTATCTTCCGTTCCTATGAACTTCAGAGAAAAGTAAAAAGTTTTCGTAGGAGATATTAAAGAAATGTTTCTGCAAATCCAAGTACCTGAGACAGATAGAAATGTTCAAAGAATTTTAAGGAGAGGGGATAGAAGTAGGATTGTTGATAATATATCAAAATATCAATATATCGATATTTTTTCTAAAAATGATATGCCCAAATATCGGAATTCCGATATTTTTTTTGATATTTTTTGATATTTTTGTCTTTGGTCACTTTGAACTTCAAAGCGACATCGAATGAACGAATTCAAGCGCGAAATAAAAAAATGAGTGTAAAATCAAACTATACGGATATAAAAAACGGCGTCCGACATCAAATGTGTTGTGTGCGACTAAAGAAGCAGGATGACTGACGCACACATAATGCAAAGGGTGTTCTTAAAATCCCTAAACACTGCATACTGGTTATAATATATATATAACTAGAGCACCTGGCGAACTTTGTCTCGCCACAATTTCACGACTTCATTTAACCCCAGAGTAATAATAAAACACTGCTAATTCAAATTTCATAAAAATGTATTTGACTCGAAATCAGTGGAGAGCGATGTGATAAACAATATTTTTTGTTTTGTTACCCGGTGCAAAAATAAATAATGATGACGGCTTTCCCACACGCGAACAGGCTACGTATAACTGCCCATGTGAAAAACATTGATATTCAAGATTAATCCCGCAGACATCCAACGATTGGCCTTGCGATTTATTGATTGCCATCGCAAATGCCAATCGAACTGGGAACTGAATACTCTTGAATTGGAATGAAAGATCTGTTGGAATAATCGGAATCCGTGGGATAAAAACTTCCTCTCCTTTAAATTTGCCCTTAATAATCATCGCATGAATCACGTTGATCATCAGTTTTTAACCAACAACTGCGTACCGTTGCATAATCTCGGATGATTTAGATTCCGCAGCATTATAATAATTGATCCCACTTTCAGTTGCAAATTATGCGGCGGAGTTCCTGGCACATCCAGTAAGTTCAAAAATTCTGTCGGATAGTTGGTCGCTTCATCCTCGTCGGTCACGCTGTCAACGGATCTGTATGAATGCAGTTCTCCAGCGATTTGTCTTTGAATAACGAAATTCAAACTATCTACGTATTTATTCTTCGCTGCTAATAATGCCCGTTCACTAATCCAATCGAGATTTTTATAATTTTGTGCAATGTCGGGAAACACTTTTGTGATGAGTTCCTCTTTCGACAACGCAGTTATGATCATTGTAGGGTGTTTCGGAGTTGTATGCGAATGCAGCGAGATTCAAGTTTTCATTTGGGGCTGATCTTCTTCTACTCACATTTTGTCAGGCTTGAGGTGGTCTTTGTGCAGCGCGCAGCTGTGCAATTCGGGCACGTGCCGATGCATTTATTTCTGCACGTACCTCTTGCGTTCGATTATTACGGACATTCTGAGAATGTATCGCATTGCGTGAACGCCGCCCAAGTCTTGATCTAAAAGCAGGCATTATTTGCAATTAAAACTTTGGCAATGTTTCGTTAACTCGATTTTTTACAGTTTTATGTACAACAATGAAGGCATTATTTCCAAAGACTGCTGTTTTAACAGTTTTATGTACAACAATGAATACATCTCGCCGATAGCGACTTTTCCGGCAGGTTTTCACAAAATTTTCTTATGTATTAACCTTCTTCTGGCAATTATAAACAACTGAAACAAAATTTGTGCCAAATCTCTCTTTCTCTTGTTCTCTTGTTTTGCGATGGCGTACATTTTTTGCACCATTTTTATATATATAGATAAAAATACTACTGTTTTTAAAAAGAAACTTATTGTCTTTCTATTGTGGGCGGTCAATTTTTTCATTTAACGCAATATATATCAAATATATCGACATTTTTATGTAATATTTTAAATATTATCATTTTTCTTTTTTGATAAAAAAGATATCATCGATACGATATTTTTAAAAATTTCGACAACCCTAGATGGATGACAGGGCCCTCCGGACGTTTATGAAATCCAAGTTAACTTTTTCGGAGCCAAATGTAGTCCGAGTATTGCTCAACAAGTAAGAACGCGAATGATTTTCAACAGAAGTATCTCAAGGCCTGTCAGGACATTATAACCAAGCATTATATGGACGATTACTTAGGCGGAGCATATCACATTGACAGTGCTGTTCAACTGATCAAAGACATTTGTAAATCAAAAAGGTGGCTTTCAAATGTGTAATTGGATATCAAATTCAACAAAGGTTCTGAATCAAATAAATACTGTCAATGGTCAAAATAAAGCTCAGCCTTCTCATAAAATCAAAACAGAAGAACGTGGGCTAGTGCAAAAGTTGAATTACGAAACCGACACTTTCACCTATAATCTTAAATTTACAAAATCACATCATGAAATAATTAATATGTCCAGGCGACCCCCCAAGCGAGAGATTCTAAAGATTACAATGTCGATTTTTTATCCATTGGGTGTCCTCTCAAATATTCTCATAACTAACAAAATACTTTTGCAAGCTATATGTGATAGCGGTATTGGATGGGACGACCAAATCATTGACGAACATTTTGTGATTTGAAAAACACTCTGCGATTCTTTTCGAAAAATCCGAAACTTTGCAATTCCCAGACTTATGACAACATTGCCAATCACAGAATGCGACTGAAATAGTTGCACATATTTACTGACGCATCGCAATATGCACATGCAGCATGCGCTTACATTCGATTGAATGAGACAATCGATTGCATGTTGATAACAGCGAAGTCACGAGTCACTCCTCTTAAGCCTATGTCGATCCCAAGATTTTAATTACAGGGTGCTTTATTAGGTGCAAGAATGAGCAAAGCACTACTAGAAACATTAAATTTGAAAATAAATAAAATATATTTGTGGACGGACTCTCAAATTATTTTGTACTGGCTAAGGTCTAGAAGTAAGAGATTTAAAGCCTTTGTATCCCCGCGGTTTTTGATTGAAGATATGTACCGTCAAAAATTAATCCCGTTGATGAAGCCACAAGGTTCGCAAAGGTAGATTTGGAAAAGTACAATTCGTGGATAAAAGGCCCAGAATTCTTGTACTCCAATATTAAAAAGTTGGCCAAGTCAAATATCCTTTGAAGATGGCGACACAAACAAATACGTAAATGTATTATGTGAAGCTGATGTACGCAGATTCTCCAGTTGGACAAGGTTTTTACGAACAACCGCTTGGCTACTTCGATTTGTGAAAAATCTCAGGAGCAGCAAAGAACTTTGCCTTTATGGCGAACTTAGAGTTAATGAGTTAGTTGATGCCGAAAATGTAATTCACAGAAAAATTCAATCGGATTCCTTTCAAGCTGAAATTCAAAGTCTACAAAAAGGAGGGTCAATAGGTAGATTGGACAATTTGAATGATGTGGACTATAACATGAACGCAAATAATCTGATACTTCTTAGTAACTACCATGCAATCAGCGCTGCTGATCTTTTTTACCATAAACAAAATTGTCATATTTTCACTGAAACGGTCATTTCCAATCTTAGAATGAAATATTGGATAATTAGATGTAGAAATAGGGTGAAGAAAATAATTAATGAGTGTCAATTTTGTAAGAATAGACGTGCTTAGCTACAGACAGCTCTAATTGTACAGTTTCCTAAATGCAGAATTGAACCAACAGAAAGAGCATTCCTAAAAATTGGAATAGATTACTTCGGTCCCATCGAGGTATTGGTAAACAGAAGTCATGTAAAAAAGTATGGTTTAATTTTTACTTGTATGACCACTAGTGAAGTTCATTTAGAAGTAGCAGAGGACTTGTCTTGTAATGGATTTATGCATGAGTTTCGTCAGTTTGGTTGCCGTCGTGGCTTTCCAATAGAACTACACTCAGACAATGGGACCAATTTTAAACAAGAGAGAACGCTATAGTCGAGTGCCTCGACTATTAGATACCCGTTACTCAGCTAAACAACTTAATATAAATATGCCTTCTTTGCAGGGCAATTGCAACTGTGTACAATGTAAATACATACATATGTATATGCTTACAACCATACACACATACGCCATTGTTTGACTCAGACCTCCATTATGGCTAACTTGACTTGATTTGCATAGTTCTAGGGATATAGTTCGGTATTGACAAATGAAAGCCATCGCAATTTCCTTTAATAGAAATCCTTATCGAGAATTAACGTTGACTCTGTTGAGCACCTTGGCCCGCTGTTCCAAAGTCATCCGTTAGATGGCGCTATTGTGCCATGAAAGGCGGAAATGTAGGCGCTAGCCAGGCTTAAGCGTTTAATGGGTTTTTGGGCGTTAGAGTGGGTGTGGCAAACTTTTATTAGGCCAATCGATAGGTATTGACGAAACAAATACATATCAATTGAAATTTTCAAAATAGCATCAAAACTGTGGCCACAGCTTATGGCTTGTGGGCGTCAGAGGGGGCGTGGCACCATTTTGAAACAAACTTGCGCTGCAAAATTCCAATCTTCTAGCTTTTCTAGATTCCGAGATCTCAGCGTTCATACGGACAGACAGACGGACAGACGGACATGGCTAGATCGACTCGGCTAGTGATCCTGAACAAGAATATATATACTTTATAGGGTCGGAAACGCTTCCTTCTACCTGTTACATACTTTTGCACGAATACAATATACCCTTTTACTCTACGAGTAACGGGTATAACGAGCAAGTAAGGATATTAAGATAATAATTGACAATTGGTCAAATGACGAAATGACACAGTTCTTGGCACAAAAAAATTGCACATGGTCGTTTAATCCCCCATTGTCGCCTCATATGGGAGGAGCCTGGGAGAGATTAATTCAATCTATTAAAAAATATTTATGTTTTTTACTTAAATAATGGTTTTTAAAGGGTACACACTTAAAACTTTGTTTTGCGAAATTGTATTCATGATGAACAGTCGTCCACTCTTGTTTGTGTCATCTGATTTACCAGATGAAGAGCTTTTTACGCCAAATAATATATTAATTGGTCAAAATTTCCGAGAATATTTTCATTCTGATGTGTCGGATGGAGACCTAAAATTGTTAAATATGTTGAAGGCTTCTCAGAGACTGGCTGATATTTTTTGGGACAAGTGGAGAAAATAATACAGGCAATATATCCTGTATAGCCGTAAAATTTGATAATTTAAAGGAAGGTGATATTGTGCTGGTTATAGATGCAGATTTACCAAGAAACGTTTGGCCAAAGGGTATTATTGTAAAAACTTATCCTGCCAAAGAAAACACTGTTCGAAATGTAAACGTTAAGATAAAAGGAAACATGAGACCCATTATTAAGTTAATTAAATTAGATGTTAAGAAAACAATGTAAGAGCTTGAGTATTGCCAACTTAATTATAATGCAATACTTGGGAGGACAATGTTGAACATTTATATATTTTAAGTTCAAATGTGTCTATGTGAATGACGTACAAATCTGAGAGGGGCATTTTAAATTTTGGTCTTTCGATCGGATATTAACTCTACAACGTCAGGTAAACCCTCAACAGGGCCCATCGAAGATGCTGTAGTCGATTACTTTATGTAAAGATATTAAAAATATGATTTTCTGACGGGCCGAGAGTGTGTGATTTCCACGATCGGGATTTACAAAATGACTCTACCAACACTGAGGAAATACGTAAAATCAAGTTCCTAATCTATATATATAAATAGTTAATTAATTGAATTTCCTATTTCTGTGACCTTCATTTGGAGACTGTTATTGGACAGCTCGCTACATGACTCTACAGATTTCTCCGACCCTTCTCTTAGCGACGCTGAAGCATGATCGCCTAGAGTAATCACGCTGCAGTCAGCCGACCGGTACGAATCCCTTCGAAAAATTTGGATGATCCTAGATAATCGTGGACGCACGTGTGTAGGGGTACCGCGCGTGGCGCTGGCTTTTAGGATTGGAGTCAGCGCAGCTAAAGGTTGCTAGCTGATTTGTTTTGGCAATACGCATGTGCCGGGGTTGAGGATTACGGAGCCGCACGTGGCGTGCGATGTTCCGCCGCCGTATCCGATCGACGTGCTGGCTACCCTGAGTCTCAGGCTACATAGATTACTGTATCGGCCTCCTTTTCGGCCTTTCTTCTCCAGATCGAGAGGTGTATATGGCGAAGCCGCACTTGGCGTGCAGTGCCGCGTCCGTTTGTTCTTATAGAAAAATATTTTATGGTGCCTTGTAACGCAGATCCTCTATACGTCTGCCGACCAGTATTAAAAATCTCAGTCTCACTGGCCGGCTTTAACGGGCACGCCTGTGGTCTTCTTGGCCTACTGCAACAAAACAACCATTCACTTAACTGACCTGCATAATTTACTGGCATTTACCTTTTGCTGGTATAAAGCACACTATATTACATGTAGTTGATTTAGTGGCGGCTATCAAATATTTATTTCTTTTACGCTTTGACTTGCTCAGCGATGACGTGCGTCTTCCTTTACGATTTGAAATGAAATGAACGAATGCTCTGTCACGCGTTGCTGTCTGCATCGACGCATCGTTGCTAAACTCCGTGTAACGGAATCCTTCCAGGTTCTCATTCTCTTTCCTATCTCAACGCGGTATTATGCGAGAGAGAACACACTTTGTGAGTACGCTCGTAAGAGTGAGTGATCTAGCTAGCTGATACTCGTCTGCATGGGTAACGCGACGTTGTCAAACTTCAGCGGAATTTTACCGAAGTTTTGATTATTTTTTTCTTCTTGCTGCCAATTCCCGCTTGGTTGTCTGTACTAAAGAGAGTGCGTTCGAGACATGCTTGCCCTATACTTGCTTTAGTTTTGAGGCATACTCGAATTTGTATGCCGAACATAATTTTGGTCAAATTTATTCTAATTTAGTGTCCTATTCATTTCTGGCCCCCAGTTTCAGATCAAAAGACTAAGAATTTAGCGGAGAGTAAAATGTTATACAAGAAACCCACAAACCTGTTTAAGCAACAATTGCTGGTATACAAAACGTGAGACGGTCAATATATACGGAAATACCAGACATATAATAGAATTTGATACCCCAGAAAATTTGATATCAATCTAAAGAGGATATATTCCTCCAAATATAACAACAGGGGTTAACTGTATTTCAAAAGAATTATAGTACACAAAATTCAAAATCCACTTAAAGATAATTTCATGAATAAATTCCTACATACAAAAATATTTGTCCAAGAGTTAATACTTTAAATATTTCGTCCGCAGACAACCTTTCTCTTCAACCACTTTCTTTCTCAATTTCTCCAAAAAATCCAAACATCGGAATGAAAAGATGGCATTCATTTATTTAAAGTTACTCTCCTAATATAATTTTTAAGCCAGGATCTACCAATGTATTCGCAGGCTCCCTATCAAGAATTCAAATTAAGAATTAACTAACAGTAACGAGTCAGTCTCAGATCAAAACACTCAGAATTTCAGAGAGTAAAATATTATACAAGAAACCCGCAAACCTATATACCAGTTTAAGCAACAATTGCTAATAGCAACGGGGAGCTACACAATACCAGACATATAATAGAATTTGATACCCCTAAAAATTTTTTTTTTACTAATACTAATACTAATTATGTGCTAAGTAAGATAAAATTAATGCTTTTAGGCTTGGCAAAGATTCGGTAGTAGAAATAACATGGTATAGTCTATTATATCCGTTAGTAGATCTACAAATATTTAAAGTAACCGGGACTCTCCACATCCCCGTGAATAAGTTTATAAATAAAAGTTGTGCCTAGCATCGTTCTACGGTTTACTAAGGATGGTAGATTAATTAGGAGAAGTCTACTAGAGTAGGATCGTAAGATAAGGCTTGCATTCCAGTTAAAGCAAATAATAAAAAGTTCTTTTGCACAGACTCTATCCGGTCTATATGTACACCATACTGAGGACGGACTTGTGAAATGAACAGAGTCTTTTTAACATAGGGATCATCGAATTCCTTTGACCACCTTTTAATAAATCCAAGTACTCCCTGACTTTATTTACCATAGAAGTAATATGGTCACAAAACTTAAGTTTTGGGTCAAGAAGGACGCCATCAACAAGCGTAATTCTAGACAACGCACAACGATCCATCGTATACGTTGCATATTGTGGGTTCACCCGAAAAAAGTCATTATTTTGCACTTAGCGCTATTAAATCTAAAAGATTTTCACAACACCATGTTTGAAAACCATTTAGGTCTGATTATAAGTCTGAACAGCTAGAAATTTCGTTATATTGCAGGCATAACTTAACGTCATCTGCGTACATAAGGACACGCGACTTTGTCAAGACTAGAGGGAGATCGTTTATAAATGAAGTAAAAAGATGTGGGCCAAGGTGGTATCAATCTAAAGGGAATAAGTTCCTCCAAATATTATAACAGGTGTTAACTGTACTTTAAAAGACAAAATTCATAATCCACTTAAAGATAATTTCATGAATAAATTCTTATTTACAAAAATATTTGTCCAAGAGTTAATTCTTTAAAAATCTCGTCCGCAGACAACCTTTCTCTTCAAAAAACGAACACGCACTGACCAAAACCCAAACAACATGACTCTTTTGTCATAAAAAAGTTTTATTTTATGATTAGAATATATTTTAGAATTAAGAATCTTAACTAAAGACTTAACATTTAAAAACAAAAACGACACCTAATTTCAAATTTAAAATTATTAAAAATTAAATTATGAACAACAAGAACCTTCTGCTTGCACTTATATACCCTTGCAGTTGTTGCAAATCGACTACATTTCGATTTATATGCCTATTTTACTAAAAACAATGAAGCCATGTCGATTTTGCGCTTCGTTTTGCAAACTTTTCTATGACAACTATATAATATTGTCATCCGATTTTAATTTAATTAAAACCGTAACTCCATAATATTTAAATACTACCAAATCCCAAAAAAAAAACAAATTTAAGCCACAAAGTAATATTTTTGTTGCATTTTTTTTCGATTGTTCCTTTGGGAGCTAAATGATATAGACGCCCGATCCGGCTCCTTCTGACTTATATACCTGCAATAGAAAGACTTTGGGGAAAGTATTAAGCAGATAGCTTTAAAACTAGTTTGACTAGTTTGCGTAGAAACGGACGGACAGACATTCGGACATAGCTAGATCGAATCTCCTGGTGATGCTGATCAAGAATATATAGTTTGCGTAGAAACGGACGGACAGACAGACGGATATATCGAATCTCCTGGTGATGCTGATCAAGAATATATATACTTTATAGGGTCGGAAATGTCTCTTTCACTGCGTTGCCAACTTTTTTACCCTCTGCAAGGGTATAACCGTTAAACCTCTTTTATTATCAATGGCAAAAAAATCCCCTGAACCCCATCCAAGGGTTAGTCCACACATTATATTGTCGCTCTGCTTGCACTTACTAAACAGTGTCCATTTCACGAGAGACTACCTAATGTTATAGTATCATGGACGAGACTATCCTATGTTATTGTATCATGGTCCGGGGCCTGCTGCTAAGAGTCCTGGGCCTGTCGCTAAGCAATTTTTGGGTACATTTTCGTTGTATGAAATGACCAGTCTATGGACAAATAGAAACCATTCTGAAATTATAATTAGAGCAGCTCAGAAATACAACATGACTATACATTCCATTACCAGCCAATTTGATAATTTAAAGGAAGGTGATATTGTGCTGGTTATAGATGCAGATTTACCAAGAAACGTTTGGCCAAAGGGTATTATTGTAAAAACTTATCCTGCCAAAGAAAACACTGTTCGAAATGTAAACGTTAAGATAAAAGGAAACATGAGACCCATTATTAAGTTAATTAAATTAGATGTTAAGAAAACAATGTAAGAGCTTGAGTATTGCCAACTTAATTATAATGCAATACTTGGGAGGACAATGTTGAACATTTATATATTTTAAGTTCAAATGTGTCTATGTGAATGACGTACAAATCTGAGAGGGGCATTTTAAATTTTGGTCTTTCGATCGGATATTAACTCTACAACGTCAGGTAAACCCTCAACAGGGCCCATCGAAGATGCTGTAGTCGATTACTTTATGTAAAGATATTAAAAATATGATTTTCTGACGGGCCGAGAGTGTGTGATTTCCACGATCGGGATTTACAAAATGACTCTACCAACACTGAGGAAATACGTAAAATCAAGTTCCTAATCTATATATATAAATAGTTAATTAATTGAATTTCCTATTTCTGTGACCTTCATTTGGAGACTGTTATTGGACAGCTCGCTACATGACTCTACAGATTTCTCCGACCCTTCTCTTAGCGACGCTGAAGCATGATCGCCTAGAGTAATCACGCTGCAGTCAGCCGACCGGTACGAATCCCTTCGAAAAATTTGGATGATCCTAGATAATCGTGGACGCACGTGTGTAGGGGTACCGCGCGTGGCGCTGGCTTTTAGGATTGGAGTCAGCGCAATCTAAAGGTTGCTAGCTGATTTGTTTTGGCAATACGCATGTGCCGGGGTTGAGGATTACGGAGCCGCACGTGGCGTGCGATGTTCCGCCGCCGTATCCGATCGACGTGCTGGCTACCCTGAGTCTCAGGCTACATAGATTACTGTATCGGCCTCCTTTTCGGCCTTTCTTCTCCAGATCGAGAGGTGTATATGGCGAAGCCGCACTTGGCGTGCAGTGCCGCGTCCGTTTATTCTTATAGAAAAATATTTTATGGTGCCTTGTAACGCAGATCCTCTATACGTCTGCCGACCAGTATTAAAAATCTCAGTCTCACTGGCCGGCTTTAACGGGCACGCCTGTGGTCTTCTTGGCCTACTGCAACAAAACAACCATTCACTTAACTGACCTGTATAATTTACTGGCATTTACCTTTTGCTGGTATAAAGCACACTATATTACATGTAGTTGATTTAGTGGCGGCTATCAAATATTTATTTCTTTTACGCTTTGACTTGCTCAGCGATGACGTGCGTCTTCCTTTACGATTTGAAATGAAATGAACGAATGCTCTGTCACGCGTTGCTGTCTGCATCGACGCATCGTTGCTAAACTCCGTGTAACGGAATCCTTCCAGGTTCTCATTCTCTTTCCTATCTCAACGCGGTATTATGCGAGAGAGAACACACTTTGTGAGTACGCTCGTAAGAGTGAGTGATCTAGCTAGCTGATACTCGTCTGCATGGGTAACGCGACGTTATCAAACTTCAGCGGAATTTTACCGAAGTTTTGATTATTTTTTTCTTCTTGCTGCCAATTCCCGCTTGGTTGTCTGTACTAAAGAGAGTGCGTTCGAGACATGCTTGCCCTATACTTGCTTTAGTTTTGAGGCATACTCGAATTTGTATGCCGAACATAATTTTGGTCAAATTTATTCTAATTTAGTGTCCTATTCATTTCTGGCCCCCAGTTTCAGATCAAAAGACTAAGAATTTAGCGGAGAGTAAAATGTTATACAAGAAACCCACAAACCTGTTTAAGCAACAATTGCTGGTATACAAAACGTGAGACGGTCAATATATACGGAAATACCAGACATATAATAGAATTTGATACCCCAGAAAATTTGATATCAATCTAAAGAGGATATATTCCTCCAAATATAACAACAGGGGTTAACTATATTTCAAAAGAATTATAGTACACAAAATTCAAAATCCACTTAAAGATAATTTCATGAATAAATTCCTACATACAAAAATATTTGTCCAAGAGTTAATACTTTAAATATTTCGTCCGCAGACAACCTTTCTCTTCAACCACTTTCTTTCTCAATTTCTCCAAAAAATCCAAACATCGGAATGAAAAGATGGCATTCATTTATTTAAAGTTACTCTCCTAAAATAATTTTTAAGCCAGGATCTACCAATGTATTCGCAGGCTCCCTATCAAGAATTCAAATTAAGAATTAACTAACAGTAACGAGTCAGTCTCAGATCAAAACACTCAGAATTTAGCAGAGAGTAAAATATTATACAAGAAACCCGCAAACCTATATACCAGTTTAAGCAACAATTGCTAATAGCAACGGGGAGCTACACAATACCAGACATATAAAAAAAAAAAAAAAAAAAAAAAAAAAAAAAAATATAATAGAACTTGATACCCCTAAAAACTTTTTTTTTTACTAATACTAATACTAATTATGTGCTAAGTAAGATAAAACAAGAGAGAACGCTATAGTCGAGTGCCTCGACTATTAGATACCCGTTACTCAGCTAAACAACTTAATATAAATATGCCTTCTTGTATGTTTTTCGCCCCTCGAATTAGCTCCCGATTTTTATGTTAAAATCGGTACCCAGGGAACACCTCCAATTTGGCTAACTTGATTTGATTTGCATAGTTCTTGGGATATAGTTCGGTATTGACAAATAAAAGCCATCGCAATTTCCTTTAATAGAAAACATCCAGAATTAACGTTGACTCTGTTGAGCACCTTGGCCAGCTGTTCCAAATTCATCCGTTAGATGGCGCTATTGTATACGCCATGAAAGGCGGAAATGTAGGCGCTAGCCAGGCTTAAGTGTTTAATGGGTTTTTGGGCGTTAGAGTGGGCGTGGCAAACTTTTATTTGGCCAATCGACAGGTATTGACGAAACAAATACATATCAAAAAAAATGTTCATAATAGCATCTAAACTGTAGCCACAGCTTGTGGCTTGTGGGCGTCAGAGGGGGCGTGGCACCATTTTGAAACAAACTTGCGCTGCGTAGGAACTCCTAAAATCTACATGCAAAATGCCAATCTTCTAGCTTTTATAGTTTCCGAGATCTCAGCGTTCATACGGACAGACGGAGAGACGGACAGACGGACAGACGGACAGACGGACATGGCTATATCGACTCGGCTAGTGATCCTGAACAAGAATATATATACTTTATAGGGTCGGAAACGCTTCCTTCTACCTGTTACATACTTTTGCACGAATATAATATACCCTTTTACTCTACGAGTAACGGGTATAATTAATGCTTTTAGGCTTGGCAAAGATTCGGTAGTAGAAATAACATGGTATAGTCTATTATATCCGTTAGTAGATCTACAAATATTTAAAGTAACCGGGACTCTCCACATCCCCGTGAATAAGTTTATAAATAAAAGTTGTGCCTAGCATCGTTCTACGGTTTACTAAGGATGGTAGATTAATTAGGAGAAGTCTACTAGAGTAGGATCGTAAAATAAGGCTTGCATTCCAGTTAAAGCAAATAATAAAAAGTTCTTTTGCACAGACTCTATCCGGTCTATATGTAAATTAATATAGTTGTGTGCGCGGCCTGAGGTGGTCCTCGATGGTCGCACTGTCTAGGGTGGTCTTCTTAGAGATGAATTAATCTGGTTGATGGGCGCGGCCTGAGGTGGTCCTCAGCGGCCGCACTATTTAGGGTGGTCTTCTTAGAGATGAATTAATCTGGTTGATGGGCGCGGCCTGAGGTGGTCCTCGGTGGCCGCACTGTCTAGGGTGGTCTTCTTAGAGATGCCCGCTTGTGGGCGCGGGGGAAGCGGTCGCTTTTGGGAGCGCCCGTTATAGTCAATTGGCAGCCAGCAGCTAGTGGTTGCCCCCCTTGGGTGCGGGGGAATGCGTTCGCACTCACACGTGAGGGTAGGCCGCTGGAAGCTGCTGCTTGTAATTACCTCCCGTAAACGCGGGAGGAATTTGTGTACCGCTGGTCGCACCTGCTGAAGCCCGCTCGGTAGTGCGGGGGAGGAGGGGGCCTTGACTTGGTACTCGTATGTGGAGATCGGGGATCCCTTGCTGCAGTCAGAGCCGGATGGCTGTGCCTTCACAATTGCTGATTAGGTTGACTTATGTTGGGAGGTAACTGCCCCCTTCGCCTGCTGGCCTAGAGACTCAGTCAGTGCAAAATAATAAGAGATATTTAACGGCGGTTGCCGGAGTTTTTCAATACTATAGAACTTGTGTTCTTTATTCGTACAGAGCATGAAGCGAACTAAAATTAAAGTTGACAAAAATGAAACTCATAGCGGCCACGCAAATATGCTGTGTTTGCCGGCTATGCACGAGCATCCGGCCAAAAGCCGCGTCAGCGCTTTTGACCGCAGCTGGGCTTCGGACATTCGGTCATCGCCTCCGTCCGGTTAGCTACTTAGTTAACTACTCCCCCCTCAAGATTGAGGCCGCCCTCGGCCGACCCTATTTCAGCGATCACCCTTCTTAGTTGGACCGCAGATCTTCTGGCACCGGTGAGTCGCACGTAGGTTAGGCCGACACAAATCAATGCGCAACATATTACTCCTGTAATAATCGCTACCATGTGTGTCTGGTTGGTGTTGATTTTACTTCCGAACTTCTGAATGTATTCCAGGTTACGTTCACTCAAGCGGTGAAGGTAGGGGAGGCTCAGAATATTTTGACTGATGGTGACGTTCAGTGAGGGTGAGCTTGCCACCCCCGGAGTCCTCTTCTGGGCGGAGTTTTGGTTCAAAACCAGGGTTTCGTTTACTGTGACGCGCTCACTAAAGGTGACGAGATGCGTCCCGTGTATCCAGACGCTTGTTCCGTTGTCTACTCGTACCTGCGCTGATTGATCATTGATGATTATAATTCCCTCATCGACATAAGTGATCGGATGTAAATCGCTTGGTTGGGTTTCGCAGTGCGCAACTCCACCTGCATGGAGTCCTCGGGCGCATGTGGTCTTCGATGATAGTCGGCAGAAAATTACTCCTGGTGTTGTGGAGCAATTCTGGATCGCATACACTTCCCCATTGCATTCTGCTATTATATTATCCACTAACCTAAGCATCACATTATTATGAGTTACCGGGAACATTGTGATCTTTTTACATGATAACTTAATTTTTGGGAATTTAATAATGAAGTGCAATATGTTATCAGACTGGAGAATTTTCACGGACGCTACGGACAAAATATCTTTTATAGGAGTGTCGGTGGGCTCCTCCATCCAAATACTTTCTAGGTCTGCGTGATCTAATATGTTTGGGCTGACTATGTTTACTTTAGCAAGCGAAATTGCCATCATTAAATTTTGGAGTTCCATTGTTAGCATTCTGTTTCTGGAGAGCAATGTTTCATATAGATGGCCAGTGTCCACTTGTGAACTCTTTGCCACTTTCAGGATTTGATTTACAGTTGACGTTAATTCATTAATTTGACTTTGTATTCTGGTATTTATTTCTATTTGTCTATTGTTCGAATTTATTAATTGTGTTTCTGTGAATTTAATTTTTTCTAAATCCCCGGCATCCGGAGTTCCTGCTACGACTTTTAACATCGATCCTAAAAATTCATTTATTTAAAGTTACTCTCCTAAAATAATTTTTAAGCCAGGATCTACCAATGTATTCGCAGGCTCCCTATCAAGAATTCAAATTAAGAATTAACTAACAGTAACGAGTCAGTCTCAGATCAAAACACTCAGAATTTAGCAGAGAGTAAAATATTATACAAGAAACCCGCAAACCTATATACCAGTTTAAGCAACAATTGCTAATAGCAACGGGGAGCTACACAATACCAGACATATAAAAAAAAAACATAAAAAAAAAAAAAAAAAATATAATAGAACTTGATACCCCTAAAAACTTTTTTTTTTACTAATACTAATACTAATTATGTGCTAAGTAAGATAAAACAAGAGAGAACGCTATAGTCGAGTGCCTCGACTATTAGATACCCGTTACTCAGCTAAACAACTTAATATAAATATGCCTTCTTGTATGTTTTTC
Organism: Drosophila fuyamai; assembly: GCA_018153365.1. NCBI lineage: Eukaryota > Metazoa > Arthropoda > Insecta > Diptera > Drosophilidae > Drosophila > Drosophila fuyamai. Next base: position 2,165,170 of record JAECXW010000415.1, on the reverse strand, counting down.
GCCCCTCGAATTAGCTCCCGATTTTTATGTTAAAATCGGTACCCAGGGAACACCTCCAATTTGGCTAACTTGATTTGATTTGCATAGTTCTTGGGATATAGTTCGGTATTGACAAATAAAAGCCATCGCAATTTCCTTTAATAGAAAACATCCAGAATTAACGTTGACTCTGTTGAGCACCTTGGCCAGCTGTTCCAAATTCATCCGTTAGATGGCGCTATTGTATACGCCATGAAAGGCGGAAATGTAGGCGCTAGCCAGGCTTAAGTGTTTAATGGGTTTTTGGGCGTTAGAGTGGGCGTGGCAAACTTTTATTTGGCCAATCGACAGGTATTGACGAAACAAATACATATCAAAAAAAATGTTCATAATAGCATCTAAACTGTAGCCACAGCTTGTGGCTTGTGGGCGTCAGAGGGGGCGTGGCACCATTTTGAAACAAACTTGCGCTGCGTAGGAACTCCTAAAATCTACATGCAAAATGCCAATCTTCTAGCTTTTATAGTTTCCGAGATCTCAGCGTTCATACGGACAGACGGAGAGACGGACAGACGGACAGACGGACAGACGGACATGGCTATATCGACTCGGCTAGTGATCCTGAACAAGAATATATATACTTTATAGGGTCGGAAACGCTTCCTTCTACCTGTTACATACTTTTGCACGAATATAATATACCCTTTTACTCTACGAGTAACGGGTATAATTAATGCTTTTAGGCTTGGCAAAGATTCGGTAGTAGAAATAACATGGTATAGTCTATTATATCCGTTAGTAGATCTACAAATATTTAAAGTAACCGGGACTCTCCACATCCCCGTGAATAAGTTTATAAATAAAAGTTGTGCCTAGCATCGTTCTACGGTTTACTAAGGATGGTAGATTAATTAGGAGAAGTCTACTAGAGTAGGATCGTAAAATAAGGCTTGCATTCCAGTTAAAGCAAATAATAAAAAGTTCTTTTGCACAGACTCTATCCGGTCTATATGTAAATTAATATAGTTGTGTGCGCGGCCTGAGGTGGTCCTCGATGGTCGCACTGTCTAGGGTGGTCTTCTTAGAGATGAATTAATCTGGTTGATGGGCGCGGCCTGAGGTGGTCCTCAGCGGCCGCACTATTTAGGGTGGTCTTCTTAGAGATGAATTAATCTGGTTGATGGGCGCGGCCTGAGGTGGTCCTCGGTGGCCGCACTGTCTAGGGTGGTCTTCTTAGAGATGCCCGCTTGTGGGCGCGGGGAAGCGGTCGCTTTTGGGAGCGCCCGTTATAGTCAATTGGCAGCCAGCAGCTAGTGGTTGCCCCCCTTGGGTGCGGGGGAATGCGTTCGCACTCACACGTGAGGGTAGGCCGCTGGAAGCTGCTGCTTGTAATTACCTCCCGTAAACGCGGGAGGAATTTGTGTACCGCTGGTCGCACCTGCTGAAGCCCGCTCGGTAGTGCGGGGGAGGAGGGGGCCTTGACTTGGTACTCGTATGTGGAGATCGGGGATCCCTTGCTGCAGTCAGAGCCGGATGGCTGTGCCTTCACAATTGCTGATTAGGTTGACTTATGTTGGGAGGTAACTGCCCCCTTCGCCTGCTGGCCTAGAGACTCAGTCAGTGCAAAATAATAAGAGATATTTAACGGCGGTTGCCGGAGTTTTTCAATACTATAGAACTTGTGTTCTTTATTCGTACAGAGCATGAAGCGAACTAAAATTAAAGTTGACAAAAATGAAACTCATAGCGGCCACGCAAATATGCTGTGTTTGCCGGCTATGCACGAGCATCCGGCCAAAAGCCGCGTCAGCGCTTTTGACCGCAGCTGGGCTTCGGACATTCGGTCATCGCCTCCGTCCGGTTAGCTACTTAGTTAACTACTCCCCCCTCAAGATTGAGGCCGCCCTCGGCCGACCCTATTTCAGCGATCACCCTTCTTAGTTGGACCGCAGATCTTCTGGCACCGGTGAGTCGCACGTAGGTTAGGCCGACACAAATCAATGCGCAACATATTACTCCTGTAATAATCGCTACCATGTGTGTCTGGTTGGTGTTGATTTTACTTCCGAACTTCTGAATGTATTCCAGGTTACGTTCACTCAAGCGGTGAAGGTAGGGGAGGCTCAGAATATTTTGACTGATGGTGACGTTCAGTGAGGGTGAGCTTGCCACCCCCGGAGTCCTCTTCTGGGCGGAGTTTTGGTTCAAAACCAGGGTTTCGTTTACTGTGACGCGCTCACTAAAGGTGACGAGATGCGTCCCGTGTATCCAGACGCTTGTTCCGTTGTCTACTCGTACCTGCGCTGATTGATCATTGATGATTATAATTCCCTCATCGACATAAGTGATCGGATGTAAATCGCTTGGTTGGGTTTCGCAGTGCGCAACTCCACCTGCATGGAGTCCTCGGGCGCATGTGGTCTTCGATGATAGTCGGCAGAAAATTACTCCTGGTGTTGTGGAGCAATTCTGGATCGCATACACTTCCCCATTGCATTCTGCTATTATATTATCCACTAACCTAAGCATCACATTATTATGAGTTACCGGGAACATTGTGATCTTTTTACATGATAACTTAATTTTTGGGAATTTAATAATGAAGTGCAATATGTTATCAGACTGGAGAATTTTCACGGACGCTACGGACAAAATATCTTTTATAGGAGTGTCGGTGGGCTCCTCCATCCAAATACTTTCTAGGTCTGCGTGATCTAATATGTTTGGGCTGACTATGTTTACTTTAGCAAGCGAAATTGCCATCATTAAATTTTGGAGTTCCATTGTTAGCATTCTGTTTCTGGAGAGCAATGTTTCATATAGATGGCCAGTGTCCACTTGTGAACTCTTTGCCACTTTCAGGATTTGATTTACAGTTGACGTTAATTCATTAATTTGACTTTGTATTCTGGTATTTATTTCTATTTGTCTATTGTTCGAATTTATTAATTGTGTTTCTGTGAATTTAATTTTTTCTAAATCCCCGGCATCCGGAGTTCCTGCTACGACTTTTAACATCGATCCTAAAAAGTCTAAACTCCTGGCTACCCTGTGGTGCACGCCTAACGAGTCGAGCAGGTCGCGAAGGTGAGCTGTGTCCACATCCAAAAGTTTTTTCATGTGTGACTGGGGGAACATATCGCTCATACTTTCTGTTTCTTTTACTACGCGCCTGTATTCTGAAAGGTTCGCTGAATGTCTAACGAACGCGAATTCCTCCCACACTAGTATTCGACCGTCAATAATGGGGATGTACTTGGCTTGTGAGTAGTCGGTGATGTGCGCCGACGCCATGGATAAGGAGAAGAGGATTGGGATGATTTTGGACCTGTGGAATGAATTCGGAGCTATATTTTTGTTCATGACAAGGTTGCCCACCACCAACGGATATTAACTTAACCTTAAAAAAAATTTATCAGCTATGCTTAAAGCTAGTAAAATTTGTGCCAAATGGTAAAAAGGCAAAAGAGAAGGTAAAAAATTCTTTTCCTATTTGATGTTGTCTTTGTGGACCACCCTCCCCTTGATGAGGACTGTGGTCCCCATGTCCGCTTCCACAATCTTCTCTTCACACAATGGCGAGAGTTTGACGCCTGTTGGATTTTACCAGGACTTTTTCACCAACTTCGAACACCCTGTTCTGTCGGGCAGCATTTTCCCTGTTTCTGAGCTTGTCCTGGGCGATCTTTATCTTATCCTGAATCTCATACTGCGGTTCATCCGACTGTGTTTGAATTACGTCGGCTGGCCTCTTGTCGATGACCGAATGGATAGATTTATTGTATCTGGCTGTGGCCAGCAAGATTAGTTCGACTGTGTCACTGATGCCTTTATCAATTTTAAGGCATCTAGCAAGCTCTACTAGAGTGCTGTGGAAACGTTCCACTTGTCCGTTTGAGACACTGTGGAGGGGCGGTGCATTCGAGATGCTCACGTCGAAATGGTTTTCCAGCATGGACAAAATGGTATGCGAATTCAACGATGGTTCGTTGTCACAATATATGACCTTGGCTTTCGGGAAAACATTCAAGAATTGTAGCAGTGCTGGTTTAATGTCCTCTATGGTTCTAGAGGGGATTGGCTGGACCATCGCAAATTTTGAGAATTTGTCAATGGATGTAAGAAAATATTTTTTATCCGTTGAGAAGATGTCTATGTGTAATATTTCCCCAACCTGGGACGGGATTGGTGTTTCCCCAAGCTCCTGCTTTTTGGGATGCCTGTCATATTTAGCTTTAGCACATGTTTTACAGTTAGCGACGATTTCGCTAGCTAACTTGGCCATTTTCGGGAAGTAGTACTCGGAGAGTAACTGCTTTACATTTTCTTGGGCCGACCTGTGAGCCCTGTTGTGTTCAGTGGACAGAATTTCTCGTCTCTCCGGGATTGCAAAAATGTCCGTTACACGATTTTTACAATACCAAAATTTTGTGGCTGGAAATTGGCGTACCAGTTGGTCCTGTATCATTGCGAGTGTGTGCAAATCGCAATGGATGGCGTTTACGCCCTTAGGAACAATCAAATCTGCGAGCTCATTGAGTAATGACTCTTTGCAGGAGAAGCTGATCGCATGCCGTCTCTTGTTTCCAAAGAGGACAAAGCTGCGTTTTTGCGGAAAGCGTGCCTCCTCCAGAGTTATCTGGTTTTGGAAGCAATTCAAGGGCTTATCCGTTGCTTCAATTGTGTGGGTCAGTGACAGCTCACTGTGAATCGTGGCCGCACTTGAAAAAGCTTCTTCCTCTCCCAGAACGTTAAGTTGCTGTCTTGAGAGGGCATCTGCAACGAGGTTTTCCTTGCCGGGCTTGTAAAAAATTTTGGCGCCGGACTCGTCGATGCGAGCTTTCCACCGTTTGATCTTTGCATTCGGGTTGGATTCCGATACCGCGAAGGTCAGTGGTTGATGGTCAGTAAAGATGTTAATATCTTTCACTGCATATAGATAGTGACGTAATTTGGCCAATGCCCAAACTATTGCTAGCAGCTCCCTTTCATTGGTGGCATAATTGATCTCTCGATCCTTTAGGGTTCTCGAGATCATGGTAATGGGCCGTCCCTCTTGGGATAGGACTGCGCCAATGCCGTAAGCTGAGGCATCTGTCGTTAGATCAAATGCTTTCTTATAATTGGGATACCTGAGGATGACCTCCTCGGAAGCTAGAATGTTACGCAGCTTGTGAAAAGCTAGCCGTTGCGGCTCGCTGAACTGCACCTGGATATTTTTCGATCTGTGTCTGCTGACACTACCGAATTCCCCTTTCAGGATGTTTGAAATGGGCCGAGCTATGGACGCAAAATCTTTAATGAAGCATCTATAGTAGCTGGCCAGGCCAAGGAATGATCTAACTTCGAACACATTTTTGGGTTCAGGGAATTCCTGAATGGCCTTGGTTTTTTCTGGGTCAGTGGTAGCCCCGTTGCTGGTGACTATAAAACCCAAGAAGCTAACGCTTTTTCTGAAGAATTTAGATTTCTCAGTTGATACCCTCATATTAGCATCGTAGAGGCTTTTGAGAACCCAATCTACGTGCTGGATGTGGGCGTTTTCGTCTTCTGAGAAGACGATAACGTCATCGACATAAACATAGCAAAATTTGCCTATTTGCTCTCGCAGTATGTCGTCTATCGTTCTTTGGAAAATGCTGGCAGCATTTTTTAGTCCAAATGGCATTCTGCGAAACTCGTACTTTCCTCCATTTACGGAAAAGGAAGTCTTTTCACGGTCGCGTTCTGCCAGCGTTATTTGGTGGTAGCCAGATTTTAAATCGAGCGTTGTGAAGTATTTCGCTCTGCCTAAATTCCCTAGTATCATAGAGATATTTGGCATTGGATAACGATCAGGTATTGTCCTTTCGTTCAATTTGCGAAAGTCCAATACGAGTCGCATTTTACGGCCGCCCGTTTCGTCGGTGCCCTTTTTGTCTACAACCCATATCGGGTTATTGTAGGGGGATCTCGACTTCTGGATTATGCCATTTTTTAGCAGCTCTTGAATCTCGCCATTAACGAAATCGGCTGCGCCCATTGGGTATGGGTAGAGCTTGGCATAAATGGGCTCCTCATCAACAGTTCTGATGGTGGCTACCACCGATGTGTTGTAAGGTAAAGCCTCGTTGGGGTCCGCAAAGGCTTTTCCTGTCGCGGAGCATTGTTAAAAATTTCTTTCTGACCAAAGGTGGTGCATCTGAGCAATCCACTTCGGTGACATTGACATCAGGGCACGGGTGGAAATCAATTTTCTCCTCTTTGTTGCCCCATTTGATGTGGCCGGAGGCCAGGCAAAGTGATGCTCCCGCCTGTTTAAGAAGGTCGAGGCCTACAATTGCATCAAAGGAAGATAAGTCGGGTAAGATGAAGAAGGTGGCTTTCAAATCAAAAAGTGACACGAAGCATTTCTTCGTGATTGTGGTGTTGCCGTGAATTGAGTGAATTTCGAAGGGGCTTTCTACCGGGACGCATTTCAATCCTTCAAACGGTCGGATGAAATTTTTCGAGGCGCCCGTGTCAACAAGCAGTTTCATATTTATCCCCGCTACTCTTCGTCTGATGACGGGCAGCAGGGATTTTCCTCTAAAAAATGGACTACGTCTGAATCGTATTCGCAAATAGCATGATCGTTGATCTCTGCTACTGCGTTGGACGCAGTGTTGGCGTAAGATTTCCCTTCCTGATCTGAGCTTTGGGTGACGTGGTTTACCCTTTGCTGTTTTCTAGGAGCGCCTGTGCGCTCAGACGTTGCCGGTCTCCTATTCTGATAGGGTGGAGCTTGGGCAGGAATGCCAACTTTTGCAGAGGGGTCGACTTCCATCGGCTCCGGTCTATTCTGCCATTTGTTATTGTGCGGGTCAGAATGTACCTGCGCTTTAACTTGTTTGGTATAATGGGGATTTTTATTAATACCAAACTGGGGGTCTGTCTGGGAAAAATTTCTATCCTGCTGGCGCTTTTGCTCCTTTGGACTCGTCTTACGGTCCCTATCCTCTAGACTCTTTGCAAACGATGTTGCGAACGTGTACCTTTCGTGGTTTGATTCCACTTCTTGCGCTAATGCCAATGCAGTCGGCATGTCCCTCGGCTTTGCCGCGAAGAGGACATCAGATAGGCTGCGTCTAAGGCCCGAAATAAATACGCGGAGCGCATCGTCCCGGAATTTATTACACAGAATTCTTGCCGCCGATGTCTCGTACGACATCGTGGCTTTATTTGTGAGTAAGGTGAGTTTTTTCTCAACCTCATCGTAATATTGCAGGAGTGTAAGGCTTCCCTGTCTGAGGGTGCCCATCTCCTGTTCAATTACGTGGATCTGCCTTTTGTCACTGTAAGTGAAATCCAGACGGTCTATGATTGCGTCAAAATTTAAAATTGTGCCAAAGGATGACAACACTGCGTCAGCAGGGCCTCTTATTTTACTTCTTATGATAATCACTGCCTGATAATGGCGTGAACTACCATTGTGTCGTCTAAATATGTGGTAGGCTGCGGTGGCGGCTTGCCTCCACGAAACATATGCCTCCTGTGCCCCCGCAAACTCGGGTAGGCACTTGACAGCGTCCAGGGGCTCGCTGCATTGAACTGTGTCATTAATTTCTATGGCTGCATAAACCTTAATTTCTGACGCTGGGGCCGAACTTCGGGGTGTCGCAGCGCGCAATTCCGCCACTTGGCTGGTTAATGTATCGATTACTTGTCTCAACTCTTGTTCTCTTTGTAAATTCGCGGCGGCCTGTCCGGCCAGGGCGTTGTCAATAGCCGCCTGCACTACTAATCTAAGCTGTTCAGGATCCATGAGGTCTACCGTTTTGCCCGCTGGGGAGTTTCCGCGCGTGTTTTTTGGAGTGGAAGCTCGAAGGAGTTCTTCACTATCTGACCCTGAATCGCTAGCGTATTGCTTAACGCTTCTATACTTAGAAAATGGCGAGCTCATATACGCACATAAAAGGATTAGAAAACGGGGACACAGAGCCGCCAAAATGAGAGCTCGTATAATTCACCTAGTTAATTTTAAGGGTAGTAGATACCTGTGCCCTTGCATAAAAATTAGTGTAGTGTTAAATGTATAAAAATTATAATATTGAAAATTATAAGAGATATAGGGTAAATAAGACTGACACACAGCCTCGACTCATAGTCAAAATATTCCAAATAAGAAAAATTAATGAATTTAACGTAATATTTTACATATTTTATTTTTGTTAATCAAATCCCGAATTTTATCGGGCTCGGAGTCGCTTTACTCTCGTATTATTTTTTATTAATCAGTTCTACTCTGCAGACTGGTTAGAAAATATTTGAATGGGGTGCACTTACATTTTATGTACTGTGGTTTCTTCCTCAAAGATAAAATTTTTCCTCCAAGAATGTAAAATTATCTAAGCGAAACCGTTGGGTTTTTATCGTTGAGCGCCAATTAATATAGTTGTGTGCGCGGCCTGAGGTGGTCCTCGATGGTCGCACTGTCTAGGGTGGTCTTCTTAGAGATGAATTAATCTGGTTGATGGGCGCGGCCTGAGGTGGTCCTCAGCGGCCGCACTATTTAGGGTGGTCTTCTTAGAGATGAATTAATCTGGTTGATGGGCGCGGCCTGAGGTGGTCCTCGGTGGCCGCACTGTCTAGGGTGGTCTTCTTAGAGATGCCCGCTTGTGGGCGCGGGGGAAGCGGTCGCTTTTGGGAGCGCCCGTTATAGTCAATTGGCAGCCAGCAGCTAGTGGTTGCCCCCCTTGGGTGCGGGGGAATGCGTTCGCACTCACACGTGAGGGTAGGCCGCTGGAAGCTGCTGCTTGTAATTACCTCCCGTAAACGCGGGAGGAATTTGTGTACCGCTGGTCGCACCTGCTGAAGCCCGCTCGGTAGTGCGGGGGAGGAGGGGGCCTTGACTTGGTACTCGTATGTGGAGATCGGGGATCCCTTGCTGCAGTCAAAGCCGGATGGCTGTGCCTTCACAATTGCTGATTAGGTTGACTTATGTTGGGAGGTAACTGCCCCCTTCGCCTGCTGGCCTAGAGACTCAGTCAGTGCAAAATAATAAGAGATATTTAACGGCGGTTGCCGGAGTTTTTCAATACTATAGAACTTGTGTTCTTTATTCGTACAGAGCATGAAGCGAACTAAAATTAAAGTTGACAAAAATGAAACTCATAGCGGCCACGCAAATATGCTGTGTTTGCCGGCTATGCACGAGCATCCGGCCAAAAGCCGCGTCAGCTCTTTTGACCGCAGCTGGGCATCGGACATTCGGTCATCGCCTCCGTCCGGTTAGCTACTTAGTTAACTTGTACACCATACTGAGGACGGACTTGTGAAATGAACAGAGTCTTTTTAACATAGGGATCATCGAATTCCTTTGACCACCTTTTAATAAATCCAAGTACTCCCTGACTTTATTTACCATAGAAGTAATATGGTCACAAAACTTAAGTTTTGGGTCAAGAAGGACGCCATCAACAAGCGTAATTCTAGACAACGCACAACGATCCATCGTATACGTTGCATATTGTGGGTTCACCCGAAAAAAGTCATTATTTTGCACTTAGCGCTATTAAATCTAAAAGATTTTCACAACACCATGTTTGAAAACCATTTAGGTCTGATTATAAGTCTGAACAGCTAGAAATTTCGTTATATTGCAGGCATAACTTAACGTCATCTGCGTACATAAGGACACGCGACTTTGTCAAGACTAGAGGGAGATCGTTTATAAATGAAGTAAAAAGATGTGGGCCAAGGTGGTATCAATCTAAAGGGAATAAGTTCCTCCAAATATTATAACAGGTGTTAACTGTACTTTAAAAGACAAAATTCATAATCCACTTAAAGATAATTTCATGAATAAATTCTTATTTACAAAAATATTTGTCCAAGAGTTAATTCTTTAAAAATCTCGTCCGCAGACAACCTTTCTCTTCAAAAAACGAACACGCACTGACCAAAACCCAAACAACATGACTCTTTTGTCATAAAAAAGTTTTATTTTATGATTAGAATATATTTTAGAATTAAGAATCTTAACTAAAGACTTAACATTTAAAAACAAAAACGACACCTAATTTCAAATTTAAAATTATTAAAAATTAAATTATGAACAACAAGAACCTTCTGCTTGCACTTATATACCCTTGCAGTTGTTGCAAATCGACTACATTTCGATTTATATGCCTATTTTACTAAAAACAATGAAGCCATGTCGATTTGGCGCTTCGTTTTGCAAACTTTTCTATGACAACTATATAATATTGTCATCCGATTTTAATTTAATTAAAACCGTAACTCCATAATATTTAAATACTACCAAATCCCAAAAAAAAAAAACAAATTTAAGCCACAAAGTAATATTTTTGTTGCATTTTTTTTCGATTGTTCCTTTGGGAGCTAAATGATATAGACGCCCGATCCGGCTCCTTCTGACTTATATACCTGCAATAGAAAGACTTTGGGGAAAGTATTAAGCAGATAGCTTTAAAACTAGTTTGACTAGTTTGCGTAGAAACGGACGGACAGACATTCGGACATAGCTAGATCGAATCTCCTGGTGATGCTGATCAAGAATATATAGTTTGCGTAGAAACGGACGGACAGACAGACGGATATATCGAATCTCCTGGTGATGCTGATCAAGAATATATATACTTTATAGGGTCGGAAATGTCTCTTTCACTGCGTTGCCAACTTTTTTACCCTCTGCAAGGGTATAACCGTTAAACCTCTTTTATTATCAATGGCAAAAAAATCCCCTGAACCCCATCCAAGGGTTAGTCCACACATTATATTGTCGCTCTGCTTGCACTTACTAAACAGTGTCCATTTCACGAGAGACTACCTAATGTTATAGTATCATGGACGAGACTATCCTATGTTATTGTATCATGGTCCGGGGCCTGCTGCTAAGAGTCCTGGGCCTGTCGCTAAGCAATTTTTGGGTACATTTTCGTTGTATGAAATGACCAGTCTATATGGACAAATAGAAATCATTCTGAAATTATAATTAGAGCAGCTCAGAAATACAACATGACTATACATTCCATTACCAGCCAAAGACCGTTCGATATATTATACATACAATAAAATCGAACAAAATAAAATTCCACAGATATTAAGGGTATGGTATTTAAATTTTTGTTTGGCCTTTTTATACCCTTGCAGAGGATATTATAATTTTGGTCAAAAGTGTGCAACGCAGTGAATGAGACATCTCCGACCCTATAAAGTATATATATTCTTGATCAGGATCACCTGTTGAGTTGATATAAGCATGACCGTCTGTCCGTCTGTCTGTCCGTCTGTCTGTTTCTATGCGAACTAGTCTCTCAGTTTTGAAGATATCGAATTAAAACTTTGCACACACCCTTCTTTCCTTTGCACGCAGTATATAAGTCGAACCGGCCGGGATCGGCCGACTATATCCTATAGCTGCCATATAACTGAACGATTGAAAATGCCATAACTTTGGTGTTTTTAAAGTTAGGAAGTTGGGATTTTTATGAGTATTAAGAATGCATCATATGAATAATTTTGGGGAATATTATTTGCAGAATATTCTGCAAGGGTATATCAACTTCGGCTCCGCCCGAAGTTAGCTTTCCTTTCTTGTTTTTTTAATTTTTTTTCTCAATGCATGAAATTTGAAGAATATTGCGTTAAAATTTTAGATTCATCCGAGTAGAACTTTCAGTGTTCTGGGCAGTTGAACGTAGGTGAGTTAGCTCGTTTTGTACTCGATTTTCTGTGTCCAAAACTTTAAAAATCTACTGAACGAATGTTTTTTGCAGACAATTTCTGTACCTTATCCACAGGTACTGATGTCGAGTTTTTTTTTAATGATTATTTTTGACTTTATAATAACTTTTATATCGAATTTTTAGGCTAAAATCACATTTTTGACTTAAAGTGTTACCAAAAAGTACAAAATATATTTTATTGTGCCAATTCAGATCCACGTCGACAATATTGAAGTTGACACATTTGCTTTCCTGTACGAAGTCTCTTCGGTCACACGTTAGACGAATCCTTCTTTAAACCCGATCTGAATGCAGAGGAATCAAACCACCTGAATGGAGGGCAATTCCGTAGCTGCAATATTCGAGTCCCCGGAGCAGGCGCCACTAAAACATATTGGCTAAACAATGTTTACACTGTGCAAAACTTAGGCTTGCCAAAACAGACCAATGGGTCTAAGTGTATGCTCGGTTGGGGACTTCAAAACTGTTATCCCAAAGACGTTTCGTTCCGTGGATGATGAGATGGCCGTGGAAATATTGGATAAAACTTGTTCAAACAAGAGAGAACGCTATAGTCGAGTGCCTCGACTATTAGATACCCGTTACTCAGCTAAAGAACTTAATATAAATATGCCCTCGCCGCTCGAATTAGCTCCCGATTTTTATGTTAAACGATTTTAACATAAAAATCGGGAGCTAATTCCCAGGGAACACCTCCAATTTGGATAACTTGATTTGATTTGCATAGTTCTTGGGATATAGTTCGGTATTGACAAATGAAAACCATCGCAATTTCCTTTAATAATCCTTATCGAGAATTAACGTTGACTCTGTTGAGCACCTTGGCCAGCTGTTCCAAAGTCATCCGTTAGATGGCGCTATTATAAGGCGGAAATGTAGGCGCTAGCCAGGCTTAAGCGGTTAATGGGTTTTTGGGCGTTAGAGTGGGCGTGGCAAACTTTTATTTGGCCAATCGAAAGGTATTGACGAAACAAATACATATCAAAAAAAATTTTCATAATAGCATCAAAACTGTGGCCACAGCTTGTGGCTTGTGGGCGTCAGAGGGGGCGTGGCACCATTTTGAAACAAACTTGCGCTGCGTAGGAACTCCTAAAATCTACATGCAAAATTCCAATCTTCTAGCTTTTATAGATTCCGAGATTTCAGCGTTCATACGGACAGACAGACGGACAGACGGACATGGCTAGATCGACTCGGCTAGTGATCCTGAACAAGAATATATATACTTTATAGGGTCGGAAACGCTTCCTTCTACCTGTTACATACTTTTGCACGAATACAATATACCCTTTTACTCTACGAGTAACGGGTATAACGAGCAAGTAAGGATATTAAGATAATAATTGACAATTGGTCAAATGACGAAATGACACAGTTCTTGGCACAAAAAAATTGCACATGGTCGTTTAATCCCCCATTGTCGCCTCATATGGGAGGAGCCTGGGAGAGATTAATTCAATCTATTAAAAAATATTTATGTTTTTTACTTAAATAATGGTTTTTAAAGGGTACACACTTAAAACTTTGTTTTGCGAAATTGTATTCATGATGAACAGTCGTCCACTCTTGTTTGTGTCATCTGATTTACCAGATGAAGAGCTTTTTACGCCAAATAATATATTAATTGGTCAAAATTTCCGAGAATATTTTCATTCTGATGTGTCGGATGGAGACCTAAAATTGTTAAATATGTTGAAGGCTTCTCAGAGACTGGCTGATATTTTTTGGGACAAGTGGAGAAAATAATACAGGCAATATATCCTGTATAGCCGTAAAATTTGATAATTTAAAGGAAGGTGATATTGTGCTGGTTATAGATGCAGATTTACCAAGAAACGTTTGGCCAAAGGGTATTATTGTAAAAACTTATCCTGCCAAAGAAAACACTGTTCGAAATGTAAACGTTAAGATAAAAGGAAACATGAGACCCATTATTAAGTTAATTAAATTAGATGTTAAGAAAACAATGTAAGAGCTTGAGTATTGCCAACTTAATTATAATGCAATACTTGGGAGGACAATGTTGAACATTTATATATTTTAAGTTCAAATGTGTCTATGTGAATGACGTACAAATCTGATATTAACTCTACAACGTCAGGTAAACCCTCAACAGGGCCCATCGAAGATGCTGTAGTCGATTACTTTATGTAAAGATATTAAAAATATGATTTTCTGACGGGCCGAGAGTGTGTGATTCCCACGATCGGGATTTACAAAATGACTCTACCAACACTGAGGAAATACGTAAAATCAAGTTCCTAATCTATATATATAAATAGTTAATTAATTGAATTTCCTATTTCTGTGACCTTCATTTGGAGACTGTTATTGGACAGCTCGCTACATGACTCTACAGATTTCTCCGACCCTTCTCTTAGCGACGCTGAAGCATGATCGCCTAGAGTAATCACGCTGCAGTCAGCCGACCGGTACGAATCCCTTCGAAAAATTTGGATGATCCTAGATAATCGTGGACGCACGTGTGTAGGGGTACCGCGCGTGGCGCTGGCTTTTAGGATTGGAGTCAGCGCAGCTAAAGGTTGCTAGCTGATTTGTTTTGGCAATACGCATGTGCCGGGGTTGAGGATTACGGAGCCGCACGTGGCGTGCGATGTTCCGCCGCCGTATCCGATCGACGTGCTGGCTACCCTGAGTCTCAGGCTACATAGATTACTGTATCGGCCTCCTTTTCGGCCTTTCTTCTCCAGATCGAGAGGTGTATATGGCGAAGCCGCACTTGGCGTGCAGTGCCGCGTCCGTTTGTTCTTATAGAAAAATATTTTATGGTGCCTTGTAACGCAGATCCTCTATACGTCTGCCGACCAGTATTAAAAATCTCAGTCTCACTGGCCGGCTTTAACGGGCACGCCTGTGGTCTTCTTGGCCTACTGCAACAAAACAACCATTCACTTAACTGACCTGCATAATTTACTGGCATTTACCTTTTGCTGGTATAAAGCACACTATATTACATGTAGTTGATTTAGTGGCGGCTATCAAATATTTATTTCTTTTACGCTTTGACTTGCTCAGCGATGACGTGCGTCTTCCTTTACGATTTGAAATGAAATGAACGAATGCTCTGTCACGCGTTGCTGTCTGCATCGACGCATCGTTGCTAAACTCCGTGTAACGGAATCCTTCCAGGTTCTCATTCTCTATCCTATCTCAACGCGGTATTATGCGAGAGAGAACACACTTTGTGAGTACGCTCGTAAGAGTGAGTGATCTAGCTAGCTGATACTCGTCTGCATGGGTAACGCGACGTTGTCAAACTTCAGCGGAATTTTACCGAAGTTTTGATTATTTTTTTCTTCTTGCTGCCAATTCCCGCTTGGTTGTCTGTACTAAAGAGAGTGCGTTCGAGACATGCTTGCCCTATACTTGCTTTAGTTTTGAGGCATACTCGAATTTGTATGCCGAACATAATTTTGGTCAAATTTATTCTAATTTAGTGTCCTATTCATTTCTGGCCCCCAGTTTCAGATCAAAAGACTAAGAATTTAGCGGAGAGTAAAATGTTATACAAGAAACCCACAAACCTGTTTAAGCAACAATTGCTGGTATACAAAACGTGAGACGGTCAATATATACGGAAATACCAGACATATAATAGAATTTGATACCCCAGAAAATTTGATATCAATCTAAAGAGGATATATTCCTCCAAATATAACAACAGGGGTTAACTGTATTTCAAAAGAATTATAGTACACAAAATTCAAAATCCACTTAAAGATAATTTCATGAATAAATTCCTACATACAAAAATATTTGTCCAAGAGTTAATACTTTAAATATTTCGTCCGCAGACAACCTTTCTCTTCAACCACTTTCTTTCTCAATTTCTCCAAAAAATCCAAACATCGGAATGAAAAGATGGCATTCATTTATTTAAAGTTACTCTCCTAAAATAATTTTTAAGCCAGGATCTACCAATGTATTCGCAGGCTCCCTATCAAGAATTCAAATTAAGAATTAACTAACAGTAACGAGTCAGTCTCAGATCAAAACACTCAGAATTTAGCAGAGAGTAAAATATTATACAAGAAACCCGCAAACCTATATACCAGTTTAAGCAACAATTGCTAATAGCAACGGGGAGCTACACAATACCAGACATATAATAGAATTTGATACCCCTAAAAATTTTTTTTTTTACTAATACTAATACTAATTATGTGCTAAGTAAGATAAAATTAATGCTTTTAGGCTTGGCAAAGATTCAGTAGTAGAAATAACATGGTATAGTCTATTATATCCGTTAGTAGATCTACAAATATTTAAAGTAACCGGGACTCTCCACATCCCCGTGAATAAGTTTATAAATAAAAGTTGTGCCTAGCATCGTTCTACGGTTTACTAAGGATGGTAGATTAATTAGGAGAAGTCTACTAGAGTAGGATCGTAAAATAAGGCTTGCATTCCAGTTAAAGCAAATAATAAAAAGTTCTTTTGCACAGACTCTATCCGGTCTATATGTACACCATACTGAGGACGGACTTGTGAAATGAACAGAGTCTTTTTAACATAGGGATCATCGAATTCCTTTGACCACCTTTTAATAAATCCAAGTACTCCCTGACTTTATTTACCATAGAAGTAATATGGTCACAAAACTTAAGTTTTGGGTCAAGAAGGACGCCATCAACAAGCGTAATTCTAGACAACGCACAACGATCCATCGTATACGTTGCATATTGTGGGTTCACCCGAAAAAAGTCATTATTTTGCACTTAGCGCTATTAAATCTAAAAGATTTTCACAACACCATGTTTGAAAACCATTTAGGTCTGATTATAAGTCTGAACAGCTAGAAATTTCGTTATATTGCAGGCATAACTTAACGTCATCTGCGTACATAAGGACACGCGACTTTGTCAAGACTAGAGGGAGATCGTTTATAAATGAAGTAAAAAGATGTGGGCCAAGGTGGTATCAATCTAAAGGGAATAAGTTCCTCCAAATATTATAACAGGTGTTAACTGTACTTTAAAAGACAAAATTCATAATCCACTTAAAGATAATTTCATGAATAAATTCTTATTTACAAAAATATTTGTCCAAGAGTTAATTCTTTAAAAATCTCGTCCGCAGACAACCTTTCTCTTCAAAAAACGAACACGCACTGACCAAAACCCAAACAACATGACTCTTTTGTCATAAAAAGTTTTATTTTATGATTAGAATATATTTTAGAATTAAGAATCTTAACTAAAGACTTAACATTTAAAAACAAAAACGACACCTAATTTCAAATTTAAAATTATTAAAAATTAAATTATGAACAACAAGAACCTTCTGCTTGCACTTATATACCCTTGCAGTTGTTGCAAATCGACTACATTTCGATTTATATGCCTATTTTACTAAAAACAATGAAGCCATGTCGATTTGGCGCTTCGTTTTGCAAACTTTTCTATGACAACTATATAATATTGTCATCCGATTTTAATTTAATTAAAACCGTAACTCCATAATATTTAAATACTACCAAATCCCAAAAAAAAAAACAAATTTAAGCCACAAAGTAATATTTTTGTTGCATTTTTTTTCGATTGTTCCTTTGGGAGCTAAATGATATAGACGCCCGATCCGGCTCCTTCTGACTTATATACCTGCAATAGAAAGACTTTGGGGAAAGTATTAAGCAGATAGCTTTAAAACTAGTTTGACTAGTTTGCGTAGAAACGGACGGACAGACATTCGGACATAGCTAGATCGAATCTCCTGGTGATGCTGATCAAGAATATATAGTTTGCGTAGAAACGGACGGACAGACAGACGGATATATCGAATCTCCTGGTGATGCTGATCAAGAATATATATACTTTATAGGGTCGGAAATGTCTCTTTCACTGCGTTGCCAACTTTTTTACCCTCTGCAAGGGTATAACCGTTAAACCTCTTTTATTATCAATGGCAAAAAAATCCCCTGAACCCCATCCAAGGGTTAGTCCACACATTATATTGTCGCTCTGCTTGCACTTACTAAACAGTGTCCATTTCACGAGAGACTACCTAATGTTATAGTATCATGGACGAGACTATCCTATGTTATTGTATCATGGTCCGGGGCCTGCTGCTAAGAGTCCTGGGCCTGTCGCTAAGCAATTTTTGGGTACATTTTCGTTGTATGAAATGACCAGTCTATATGGACAAATAGAAATCATTCTGAAATTATAATTAGAGCAGCTCAGAAATACAACATGACTATACATTCCATTACCAGCCAAAGACCGTTCGATATATTATACATACAATAAAATCGAACAAAATAAAATTCCACAGATATTAAGGGTATGGTATTTAAATTTTTGTTTGGCCTTTTTATACCCTTGCAGAGGATATTATAATTTTGGTCAAAAGTGTGCAACGCAGTGAATGAGACATCTCCGACCCTATAAAGTATATATATTCTTGATCAGGATCACCTGTTGAGTTGATATAAGCATGACCGTCTGTCCGTCTGTCTGTCCGTCTGTCTGTTTCTATGCGAACTAGTCTCTCAGTTTTGAAGATATCGAATTAAAACTTTGCACACACCCTTCTTTCCTTTGCACGCAGTATATAAGTCGAACCGGCCGGGATCGGCCGACTATATCCTATAGCTGCCATATAACTGAACGATTGAAAATGCCATAACTTTGGTGTTTTTAAAGTTAGGAAGTTGGGATTTTTATGAGTATTAAGAATGCATCATATGAATAATTTTGGGGAATATTATTTGCAGAATATTCTGCAAGGGTATATCAACTTCGGCTCCGCCCGAAGTTAGCTTTCCTTTCTTGTTTTTTAAATTTTTTTTCTCAATGCATGAAATTTGAAGAATATTGCGTTAAAATTTTAGATTCATCCGAGTAGAACTTTCAGTGTTCTGGGCAGTTGAACGTAGGTGAGTTAGCTCGTTTTGTACTCGATTTTCTGTGTCCAAAACTTTAAAAATCTACTGAACGAATGTTTTTTGCAGACAATTTCTGTACCTTATCCACAGGTACTGATGTCGAGTTTTTTTTTAATGATTATTTTTGACTTTATAATAACTTTTATATCGAATTTTTAGACTAAAATCACATTTTTGACTTAAAGTGTTACCAAAAAGTACAAAATATTTTTTATTGTGCCAATTCAGATCCACGTCGACAATATTGAAGTTGACACATTTGCTTTCCTGTACGAAGTCTCTTCGGTCACACGTTAGACGAATCCTTCTTTAAACCCGATCTGAATGCAGAGGAATCAAACCACCTGAATGGAGGGCAATTCCGTAGCTGCAATATTCGAGTCCCCGGAGCAGGCGCCACTAAAACATATTGGCTAAACAATGTTTACACTGTGCAAAACTTAGGCTTGCCAAAACAGACCAATGGGTCTAAGTGTATGCTCGGTTGGGGACTTCAAAACTGTTATCCCAAAGACGTTTCGTTCCGTGGATGATGAGATGGCCGTGGAAATATTGGATAAAACTTGTTCAAACAAGAGAGAACGCTATAGTCGAGTGCCTCGACTATTAGATACCCGTTACTCAGCTAAACAACTTAATATAAATATGCCCTCGCCGCTCGAATTAGCTCCCGATTTTTATGTTAAACGATTTTAACATAAAAATCGGGAGCTAATTCCCAGGGAACACCTCCAATTTGGCTAACTTGATTTGATTTGCATAGTTCTTGGGATATAGTTCGGTATTGACAAATGAAAACCATCGCAATTTCCTTTAATAATCCTTATCGAGAATTAACGTTGACTCTGTTGAGCACCTTGGCCAGCTGTTCCAAAGTCATCCGTTAGATGGCGCTATTATAAGGCGGAAATGTAGGCGCTAGCCAGGCTTAAGCGGTTAATGGGTTTTTGGGCGTTAGAGTGGGCGTGGCAAACTTTTATTTGGCCAATCGAAAGGTATTGACGAAACAAATACATATCAAAAAAATTTTCATAATAGCATCAAAACTGTGGCCACAGCTTGTGGCTTGTGGGCGTCAGAGGGGGCGTGGCACCATTTTGAAACAAACTTGCGCTGCGTAGGAACTCCTAAAATCTACATGCAAAATTCCAATCTTCTAGCTTTTATAGTTTCCGAGATCTCGGCGTTCATACGGACAGACAGACAGACGGACAGACGGACATGGCTAGAACGACTCGGCTAGTGATCCTGAACAAGAATATATATACTTTATAGGGTCGGAAACGCTTCCTTCTACCTGTTACATACTTTTGCACGAATACAATATACCCTTTTACTCTACGAGTAACGGGTATAAAAATGAAGGCCATTATCAAGTAGGACTTCTTTGGCACGAGAATTGTCAAGCTCTTCCGGAAAGCTACAACAACGCAATAAAAGGGCTAACCTGTCTTAAGGCTAAGTTAAGCTGAGTGCCTGTACTTTTTGGTAAAATTAAGATTCAAATAAATAATCTACTCGAAAAAGGGTATTCACCCGAGCTGTCCAGAGCCGAATTGACATGTTGTTGCAGAATAAAACACGCTTTTAGATCAAGACTTGGACGGCGTTCACGCAAAGCGATACATTCTCAGAATGTCCGTAATAATCGAACGAAAGAGGTACGTGCAGAAATAAATGCATCGGCACGTGCCCGAATTGCACAGCTCCGCGCTGCACAAAGACCACCTCAAGCCTGACAAAATGTGAGTAGAAGAAGATCCGCCCCAAATGAAAACTTGAATCTCGCTGCATTCGCATACAATTCCGAAACACCCTACAATGATCATAACTGCGTTGTCGAAAGAGGAACTCATCACAAAAGTGTTTCCCGACATTGCATAAAAATATAAAAATCTCGATTGGATTAGTGAACGGGCGAAGAATAAGGACGTAGATAGTTCGAATTTCGTTATTCAAGTCAAATCGCTGGAGAACTGCATTCATACAGATCCGTTGACAGCGTGAACGACGAGGATGAAGCGACCAACTTTCCGACAGAATTGTTGAACTCACTGGATGTGCCAAAAACTCCGCCGCATAATTTGCAACTAAAAGTGGGATCAATTATTATAATGCTGCGGAATCTAAATCATCCGAGATTATGCAACGGTACGCGGTTGTTCTTTAAAAAACTGATGATCAACGTGATTCATGCGACGATTATGAAGGGCAAATTTAAAGGAGAGGAAGTTCTTATCCCACGAATTCCGATTATTCCAACAGATCTTTCATTCCAATTCAAGAGGATTCAGTTCCCAGTTCGATTGGCATTTGCGATGGCAATCAATAAATCGCAAGGCCAATCGTTGGATGTCTGCGGGATTAATCTTAAATATCAATGTTTTTCACATGGGCAGTTATACGTAGTCTGTTCGCGTGTGGGAAAGCCGTCATCATTATTTATTTTTGCACCGGATAACAAAACAAAAAATATTGTTTATCATATCGCTCTCCACTGATTTCCAGTCAAATAAATTTTTATAAAATTTGAATTAGCAGTGATTTTTTATTACTCTGGGGTTAAATGAAGTCGTGAAATTGTGGCGAGACAAAGTTCGCCAGGTGCTCTAGTTATATATATATTATAACCAGTATGCAGTGTTTAGGGATTTTAAGAACACCCTTTGCATTATGTGTGCGTCAGTCATCCTGCTTCTTTAGTCGCACATAACACATTTGATGTCGAACGCCGTTTTTTAAATCCGTATAGTTTGATTTTATGCTGTCTTCCCACAGAGATGCATCCACCATCCACCATCTGTTGAACGGATGGTCCATAAGGTTTTGCCGTTCCGAAAATTCCCAGTTAGTTCCCCATCCGAATTTGACGAACTTTATTATGCGATAGTTAAGCGAGGTTTTTCCGTGCAACTCTGAGTTCTTCTTCTTGACAGTGAAAATTGGAACATTCACTACGAAAATTTAAAAAATAATGGCGGGTAACTTTTCAAAAAGGAAGGCGCCAATGCAAAAAAATGCTGTTTGTACTTGTAATAATTAATTAACTACTGATTTATCCCTCTGGCAGCATTAAGAGTTGCTCCACTGTTCCCTAGGCGCACACCGTAGTCACAACCTGGAGCACATTGGAGAACGAGAGTACAAAAAATAAACATTTTTATATAATGAAATTAATTTGCTACCATTTAGACAATATTGGGCAAAAGTGGTGCATATATTTTCGGCAGGCTGGCAAAAATCTACAGACCTATTAGTTCGATTTGGTTGTTCGCGCAGATCACTTACAGTCTGTCACCAAGTATCATTTACAACGGTGTTGTGCTCATTTCAAATGTTGTGCCAAATGCAACGGGCTAAAATGATGAGCCACAGCTGTTCAGATCAGCTGACTTCGGATGGTGGATGGTGGATGTGCTCTGTGGGAATCGGAGTTTCACATTTGTCAAAAATCCCTACCGTTTCAAACGAATGCACTCTGTGGGAAGAGGGCATTACACTCATTTTTTTATTTCGCGCTTAATTCGCTTCATTCGATGTAGCTTTGAAGTTCAAAGTGACCAAAGACAAAAATATCAAAAAATATCAAAAAAAAATATCGGGATTCCGATATTTGGGCATATAATTTCAGTCGGTCGGACCAGAAACAAAAGTCGTTTTGTAGTTTAAGCCTAGTATCCAGAGCGAGAGGCAAACAGCGTTCACTTTTCGTTGGGCCTTTTTTTCACGTCGGTCTCCTGATCGACGAAAAAAATACCAGAAAATTCCATAGCGCTGCCAGTCTGCGGAAATGAACTTTGGGTGAACCCCAGCGAAAAGATTAAAAAATTTAATCTTTTGGCGTGCGCTTCTCACTGAACATTATAAGAAATGGAGGGAAAAACTCACAAAAGTCGATTGCAGGTGTTTACATGTGAGGACAAAATAACATTAATACTATCTGGGGTGCCTCTTGTCAGAGCAAAAAGTTTATTAGGTCCAGAATGTACGAAAAAACACAATAAAAGTGCAGCTATGAACTTTAAATTAGCAAATAATTATCAGTTAATTAAAAAAAAACAACTGTTAAATTTAAATTGTATTGTTTTTTAATTTCTTTGTACAGCGGCAGACTTGTCTTGCCAAGGTATATGATAATATCTTCTAAAGGCTCTTTCCCGCAAATACGATATTTGAATTTTAACTGCTTTTCAAAAAACCCAGCTGATTGACAGTACGACAGTAGCACGCTGAAATCTGATGAACTCTCAAACTTTTGGTCACACTGCAAAGATTAAATTAGAAGAAGAAGCACGATGGACCCGTTACTTTTAGCGGTTTTCTTTAGTCCATTGCACTATGGGGAATTTCCTCGAATTTTTGGAATAAATGAATTTTGTAAAACTATGCCGATATAACATTTTTTTTAAATGTATTAAGAAAACATCAAGCTGTTTGGTAACATACCGCAAATGTTAAAGCCTAGTATCCTGATCGACGAAAACCGTACGCCAGTCATGAGAGAGAGCGAGAGGCAAAAAGCTGGCGTTCACTTTTCGTCGCGCCTTTTTTTCACGTTGGTCTCCTGTTCGACGAAAAAAATACCAGAAAATTCCATAGCGTTGCCAGTCTGCGGAAATGAACTTTGGTGAACCCTAGCGCAAAGATTAAAAAATTTAATCTTTCGGCGTGCGCTTCTCACTGAACATATTAAAAAATGGAGGAAAAAAAATCAAAAAACCCGCAAAAGTCAATTGCAGGAGTTTACATGTGAGGACAAAATAACATTAATACTTCTGGGGTGCCTCTTGTCAGAGCAAAATGTTTCATATGTCAAAAATTTACGAAAAACACAATAAAAGTGCAGCTATGAACTTTAAATTAGCAAATAATTATCAGTAAATTAAAATAAGCAACTGTTAAATTTAAATTGAATTGTTTTTTAATTTCTTTGTACAGCGGCAGACTTGTCTTGCCAAGGTATTTGATAATATCTTTTAAAGGCTCTTTCCCGCAAATACGATATTTGAATTTTAACTACTTGTCAACAAACCCAGCTGATTGACAGTACGACCGTAGCACGCTTAAATCTGATGAACTATAAAACTTTTGGTCACACTGCAAAGATTAAAGTTTTTACGCTAGCGTAATCGTTTACCGATCTGGATACTAGGCTTTAGCGTACATGGTTTGTTTACATTTTGCTTAAGCCTAGTATCCAGATCGACAAACGATTACGCTAGCGTAAAAACTTTAATCTTTCCAGTGTGACCAAAATTTTGAGAGTTCGTCAGATTTAAGCGTGCTACGGTCGTACTGTCAATCAGCTGGGTTATTTGACAAGCAGTTAAAATTTCTGCAGACTGGCAACGCTATGGAATTTTCTGGTATTTTTTTCGTCGATCAGGAGACTGACATGAAGAAAAGGCCCAACGAAAAGTGAACGCCAGCTGTTTGCCTCTCGCTCTCTCTCATGACTGGCGTACGGTTTTCGTCGATCTGGATACTAGGCTTTAACTTTGAAGCTCACTTTCAAATCATTATCTCTGCAACAAAATGACGTAAAACAGTCAAATCTGAAATGATTTCTAATTCTCCAGATATTTACTTTGTTTAAATACTTATATGTTGCTTTATATGGACTTCCAATTCTAGCAATTTGTAAATGTAGCAGGTGATGTTTTCGTTTGGGTTTTGGAAAGAAAGTTTAACTTTCAATAGAGTTTTCAGAAAATGTTTAACTTTGTTCAGTGAGTGTCTACATCCATTTTGTAAAGTCATTAATTTCCAATTCGAGTAATTTCATTTCTTAGGAACCAATCTCTTGATCAAAAACGCAGCCCTGCTGGAAGTGTGGCATAAGCAAAAGGGTCTTTGAGAAAAAAAAAAGATGACGTATACACTTTTGTTAGCAAGCTAGTTGATCCCACAGTTGAATCTCCAGCTTTACAGATGTTTACCGAAGAGCCATGGATACTTTGGACCCCATCATTTCATCAATGAATTTGATGAAGTGCGTTCGAAAACATAAGCGCCTTTCTCTTCCACCAGAAGTCATTCAATTGTTATTATGCGAATATGAGCCTATATGAGACGAGTCTTTAGATGTTGATGATTATGAAGAAGAAAACAACTATAGTTTTTTGAACAATATTGAAATTAAAAATAAAGAGCATATAGAGCAAAATTTGTAAAAAAAAAATTTGGGGGGGTTTGGGTATTCTTTTACTTTTCTAACAGGTGTGTATAGGTATGAAGAACCCTATAAAAACACCTCACTGAAATATGTTACATGGTTCGCGAGTTAATAATTTATTGCAAAAAATCGGGCAAATTCCCCATAGTGCATTGGAATGTCCGTCTACTCTCGTAAATGCAAACATGAATGTATGCGTGCACAATTATCCATGTGAATTTTGTACATTTCAACATGCAAATTCCTACACGCTATTGAGGGGCAAAATTGGAAAAAAGAGATAAACACCGTGTGTATGCTGCGGAATTTTATTTGCGACTAACTCTTGATAAGTGAAGAAGGAACAAATTGATATACATATTTTGCTTACACCTAATTCGTCAAAGAGAGATGAATATAGGAGCTCCGCGATCTGTACTTATATATATACTGGCGTGCATTGCCTTATATAGAAAATATACAGGGTCTTTATTTTCTACACCCTTCCTCAATGCAAGCATTCTACCAAAAAACTATTCAATACATTTTAACATCTCTGTAAATTTTACATGTTTCGTTTTCAAAAGGTGCTTAGTCAAAATATCTGCTATCATTTCAGTTGTACCTTTATATTTTAACAAAACTTGACCTTCCTTAACAATCTCTCTAACAAAATGATGACGTATGTCAATATGCTTGGTTCTGGAATGGTACACAGGATTCTTGGTTAACGCCTGTGCGCTCAGGTTATCTCCATAGACGACAATCGGTGTGTTGTCGTCTCAGCAGCCGATTTCCAAAATCAGCCTTCGCATGACTATCGCCTCCTTGAACGCCGCCGATAATGCCATGTACTCCGCTTCGGTACTGCTTAGCGCCACGCTTCGCTGCTTCTCCGAACGCCAAGAAATTGGACCACACGCCAACATAAAGATGTATCCAGTGTAGGACTTCCTGTCTAGCCTGTCGCCTGCCCAATCCGCATCCACATATCCACAGAACGGTTGACCACTCTGCTTGTTACCGCCCCAGTACATTTTGAAACATCGATTTATTTTCATAAATTCATCGGTTGGACCTGACACCAATCGAGACATCTTGCCGAAAAATCGAGCGACCAGACAGTTGCAGTGCGATCCTCAATAGGAGAGGAAGATTTTTTAAAGCTCTTAAATGTATCTTAATTTTGTAATTTGATTTAAATATTAAAAAACATTCTAATAATAAATCAGTGCTGTTAAAAGCTTTCATTAAGGGGTCGGCTGTAACAGGGGCTTCCCCAATCGGAATTTCTACAGGGTGTCTACAGTATTTGTTTTCGTTGCAAATTGTACAGTTCTTAATATATTCTTTAAGTTTTAAAAATAATTTCGGCCAGTAGTAAAGTCTCGTTATTTGTTTACAGTTTTCGTCCAGTCCTCTATGGGTACGACAATGAATTTCCTCAATAATGATTGCTTTATCTTCATCTTTTTCTATGTCTAGAACGAATGTTCTTGTAAATAAAAACTTATTTATAAAATTTTCCCTAAGAGGTTTTTGAATTACGTAAAGGTCTTCAAGGGTACAGTGAAGTCCAACGGTTATGTTTGGTTGAATATATTCTCTAAGAATTGATACTAAATTCTCGGGTGTATCGTACTGGATTATGTGTCTGGTATTGTCGAATATTTTCAATGACTCATGAATGGTGACCCTGCCCGTTGTAATTAGTAGTTGAATTTTAAACTGATTCAAAGGTTTGTTGATTCTGAATTGTCTAAACTTGGATTTTCATCGGAGAGGTGGTTAATTTGGATCCTTGACAATGCATCAGCGACTACATTAGTAGTTCCTGGTTTGTAAATAATTTTTGGACAGTAACTTTCAATAAATGAGTACCATCGCTTCATTTCTATGTTAGGGTTTTTGTCTGAGACCGTGAAGGATAATGACTGATGGTCAGTTTGGATTTCTATTCCAACTACCCCGTAGAAATAATTTCGAAGGTTTTTTAATGCCCAGACTATGGCTAATAATTCCTTCTTGTTTGTTGCGTAAACCTGCTCTGTTTTCGATAAAGTTTTGGAAATAAAAGTTATTGGTTTGCCTTCTTGTGAAAGGACTACGCCAATAGCAAAATCTGAAGCGTCTGTAGTCAATGTGAATTTCTTGTTATAATCGGGTTGAGTTAATTCTATTTGAGCTACTAGATTTTGTTTTAGCTCGTTAAAAGCTTTTACAGCAGGTTCATCCAGCTGTATGGAAGTTTTTTTAGACATTGTTTTAGATATTTTACCATTTTCCCCTCCTAAATATTTGGTAAGAGGTTTCGCTATTAGTGCGTAGTTCTTTACAAACTTTCTATAATAACCTGTTAATCCAAGGAAGCTTCCGAGTTCTTTAATATTTTTGGGTTGCGGATATTTAAGTATTGTTGAAATTTTTTCGGGGTCTGTTTTAATGATATTGTAGGATGCTACGTACCCTAAGAAACTGGTTTCTTTCATGAAGAATTTGGATTTTTCTAGGAAACTTTCATGTTTGCTTTGAATAAAATATTTATTATTTTCAGCAAGTCTTGGTAATGCTGTTGAATTATATCGTCCATATAGACGTGACAAATTTTCCCTACTTGTTCCCTTAATATGTCGTCCATTGCTCTCTGAAAAATTCGAGGAGCGTTCGTTAGACCAAATGGCATTCTTAAAAACTCGTACTTCCCATTATTTATGGAAAATGACGTTTTTTCAATGTCGGAGTCTTTCATCAAGATTTGATGAAAACCGGACTCTAAGTCGATTGTTGAAAATACTTTTGCCTTCCCTAAATTTGCTAAGATGGATCCTGCATCGGGTATCTATCTGGAACGGTATTCTCGTTAAGTTTTTTATAGTCAATTACTAATCTTAACTTAGGGCTTCCGTCTTCATTTTGTCCCTTTTTCGGGACCACTAAGACGGGTGAGTTATATGGGCTTCTACATGGCCTTATTATTTGTTCCGATAGCATTCGGCTTATTTCCCTATTAACAAAATCTGAAACAGACAGAGCGTAGGGATACTGTTTGCCGTAAACTGGTCTGTCATGAATTGTAGTAATTTCTCCTCTTATATCCGTTCGAAATGGAATTTGGATATCGATCGTAGAATGTTTTGTTTCGATTTGAGTTATTATATTTTCTTTCATTCTTTCCACTTGGTTTGAAAATTCCAACTGGATATTATTTAATTCACTATTGACGGATAATTCAACGTCGGAACGCTCGGTTTTCGAGCTGCAATTACTTTTTTCAACGTAGAGTGAATCGGTTTTATTTAATGCTAATTCATTGAAGTACTTTTTTATAATGAATTCACTTAGGGGAAGATTAATTTTTTCCTCGGTGGGGGATGCTTTATTTCCGCTCACTTTATTATGAAAAACTAATTTTTCTTCCTTTCCGTGATATTTCATGACGCCTATATTTGTGTCAATTATGGCACCTATTTTTTTGAGTAGGTTAAATCCTACTAACAAATCGGCATCTAACCCTTCAATTTCGTAAAATATTTGTTTTGTATTAAAAATAGTTATTACGTGGTAATGTTTTATTATTGAGTATCCATGATTTATAATTTAGTTGATTTATAGTGTTAGTTGGTTCGCGTTTTAGTGGTGGATGTGTTTGTTTAGGCTCGTTTCTATTTTGTTGGTAATAGTTCGGACGGCTTGAATACGGTTGGTTGTAGTTTTTGTTGGAATTATAATAATTGTAATTCCCCTGTCTTTCATTATGTCCCTGCCAATTTTTAAAGGGTTTAATTTGATTTGATGGATCAACTTCCATTGGTTCTATGTTACGTTCTACTGCTTGTTTTTGGTGAAAATTGTTTTGATCATAATTTCTATTTTGATACCAATTATTTCCCGTTTTAGGGTTGAAATTTTGCTTGGGCTGCACCTGGTTGAATCTTAGATAATTGTTTCCCTGTTTCTTGGTCTCGTGCTGAAATCCATAGTATTTATTTGCGAACTGAGCTTGGAAGTTGTTCGATTCTAGTTCTTGTACCTTCGCTAAAGCGTTCGGTAAGTCTGGTGGGTTTAGAGAGAATAGGGTTTCGGAGATTGAACCATTCAGTCCAGAAATGAAAACTCTTAAGGCGTTGCCTCTTATTGTTCTTGTAGTCTCCCTGGTAATTTCGTTTTCTTTTCCATAGGTCATTATGGTTTTGTTGATAAGCATTGTCATTTTCTTGTTTACCTCGTTATAAAAGTCCGTAATTGTCATTTTACCCTGTCTCAAAATGCTTAATTCTGACTCGAAGACGTGGATTGGTCTTCTATCATTGTAGATAAAATCCAGTCTCGAAAGTATGGCCTTGAAATTTAATACGGTACCATGGTTAGTTAAGGCGTCGTGCGCCGCTCCCATGATTTTGTTCCGTAAAATAGTTAGGGCAATAAAATACTGTTCACTATTAATTTTGTATAGGCTCATAGATGTTTCTGCGGCCTCCCTCCATCCGACATACTGGGATTGTTCTCCATAAAATTTTGGCACAGCTTTTACTACTTCTAGGGTTGTATCGCATCTAACTGTGGGGTCAATTACTTGAAGCTTATAGTCTTCCACTAGATTTGCATTCGAGTTTAACTTATTACTAAGCACATTAATTTTTGCATTTAAACCTGTCAACTGTAAATTTACCACTCGGTTTATTAATTCCATTGTTAGATTTGATCCCAGATCACTGCTGGTAGGATTTTGACCTGTCCCACCGGTTGCCATATTCAAATTTAAATTTCCAAAGTTTTTTAATAAATTTTCCAGATTGTTTTTCGATTTACAGAGGTTCAATAAGTATTCAAGATTATCAACTATCGGCTAACTTTATATGATATAGTTATATATGTAATAAAAAAAATAATTAATTTTCAATTCCTCACGATTTGCTGCTTCCTGTTTATCGTCGTCAAGATTTGATCCGTTGGTCGTGGTTAATTGTTGTTTTCTTCTGAGGTAAAAAAAATTAAAACTTTTCCGGTGTAGCTTGTGGCGAGGGATTGTCCTTTAGCCCTTCCTTCCTGTCAGTGAATAGATTTTTTTTAGTGTAGCTCTGTGGCGAGGGAATGCCCTCAGCCCTTCCTTCCTTCTTTTGCGGTTTTTTTTTGTGTGTTGGTTTATTTATTTTTATATATATATTAATTTATGTGTTTTTTATTACTTGTGTTTTTCCCTTTTTTTGAGTTCTTTATTTTATTTATTGTGTTCTTGCTTTTTAGTGAATTTAAATTTCGGTACACCTTTTTATCAACTTTTATTATTTTTTTTAAATGGAATATTTTTTATTTATTATTTTCCACTTAAATGTTTTAACGATCACAATCACTTAGGGTTTGTGTCGGTTGCGGACGGTTTGTTTTTCCACAAAATATTCGAGTTGTTTGACCGCGCGAGTTCCGTTTTTTTTGTATTTTTAATTTGTTTTCATTAAAAAAAAATTTAGGAACTTTTGAAGACGCGGCCCACGTTGGGCGCCAATTAAATTTATTAGTTGATAATTTTTTATAAAAAAATTAATTTTTTATTTTTATTTTGATGTTCACCTTTTATTTTATTAAATTCACTTTCACAAGTCACTTAACATATTATTATATTAACAATTTGATTTTCACGACCGATCGAGTCGTCTCCAAAAAAACGAACTGCCCTTAGTTTGATAAAATATTAATCATGAAACCTCGGCTTAA
This sequence comes from Drosophila fuyamai, assembly GCA_018153365.1. Lineage (NCBI taxonomy): Eukaryota > Metazoa > Arthropoda > Insecta > Diptera > Drosophilidae > Drosophila > Drosophila fuyamai. The sequence continues at coordinate 2,134,686 of JAECXW010000415.1, read as the reverse complement.
GAGAATCTTGCTCAGAAGAGATTAAAAGAGATTAGGCAAAGTTAAGAGAGTAGGACAATTGGCTGATGAAATAATTGAGAAGTAATTGAAACTCAATAAATTGATTATTTGACAAAAATTTGGTTAGCAACTGGCTCGGACTAGATCGGACCCTAAGTGGAAAATTTGGAAGCTTTGTTTATGACTGGGGTCATTTGTTTACAGTAGGCCGGATGTGGTTCTCACAGGGCTCGGTTTGAGTGAGGGGAGATTCTGTTAACGAAGCTAGAATTTCCAGCGGTTGCTAAGATTGGAAAGGGTCATTTGTTTATAATAGCCCGAACGTGGCCGGTTTGAGTGAGGGGAGATTTTCCTAGCGAAGCTTAGATTTTTCAGCGGTTGCTACGATTGGAAATTTGTTTATGAAACTCATAAGCTATGAATATTTATGGGTTGGATAACATGCATGCCCATATCTACATAAATATATTTTCTGCCTCCACATACAGGAACATAAAACAAAATAAATTCAAATCCACACTTGTGCGACCGTGATTGTTTTTTCTCCAAATTACCGCATTAACCACCGCAGCGGTCGTGTAGTTATTGTTGCTGTTTTTTTTCTTCTCTCTCTCTACCGCGCCCTCACGCATGCACTGCTCTGCCGACCGGCATAACCCAGTGAACGCTTCTCCCGAACCAAAGCCAAGGTTTTTTAATTCCACCATTCCGGCTCCGAGAAAATAAATAAGTATTTATAATTATAATTATTATTTAATTATACAAATTATTAATTCATAATTATAATTACTATTCAATTATAAATATTATTTAATTATTTCCGACAAAGTAATTAATTTATTTAATGGATTAATTAATTTATTTTTATTGCGGTTTTCCGGATTTTTTTTTTTGCAATCAAAGATATTTTCCAAACCCAAAAAAAAAATAAATAAAAACCTTAATACAATAAAATTATTTGGCAACACTAACTAAGGGAAAAATTAGAATAAAAAAAAACAGAAGTCAACAAAGGGAGTAACAAGATATACAAATATATAAACAATCAGTACAGTTTCATCGATTTCCAAATATTTTCTTCCGATTCTTCTCGTTGTTTATGGCACTGTGCTTTCTACTCCGCACAAATTAACAGTGTGACCGTTCTCTGTGGCTTTCTTTTCTTTTGCGTGCGTTCATTGGCAGCGACGACCAACTCGTTGGCGACTCAGATCGCGCCGAGAGCTTAACGGTGAATATCCTCACGTTCTGAACGAGACGCCCCTTGCTCAGGTCAGACGACAAGAGCTGATCCGCAAAGTTCGAGTCCAAGAATGCCCACGGGAGACGACAAGAAACCGAGGTCGATCCCATCTATCCGTTTGGACAGGTCCCAATCCGCGTCTCCGCGGCCGTCTCAATTAACACCAAAGGCGGCCATTGCCATTCCAAGGGCAAAAAGCGACGAGTCCGTCGAGACTATCTCCGGTCCCCCGTCAAGGCTTTCTCGGTCGGTGTCCAAGATGGCTCAAACTGCGATAGACATCGCCCTCAAAAAGTTTATTGCCACAACAGACCGGGTTAGCCAATTTCAAGCGGATATTCATACTCCGAGCGCCGCTGAACCAGAACGACTTTCCCCCGGCATGTGCCAAGTCCATCGGGACCAAATCCGGGCCTTGTGGGAAAAGGTGGAGAAGAGCTATGAAAGTTGCTCCGACCTTCTTTCCGCGTCCACCGACAGTACGGCCACCTCGACAGTGCTTGAATCCAAGTACAGTTACTGCTACTCCGTATATTCGAGATGTTTGGTTCAACATCAGGACATAATAGACAAGGCCGCCTCCCAGCCCATTCAGGCTGCTGTCAGTGTTCCAACCGGTAGAGAAGTTGCTCCCCCTATTGTCCAAAACAAGTGGCGATGCGCACGCCATTGTTTCCAAAGCCCCGCTGACCAACGAAGGGTTTATCTCCGCGTGGCGAAGCCTCACCGACCGCTTCGAAAATCGGCGATTATTAGTCAATAGCCAGCTAAAAATCCTCTTCAACATTTAGGCAGTACCCCAAGAGTCCGGAGCCGCTCTGAAGGAGCTGCAAGGGACAATCCAAAGTTGCCTGACAGCCTTAGAAATGTCCTCTTTTCAAGTCGAGACTTGGGATTGTCTCCTGGTGTACATGGTTTCTTTAAAGATTCCCAAAATCACGCTTTCGTTGTAGGAGCAATCCATTCACAACAAGTCTAAGATTCCAACATGGAATGAGTTAGACTCGTTCTTGACGCCCCAGCGCGTAGGCTTAATTCCTACGAGGCCAGAGAGACTCCAGCCCCAAGAGGGTGCGATCTCTGCTCCAGAGAGAATCATCCTGTTCGCTTATGCCTGCGCTTCGTTGAGATGGATGTAAATGTTCGCTCCGACTACATTAAGAAAAAGCAACTTTGCCTGAACTGTTTTGCACGAGGGCACCTACAACGGGATTACACTAGCGCCCATAGCTGCATCACGTGCCACAGCCGTCATCACACCCTCCTGCACCGCTGTAATCCATTCGCGGCCGCTCCAAGTCCGTCTTCGCCATCCAGGTCTCGACCCGCTTCTACTACAAGAAGCACGAGCCCCACAGAGGATCACTCTGATGTGCAAGTGTGCTTCGCTTCCGGCTTAAGAGCCATCTTACTGGGCACAGCCCTCATTAACATTTGCCATTTAGTGTGCAATTTCCAGGCGCGTGCCCTAATCGACTCTGGTTCCGAGGCAACCTTTATTACGGAGAGACTTTTCAACCTCGTCAAACTTCCATTCAAGACTATCCAGGCCCAAGTCTCTGGTCTTAATCAAACCGTTGCCGCTCAGTCCACGAAACTCTGTCATTTTTCTATTCGATCGCCTTCCAGACCCGGGCTGCATTTAGAAACTTCAGCTTACGTTCTTCCGCAGCTGGCCGGGAATCTGCCTTCGTATCCAGTCCCTCGAGATCTTCTTAAGGGAATTCCTGACATTCCCCTTGCAGATCCCAAGTTCTTCGAGAGCTCCCAAATCGATGTCTTGATAGGAGCCGATATTCTTCCGTCCATTCTCCTCGGCAACGCCAGGGCTAACATTTGCGGTTCACTTCTCGGCCAGGAAACCAGTTTTGGATGGGTGTTGACAGGCCCCATATCTCCAGCGGCCCCCCGCAATTTGTCCGCCTTCTCCACTCGAGCTACCTGCGGACTCGACGACTCGTTGGATCATCTCCTTACCAAATTCTGGGAGGTGGAGGAAGTGCCCACACAGATAGTCCCCGAGTCTGATTCCGTCTGCGAACTCAATTTTGTCCAGACTACAGGAAGGGACAATCGTGGCAAATACGTTGTGATGCTCCCCTTGCGCGATCCCGAGCATAATGGTTCCGAGCTCGCATCTTCAAGATCCTTTGCTCTGGCTCAATTTCTGCGTAACGAGCAGCGCCTAAAAACAGATCCTCCCCTGAAGGCCCGGTATGACTCTGTAATCCAAGAATACCTCGACTTAGGTCACATGGCCGAGGTCCCTTTGACGAGCAGTTCCGCCACGTAATACCTTCCACATCACGCCGTTCTTAAGCCCGAAAGCACAACCACTAAAGTGCGGGTGGTTTTCAACGCCTCTAGCCCTTCCGCAAACGGGACCAGTCTGAATGACATACTTTACGCGGGCCCGGTCTTACAATCCGACCTCACGATTCAAATCCTGAAGTGGCGATACTTTAGGTTCGTTTTCAACGCTGACATCGAGAAGATGTATCGGCAAATTTGCGTAGACCCCCAGCATACTCCTTTGCAGCGCATTCTATTCCGAAATTCCGATGGGGAAATCCGCGACTACGAGTTGAAAACAGTCACCTTCGGGGTCAATTGTGCCCCGTTCCTAGCGATCCGTGACCTGCAACAGCTCGCCAACGACGAAGAGTCGAGGTATCCGCAGGCGATTCGGATTATCCGACAGTTCATGTACGTCGACGACGTACTCGCGGGGGCAGACTCCAAAACCGAAGCGCAAGCGGCTATCCGCGAGCTCCAGGAAGCCCTGGATTCAGCAGGATTCCCCCTTAGAAAATGGACATCAAATAGCAAGGCGATTTTGGCCAACATCCTTCGCGCGGACTTCCTTGAAATCGACGCAGAGAGCACGGCTAAAACTCTCGGAGTGCGGTGGAAGGCGACGTCTGACGAGTTTTTCTTCATTCCGCCCGAATTGACCTTGTCTTCAACGTTCACAAAGCGTCAAGTCCTATCCCAAATCGCCAAACTATTTGATCCAGCGGGTTGGCTCGCCCCTTCATAGTCCGGGCAAAGATGTTTATGCAGGACATTTGGCTCCAAAATCTAGGATGGGACGAGGCCCTCCCTCGAGATTTTTGCCAAAGATGGGTTGACTTCCTGGAAAATTACTCCGCTCTTGATCAGATCCACATTCCCCGATGGGTCGCTTTCCGACCACATTTGAAAATTGAGCATCATGGGTTCTGCGACGCCTCGCAGAAGGCGTACGGCGCAGCCCTCTACGTCCGAGTTGAGGCTGGGTCCGCGGTAATGGTGAACTTGCTCACGGCAAAGACACGGGTGGCCCCAGTAAAAACGGTGTCACTCCCGCGGCTCGAGTTGTGCGGAGCCTTGTTATTGTCCGAAATGGCCAACGCCGTTCTTCCGAAGATGGCCGGGCAGGCGTCCGCCCTGCACTGTTGGACGGACTCTACGATTGTTCTCGCCTGGTTGAATAAGCCAACGTGCCAATGGACAACGTTCGTGGCAAATCGTGTGACCAAGATTACCCAGCTTACCGAGGTGGAGAAATGGGCACACGTCCGCTCCGAGCATAACCCGGCAGATCTCGCTAGCCGGGGGGTGGCGCTTCAAGACCTTGCGGACAGCCAGCTGTGGTGGCATGGTCCTGCCTGGCTGCAGTGGCCTCGCTGCGAGTGGCCCACTCAAGGCTATGAACCCCCTGTGACTGAACTCGAGAAGCGAGCAGTCAAGGTCCATGTTGCGAAGGCCCCCCTGAAGACATTCTGGAGCATTTTTCCACACTCGACAAGGCGTTGCGAGTCCTCGCTTACGCTCATCGGTTCATCCAGCGTTCGCGAAAACTCATGTCCCCGTTTGAGGATCTCTTGACAGCTCCTGAAATTGCGTCGGCCGAGCGGCTCCTGATTTCCGTCACGCAACGCAGGCACTTTGCCCTTGAGATGGGCTGCTTAAGCCAGAAACGGCCAGTGCCAGCATCCAGCCTGGTCCAAAACCTGAACCTGTTCATTGATTCCCAAGGGCTCATGAGAGCATGCGGCCGAGTCACGGCTTCCGAACTTCTCCAGTATGATGAACGGCATCCTGTCATCCTTCCATACGACTGCCATCTGTCTCGACTCCTCGTCCATTTTACGCATCGTATAACGCTGCACGGTGGCAATCAGCTTATGATCCGTCTGATCCGTTCCAAGTTCTGGATCCCGAGGGTGAGGAATTTGGTCAAGTCCGTCATATATTCATGCAAGGTCTGCATCATCCACAAAAAAAGGTTGAGGTTCCTCTCAAGGAAGCTGTGACAGGTGCCTATAGTCACCAGCAGCTGCTCTGGCAATTCATTCCTCCGGGAGCACCCCACATGGAAGGTTTGTGGGAAGCAGGTGTTAAGAGCTTCAAGACCCTGTTCTACAAGTCTACGGCGACGCGAAAATACACATTCGAAGAGCTGTCCACGCTTCTAGCTAGGATCGAAGCATGCCTGAATTCGCGTCCGCTCGCGCCGATGTCCGAAGACCCCACTGACCTGTTGGCACTTACGCCTGGGCACTTTCTTGTTGGAGGGCCCCTCCTCGCCATGGTCGAACCCGAGATAAAGGGGGACACCACATCTATTATAAACCGCTGGCAGCATCTGAAGGCTCTTCATCAACAATTTCGTCTGCGATGGAAAGAGGAGTACCTCACGGAACTCCATAAGCGGAATAAGTGGCGAACCCCTACAAGAAATCTCCGTGCCGGGGACATGGTGGTAGTCAAGGAAGACAACCTTCCGTCCAATGAGTGGCGATTAGGCAGAATCGCCGCGGTGTTTCCAGGAGCCGATGGCCATGTTCGTGTGGTCGACATCCGCACTGCACGGGGACTCATTAAGCGTCCCATAGCGAAGGTCGTCCTTCTTCTAATGGAAGAGTCCGTCTGCCCGCAATAAACAGTCGACCCTTCACTCCGGTGGTTCAATTCATCACTTCGATTCGTAGCGTCAATTAATAGTTCCAACCCGTAGTTCCAATTCACAGTTCCTATCACTACTGATCCAAATTTTGTTGTCCTATTCTATTATGTTGTCCTATTCCGCCAATCAGATCTCACACGATGTCTCCACGTCCGCGCAGCGCCATCGCATTGGAGCACAGACGAACTCGAGGTATGCAATCCTACCGTTGCCGAGTCTGTAGCGGGATCCATCCACTTCGGAAGTGTCGTCGGTTCCTCCGTCTGAGTGCCGAGAAGAGGCTCCGGGCTGTCCTTGCCAACCGGTACTGCCACCGCTGTTTGGCCCACGAGCACTCCGACGGAGTGTGTCGGCGAGGTGATCGCTGCAAAACTTGCGGCCAGGATCACCACACTCTGCTTCATCTCTCGGAACCACCGATGGCATCACGGCAGTCCCGCCCGGCAGCACGCCGGTCGCAGAGATCCGCTGCCACTCCGCAACACTCCTCAGCCGCTCCTCGGCCCTCGTCCGCCACTCCACGGCATTCTACAGCCGCTCCTCGGCCTTCGTCCGCCACTCCACGGCACTCCTCAGCCGCTCCTCGGCACTCGTCCGCCACTCCACGGAATGTTTAGGCCCACTGCATTGGCGTTGGTCACTGAGCTCTCCGAGCTTTCACTCTCGCCCCTCTTGCGCACCCTCGCTCGCCTCTCGCAACGTCCGCGCTCCAGAGTGCGAACTTCGGGTTTCGCATCCGAACTCCTCGGACGGCCGCTGCCGATCTCCCGCTCTCGCTTGAACGGAGTAAAGCGGGCGGGAGCGCGGTTTTAGTTTTAAGTTTTTAATTAGTCTCTTGTATGCAGCTGAACTAAATACATTGATCTATACCACGACGCCCCCGACTTCATCAATTTTTTTTCATCTTCCATTACGTTTGCGCCGTGGGAATCTGTGCTGTGCCTCAAGTGTTTTTTTGTGGAAGGATCGCCCCCTACAAACAGGAACGTAGAGTACATTTTTTAGCGTCAAAACGCACAGGGCTGTCTCTATTTTGACGTCACCTTTTCCTTCGGCTTGAAGGAAACCAGCATCGGCCAGTCCGATCTGTTCAGTGTGCTTCTTAAATTTTGTGAATAGCTCTCTTTCACAACACATATGGCTTGTCGCGCCACTATCCAAGCACCACATTGAATTTTTGCTTTGGCGGTTCACCATATTTTTTGATACCATGCGTTGATTGCCGTCTTCACTACTCACAGCACGATACTGGGACTTTATGTGACCTTGCTCACCACACTTAAAGCAAACGATATTTTTTCGCTTTTTCTTCCCATTCCCCTTTGTCTGCGAGTATTGTGGCTTCTGTGCTGCGATGAATGCCCTTGAACTATTCTCTCGCTCTTCTGCTAATCCTTTTCTTTCGCTCTCTTCCTTCAACTTAATGGTGAGAACTTCAAACGAAGGCAACATGTCTCGTGTTTCCGTTGCCACCACGAAATGCTCAAACTGCTCTGGAAGACTCGACAGCAAAACGATAGTTCGTAGTTCATCGTTAAGCTCTATTCCAACTCCAGCTAGGCCATCCAGAATTTCTGCAAATTCGCTTATATAGGTAGACATGCTCTGCCCCTGCTCCATCCGTTTGTTGAGTAGTTTTTTGTACAACTGTACCTTCCGTACAGGTCCGCTTGGCTGATGTACCTCCTTTAGCTTCGTCCATGCCTCCACCGCAGTCGAACAATTCTTGATGTAGGCCAATTGAGATGTCTTTACACTCAATGTAATTGTTGCGAGCGCCTTATTGTCCAAGGCCAGCCAATTCACTGCCTCTGGGATATTCGATTCCGTTAGTTCTCCAGAAGTAACACTCCACAGACCGGGATGCACCAACACAGATCTCATCTGTATTTTCCAGGTGTCATAGTTCTTCTCCTCTAACTTTTCGATTTGATAAAGAGCACTCATTGTTCTTAATCCTGAGTCACACACCGCACAATTATCTTTAAAACGTCTTTAATTACATTTATGCCTTGGCCCATAACCTATTGAGCGGCAAAATTGGAAAAAAGAGATAAACACCGTGTGTATGCTGCGGAATTTTATTTGCGACTAACTCTTTATAAGTGAAGAAGGAACAAATTGATATACATATTTTGCTTACACCTAATTCGTCAAAGCGAGATGAATATAGGAGCTCCGCGATCTGTACTTATATATATACGTACGTGCATTGCCTTATATAGAAAATATACAGGGTCTTTATTTTCTACACACGCCGCCTTAAAAGTTACATTGATTATCACTTCAATTCTTGACATGAGTTTGTGCTTTAGTTTTAATTTGTTTCTTTATTTCATTTCTTTTCGGTTTAAATTAGTTCCATCATTTGCTGCAAGAGTTGGGGAAAACCCCACTAGATCCATAAAAAAAATTAAAGTAGTAAAAGCTTAGACAAATGAAATTAAACAGGAATATACATTCGATTCAATTACTTAATATTATTAGTAAATATGAAAATTGAAATTAATTACAAGGACTTCATGAGATCCATTTGAAAAATAAACAAGAATATGACTTCAATTGAATAACGTAAGACTTAGTAAATGGAAATTTAAATTAATCATTAATTAATTAATTAAATTAATTGTTAAAACAGCCTCACCCCAAAAATGCTTATTGAGTTTAGCACAACCAATCATAGATCAAGCCTTTTCGGTGATTGTATTCGAATCATCCGTTCTGATAAACCATTCAATTGTGGAGTATAAGGAACATTTAAATAATAGCTGATGCCGTTAGAAAGATATTCATTTCCATTATCGATATATAAATTCACAATTTTTAAATTGAAGTGAACCTCGGACTTCGCTAAAAAGTTCTGGAAAACGAAAAACATATCTGACTTATAAGTTATTAAATAGGGCACACAGTAATGTGTATACTGATCAATAAAAACTACATATTAGTTCTTATTATCAATAGTAGAGGGTGTTATTAGACCACAGACATCGGTATAGACAACAAACAATGGTTGTGTAATATTTTCTTTATTTTTAAATTTTTGAAACTTTAATCTAGATTGCTTGCCATTTATACAAGCCTCGCATAATTCATGGTTTAAATTAATATTGTTTAAAATATTAGTATCTTCAAAAAGACTATTTCGTTTTATTTCTAAATATTTTCCTACACTTATGTGGCCAAAGGCATGCCATTATCGATACCAGAAATTTTAGACATAAATATTTAACCGTTCAATTGAAATTTTATAATAGGCCAATTTACCATTTTTAGATACTTTTACACCTCCAGGGTGCCTGCATACTGCATGTTCTTTACCGATAGTAGGTTGTGTGGAATGTCCTTACAATACAAAACGTTTTGCAAGGTGATTTGGTTTCCGCAGCTGTTAAGATTGACCACTCCTTTGGCTGTATCATAGATAAACTCTCAGCGTTTGGCAATCTCGATGGCCACATTCGTTTGCAAACGCTCATATTCGGAGAACAATGCTGCGTCATTTATAAGGTGGTCCGATGCCCCTGAGTCTAGGATAAACTCGCTTGTCTTTGAATTGAAAGGCAAAACTACACTCTGTTTGGGTTCTAGCTGCTGTTGCTATCTGAGCCTGCCAATCTTCGCTTTTATTTTCATTAAAGTTCTGATTCGGCTGCTTTTTTAAAAAGAAACAATCTTTCTTTAAATGACCTGGCTTACCGCAATAAAAACATTTTGGTTTCGGTTTGAAACTTTTTTTTTTTTTTTTTTTTTTTTTTAAATATATGCTTTATTTATTGAATCTTCTCTATATAAGACTAACAATAAGTATATCAAATCTTAAGAATATAACTTAACTTACAGTCATGTAGACTGAATTTAGACTAACGGGCCCTAATATTTATTGCTGGGCTGGTAGATCATTACGATGCAGACGAGTTCTGTTCGAAACCCGTCTTAGGTTCCTTGCGAGATTATTTGGGTGCAGTGTAAGCTTGTTATGGTAGGCCGCTTTCTGCTTTGCTATTTCATCTTTGACCGGTGGTATGCCCAGATCCCTGTGGATGTTTTCGTTCCGAACATACCATGGTGCCCCAGTGATTGTTCGCAGGATTTTTGATTGTGAGCGCTGTATGATGTCAACGTTGCTGTTGCTCGCGTTCCCCCAGAGCTGGGAGCCGTAGGTCCAAATGGGCTTGAGGGTGGAGTTGTAGAGAAGAACTTTAAAGTCCAGACACAGGGGTGATCGAGAATTTATAATCCAGTGTAGGCTGCTAGCTTTAATTCTGAGATGTGCTTTCTTGCATTCAATGTGCCTCCGCCAGGTTAGGCGTCTGTCGAGGTGGACGCCGAGATATGTTACATCGCTGGCTTGGGGAATCTGCGTACCATTCAAAGTTAGCGGCGGGCACGATTGTCTGTTAAGGGTAAACGTTATATGTTTACACTTTGATTCATTAATTTTGATTCGCCAGTCTGATAGCCACTTTTCAACTACCACCAAATGATCAGCCAGTTGAGCTGTTGCTCTAGTTGGGCATCTTGAGCGGCTCAGGATTGCGGTGTCGTCAGCAAATGTGGACGTAGTCAGCCTCTCGTTCGTAGGGATGTCTGATGTGTATAGGATAAACAGGGTAGGGCCCAGGGCGCTACCTTGTGGGACTCCGGCTTCAATGTTATACTCGTTGGATGTCGTTGTATTGCATCTAACCTCAAAGACTCTGTGGTAGAGGTACGACTTAAGTAACTTATGAGTGTTTTCTGGCAGTAATGTTATGATTTTATGCATAAGGCCTTCAAGCCACACTCGGTCGAATGCCTGAGAGACGTCGAGGAATATCGCACTACAATATTCCCAATGTTCGAAGGCTGTACGAATTTCTGAAGTTATCCGGTTGACTTGCTCGATGGTTCCGTGGCTTTCACGAAACCCGAATTGATGCGCCGGGATTAAGTTTTGTTCTCTTAAATATGGTGTAATGCGCGTGAGCAGGCATTTTTCCAGTAATTTGGACAGGCACGATAGTAAGCTTATTGGCCTGTATGATGAGGGAATTGTGTGGTCTTTGCCAGGCTTCGGTATCATTATAACCACGGACTTTTTCCATTTTTTGGGGTAGTAGCCAAGTTTTGCGATCCCGTTAAATAGCTTGCATATAACATCCACTGCGCAGTTTGGAAGTTCAATTATCATTTTTGGGGTTATTAGGTCGGCCCCTGGAGCCTTTTTCGGTTTTATCGGGTTAATTGCAATTTCAGAGCTAAACGGCGGTAGTTGAAGAGAGTTTGTGGCGGCGTTCGGCTGAAATACATTTCGTAGGTGTAAAGCAAATGTTTCGGCTCTGTCTTCGTCACTGCGGGCCCAAGTACCCGAGGAGTTTCTAATCGGAGTGACTGATTCTATCGGAGAGCTTAAATTTGGGTGAGCTCTCCACAAAGGATGCTTTGTACTGGTCGGCGACAGTTTCTCGATATACCGGCGCTGCGCAAGCTCCTCTTCTTGCTTGAGGGTTTCGGTGAGTCTGCGGGTGGCATCATTATAGAGTTGCTTCGAATGGGGCGATCTGCAGGATTGCCAAACGCGTCTTAGACGTCGTTTTTGCCGAACCAGTTGTTCGATTTGCAGATTAGTTTTGTATTGGTTGCTACGCACGATTGTCTCTTCTGGAGTTGAGATTTTGGCTGCTGCCACGAGTACTGACTCCAGGGCATCAGCACAGAAGTCGATGTCGTTCTCTATGTTTAACTGTGGTGTTAGTTCAATGTGGGAACTTACGTACTTTTTGTACTTTAGCCAGTTAGTTCTAGTCGAGGTCAGCCTGAAGGGGTGCTCGATTACTTTCGGGCTTTGAAGGAGAGTTATTAGAACAGGCGAGTGGTCCGATGATAAGTCCGAAAGCGATTTGGCGCTGACTAAATTTCTTGGGATGTTCTTGGTCACAGCGAAGTCAATTAAGTCCGGGAGTTTTCTGGGGTCAGCTGGCCAGTATGTGGGGCTGCCAGGGGAGACATAGTCGAGTTTGTTGCTCAAATTTATGATTGCTTTATACAGTTGTCTTCCTTTGGGCGTCACTAGTCTTGATCCCCAGTGCGTGTGCTTGGCGTTGTAATCTCCTCCTGCTATAAAGCGATCTCCGAGTGAATTGTAGAAGTCCAAGAATTGCTCTTCAGTTATTGTAAAACGCGGTGGGCAATAGACAGCGGCTATAGTGATACTGCCGTTGCCTGCTTGTAGTTTTATAGATGTAGCCTGCAAATAATTTGTTGCAAACCTCTGGTGAAAGTGGTGCTTAATGCGTTCCCTGATTAGGATTCCAGTTCCTCCGTGAGCCTTACCGTCCGGATGATCTGTACAGTATGAAGTATAACCTCTTATTTGGAAGTTGTATTTACTTGTGAGATGCGTTTCTGCCAGCAGCATTACATCTATTTGGTTTTCATTGAGGAATTGAGTTATTTCAAGTTTGTGCCGTGAAACGCCATTGGCATTCCACATGGATATTCGAAGACAAGACATCGATTATTTAGATTGTTGGGATGTGAGCAAATTTATTAAAATGTTTTGATTTTGCATAAGGTTTGTCATTGTTGTTTTCATGAAGGACATAAATTCCATCATACCCTGTTGTAAAGTCAGCATCATGGTTTCCATGCTATTTGGTATTTGTCCTATTGCTTGCTGAGGTGTTGTTATAATTTGCTCAGAGCATTGAGCTTGTGGGAACCCCGTCTGATTGGCAAGTCCAGATTTTAGGGCACTGGCGTATGAAACTCCCCCATTTGTGTTGAGGGGCCCAAATGAAGATATGGCTGCTTTCGCAAAGAAAACATTAGGTGTGGTTTGGGATTGCACGTACGCATTTCGTGCATTCTGGGAGCGTGCTTGTTTTGCTTGTTGAAATTGACTCTTCAGCTCTTTATAGACCGGGCAGCCTCTGTAGTTTGCGGTATGGTTATCTCCACAGTTAGCGCATTTCTTTGTCTTTGGGTCTTCTTTGCTTGCAGGGCAAGGTTCGGATTTGTGGAAGCCACCACAAGCTACGCAGACTGAACGAAGCCCGCAGTTGTTTCTGGTGTGTCCATACTCTTGGCAGTTTGTGCATTGCAGCGGGCCATTTCGCTTATGCGGTTCCTCAACAGTAATCCTTCTGTGCAACAGGTATTGCAGTTTATAGATCGGGTGCACTTCATTTTTCTTCAAGGCTCTTCTTTCAGGCTCCAGTTCGACCTTAAAGAATGGTTGCGGCTTTTTATTTTTGTTGATAATATTAATAATATTTTTGGAGAAGAATCCTTTTTCTTTCAGTGCCTCTTTTACCTCATTGGTGGATACGTCGGGCTCTATGCCCTTTAGCACTACTTGCAAGCCCTTGCTACTCTTGAGCTGGTACGTGTAGTAGGGTTTCCTAGCCTCGTCTAGGTAATTTGTTACAGCTCTGAATTGATCTTCAGTTTTAGCTTGAAGCTTTGTTTCATGAATATTCCCTTTAACAAGGGGAGTAACATAAAAGTTGTCATTCCCGACCAGCGCAACAATTTTCTTTACTAGGGTATTTGAGTTCTGTTCCCTTATGTAAATTGGTGGGGGCTTTGGTTTCTTTTGAACAGCCTGTCCAGATTCGGATTGATTATTATCAATTTCCGACAATAGGGCGAATCTGTTTTTACTAGATGCCCCTGGTTGTTCGCTGCCTTTATTAGGGCAATTTTGTTTTGGTTTATTTCCAACCATTTTATTTTGCGGGCTTAGCTTCCGTTTGATTTGGATGTAACGGTCCATGCCAGTCTGTATAGCCGGACCCACTTGTTGTTGCTTGATATTGCCGATATTGGCACTCGTACTTACACTTGGCTTTGTAGTTTTATTCGGCGCTGCAGAAGTTGCAAACGCATTCGAAATCGCGTTGTTGTTAACGGCGACCGTTGATGTTGTTGTTGCAGTGGCTGCGGTTGCAGAAATTAACGAGGTCGCAGTGCTCGTGGCTGGTGAGCTGTTAGTCGAAGCTGGGGGTGGGGTTCTACACTGCAAGCTCCATGAAGTGGGAGTTGGTGTGAGTAGGGCGGGAGAACAAGACCGTGCTCTCGCACTGTCAATGGTCAGTAGGGCTGAGTTGCTCTTTGAAGAAGTTCTTTCTACTTCTGTATCACGGGTTGAGAAATAAGAAATATAACTGTTTCTCTGGTCTACGGAGCTTCTACGCTCATTTTTTAAATCGCCGCTCATTGAGCTATCACTCGTGGCACTTCTTAGTTTTTATAATAACTATGCACTACTTTTTTACATAGCACTAATTATTATTTACTGTTTTTAGCAATAAGATTGCCTTTATTACACCACTCTAGTGTTTTTAGTTATTGTTTTTTCACTTTTGAGCGGTTTTTTTCCGGAGCTCGCGCAAAACACGTCTGCACTCTCCGGCAATACGAGCGAAAACTTCACTTGGCTTAAACGTTTTCTTCTTGAACATCTGGATTGGATTATTTTTAAATTTTATATCTGTAGGATTTCTATCGAAATCTGTTTGCTGAAAATATTTTGTTGCGTGTCGCAAGTACAGAACCAGTGGCAAAAGTCGCCGCAATAAGTACGGAACAAATTGGGCTGCGGAGAAGTGAATACGTCAAGATTTCTTTTCGTACTGATTTTATTGAGCATGGATACGGGCTTATATACATAATTTGGGATTACAAGGATATTTACTTAGGTCTAGTTTAGATAAAATGGACAACATGGCTTATTATCAGTTTACAGCAATAATAGCCTAAATAAGCAATTACATCTACCAGATGGTCGGTTTAAAGTTTCCCAAGGGTTATGACAGATGTTGTGAAGGCACGTCCGTCGGCTGGGTGCATATGGTTTATGACCCGTTATCACATGCAGTTGTGCACAGACCAGGACATCAGCTATATATTAATTTAGGTCAAAGTAGCTATCAGGAGCAATCTGGACGCGATAAGTTCAGTAATAGATCATCGAAAATACTAAAATGATTGAGGAGTGAAGTATCACCTTTTAATTACATGTCTAAAAATTTCTTGCGCAGAGATAATTTCGATGCCAAGCTTCTTCTCTCGTAAATTACATCTAAATTTGCAAAAATCTGCTTAGCAGTGCTTTCATTGTTAGTGTAAGATAAGAACGCATCACTTAAATATTCAATATTCGGTCACTTCTGCATGAGTTTCATCTATAACTCTCAAAAGATCGTGTTTTTCTAACAGCGCTCTCTCTCTCTAAACTTCCATATTTTTCACCGTCAAACGGTTTGATATTTCTTTTCCCTTTATCCATTGTATGGTTCTTTATTAAAACAGCACTCCAACAACTACCTGGAAACTCTCCTCAGCAAGACCAAACAGCAACCTACCACAGCAATAACTTCCACAGCAACAACTTTTCACAGGATTATTTAGCAACAGCGGCCAGCACCTTTCAATGCAGCTTCTTCCTAAAATAGAAAACTGTTTTTCAGCGAATTTGTCGCAGCGTTATACATAAAACCAATTTAATTCTCTTTATGGTTCAGGAATCGCTTCTTGTTGTTCATGGACCACTCCGCACATATGTACATATGTTCATATACATATATATATATATTCGTATGCATACACACACATATCATTATTAGTAGTTCACTTTGTATTCACTTTAACATTGTAACGATGGTTTTTTTATTAAATAGATATAATACAATTAAGTATTAACAAGCAACCTTCCAACGCCAGAATAGAAGTGAACGAGAATATCGAAAGAGCAAAAGAACGACGAGAAGCACGATGGACCCATTACTTTTTGGGGTTTCCTTTAGTCCATTGGAATGTGAGTCTACTTCTTGTACAAATTAAATTTATTAGTTGATAATTTTTTATAAAAAAATAATTTTTTATTTTTATTTAGATGTTCACCTTTTATTTTATTAAATTCACTTTCACAAGTCACTTAACATATTCTTATATTTTCAATTTGATTTACACGACCGATCGAGTCGTCTCCAAAAAAGAACTGCCCTTCGTTTGATAAAATATTAATCATGAAACCTCGGCTTAAGAGAATCTTGCTCAGAAGAGATTAAAAGAGATTAGGCAAAGTTAAGAGAGTAGGACAATTGGCTGATGAAATAATTGAGAAGTAATTGAAACTCAATAAATTGATTATTTGACAAAAATTTGGTTAGCAACTGGCTCGGACTAGATCGGACCCTAAGTGGAAAATTTGGAAGCTTTGTTTATGACTGGGGTCATTTGTTTACAGTAGGCCGGATGTGGTTCTCACAGGGCTCGGTTTGAGTGAGGGGAGATTCTGTTAACGAAGCTAGAATTTCCAGCGGTTGCTAAGATTGGAAAGGGTCATTTGTTTATAATAGCCCGAATGTGGCCGGTTTGAGTGAGGGGAGATTTTGCTAGCGAAGCTTAGATTTTTCAGCGGTTGCTACGATTGGAAATTTGTTTATGAAACTCATAAGCTATGAATATTTATGGGTTGGATAACACTCCCCCTCCTAAATTGAAGCGTCCCGATTCAAGTGACGTTGGTGAGATGGCGTTTAGTTGAGCTGCTAAATCTGCTACAACATTTTCTTCTTGGGAATTATTTTGAATATTGTTATTTTTTATAATATTTTTTAGCCGTGGTTTGATGATTAAAAGATATTTTTTGATTTTAAAGATTGACAATAAAATTATATATACTAAAACTATTGATATTACAATAAGTGTTAGGGGTATTTTTGTTTTTCTGATTTGAACAAATAGGTTTAGAATTTTGATATTGTCAAAGGATAGTTCCGAATTATTGGATAATATATATTCGGATATTTCAAAATTAATGTAATTGTGGGCTGTAATAAATTCGAGCATCTTATTATCTATGTTTGTGTAGGATATATTGTTTATTACGGTAGTGCCATTAAATATAATTAAATATGTTCCTTTTAAATAGGTATCGTTTACAATGTTATTTCCGCTTATCAGCACTGCACCGTCTTGTATAACATCTATTTGTTTATTTTTTTCTTTTATTTTAATGCAGTACGATTTTTCTCCATTCAATAAACGAGTAAAACATGATTGGTTTTTATTTAGAGTACAATAGTTGTTGAATAATTCTTTCTTAAAATTATAAATTTCGTAAAATGTGTTGTTGCATTTTGCAACTTGGTTGCTTAAAATTAATTTGCCATCATTTTGAGAGATAGCCCTGGCGAAATAAGTATCGCATCGATTTTGAATGACTGGATACCGAATATAAATTACAAATATTTCATTGTGTAGTGCAATTTTAAATTCGGAAATATCCATTAGATCTGTGATCATGACAGGTTTTTCTTCATGCTTATAAATTTCTTGAAGATCGTCATGGTTTAGTATTTTTGTGTTAAAAACATCAATTTTCGCTAAAGTAATGGTGTCAATTAAGTTTTGTAAATCAAAAGTTATTAGGCGTAAGCGGTGTTTTCTTAAAGGTATTTCTTGGTGGGTGAAAACTGAATCTAATGTGGTAGATAATTTCTTAACTTCGTCAAACAATTTGGAATTTATTATGTGTTGTTTATTATTATTTTCAATTAAATCGTTAATTTTTTCTTGAATTGTTGTAAAATCATCATGATCCGGTGTTCCAGTTATCCATTTTAAAATGGTGCCTAATTCGTTAATGCTTCTTTTATTTCTAGATGGAGTTAATTGTGATAAAGTTAAGTCGATGGTTTTTAGGTTGTAAGTCAACTCCCAATGGAACTGATCATTTCTGAATTCTTCTAAGCTTTCTGATTCTTCCTTAATAATTTCTTTGTAAAAGCTTATATTAGTGATATGAAAAAGTTCTGCGTATAAATCATAAGTCAGGATGTCCTTGTTGTCTTTGTAGATGAAAAAGTCGTGGTTTGAATAGTCGATTATCTCAGAATTAGTGGTTGCGGAAATCAAAACTATATATATTATGGTATTCATTATCTGTAAGTTAAAAATATTTTAATATTTAATAATATCTTTATGGATAATTCTATTTCTATTATTTATTATTACTTTATTAGCTTTGTTTTCTTTAACTACCTTTTTTTTGTATCTTGGTTTTAATTTATTTCGTTCCCCGTACTTTTTTTCATATACTACTTGTCCTACATGATATTCTTTTGCTTTTTTGTTTTGGTTATGTGATTTAAGCATTTTTAATTGACCTACCTTAAGTATTTCAGGGACTTTTTCATGTTTTATTTTTTTATTGTATAGAATGTCTATTGGTTTTTCATTTGTTACAGAATGAATGCTTTGGTTATACCTTTGGGCAGATCTAATAATTATTTCTGAGTGGTCAGTAAGATTAAATTCGTCTTTAATACATCTAGCAATTTCTGTCAGTGTGGAATGTGCTCTTTCGATTTGTCCGTTCGAAGAACTATGTCTAGGGTCAGCGTAATGTATTGTAAGTCCGCATCTATTTATAAATGCTCTAAATTGTGCCGAAGTGAAACTTGGCTCGTTGTCCGTCATAAGTGTTTTGGCCAGTGGGTATTGTTGTAAAATTTCTAAGACCTTGTTTTCAATATTTAATTTATTCTCAATTTCTTTTACTACTAAAAATTTGGAATATGCGTCAATACAAGTTAAAAATATTTTTTTATCAGCGTAAAAAATGTCTAAGTGTAGATTTTCTTCCTCTTTTGATGGTATAGGGGCTTCCCCAATCGGAATTTCTACAGGGTGTCTACAGTATTTGTTTTCGTTGCAAATTGTACAGTTCTTAATATATTCTTTGAGTTTTAAAAATAATTTCGGCCAGTAGTAAAGTCTCGTTATTTGTTTATAGTTTTCGTCCAGTCCTCTATGGGCACGGCAATGAATTTCCTCAATAATGATTGCTTTATCTTCATCTTTTTCTATGTCTAGAACGAATGTTCTTGTAAATAAAAACTTATTTATAAAATTTTCCCTAAGAGGTTTTTGAATTACGTAAAGGTCTTCAAGGGTGCAGTGAAGTCCAACGGTTATGTTTGGTTGAATATATTCTCTAAGAATTGATACTAAATTCTCGGGTGTATCGTACTGGATTATGTGTCTGGTATTGTCGAATATTTTCAATGACTCATGAATGGTGACCCTGCCCGTTGTAATTAGTAGTTGAATTTTAAACTGATTCAAAGGTTTGTTGATTCTGAATTGTCTAAACTTGGATTTTCATCGGAGAGGTGGTTAATTTGGATCCTTGACAATGCATCAGCGACTACATTAGTAGTTCCTGGTTTGTAAATAATTTTTGGACAGTAACTTTCAATAAATGAGAACCATCGCTTCATTTCTATGTTAGGGTTTTTGTCTGAGACCGTGAAGGATAATGACTGATGGTCAGTTTGGATTTCTATTCCAACTACCCCGTAGAGATAATTTCGAAGGTTTTTTAATGCCCAGACTATGGCTAATAATTCCTTCTTGTTTGTTGCGTAAACCTGCTCTGATTTCGATAAAGTTTTTGAAATAAAAGTTATTGGTTTGCCTTCTTGTGAAAGGACTGCGCCAATAGCAAAATCTGAAGCGTCTGTAGTCAATGTGAATTTCTTGTTATAATCGGGTTGAGTTAATTCTATTTGAGCTACTAGATTTTGTTTTAGCTCGTTAAAAGCTTTTACAGCAGGTTCATCCAGCTGTATGGAAGTTTTTTTTCCCCTCCTAAATATTTGGTAAGAGGTTTCGCTATTAGTGCGTAGTTCTTTACAAACTTTCTATAATAACCTGTTAATCCAAGGAAGCTTCTGAGTTCTTTAATATTTTTGGGTTGCGGATATTTAAGTATTGTTGAAATTTTTTCGGGGTCTGTTTTAATGATATTGTAGGATGCTACGTACCCTAAGAAACTGGTTTCTTTCATGAAGAATTTGGATTTTTCTAGGAAACTTTCATGTTTGCTTTGAATAAAATATTTATTATTTTCAGCAAGTCTTGGTAATGCTGTTGAATTATATCGTCCATATAGACGTGACAAATTTTCCCTACTTGTTCCCTTAATATGTCGTCCATTGCTCTCTGAAAAATTCGAGGAGCGTTCGTTAG
Organism: Drosophila fuyamai; assembly: GCA_018153365.1. Taxonomy (NCBI): domain Eukaryota; kingdom Metazoa; phylum Arthropoda; class Insecta; order Diptera; family Drosophilidae; genus Drosophila; species Drosophila fuyamai. The sequence continues at coordinate 2,114,467 of JAECXW010000415.1, read as the reverse complement.
ACCAAATGGCATTCTTAAAAACTCGTACTTCCCATTATTTATGGAAAATTACGTTTTTTCAATGTCGGAGTCTTTCATCAAGATTTGATGAAAACCGGATTCTAAGTCGATTGTTGAAAATACTTTTGCCTTCCCTAAATTTGCTAAGATGGATCCTGCATCGGATATCTATCTGGAACGGTATTCTCGTTAAGTTTTTTATAGTCAATTACTAATCTTAACTTAGGGCTTCCGTCTTCATTTTATCCCTTTTTCGGGACCACTAAGACGGGTAAGTTGTATGGGCTTCTACTTGGCCTTATTATTTGTTCTGATAGCATTCGGCTTATTTCCCTATTAACAAAATCTGAGACAGACAGAGCGTAGGGATACTGTTTGCTGTAAACTGGTCTGTCATGAATTGTAGTAATTTCTCCTCTTATATCCGTTCGAAATGGAATTTGGATATCGATCGTAGAATGTTTTGTTTCGATTTGATTTATTATATTTTCTTTCATTCTTTCCACTTGATTTGAAAATTCCAACTGGATATTATTTAATTCACTATTGACGGATAATTCAACGTCGGAACGCTCGGTTTTCGAGCTGCAATTACTCTTTTCAACGTAGAGTGAATCGGTTTTATTTAATGCTAATTCATTGAAGTATTTTTTTATAATGAATTCACTTAGGGGAAGATTAATTTTTTCCTCGGTGGGGGATGCTTTATTTCCGCTCACTTTATTATTATTATTATGAAAAACTAATTTTTCTTCCTTTCCGTGATATTTCATGACGCCTAAATTTGTGTCAATTATGGCACCTATTTTTTTGAGTAGGTTAAATCCTACTAACAAATCGTCGTCTTCGCTAAAGCGTTCGGTAAGTCTGGTGGGTTTAGAGAGAATAGGGTTTCGGAGATTGAACCATTCAGTCCAGAAATGAAAACTCTTAAGGCGTTGCCTCTTATTGTTCTTGTAGTCTCCCTGGTAATTTCGTTTTCTTTTCCATAGGTCATTATGGTTTTGTTGATAAGCATTGTCATTTTCTTGTTTACCTCGTTATAAAAGTCCGTAATTGTCATTTTACCCTGTCTCAAAATGCTTAATTCTGACTCGAGGACGTGGATTGGTCTTCTATCATTGTAGATAAAATCCAGTCTCGAAAGTATGGCCTTGAAATTTAATACGGTACCATGGTTAGTTAAGGCGTCGTGCGCCGCTCCCATGATTTTGTTCCGTAAAATAGTTAGGGCAATAAAATACTGTTCACTATTAATTTTGTATAGGCTCATAGATGTTTCTGCGGCCTCCCTCCATCCGACATACTGGGATTGTTCTCCATAACATTTTGGCACAGCTTTTACTACTTCTAGGGTTGTATCGCATTTAACTGTGGGGTCAATTACTTGAAGCTTATAGTCTTCCACTAGATTTGCATTCGAGTTTAACTTATTACTAAGCTCATTAATTATTGCATTTAAACCTGTCAACTGTAAATTTACCACTCGGTTTATTAATTCCATTGTTAGATTTGATCCCAGACCACTACTGGTAGGATTTTGACCTGTCCCACCGGTTGCCATATTCAAATTTAAATTTCCAAAGTTTTTAAATAAATTTTCCAGATTGTTTTTCGATTTACAGAGGTTCAATAAGTATCAACTATCGGCTAACTTTATATGATATAGTTATATATGTAATAAAAAAAATAATTAATTTTCAATTTCTCACGATTTGCTGCTTCCTGTTTATCGTCGTCAAGATTTGATCCGTTGGTCGTGGTTAATTGTTGTTTTCTCCTGAGGTAAAACAATTAAAATTTTTCCGGTGTAGCTTGTGGCGAGGGATTGCCCTTCAGCCCTTCCTTCCTGTCAGTGAATAGATTTTTTTAGTGTAGCTCTGTGGCGAGGGAATGCCCTCAGCCCTTCCTTCCTTCTTTTGCGGGTTTTTTTGTGTGTTGGTTTATTTATTTTTATATATATTTTAATTTATGTGTTTTTTATTACTTGTGTTTTTCCTTTTTTGAGTTCTTTATATTGTAGTGTTATTGAATTACTCGAGGTCATACGTTGGTTATATTTTAATTTCTTTTATAACACAACGTTTTTATTCCACTTAACTTTCATCACACTTACACTCCCTGGGGAGTGAACCCGACTATGATAGGACTAGCTATTTTCGTCTGCACGTCACCTCAGACTCATCAGCTATCTACGGGGATGGAAGCAGAGCGCCAGAAACTCCCCAATGTTACGATCAGAGAAGCTTTTGGCAATTGTTAGTTGCCAAAGTTCATTGGTTTTAACATAGGTGGAGTTCTGTCGTTAAAGCTTCTATCAGTGTGTGAAGGTTTTCAGTGTTTTTGTCTGTTGAAAAACCTTCGGTTTTTTCGACATGCAGACTGGTAAATACAACAAATAGTTGAAGATTGTTTTTAATTGCTGAATTTTGGGCGAGTGGATCCCTTTTGTTTATGTTGGTTTTTTATCGACCTGTTAAACAATAATTGTAGTGTTATTGAATTACTCGAGGTCATACGTTGGTTATATTTTAATTTCTTTTATAACACAACGTTTTTATTCCACTTAACTTTCATCACACTTACACTCCCTGGGGAGTGAACCCGACTATGATAGGACTAGCTAGTTTCGTCTGCACGTCACCTCAGACTCATCAGCTATCTACGGGGATGGAAGCAGAGCGTCAGAAACTCCCCAATGTTACGATCAGAGAAGCTTTTGGCAATTGTTAGTTGCCAAAGTTCATTGGTTTTAACATAGGTGGAGTTCTGTCGTTAAAGCTTCTATCAGTGTGTGAAGGTTTTCAGTGTTTTTGTCTGTTGAAAAACCTTCGGTTTTTTCGATATGCAGACTGGTAAATACAACAAATAGTTGAAGATTGTTTTTAATTGCTGAATTTTGGGCGAGTGGATCCCTTTTGTTTATGTAAGTGTGATGAAAGTTAAGTGGAATAAAAACGTTGTGTTATAAAAGAAATTAAAATATAACCAACGTTTGACCTCGAGTAATTCAATAACACTACAATTATTGTTTAACAGGTCGATAAAAAACCAACATAAACAAAAGGGATCCACTCGCCCAAAATTCAGCAATTAAAAACAATCTTCAAAAATAATTTTTTATTTTTATTTAGATGTTTACCTTTTATTTTATTAAATTCACTTTCACAAGTCACTTAACATATTCTTATATTTTCAATTTGATTTACACGACCGATCGAGTCGTCTCCAAAAAAGAACTGCCCTTCGTTTGATAAAATATTAATCATGAAACCTCGGCTTAAGAGAATCTTGCTCAGAAGAGATTAAAAGAGATTAGGCAAAGTTAAGAGAGTAGGACAATTGGCTGATGAAATAATTGAGAAGTAATTAAAACTCAATAAATTGATTATTTGACAAAAATTTGGTTAGCAACTGGCTCGGACTAGATCGGACCCTAAGTGGAAAATTTGGAAGCTTTGTTTATGACTGGGGTCATTTGTTTACAGTAGGCCGGATGTGGTTCTCACAGGGCTCGGTTTGAGTGAGGGGAGATTCTGTTAACGAAGCTAGAATTTCCAGCGGTTGCTAAGATTGGAAAGGGTCATTTGTTTATAATAGCCCGAATGTGGCCGGTTTGAGTGAGGGGAGATTTTGCTAGCGAAGCTTAGATTTTTCAGCGGTTGCTACGATTGGAAATTTGTTTATGAAACTCATAAGCTATGAATATTTATGGGTTGGATAACATACATGCAAACATGAATATATGCGTGCACAGTTATCCATGTGACTTTTGTACATTTGAACATGCAAAATCCAACAGTTTTTTAATGGGTAAAAACACCGTGAAGCGAAACAATGGATTGAAAAATGTTAACCGGACTCCTGTCCATCAAAAGTAACGATTTGTCGGTGGTTTACCGAGTTTAAACGTGTTTGTACCGACACAAACGACGCGAAACGCTCGGGTAGACCTGTAGAAGCCGTTACAACGGAAAATGTAAGTGAAGTGACAAAAATTATAATGAAAGATCGTAAAGTGAAGCTCCTTGAGATTGCTGCGATGTCACAGGTATCATATGAAAGTGTATTTACTTGCTGATCTCAAAAAATGATCCAGGGAAAAATATTTGCCTCAAATGGGAAGGTCATTGCTATTATTTTAAAGCGAAAGATAATTTTTTTATAAACATGATATTGAAAAATTAGAACGATTGTATTACGATTGTTAAAAGGTGGTTATGAAGATAAATAGAAAAAAATGTTGCAAAAAAATTTTGTTTTCATTGTCTCGGGATCCTTCTATGATTTTCGATCAGCTCAGCCAAGGTTTCATATTAGCTGTTGCCCAAACGAAGGAGTATTGATCAACATCTTTAACAACGTACGGATCATTTCCTAACAATTTGAATACCTCAAAAAGGCCTTTGAACTTCTTTACTACCACATAATCCCATTGCTCATATAGTGTTTCCTTTAATCTTTTGCTGTTTTTTGTCGCTCAATTATAGTTTTGTACCTGCGCTTCCCTTTCGCGAGCGTCTTCTCTTATATTTTCAATTGTTCTGCTTTCCCTTTTTATTGTCGGACGTTGATGCACTATAATCAGCGCAAACAAGTGGCCCTTACGACACCAAGCAGTGCTTGTTACGCGCGGAGCCCTATTACCCAAGGGGCGTAAAAACGAGATCGCGAGAAGTGAAAAGGGACAATATAGAAGCTGACAGACTAAGTTAAAAATACGTACGAGACTAATACTAATACTAATTATGTGCTAAGTAAGATAAAATTAATGCTTTTAGGCAAAGATTTGGTAGTAGAAATAACATGATATAACCTATTATAGTCGTTACACAGTACTCTAAACGACCCAGTAACTCGGGACTCTCCACATCTCCGTGAATAAGTTTATAGATAAAAGTTTTGCCAAGCATCGTTTTACGGTTTACTAAGGATGGTAGATTAATTAGGAGAAGTCTACTAGAGTAGGATGGTAAAATAAGGTTGGCATTCCAGTAAAGGTCTCGTAGAACTAATTATACAAATTTCTTTTGCACACCCTATATCCGGTCTATATGTACTGATGACTCGAAAATGCTGAACAGTACTCCAGGATTGGACGGACTAGTGAAATAAACAGAGTCTTTGTAACATAGGGATCATCGAATTCCTTTGACCACCTTTTAATAAATCCAAGTACTCCCCTGGCTTTATTCACCATAAAAGTAATATGGTCACAAAACTTAAGTTTTGGGTCAAGAAGGACGCCAAGGTCATCAACAAGCGTAATTCTAGACAACGCACAACGATCCATCGTATACGTTGCATATTGTGGGTTCACCCGAAAAAAGTTATTATTTTGCACCTAGCGTTATTTAAATCCAAAAGATTTTCAGAACACCATGTTTGAAAAGCATTTAGGTCAAATCGTAAGTCTGAACTGCAGGAAATTTCGTTATATTGCAGGCATAACTTAACGTCATCTGCGTACATAAGGACACGCGACTTTGTCAAGACTAGAGGGAGTGTTCAGTCAAATACACAATAATTTTCGTTTTCAATCTTTATTCTGCGTTTGCGTTTCAATTTTGTGCTTCCTTAGCGCGTCTACTTTTCACAACTCTTTTCTTCACATTGCCAGTATGACCAGCTCATAACAAAACAAATCTTTTCAATAACAAAACATATTTTTCTCAAATTAAATACTAAATCCTTACATCCTCCCTCCCCTTGAATCGTCCTAGGATTCACCACTTAACTGAAGTTTAATTAACTTGGATGTTGGCCGGCGTAATACGTTATCTTCAGTTTTTACATCTGCAGAACGAACTTGTTGATCCTTCCCGACAAACACCTTTATGACTCTTCCTTTTTTCCAAGTACTTCTCGGTGCAGTTGTGTCCATGACAAGTACTAAGTCGTCAACTTGAAATGGAGTTGTTTTATGATGCCATTTAGTTCTACACATGAGTTGAGGGAGATACTCGACTATCCACCTCTTCCATAAGCGATCCTTAAGGGCTTGAGCGATCCTCCATTGCTTCCTTAGGCAAATAGCTTCATCCGGTGGGTGTGGGGTTTGCGTTGAATTTGTGCATCCCATTAAAAAATGATTTGGTGTCAAAGGCTCTTCTGCTTCATGTGTTAAGGGTATTTCAGTTAAAGGTCGCGCATTCAGAATGTTTTCGGCTTCTATCAATACTGACTGAAGAGTCTCAACGCGTGGGTAACTATCGCGTAAAGTTTTCTTCAGCAATCCCTTTATGATTCGAATTAGCCTTTCCCAACACCCACCGGCGTTAGGTTGAAGTGGGCAGTTGAAGATCCATTTAATACCCTTTTGAGCCGCTTCGTTTGCTATTATATCGAAATCCAACAAACTCTCATGATCCTTGAGCTCCTTATTAGCACCAATGAAGTTTGTGCCGTTATCGCTTCGAATAATTACAGGTGTACCCCTACGGTTGACGAAATTTCGTAGACAGATTATAAATGCATCTGTTGAAAGGTCTACAGCTAGTTCAAGATGAGTGGCTCTGCATGTCATGCAAGTAAAGATAACGGCCCAGCGTTTTTCGTGGCGGCGACCGACTGATACGGTTAGTGGACCAAACAAATCCACCCCTGTATGTGTAAATGGCCTAACGTAAGGTGTTAGCCGATCAGGTGGCAATTGACCCATCTGTGGGGTTTTCGGTAGTCCTCGGTCTATAATACATCTAGAGCATTCGAGCGTTACTTTGTTTAGCAATTTCCTGGCATGCGGAATCCAAAACTTTTGTCGACTTTCATTGATTATAACCGCCTGATTTTGATGATGATATTTTACATGAAAATGTCTCATGATAAGGGTGGACACTCTGTGATCTTTCGGAAGCAGAATAGGTCGCCGTCTCGAGCTTGGTAGATATGATGCCTCATCTATTCGACCCGCGAGGTGTAACAGGCCATCCGTGTCTATGTAAGGCGAAAGTCCATAAATTGTTGTTTAGCAACGACGTGATCTCATTTGCGTATGCCTCTTGCTGAACCAGTCTACATATCTTGATTTCAGCATCAGATAGTTCGTCGGCAGTCAAAGATCCTCTCTTGGGTGGAAGTTTAAGCCAAATTAATTTTGCACGCATTACCCAGGCTACAACACGCTTCAGATTACTGTAAGAAGAGAATCGATTAAAATCTATTACTGAGAGTCCTACCTGACACCTCAGCATTTTGCGCTCGCAAAGTTCCTCTTCCAATGATTCCGTTAAGGCTATGTCAATCATCTGTGGCCAGTCTGAACGTGGCGATTTCAAGAAGCTTGGACCAAGTAACCAAGGACTGTCGTTACATATTTTTGGTTTACTCAAACGAGTGGCAGCGTCCGCGGTGTTCAAGTTGGATGGTACCCAGTTCCATTGCGCTGATGTAGTACTGGCTAAGATCTCGGCAATTCGGTGGCCGACAAATGGTTTAAACTTTCTTGCTCTCGAAAAAATCCACTGTAGTATGGTTTTGGAATCACTCCAAAACAAGATGTCTTCTATAGGTAGCTTCAGATGTTTTTGTATCAAGCGATTTAATCGAACCCCGAGAACGGCAGCTTGCAGTTCCAACCTAGGAATAGAAAGGAGTTTCTTCGGAGCTAAACGCGTTTTTCCCATGACAAAGGCAACATCAACTTTAGTTGGACTAAGAACACATAAATAGGCTACAGCTGCAAAAGCGGCTTGGCTTGCGTCAACAAAAATATGCATTTCCAATTTTTCATAACAACTTAAGTTGGGAGAGTATACTCGCGGAATTTTGAAGTGGTGCATATGACACAGTTCTGATAGCCAGTAGTTCCAATTTTGATGTAACTCTGTTGGTATAGCCTCATCCCAATTTGTACCATAGCTCCATGTATTCTGTACAAGAATTTTGGCAGATATATGATAGTCCGCAATCAAGCCAAATGGGTCGAATATTGCCATCACTATGCCTAGTAGCTCTCTCTTAGTTGGAACTCGATCTCCATCTATTACTTCTTTCGGTATTCGATGAAACTTAGTTTCGAATTGAAAGACGTCTTGCTGCGTATTCCAATACATGCCCAATACCTTTTCACTGCTCAATTGGTTCTGTAGATAACTTGACTGCCTTTGGAAGTTTTTACCATTCATGGCGCTCTGTAATGTATCGGAATTCGAACAAAAATTACGTAGTTCGAAACCTCCATAACCATGGACCTTGACAATTTGTTTACAGATTTCGATGCCTTCTTCCTCTGAAGTAAAACTTATGACGAGATCATCCACGTAATGATGTTCAATAATAGCATCTGCTGCCCTTGGAAATTGCTCTCTGTACTCTTCAGCATTGCGATTCTTGACATAATCGGCACAAAATGGTGAGCATATGGCGCCAAATATTAAGGAAGTCATGGCATAATGTCGAATTGGCTGAGTCGAGTCTCCATTTCTCCATAAAAAGCGCTGTGCGTGTTGATCAGTTTCGTGCACTTTTATTTGGGAAAACATTTCCCGAATATCTGCGGTTACACCGATTTTGTTTTGTCTGAACTGCATAAGAATGGCTATCAAAGACTTTAAGTTGTCAGGACCTTTAAGTAACGCTTTGTTAAGTGACATACCTTCGACCTCAGCAGCAGCGTCGAAGACAATTCGCATTTTATCTGGCTTGTGTACTGTTTGTACCGCGAAATGGGGTATGTACCATACAAGATTGGAAGAGTCACTAATTTCAGAGGTACTAAGTTCTCGAGCATAGTCCTTTGAGAGATATTTGGCCATTTCCGATTTGTATTTTTTATCAAACTCTGAGTTAGCGTTCATTTTCCTCTCGATTCCATGTAACCTCTTTTCAGCCATCTTGTAACTACTAGTCATAATTACGTTTTCCTTCCATGGTAATCCTATTTCAAAATGTTTTCCTAATCGAATTGTTTTTTCGGTCAACATCTTTTTTGCTCTGATATCATCAACGGATTCTATTGGAGGCAAATTATTCAATCCAAAATTTTCAGATTCCACGAACTCGGTAACTACATCATGCCATTTGTCCTCTGCTTCCACGAAATGTACGCGAAATGTCTCTACATCGCGTTCTTTTGACATTGGTTGTCCTGGGCCATAAGCTAACCATCCCAGCTTTGTGTTGATTGCTACTGGCTGTGTAGTTTCTTTTTGTACAATATTTTGCGGCAACCCTAAGTGGGCGTTATCGAGCCCTATTAGCAAAACAGGCTTGACGTGGGTATAATCAAGAATCGGTACGTCGGTTAGGTGTTCATATTGATACCTTGAAAAGGACTGTTCTGGTAAATCTAGATTCTTTACAGTTTGTACGCCTTTTAGGTCGTAATGTACTTCAGCGTGTGTGCCGGCTATTTCAAGTCTTACTCTTTTAGACATTTCAACACTCTTTTTGTTATCATACCACTGTAGAGTTAATGGAAATTGTTTACCTTTTAATCCCAATTGGCCTGCGATAACTTCCTCCAACAAGGTTATTGCACTTCCGTCGTCAAACATGGCGAATGTTTCCATTTTTCCATTTGGTCCATACAAATTAACTGGGATGATTTTAAAAAGGTATGGAAGTGCGTCTGTAGAGTTTGGATAGCAATTCAGTAAAGGTTTCGAATCCGTGGGTTGAGGAAGTTCCGAGTGTGTAGAATTGTGCAGACTGACATGATGTGAATGATGGCAACCTTGAATTGCGCAAATTCGCTTGTTTCTGCAAACCTGCATGCTATGTCCATTTTTAAGGCATGCGAAGCACAAACGGTTCTCTTTTACAATGTCCCATCGCGATTTGACATCAGTTTGTTCATTCTAAATTTTGCATGAGTCCAAATTATGCTCTTCTTTGCACAAAATGCAGCCTGAGGCTGTGTGTGTATTCGCGATAAATACTGGCTTCGAGTTGCGTGTAGGTAATTGTCTTCCTGAAGTATCCACCACTGCTGGTAATCGACCCACTATTCTTGCAGTAGAGCTCAACCAAGAGGAAAATTCGGTGATAGAAGTAGACACGGCTTTACTTTCTGCGCTCTTGAGCCATTCCATCTGTAAATGAGTGGGAAGTTTTGTTAGAAGTTCTTCTAATAGGAATGGGTTATGTAAGTGTTCGTTGTGGTTGGACGCTGATAAAAAATTAACCACTCCACGAACATTCGTTGAGAAAGTTACAATTTGTTTAGGCTTATTATATGGCACCTTTGGGAATTCTCGAATTCTGGTTAGTTGAGCGCGAATTAGCAATTCCGGCCGACCAAATCTAAATTCCAGTTCTTCCATGGCATCTCGTACGTTGTCGGAATATATAAGTAGGGATGCCACTGTTTCTTTGGCTTCTCCAACCAAGCATTTTCTTAAACGCATCAGATTCTGCAAATTATTGTACTGAAAATAAGTTGTTGAGTCATCGAAACTTCTTTTAAACAGCGGCCATTCTTCAGTATTTCCAGAAAACTTAGGTAGATCATGAAGGACTACGGTGGAGCCCTGAAGATTTTGAATATTCGTGTACAAAGGTTGTTCATAGCATCCGTTGGAGTCAGTATTATTTTCTTTACCTGTTCTGTGTTTACTCTCATCGTATTGCGTATCGCGTACACATTCAAACTGCCTCAATTGTCGATCAGATAGAGATTTAATCTCACGTTGATTACTCTGTATTCCTGAATGTGCATTTCGAATATCATGTTTAATACTTTTCATGTCTGCACGGAGCGCTGCTAGCATACCCACAATTTCGGAGTTGTCGTTCTTACCTATTTTCTTTTGTGCGAAATCATACATACCCTGATGTACAATTTTGTTATGTACATCCTCTCCTGCATCTCGATCTATATTCTCGAGTATGGTGTCGTCCAAATTTTCCTGATCAGATTCAACAGAATCTTGCTTATCGGAGGAACTCATCTTCTTGCTTCTTAAATTGTATTGGCTCATTTAGTGGATTACGACTTTTTAGCGACACGTTGGGGGTGTTTTATTTGCCCTGGCGGCTAGCTATGCCCCTGTTCATAGCCGTCTTTGGTCACCAAAAATACGCTCTCCGCTTCCTGAGACAATTCTCGAATAGACTTGCAAACCAAAATTTAATGCGCAGCGGGTTCTGTGACTACACGTACAAACTAATACATACAAAACCTGGCGTCCTTTTTCGCACACTTTCGCAGATTTCTATTGAATTTCACAATGAACAAATTGCTTACAGAAAATAACGGCGTCGGGTCTGTGACAGCAATACTTCGAACTTCCGCCAATTTACACAGATTGCAGATCGCGCTAAAAATTGAGAACGCTACACAATTTATAAGACAAAATTGAAAGATGTTCAGTCAAATACACAATAATTTTCGTTTTCAATCTTTATTCTGCGTTTGCGTTTCAATTTTGTGCTTCCTTAGCGCGTCTACTTTTCACAACTCTTTTCTTCACATTGCCAGTATGACCAGCTCATAACAAAACAAATCTTTTCAATAACAAAACATATTTTTCTCAAATTAAATACTAAATCCTTACAGGGAGATCGTTTTTAAATAAAGTTAAAAGAAGTGGGCCAGGGTGGCTTCCTTGTGGAACGCCTGAAGTAACTCGGATCAAATTAGAGATCGAGTTTTTAAAGAGGACTCGTTGAGTCCTACCACATAGATAACTTGAGATCCATTGTAGAAGATCACAGGAAACCCTAAAAAGTCGATCTTTACTACAAGAAGCGAGTGATTTACTGAATCAAACTCTTTAATAAAATCAGTGTAAACTACGTCAGTCTGCATGTTCTTTCTAAAGCTATTTATTACAAAAGACATTAGCTCCAAGAGGTTTGTCGTCGTAAATCTTCACCTTATAAATCCATGTTACATGGAGATATAATCGATCTACAAAGATGTTGCAATGAGGTGTAATAGTGTTTTCGAAAAGCTTTGGGATGGCGGATAATTTGGATATGCCTCTTTAATTACTTGTATTCCATTTATTTCCTTTCTTATGAAGGGGAATGACAAATGACTCCTTCCAAATAAGTGGGAAATGAGATGTTTTTAAAGACAAAGTAAACAATTTGTACAGAGGTCTACACAGAGTTTCAGCACAGTATTTTAGCACGCAGCCTGGAACTCCGTCCGGACCCGGTGAATAGACTGGCTTAACTTTATGGAGATCCAAAACAAGGGAGCTTTCGCTTAACCTCGGACAAAAAATCAAGTTCGACTTGGATATGACGTTTGAATAAGACGGATTTGGACGGGATGAAACAGAATATGTTGTCTGGAAAAACTGGGCAAATAGATCGGCAATTGCCTGATCAGAATTTGCCGTAGAGTTTTCGAATGATAGTGATGCAGGGTAACAGGCTGATTTACGCTTTGTGTTAACAAAATTATAAAACTGTTTTGGATCTTGTGAAAATTGGATGCAATACATTCTAATCTATTTTTAAAATGTTGTCCTAAATTTATCTTTAATTTGGAAGGCAATATGTTTTTAAAACAACTAACACTTTGTCGACACCTATATATCCAAGGCCACTATGATATTGAAAATTGTTGAAAATACTTTTGCCTTCCCTAAATTTGCTAAGATGGATCCTGCATCGGATATCTATCTGGAACGGTATTCTCGTTAAGTTTTTTATAGTCAATTACTAATCTTAACTTAGGGCTTCCGTCTTCATTTTATCCCTTTTTCGGGACCACTAAGACGGGTAAGTTGTATGGGCTTCTACTTGGCCTTATTATTTGTTCCGATAGCATTCGGCTTATTTCCCTATTAACAAAATCTGAGACAGACAGAGCGTAGGGATACTGTTTGCTGTAAACTGGTCTGTCATGAATTGTAGTAATTTCTCCTCTTATATCCGTTCGAAATGGAATTTGGATATCGATCGTAGAATGTTTTGTTTCGATTTGATTTATTATATTTTCTTTTATTCTTTCCACTTGGTTTGAAAATTCCAACTGGATATTATTTAATTCACTATTGACGGATAATTCAACGTCGGAACGCTCGGTTTTCGAGCTGCAATTACTCTTTTCAACGTAGAGTGAATCGGTTTTATTTAATGCTAATTCATTGAAGTATTTTTTTATAATGAATTCACTTAGGGGAAGATTAATTTTTTCCTCGGTGGGGGATGCTTTATTTCCGCTCACTTTATTATTATTATTATGAAAAACTAATTTTTCTTCCTTTCCGTGATATTTCATGACGCCTAAATTTGTGTCAATTATGGCACCTATTTTTTTGAGTAGGTTAAATCCTACTAACAAATCGTCGTCTTCGCTAAAGCGTTCGGTAAGTCTGGTGGGTTTAGAGAGAATAGGGTTTCGGAGATTGAACCATTCAGTCCAGAAATGAAAACTCTTAAGGCGTTGCCTCTTATTGTTCTTGTAGTCTCCCTGGTAATTTCGTTTTCTTTTCCATAGGTCATTATGGTTTTGTTGATAAGCATTGTCATTTTCTTATTTACCTCGTTATAAAAGTCCGTAATTGTCATTTTACCCTGTCTCAAAATGCTTAATTCTGACTTGAGGACGTGGATTGGTCTTCTATCATTGTAGATAAAATCCAGTCTCGAAAGTATGGCCTTGAAATTTAATACGGTACCATGGTTAGTTAAGGCGTCGTGCGCCGCTCCCATGATTTTGTTCCGTAAAATAGTTAGGGCAATAAAATACTGTTCACTATTAATTTTGTATAGGCTCATAGATGTTTCTGCGGCCTCCCTCCATCCGACATACTGGGATTGTTCTCCATAACATTTTGGCACAGCTTTTACTACTTCTAGGGTTGTATCGCATTTAACTGTGGGGTCAATTACTTGAAGCTTATAGTCTTCCACTAGATTTGCATTCGAGTTTAACTTATTACTAAGCTCATTAATTATTGCATTTAAACCTGTCAACTGTAAATTTACCACTCGGTTTATTAATTCCATTGTTAGATTTGATCCCAGACCACTGCTGGTAGGATTTTGACCTGTCCCACCGGTTGCCATATTCAAATTTAAATTTCCAAAGTTTTTAAATAAATTTTCCAGATTGTTTTTCGATTTACAGAGGTTCAATAAGTATCAACTATCGGCTAACTTTATATGATATAGTTATATATGTAATAAAAAAAATAATTAATTTTCAATTTCTCACGATTTGCTGCTTCCTGTTTATCGTCGTCAAGATTTGATCCGTTGGTCGTGGTTAATTGTTGTTTTCTCCTGAGGTAAAACAATTAAAATTTTTCCGGTGTAGCTTGTGGCGAGGGATTGCCCTTCAGCCCTTCCTTCCTGTCAGTGAATAGATTTTTTTAGTGTAGCTCTGTGGCGAGGGAATGCCCTCAGCCCTTCCTTCCTTCTTTTGCGGGTTTTTTTGTGTGTTGGTTTATTTATTTTTATATATATTTTAATTTATGTGTTTTTTATTACTTGTGTTTTTCCTTTTTTGAGTTCTTTATTTTATTTATTGTGTTCTTGCTTTTTAGTGGATTTAAATTTCGATACACCTTTTTATCAACTTTTATTTTTTTTTTTTTAAATGGATTATTTTTTATTTATTATTTTCCACTTAAATGTTTTAACGATCACAATCACTTAGAGTTTGTGTCGGTTGCGGACGGTTTGTTTTTCCACAAAATTTTTGAGTTGTTTGACTGCGCGAGTTCCGTTTTTTTTTTGTATTTTTAATTTGTTTTCATTAAAAAATTTTTAGGAACTTTTGAAGACGCGGCCCCACGTTGGGCGCCAATTAAATTTATTAGTTGATAATTTTTTATAAAAAAATAATTTTTTATTTTTATTTAGATGTTTACCTTTTATTTTATTAAATTCACTTTCACAAGTCACTTAACATATTCTTATATTTTCAATTTGATTTACACGACCGATCGAGTCGTCTCCAAAAAAGAACTGCCCTTCGTTTGATAAAATATTAATCATGAAACCTCGGCTTAAGAGAATCTTGCTCAGAAGAGATTAAAAGAGATTAGGCAAAGTTAAGAGAGTAGGACAATTGGCTGATGAAATAATTGAGAAGTAATTGAAACTCAATAAATTGATTATTTGACAAAAATTTGGTTAGCAACTGGCTCGGACTAGATCGGACCCTAAGTGGAAAATTTGGAAGCTTTGTTTATGACTGGGGTCATTTGTTTACAGTAGGCCGGATGTGGTTCTCACAGGGCTCGGTTTGAGTGAGGGGGAGATTCTGTTAACGAAGCTAGAATTTCCAGCGGTTGCTAAGATTGGAAAGGGTCATTTGTTTATAATAGCCCGAATGTGGCCGGTTTGAGTGAGGGGAGATTTTGCTAGCGAAGCTTAGATTTTTCAGCGGTTGCTACGATTGGAAATATGTTTATGAAACTCATAAGCTATGAATATTTATGGGTTGGATAACATACATGCAAACATGAATATATGCGTGCACAATTATCCATGTGACTTTTGTACATTTGAACATGCAAAATCCAACAGTTTTTTAATGGGTAAAAACACCGTGAAGCGAAACAATGGATTGAAAAATGTTAACCGGACTCCTGTCCATCAAAAGTAACGATTTGTCGGTGGTTTACCGAGTTTAAACGAGTTTTTACCGACACAAACGACGCGAAACGCTAGGGTAGACCTGTAGAAGCCGTTACAACGGAAAATGTAAGTGAAGTGACAAAAATTATAATGAAAGATCGTAAAGTGAAGCTCCTTGAGATTGCTGCGATGTCACAGGTATCATATGAAAGTGTATTTACTTGCTGATCTCAAAAAATGATCCAGGGAAAAATATTTGCCTCAAATGGGAAGGTCATTGCTATTATTTTAAAGCGAAAGATAATTTTTTTATAAACATGATATTGAAAAATTAGAACGATTATATTACGATTGTTAAAAGGTGGTTATGAAGATAAATAGAAAAAAATGTTGCAAAAAAATTTTGTTTTCATTGTCTCGGGATCCTTCTATGATTTTCGATCAGCTCAGCCAAGGTTTCATATTAGCTGTTGCCCAAACGAAGGAGTATTGATCAACATCTTTAACAACGTACGGATCATTTCCTAACAATTTGAATACCTCAAAAGGGCCTTTGAACTTCTTTACTACCACATAATCCCATTGCTCATATAGTGTTTCCTTTAATCTTTTGCTGTTTTTTGTCGCTCAATTATAGTTTTGTACCTGCGCTTCCCTTTCGCGAGCGTCTTCTCTTATATTTTCAATTGTTCTGCTTTCCCTTTTTATTGTCGGACGTTGATGCACTATAATCAGCGCAAACAAGTTGCCCTTACGACACCAAGCAGTGCTTGTTACGCGCGGAGCCCTATTACCCAAGGGGCGTAAAAACGAGATCGCGAGAAGTGAAAAGGGACAATATAGAAGCTGACAGACTAAGTTAAAAATACGTACGAGACTAATACTAATACTAATTATGTGCTAAGTAAGATAAAATTAATGCTTTTAGGCAAAGATTTGGTAGTAGAAATAACATGATATAACCTATTATAGTCGTTACACAGTACTCTAAACGACCCAGTAACTCGGGACTCTCCACATCTCCGTGAATACGTTTATAGATAAAAGTTTTGCCAAGCATCGTTTTACGGTTTACTAAGGATGGTAGATTAATTAGGAGAAGTCTACTAGAGTAGGATGGTAAAATAAGGTTGGCATTCCAGTAAAGGTCTCGTAGAACTAATTATACAAATTTCTTTTGCACACCCTATATCCGGTCTATATGTACTGATGACTCGAAAATGCTGAACAGTACTCCAGGATTGGACGGACTAGTGAAATAAACAGAGTCTTTGTAACATAGGGATCATCGAATTCCTTTGACCACCTTTTAATAAATCCAAGTACTCCCCTGGCTTTATTCACCATAAAAGTAATATGGTCACAAAACTTAAGTTTTGGGTCAAGAAGGACGCCAAGGTCATCAACAAGCGTAATTCTAGACAACGCACAACGATCCATCGTATACGTTGCATATTGTGGGTTCACCCGAAAAAAGTTATTATTTTGCACTTAGCGTTATTTAAATCCAAAAGATTTTCAGAACACCATGTTTGAAAAGCATTTAGGTCAAATCGTAAGTCTGAACTGCAGGAAATTTCGTTATATTGCAGGCATAACTTAACGTCATCTGCGTACATAAGGACACGCGACTTTGTCAAGACTAGAGGGAGATCGTTTTTAAATAAAGTTAAAAGAAGTGGGCCAGGGTGGCTTCCTTGTGGAACGCCTGAAGTAACTCGGATCAAATTAGAGATCGAGTTTTTAAAGAGGACTCGTTGAGTCCTACCACATAGATAACTTGAGATCCATTGTAGAAGATCACAGGAAACCCTAAAAAGTCGATCTTTACTACAAGAAGCGAGTGATTTACTGAATCAAACTCTTTAATAAAATCAGTGTAAACTACGTCAGTCTGCATGTTCTTTCTAAAGCTATTTATTACAAAAGACGTTAGCTCCAAGAGGTTTGTCGTCGTAAATCTTCACCTTATAAATCCATGTTACATGGAGATATAATCGATCTACAAAGATGTTGCAATGAGGTGTAATAGTGTTTTCGAAAAGCTTTGGGATGGCGGATAATTTGGATATGCCTCTTTAATTACTTGTATTCCATTTATTTCCTTTCTTATGAAGGGGAATGACAAATGACTCCTTCCAAATAAGTGGGAAATGAGATGTTTTTAAAGACAAAGTAAACAATTTGTACAGAGGTCTACACAGAGTTTCAGCACAGTATTTAAGCACGCAGCCTGGAACTCCGTCCGGACCCGGTGAATAGACTGGCTTAACTTTATGGAGATCCAAAACAAGGGAGCTTTCGCTTAACCTCGGACAAAAAATCAAGTTCGACTTGGATATGACGTTTGAATAAGACGGATTTGGACGGGATGAAACAGAATATGTTGTCTGGAAAAACTGGGCAAATAGATCGGCAATTGCCTGATCAGAATTTGCCGTAGAGTTTTCGAATGATAGTGATGCAGGGTAACAGGCTGATTTACGCTTTGTGTTAACAAAATTATAAAACTGTTTTGGATCTTGTGAAAATTGGATGCAATACATTCTAATCTATTTTTAAAGTGTTGTCCTAAATTTATCTTTAATTTGGAAGGCAATATGTTTTTAAAACAACTAACACTTTGTCGACACCTATATATCCAAGGCCACTATGATATTTAAAGAGTACGTGCTTTTTAATATATTTTGACATAGAATAATAAAGAGTCATGATATTTCCTATAAATAATTAATTTGCGCATTTCATACATTTTGTGTTCAGTCTCTTCTAGAAGTTTTCTAGTTTTGACAATATGTTCCAGTATATAGACATAGTTTTCCAGCTCTTAAGTCCATCGTGCTATTCTGGGGTTTATTTTTTGTACCAACGTAAGTGTAAGAGTATTGCAGTCCGTAACAATTTTAAAACTTTAACCGTGAAGATATACCCTAAAACGTTTGAATGAATAAATTATTGCTATCTTTTCCAGCTCGAAGCTGTGATACCTTGACACAGCATCCGTAGTGCACTTGGAAAAATAAAAGACCGGCTGAAAACGCCCATAATTTTTCTTTTGCATCAAGATTGATGCAAATTCTGATTCTGTGTAGTACAAAGCAAGTATAGGATAATCTATTAATTTTTCTTCAAACTTCAAACGATTTCAGCTCCAATTCCCCAAACCAGAAATTTGTCGTTTTCTTCGTTAGTCATATAAAGGTTTCGCAACTATAAAAAAAGTTTTTAATAAACCTGCGAACAAAGTCCTAGAAAGCTTTGTAGTAGTATTAGTAGTAGGTTGCTTATTTTTTGTTTGTGTTTTGTTTTTCGTTGTTATAAACTTTTCTCTTTCTATGTTGTGGTATCTGGTAATGTTTTCGGCATGAGTCCTGCTCCACGAACTTGCATCCTCGAGATCAAGGGGGCAACTGCATTGGGTTGCAATATCCGTCCATCTAGAGAATGGAGGTTCGTTTCTTTCACAGAGAGATTTTGCAATTATTTTCGGTAGTGTACTATTTGGAATATGCATAACCTTATCGATGTAATTAAAGTGCTGCTGAAGTGTGTAGGAAAATATACTAGGCAGTCCTGTTTCAATAAAAATTGCATAGTCGGGAGTATTTTGTGGCAGTCGAAATATCTTTTTTACAAAGAAAGTTAGCACTCGTTCCGCATTTTCATATCTTTGATTTCCCCACACCTCTGCCGAGTAGCACATAATTGTTTTCACTGTTGCCTGGAAAAGGCTGTACTTGGCACTCATTTTAACGTTTTTTCTGCCTAAAAAGTTTTTCCAGGTGGCGTTCATAGCCATTTTTGCATCTTTGAGCTTATATTTTATGTGGGTATAAAACCTCATATTTGTGGTAAGTGTTACACCGAGGTATTTGAATGATTTTACATGTTCCAGCTGGATTCCGTTCAGTTGCCATTCTTCGTTCCTAGCGTGACGGCGACCTGAACCATTAACTACCATAATCTTTGATTTGCTTGTATTTATGGTGAGGTTCCATACTTTACAGTACTCGGATATGCTAGCAATCATGTCCCTTAAAGTTTCAGGGCTGTCAGCCAGTAAGCACATGTCATCGGCATACATAAGGGTCTTAACATGGGTTCCATTCACGGTCACTCCACCTGGTAAAAAATCAAAAACATCGTCAACGAAGAGGGAGAAGAGGAGAGGGCTGAGAATGCAGCCTTGTCTAACTCCACTGTTGGTATCGAACCATTTTGAATGCTCTGAACCGTCCCACACACTTGCTTTGTTATCCTCATAGATACTTTTGTTGAGAGCCCGAGTTGGCTAAGTTTATACAGTAGGCTATTTCGGTTCACTGTATCAAAGGCGGCTTTAAAATCTACAAAGAAAATGTACAGTTTCTTTTTTGTTGCAGAAAGGTTTGGGCGATTGATGGCAGCACGAAAACACTGTCAACTGTAGAGAAACCCTTTCGAAAGCCTGCCTGAAATTCACTAAGAATGTTTTCTCGGTTTACCCATGTCGTCATAAGTTCAGTGCTCCTGCAAAAATCTTAGCGACTATTTTTTGAGCAGATATGCATCGCTAGTTACTGGGATCGGTCTCCACACCTTTTTTAAAAATTGGGCTGATCAGACTTTTTTTTGAAGCAATCTGGGAAAATTCCATGGCTGTAAAAATCATTGTAGGCATCGGTAAGTCGCTGTATAAAACAAAGCGTCGCGTTTTGAAAAATTCTGCAGTTATTCTGTCTTCACCAGGAGCTTTGTTTAGCTTTAGTGTTAGGAGAGCGCTTTCTATTTCTGCAAGACTGAAAGGTGAGTCCATATGTTCTGAGGAAAGCAGAGGCTTAACATAGCTGATTACTGTTTCATTTGGAATTTGGGAGAGTAGGCTACTAAAATAGTTTGCCAAATCTGTTGAACTTACTTTTATTGGTTTTTCTGTTTGTTCTCGTTTAATTTATTAACGATTTCCCAGAACTGTTTGCTTTCGCGAATTTCTTGTAGTTGACGTTCCATATTTATCCAGAATTTTTTTCTTTCTCTTTGCATAGACGTTTGTAATTTGTTATTGCCGTTTTGTAGATTTGGCCCATTATTTCGTTTCGCCTTAGCTGTTTAAGGCAGTCCAAAGAGTGTTTCCTGGCCCTTTCGCATTGTACGTCGAACCACGGTTACTTTCTGTATTTATTAAATTTTATTTCTGCTCACATCTTAGATATAGATAGCTTAGATATAGGGCGTTTAAGTGAACCAGTGGATGTCTGCACTTCCGCAATTCGGCTTGCTCCTTTAGAGTTACTGTTAGGACACGCTTTGTTGATTGAACCAATCTTTCCCAACATCCTCCGGAACTAGGATTAGCTGGACAGTTGATGTCCTTGGTCGCCAGCGTTGCCTTTATATACTCCCAATCGAAGATGTCTTTGGGTTTCCTTAAAATATTGTCGACACCAACGAAAGTTGTGCCCATATCAGAGCGCTTAGTGCTGGGGAATCCTCGCCTATTTACGAAATTTCTGATGACTACAATGCATGCATCAGATGATAAATCCTCGGCAAGTTCTAGGTGTATAGCTCTGACTGTTAAACATGTAAACAAGGCAACCCAACGCTTTTCGTGACGACGGCCTATTGTTACAAAAAAGGTGGCCAAAGAAGTCAAGCTCTGAGTAGGTAAACGTTCGATTGTACGGCGACCAATAAGCGTGGGCACTGGCTTTACGTTTTTGTCTTTGCATTACTGACAGGACGATCTGGTCCTTTTGACTGCTGTAAGTAATCTTATCATCCAAAACTTGCGACGTATTTCGCTTACTATTATTTTTTCCTTTTTATGGTGATATATTTTATGATAGTACAATATAGTTAAGTCGGTAAGTGGATGTCCCTTTGGAAGTATTATTGGCTGACGAGTACTTACGGCCAGTATAGATGCCTTGTTTAGCCTGCCTTGTACGACCAACAAACCATCTTCACTACGACCGGGTGACAATGAATATATTGGGCTACATTTGGAAATAAATTCACTTTGCCAAAGAGCGCTTATTTCTTCAAAATATGTGTGTTGCTGTACAAGCTTACATAATGTTTTTTCAGCATTGACCAATTCTTTGAAGGAAATATCTCCTTTAAGTTTCTTTTCGTTTTTTCGAATGTTTCCTATCTGAACATCCCAACCCATCGCTTAGGCGCATAAAGTTTGAAAAACGACCAATGTCTGTAGGTGGTTCTACCGCTATTGTAAGGACAATCTTGCGCTTTGTAATGATTCTCGTGGCAACAGAAGTTGCCTTTTTAACTAGTTTTTGATTTGAGAGCGGTTAGCACTGGGACGATTTCGGCTAGGACTTTGTCGGATTGGGGGGATCTTTTATCAAAACTAGCTAACGAAATAACAAGAAAAATTTACGTGCTAACCTAGCCAGGTGTTACATTTTTATACCCTTGCAGAGGGTATTATAATTTTGGTCAAAAGTGTGCAACGCAGTAAAGGAGACATCTCCGACCCTATAAAGTATATATTCTTCATCAGGATCACCTCCTGAGTTGATATAAGCATGTCCGTCTGTCTTCCTAACTTTAAAAACACCAAAGTTATGGCAATTTCAATCCTTCAGTTATATGGCAGCTAAAAATCCCAACTTCCTAACTCTAAAAACACCAAAGTTATGCTATTTCCTATAGTTATATGGGAGCTATAGGATATAGTCGGGCAATCCTTATGAAATTTGGTAGGTCGAATTGATTGGCCAAATAAAGAAGCCATAGAAAATCCCAACTTCCTAACTTTACAAACAGCAGAGTTATGGCATTTCCTATCGTTCAGTTATATGGCAGCTATAGGATATAGTCGGCCGATCCCGGCCGTTCCGACTTACATACTGCGTGCAAAGGAAAGAAGGGTGTGCGCAAAGTTTCAATTAGATATCTTTAAAACTGAGAGACTAGTTCGCGTAGAAACAGACAGACGGGCATGCTTATATCAACTCAGGAGGTGATCCTGATCAAGAATATATATACTTTATAGGGTCGGAGATGTCTCCTTTACTGCGTTGCACACTTTTGACCAAAATTATAATACCCTCTGCAAGGGTATAATAATCAAGTATATTTCAATATCTTTTCTCTTTTCTAGTTATTAACAAATACTTCATATAATTTGTTGTTTTTGGAACGACAAAAACCGTAACGTAACGTTAAACGGCTCTCCGTCTTCTTCTCCTTCGTAGAGTGAGAGGATATAACCATTTCTCCTCCCCCTCGCTCTCCACAGTCAAGCTTTCCTCCACTGCTCATGCTCCCCACTACATGAGATTCACGAGTATGCCTATAGCTAAATTAATGGAGTTTTCGTACATCCGACCCTTGTAATTATTACTTTGAATATTCGTACGCTATTAATTGAAATTTATACTTTATTTGACATACATCTCAATGACAATGTGTTAGTTGAGCCTCTTTGTGTGCACGTTCAGCGTAGAGTGCAGTATAACTTCCAAATCAAACCGATATATTTTGCTTTCTAATTATTATTGTTGTTCAAACTCAGTGAAAAACCATGGAAAGTGAAGCATGTGTCTTAAAGACCAATGATCATGATGATTCTACACCCTCATCGATGAATAACAACAAAATCACGTAAGTAAATATAAAATTTGTATCAAATATGACACGTCTAAATATCACACGTCAAAATATTGCACGACAAAAATATCACAAAACAAGAAAGGAAAGCTAACTTCGGGCGGAGCCGAAGTTGATATACCCTTGCAGAATATTCCGTAAATAATATTCTCCAAAATTATTCATATGATGCTTTCTTAATACTTATAAAAATCCCAACTTCCTAACTTTAAAAACACCAAAGTTATAGTATTTCCTATCGTTATATGGGAGCTACAGGATATAGTCCGCCGATCCTTATGAAATTTGTTAGGTTGAATTGATTCGCCAAATAAAAAAGCCATAGAAAATCCCAACTTCCTAACTTTACAAACACCAGAGTTATGGCATTTCCTATCGTTCAGTTATATGGCATCTATGGGATATAGTCGGCCAATCTCGGCCGTTCCGACTTATATACTGCGTGCAAAGAAAAGAGCGGTGTGTGCAAAGTTTCAATTCGATATCTTTAAAACTGAGAAACTAGTTCGCGTAGAAACAGACAGACGGACAGACGGACATGCTTATATCAACTAACTTTATAGGGTCGGAGATGTCTCCTTCACTGCGTTGCACACTTTTGACCAAAATTATAACACCCTCTGCAAGGGTATAATAAAAACAAGAGAGAACGCTATAGTCGAATGCCTCGACTATTAGATACCCGTTACTCAGCTAAACAACTTAATATAAATATGCCTTCTTTGCAGGGCAATTGCAACTGTGTACAATGTAAATACATACATATGTATATGCTTACAAACATACACACATACGCCATTGTTTGACTCAGACCTCCATTATGGCTAACTTGACTTGATTTGCATAGTTCTTGGGATATAGTTCGGTATTGACAAATGAAAGCCATCGCAATTTCCTTTAATAATCCTTATCGAGAATTAACGTTGACTCTGTTGAGCGCCTTGGCCAGCTGTTCCAAAGCCATCCGTTAGATGGCGCTATTGTATACGCCATGAAAGGCGGAAATGTAGGCGCTAGCCAGGCTTAAGCGTTTAATGGGTTTTTGGGCGTTAGAGTGGGGGTGGCAAACTTTTATTTGGCCAATCGAAAGGTATTGACGAAACAAATACATATCAAAAAAAATTTTCATAATAGCATCAAAACTGTGGCCACAGCTTGTGGCTTGTGGGCGTCAGAGGGGGCGTGGCACCATTTTGAAACAAACTTGCGTTGCGTAGGAACTCCTAAAATCTACATGCAAAATACCAATCCTCTAGCTTTTATAGTTTCCGAGATCTCAGCGTTCATACGGACGGACAGACGGACAGACAGACAGACGGACATGGCTAGATCGACTCGGCTAGTGATCCTGAACAAGAATATATATACTTTATAGGGTCCGAAACGCTTCCTTCTACCTGTTACATACTTTTGCACGAATACAATATACCCTTTTACTCTACGAGTAACGGGTACAATAATTGACATAATCGAGGAGGAACACTCAAAAATAAATTTACAAATTCCATTTCGTACCGACATTCGGAGTGAAATAAACACCGAAAATGACAGGGCAATTTATAGTAAACAATATCCTTATGCCTTATCAGTATCAGATTTCGTTAATACGGAAATGAATAGAATGCTTAAGGAAAATATTATAAGACCTAGTAGAAGTCCTTATAATTCTCCACTGTTAGTGGTACCCAAAAAAGGTCAAAATGAAGATGGCAGTCTCAAACATAGATTAGTAATAGACAAGAGAGAACGCTATAGTCGGGTGCCCCGACTATCAGATACCCGTTACTCAGGTAAAAGGAGTGCGAGGGAGATGGAGATAGAAACTTTGATCACGCATAACTTTTTAACGAATGGTCCGATTTGAAAAATTTCTTCTACATTTCGATAGGTATTGATAAACAATAAAACTGCATTTTTACTTTTCCGAAATATTTAAATTTTTAAAATCGTATATAAGCGATTGTGGGCGTTAAAGGGGGCGTGGCACCTTTTTGAAACAAACTTGCGCTGCGTAGGAACTCCTAGAATTTGCATGCAAAATGCCAATCTTCTAGCTTTTATAGTTTCCGAGATCTCAGCGTTCATACGGACGGACAGACGGACAGACAGACAGACGGACAGACGGACATGGCTAGATCGACTCGGCTAGTGATCCTGAACAAGAATATATATACTTTATAGGGTCGGAAACGCTTCCTTCTAGCTGTTACATACTTTTGCACGAATACAATATACCCTTTCACTCTACGAGTAACGGGTATAAAAATGAGAAATAATGCGAAAACAGATGAAATACAATTGAAAATTAAAATTTAAATTGAAAATATAAAGTTCAAATTGAAAATTGAAAATTGGTTTTGAAAATTGAAATTAAAAATTAAAATTGAACATTGAAATTGAAATTGTAAATTGAAATCGAAGATTGAAATTGAAATTGTAAATTGAAATCGAAGATTGAAATTGAAATTGAAAATTAAAAATTAAATTTTAAAATTGAAATTGAAAATTAAAAATTAAATTTTTAAATTGAAATTGAAAATTGAATTTAAAAATTTAAATTTAAAATTGAAAATGAAAATTGGAGATGAAAATTGAATTTTAAAATTGAAATTGAAAACTGAATATTGAATATTGAAATTGAAAATTGAATATTGAAAATTGAAAATTGAGATTGAAAATTGAAATTGAAAATTGAAAATTTAAATTTAAAATTGAAAATTTAAATTAAAAATTGAAATTGAAAATTGAAATTGAAACAGAAATTTTTAGATGATTTTGGAAAACCATTTCAAAATCATCTATCGCATTTCTTTAAATAAGAGGAATACCTCAACCAGATGTATAAGTGAATTTGGGGTCGAAGAAAATATTGAAAAAAACAACACGAAAAACCGCCGCACAGTACCAAAAAAGAGTATCGGGAACGGAAAAAAGAAAAATCCATTCACAAAAGAAATCCGCAGCGCCAGAAGGACAGTAAAAAAATTGGAGCAGAGCCATCGAATTGTAATAATCAGAAAGCAATGCAAAAAGGGCTGAAGCTAGGGGTAGCGAAAGCAAATTCACAGCGTCAAAAGGAGTTCATGGAACGCAGAAAAAGGCAACACATCGAAGCGCAGGTGTTGCAATTACCAAAACCTCTACTTTGCGAATCAGTTTGGATCGGGAATTATTGAAAATGGAGAAAACTTTTCCACATACCGACAAGAGAAGTAAGCTAGAAATTACACAACATAAGGAGCCAAAAAAATCAATTACAACTGATGGTGCAATACCAGTTAACCAGAATCGGCAATTAAAAAAGGGAGTGTTTCGAGGGACAAGCATGAAGAATCCTGCATCTTGTGAAAAAAATCGTCGAAGTCGGGTGGTTCAGAATGCACTTGTTCAAGGACTTGATCCATTATTTCCATAAGTTTTATCTTTCCGCGTATCAATACCATTTACGGCGTCAAGAAAAAATGAAGAGTCCCACTATATGATCTCTTTTGCGCACTTCGCAAATTGAAGTTACAACTTTTGCAATGTGTCGCATAGAATTAGCGACATAAGCAACTATAAAATTTAATAAAAAATGTTACTTTAATGAAAAACTTCTGTTTACGATCGGCGACTATATGTATTTATTATAAACTTATTTCGGTTCGTTCGGATTATTGTGCGGCGGTGCGTTTATAATTATTATTATAAGTGTTAGTCAACGTATTTATAAAATGAGCTGAAATTAGAATACAGGATAATTCGAGGGTAACGCATTCAAAGACGGATAAATTAAAAATTTTATTTTCACCATCAACATCAATCGAATATGTTGTCTAAGTACACGATAAAGTTTGCTTTTTTTATCAGGTCATTAAAAATTTTATTTATAAACCTGTAAAACGTAGAAGGCGCGTTTTTCAGCCCAAACGGCATCCTTAGAAACCCAAATTGGCCTAAAGGTGTTGTAAACGAAGTAAACTTTACCGACTCATCTTCCATAAAAACATGGTAAGATCCATTCTTCAAGTCTAGCTTGGAAAACCATTGTTTATCTGTCAATTGATATAGTAGCTTATCTATCAAATTTAATTCGATTTTCTGAAATCAATACAAATTTTAAGTTCGCTTGACGCCTTCCTCACTAACACTATTGGTAAAAGGAATTCAGACTCGCTTGGTCTAATATACCCTTTAACAATGTACTCATCCAAATCTTTTGCAACTTATTTTTTCAGCATACGAAAGGCAGCTGGGGCTACAGCTACATGGCTTAACATCATTGATGGTCAAACAGCTTCAATATAATTTTGCGAAAAAAATTTTCAAAAGCAATTTTATCATTTATGTTTATCCTCACATTTACGTTCTCTTTATTAGACTCATATTCAATCATACAAATGTTTTCAAAAAAGTCATTTCTACAATATGATTTATCCATACCATTTCAATCATTTATATTTGTACTTCCGTTTGTGCTTTCGTTTGTTACGCCTAACTCATCTTCTTCCCAGACGATGGAAGCGTCTTGGCTTACGGCAATCTGAGGCGATGAACACCAAACAATTACAATTCTGGACTTTTTCAGCGCTGTTAACTGCGCCTCCGATCTTTGGAGCAACTAAATTGACGTGTCGTACTGCCTACAGCCGGTCATCCTTCATTTTAAAGAACATCACGTTGGCGCTTGAACGTATTTGCTTTATTTTAAAGAACATCACGTTGGCGCTTGAACGTATTTGCTTTCGTTTGTTACGCCTAACTCATCTTCTTCCCAGACGATGGAAGCGTCTTGGCTTACGGCAATCTGAGGCGATGAACACCAAATAATTACAATTCTGGACTTTTTCAGCGCTGTTAACTGCGCCTCCGATCTTTGGAGCAACTAAATTGACGTGTCTTACTGCCTACAGCCGGACATCCTTCATTTTAAAGAACATCACGTTGGCGCTTGAACGTATTTGAACGTATTCGCCAATTCGCGCTCTGGCATTTGAAGTCCGTTAGATAGTATAACTTTGTTGTTAAAATACGCCGAGAACTATTTAATAACTATTTAATTATTTGCCATCTGCGCGTTTAAAACTTCTGGAGCAAAATAATGGCACTCTCCTTTGGAAGAATCGTTTTTTCCATCGATATCAACAGGGTATCAATCTCCGCGTTGCAAATTCTAGTTTTGAGTACACCCAGGTTTCTGAATCCCCCTTTAGTTAATGCATATGCTGTTTTTATCTCGTTTATACGCGCATGCCATACACTAATACTCGTTTGGCCGTCGAAGTCCGGTTCTTTTATGCTTTGGAATGAAATTTCATCACCTTTCAAAACCTTGCATGGATCCGCTACATCAGCCGTCCTTAACAAATCATTCTCTCTTTGCAGTAAATCTTTTTCAAATGCATTTATTCGCTCTTTAAAACTTGTTTTCGTTTTGTAATATCAATTTCTGGCCTTTTAAAATTTTAAATTTCTTGTCGTTGTTTGTCTTGTCTTTTTCCGGCTCGTCGTTTATCTTCTCGTTTGATTTTTCATTCGTTTACTTGTCGTTCGTCGCTTCATTAGACTCTTCTTCTTCTTGTTCGTCGTCCGCTTATTCGTTTGATTCTGCTGCTTCTTGCTGATCGTTTGATTTTACTTCTTCTTCGTCGTTTGCTTCTTCGTTTGATTCTGTTTCTGGAAATTTCTGCTTCTTTTCTCCGCTTCGTTTTACCGTTGTTATTGCTGTTCAGCAGAAATTACCACTTCTTTCGGTATATTTGGGCATCTTCCACGAAACGAAACTTTGTTTAATCAGCTAATGTGTTTTTATTTCCGTGAGTAACCAGATTTTAAACTTTTCAACACTCACTGTCTCACTGATCGCAGCAAAAAGTAAAGTGACTCCCCTCAAGCAACTTTCCATACCCCGCATGGAGGTTCTTGCTGCTGTAATCGGTGCACGTCTATCCTATAAAGTGCGGAGCACACGCAACATTAGCCTCGATCAACACACTTATTGGACCGTATTAAGGACAGTACTTTCCAGGCTGACGATGGACCGCGTAAATTTTACTCTTTCGTAATGCACCGCGAAGGAGAAATTCTGGAGACCACAAGCGCTGGTCAGTGGCATTGGGTACCAACAAAGCTTATCGTAGCAGACATAGCGACAAAATTTATTAGCAAACCAAACTCACAGGAATGGGTTAAAAGCCCATCATTTCTTCAACAGTGAAAGGACCAGTGGCCAAAAACAGCCCACTTTATGGCATTCTAACAAAGTCGTTCAGAAAATCAGAAAGGAAAGCATAGAAGTGGTACCATTAAACATTGAGCGTTTTTCCGATTGAAAGCGCTTATACCGGCAACGGCAACTTTTCTGTTATACTTGGACATTCTTCGAGCTACATATGTATATGCAATGCTGAGAAAATACAAAAAATGCTTACGATCGAACATCAAGACAATTTAACATCGGAACTTAAGAATCTTCAATCAAACGGATTCATAAGTAAACCTAACTGAATATTTACATATGTAGATAGTGATGGAATAGTGCGTACTCAAGGCCCTTCAGACACCATAAAACAAGACCGAGACCAATTGTCTTACCAAAGCGTCACCACATCACTACAACTTATATTCACGAAACAAACCATCACATGCTTCACGAGGGAACAATTAATCTCATTCGCAGCGTATAATTTATTCCCCAGTTACGTGTTTTTTACAAGTCCGTACGGTAAGCGTGCCAAAAATACAAAAATAATACGGCGATCCCGGAACAACCTTAGATGGCACCACTACCGCCAGCTAGAGTCGCAAGCTTCGAGAGGCCCTTAACATACACCGGAGTGGATTTCTTCGGTCCAATTCTTGTTAACGTTGGCCAACACAAAGAATAACGTTGGGGTACACCCCAACATATGTATGTACCTCACACTGCGCGTAGTTCATATAGAAATAGCCTAGCAAACTTTATGTCGCCATGGAAATATTTTTCGACAATGGAACAAATTTCAAAGCAACTGAAAAGATTGTCAAAGAGAGGCTTAAAAATGTTGAGCTTGACAGGCTCATTATAAAATAGGACAAAATTAATTGGCGCTTCAATCCACCTGCTGCACCACACATGGGTTGGGCATGGGAACGTTTAATTCGATCGATTAAATGGAATACTCAAATCCATTTCCCCGAACGCCAAGTACAACGACGAAAGTCTCAAAAATGAGACAGCTGGCGTTCATTTTTTCTCAGGTTTCTTTTTTGCTCGGTCCTCAGATCGACGAAAAAATTCTAGAAAATTGCATAGCGTTGCCAGTCTGCGGAAATGAACTTTGCGTCAAGCCTAGCGCTAATATTAAAAAATTTAATCTTTTGGCTTGCGCTTCTCACTGAACATTTTAGAAAATGGAGGGAAAATTTCAAAATTCCGTAAAAGTCGATTGCAGGAGATTACATGTGGGGACAAAATAAAATTAATACTACCTGGTGTGCCTCTTGTCAGAGCAAAATGTTTCTTAGGTCAAAAATGTACGAAAATCACAATAAAAGTGTAGCTATGATCTTTAACTCTGCAAATAATTATCAATAAATTAAAAAAAAAAAAACACTTTTTACTTTAAATTGTATTATTTTTTAATTTCTTTGTTCATCGGCATACTTGTCTTGCCATAGTAGTTGATAATATCTTTTAAAGGCTATTTCCCGCAAATACGATATTTGAATTTTAACTGCTTGTCAATAAGCACAGCTGATTGACAGTACGACCGTAGCACGCTTAAATCTGATGAACTCTCGAAAATTTGGTCACACTGGAAAGATTAAAGTTTTTACGATCATTTGTCGATCTGAATACTAGGCTTAAAGGTCTTTTTTTCAGCTCGGTCCTCAGGACAACGAAAAAATACCAGAAAATTGCATACCGTTGCCAGTCGGCGGAAATAAACTTTGGCTGAAGATTACAAAATTTAATATTTGGCGTGCGCCTACCACTGAACATTTTAAAAAATGGAGGGAAAAAATTTTAAAAAAACGCAAAAGTCGATTGCAGGAGTTTACATGTGAGGACAAAATAACATAAAAACTCTCTGGGGTGCCTCTTGTCAGAGCAAAATGTTTCTTAGGTCCAAAATGTACGAAAAAACACAATAAAATTGCAGCTATGAACTTTATATTAGCAAATAATTATCAGTAAATAAAAAAAAAAACTGTTAGATTTAAATTTTATTGTTTTTTTATTTCTTTGTATAACGGCAGACTTGTCTTGCCAAGGTATTTGATAATATCTTTTAAAGGCTCTTTCCCGCAAATACGATATTTGAATTTTAACTGCTTGTCAAGAAACCCAGCTGATTGACAGTACGACCGTAGCACGCTTAAATCTGATGAACTCTCAAACTTTTGGTCACACTGCAAAGATTAAAGTTTTTACGCTAGCGCAATCGTTTGTCGATCTGGATACTAGGCTTAAGCTCAAACGGCAGTTCCGCGAGATTGGGTTAACTCCGATATCGATAGGAAACTGGCGTATGTGTAACTAGGCTATAATGTGCCTGGCCTATAACCGGGCTGTAAATCGTAAAAAAATACCATAAAAATATCGATACTTTTTTGTTAATACTTCGATATGTTCTTGAAAAAATTATTTGGGAATATTATTTGTTTTTAGCAGTATGTCTATGTGAATCTTATAATAAAATGGTTTGAATCCGCGTTAAATCATATTTAAGTGCATAACCATTATTTTGAAACATATTAGGTCCGTGCATATAAATATTTATATGCCTATTGATTTAAATGTATGTATGCATTCTAGATACAAGGTGCTTTCACATGGATGAATATACATTTATATATGTAAATAATTATTTCATTCATTCATATTACGTAAAGAAACCAAAAATATATATGTACATTTTCGAAGATAATAACATTGGGAAATCTTAATTAACAACTGTTACCAAGAATTGAAATTTATTGTAAAATAAGTATCTACATGGATTTTATCTAAGCTAAGTAACAGGTGATCGTTTAAATTTGATTTATATTCGTCAGCTACATGTATATATGGAAAGTTTTAGACCGCAGACAATCTTATGAGGGAATTCCTAGTTATCTTAAAAATAAAACTACAATTTATCTACATATGTATGTATGTAGCTTAAGTTGTATCATTATGCCATTGAAAATCTGTGAGATCAGGGATATTTCAATATTTAATAATGTTGTTGGAATAAATGAGATCAGGCAGCTGGTGCGTGTCGGGATCTGCTCTGCAGCTTTCACGAGAACTCTTGTTTTAAATTTATTACACAAAACCCTATTTTTGTATACCCTTACAGAGGGTATTCTATATTATATTACTTTTGTTCAAAAGTGTGCAAAGCAATGAAGGAGACATCTCTGACCCTATAAAGTATATACAGTGGGGAGCAAAAGTGAGTACATGTTTGCATATTTCACATTTCGGAGCGAATTATGAAGAAAACAGTAAAGCAAATGGAAAAAATGTTTATTCTCTTTATTCAATATATAATTTACTATACATTAACAAGAAAAGATCAACGAAGAGGTGCACAAAGAAGAACAGAAAACTTGAAAACAAAAACAACGTATGTACCCATGTATGCACCTTTATTTTAAACTTCTTATATGCAAACAAGAATGTTAAATTTAATTTATAGTTTATTATTAATATTTGGTCCATAAGACTTTTTTTTTAATGACGCTTTCCATACGGTTTGGCATACTTTCCACAAGGTTTTCCTTTCCCATAAATTTGCAAGGCTTGACGAAGCTGCTTGATATGGTGCCAATCGTCTTTTGACCACAAATTTTCTATTGGGTTAAGGTCAAGGCTTTGAGCCGGCCACTGCATCAACTGAAAATGTTGGTCCACTAGCCATTTCTGGACGACTTTTGCAGTGCGCTTCGGGTCTCCATCTTGCTGAAATACGATTTCAGCTTCGTTGTAAGCACAGCGATCAATAAACTCGGGAAGATTGTTCTTCAATATATTTAGATATTGCTCTTTGTTCATAATCCCTTCTATTTTGTACATTGGTCCAATGTTCCACCAGGTGAAACAGCTCCAAACCATTATATTGCCTCCACCATGCTTTACTGTTTGTTTAACGTGGTGTCGTTGGATTGATTCACAGGGCCGGTGCCAGCAATATTGTTTTCCATCTGACTGGAATCTATTAAATTTCGTTTCGTCTGACCAAATTACGCGCTTCCAGTCATCTATAGACCAATTTCGGTGCCGTCTGGCAAAATTTAACCGTGCCTTCACATTTTTATCCGACAATGCAGGATTATTTTTTTTCACTGCTGCAACATACCCAATTTTTTGAAGTGCTATTCGAGCTCTCCATCGACTTACATCTTTATTAATCTCTAAAGAAGCCACCTTAGGCGTTAAGAACTTGTCATTTCTCATATTAGACATAATATGACGAGCAAAAAAAAAAGTCGAGGACGGGCCCCTAAGAGGAGATTCAACAGAAACATTGCGTCTTTTTTGGACGCGTATGACCACAGACTGACTTATTCCAAGTTTACTAGATATTAACCGGGACGAACATCCTTTCTCGGTAAGAGTTATTATAGAATTCTCAACGTCCTGACTCAATTTACGCATAATTTAGAAATATTAATCAAAATATTATAAAAGAACAAAAAAGGAAAGCTAACTTCGGGCGGAGCCGAAGTTGATATACCCTTGCAGAATATTCTGTAAATAATATTCTCCAAAATTATTCATATGATGCATTCTTAATACTCATAAAAATCCCAACTTCCTAACTTTAAAAACACCAAAGTTATGGCATTTTCAATCGTTCAGTTATATGGCAGCTATAGGATCCCTATAAAATTTGGTAGGTTGGATTGATTGGCCAAATATAAAACCCATAGAAAATCCAAACTTCCTAACTTTAAAAACACCAAAGTTATGGTATTTCCTATCGTTATATGGGAGCTATTGGATATAGTCGGCCGATCCTTAAGAAATTTGGTATTTCCAATTGATTCGCCAAATAAAAGAGCCATAGAAAATCCCAACTTCCTAACTTTACAAACACCAGAGTTATGGCATTTCCTATCGTTCAGTTATATGGCAGCTATAGGATATAGTCGGCCGATCCCGTCCGTTCCGACTTATATACTGCGTGCAAAGGAAAAAAGGGTGTGTGAAAAGTTTGATATCTTTAAAACTGAGAGACTAGTTCGCGTAGAATCAGACAGACGGACATGCTTATATCAACTCAGGAGGTGATCCTGATCAAGAATATATATACTATATAGGGTCGGAGATGTCTCCTTCACTGCGTTGCACACTTTTGGCCAAAATTATAATACCCTCTGGTATAAAAATAGGAAAAAAAAGGATATTTTCGCAGCCTTTAACAATTTTTCCTACGTAAGCTATAAGATATAGACGTCCAATCGGCAAGCGCTTTAAGCCTGATCAAGATATGCGTAAATAAATAAGACTTGAACAAATTTATGTCACAAGCTGCTTACACACTGCGCGAAGTATTCTGAAAAACATAAAATTTGGACCGATTTCACCCTATTGTTCCTATGGGAGCTATAGGATATAGACGTCCGATCGGCACGCGCTTTTACCCCGATCAAGGTATGCATAAATAAATACGATTTGGAAAGCTTTTACACTGCGCGAAATAGATATATCCGATTGTTCCCAATGAAGCTATAGGACGGTCGGGGAGGTTTTCAAACTTGATCTGCGTACACATGTGTTAGGACGACATTGAAAGTTTCATATCGCTAGCTTATCACTTTTTTCCGTGCATTTCTGCTGTTCTTTAACATTTTTTTTCGATTTTTAAAGTCACTAAAAAATCGGAAACCTCAATTTTTTTTCAAATATCACAGTTTTTTTGTCGTTGTAAAAATAAAATATTTTCACACAAACAAAAAAGCTTTACCTGAGGGATTTAGTAAAGAAGTACTGTGCAAAATTTCAAAACGATTCGTCCAGTAGATTTTTCAGGATCGTGTACACCGACCCTGAAATGGTAACTTTCAGGAGCGCGTTTTAAAGTTTTGGACACCCAAAAATCGAATATTAAACTTACATACCTCCGTTTAAATGGGCAGTTGAATTTTGTAAGTTTCACTCCGATCAATATAAAATTATAACGAATTTCTTAAATGTCAAATATACAATACGATCGCTGCGCATTAGAGAATCTAAGTATTGTAAAAGGTACAAAAGTGTTTTAATTCAATATTTTTTATTTTTAATCATTTAAAGAGGGCTAATATTTATGGGTGATTACAACAACGCTGTCAGGCTGATAGGTCAACAGAAAATGCAAAAGTGCCTGTTTCGCTGTGGTATTAAACCTGCAGGCGTTATAGCACTAGAAATAGTGGCTCCCAGGTCATTTTTCTACCACTTGTTGATATATATTTCCTAAAAATCAATACCTAAGTAATATAAACTATATACCACGTTTTGTACAAGTATCTAGATAAGATAATAATGGTCAGTTTACTGCCTTGCAAAGAAATCTTAGAAACAAATGTGTAATAATCATATAGAGCTGTGTGTGTTATGATTAAGGTTAATCAATTGTCAGGTTGCCCGAATGTCAACTTTTATTAAAGAATAATTTTAATAATAACTCCAATACATTAATGTTTATATTTTTGTTTAGGATAAATGTCAGTCAGCACAATATTAGTCGTCTGACTGTTCGTCCGTATGAACAATTAGATCTAGAGATTTGAACATGCACATTAAAGATATACATCCGCAGCGCTATTTTTTTTCAAAAGTTTGCCACGCACACTGCAACGCGCACAAAACACAAAATTCAATACGGACATGGTAGAGACTATTGACGAAAGAAGCGAAATAGCACATTAAAGCCGCTCAGCAAGTATAAAAGTGGAACTAGGATAGGCCCTGCAAGCAAACTCACATCAAAGGTTGGGCTATCTCGTCGCAATCAAAAGCAAGGATGCTAGGAAGTCCATATTTACAGCCATACAAAGTCGTCTGAGTTAAGCGAAAAGGGCCGTACAACGTCTGGAAAGCCGCACAAATAGATGAATCCAATTCCACAAGCACCGGCTGCGATAACGACGATGAATTTGTTTCATCTGGGTCAGATGAACAGGAGGGCCAAGGGTTAATTCAGGTATTGCGTATGAGAGAAATATGTCTCTCGTTGTGAGTGGTAAAAACTGAACCAGAAATCTGAAAATAAATTAAGAAAGATCTGAAACGGTGGTTTACTATTTCCTTACTTACTATCTCATTTAATATTTCATCACACTTTTCAAATAAATAAACCGTTTGTAGCAAAATTTAGTGCATGTTCACAACTCAGACTTTCGTCACCCATAAAATCATAATCACAGAACAAAATCCAAGAAATTGATTCCTTTTATTTTTATTATTTAATTCTTAATAAATTCTAAGCAAAAACAATGATGAAGATGAATTCTAAGAGAAAGACAAGAGAGAACGCTATAATCGGGTGCCCCGACTATCAGATACCCGTTACTCAGGTAAAGGGAGTGCGAGGGAGATGGAGATAGAAACTTTGATCACGCATAACTTTTTAACGAATGGTCCGATTTGAAAAATTTCTTCTACATTTCGATAGGTATTGATAAACACAATAAAACTGCATTTTTACTTTTCCGAAATATTTAAATTTTTAAAATCGTATATAAGCGATTGTGGGCGTTAAAGGGGGCGTGGCACCTTTTTGAAACAAACTTGCGCTGCGTAGGAACTCCTAGAATCTGCATGCAAAATGCCAATCTTCTAGCTTTTATAGTTTCCGAGATCTCAGCGTTCATACGGACAGACAGACAGACGGACAGACGGACATGGCTATATCGACTCGGCTAGTGACCCTGATCAAGAATATATATACTTTATAGGGTCGGAAACGCTTCCTTCTACCTGTTACATACTTTTGCACGAATACAATATACCCTTTTACTCTACGAGTAACGGGTATAATAACCGCATAAACTCAATTGTGCACGTTGGCACTATTTTTGCTTTCTCACTCCTCTTGTCAGCATAAATCGGCATGTTTGTATTTGTATTATTTTTTATGTTCGTAGCGCAAGGTGTAAGGGTGTAAGGTTAATTCGGTGCAAAATCGGTAATTTTAAAAAAAATTTATTGGCGATACGGATAGTCTCAGGGGGTATAGTTAATTCGGTGCAAAATCGGTAATTTTTAAAAAAAATTTAGTCTGCTCAATTTTGTTTTTTGCATGTGGTAGGGCATCATTTAAACAACATGTGTGAATGTTTTCATCCAAAAATATTAAAAACAAGTTTTGCTGTGTACACGATAACTGGTCACAGAAATATCTGATTTGAAAAAATCAAATTGCATTAGTTAAAGGGCAAGATTCCTCAAGAACGCTGTCGAATTTTTTTATAATTTTTTTTTTCGATTTTTTAAGGCACTTGAAAAAGAA
Organism: Drosophila fuyamai; assembly: GCA_018153365.1. Lineage (NCBI taxonomy): Eukaryota > Metazoa > Arthropoda > Insecta > Diptera > Drosophilidae > Drosophila > Drosophila fuyamai. The sequence goes on along the minus strand of JAECXW010000415.1, from coordinate 2,076,914 downwards.
TATTTAAAAATTTTAATTCTATACCCCGCTTAAGCAAAGTGTTTCTGAATTAATTTGTAATTATAATGTTTATAAATTTTCGAACCAAAAAACTTTCTGAAGCAATTGAAAATAATGTTGTAAGCCTGACCGAGAATGGTCGTACTTTACGTACAATTTCCAGGCTTGGTATAAGCCAATCGGCGGCAATCGCAGTTCAAAAGAGAAGGGATGTGACTACCAAATTGCAAGTCGCAGGTCGTAAAAAATTATTGAAGGAGTTAGCAAGCTTCTAACACCAAAGGGTGCTTCTTTGGCCATTAACAATAATGTTAGCAATAATGGACTGCTAGAAGACCGCTACCAGACATCAGATATATTTCCAGTGTAAAAAAACTAACTTGCATTGTCCGATAAAGGGCAAGGGCACATAAAAATAGGACCGCTGACCACTGGAAACGTGTTGTCTGGTCTGACGAGTCAAAATTTAACCGTTTTCAGTCTGATGGAAAGCAATACTGCTGGCTTGGAACTGGATAACGAATCCAGAGACACCATGTAAAACAATCTCTGAAACATGGTGGTGGAAATATTATGGTTTGGGGAGGCTTCACATGGTGGCATGTTGGCCCTCAGCACTTAATAGATGGAATTATGCGGAAAGAGGACTACCTCCAATTTTTGCAATAAAATCTTCACAATTTTATTGAAAAATGTGATTATCCCGAAACAGAAATAGGGTTTCAACCAGATGGGGATCCGAAGCACACTGCGAAAATTGTTAAGTAATGTATTGGAAAGCAACATTTTAAATTGATTGACCAGCACAAAGTCCCGATCTCAATCCGATTGAAAATCTTTGAACAATCGTGAAAAGACGGCTCGGCCAATACGAAGCAGCTCCACCAAACATGGGCAACCTTTGTGAGCGTGTTGAAGCAGAGTAGAGTCTTATTCCTGAAGACATTATTGAATAATTATTTTAATAATTAAAACTTTTTGAAGCGTGCAAATTGAGTTTATGCAGTTATTATTCGTTTTTAGTTTAAGTTTCTTCAAATTCATCTGTATAATCATTGTTTTTGCTTAGAATTTATTAAGAATTAAATAATAAAAATAAAACAAAACAATTTTTTGTATTTTCTTCTGTGATTCGTGTTAAACATGCACTCAATTTGGCTCGCCCCTGTACATTTAATCCACTAACAATTACATACAAACAAAATAAAATATTGAAACAAATTTAAAACAAGAGAGAACGCTATAGTCGAGTGCCTCGACTATTAGATACCCGTTACTCAGTTAAACAACTTAATATAAATATGCCTTCTTGTATGTTTTTCGCCGCTCGAATTAGCTCCCGATTTTTATGTTAAAATCGGTACCCAGGAAACACCTCCAATTTGACTAACTTGATTTGATTTGCATAGTTCTTTGGATTTAATAGAAATCCTTATCGAGAATTAACGTTGACTCCGTTGAGCACCTTGGCCACCTGTTACAAAGTCATCCGTTAGATGGCGCTATTGTATACGCCATGGGAGGCGGAAATGTAGGCGCTAGCCAGGCTAAGGCGTTTAATGGGTTTTTGGGCGTTAGAGTGGGCGTGGCAAACTTTTATTTGGCCAATCGATAGGTATTGACGAAACAAATACATATCAAAAAAAAAATTTCATAATAGCATCAAAACTTTGGCCACACCTTGTGGCTTGTGGGCGTCAGAGGGGGCGTGGCACCATTTTGAATTAAACTTGCGCTGCGTAGGAACTCCTAAAATCTACATGCAAAATGCCAATCTTCTAGCTTTTATAGTTTCCGAGATCTCAGCGTTCATACGGACAGACAGACAGACAGACGGACAGACAGACGGACATGGCTAGATCGACTCGGCTAGTGATCCTGAACAAGAATATATATACTTTATAGGGTCGGAAACGCTTCCTTCTACCTGTTACATACTTTTGCACGAATACAATATACCCTTTTACTCTACGAGTAACGGGTATAAATATATCGCCACCTACGGCTCGACATTGATGTGTTTGCTCTGCACTATTGTTATTAATTGCTGGTTGATGGTTTCGGGGTCCTTTTCCTACTTTTTGCTCACTCTGTGACCAGGAGTTTTCAGGCTAAGCGAATATCCTTTGCCTATAAATAGGGACTCCGGTTAAAAGTTGAGTAGTTTTACTTTTGATCATGACAGGCCGGCCGAGTCAGGGGTGCCAATTTAGCTATTTAGTTGCTAGATCTACCAACATAAAAAATTTTTTTTTTTGCGTGGAGTCTCACGGTTCACTTACCCGCCCAACCGACCGAGGGCGCAACTTTTTTTCGATTTGCTATTAGCAACAAATCTAGCACTTTTTTATTATACCCTTTCAGAGGGTATTATAATTTTGGTCAAAAGTGAACAACGCAGTGAAGGAGACATCTCCGACCCTATAAAGTATATATATTTTTGATCAGGATCACCTCCTGAGTTGATACAAGTATGTCTGTCTGTCCGTCTGTCTGTTTCTACGCGAACTAGTCTCTCAGTTTTAAAGATATCGAATTGAAACTTTGCACACACACTTCTTTTCTTTGCACGCAGTATATAAGTCGGAACGGGATCGAGCAACTATATTCTATAGCCGCCATATAACTGATTGATCGGCAATGCCATAACTTTTGGCCAATCAATCCGACCTACCAAATTTCATAAGAATTGGGCAAAACTCAATCCTATTGCCGCCATATAACTGATAGATCGGAACAGTGCTGCCAACTTTTGCTCAGAAAAAAAGCTGTTTTTGACGGAAAGAATTCAGAAAAAAAGTTAAAAAAAATTATAAAAAAAGTACAATAAAAAGCTAAAAAAAAAATGTATACAAATGTAATTTAATTATTTAATATTTAATTAATTTTATAATTTTATCAATATCTTCTTGGTCGTCCTCATTTGCATATGACATATTAGTACCTATCATGCGCAGATATTTTACAGGCACTTCATAGACCACGCAGCATTTCCCAATTTTTATGTAGAGATGAAACACTAAGCGATTGATGGCATTATCGTATATAGAGAAAAACAATCGATATGCCATTATACATTTTATGGTTTGTTTGTAAGTGACTATCGTAAATCTGCCACTTTTTCATATTTTGTACTTAAGAGTTAACAACACAAAAAAAAGTGGGGAAAAAAACCAACTTAATTTCTAAAAAAGCCAGAATTCCCGCTTTTCACAATTCCCGCATTTCACAAATTTTTCCCGCGTTGGTCTTCAAAAAAAGCCAGTTTTGACGGGAAAAAATCCAAGTTGGCAGTACTGGATCGGAAATGCCATTACTTTGGTGTTTGTGGGTTTTATTTTTGACCAATATAATTTACGGAATATTCTGCAAGGGTTATCAACTTCGGCTTCGTCCGAAGTTAGCTTTCCTTTCTTGTTTTTTTGTTAAAGTTGCGAAGGTATATAAAATTTGTCCTGGTGAATCATCCTTTCTTTTTCTTTTAAATATATAATACAAGATGCAAGCGGCACTATTTCTATTTGAAACTATTTATAAACAAATTCTTAATTTTCAAACAAAATTATTAACTTCTGACAAGTATACAATTACTATTAAATATTAAATTGAAGTTATATAAATACTTATCTTCGTTTCAGATAAATGTACTATTATTAAAACAAACAAAGGAGGATACCAATTATAAGTCACACGCATGCTTTTGCATGGATACTTATTAATATGCAATTGATCGCTGCTCCTAATGAAATGAATGATGCCACAAAAATCAATTATTTGATAAAGATTGGTTTTCAATATAAAAAAACATACACGAAAAATAGATTGATGTTCACTAAGTGGCATTCCATTTTCAATTCGGTGTCGAATCTTTTTATTACTAAACAGTAAAATTCACTGTCCTAAATGGAATAAATATAGCAAATTATACTATCACAAACTAGGATCCATTATAAAAGTATAATTGTCAAGTAATTTGCTCCAGTCAAACAAAGAAGTTTATCCGAGGGATCGTATCGTAATGAATTCAGTTCAAGGTTCTATAAAAAAGAAACTGGAAAAAAGTGGGCTATTGAAAAAAAATTGGCTCAATCAGTACTACGGTGTATTCACATTAAGATTTAACAGGTTGATTGGCGTCCTGCTCAGCGGGGCAAGATTAAGCTTGGATATTTTGCAGAAGGAGTACATCAAACAGTTCTTTTTTGAAAAGAGCGTGGGAAGCGGAGGAACTTGCTTAAAGCCTATCTCATGTTTTGGATGATTAAAGAAAAACTGGGGTAGAAGCCCTGCAGCAGAAAAGCAGGCTCTACGTCTCTCAGGTCACCGTGTGCAATTTTTATTCAGAGGACGGCAGCGCAAGAAAACGCGTTTTAAACTGTTAACGGTGAAAAATGTGACATTAATTATTGAAATTGAATACCGTCCTATGTTTTTATGCAAGTTGAATAGGCCAAACCGAATTAAAATGATATATGTGAAATCTATTGCTAGTTTTCTATACTGCTTCAGAGTGATATTTTGTAAAGTACTCGTGTGCAGCTGACATTATCGTCGCTCTAAATTTTGAAGTCTCTAAACTAAATAGTAAAATTACCTGCTTCCTCATTTCTAATTGCTTTAAAGATGTTTGCGAGTCAGGGAAACGCTAATGAGATTGCTATTTCTCGAAGTGAGACGTTGAAGCTAAAATCATTATCAGAACTGACTAAAAACCAAAAAAGTGGAGATTTGGATGTTGAATCGGAGGAAGATCTTCAGTTCTCTCGAATTGCTTCTAAAAATAAACTTTTGAAGCTTAGTTGGTGGCATTCACCTACTCAAATACAAGATATAGAGGAGACATCAGTACAGCATAGAAAAAGTGATAAAGAAACCAGCAATAAAACCAATAAGGTTGAGAACAATAATACTTTAGCTAACGGGTGTACAAACACGCCAGTAAGATCTGTCCCGTTACTCCAGTATTCTCGTCACGACAAGGAACGCATCAATGAAGAAAAAGAAGCAAGCATTCACGAGCCAAACGTCGATGAATTTTATTCGAAAGATTCACACCGACTCGTTGATGGTATGTATGGGTCAAATCACAAAATATCGACTTTTAGTTAACTAGTTTACACGATATTTGTCCATAATAACTTGAAGTCAAGAACCAGTTATGATTCAAAATAAAAATATTTGTGTTTAGTTAAGCGTCTATTATAAATTGAGTGTTTTGGCACAAAACTTGTCATGGATTGACTCCAGCTTTAAGTCGTCCATCAACCTCCACCTATGTTTATCACAACAAAGAGTTAATTTTACGAACACTTATTTAAAAAAGACGGTAACATCCGTAACATTTGGATTATTATTAATTATTTTTGGACATTTCCGCAAAGAAATTTTTAAGGGAAGAGATAAATTAGAAAACGTTTTAATTATCCGCTTAAAAATTTATAAATTTAGTTGTAGTCTCTAGTCTTTTAAAATTGTGGTCACGGTCAACAAAGTTCAGTTTTCTTAACAAAAAGAGATGTCCGATATACTAAAAAATATATTATTGGTCTAAAAATATATTTTAGGGTGGTCGGTCTAACATTTTTTTTAAACCCTTGCAAACTGTATTTTAATTTCAGTCAAAAGTTTGCAACGAAAGTTTGAAGGAGACCCTATAAAAAATATATATTCTTGATCAGCATCACCAGGAGAGTCGAGCTAGCCATGTCCGTCCGACCGTTTCTACGCAAACTAGTCCCCAAGTTTTAAAGCTATCTGCTTGAGACTTTCCCAAAGTTGTCGTTCTATTAAAGGTAGTATATACATACGTCTGAACGAGCCGGATCGTGCGACTACATCATATAGCTCCCATAGAAAAAATCGGGGGAAAAAATCTTAAATATATAACTTTGTTGTTTTTATACCCTTGCAGAGGGTATTATAATTTCAGTCAAAAGTTTGCAAAGCAGAGAAGGAGACATTTCCTACCCTATAAAGTAAGTGGTAATTCTCTTGGCGATTTGCTTTGAATTTAAATGTTGAACTAATCTGTAGCAATTTGATCAAGCAGTTTAGTCGCAAAGTCAATTGCTGTTGCTACTTAACTGATAAATTTAAAAAAAAAAACAACCAATACTATCCTATTCGGCCAAGAACAAAATATTTATTATTTTTAAAAAGTGCACCAAAACTAATAAAGACCTCGAATCACTCTTATTTTCAAATATTGTTGAATATTAATATCATTATGGTATCTTTCTATGTGTGGTATCACCAATACAATATACTTTGTATAAACCTAAAGAACCGATTGAACCTGAAGTACCTTGTGTCACTTTACTAACCATACAACATATAGACTGATCATTTCATACAACGAAAATGGACTCAAAAATTTCTTAGCGGCAGGACCCAGGGCATGATACAATACCCTGCAGTACCGTTCATCACCTTTTAATCACTTTTTCATCACCAAAAATTCATCACTGCTGATGATTAATCGATGAATCTTCATAGAAATTAGTGATGAATTTAACATTGGCATGTCCTAGGAGTTCATGAGTGAAAAATGCATCACTCTTTAATTAGTAATTCATCACTCTCTTTTCAGTTTTTCATCACTCTTTAATCAGTAATTCATCAATTCTTAAACAGCATTTACTGATGAACAAGCGATGATGTAGTGATTGAAATTCGATGAATTACTGATTAAAGAGTGATAAATTATTCAGTAATTCATCACTATTTAAATCAGTATTGCATCACTCTTTAATCAGTAATTCATCACTCTTTAGCAAATGCTGTTTGGCTGATGAAATAATTGAGAGGTAATTGAAACTCAATAAATCGATTATATGACAAAAATTTGGTTAGCAACGGCTCGGACTAGATCGGACCCTAGTGGAAAATTTGGAAGCTTTGTTTATGACTGGAGTCATTTGTTTACAGTAGCCCTGATGTGGTTCTCACAGGGCTCGGTTTGAGTGAGGTGAGATTCTGTTATTTTGCTAGCGAAGCTTAGATTTTTCAGCGGTTGCTGCGACTGAAAATGTTTATAAAACTCATAAGCTGGAATATTCATGGGTTGGATAACATGTACGTTTTCAGTTGTCTCGGAGGTATTGAGGATGTTTCGGTTTCGGTGCTATTTTTTTGACTTCGTGCTTTATGCTCATCCTGTCCAATTATATCTAAAATAGAAAAGTTATTATAAAATATATAAAAACTTACTGCGTTTCTTGTTTTGCCGCCGTCCAAGTCCAGCTTAGTTTGTGCTGGCCCAACAGTTTTATTATAAGCTTCGCCTTAAATAATGAATAAATATATTAACAGTATATGTAGGTACAGTTCAAAATAATTAATAAAATAACACTCATAAATTTTGTTATAACATTTCACAAAAAATCTCAGCTTCGATCTGTTCTCTCAGTTTCCTCAAATGCAAGTGCACGTAAAAACCGCGAAAACAACTTCAGTTGAAAACAAGGGCACCGTTAATCCTTTTGTTCTTTCCTTTGCCTAATTTGTCTTGAAATTTTTCACTTCGCGTCAAAGCAAGGTATATCAAAGCATGACCGACTATGCAAATATTCACATAACTTAAATTCACTTAAAAATGGAATCCATACCTTTTAAATCTCTCACAGTAATTTTATTTTTAAAATGTATTTCCATAAAATAATATAATTAATAAGAATCAACGACTACAATACAATAATTATGCTAATTTAATTTCAAGGGTGTATAAAAGTCGATGTGATTTTAATACATTGTCTTCCACCTCTCAGATCATTTTATGGGGAGAGAGACAGAGTTAGAGAGGGAGATGAAAAATTTTTTGCGTTTCCTACGATCGTCGAGTGACAGTTTCGGCTCTGCCTGCGTCGCACTCTTGATCAGGATCACCCCCTGAGTTGATATAAGCATGTCCGTCTGTCCGTCTGTCTGTTTCTACGCGAACTAGTCTCTCAGTTTTAAAGATATCGAATTGAAACTTTGCACACACTCTTCTTTCCTTTGCGCGCAATATTAGCCGGAACGATCGGGATCGGCATATAACTGAACTGAACGATCGGAAATCCAATACTTTGGTGTTTGTAAAGTTAGGAAGTTGGGATGTAGAGGAGTCATCAATACAGCATAGAACAAGAGAGAACGCTATAGTCGGGTGCCCCGACTATCAGATACCCGTTACTCAGGTAAAGGGAGTGCGAGGGAGATGGAGATAGAAACTTTGATCACGCATAACTTTTTAACGAATGGTCCGATTTGAAAAATTTCTTCTACATTTCAATAGGTATTGATAAACACAATAAAACTGCATTTTTACTTTTCCGAAATATTTAAATTTTTAAAATCGTATATAAGCGATTGTGGGCGTTAAAGGGGGCGTGGCACCTTTTTGAAACAAACTTGCGCTGCGTAGGAACTCCTAGAATCTGCATGCAAAATGCCAATCTTCTAGCTTTTATAGTTTCCGAGATCTCAGCGTTCATACGGACAGACAGACAGACGGACAGACAGACGGACAGACGGACAGACGGACAGACGGACAGACGGACATGGCTATATCGACTCGGCTAGTGACCCTGATCAAGAATATATATACTTTATAGGGTCGGAAACGCTTCCTTCTACCTGTTACATACTTTTGCACGAATACAATATACCCTTTTACTCTACGAGTAACGGGTATAAAAAGTAATAAAGAAACCAGCAATAAGACCAATAAGGTTGAGAACAATAATAGTTCTGTCCCGTTACTCCAGTATTCTCGTCACGACCAGGAACGCATCAATGAAGAAAAAGAAGCAAGCATTGACGAGCTTGTAAAGTTGGGAAGTTGGGATTTTCTATGGGTTTTATATTTGGGCAGTCAATCCGACCTACCAAATTTTATAAGGATCGGCCGACTATATCCTATAGCTGCCATATAACTGAAAGGTTGAAAATGGCATAACTTTGGTGTTTATAAAGTTAGAAAGTTGCATCATATTAATAATTTTGGAGAATATAATTTACAGAGTATTCTGCAAGGGTATATCAACTTCGGCACCGCCCGAAGTTAGCTCTCCTTTCTTGTTTTAATTTACTGCAGTTCATAGCTGCACTTTTATTGTGCTTTTTCGTAAATTTTTGACCTAAGAATCATTTTGCTCTGATAAGAGGGCCACCCCTAATAGTATTAATGTTATTTGTTCCTCACATGTAAACTCCTGCAATCGACTTTTTCGGGTTTTTGATTTTTTCCCTCCCTTTTGTCAAGACAAGTCTGACGCTGTACAAAGAAATTAAAAAAACAATACAATTTAAATTTAACAGTTGTTTTGACACATTCCTCTGACAAGAGGCACCCAGATGGTATTAATGTTATTTTGTCCTCACATGTAAACTCCTGCAATCGACTTTTGCGGGTTTTTTGATTTTTTCCCTTCATTTTTTAAAAAAGGTTCAGTGATTTAATCTTTTCGCTAGGGTTCACCAAAAGTTAATTTCAGGTGGTTGGCAATGCGAAGTAATTTTCTGGTATTTTTATCGTCGATCCGAGTACCGAGGTGAAAAATCAGCCGCACGAAAAGTGAACGCCAGCTGTTTGCCTCTCGTTCTCTCTCATGATTGGCGTACAGTTTTCGTCGATCTGGATACTTTTCGTCGGGCCTTTTTTTCACGTCGGTCTCCTGATTGACGAAAAAATACCAGAAAATTCCATAGCGTTGCCAGTCTGCGGAAATGAACTTTGGGTGAACCCTAGCGAAAAGATTAAAAAATTTAATCTTTCGGCATGCGCTTCTCACTGAACATTATAAGAAATGATGGGAAAAACTCACAAAAGTCGATTGCAGGTGTTTACATGTGAGGACAAAATAACATTAATACTATCTGGGGTGCCTCTTGTCAGAGCAAAATGTTTTTTAGGCCCGGAATGTACGAAAAAACACAATAAAGTGCAGCTATGAACTTTAAATTAGCAAATAATTATCAGTTAATTAAAAAAACAACTGTTAAATTTAAATTGTATTGTTTTTAATTTCTTTGTACAGCGGCAGACTTGTCTTGCCAAGGTATTTGATAATATCTTTTAAAGGCTCTTTCCCGCAAATACGATATTTGAATTTCAACTGCTTGTCAACAAACAGCTGATAGACAGTACGACCGTAGCACGCTTAAATCTGATGAACTCTCAAACTTTTGGTCACACTGCAAAGATTAAAGTTTTTACGTTAGCGTAATCGTTTGTTGATCTGGATACTAGGCTATAGGGGGAAAACTGGATTTTTAGGGGGAAATATCGCCTGTTTGAGATTTTTTAGGGGGGAAGCAAAATTTTCATCTGGCAACACTGGCTACATATGTAGCTCATTCCGACGATAAATTAGTTTGTTTTTTAAACGTTGTATGTAGGTACATACATACTTATGTACATATCTGATTAAAATCTTAATATTAGGAAATATCAAAATATCAAAAGAAATCGCCCCTCATGTATGGCCACCGATAAACATATTAAGTATGTGTATGTATGTACATACTTAATATGTAAACATACATACATTCACATTGTTAAGCTTAAAAACCTGTTGCGCACAAAAACAAAACGATCAATGCACAATAAAGTTTGGCTTAAACAAAATTTAATTTAAGTAGACAATTAAAAAAAAAATTATTATATGTTATTTTTTTTAATTACATCTTTTTAATTGAAAATAATTTTACATATTTATTGTCAGTATATATTTATACATAGTTAAATAAAAAATCAAATCATGAAAGAAATTTTTTAGTTTTCTTTTTAGTATCTGCAAATATGTATATAAAACTTTGTTTGAGAAGGTGTGTATCAGTTTAGACGAATGTTGTTTTTTAAAACAATTTGATTCAAGGAAATGTGTGCCAGAAATTGGCAGAATTCAGAATGTGCCTTGCACATATTATACATACATATGTATGTATGTATGTAGCTTTAATAAAATCACTAATTGTGAATTCATTCATCAATTTTGTAAGCGTATAACAAAGAGTACATACATATGTATGTATGAACACATTTAAGTAAAGTATAACTTTCAAAAACAATAAATTGACTACATACAGATGTACATGTGTAAATATAAAAATGTCGAAGCAGCTTGCAAACGTTTCTTTGCATGTATGTACATATGTACATATGTATGTACAAGAATTGATGAATGCTATATATGGGCTGCCTGCACATATGAAAATATTTTCATATACATAAGTTTGTGTGTAAATACGTTTGTGGTGATTAGTTGATGAATATTGTTACTATTTATTCGTTATGGACTGGGTGAATGTGTGTACAAGTGCGTCAAAATTAATATGTATTCTCAATCAGCTTTGTATGTAAAAGAAAAAACATTTTTTGATTATTTAGTATTTTTTATACAAAACAACACTCAAAAGCACATAAAAAAATTAACGAGGGTCCATAAACATATAAACGCATAAAGGAAAAAAATAAAACATGAAGGGCAAAAAGAGTGACTGCTCAAAGCTAACAAACAATAACAAGTGCCTGATTCGGACTCTTATCATTTCGTTTTTATCTATTGATGTTGCCTTTTCGATTAGCCGTTTCGCCAGCAGCTCGTGGCGTCAACTTTTTCATTGAATTTGTCTTAATTTTTTTTTCGTTTACGAGCCTTAGCTACTCGACATAACGCACTGCGTTTCAAGGCATTGTTACATTACATGTAATTCTAAACATTTTGTTTTGATTTTGCTAAATATTTTAAAAGACATTGTTCAAAATATTAGATTATGATTATGATTAGATTTATGATATTTTTATTTCCATTTTGGTAGAACAGAATTATGATTAACCGCAAAGTGACAAGAGGTATGCATTTTAACACAGTAAGGAAAGACAAATTATTAAAAGATATTAACGTACCTATTGTAAAATGTTTCTTAATTTCTTTTGAATTTTTTTAGATACTAAACCATGTACTGGAATTTTAAATCAAGATCAGGAAGATCAGATGAAAATATGCGGCTACCGTCGTTCTCATATACGAACTGTTTTTTGCTGGGCTTGTATTTTTTTAACTGGTGGTCTACTGCGACTCGTTTTATACTGGTGGCGCCATTTGTACCTATTTGCCACATGCTCTCAATGTTCATTGGAGGAGGCAGAACAAGTTTTGGTAACAGAGGATTATCAAGGAAAGCACAAACTGTATCACGTAAAGAAAGTTCAGGTTCTAACTGTGAACCACCTTAAGTAAGTACAAATTAATTTGCTACAATTGTTGCTAAACTACAAAGCATTTTATCAGGGCATTGTTGCATAAGGACCGATCGGGCACTGAAGTCATAAGTTTAGAAAGTGAAAATGTTGAAAACGCGTTGCAACTATCGGTTCACTTTACCTCTGCGCAGTTCAAAAGTATGTAGTATACAAAAATTTAAAAAAATTACAAAATATTTAATGTGTTATATTTTTAGGATGTTCATTCTTACGTATATTTCGGTGCAAGCAATTGGTCTACGCTTGGAACAACAGTCTGAATTGTTTCCAAAGGATAAATGGTCTCGACTTAAATGTTCCTTGTTCATATTATCACCAACAACGTGGATTAACCTTGAATGAACAGATTTCAAGACGAGTAGTTTTCGGGGAAAATCAAATAACTGTACCACTGCGAGATATAAAAACATTGCTTTTTTTGGAAGTACTTAACCCTTTTTACGTTTTTCAAATATTCTCAGTGATCCTATGGTTCACATATGACTACTACTACTACGCTTGCGTAATACTTTTGATGTCAATATTCGGTATAACTGTGTCTATTTTGCAAACTAAAAAGGCAAGTATAACGATACAAAATTCTTAAAGTCTTTTTTAATTACATGTGTTCTTAGAATCAAGATGTGCTTCAAAAAACAGTATATGACACTGGTAATGTTTGTGTTGTTGATCATAAAGGTCTCTCCAAAGAGTTTCCAACGCGTGCCCTAGTACCGGGAGACATAATTGAAATACCTTCTTCAGGCTGTACGATGCAGTGCGATGCAGTATTATTATCAGGAAACTGTATTTTAGATGAGTCTATGCTTACTGGCGAAAGTGTACCAGTGACCAAAACTCCATTGCCATCAAAACGTGATATGATATTCGATAAAACAGAGCATGCCAGGCATACGCTATTTAGTGGTACAAAGGTTATTCAGACTCGATATATTGGATCAAAAAAAGTATTGGCATTTGTGATAAACACTGGAAACATAACAGCCAAAGGGGAACTAATAAGATCTATTCTTTACCCCCCACCTGTAGACTACAAGTTTGAACAAGATTCGTATAAATTTATTCAGTTCCTGGCATTAATTGCTTGTATTGGATTTATTTATACGCTTGTAACAAAAGTAAGATATTTTATATCAATTAATAAAGACAAATAAATTTTCGATTGTATCTTAGATATTGCGTGGAACGGATCCCGTTAAAATAGCAGTTGAATCTCTGGACCTTATAACAATCGTAGTCCCGCCAGCACTACCAGCAGCAATGACCGTCGGTCGATTTTATGCACAAAAGCGGTTAAAGGCTAGTGAAATATTTTGCATTTCCCCACGGTCTATAAACGTAGCAGGAAGCATAAACTGCTGTTGCTTTGATAAGGTTCGTACCTATATATACATAAATCTATCACTAAGAAAACTTGGAATCAACGCACAGCAATATCCACTAATTAATAATATTAATATGTATTTTTATTACATTCTAATAACTTTAAACTGATTTGCTAAGATTTATTGCGACTCCCCAAGTGGCCACAATCGCTTCCAATTGGAAAAAAGGTCAATTTTCTTTTCAAAAATACTGGACGCTAAACCGTTTATCCAATCGAAACCGTGTTTTCGCCAAAAAATAGTTTAAGACAATTTTAAATGTTTAAAAAATTTGACCGCTTAGATTTAAGTTTTTTACTATTTTTAAAATACATTCTAAAATAACAATTAAGGCAAAAATCTCTTCAAACGTCGAAAAATGACACTTCTAAACTGAGTACCAAAAATTTATTCGGTAAAGTTTTTCCTTAAGCCTTAACGATTCATTTGATGGATTCAACAAAGCTCTAACTATCTTCTAAACAAAGAAACTAAGCAAAAAGTCGATTTATTGTCCAATTTATGAGCTCTTTTCAGTTATTGCTGCCAGAATACGCAAATGACGTTTTTTTGTTTTGGCGAAAATCTATTTGGCCAGGTTTTTGATAGTGTAGTAAAAATATATCATTCAAATTGTTTTTTTTTTACAGTGTTTTCCCACGCGCTGTTAGGAAACATAAGAGCGGGAGATCGCAGTAGATAGAGAAAGGAAAGAGTGTAGCAAGTGCGAAAAAGAAGAAGTTAACAAGGAAACTTTCAGAGTCGTATCAAGAAAATTTGCCGCGAGTTGTGTTTTTATGTGATAATTTCCCTATTAATTAGGCAAAGAGTAGGCTTTGCCTAATTAATAGAAAAATTTCTTTGCATAACCGTGAATTTTGGTGTACAACAGTATGTGAGCAATAATATTATTAATGAGGGTTAATTAAAGTTTCATCCAAAACTACAAATATATTTAAAGTAACATCTAAAATGCAAAATTACATAGTTCTACTGCAAACCTATTACATAAGAAAAGTAGGATATTCGGGTTATCCACCGCAAGCGAAGCTGCGGGCACCCGGCTAGTCATCAGATAAATCTATCTATATCAACATTTCGAGTCAAATTTATTTAAAGTGTGACCATAGACATTTAGTATGTCATACCCGGGGATAGGTTTGGATTCGATGGTAGTACTACTCTTACACATTTCTTATTGGTTCATGTGCTTATGTGAGGTTATAAAAAATATCGTCATTGTGTTTTCCAATCGTTTGAACTCTTTTTATTGCTTAATTCTTTTATCTTCTTTTATCGTTTTATCAGGAGCAAGTTGTGTTTGTTTTTCATTTTAAGCATTAAAACATGTAATTACGTGTCAAGTTAGACATAATAATTTTTGAGGTAATAATAATAATAATTTAGGTACAGTCGGTAAAACCTAATAAAACACTTTCTTAATAAATATGAAATATTTATCTTATATTTTTGAAAAGTTTGCACAGAAGTAATTAGTTTGAAACATATCTAGCAATAAAAACTTAACAAGCCAGCACATATAGATTGAAAAACGAGGCAAACGAAGACGTGAAATTATAACATTAAAACAAAATAAAAAAATAAAAAGCTCGTCTTTACACTATAAATAATATTCTGTAAGCTGAAATTTCTTAAAGTTTAAAGAAAAAATAATTAACAGCCTCTTAGTACTGATCTGATTGACTTAATTTCTTTTGAAGTTTTTTCTCCCCATAACCACTTTTTTAACACCACTTTTTATACCCTTGCAGAGGGTATTATAATTTTGGTCAAAAGTGTGTAACGGAGTGAAGGAGACATCTCCGACCCTATAAAGTATATATATTCTTGATCAGGATCACCTCCGGAGTTGATATAAGCATGTCCGTCTGTCCGTCTGTCTGTTTCTACGCGAACTAGTCTCTCAGTTTTAAAGATATCGAATTGAAACTTTGCACACACCCTTCTTTCCCTTGCTCGCAGTATATAAGTCGGAACGGCGGGATCGGCCGACTATATCCTATAGCTGCCATATAACTGAACGATGGGAAATGCCATAACTTTGGTGTTTGTGAAGTTAGGAAGTTGGGATTTTCTATGGCCAATCAATTCGACTTACCAAATTTCATAAGGATCGGCCGACTATATCCTATAGCTCCCATATAACTGAACGATTGAAAATGCCATAACTTTGGTGTTTTTAAAGTTAGGAAGTTGGGATTTTTATGAGTATTAAGAAAGCATCATATGAATAATTTTGGAGAATATTATTTATAGAATATTCTGCAAGGGTATATCAACTTCGGCTCCGCCCGAAGTTAGCTTTCCTTTCTTGTTTTTTATTAATTTGAAAATTTTTTTAATAACAAAAATCGTTTTTATAAAAATTTATTAACACATTTTGCGGGGTGGGAGTGTAAACTTTTGTGTTCTTGCTCAAGCTAACTTCCTTATTTTTTTGACTGTTTCATTTTTGGCTTATTACGTCGAAGAAGACGCCTACCCTATAAGCATACACAACCTTGTTCAAATAAATTAGGCAAATCGATCAAAGTTTCGACCATAACTCCACTCCAGTAATAACTGGCCCAAAGTTTTTTAAAGTTAATGCAATTATCTTTGTTTTAATTTGTATAAGAAAGGGAAAAGGCTAGCTTTAGCCATCCCATAAGGCTATAACAAAAATTAATTTTATGCGTACTATACAAACAATACTGTTATGTAAATTTTCCGATAAATTTGTCGATTGTTTTTATGCAGTGAAGTTAAATTCATTTTCTGATACTGAATCTTTAAAAATCGAACATATTCAAATTGAATTAAATTGATACTATGTTGGGAAAGCCATAGCTTTAATAGTTTTGAAATCATACCGAAAATTAATGAGTTAGCTTGACTCTTTTATTACCGATCAGCAAAAATTTTTAACGTGGGCTATGCGGCTATACTTCAGTATAACGCTACACTTAGTAATATATTTGACAGCTATACATTATAGTCAACTCAAGCTAAGGGTCCCAAGGGGTATATAACCACACTAGGAAAAACAGTGGAAAGTGCGCATCGTTTTTTTGACATGTGTTTACAAGAATGGAAGTTTGTAACGAAGTAAATAAGACATTTTCGACCTTTTAAATGCGACATTAGCTTGTAGAACAATCTTTCGTGACAAACTCTGTCAAAGGGCTGTCGAACGTCGAGAAAAACATCTGAGCACTCAATAGCACTATGGAGACTACGGAAACCAAACTGGTGGTTCGGAAGTGTGTATTTAAGGCCGTTAATAGCTAGAAGTCTTCCAAGCATGATCCGCTCAAAAATATTGGAAAAAGTGGACAGCAAACTAATCAGCCTATAAGACTAATGCACGTTTCCAAGGTTATGGAAAATGACCAAGGTCTAGGCAAGCATTTGCTACTTTGCCATCAATCGCTTTATAATGATCACGCACCTTATCATGTGTCATCGCTACGTTCAAGGGAAAACCTCTAAAGCGACTTTCTTTTAAGGTGCATTTCCACAGCGTAAATTCGTGATTCTGGTTAGGATCAATTGCACTGGACAACATAAAAAATTCTGAATTGGCCGAACGGAGGACTTTTCTTAGCTCCGACTCAGTAGCCTTCAACCTTGTCATATCGATGGTTTTGCTCGTCCTTATCCAGACTCTGCGAAGTGCATCGCCTTTTAGGGCCAAGGTCAATTTCTGGCCTTGAATAAGCCCAGATGGAGGAGGAATAGGTATACTTCTAGAAGGAGGGGCAGCTTGATGGATCTGTTCAACTAAGACCTCAGAAAAGAAATCTACGTCGTCCACAGAAAGAAGAGACGGTTGTTCCTGAGTCAGAGCAGTAAATTGCGTAACGAAACTTTTTAGATCCGAAGCCCGAGGAAGAATCCTGGATTTGGTAACGATCGCATAGGGAGCCGCGCAAATATTTATAAGGAGCGGAATATGATCAGAGGAAAGCCAGATGTCCGCCAGTAGCCAAAATCTGCATGTTTGCATCTCCAGAAACATTGGTGCGCATTGGAGAAAGCGGCTACATACAGAGACAAATATACGCAGATATACTCAGTCGACCAAGAAAGTCCAAAGTTCAAAAAGTACAGTAGACAACTTCAAACGAAATTATGTCAAACCCTGAGATCAAATTGATGGCAACTACTTGTAGGTGAGCCTCCGATATTGTGGCGCTTAGGTAATAATCTAAAGATGATTTGACGAAGACAGCACCACCACCACGATGTCGATCACTTGATGTGATGACTGTCTTGAGGATACAGAAAGACGCGAAGTAAACCAAGCATTTTAAGCAGGGGACATGCAGGCTTAAAAGTACGCTTTTGAGTGGGTCTACGCTTTACAGAACCATTGCGCTTACGTCTTTTAACAGCTTCCAAATAGGCAGGACATCGAGTTCACCATTTATAGCCAAGCACTTTGTCTCATGGAACACTTTGGCATGAGTGAGCAAATTTTTTTAAATGTCAAAATTCTTGACATCGGAACCACTTTAAAGGATGCTGGCAGTGGTTACATGAAGTCCTTTGGTTAATTGAAAAATGCTGACAGGAATTCCATTACCTTTGAAAAGCTTCTGTACTACACGATAAACATTGTCGTCATCCACAGTAAGCGTACAAGAAGATTTACCAGTTGTCTTCGAGGGGAAAACCAGTGGTCACAAAAGAGTAATGCAATTGTTGCCTAAAATCTTATATAGTTCTCAAGTTATTAAGTACACATACAGAGTACACAAACGAGAGTTCATAAGTGAAATCTATTTTCCGGAAGAATAGATTAGTAAACATTGGCAAAGCGTTTAGCACATTTGCTCGTGCCAGAAGTATCGTTATCAGATGACTTTAAAAAGGCACCCAGATATGTAGGGGTTACCGCACTATAAAACAAAGTGATATGAATTAGTTAAGCTAACTTATTTTATAATATTTATACCCGTTACTCGTAGAGTAAAAGGGTATATTATATTCGTGCAAAGTATGTAACAGGTAGAAGGAAGCGTTTCCGACCCTATAAAGTATATATATTCTTGTTCAGGATCACTAGCCGAGTCGATCTAGCCATGTCCGTCTGTCCGTCTGTCTGTCTGTCCGTCTGTCTGTCCGTATGAACGCTAAGATCTCGGAAACTATAAAAGCTAGAAAATTGGCATTTTGCATGTAGATTTTAGGAGTTCCTACGCAGCGCAAGTTTGTTTCAAAATGGTGCCACGCCCCCTCTGAAGCCCACAAGCCACAAGCTGTGGCCACAGTTTTGATGCTATTATGAAAATATTAATTGATATGTATTGTATTTGTTTCGTCAATACCTATCGATTGGCCTAATAAAAGTTTGCTACGCCCACTTTAACGCCCAAAAACCCATTAAACGCTTAAGCCTGGCTAGCGCCTACATTTCCGCCTTTCATGACACAATAGCGCCATCTAACGGATGACTTCGGAACAGCTGGCCAAGGTGCTCAACAGAGTCAACGTTAATTCTCGATAAGGATTTTTATTAAAGAAAATTGCGATGGTTTTCATTTGTCAATACCGAACTATATCCCAAGAACTATGCAAATCAAATCAAGTTAGCCAAATTGAAGGTCTGAGTCAAACAATGGCGTATGTGTGTATGTATGTAAGCTTGCACTCAAAAACATAAACATAAACACAGCTGTTGGTGCAGGACAAAAGCTGCCTGCGCTAAAGAAGCGCTGGTGCTGATGCTTGTGCTGTAAAGCTGCCAGCTCTAAGAGACCGCCGAATTCAAATTGATAATTTAAACTGAGTAACGGGTATCTAATAGTCGAGACACTCGACTATAGCGTTCTCACTTGTTTTAATATATTTTTGTATATCTTTTTATCAATTTAACGACGTTATGCCAAAAAAAATTAGTTGGCGAATATTGTGTATTGTAATGCAAACTACACAATTTAAAAGTAAAATCATTTATAAATCAAATTCGGTTGAAAAGAAAGATGAATTTTTATGAACTATTCATATATAATATACACACTTTTGAATTATTTATTCATTTTTTCAGACTGGTACTCTTACTGAAGATGGACTGGATATGTGGGGGGTTGTGCCGAAATCATCAACTAATCAATTTCAAATACCCTTAAAAAATGTGGAGCGTCTGCCTTATGATCATTTTCTTTTCTGCATGGTTACGTGTCATTCTATCACAGTAATGAGAGGTACAATGATGGGAGATCCGTTGGATTTAAAAATGTTTCAATCAACGGGTTGGACACTAGAAGATTCTAGTAACATACCAGATAATGAAAAATATGGTATTATTTACCCAACAATTTTAAGACAACCAAGAAATTGTCCTTCGGCTTCTACTTCACTAGATATGGGAACTAAAACTCAAATTAAACGACAATCCTCTGTAGACGATTTACTTGCCACTGTTGGCATCTTGCATACTCAAAAGAATTTTGATCATGGTATCGTTCGAGAATTTCCATTTACGTCGAGTCTTCAGCGAATGTCTGTTATTACTCGTTGTCTCAGCGATCAAGTGTTTAATATTTACTGCAAAGGTTCCCCTGAGATGTTGCAAAAGCTGTGCACACCGCAAAGCTTACCCGACAATTACTCCCAACAATTATCGGCATTTGCCAAAAAAGGATACCGAGTTATTGCCATTGCGTTCAAAGCTCTCGCCCACAAGATGAACTATACAAAAATACAGCGACTATCCCGCGAAGAGGTTGAAAACAATCTGGAATTTCTTGGGTTCGTTATACTTGAAAACCGTCTAAAACATGATACTGCTAAAGTTATCAATGCACTAAACTCAGCCAATATTCGAACTATTATGATAACAGGAGATAACATATTAACCGCCATGAGCGTTGCTCGTGATTGTGGCATCGTAAGTGCATCACAAGCAGTTGTAACAGTGCACGCAGATTCGCTTAATGATGGTGCGCATACTCAGACCAACCCCACTGGATCCGACTGCGTTGTTGATAAAAATCAAGATATACACTACAAGTTACAGTACACTTTAGATTTGGGAAGTAAAATCTCTTCGTCTTCTCATTTGACATCGAGTGCTAATGGTAATGTTTTTCCCAACGAAAATGGTGCAAGTGTATGTAGCGTCGATGGTGCTACAACACTTTTTCGCCTCGAGTCAACGAATTCATTAGTTAATGAATTGAGCTCCAGTTATGCAGAAAGTGTTTTGCCGACAAGTGATAGTTTGGCCAGTGTAAAGACCACAGACACTTGGACCCACAATGAAGGATCCGATATTGATGTTGAGCTTGGAATGAAACGCCCACAAGACGAAAGCTGGCGCCAACACTATATATTTGCAATGGATGGTAAAACTTGGCAAATTGTAAAAGACCATTTTCCCGAGGAAATGGAAGTTCTTTTAACGCGGGGATCAATTTATGCTCGAATGTCGCCGGATCAGAAACAAGCACTAATTATAGAACTTCAAAATTTGGACTATTGCGTTGCCATGTGCGGTGATGGTGCCAACGACTGTGGTGCGTTGAAAGTTGCTCATGCTGGTATTTCTTTGAGCGAGACCGAAGCGTCTATAGCGTCGCCGTTTACCTCACGCAATCCCACGATTTCGGCAGTTTTAAATGTTATAAAAGAAGGACGCGCTGCATTAGTTACATCTTTTGGTATTTTCAAGTATATGGCAGCTTACTCGCTGGTTCAGTTTATATCTGTAATGATTTTGTATTCCATCGACTCGAATCTTACCGACAAGCAGTATCTATATGTAGATCTTGGGCTGATATCGATATTTGCCTTCTTTTTTGGTAAAACTGAAGCATTTGATGGAAATCTAGTAAAACAAGTGCCACTCAGTTCATTGATATCTTCCACGCCACTAGCATCTCTTTTAATACATCTTACTGTTGTAACAGTATTCCAGGTGACTGGTAAGTATATGGATGAAAACCTAAAGAAATAAGTTATTTTTAATTATATCATACTTTTTAGGTTGGATTCATCTTCATCAACAGCCGTGGTTCAAACCTTTTCAGCATGCGGACGAGGAACATTTGGGTTGTTATGAAAATTACACCATGTTTTGCATATCTAGTTTCCAGTACATAATACTTGCATTTGTGTTTTCAAAGGGTGCGCCTTATCGGAAACCGCTATGGTCAAACTGGCCACTCTGTTTGGCATTTATTGTAAATGCTTGCGTCATTGTCTATTTAGTTATATACCCCAGCGACTGGGCAGCCAATTTTTTTCAGCTAATTGTACCTCCTGTTATGAGCTTTCGTTACATTATGCTTGTTTATGGAGCAGCAGCATTTATTTGTCATGTTTTTGTCGAGTCTTTTTTAGTTGAATATTTGGTCTTCAAAAAATACCAAGTAAAGCGGGATCAAAACTGGGTCACATCGAAGCAAAAATACATGCGCCTAGAGTACGACATTTCGAAAATAGATAATTGGCCACTTATAACTGAAGTCTACGAACCAAATAATTCTACCGACTGGGAAATAGAACAGCCCACATATGTCAGTTTGCGTGCTGAACAAAATCATGATATGCAACTTGGGAAATTTCCTGGATTTCTATAGAAAATTTCTTGAAATAATAAAATATAGTTAATAAAAAGTGCGATAAAATCTCGCCGATACCTTTGTACATTTTAGTATTGTCAATTGCTTAGTTTTAAAAATTATGCATAATAAACATTGTAGGGGATTTAGTCAAAACTATTTTGTTCCTATATAGTTTCGCCATATAATTGTAAGATCCATCCAGCAAAATTGTACTTACATCGAAGTGACTTTGTACAAACTCTTCATAATATGATTGGTCTTACTTTGTATATAATGGCGGTTATGTATTCTTAATTATCGTTAAGTGTTTAATGTTTAGTAAGCGCTCTAATTTCTTTTTGACTGTACATTACTTAATTCGAGTAGGTATAATTTATTTTTGGTTAACTATTTTCTTCTCTTTCTTAAATATATTAGATAAAAAATATAATAAATAACTCAACCGGAATGAATTTTGATATATGAAGAAAAGGCGCTGCAAATGCAATTCGTTAACTACCGTTCTGCAAACTGATTTTTATACCCGTTACTCGTAGAGTAAAAGGGTATATTGTATTCGTGCAAAAGTATGTAACAGGTAGAAGGAAGCGTTTCCGACCCTATAAAGTATATATATTCTTGATCAGGGTCACTAGCCGAGTCGATATAGCCATGTCCGTCTGTCCGTCTGTCTGTCCGTCTGTCTGTCTGTCTGTCCGTATGAACGCTGAGATCTCGGAAACTATAAAAGCTAGAAGATTGGCATTTTGCATGCAGATTCTAGGAGTTCCTACGCAGCGCAAGTTTGTTTCAAAAAGGTGCCACGCCCCCTTTAACGCCCACAATCGCTTATATACGATTTTAAAAATTTAAATATTTCGGAAAAGTAAAAATGCGAAATGTAGAAAATTTTTCAAATCGGACCATTCGTTAAAAAGTTATGCGTGATCAAAGTTTCTATCTCCATCTCCCTCGCACTCCCTTTACCTGAGTAACGGGTATCTGATAGTCGGGGCATCCGACTATAGCGTTCTCTCTTGTTCTTACTAAAATGTTTTTTTTGATATTTTTATTTTGCACTTTTGATTTTTTTGTATTCGACACCTAGCTTGGTTTTCATGAAAACTTCTCTTCTCATCTCTCCGAAGTCTTATCAGCATCGGCGTTTTGATTTCGCGTCAAATGTGCCATACATTTTTTACGCAAATACAACAGCGTATTTGCATATTTAAAAAATTGTACACCGCTTAATAAAAAAAAAATTGCCAATGTGTTTCAGTTATCTCCAAAGTGGGTACTACAATGTAATGACAATGTAAATGAGCAAAACGACGAACATGTTTCCTAAACCCTAAACAGACAAAATTGCCCTGCAACCTTGGAATGCACTTTGCGTAAGCACATCGAACTAAAAAAACTATTGGAAATTAAGCTTGAAGTCTACATTGGCTAATAAACGACCGGGAATGAATTATTATTTACAAAGAAATAGAATAGTGAACGCAAAGTATAAAAGGTAATAGGCTTGTGCAGTATTTATAATGTATAGTTAAATAAATATATTCCAACAATATTTGCCTAGTTGTCGTCTGTCTCTAAGAGAGAAGATTAGATAAATAAATACATTTTTGTATCTTCTAAAAAATACGAAAATTATAATATTCTACAATCGAAAAAATAAAAGGTCTTCTAAAAACTTGTTGACAATTAGAATGGTTAATTAAATTAAAATTACTCTGTTTGTTTTGTTTGTTTTTGAGGCTCGAGTAACGCAAAGAATGTTTTCTGTTTGTTTCTAGAACTGAAGGGGTAGGAGAATTGACGGAAACTGTTCGATTCTGTGCGGTCTCCGTGACTATTTGGGCGGGATCTTATCTGGCCAACGCTGCCCGTTCGAGTCGAAGTTTTACACCCTTGCAGTGGATATTATAATTTTAGTCGAACAGGATCACCAGAAGAGTCGATCTAGCCATAACAGTCTGTGAGTTTGTCAATGCGCTTGTACGAACTAGTCTCTCAGTTTTACAGTTCAATGGGTGAAACTGTACAAAAAGTATTCTTTATTTTGCAGGGAGTATATTAGTCGGAACAGGTCGGATCGGAATTTAGGTTTTCATTGCAGAGGGTATTGTATTTTCAGTCAAAAGTTTGCAACGCAATGAAGCAGACATTTCCGACCCTATAAAATATGTTTATTAATGATCAGAATCACCAGGAGGGTCAATCTAGCCATGTTCGTCTGTCCGTCCGTTTCTACGCAAACTAGTACTCAGCTTTCAAGCTTGAAACTTTACCATTGTCTTTCTGTTGCAGGTAGTATACGAGCTGGATCAAGCGACTAAAAAAGTATAACTTTTTTGTTTTTAATGTTTTTCTTCGGGATTCGTCAATATTTTAATGATATGGAATTACAGTTTTAATTAAATTAAATTGCGACATCTATATTTTTATTTTGCTGTTTTTCTATTTATCAAAATAATTCTTTGAGATATAGTAATTACTTACTATGTCAGAATTACACTTTTAGTTTTGTTAAAACCGGATAACAATATCAAATAGCTGCCATAAAAACGATGTTTGTAGAAATATTATATAAGCGTAGAAATCGAAATGAAGTAGTTTTGTAATAACTGCAAGGGTTATAAACTTCGGCTTGCTTCCTTGTTTTATATAAAATTGGACAGTTGTATTTTATAGGAATGGTACATCAAAATATCAAAGTAAAGTCGTTTTATAGAATATTTAATTTTCGTAACTGCTGCAGGGGTTTATAAATAAAATGATAAAAGTTGCCAAAGCAGATAAACGACACGCGAACTCATAACGCTTTAACAATAGATTAAGTTGTCAAATAAAATGTTACGCAGGCGCAACCTTCTTCAAAATGAGCGTCTCTGCGACTGAACGACCGAACTCGTGCTATGAGTGGGCGAACATTAAAATGGGAATAAGAATGAAAGCGCAAAAAACCCGAACGCACATGAAGTGTCCGGGGCCTGCCGCTAAGAGCTCTGGGGCCTGTCTCTTTAGAATTTTTGTGTCGATTTTCGTTGTATGAAAATATATATGTTGTATGGTAAGTGCCCAAGCCAAACAACGTTCTGAGGAGTTTAATTAACAATGCCGCGACCAAGACAATCGAATATAAATGAAAGGATTTAAAAAGATCAAGAACACGTGCAAAAAACACGTACACGTGCAATACGTGTACAGCGCCTCGTTAGTATGGCTCGACTTCGTGCTTCTCAATCACAAGACCAAAGTGAGGCTCGGTTGGCAATTCAAAATCAACAAAGGCCAACGAATATATAATTTGCGTCGCAGAACAAGAGATTTATCAAGTGTTGATTTGAATCAAGCTGCGTTTCGATTCGACTGCAACCTCCATCGTAGCGTTTGAATTGGGAAAATGTGAGTATTGTGGTTTTTTTTGTGTACATATATCCTTTATTTATTGGATATTCTCTTTAATGAGACTGACAATAAGTAAATTAAATCTTGAAAAAAACTTAACTTACAGTCATGAAGACTGACATTATAGTAGATTAAAGGGCCCTAATAATTATTGCTGTACTGGCAGATCATTTTGATGTAGACAAATTCTGTTCTTATTTGGGTGCAGTGTAAGTTTATTGTGGTACGCCGCTTTCTGCTTTGATATTTCATCTTTAACCGGCGGTATGCCAAGATCCCTGTGGATGTTTTCGTTCTGAACATACCATGGTGTCCCTGTGATTATTCGCAAGATTTGTGATCGTGAGCGCTGTATAACGTTGCTGTTGCTCTAGTTCCCTCAAAGCTGGGAGCCGTAAGTGCAAATTGGCCTAAGGATGGAATTGTAGAGCAGAACTGTGAAGTCCAGTCCGGTCGCCTCTTCTGAACTGCCGACAAGTGATCTGCTAGTTGAGACGTTGCTCTAGTTAGGCATCTCGAGCGGCTCACGATTGTGGTGTCGTCAGCAAATGTGGACGTTTGTAGGAATGTCTGCGCATCCTTGTGGAACTCCAGCTTCAATGTTATACTCGTTGGATATTGTTGCAATGCATCTCACAGCAAAGATTCTGTGGTAAAGGTACGACTTAAGCAACTTATGAATGTTTTCTGGCAGTAATGTTATGATTTTTTTTAAGGCCTTACGACTTTCTATACGGTTGACTTGCTCTATGGTTTCGTGGCTTTGAGCTCTTAGATATGGTGTTATGCGCGTGAGTAGGCATTTTTCAAATAATTTTGACAGTCACGATAATAAACTTATTGGCCTGTACGATAAATGAATTGGGTGGTCTTTCCCAGGCTTCGGTATTATTATGACAACAGGCTTTTTCCCGTTATCCCGTTAAATAATTTGCATATAACATCCAATGCACAGTTTGAAAGTTCCATTATCATTTTGTATGTTATTAAGTCACTTTCGGGATCCTTCTTTTGTTAATTGCTTCCTAATGTCATTAGCAGTTTTAAGTGCTCGAAACAAAATCGACTCACTTGCAATATTAGTGCGATGTGACGGTACATCCAAAGAAGTGTGGCGGCGTTTAACTGAAATACATTTCGTAGTTGTGAAGCAAAAGTTTCGTCCTTGTCTTTGTTGCTGCGGGCCCAAGTACGCGAGAAGTTTCCAATCGGAGTTACAAATTCTATCGGAGAGCTTAAGGAGCTCTCCAGCACAAAGGTCGGCGATAATTTCTCAATGTACCGGCGCTGCGCAAGCTCTTCTTCAAGGTTTATGATTTTGTAAATGGCTTCAAATGCGGCGATCTGCTGGATTGCCATGCGCGTCGTTGGCGTCATTTTTCCCGAACAAGTATTTATATTACTAGTATGGTGGATGGGGTAGCAGTTCGTAGCCCAATTGTGGTCATGACGGAAGAGCACTCTTTTTTCACCAAATGGAGCCGTATTTTCTGCAATTCGGCGGCGAATCGGCCTAATAATTCGGCGGAGTACAGCCCATTGACCGTTTTGCCCTTCTACAGGTAGTCGATGTAGATCACACCTTGTGAGTCCCAAAAAACTGTGGCTATCACCTTCCCGGCCGATGGGACAGTCTTCGCCTTCTTCGGAGCAGGTTTGCCGTTTGAAGTCCACTGTTAGCCAATCTTCCTCGGCTACTTTGGTTTTTGATATCTTTACGCGCTATTTCTTTCTTACGCGTCTTATTTTATCTTTTAACCAAAGACCAATATAAACTCTAAGATGCGTAACGCCATACGATTTTTTTGCACACGAATTTTTTGTGCTGGC
This sequence comes from Drosophila fuyamai, assembly GCA_018153365.1. Lineage (NCBI taxonomy): Eukaryota > Metazoa > Arthropoda > Insecta > Diptera > Drosophilidae > Drosophila > Drosophila fuyamai. Next base: position 2,049,507 of record JAECXW010000415.1, on the reverse strand, counting down.
TTTTCAACTGGCTTTTCGCTCTCTGCCCAAAAGCCAGCGAGAGAGCGCTCAAAAGCCAGCCGCTCTTTGCACGCATACTGCGACAGCCGACGAATGTATGTGTGCACATGTATTCACAAGCGAAGAATTTCGCTGCAACGCGCTGTCGAAATATACTCTTTATTTTAAAATTGTAACATTATTATAAATACTTATTTTATATTGCCTTTATATGATAATTATACGAATGTAGAATATTTTTTAGTAATGACCATATATATCTAAGTATATAAAAATACATAATTTATTTCATACATGACTTCACTTTGAAATAATTGTCATTAGGGTATTCAGCGTGCGACGTGTGAACGATTTTAAAGGGCCTCAGAAATTTTGCGATTGAACAGGATGAATATTTTTATATTTATTGTCTTTAAAATATATAGATTTAAAAATATGTGGTCCTTTTATATTATACTTATTATAATAACATTATTATCATAATATAAATTAAATTTATTTAAGTATTTGTATATTAACTATTTTAGTTATTTAGAAAAAAGAGAAACCAAAAGGGGAGACAAAAAAGGTTTGCGCGCTTTTCTTTCCAAACATAGGCGCGCGCTTTTCAAATCAAATTTAAAAGGCCCAAAATCATTAAAGCTAATTTTATTTTATATACAAAATACTAAAAATGGATAACTTACCTAAAATATACTTGTATTATATTTAAATATACTCCTAAGGTAGCTAAATTTTGAAAATTAAACCTACCCGTAAAAATAAATTATAAATATTTATATATGTATGTATTTGTATATTAACTATTTATACCCGTTACTCGTAGAGTAAAAGGGTATATTGTATTCGTGCAAAAGTATGTAACAGGTAGAAGGAAGCGTTTCCGACCCTATAAAGTATATATATTCTTGATCAGGGTCACTAGCCGAGTCGATATAGCCATGTCCGTCTGTCCGTCTGTCCGTCTGTCCGTCTGTCCGTCTGTCTGTCCGTATGAACGCTGAGATCTCGGAAACTATAAAAGCTAGAAGATTGGCATTTTGCATGTAGATTCTAGGAGTTCCTACGCAGCGCAAGTTTGTTTCAAAAAGGTGCCACGCCCCCTTTAACGCCCACAATCGCTTATATACGATTTTAAAAATTTAAATATTTCGGAAAAGTAAAAATGCAGTTTTATTGTGTTTATCAATACCTATCGAAATGTAGAAGAAATTTTTCAAATCGGACCATTCGTTAAAAAGTTATGCGTGATCAAAGTTTCTATCTCCATCTCCCTCGCACTCCTTTTACCTGAGTAACGGGTATCTGATAGTCGGGGCACCCGACTATAGCGTTCTCTCTTGTTTATTTATTAAATATACTAAATAATAATAAAAATAATAATAGTTAATATGTTAAATATACTATTTAATAATTAAAATAGTTAATATATTAAATATACAACTAATTAAAATAGTTATTATACAAATACATACTTTAATATTATATATACATTTTATAAAAATTAACCAATTGTAGTATTTCTTATGAAAATTAAATTTGCTTTAATGATTTTGTGCCTTTTAATTTGATTTGTAAAACGCGCGCTAACTAGATCTCCTAAACAAACTTATTAAAGTTTTACTATTTAAGCATTGCAAATGGACTGTAATTGTTTTTGTTTAACAATCATAGTATATTCAAATATATTAAACTTTATTGAAATATTTTTAAATTTAATCAAGCAGTTTTATATGTTTTGTATTAAAAGTTATGTTTTTAGCTTTAATTTAAATATGTAAAACGAAACTATGAATTAAACATGCCGATATTTGTTTTTAAGGTATATAAAAAATCGTACATCAAGCTTCATTGCCATATATACATAAATTCAATTTAAATAAACATCCTGTTCAATCGTAGAAGTTTTTTTGACACACAATTAGTTTCTTAGTCCCGAAATGATTTCTGGCCGCAAAATCGTCTTCTTAAACAACTACGCACACATACGCACTTCCTTATTCGTGCAATTCTATTTTTAGATTTTTACGCTCTCAACTTTGTGCGAGCGGAGAGAGCGGAATTTTCGTCGCCACCAAAAAACAAGCTGCATAGTGCAAAACCAATGTATGGCCGTTACGCATCTTAGAGTTTATATTGGTCTTTGTTTTAACTGTGGTAATTTTTCTCTGGCTCAAGTTTCTCGACTATAATAAGCAATTGGCTTAACCTGATCCTTTTTTCTGTAGTGGCGCTTCCCGTTTGATCTTTTCAAATAGAATTCGAAAGCGCTCTGATATAATGGCGTATCCAGTAAGAAATATTCGAAAATAGCTACTGAGACTCAAAAATGTTCTCAGGTAGCCCAATTCGGTTTTGTGGAAAATTCTATGGCACTCGTCTTAACCTCTTCGGGACTGATGCCGTATGCATATTGTACATCGTAAACGAGATCCAAACCTTTGGATTTAATAACACTTCGTTTTAGTTTTTCTTCTAGACCAACAGGTCTTCTCTTTATTAATCGTCAATTCTCAATATTTTTGCTTAAGCTTAAGTGTCGTTGCTGGGCATTTGGCAGCGGTGTTCTACATATATTCACCACGCTGGCAACCAATTATATCAAAGAACAGCCCCTTAAGGCGGCTTGTGCTGAATGGGCATTTGAGATGCCAATATTCTTATAGACTACTTCTTGTCCATTAGTTATATGCGAATATATTAATATTCGCTCTTTAAGCATACAGGGGTATGCAGCGTGCGCGACATATAAATCATATTCAAGTAAGTCGTCCTGTGTGTAACATACCAACACAGCGTCAGTTGTCTGCTGGGGTGATCATATTACCAATGCACTTGAAAATGTGGTGGCCGTTGGACTTTTGTGTATTTATAATTCAACGTTATTAATGTTCAGTATGTACCGGATATGTGCGCATACTACATGGTAACCTAGAAATGTAATGGTCTTCTTGTATAATTCATGTTCAAGGTAAGTCACGCTCAAGCTTCTCATACATCTACTCAAACGTTTGGTTACCAATAAGAATGTCATCAATGTAGTAAGTCATGTCACCTTTGTGTATGCGCTCTTGTAGTTCTGCCGTGAGTCGATTAAAATGAACGGGAGCCGCTTGAACTCATAAAGACCATTCGTAGTGATGAATGATGCTTGTTTTTCCTTGCAATCCTGTAGAGAAAACATTGACCCACTGTAAACTTAACCAATAAACCGGGTATTTGGCCTCTTTCCTTGCCGATTTGAAAATTAACAGGAAGTTCTTCGACAGCAGTGAAGATTTAAAGAACTGTCGCCTGGATCAAAATTTAAAGTTAGCTGAGCACTAATGATGACTTTCTGTCATAACAGAAAGTCGTACTGTAAAGGATTGTCATCTTACGTTGCAGACTTTGGCTGTTAACATTGTCGATGTCGATGTATATATGCAGAACTACCGCTTCTGTGAGAATACATGAGCCTTCGCATATGTCTCTAATCTTAATAGAGCACTTGAACGTATGTAAGGAATTTCTAAGGCTGGTGTCGACTCAGTCTAGCTAGGATCACATTACAGAGAATTTATAAAGTACTGGGACATAGCATAGATGAACGACGAGCTGACGATAGGTGTTAGTTGTCAGTCGCCGTGTTAAATATTTAAGATTAGTGAAAATAAGTTAAAGGCTTTAAATATAATGATTTTTATTCTTCTAGGTATGAGTTACAATGGAGGTACCAAACCTGTCCTGCTTATCCACTGCGCCTGTCTCTGCTGCTGTCTCATTGCGACGCCAAACGTCCGCCAAACGTCCACCGGACTGGCTTCTTGGTCAGTGCCAATCGGCCGATGCTCAAGGACTGGCTTGGGTTTTTTGTCAGTCAGTTGTTTAGTCAGCTTTTCCTCCATGCGAATTCGCTGTCGATAGTCCTCTGCTACACACATCTTCCACGGAACGTATTCCTCCTCGTCTGGGCGTCATCCGATATGACGGTTGTTGGTTCTCGTACAAGTATTCAGGAAAATCCTCGGGCTTATCCTGGACTAGCTTTGTCATCCGGTGGAGACAGTTGCATTTGGGTGGGTTCTCCTTGACCATCTGTAGTAATGGCGAAAATGGCGTCGGCGACTATGTTTTGACCCCGTCGATACTGTACATCAAAGTGGTATTGCTAAAGTTCTAGCGCCCATCGCGCAATACGGCCAGTGGGGTTATCGATTAAATTAAGCAACTTCAGTGCGAGGTGGCTGCTTATTACTTCAAATCGGTAATTGCTAGACATTCTTTTTCAGTAGCTGAATAATTCTCCTCAGCGTCTACGAGACGACTGCTAGCGAATGTGATGACTCGCAATACAGGATCTCGATCGTTAGAGTGGCCTGTGTTCAGTGTACTTGAGTGTGATTGTAAAGGCGTTATCGGCTCGTATTGCCACGGGAAAGACTATCCCTCCGTCAGCATCCTAGTATGGTTCTTAGTGTCCCAATCCCGCGTAACCTCGTAGGTGACGGTCAGTATGGTCAACTTCTTTAGAGTCTCAAACTCGTGTCTCCTAATAAACAGCTGGTACTCCGGTTGTACATAGGTTGTCGTGGATCCGATTAAATTTCTGGCTAACCAGATATTGTTTGAAGGATTACCCGCGCAGCTGGTATCGGGCGCGTATTTCGTCTTCAAGCTGCTGAAAATACTTGGCTGGCAAGAAAAAGTTAAGGGGAAAGCCAGAATGCTCTGCCAATGTAGCGGCGTACATTTCGGCCTTCCTAGGAAATATGTTGTGCCTGGCACTGAGGTATCAGTAGGCTTGGCTGTATCTAGTTCCTCCTTGTCTCCTGGTGGTGGAACACGTAGCTTATTGTTCATGTGCTGGGGGATCGGTTCCTCCTTATTTCCAGCGAGGTAAGATTCTCGGCTTCCAATTCTTGAAATCGCTCCATAACTTCGGACGTATGGTTCCCGTGACTGTTGAACGTGGCAGCCCGACTCCTCATTCCGTCGACTTTTCCATTGTGTCCAGTGAGAATTCCGCAATGATAGCCTCTAGCTCCATTCTGCGAAGATATGAGATCCAACGGGGTCTTTTGTTTGCAATTCGGGATGTCTAAACTGGGTCAAAATGGAATTCCGGCTCAGCGGAATAAATTCTTAAAGACAGAAAAGGAAAATAAATTGAAAAAGCCAAATACCAAAGGCTCAAAAGCAAAAGGAATCAAAGGGAGATTTTTATTATGCTTTATTTGTGGGTTGGTGACTATACTCGCTGGTAACTTGACGAAAGCTAATGCCGTCTTCCCACAGAGATCCATCCCCCATCCGTAGAATGAAAATTACCAATATGTTTCCCATCCAAATTTGATTGACTTTTTAAGCCATAGTTAGGCGATGTTTTTTCGGTGCAATTCTGAGTTCTTCTTCTTAACAGTGAAAATGAAAACATTCACTACGAAAACGTAAACAATAGACATTAAAAATAAAATGAAATATAAAATAGAACTAAAACAAAAAACAAAAATTAAATATAAATATATTATATTTAATAAACTTGATTTGTTACCACTTTGACAATATTGAGCAATAGCTTTTCTTATTTTTTCTGCAGGCCAAAATCTGCAGACATTTTAGTCCGATTTGGTTGTTCGCGTAGGTCACTTGCAGTCTGTTGCTAAGTATGTTGTAAAATGTTGTGCTCATTTTAAATGTGCAAAATGCAACGGGCTAAAATTATAGGCCACAGCTGTTCAGATCAGCTGTTATTGGATGGTATATGTGCTCTGTGGGAATCGGAACGGATGGACTCTATGGGAAGAGGGCATAACAATGCATGAACTGCGCTCGGCAATGACTGGATCTGAATTCTGCTAGGCGAAGACTTGCTGATCTTGCGATCTTGACTCGGCGATGGTTAAGAGCAACCTCCCTCCGTAGCCTAAGCGATAGGCCTTCGGTAGTCGATCGTGTCAGCGGAGGAATAGAAGGTGTGAGGTCAAAAACATGGCGCGCGGTGAAAGTATTAGTGTTCTTCTGCTGCCCTCGTGCTTTTCCCTTTCCCTCTCTAGGTACTTGGTACAGGGATTCAGTTCGCTCTATATTTAAATGCACATACGAGGGGGTCACATAAGTACTTAGCCTCCAAAAGATAAACGAAAATTAATCTTCTTTTAGATCGATACAACCGGTGGCCAAAAAACGGTGGCCATCACCTTTCCGGCCGATGGGATAGTCTTCACCTTTTTCGGAGCAGGTTCGCTTGCGGAAGTCCACTGTTTCGACTTTCCCTTGGGCTCTGGTGTGTACTAGTGGATCCATGTTTCGTCGACGGTCACGAAACGACGCAGAAACTCCTTCGGATTGCGCTTAAACAGCGTCAAACACTTCTCTGAAGTGGTCTATCTTCAATAGGCGGTCTGTCAATACGAGATCGTGGATTTTTGTCACGTTATCTTTCTTGGTAGCCGTTTTCGAGGCACCTAGGCGTGGCTCATCAAAAACCGATGTGCGACCAGGTTGAAACTCGTTAAACCAATTTTTGACGGTCGCCATCGAAGGAGAAGAGTCACCGTACACAGCATCCCAGCGCTCATTGATTTCGCTGCGCGATTTCCCTTCGAAAAACAAGAATCGAATCACAGACCGATATTGCTCTTTCTCCATTTTTCTAAATCCAGTTAAAAAAAAAACTACGAGTCTGATTTGGCTGAAATTTCGACAGTAGCCGTCTACGAGAAAGAACTACACGATAGTATATTTGTCTTGCGATAGTGACGCTATCGGGCGGTGAGGCTAAGTAATTATCGGACTGCCCTCGTATATAAAGGTGTGTCACGTGGTGAGTTGCTTTAGCGTTACTTGCTGGTTTTTTCTTGAAATTTTTTATTGCTGATGGACGTTGATGCACTTCGGGCCCCATATTAATTTGGGCAACAAATACGAGTTTGCGAGGAAAATACATGAATTAAATAGAGACAAGACACAAGTGAAAATAAAAGGCACAATTAAGAGTAAAGCAAATGAGTTAATTTAGTTAGTTTTTAATAACGGGATAGACGTTGAAATGGTTATAAAGGTAGTTATAATTACTACATAGAACGCGAAAGGGCTCGTGCAGACAAAAATTTGATGTACATCGTGGCAAATTTAGAGGAATATAATTTCGTGTTAGTCTAACAGGAACATTGAAAGTTAGGCGGTTTACAAGTTCTGCGGAATCTTATAAGATTTTCCATTAAAATAGAACCAAGCATTGTTCTACGATTTACAAGTGTAGGTAAATTAAGCAACAGTAATCTACTCTGGTAGGAAGGTAGCCTTACGCTTTGATCCCAGTTCAAATTACGAAGGGCAAATAGAAGAAATTTTTTTTGTGCCGACTTTTGGGTTATATATGTCAAAGTTGTATATATTTCTTTCATACTCAACTAGAATTGCTTAAGCTCTATTCTTCGTTCATTTTCTAGCGTACTGCGACAGAGAACGCTCGTATTAATTTTTTCCCTATTTTAAGAAATTCACAATTTGGTCTTTATGCAATTTTTCTTTCTTAAAAAATGTGTACGCCCACTTCAATTTTCAAAAAGGACTTTCGTTATATCTTCTTACGTGGTTCTTGTGGCTGTTTGATACCTTCTGACAATCGCCGAAAGGTTCGCCGCCCCTGCTATCCTGTAGGTACTTTTAAACGAGCCTTCGAAAACCGTTGGCGGACGTTTGCAAAAGTCTTTCTATGCTGATTTTTGTTTTCGGCGCATATATCGGTGGTGACCTAACCTATTCCTAACCTGGCACTGCGTCAAGATCAGGGGGGAAAACTTACAATCATTCGTGTCCGCGATCCTCCGGCTTGGGAATTTAGCCGCTTTTCGGCGCTTTTCCTGTTTGTTTTCTAAGTTCTTTTGGGCACCTGTTGGCCACGCATTCACCGTCTTCTCCTCTCCACCCACACACACGCCCTTTTGCGCTCCGCCGCTGGTCCCGGGCGGGGAATCCTGCCCTTCTGCTCTTTGTTGCGGCTGACCTTTGCGGCGCCAAACGGTTACCTGACGTACACTGTCTTCTTGGTCAGTGCCAATCGGCCTTGCTCAAGGACTGACTGTTGGGTTTTTGTCAGTCAATCGTTTCATCCTTGTAAATTCTCGATCATAAATTTCTCTCGCTCACTCCAATGGCTTCGCTTAGCGCGTGCTAAATTTTAGGGATGAGTTTTGTATGTGTGCGTGTGGTGAATTGTTAGAAATGCGCGTGCTTCTCGCTTATCGAGTAAATAATGGAAATACTATCGTATGGGTTGTTCTTAACAATCATTATTTAACGTAAATTAAATGTTTTGGCCGGAATTTAATAGTTGGCTTTTTGCTTAACAATTATAAACATAATACGAGTAATTTGTGGGGAACTCAGGCTCCACACACGTTCAGCTTTAATTTTCTGTGCTATTGAGTGACGAATAAAACTAGCCAGGCTAACTTCATGAATGAATGAATAATGGGAGCTTATGTTCACATTCCTGGTGAAGTTCTTGTCTTTATTTGCGGCTACTAAGCGCATCACATGCAAAAAACATTTAAAACCTTTTTTACATATTTGCTTTATTTATTAAATCTTCTCCTTAATGAGACTAACAATAAGTAGATCAGACATTAAAAATATTATTTAACTAAGAGTCATGAAGACTGACTTCAGACTAAAGGGACCCAATAATTATTTCTGTTCGAAACCCGAAGTTTGTTGCGAGATTATTTGGGAGCAGTGTAAGTTTGTTGTGGTAGGCCGCTTACTGATTTGATATTTCATCTTTAACCGGCGGTATGCCAAGATCCCTGTGGATGTTTTCGTTCTGAACATACAATGGTACCCCAGTGATTTTTGATTGTGAGCGCTGTATAATGGTAACGTTGCTGTAGCTGCCGTTCCCCCAAGGCTGGGGACCGTAAGTACAAATGGGCTTAAGGGTGGAATGTAGAGCATAACTTTAAAGTCCAGACATTGGGGCGATAGGTAATTTATAATCCATTGCAGGATACTAGCTTAAAGTTTGAGTTGTACATTCTTGCATTTAATGTGCCTCCGCAAGGTTAGGCGTCTGACGACGAGGTGAACGCTAAGAAATATTACATCGCTGGCTTGGGGGATCTGCGTACTATTCAAAGTAAGCGGAGGCACGATTGTAAACGTTATCTGCGTACTATTCAAAGTAAGCGGAGGCACGATTGTAAACGTTATATGTTTACACTTTTGCTCATTAATTTTGATTTGTCAGTCTTCTCAACTACCACCAAATGATCTGCTTGTTGAGCTGTTGCTCTAGCTGGGCATCTCGATCGGCTCAGGATTGCAGTGTCGTGAGCATATTAGGGTTGTCGAAATTTTTAAAAATATCGTATCGATGATATTTTTTTTATCAAAAAAGAAAAATGATAATATTTAAAATATCACATAAAAATGTCGATATATTTGATATATTTTGTGTTAATTGAAAAAATTGACCGCCCACAATAAAAAGACAATAATTTTCTTTTTAAGAACAATAGTATTTTTATAATATATATATTATGACCAGTATGCAGTGTTTAGGGATTTTAAGAACACCCTTTGCATTATGAGTGCGTCAGTCGCACACAACACATTTGATGTCACCGTTTTTTATATTCGTATAGTTATACCCGTTACTCGTAGAGTAAAGGGGTATATTGTATTCGTGCAAAAGTATGTAACAGGTAGAAGGAAGCGTTTCCGACCCTATAAAGTATATATATTCTTGTTCAGGATCACTAGTCGAGTCGATCTAGCCATGTCCGTCTGTCTGTCCGTATGAACGCTGAGATCTCCGAAACTATAAAAGCTAGAAGATTGGCATTTTCCATGTAGATTTTAGGAGTTCCTACGCAGCGCAAGTTTGTTTCAAAATGGTGCCACGCCCCTCTGACGACCACAAGCCACAAGCTGTGGCCTCAGTTTTGATGCTATTATGCAAATTTTTATTGATATGTATTTGTTTCGTCAATACCTAGCGATTGGCCTAATAAAAGTTTGCCACGCCCACTCTAACGCCCAAAAACCCGTTAAACGCTTAAGCCTGGCTAGCGCCTACATTTCCGCCTTTCATGGCACAATAGCGCCATCTAACGGATGACTTTAGAACAGCTGGCCAAGGTGCTTAACAGAGTCAACGTTAATTCTCGATAAGGATTTCTATTAAAGGAAATTGCGATGGTTTTCATTTGTCAATACCGAACTATATGCCAAGAACTACGCAAATCAAATCAAGTTAGCCAAATTGGTAGTCTGAGTCAAACAATGGCGTATGTGTGTATTTATGTAAGCATATACATATGTATGTATTTACATTGTACACAGTTGCAATTGCCCGGCAAAGAATGCATATTTATATTAAGTTGTTTAGCTGAGTAACGGGATTCTAATAGTCGAGGCACTCGACTATAGCGTTCTCTCTTGTTTGATTTTACACTCATTTTTTATTTCGCGCTTGAATTCGTTCATTCGTTGTCGCTTTGGAGTTCAGAGTGACCAAAGACAAAAATATCACAAATATCCAAAATAAAATCCGATATTTGGGCAAACAAAAAATCTCGATATAAATATATCATTTTTTAAAAAAAATATCGATATATTGATTTTTTGATATAAGCCTAGTATCCTGATCGACAAACGATTATGCTAGCGTAAAAACTTTAATCTTTGCAGTGTGACCAAAAGTTTGATAGTTCATCAGATTTAAGCGTGCTACGGTCGTACTGTCAATCAGCTGGGATTGTTGACAAGCAGTTAAAATTCAAATATCGTATTTGCGGGAAAGAGCCTTTAAAAGATATTATCAAATACCTTGGCAAGACAAGTCTGCCGCTATACACAGAAATTAAAAAACAATTCAATTTAAATTTAACAGTTGCTTATTTTAATTTACTGATAATTATTTGCTAATTTAAAGATCATAGCTGCACTTTTATTGTGTTTTTCGTAAATTTTTGACATATAAAACATTTTGCTCTGACAAGAGGCACCCCAGAAGTATTAATGTTATTTTGTCCTCACATGTAAACTCCTGCAATTGACTTTTGCGGGTTTTTTGATTTTTGTTCCTCCATTTTTTAATATGTTCAGTGAGAAGCGCACGCCGAAAGATTAAATTTTTTAATCTTTGCGCTAGGGTTCACCCAAAGTTCATTTCCGCAGACTGGCAACGCTATGGAATTTTCTGGTATTTTTTTCGTCGAACAGGAGACCAACGTGAAAAAAAGGCACGACGAAAAGTGAACGCCAGCTGTTTGCCTCTCGCTCTCTCTCATGACTGGCGTACGGTTTTTGTCGATCAGGATACTAGGCTATATGATCAATAACCCTAGAGCATATGTGGACGTAGTCATCGTATCGTTTATATGAATGCCTGCTGTGTATAGGACAAATAGAGTAGGGCCCGGTGCGCTAAATTCAATGTTATACTCGTTGGATGTTGTTGAATTGGAACTCACCGCAAAGATTTTGTGGTAGAGGTACGACTCAAGTAACTTATCAGTGTTTTTTAGCAGTAATGTTATGCTTTAATGCATAAGGCGCAGGTCTTTCTCCCTCTATTGCTAGAGAGACATCGAGGATATTCTACAATAATCCCGCTGTTCAAATGCTGCTTCTGATGTTATCCGGTTGCTCGATGATGGCCTGCCGTTGCTTTCCCGAAACCCGAATTAAGCTCTTAAATATGGTGCAAAGCGCTTGAGCAGGCATTTTTCTAATAATTTGAACAGGCACGAAGATATGCTCGATTGCAAAGCAATCACAAACAAGTTGTTTGATTTGCAAATTAATTTTATATTGGTTGCTACGCACAATTGTCTCTTCTGGTGTTGAGATTTTGGCAGTTTGTCGGTAACGCAGACAGGATTTCCCTCTTGGAAATTGAAACATGAATCGAAACATTTTGGACACGATTTGGGGAAATAGCCTCCTTTACCCTTGGCGGTTTGATATCGTTTTCCTGCTTCTGCTCGAAGTTGCTGTTTTTTGGGGAGAACTCTTTCTTATTTATTATTGAATGCCCTCTGTTTACAAAATAAGACTCAGCTGCATCACGAAGTTGCTTCATCATTGAAAAGTAAATCGCTGCAATACTGCACTAAGCGTGTATCGCACTCCAAGGGCGAACATCCTGAAACCGTATTCTTTAACTGTCTCCTATGGCCTTCAGTTTGCTTTAGCCATTTTGAAATGCACTTCTGCCTGGTCTGGTTTGCTCCAAACTCACCGCTTACAGCTTCAGCGAAGTTGTTCCATGTTGTGGGTTAAACAGCTGAGGAATCTAGCCACCTGACCTTTAGGTTGGTGTAAATTCCGAGCAATAGGAACTTCTCGTGCCACTGGTAGGCTTCAACCACTTTGTTGACACGATTGATGAACTAGTTCACGGAGATAGCATTATTGTTGCTCTGTCAAGCTGTTGGCATATACATAACTCTATTGGGCGTTGGACTAAGTCGGCTCTAGTGTTCTGCCACCTTAAGTTCTGCAAACTTAAGGCATTTTCCCGAAAATCTTCAAGTTTCCCTCATGATTGTTACTGCTTACTTTCAGATCACACGCCGTAATTCTTTTTCTATGTGAGAGACTGAGACAACTATAGCTTTTAATATTTTACAACGTTGACGAATTCAACTTGCGAATTCCTGATGCTGTTTCTTAAGACCAGAGCAGAACTCACACAGGTATACTAAGACTCTTGTTTTTCAAATTCGTGTGTTCGTATAAATCTCTGACCTTTTTGCTGTTTACCGCCTCAATAATCCCACTTCTGAACTGTAAAGGGTAGGCATTTAGAGTAGCAATTGTAGATTTAATTTTTATAATGCGTTGAATAGGTTATAATAGACACCACAATCGATACTACAATCTCTAAAAACCAAATTCCTGTAGAATTTTCATTTTAAATTTATTTGACAAATTTTATCATTCTATTTTCTGTCTTAAATCATTTTCTTGATCAATTTTCGGAGAAAATTCTCTTAAGTCGAGATTTGGTTATTAAACTCAAGCAGGGCAGTCCGTTTTTGTATTAGAATAGTAAAGTTCACCTGAAATAAATAAGTAAAGAGCAGTGAAAACAAAAGTTAGACCTATTGAAAATAAATATATTTATTTTTAAAGTATTCACAAGGAATAATTTAATTTGTATGTATCAAATGTATTAACAGTCAGGCCAGGAAATATGGTAGCACTAGCAATTCATATTCTCGACCAAGGCATACTCAAGTGATCGTGTGTTTTCCACTTGAGCTAATGGATTTGTATATATGTAAATACACTGTAGAAAAACGGTGTTTTTTAAGTAGTATATCGCGGGTAAATACCCGCTACAGTGATATATGCATACTACGAGACACCAGGAATCCAAGTCAGAAACAATCGAGGTTAAAAACCCAAAATAAAATATTTTAAACCAAATTGAGAAAAAACTATGAAATAATTTATAATTAAAAAGTATTACAATGATTAACTTATTACAAGACCGTATGAGTAGGAGTAGAAGAACTTATAACTATAAAAGCTTGGGAAAATAAAATCATGAGCAAGTCGAGAAACAGAGAGTCCCGAATAAAAAAAATTTATAAATACAAAATTTGAAATTGAATTAAAATTGGAAAGGTATGGACAATTTCGTTATTATTAACTTCCGTTCTGTCTGACTAAAATTAAAATTTGGTTACACATAGAAATATTATAGAAAGTGAGTTAAGGAGGAAATCCGTCTCGAAGGACCGAATGATAGTTAGTAAAGTGGTAGCCTTGATCCGGGACAGAAAAGAATGGTAATGAAAGTGAATGCACTCCAAAAAAACTGTGATAAAATTTTCACTTGTTATAGTAGAACTACTTAGCCCAGTTTACCTTTATGCTATTTTGAGCGCGGTGAAGACTTCATGGATGGGGGAGAGCAAAGATCTGCTGGGTCCGCAGATCTCTCTTAAGTAATTTGGGACATAAAGAGTCTTTTTAAAAATTGTCTTTCTAAGAGAAACAATGGAGCCAACTTAGTCCCTTTCTATTTACTTTATTTATTAACTATTTATGTATGCTAATGACGTTAAATGATGCCTTATAAAGTCAATATGTCATCGTTAATGTATACGAAATGGTAGGTCTAATTTTAAGACAATGCCGAACCATATAAATTTGTTGACTATTGCTTATAATAAATCCATGAATTACTTAATGTTATGTTAAGTATGCTAACCTGTATGAGAACGCTATGCTACTTATAGTATTTTAAATCCAGTTAAATGCTCGTGAAAATAACTTACCTTTATGAGATGAGAGATAAAGGTGAGATTATGAGATTATTTTGATTGTTTTAAAGAGAGATGAGATTATTTTAAATCAAAACCTTGTAATAGGAAATTGTATATTGCCCTCACCCAACAGGCTCAAATAAATTTTAAAATTTAGGCTTATATGGATGATACAGAATTTAAACTATTAAAAACTAAGGTTTGGTCAGCCTTTGGTTGTAAAAATATAAATGGTTTTTAAAAACGTAGTGAGTCTCTGCCCGGCTCTACCAAATTAAACGGGAATCTTCGCCAAGGCCTTGGGCAACAAGATTACCACCAGAACGTTCCTGTGCGGTGACTGTTTTCAGAGAATTCCCAATCACCTGATTATTTTTTAATTCCGCATCTTCCTGTTCTCTTGGGTGTGCTCTTTGAGCACACCGGGTCTGCAAAATTTACCGTTAGCTTAAAAGAGAAAAATAAATCTTCCACTCCCAAGGAGTGCAAAGCGCCAAACTTTCGGATTCGAGAATCCATCGGGAAAAAATAGAGACGGAACGGCCTTTCTAGAAACTTTGTATTGACTTTTTGGGAAAGTATCCTAGCTGGAAATAAGGTCATGGTATTATTTTTCAATGCTTACATTCCCATGAATCAGGGCCTAAAGCCCTTGAAGGACACGATTGAGTCGAACGTGCTTGATTTTTACGAGGTGTTCTATAAGTGTTGAAATTAGAAATGCTTTATTTATTTTCAGCTCAAAGATGTTCGATGAGATAATAGATAGCTTCGTCTCATCAAAACGCCACTACACTCGCCCCAGGGTAATGCTGTAGATATGGTGTATCAGGGTGGTCGCAGCAATTCGCAGCTTCTTGGACGAAAAGTGGGTGTTATAAGCTGGTGGGGAAATTAAAATAATTGAGTGACTCCCTGAGTGACTTCAGAAAATCACTCAAGGCCAAATTCGCTCGCAAGTTCCTGGAGGCTAGAGTCGTGAAACAATGAAACAATGCCTGTTGGAGGTCTTACAAGGGCAGTTTATAACGCCGAGGACATCTGCAAGAATGACATCGTTGCCCTTCCATTATCATTGCCCTCACGGCCATTTTGGCAGTCGAATACCAGGACTACGAGTAAAGCAGCTTATTTGACAGCATAAGCATAACTTAGAAACATAATTCCATAAATCATAGTTCCGCGCATTCCTGTTTTCCTGATCTTGATGCACACTGGGTCTGTAAAATTGAACGTTAGCTGAGAAGAGGGAAGTTAAGCTTCGTAATCATAATTAACATTACCAATAAGATCTTTTCTAAAGGGGTTGTCAGGAACACCTGCAAGTAAAGCTTCATAATGAGTTTAAAGAGACCTGGTAGCTAGTGCACTCCTGGTACGGGAGGAACGCCCTAAAAATATAAAGAAAAAAGTAATGGTTAAATTATTGTCAAAGATACATTTTTTTATTCAAATTAAATGTTAGTGGCAAAGAACAATATAAACTCTAAGATGCGTAACGCCATACGATTTTTTTGCACACGAATTTTTTGTGCTGGCTTTTCATCTGGCTTTTCGCTCTCTGCCCAAAAGCCAGCGAGAGAGCGCTCTAGAGCCAGCCTCTCTCTTGCACGCATACTGCGACAGCCGACGACTGTCGAAATATACTCTTTATTTTTAAATTCTAACGTTATTAAAAATACTTATTTTGTATTGCCTTAATTTGATAATTATTCGAATGTAGAATATTTTTTAGTAATGACCATATATACCTAAGTATAAAAAAATACATAATTTATTTCATACATGACTTCACTTTGGAATAATTGTCATTAGGGTATTCAGCGTGCGACGTGTGAACGATTTTTAGGGACCTCAGAAATTTTGCGAATGAACAGGATACATATTTTTATATTTATTGGTCTCTTAAATACATAGATTTAAAAATATGTGGTCTTTTTATTTTATTTAAAAGACCCAAAATCATTAAAACTAATTTTATTTTATATACGAAATACTAAAAATGAATAACTTACCTAAAATATACCTGTATTATATTTAAATATACAACTAAGTTAGCTAAATTTTGAAAATTAAACCAACCCCGTAAAAATAAATAATAAATATTTATATATGTATTTGTATATTAACCGTTTTAATAATAATTATTATTTAATAAATATACTAAATAATTTACATAGTTAATATGTTAAATATTCTATTAAATTAATTAAATAATTTATATATGGAATATACTATTTAATAGTTAATATATTAAATATACTACCTAATTAAAATATTTAAATAAAAATACATACTTAAATATTATATATACATTTTACTTATTTCTTACGTATTTTTATTTAAATTAAAGCTAAATACATAACTCTTAACACAAAACATATAAAGCTGCTTGATTAAATAAGAAAATATTTAAATGCAGGTTAATAATATTAGATATGATGGTATTCTATTTACATTAAATATTTTAAGCCATTAAATCAAAGTTTAATATATTTGAATAAATATTTAATTTAATATTTCCATTTTAAAGTTAATAAAAAACATCCATGGATAAAAAATAAAGCGAAATATATTTAATCAAATATCCTTTAAATATATTCAATTTAAATATAGTTCGCTTTGTTTTGTTTAACAATCAATAGTATATTCAAATCTATTAAACTTTATTGAAATATTTTTAAATTTAATCAAACAGTTTTATATGTTTTGTATTACAAGTTATGTTCTTAGCTTTAATTTAAATATGTAAAACGAAACTATGAATTAAATATGCCGATATTCGTTTTTAAGGTATATAAAAAAATTGTACATCAAGTTTCATTGTTCAATCGTAGAAGTTTTTTGACACACAATTAGATTCTTAGTCCCGAAATGATTTCTGGCCGAAAATCGTCTTCTCAAACAAGTACGCACACATACGCACTTCCTTATTCGAGCAATTCTATTTTTAGATTTTTACGCTCTCAACTTTGTGCGAGCGGCGTGAGCTGAATTTTCGTCGCCGCCAAAAAACAAGCTGCATATTTTTTTTTTTGTTATTCGGACGTTGATGCACTAAGATCAGCGCAAACAAGTGGTCCTTACGACACCAAGCAGTGCTTGTTACGCGCGGAGCCTTATAGGCGTAAAAACGAGATCGCGAGAAGTTAAAAAGCACAATGTAGAAGCGGACAGACTAAGATTAGAAATACGTACGAGACTAAATACTAATACTAATTTTGTGCTAAGTAAGATAAAATTAATGCTTTTAAGCTTGGCAAAGAGTCGGTAGTAGAAATAATGTGGTATAGTCTATTATAGTCGTTACACAGTACTCTAAACGGTTCATGCATATCAAAGTTAGATCTACAAATATTTAATGTAAGAGGAACATAGTTCCTGGTAATTCTATTAGGCATGGAGAAGCTTATGCGACCCAGTAACTCGGGACTCTCCACATCCCCGTGAATAAGTTTATAGATAAAAGTTGTGCCAAGCATCGTTCTACGGTTTACTAATGATGGTAGATTAATTAGGAGGAGTCTACTAGAGTAGGATGGTAAAATAAGGCTTGCATTCCAGTTAAGGCCCCGTAGAGCAAATAATAAAAAGTTCTTTTGCACAGACTCTATCCGGTCTATATGTACACCATACTGAGGACTCCAAACTGCTGAACAGTACTCAAGGATTTGACGGACTAGTGAAATGAACAGAGTCTTTGTAACATAGGGATCATCGAATTCCTTTGACCACCTTTTTATAAATCTAAGTACTCCCCTGGCTTTATTTACCATAGAGGTCACAAAACTTTAGTTTTGGGTCAAGGAGGACGCCAAGGTCATCAACTTGCGTAATTCTAGACAACGTGCAACCACCCAGCGTATACGTTGCGTATTGTGGGTTCACCCGAAAAAATGTCATTACTTTGCACTTAGCGCTATTTAAATCCAAAAGATTTTCACAACACCATGTTTGAAAAGCATTTAGGTCAGATTGTAAGTCGGAACTGCTAGAAATTTCGTTATATTGCAGGCATAACTTAACGTCATCTGCGTACATAAGGACACGCGACTTTGTCAAGACTAGAGGGAGATCGTTTATAAATAAAGTAAAAAGAAGTGGGCCAAGGTGGCTTCCTTGTGGGACCCCTGAAGTAACTCGGATCAAATCCGAGATCGAGTTTTTAAAAAGCACTCGTTGAGTCCTACCACTCAGATAACTTGAGATCCATGTTAGAAGATCACATGGAAACCCTAATAAGTCTAGCTTTAATACAAGAAGCGAGTGATTTACTGAATCAAACGCTTTACTAAAATCAGTGTAAACTACGTCAGTCTGCATGTTCTTTCTAAAGCCATTTATTACAAAAGACGTTAGCTCCAAGAGGTTTGTCGTCGTTGATCTTCGCCTTATAAATCCATGTTGACATGGAGATATAATCGATCTACAAAGATGCTGCAAATGGGGTGTAATAGTATTTTCGAAAAGCTTTGGGATGGCGGATAATTTGGATATGCCTCTGTAATTACTTGTATTGCATTTATTTCCTTTCTTATGAAGGGGAATGACAAATGACTCCTTCCAAATAAGTGGGAAATGAGATGTTTTTAAAGACAAAGTAAACAATTTGTACAGAGGTCTACACGCAGCCTGGAACTCCGTCCGGACCCGGTGAATAGACTGGCTTAACTTTATGGAGATCCAAAAGAAGGGAGCTTTCGCTTAATCTCGGACAAAAAATCAAGTTTGACTTGGGTATGGCATTTGAATAAGACGGATTTGGACGGGATGAAACAGAATATGTTGTTTGGAAGAACTGGGCAAATAGATCGGCAATTTCCTGATTAGAGTTTGCCGTAGAGTTTTCAAATGATAGCGATGAAGGGTAACAGGCTGATTTACGCTTAGTGTTAACAAAATTATAAAACTGTTTTGGATCTTGTGAAAATTGGACCCTACAACGAGTCAAATAGCTTTTATAACACCGGGCGTTAGGCACGATAAAATTTGACCGAGCCCTTAGGTACCGAGAGAAGGCAGATTGTGAACCGCACATTTTAAATTTATTGAAAAGTCTGGACTTTATATTTTTTAGGTGTGACAACTCTTTATTAAACCACGGAGGTTTATTTGAAATTGACGGATAGTATAACGGAACACACAGATAAAAGAAGGAATTCAATGCATTATAAAAGATATTAACGGCCTTAGCCACGTCAGTGCATGAATAAAGTTTGCCTTTTATATAGTCGTGGCAATCGACTATAGCGTTTCACCTTGTTTTATTTAGAAAACAAAAAACTCCTCTGGTGAATTTCTCCTTTTTGCAGTGAAATCAGAATTCTCTTCCCGGCCATTAACCATTTGGACGAAAACGATGTGACGTCTTATTGAATGCAAAATTTTTGTAACCGAGCCCTGCAGACCCTGCCGCCATCCGGAATATCTCGTCCTCATCCTCTGATGATTTTGACCACCTAATTATATTGGGTACTTAAGGGGGTCTTCTAGTCTAGAGGCTCGAATTTCGACCTTTTTTTAACAATTAATAAAAAAAAGCAATAAATATTTTTAGTATCCGTTTTTTTATCATTTGTTTATTAAACTTAAAGGAGTACATAAAATAAATAAAAAAAAATAGTTTTCATTGAGTTATTCCTTCTTGAAGAAGAGGGGGAGAAAAAGAGAGTTTTGAAAAATCCTTTTAGGGAGATATTTGTGAATATAAAAACTATCGAATTATGAAAAAGAAATTTTTTCGATTTTCTCAAATTTCTAGACTAGAAGACCCCCTTAAATACCATACAATTATCTTGGTCAGCATGTGTCTATTTTACTGTACGTACGGAATATTAACGATTTCGTGTTCATATTGACTAATTGGCTAAATAACGGAATTCATAGATATTATTATTGTATACGATCTTTCTGAAGCCATTATAAATCGCGCCATTCCGCTTTCCATTCCAGGGGACCGTTATCATCCATCATTATAAATTTGCAGGATTTATATGTTTCAAATACTCTTACGACACCTTTGCTAAGTCGATGTTTCGACTCGGTTGATAACTCGCGAACAACAACTTCCTTATTTAAAGATAACTGGATCTTTATTTAAAATCTCGCATTCTTTGCCGTGACTTTGTTCCTTACTTAGCTTAAAAAACCTCTATCGTCAATAATAAAACTGTTAATACTGTGTAAGAAACTTGTCTAAACAGGAATACGTTTTTTACAAATATAGTTTTGCAATCCCATTATTATCTGCAAAATTACTCAGCTATACTGAAAAAACCATCCCGATTCGCAGAGTTATCCAAAATAAAACCTATATATATATATATATATATAATATATAAAGCCACATTACATACACTAGTTATTAATGTTTTAATAACCCTTGCTGACATAAAAATAGAAAAAAGGAATATTTTCAAAGCTTTTAATAATTCTTCCTATGGAAGCTATAAGATATAGGCGTCAAGGTATGCGTAAATAAATAAGACTTGGAAAAATCTATATCTTAGCTTCTAAAATGCGCGAAATATTCTGAAAAACATCAAATTCGAACCGATTTCACCCTATTGTTCCTATGGGAGCTATAGGATATAGACGTCCGATCGGCAGGCGCTTTTACTCTGATAAATTTATGCATACAAGAGAGAACGCTATAGTCGGGTGCCCCGACTATCAGATACCCGTTACTCAGGTAAAAGGAGTACGAGGGAGATGGAGATTGAAACTTTGATCACGCATAACTTTTTAACGAATGATCCGATTTGAAAAATTTCTTCTACATTTCGATAGGTATTGATAAGCACAATAAAACTGCATTTTTACTTTTCCGAAATATTTAAATTTTTAAAATCGTATATAGGCGATTGTGGGCGTTAAAGGGGGCGTGGCACCTTTTTGAAACAAACTTGCGCTGCGTAGGAACTCCTAGAATCTGCATGCAAAATGCCAATCTTCTAGCTTTTATAGTTTCCGAGATCTCAGCGTTCATACGGACAGACAGACGGACAGACGGACATGGCTAGATCGACTCGGCTAGTGATCCTGAACAAGAATATATATACTTTATAGGGTCGGAAACGCTTCCTTCTAGCTGTTACATACTGTTCTACGAATACAATATACCCTTTTACTCTACGAGTAACGGGTGTAAAAATACGATTTGGCAAGATTCATGTCAATAGCTTTTACACTACGCGACATATCTTCCATTATTGCAAGTTATATCTGATTGTTCCTATAGGAGCTATGGGATATAGACATCCGATCGGGGCGATTTTCAAACATGATCTGCGTACACATGTTTTAGGACGATTGTGAAAGCTTGAGATCGCTAGATTTTAAATTGATCACGCAAACGGTATTGAAACAGACGGACAGGCGGGCAGACGGACAGACTGACGTATGGACAGACGGACAGACGGACATGGCTATATCGACTCCCCTATTGATCCTTATCAAGAATATATATATACTTTATGGGGTCGAAACATCTTCTTCACTGCGTTACAAATTTCTGACCAAAATTATAATACCCTCTGCAAGGGTATAAAAACTAAAAAGACAACACTTCAGGCCAGGATAGGCAAGCAGCCAAACATTCAGTCATTCAAAACATCAATGTGCAGGCACAATAAACATAAGCTGCCACCAAGATACATTTACAAATTTATCACTTTTGTATTTTGCAGAATAATAGTAAGTTATTTTCCTCTGTTTTGTTTGTGTTGAATAAACATTGCTCCAATGTAAGACTGTTAAGTTTTCTTGACCAATTTTGTTTGTGAATAGGAGTTTCCCCAAAGGTCTATTCAAAACTTTAAAAAGAATAAATCGGACAGAAAGCAAAGGGGTTCATATGGCGACACTTAAATAAGGTTTTCGATTTACCTATGAAAAATATAGTATAGTATAGTCTAGTAAAGTCTTTAATAAGGTCTTTTTGTACCGCTGCAAGGAAATAGTTTCAGCACTTAAAATTCGATCGGTAATAGGCATCCTAATTATACTGAATTTTATAGGAAAAGTTTAGCATCACTCTGCCGTCAACAAAGAGGGGTAATTGAGTCCCTAAGCACAGCGACTAAAGAATACTAGACAGCCAAAAGGCAAGCCTGCAATGACTTCAACATTCCGGCCACCTTGAAGGACCTGCCTTCAATATATTGGGAGTACTGCCAGCTTCTGGATGGGACGCTTAAATACGCCTGTTGCTGTCTTGATTTCGGCCACTCAAATTTTGCCATCGGTCCCTGCCACCACGCTGATGACCCTGCCAGTAATCCAACGCTGGGGTGAGTGTTGTCCTCGTGGATAATTGCCAAGGCTCCGACCTCCAGATTGGGCGATGTAGTTTGCCACCTGGTTTTGGGCTGAAGGCAGTGGACGTATTCCTTAGACCACACCTGCCAGAACCGCTGTCTGAGCGTGGATAGCAGTTGCCACCTCTTTGAGAATCTCAAACCTCAGGTCGGTGCGTCGGTAGCTCTAATCCTTGCGAAGGGCCTGCCCGATTAGCAGGTGTCGTGGAGTGAGCGCCTCTCCCTCGATGGGATCGATGCTGGTTAGAGTTAGAGGCCGAGAATTGAGCACGGCCTCGTTGTCCGCCAGATAAGGTCTGACCTCGGCTTCGGTTAGGGACGCGTCTGCGGCTTGACGCACGAGAATTTCCTTCGCTGACTTCACGGCCGCCTCCCACAAACCGCTGAAGTCCGGTGCTCGTGGTGGGATGAACCTCCACTCGATGCCCTTCTCCACGACGAACTGTTGAAACTTCGACTGCTGATCCTCGAAGGCGCTCAGCTCGTTTCTGGCTCCCACGAAATTTGTCGCGTTGTCGGAATGTACTCGATGCGGTACACCACGTATTGCGATGAAGCTTTTAAAGGCCAAAAGAAAGGAGTCAGTCGACAAATTTTTAACGAGTTCCAGGTGAACAGCTTTGGAAGCAAAACAGACAAATACAGCAACATACATCTTAATGGGGGGCCGTTCTCGAATACGCAAAGAGACATTGATAGAACCAAACAAATCTACGCCTCCAATATTACGGATTCGAACCTATCCGCAGGCAGATTTCCCATAATTTGGTTCATAAAAACAGGCTTATATCTAAAACAATGGATGCATTTTCGAACCACCCGAGTGCATTCTCTGCGAGCATTTATTAACCAGATTTCTTGCCGAAGAAGACCGATCATCGTTTTTGCACTTGCGTGACAATTTTTCAAACGCAAATTTTCGGAGATACAAATCAACAATTTGTTTTTTACCAGGGAGTAATATCGGAAATTTAGTATTTTCTGAAATAAATGCATGCAAGAGTTTATCTCCCACCCGAATTAGCGAAAATCTTCTACCAGCTTCAAAAAACTTTTGTATGAAGGGCGTTATCTGCAAACTTGGTTGTAGAACATGTCCTCTCTCAATTTTCTTGTACTACCCTGTTTGAAACAAAAACTGAAAGTGACGAAGGTTGAGACTTTATCCAATGTAATGTTATTTCTGAGTCTGTCCAGAAATAAACAGTCTCGGTTTCACATTTCTCAAGAACTTGTTTGACGTAGGACCAAAATTGTGCCAAAAGTGTGGCGGCGAATAATTCAAGCCTTGGTAAGGTTTTCGTTTTTAGTGCCACTTTCGATTTCGCTGCTAGCAATCGACAATGAGCCTGACCGTTTTCAACATCTCATCGTTATTTTCCATAATTGGAGAAATTGAACTAGTCAGAAACGGAAGGAGACTAGAAAAATCGTTGATTCTGTACAATTCAAACCTCCGTAAAACGCTTTCTTCTGGATTTTCACGGATGAAATATACATTAGGCTGCTACAATTTGGAATTCTCAAAGATAAATCCATGGCGTAGAACATCATTCGCAGCCGTATAAGATGTACTATAGGTATGCCAAATTTGATGCCAGAAATCAAGGGAAGCCTACCTGCGGAGTGAGCCACTCTAGACTATTGTAACCCCTTGGATAAATTACAAAATCGGAGGGAGGAAAGTGGGCTTTATTTAGCTGTTTTCCACAAAAGCAGTTTCGTAACGAAAGGTGTCAAACTAACACTTTGGAAGAATAGGAAAATTCTATTTTTAAAAAGAAGGCTTTATGAATCATTATATCAAACATTAAGTTGAATTTATCCCACCACGAGCACCATTAAGGTGATTAAATAATACGGTAAAAACCTGACGACACTGTTAAAATGTGCGAAGGTGGTCCAAAAAGTACTTAGCCTCCAAAAGAAAAACGAAAATTTTGGAAAAGTGGCGATTTATTTCTCCTTTCTCCTTTTAGCTCGATACATTTGACTCAGCGTTGTCCCAACTTCTCTAACCCGTCTGAAAAATATGTTTCCTCGAGGTCTGCAAAATAGGCCTCTGTGGCGGCGACGACCTCCTCATTCGACGCAAATTTCTGTCCAGCGAGTGACTTTTTCAAGTTTGGAAACAAAAAGAAGTCACTCGGGGCCAAATCTGGAGAATATGTTGGATGTGGTAGCAGTTCTTAGCCCAATTCGACCTATTTGGCCTTGGCGAGGGCCTGGAGTGAGCAAACGCGACACCCATCGCGCCGACAGTTTTCTCATGCCCAAAATTTCATGAAGGATATGACCAACGCGGTATTTTGATATGCCTACTGGCTCAGCTATCTCGCGTAACTTCAATCGGCCAATACGACATCGTGGATTTTTGTCACGCTATCCTCTGTGGTAGCCGTTTTTGGGTCACCTGGACGTGGCTCATCAAAATCCGACTTGCGACCACTTTGGAACTCGTTAAACTAATTTTTGACGGTCGCCGTCGAAGGAAAAGAGTCACCGTACACAGTATCCAAGCGCTCAATAATTTCGATGCGCGATTTCTCTTCCAAACTTCACAGACCGATATTGCTTTTTTTCCATTTTTTTAAAATCTGCGGACACGTCCGATTTCTCACGCAGTCAAAACAAAACTACGAGTCCGATTCGGCTGAAAATTCGACAGTAGCCGTCTACGAGAATGTACTACACAATAGTAATTTTGTCTTGCGATAGTGACGCCATCGGGCGGTGAGGCTAAGTACTTATCGGACTGCCCTCGTACTTACTCCACGAATGGTACATTAAAGTAAGACATTCGAAGAATGTCTTATCAAATTTGTACAAAGAAATATTCAAAAATGGCAATGTTGGCAGTTGTCCGGACGTTTCTCGAAAAAAAGTTGAATTGCGGTACCCCTCATAACTCGGTGCTGGTCATCAGCAATCAAAAAATCCAAGTTCATTTGTTAGATAAAAGTAACACAGTCATATTTTTTGGAAATTCCAATTTTTGAATTTTTTCGAAGACTTGGTAATGAGAAACACAATGTTTTGGGAAAAAATCGGCTAATTTGTCATTGCGAAATCAAAATTATGAAAAAAAAACTCGACAGCATTACCTTGTGAAATATGTATAGAAATGTTTAAATGTTTCAAATTTAAAAAGGATCGGTGCAGGAGTTTTGAAGTTATGAGAGGCACCGACTTTGAAATGGCAACTTCTCAGGAGAGCGATTTAAAGTTTTAGACAACTAAAAATCGAATACAAAACGAGCTAACTTATCTTCGTTTAAGTGCCCATAACTTCGGAAGTTTTACTCGGATCAATCTAAAACGTTAACAGAATATTCTTCAAATGTTGTGCATTCAGAAGAAAAAATAAAAGGGAAAAAACATTTTTAATACCTTACCCCTTAATGAAACTGACTTGCTATCGCTTTCCCTGGCCCAACAAAATGATCTTTCGTCATGTCCTTAGATCCCCTTTTGTGCATCATACAAACAATCTTCGCAGCCCAGCTGGTTATAAGTTCTAGTTGCGACGATCAACAGTTTTAATACTGTACAAACGATACCCAAAGGTAGAAAGTTTTCAAAGTTTAGTTTGGCAGCTTAACTGCTTTTAAAAATCTATAAAATGAAAAAGACGACAGTTAGCAATAATTTGCAAGGTGAATCGAGTAGCCCTGCTAATCGGAAACGACCGATTCGTTCATTAGAACTGAAATAATTAATTAAACTTAGCTTCACCCAATATTTAGAAGTCTGTTTGAAACGAATGAAGTATTACCTGGAGACAATTATACATTAATATCACATATGAACAAACGAACATAAAGAAATTAATTCAAGTCGCTAAAGAGGATATTCTGCTTGGACGACAACACACGAGGACGGGTGCTCTGCCAGGAAGGCCTTATTGTATTCTATAAGAGTTGGCCTCCTGTATTTGCAGTGTTGATGTAACGAAATTAAGAGCATAGCATGGTAGCATGCTGCTAAGCGAGGTCATTCGATACATCCGATATTACCCGGCATACCCGGCATAAATCAAAAGTGACTAGTATAATCCGAAGCCTAATTTTGAATGCATTAATTTTATCTTATTTAGTTCGAAATTAGTATTCTATCTTGTATGTATTTTAACTTAGTATGCATCTTTTTATATTGTCCTTATCGCGATTTCGTTTTCTGGATAGGATTCGGGGATAGGGCTCCGCGCATAACAAGCACTTCTTGGTGTCGAAGGGCCACTTGTTTGTGCTAATCATACTGCATTAATGTCCAAAAAATAAGCATTTCTCGTTTTGTCAAGGGAACATTCCTATATCGTATAGGGCATTGTTTAATACCACTCCCTTGCTTAAAACCATATTTGACCTTACTCAAATGCAAAACTTTATGTGAAGATACCTCATTCACATATTCTTATAACTTTTTTTTATTTTACTATTAAGATGGGTCTTTTGGTGCAAATAAAGCTCCAACTCCGCCGCCAACGCTAATATTAAGGGTATTGTTTCATACCGACAAACCAGCGAAAAAGTTTCGATATATGGCGCTTCACGGTGTCACTCTCATCTCTCTTACAATAACAGCTTGCTTGCTGGTCTGTGCAGGTTTAGGGAACTACGTTCCGCCACTCCATTTTATTGAGTTTCGATCCCGAGTTCCTTTCCAAATCCATCATTTTTAAACTCAAGATTTTTAAAGATTTTTTTGAGGCTACAAGCGCTCAACAGAAGAAATAAATGAAGACAGCAAGAGTAAAACAGTCAACATTTGTGACGTCGCATCTGAATCCACACACCATCTCGAAGATTACAGATCGTTTGCTCTAGCCGCTGCCCAAGCCGTGAATTACTGTGTGACATGCTGCTTCTGGCCTTTCTACTTACTTTTGTTCTTGCACTCCTTTTTGTAACACTTTTGCACTGTAAATTTACATACTTTTTCTGTGCAGCAGCCACTGGACTCTCTCACAGATTGACCAGGAATGCGTGGTGCTATCTTTAGGGATTTTCGCCCTGCGCTCTGCTTCTTCTAGGAGATTAATCTGGATAACTTATACCTAGTTATACCCGTTACTCGTAGAGTAAAAGGGTATATTGTATTCGTGCAAAAGTATGTAACAGCAAGAAGGAAGCGTTTCCGACCCTATAAAGTATATATATTCTTGTTCAGAATCACTAGCCGAGTCGATCTAGCCATGTCCGTCTGTCCGACTGTCTGTCCGTATGAACGCTGAGATCTCGGAAACTATAAAAGCTAGAAGATTGGCATTTTGCATGCAGATTCTAGGAGTTCCTACGCAGCGCAAGTTTGTTTCAAAAAGGTGCCACGCCCCCTTTAACGCCCACAATCGCCTATATACGATTTTGAAAATTTAAATATTTCGGAATAGTAAAAATGCAGTTATATTGTGTATCAATACCTATCGAAATGTAGAAGAAATTTTTCAAATCGGACCATTCGTTAAAAAGTTATGCGTGATCAAAGTTTCAATCTCCATCTCCCTCGCACTCCTTTTACCTGAGTAACGGGTATCTGATAGTCGGGGCACCCGACTATAGCGTTCTCTCTTGTTTTCATTGCGTTTACAAAGTTTAAGTGTTGGAGTAAAGGGATATGTTAAGAAAGTTATCATCCCGTTTTCCCGATTGTTCCTATGGAAGACATTTCCGATCCATTTCGACCTACTATTTCATTAAAATAGTTTTAAAACTGGAAACAAGCTTGCGAAGAATCATACAAATATTACTAGCTCGACTCGCTTGGCGATGCTGATCAAGAATATAATAAATTTTATAGGGTCGAAAATGTGCTCTTCACTGCTTTCTAAGCCTTCGACTGGAATAATAATACCCTCTGAAAGGGTATAACATGGAAAAATGCTATAGACGAGTGGCTGGACTATAGATGTTACTCAGCTAAACAATTTCAAAATTTTTAGTGCCATCCGCCAAACTTCAGTGCAAATATCAAAATCTGAGAGTCAGCTGCAACCCCGACTCGCGCTTACAGTTTTCTCGCTCTTTTCAGCTCTCTCTAATATGAACCACGGTTTTGACATATTCTGCCCAATAAAGTGAGCTATTGAGCTCTTTAAAGTGTTTTGCGATTTGTGGGGTTTGATGTTGGCAGGTCAATTCTCTAGCTTTTGTATTTTCCGAGATCTTCACGGTTATACGGACATGACTTAATCGGCTATTGATCCTGAGCAAGAATAGCTTCGGAAACGCTTCTTTCTACCTGTTACATATTTTCCAACGAATACAATATACCCTACGAGATCCCGGAACGATAAAGCTAGGGTTTCCTGCGCAGCGCAAGTTTATTTCAAAGTGTTGATTTGCGGAAATGTTTTTTCCCATTTTTATAACTCTACGAGTCCCGGTTTATTGTTAAAATAAAAAAAATATGCCGACTAAAAATTATTATTAGCATTTCGATATTATTTATATATGTTTTGTTTTTAATGTTATAGTTAAATAAAACTAAAAAACTATAAAAGAGGAAAAAAATTGAATTTTCATTGCGTTTAGAAATGTTATTATACCATTGCAGAGGGTATTATAATTTTGATCAAAAGTGTGCAACGCAGTGAAGGAGACATCTCCGACCCTATAAAGTATATATATTCTTGATCAGGATCACCTCCTGAGTTGATATAAGCATGTTCGTCTGCCCGTCTGTCTGTTTCTACGCGAACTAGTCTCTCAGTCTTAAAGATATCGAATTGAAACTTTGCACACACCCTTCTTTCCTTTGCACGCAGTACATAAGTCGGAACGGCCGAGATCGGCCGACTATATCCTATAGCTGCCATATAACTGATTGATCGGAAATGCCATAACTTTGATGTTTGTTAAGTTAGGAAGTTGGGATTTTCTATCGGCTTAATTTTATGGCAAATCAATCCGACAGAACCAAATTTCATAAGGATCGGCCGACTATATTCTATAGCTGCCATATAACTGATTGATCGGAAGTGCCATAACTTTGGTATTTTTAAAGATAGGAAGTTGAGATTTTTATGAGTGTTAAGAATGCATCATATGAATAATTTTGGAGAATATAATTTAAAGGGTATTTCAACTTCGGCTCCGCCCAAAGTTTACTTTCCGTTCTTGTATTTTTTAAATGTTTAATTCTTAGAGCAACAAATAACTCGATGTTTTGGGCGAAAATCGGTGTTTTTTTGAGGCGCCGCCGGAGATTGCCTGTAAGAAAATAATATTAATTTTGTAACTTTTAACTTTTGTCGTCACATTTTCGTATTTTTCATGTATAGAATTTTTTTTAAAAAGTTTTGATTATTTTAATTTTTAGCTATATGATTTTAAAGGCTTTTTATATCGTTTGACTTAAAAGTTATGGTTTTAGGAAAGAAAAAATTAAATTAATAAAAATTAACTCATCTTTTTCAAAAAGTCGTTCTTTGCGTATTTAAATTTAGAACGCATTTTAAAAACCATTTTAAAAAACCGTCAGCAATCATTTTGTAAAGTTTCACTTTCACTACTTTTGCAATTTTCCCGAATCAATTGATTTTCATTTTGTATAGTTATGCACACCTCTTAAACACGATACCTTTTGGTTGGAATATCACTCGCTTCGATCGTACCATCACATCAAATTTGCTTCAATTTTCGAAAAGTTTAAATTAAATTAATTTTAATACTAAACCTTTGATTTACACATATATAACATTATGGTCACATTTACAATTCAAGATTGTAATAATGATATAAATGTAAATTATCGAGGAACTTGACAAAAAGTGGTGGATATACATAGTTCTTGTATGTGGCCAGCTTGAAGGTAATTAAATGTCTGCTTTAATAGGGTTGTTGCTGTGACCTTTTCCGAAATTTGTGGACGTTATTTCGTCGGAAATAGTCGGCTCAGGATTTGCTGCCGACCAAATTAAGAACGAAAGCGAGTTCGACGTGGTCGAACGTTACATGCACGTTCGACCACCTGAGCAGCGTCCACTTCGACCCTATAAGGCCGAGAGAACTAGCCTAACCTCCTACAATTATTTGGTATTGTAAAAAATGAGGGTTGCTTATAGACCGGAGACACAGGTGCAACAGCAGAGAGTAGCCGTGCAGTACACTTAAAGCAGTTGGTCCGAAAGAGTTAAATAAAAAAGTGATTTCTTCTGAAATTAAAAGTAATATAATACATTAAATTCGTTGTAGTCTACTAGCAGATAAGTATAAATAAGAGTGAATATTTTTAAAAAGTGTTATAATAAAATAGTAAAAGTTAGTGAGTCACAAATGAAAATGCTTTCGGTTCTGATAACTGAGTTCTTTCAAGATGGCGTTTAATTGACCCAGACCCATGAGTCTAATAGTATTCT
Source organism: Drosophila fuyamai (assembly GCA_018153365.1). Taxonomy (NCBI): domain Eukaryota; kingdom Metazoa; phylum Arthropoda; class Insecta; order Diptera; family Drosophilidae; genus Drosophila; species Drosophila fuyamai. Next base: position 2,018,563 of record JAECXW010000415.1, on the reverse strand, counting down.
ACTTGCATAACACTTTTCAAGAGCCAATAATAGTAATTAAAGGTTTTTATTTACTATTTCATAAGCTTAAATGTTGATAATTCATACACTACTTTATAATACATACGATTTTTGAACAGGTGTCGAAAATGTGTGTTGTTCTATGTATGTACAAATTTTTATCTTGAGTCTTACGCGTATATGCTAGACATCAAAAAGGACATTTCGATTATCCTATAATTTTTGATTAATTTGCAAATTAATCATTAAATTTCTGTTTAAAAATTTAATAAATTTAATAAATTTATTTATTTATATTATTTATATTTATATATATATATATATATATATATATATGTATTATTCCAATTGTTCCAATGGAAGATTTATGATTTTCCGAATCGTCATTTTTTTACTTGCTGCAATAGAAAGAAATTTTTGGGAAAGTTTTATCCAAATGGCCTTAAAACTGATAAACCTGTTAGTGTAGAAACGAGCGGACAAGAAGACTTATCCGGTGATGCGAATTAAGAATATATTTACGTTTTAGGGACTTAAATGTGTCCTTCACTACGTTGAACAAATCTTAAATAAAATTAAAACCCTATTCAAGGGTATGAAGATAAAAAGTCCCTCAGTTTTAAAGCTATCTGCTTAAAAATTTTCCAAAAGTTGTCTTTCTATTCCACGTAGAATATATGTATGACGGAACGATCCGTATCGGACGACTATATCATACGACTCACATAGGAACAATCGGGAAAAAAATTATGGCTCTTATTAAATTACAATCGGACATCTATATCATATAGCTCCCATAAGAAAATCAAAAAAAAAATACAAATAAAAACAAGAAAGGAAAGCTAACTTCGAGCGGAGCCGAAGTTGATATACCCTTGCAGAATATTCTGTAAATAATATTCTCCAAAATTATTCATATAATGCATTCTAAATACTCATAAAAATCCCAACTTCCTAACTTTAAAAACACCAAAGTTATGGCATTTTCAATCGTTCAGTTATATAACAGCTATAGAATATAGTCGGCCGATCCTTATGAAATTTGGTAGGTCGAATTGATTAGCCAAATAAAAAAGCCAAAGAAAATAACAACTTCCTAACTTTACAAACACCAGAGATATGGCATTTCCTATCAATCAGTTATATGGCAGCTATAGGATATAGTCGGCCGATCCCGGGCGTTCCGACTTATATACTGCGAGCAAAGGAAAGAAGGGTGTGTGCAAAGTTTCAATTCGATATCTTTAAAACTGAGAGACTAGTTTGCGTAGAAACAGACAGACGGACAGACGGACAGACGGACATGCAAACTTTTGACCAAAATTATAATACCCCCTGCAAGGGTATAACAAGAAACTAGTCTCTTCTTTAGGATATAGTAATTTTTAACGAGCTTAGAAATTCGCTTTCCATTCAAATTAGTCTTTCAGTTTAAGCTATTTGGATACAATTTTTCCAAAAGATGTTTTTCTACTGCAGGTAGTATCAAATAGATTCATAATGAACAATTGGGAAAATTGTTTCTTAAGATATTTTCATAGTCATTTTAACGGTTTCAGAAAGGGATAAGATCTGACGACTATATTATAAAGCTGCAATAAGAAAGATCGAAAAATAAATAGAAAAATAACATGGAAATTAATAAAACTTTTAAACATGTACGGATATCATTGGAGGAATAGTTCTTTTTTATGGTTTATAATATAGTTTCAGATGAAAAGATCGGAAGATAATATTGGGTGTACAAGTAGAAAACCGTTATTTTTGCAGAACTTTAGCCTTTATTTCTTATAAGCTATAATCCAGTTATTTATAATATTTTCCATCACTGGCCACAACGGTTCATGCGCATCAACTGAGTCCGGAAGAGTACTGAATTCAAAAGTTCACTACGACGAGCTGGTCCCACCAAATACACAGCAGTAGTTTCGAACCATAAATGTTGAGCTTTGCTGTCGAAGGGAGGCCGGGAGGCTTCAACGATTTTTTCCGCTTGGGATTGTCGTAGAGAATCCACTTTTCATCTCTGACGTTGGAGTATTTGCTCGCACGCTTCTCAATGCCCCTTGGCTTCAACTCGTACGGCACCCATGTTCTCTGGCTTTGAATCATTCCCAAGCTTTTTGGGCGAAGGGAAATAGATTGCTGAGTAACAACCATAGAATCCGCAAGTTCTTTATGTTTCTGGCAAGAAACTTCATCCAGCAGAGCCTCTAAGTCAGCGTCTTCAAACTTTTTCACGGGACCCGGTCGATCCTTGTCTTCCACGTCAAACCCTCCATTTTTAAACTTCGCAAACCATTCTCGACATTCAGAAGTTTTTATCGCAGTGAATTTGACGTTTCCGGCTCCATAAATATTATATATTCTTGATCAGGATCAATAAGGGAGTCAATATAGCCATTACCGTCTGTCCGTCTGTTTCAATATCGTTTGCGAGCTCAGTTTAAGAGTTAGCACTCTGAAACTTTTACAGTCGTCCTAAAACATATGTACGCCGATCAAGTTTGAAAGAAAGTCTATATCCTATAGCTCCCATATGAACAATTGGATATACCTTGCACGAATTGATGAAAGCTATTGTCATGCATCTTTCCAAACTTTACTTTTTTATGCATATCTTGATCAGGGTAAAATCCCATGCCGACCGGACGTCTATATCCTATAGCTCCCATAGGAACAATAGGGTGAAATCGTTTAAAATTTGATGTATTTCAGGATATTTCGCGCAGTGTATAATTTATTGAAATCCATTTTTCCAAGTCTTATTTATTTACGCATACCTCAATCAAGGTAAAAGCGCTTGCTGATCGGACGTCTATATCTTATAGCTTCCGTAGGAAAAATGGTTAAAGGCTGCGAAAATATCCCTTTTTTTCTATTTTTACATGACATTTTTGCTGTATAAAAGCTATCGACATAAAACTTTGCAAATCTAGTTTATTTATGAATACCTTATTCCGTTCCCTACTGTTTTAATTTTAGCAATTTCGGCAAAGTCTGCTTGCCGATGTTAGCTTCCGTCTTCGTTTTGTTCTGCATTACACTCATTATGCACGCGGACTGAGATAATACCCTTGAAGGCAAAAGGCTTAAATAGTTACCCCATTGAATTTATTTTTTTTAAGTTTAACACAGCCAAAAGCAAATATTGGTGTAGGGGGAAATTATGTTTAGATAAACCTAATTTAACATAACCAAATGTCAATTAGTCTACGGAAAATAACATAGTTAATTCGGTGCAAAATCGGTAATTTCTTAAGAATTTTTATTGGCGATACGGATAATCTCAGCTCAATTTTGGTTTTTACAAGTATTATACCAACATTTAAACCACATGTGTGAATTTTTTCATCCAAAAATATTAAAACTTGAGTGAGATACAGGCAATCTCCGGCGGCGCCTCGAAAAAAACACGTTTTGCGGTGTACATGATAACTGGTCACAGAATTATCTGAATTGAAAAAATAAAATTGCATTAGTTAAAGAACAAGATTCCTCAGGTAACGCTGTCGAGTTTTTAATTTTTTTTTCGATTTTTTAAGGCACTTGAAAGTCAAAAACCCCGATTTTCGCCAAAAGAGTCTAGTTATTTGTTGGTCTTAAAATAATACATACAAAATAAAAACTCGACAGCGTTACTTGAAAAATCTGGTAGAGAAATACTATGCAAAATCTCAAAACCCCGTTCGATAGATTTTGCAGGATCGTGTAAACCGACTTTGAAATGGCCACTTTTCAGGAGAGCGTTTTAAAGTTTGGGACACCCAAAAAGACTGTTTTTACATCGTTAATATGGGTTTTTATAGTATTGCAGAGGATATTCCAGTGTTGGCCATATTTCCGCCCCTATAAAGTATTTATATCAACCTCGGTTACCGCAGATGTAACGAATCTTTGCAGCCTCTATTGCCCAGTATTCTTATTGCCAAATTATTGACACCAAACGTGTCTTTCACACGCCTCACTCAATTCAACAAGAAGTTGACAAATTCTAGCAAAGCAAACAAAGCCAACACGTCCTCAGGTCTTAAACTGAGTTCCCAACCCACCAGGTCTATCAAGATGACCAGCGCAACCCGTGGTCACACCTTAGAATCGCAATTCAAATGTAGCACTGCCAAATTTATTAGATTTGTTGAATATCTTCAGAAAAATAAAACCCAGACTATGTTTTACATACCCTTTATAATATTCTACTTATAAACTTATGTGTTTAGTTATGATTAGCTCTTACAAGGCATTTCTTACATTTACATTCATTATAAGATAACTTATTTATCAGTACGAATAACTTTGATGCTTGTTAAGTTAGGAACGTCGGGATTTTCTATCGGCTTAATTTTATGGCCAATCAATCCGACATACCAAATTTTATAAGGATCGGCCGACTATATTCTATAGCTGTTATATAACTGAACGATTGGAATTGCCATAACTTTGGTGTTTTTGAAATTAGGAAGTTGGGATTTTTATGAGTGTTAAGAGTGCATCATATGAATAATTTTGGAGAATATAATTTACAGAATATTCTGCAAGGGTATTTCAACTTCGGCTCCGCCCGAAATTAGCTTTCCTTTCTTGTTTTACGCATAAATTTAACAGGGTAAAAGCTCCTGCCGATCGGACATGTATATCCTATAGCTCCCATTGGAACATCGGAAATCGGTTCGAATTTGATGTGTTTCAGAATAAGACATAGTCTTTTTTCATATGGATCGTCCGACTATATCCTATAGCTTCCATATAACGATAGGAAATACCATAACTTTGGTGTTTTTAAAGTTAGGAAGTTGGGATTTTCTATGAGTATTATATTTGGCCAATTAATCCGACCTACCGAATTTCATAAGGATCGGCCGACTATATCCTATAGCCGCCATATAACTGAACGATTGGAAATGCCATAACTTTGGTGTTTTTAAAGTTAGGAAATTGGGATTTTTTATGAGTATTAAGAATGCATCATATGAATAATGTTGGAGAATATAATTTACAGAATATTCTGCAAGGGTATGTCAATTTCGGCTCCGTCCGAAGTTAGCTTTAATAAAATAATTCGTTCCCAAGAGGCAGAGATTCCATAGTCGGCCTTCAACTTTAGTATCTGATCCATATAAAAATGTTAGAGGACCTAATATGATGTAACTAAGCTTTAAGCTGGCTCCCCTGCCTTTAATGAGCATGTTTAAACTTTTACCAAAACTGGGCTGAAACCGGAAATATCCGACTCAGAAATTTGTCAAGCTACCTTAATACTTATATACCCGATCACACTTCTCGTGGTCGTTGGGGTGGTCATTCTTGTTAACTAAGCTGTTTTACGTCAGAGATAATTCATGGCTCGATCAGATTTTAATGTTCATAACAGTAATTGCTATTCCGTGTATTTGATCCATGTAAAGCCGAATTTCCAAATGATCCTAAGCAGTTTTATAATTTTGTGGATGCCAAACTTATATCCTCCGTTGGAGTAAGAGGGAGTAATAGATTAAACTCTATTATTGTGCCTACTGATTGTTTTTTTTCCGGTAATTATAGAAAGTTTTCTTATAATCGATTTAGAGACTAAAAGCCCGGTCGCGCTCCTTTTTTGTCTGCCTAAGTTTGTACTATTTGTTTCTTTACCCCATAAGACTATCTTTCTGAAAAGATTATTTTAAGTCGAATTTTAAAAATTATAGAAGATTTTTTAAATTGTCTGTAATCCGTAAAGTATTAAAGCGCATTATTACTTCACATATATTGTACTAAAGAATTTAAAAATAAAATTCCGATTAATCTTATATATACCGATTTTACCAAGACTTTTGGTTCTGTGAACCATTCTCTCTTTCAAAACGGACTTCTGAACAATATATTGGAATTAGTTTTGGAACCTTTACCCAAAAATGTATAAGGATATACAAATGTGGGTTTTACAGAGTTTCTTAAAAATGTAAGATTGGATTTAAATTGAGAATTTCAGTCAAAAGGCTGAAACGGAGTGAAGGAGATATTTCCGACCCTTTAAAGTATTTATATTCTTGATCAGCATTACCAGGAGAGTCGATCTAGCCATATTCACTTGTCTGTCCGTCCGTCCGTCTGTCAGTCAGTTTCTATGTAAACTAGTTTTAAAGCTATTTGCTTGAAACTTTCCCAAAAATGCCGTTGCAGGTAGTACATATATATATAATATGTCGGATCAAGCTATATAGCTCCCATAGGAACAATCGGAAAAAAAGTTTTTTAAATTATAATTTTGTTGCTTTTAATTTTTTTTCGGATTTGTCAATATTTAAATACTACGGAATGGTTTTAATTAAATTAAAATCGGACATCTATATCGTATAGCTGGCATAAAAAATAAAAAAAAATAAAAATACAATTTTATTTTGCTAATTTTCTATTTATCAAAATATTCCTTTGAGATATAGTAATTATATACTACTTCAGAATTGCGCTTTCGTCAAAATTGGACAACAATATCTTAAGCTGCAAAACCGACATAGCTTCATTGTGTTTAGTAATTTAGGCATAAAAATCGATATATACTTGTTTTGTAATAACTGCAAGGGTATATAAAATTCGAATTGCCGAAGTTTGTTTCTTTTCTTGTTTAAATTTAAACTCATAATGTTTATGGTTTCCAAGATCTCAATATTCATTAATATTTTTTGTTTTTAACCAAAATATGTAGGTCATGACAGACCTTCCGAATAGAGAAGACTACCCTTCCCTTCGGGAAGCAGAGGACTCCGATGAAGAGCGAGAGCTAACCAACCTCAACTGGCTTCTGCGAAATCAAAATGTAGCTTGGCCAAAAACCATAGATTCTAATACAAGGGAAATTTGTAATATAAAATCCGTACCTTACAACTCTAATATCCGACGAAACCAAGTCCAACTGATTTGTACAAGAAGTGAGAATACTGTAAAGAAATCTAAAATATTTCTTGACCCTAAAGCACAAAGAACATTAGCAAAACGACCAACACCATCAGAACGCTTTGAAATATTTGTTAACAAAGTTAAAAGGTAATTAAAATATACATTTTCCCACTCTATAATAGTATAACGCAAATATATGTTATTAAAAATGTTTTATAGGGATTTGACAGAATATGAAAAATTGGCAACTAAGTATGAAACAGATGTGACTGAGAAACCGCCTTTTAACTATTCACATATAATTGGCATGGCTATGCTTAAAAATGGTCGCATAACTTTACAACAAATATGTGCATGGATAGAGGCAAAATTTGCATTCTTCAGAGTACGAAAGAAATGGAATGTAAGTACTTTAAAATTTGTCTTCCTAAAATTTGTCTAATTATTATGCATTTTTTATAAAGAATTCCATAAGGCATAATTTATCACTACACCACTGCTTTCGTAACCGAAAAAGAGAAGAAAAAGGCAAAGGCGGTTACTGGGAGTTGGGGGTTGACCCAAAAAAGTGTGAAAGAAAACGCATTCGTAATAGAAAACTAAGTCATGCAAAACTAAATCAGACTTCTAAATACCATTATTCACTCACAACACAAAATAATGCCCAACCAATTTTAACAAAAGGTGAACCATTATCAGATAAACAGCATGTGAAATTATCTCAACCACACTATTCACGTTTAGCTAAGATGGCTAGGGCAAATAACCTGCCAGAAATATCAGTAGCAAATCACTTAAAAAAATTATCGTCAACTCCAACGAAAGTTAATTTTGAAGATTCTATCGCTGAGGTAAATGGAATTCAATTTGAAAATTGTCCGTTACGAACCACAATTACCGAGGATATTTTTCAAAAGAAGTATGAGCTTGAAAAAATTAAATTAAGCGCTGGAGATTTAATCACGGAGCCTCAAAACTTAAATTGTTTCATATCCCACAAGTTGGAGAGTACCAACACGGTAAGATGCTAATATATTATAAGAATTTTAGTAATTTAAACTATATAAATTACAGGAAATTTCCGGAGATGACGATTTTTGTACATTCGATAACATAAATATTTATTCCGATATGACACCTGTGCTGGCATGTACTTTAGAAGACCAAATTATAACATCTGATATATCTGGTCCTTGTCATCCATGCAACATAACAATTAATTATGATTACACTAACTTCCGACCACTAGTGGAAAACATTGATGATCAATATCAGTTTCGAAATGAGGATTTATTAGATAACCTTCTTGATGTTTGTATTACACGCTATTAAAAATTTAAATACATTTTTCGCACAATAATATTGCCTGGAACATTTTTTCAGAAATCAGATAATTCTGAATTCTGTTGCGACTGTGAAGTTTGTATTAAGACTTGACAGCAAACAAATGCACTAAATTTTTTACAAAACATGAAGGTAATGAAGATTAACTTTTAATAGTTTTTTCTCGGATATTCACAACGTACAATTACATACTCTGTTCTAGATTTTGACGAACAGCAAGATTTGAAGCTACACAAATTTTACAGCCCACTTTATTAACTCAAGAATATATAAGCATATTTTTTGGTTTTGCATACGAATTTGGCTTTTGTGGATCCTGTGATTTTGGTTAATGCTATGTAATAATATATGGTTTATAATATATGGCTTATAACAAAGCAATAAGCAAGAACATAACATCTAAAGGATATATGTCTTATAATTAACGAATTAACGAATCTGCTTACAATAAGGTATTTTCCTTTATAATCAATTAAATTGAATTTAAAGAAGTGGTAGCACTTTCTGTTTGTCTGCTCTAGTGAGAGGGGTTTTCAAAAATATTTCAAAAAAACATCTTATAAAATAATAAATAACAGTATAACAATTTCAAATTTGTGATATTACACGCTTTGTCTGATATACGCGACGGTGCACAAAAATGTCAAGTAGTAAAGATTTGAAACAAGGAGAAAAGTTATATTCGGGTCGGGTGTCACGACTATAAAATATGCGAGCAGCACCTCCGCCCTAACTTTCAGTGCTCTCGCTCTCTTCCGCTCTCTCAAATAGAACCCCATTTTTAAATATGCAATAACGGTCTAATAAACACTTAATATGTTCTAAAATGTTTGTAAAGCAATGGTGCGATTCGGAAAAAATTTTGCAGTTATTGCATATATAAGTATTTTAGTGCTAGTTTTGACATAATCCGACCAATAACTGGCCTCAACGAGGCAATAAACAGATTTCTTATCTTTAAAATGGTTTTTCTTTTGTCTTTGGAAAAATCTACTGAGGGAATATGGCGCGAATGGGTATAAAGGGTCAAGAATAAAAACATAACTTGAATAATTACAAAACTTTTCTTTTTCGACTATTCGTTTTTGACATGCTTATGGGTTAGTTAAGAGGTTCGAGTCTGTATGAGTTTTACAATTGCAAGGCCGTGAGAGATAAAATTATACATCTTGCCTATTTTGTACCTGACACAAAACCAGGCCTTCGCTATCACATTGGTAATATGAAGGTTTGTCTTTTTTGTTTTCATTCCTTTTTTATTTTATTTCATTTTAAATTAATAAAACAGTATATATTTATACTTCTTATTTACCGTAGCAATTCAAAGAATATTAATTTAATCTTTTAATGAAACACTTAAATGCCGATTTCTTCAAAATATGTAAAATTATTCCTAAATTATTAAGCATCAATTGACTCCAATACATTAATGTTTATTATACCCTTGCAGAGGGTATTATAATTTTGGTCAGAAGTTTGTAACGCAGTGAAGGAGACGTTTCCGACCTTATAAAGTATATATATTCTTAATCAGGATCAATAGGGGAGCCGATATAGCCATCTCCGTCTGTCCCCCTGTCCGTCTGTTTCAATACCGTTTGCGAGCTCAGTTTAAAAGCTAGCGATCTGAAACTTTCACACTAGTCCTAAAACATGTGTACGCAGATTAAGTTTGAAAATCGCTCCGATCGGACGTCTATATCCTATAGCTCCCATAAGAGCAATCGGATATATCTTGCAAGAATTGATGATATTTAGCGCAGTGTAAAAGCTATTGACATGAATCTTTCCAAATCGTATTTTTTTATGCATGATCAGGGTAAAAGCGCGTGGCGATCGGACGTCTATATCCTATAGCTCCCATAGGAACAATAGGGTAAAATCGGTCCAAATTTGAAGTTTTTCAGAATATTTCGCGCTGTGGAAAAGCTATTGCTATACATTTTTTCAAATCGTATTTTTTTATGCATTCCTTCATCGAGGTAAACGCGCGTGCTGATCGGACGTCTATATTCTATAGCTCCCATGGGAACAATATCGGTCAAAATTTCATGTGTTTTAGAATATTTCTATATCGTATAGCTTCCGTAGGAAAAATTGTTAAAGACTGCGAAAATATCCCTTCTTTTCCTATTTGTATATGACAATTTTGCAGTATAAAAGCTATTTGCATGAAACTATGCAATTTATCTAATTTATTTATGTATACCTTGCTCAGGGTAAAAGTTGTTGCCAATCAGACAAGTACATATTACAGCCGCTATTTAAAAATGAAATTAATTACGTATAGTTAATCTTTTATACCCTTGCAGAGGGTATTATAATTTTGGTCAGAAGTTTGTAACGCAGTGAAGGAGACGTTTCCGACCCTATAAAGTATATACATATATTCTTGATCAGGATCAATAGGGGAGTCGATATAGCCATGTCCGTCTGTCCGTCTGTTTACACTAAACAATTTTAGCAATTTCGGCTAAGTCTGTAAGGGTATTAAAACATCGGCTTGTCGAAGTTAGCTTCCGTCCTCGTTTTAGTCTATAACCTCATTAGCGTTGAAATTTATTAAAGAAAAAAATTAAAAACAAGAAAGGAAAACTAACTTCGCGCGGTGCCGAAGTTGATATACCCTTGCAAAATACTCAGTAAATTATATTTTCCAAAATTATTCATATGAAGCATTCTTAATACTCATAAAACTTTAAAATCACTGAAGTTATGGCATTTCCAATAGTTCAGTTATATGGCAGCTATAGGATATAGTTGGCCGATCCTTATGAAATGTAGTAGGTCGGATTGATTGGCGAAAAATAACTTCACAAACATCAATCAGTTATATGGCGGCTATAGTCGGACGATCCTTATGAAATTTGGTGGTTTGGATTCTTTGGCCAAATATAACCCCCATAGAAAATCCCAACTTCCTAACTTTACAAACACCAAAGTTATGGCATTTCCGATCAATCAGTTATATGGCAGCTATAGGATATAGTCGGCCGATCCCGGCCGGAAGGGTGTGTGCAAAGTTTCAATTCGATATCTTTAAAACTGAGAAACTAGTTCGTGTGGAAACAGACAGACGGACATGCTTATATCAACTCAGGAGGCGATCCTGATCAAGAATATATATACTTTATAGTGTCGGAGATGTCTCCATCACTGCGTTGCACACTTTTGACCAAAATTATAATACCCTCTGAAAGAGTTTAACTAAGATATGGTTTTTAATTCAATTTTATTTATATCGTTTGAATACATATTAACATAAAACAAGAAAGGAAACAAACTTCGGCAAGCTGAAGCTTATATACCCTTGTAGTTGCTACAAATCTACTACATTTCGATTTCTATGCCTATATTACTTGCCATCGTTTCTATATATATGATAAATATATGTCCGATTTTAATTAAATTAAAACTTCGGCTTGTCGAAGTTTGTTTACTTTCTTGTTATTCATTATTTTATGCTAGATATTTAATGCTTAAACAACAATTTTACTTACGTTCCTCTGATTAAAGATTATTTTTAAATCACACTTCTTAGCTTAATCGGTATCAATAGCAAGTAATCTCAATTAGCACATAAACTTATTGCCTATAAAAACCGCAAGTTCCAGCACATATTTTTAAAAACGGTACAATGAATAAAGCCTAAAGAGAACGATTGAAGTAGGGGTCTTCATTATAGATAAGTATATAAGCTTGCATACCTACAAAAACTTTAACTTAAAAAAAATATAAGCAAATTAAAAAGTGCACATATACTTCCCTACCTGAGGTATTTATACCTAGAGTTTCATATAATATGATAAGTAATCTTTTCGTATCAAATAAAAAACCGCGATAATAGCATCTGGGGAAAAGTGGCTACACTCATACCAAAATTAACCCTAAAAACTAGAAATTCGCCTTATTTTTGTCTTTAAAGGCATCGCACCTTAAATTTTAGGGAAAATATTTCTAAAATTAAGGTCGTTCCTTTCTAAAATCTAAGGCGAAGGGCCTTAAAACAAGAAAAACTTTTCTAAAAAATAGAAGGATTTATGGACTTATGTATATATATTCATGTATGTGTGTGTGTATATGTATATGAATTTCATTCAGAAAAGTCTCAAAGTTTGTATTAATATTGCACTTGTTTTGAGAAAAAAATTCCTTGAAAGTAGAAATCTTTTCTCGGATTTAGAAAAAATAAAGTTTTAAGGCGAATTTCTAAAATGTAGGGTTAATTTTGCTATGAGTGTATTACTTTCGTTTCTGACTTTCAAAGTGAACGGTCGTGTTTTTTTTCTGCGCTTCGAATTTTGTATTTTGTTTTCGTTTATTCCCATCGGTGGGTGTTATCAAAACAATTTTAATTTTCTTCCGAGTTATTTAAACATAAATTTAAACTCCGTTCGCTTCGCGAGTGCTCTTTGTATTTAATACTAATTAATTGTTTTATTTTCGTAATTCTTATCTGTGTTTTCTTTTCTTTTATCCACACCGTTTTCTCTTTTGTGCATGCACTTTAACTTAGTTACGCTCCCGCTCTCTTGCTCTCTTTGCTTTGAAAGGTCTAAGCGTGCAGTTTCTGCGCTCTTGCGGTACTTATAACTGTTCGCTTATAAATTTCAATTCGCTTTCTTGGTACAGTGGTCCCAATAAATAAAATGAATAATAAAAATTTAGTCTGCTTCTGCAAGAAATGCAGCCTCGTAATCAGGGCTGACCAGTCGAATATGACTTTCTGGCTGTGTGAAAATATGGTGCACACCAAGTGCTCCGGTTTTACTGGCCGGACAAGTGATGACCTATCAATTTGCAGTTTTGTTGTGATGCTTGTGTCGAGGTTGCGAACGAGATGAAATCGTTCATGCGCCAAACTAAAGGCGGCCTGATGGGGCTGATTAGCTGTTTCGGTGTTGCTAGAGATAGTTTTCGCCGAGCTGATGATCTCCTCTCTGCGCTGGATCCGATCAGCAGCCGATTTCAGCAAACCCTCAAATGTTGCTAAGATCGGCAGCTAAAAAAGATTCGGTATCCGAATAATCCATTTCAGAATGCATGCAACCAGGGACTTCATAGAATTCCGATTTGTCCGTAGTGGTTTCACAATTAGTGGATCCACCTATCTCTCAGAATGTAGCATCTCCACCACAAGGGACTACTGAGTCCGGACAACCGGCTCAAGTTGGTTTGGCAGAAGCAATGTCTGCTCCACCAAAATCCCTTTCAGTGGTTCCACTCAAGAAATAAATTTTCGTTTTTAGGCTTTCCCCTGATCAAACATAAAGCCGATTGTAATAGTGTAAAGGTGGAAAAGTTTAAGTTTTCTTATGCTAGAGACATTTCATCTTTCAAGATAACTGTCCCTAACGAGCTTTTTGAAGCCATATGCTCGGGCGACTTTTGGCCGGATAATATGGTTGTAAAAGAGTTCGAGGCTAAGATAAAGAAGAAGGGGCCCGTGGGAGTAAAACTTCCTAGTCGAGGCCAAACCAGTGTACCAATTTCAAAAAACTAACTTCTAACCTCCTACTTTCCTTTCAGAATGCAAGAGGTTTGCGCAGCAAACTTACTAAATTGTATTCCGATAGCCTTTCCTTTGCATCTCATATTATTGTGTTCACAGAAACCTGGTTAAAGCCGGAGATCTTTAGCTTTCCAGGTAAGTACACAATATATAGGTATGACCGTCCCTCTAGACGGGGAGGTGGAGTCTTAATTGGAGTTGATTCAAACCTCCCGTCTGAGGAGTTATTATACCCTTGCAGAGGGTATTATAATTTTGGTCAGAAGTTTGTAACGTATTGTATTCTTGATCAGGATCAATAGGGGAGTCGATATAGCCATGTCCGTCTGTCCGTCTGTTTCAATACCGTTTGCGAGCTCAGTTTAAAAGCTAGCGATCTGAAACTTTCACAATCGTCCTAAAACATGTGTACGCAGATCAAGTTTGAAAATCGCCCCCACCTTGATCAGGGTAAAAGCGCGTGTCGATCGGACGTCTATATCCTATAGCTCCCATAGGAACAATAGGGTAAAATCGGTTAAAATTTAATGATTTTTGGGATATTTCGCGCAGTGTAAAAGCTATTGACATAAATCTTTCCAAATCTTATTTTTTATGCGTACCTTGATCAGGGTAAAAGCGCGTGACGATCGGACGTCTATATCCGATAGCTCCCATAGGAACAATAGGGTAAAATCGGTCCAAATTTGATGTTTTTCAGAATATTTCGCGATGTGTAAAAGCTATTGCTGTACATTTTTTCAAATCGTATTTTTTTATGCATTCCTTCATCAAGGTAAAAGCGCGCGCTAAGTTAGCTTCCGTCCTCGTTTCAAATAACTTTAAAATAGTTTAATATACGTACACTGCCTTTAATATCATTAGAATGTAAGTAAGCTATTAAGCCAGCTGTAAATAGCAGTATTATATTTAATACAAGTTCTTGGAACTTGGCGTACAATGTAACGAAAAACCCACGGAAAGTTCATATGGTATATAAAATAAAGAGGATTAATACTCTTGACAGGTAAAAACTGTCCGATCTACCATTTGTCTTTTCGCTACTTTTTCAATTTTAGCAATTTCGGCTTAGTCTGCAAGGGTATTAAAACTTCGGCTTGCCGAAGTTAGCTTCCGTCCTCGTTTTTTGATGAATTCAATACCATTGAATTTATTTGTGTAAAGTTATCGCTTCCTGGTAACTTTATATACATAACTTGCTCATATATTCCGCCGTTGTCTGAACTTCCTGATTATTTAAATCACCTATCCGTCATTAAGTCCGTTGCAAATAAGCTTTCCGATAGGGATCAGTTGATAGTTCTAGGTGATTTTAATATACCTGGAGTTACTTGGTCCACTGAGGATGGATCGAATGTCTTACTACCTATAGCACAGCATGATTTTATTATGGCCTGCTTGACATATCTCTATCTCAAGTAAACCATGTTCGAAATTCATTAGGTCGCCTGCTTGATTTGTGTTTTGTATCAAATCCTGAAGGTGTGTTTCTGTCCAGAGTAGCACCACTCACGCAACCTGAAGATCCATATCACCCAACATTCGAACTTTCATTTGATACAGGTAGAGTTATAGAAGAAAAATCAGAAAAATCCAAACGAATACATTGTTTTCGCAAGGCAGACTTTCTGAGGCTAAATAATTTTATTTCTGGCTTTAATTGGTCTGATCTTTACCTATGCATTAATATGTCCGATGCAGTTAATGTTTTTTACACTGCATTTTTTAATTCCTGTGTTCCGTGGTACTATCCGTCAACTTCCAATAAATCACCTTGGTTTAGCAAAGAGTTGACACACTTAAGTCCAGACCTTTTAGGAAATATAAAAATACCGGTTCTCAATCTGTTTTCACTAGATATTTAAGTGCTCGGTCAAGATTTACCGTGCTTAATGCTCAGTGTTATAACAGTTACTTAAACCGTTGTAAGGTCCAGTTCTCTCAGGACCCGAAACAGTTTTATAATTTTGTTAACACCAAGCGTAAATCTAATTCTTTTCCTTCCTCGCTATCGTTCGAAAACATGACGGCAACCACAGATCAGGCAATAGCCGATTTATTTGCCCAATTTTTTCAAACGACTTACTCTACTTTAGATTATTCATCACAGCCTTATTCTTACAACATATCCAAGTCAAACCTCATATTCTGTCCCACTTTAACAGAAAGCTCTCTTCTTTTGGATCTTCTTCGTATTAAACCTGTTTATTCGCCAGGGCCCGATGGTATTCCTGGGTGCGTGCTTAGGTATTGCGCTAAGGCCCTGTGCAAACCTCTTCACAAGTTGTTTACCTTATCTATAGAAACCTCCTAATTCCCAAATATTTGGAAAGAATCATTTGTTATTCCTCTTTTCAAAAAAGGTAACAAGTTAGAAGCCAGTAACTACAGAGGTATTTCTAAGTTGTCAGCTATTCCTAAGCTTTTTGAAATAATTATTACTCCTCATTTGCAGCACCTTTGCAGATCAATCATTTCTCCGTGTCAACACGGATTTATTAAACGTAGATCCACAATCACAAACCTTCTAGAGCTCACTTCATTTGTGATAAAAGGCTTCAATAGTAGTTTTCAAACAGACGTCATTTACACTGACTTTAGTAAAGCATTTGACTCTGTAAATCACTTACTTCTCATTCAAAAACTTGACCTTTTAGGTTTTCCAGTTGATCTGCTTAAATGGATTTCAAGTTATCTGAATGGCAGGTCACAAAGGCTCCTTTTTAAAAATTCAATTTCTGAAATTCTCCGTGTTACCTCCGGTGTCCCACAAGGGAGCCATCTGGGTCCGTTACTTTTTACATTATTGATCTTCCCTCAATTATAAATCATTCTCGCGTACTTATGTACGCAGATGATGTTAAGTTGTGCCTGCAGTATAAGGACATTTCCTGCCATTTAGACTTGCAATCCGATCTAGATAATTTTCAAAACTGGTGCCGAGATAATTTACTAAATTTAAACGGTTCCAAGTGCAAGCTGATGACTTTTTATCGGGCCAATCCGATATACGCGACCTACACGTTAAGTGGCAGCTCTTTGGATAGAATAACTCTTGTAAACGATCTTGGCGTTCTCATGGACCCCAAACTAAAATTTTCTAATCACATTTCGTCCATGGTTAATAACGCCAGAGGAGTGCTTGGATTTATTAAAAGGTGGTCAAAAGAATTCGATGATCCTTATTTGATTAAAACTTTATATATTTCGCTAGTCCGTCCGATTCTGGAGTATGGGTCTCCCGTCTGGAGTCCACAATACGGAATACATATTGGTCGTATTGAATCTGTACTAAAAAACTTCCTTCTGTGCCAAGTAGATTAACTAGAAATTATATTCCCCTAACTTTAAATCATTGTAGATCTAACTATGCCTTGCATGAGCCTTTCAGAGTATTATGTTCTGACTATAATAGACTTTTTCCTGTAATATCAAATCTTGACTCTCTGCCGCTCCTAAAACGATTAATAATTGCTTCATTGGCACAAGACTGATATAACTATTACTTTTTTCCCCGGACCTTTACCTTTATTTTCCTATCTCGCGTCTATCTTATCGCGAATCGTGCCGTACGATACACGGCTGCGCCCCTCGGTCGGTTGGGCGGGTAAGTGGGCCGTGGGACTCCGCACGAAAAAAAAACAAAAAAAATAAGCTTATAAAATGAATATGATTTTTATATAAAATCACCCAAGCCGTAATTACCGAATTGTAATAAAAATAGTGTTAAGTTCCCTTATACCGTTCAGGCAGGCTCTTGTTCTGCCTGTCAGAAATCTTTTCGTCTTTTTTAAGAAATTATTTAAACAGAGACTTGTGGAGCCCTATTCTCGGCGTAATAACGTGATCACGAGAGGTATAAAAGTACAATATAGGAACAAGCAGAGTAAGCTAAAATACTTACAAAACAAAATACTAATACTAAATAAAATGAAATTATTTCTTTTAAGATTGGCAAAGAGTCGTAAGTATAAATAATTTGGTATAGTCTATTACAGTCAGTACACAGTAGTCTAAAAGATCTACAATGATTTAAAGTTGAGCCACTCACTCTATTAGGGACAGAGAATGTTAGCCGACCCAGTAACTCGGGACTCTTGACATCCCCGTGAATAAGTTTACGAATAAAAATATTACTACGGTTGGATAAAGATAGTAGATTAATTGAAATAACTCCCCCTTCTTTATTCGCCTTGAAAGCAATATGGTCAGAAAATGGGACCTTAAAGAATCATTTGCATGATTCTAGTCAATGCTCGCCCTACGAAATGTGATTACAATTAACGCTATTTAAATCCACAAGATTTTTACTACACTATGAAGACTAAAAGGAGATCAATAATAAATAGGCAAAGAAGGATTGCGTACAGGAGTTCCCATTCTTTTTAAATACCCCAAAAGGTTGATGTTTTATCGATTTCGAATGCCTTAATGCTTTATTTAAAAGCTCTAGCTTAGAGTTGTTAAAGCTTTGCTTTCCTTCCGGTTTACGGTTTCAATTTATAAAGATTCTTTTTCTGGTTAATTCGCTGCAAAATCGTGCAATTTTTACGATTTTTATTGCCAATACGAATAGTCTCAGTAAAATGTGTGAATATTACATTAAAAACTATTGAAAAGTGATTGAGATATAGGCAATCTCTCCTACAGAATCATCTGAATTTAAAAAATCAAATTGTATTATTTAAAGGACCAATTTCACCAGGTAACTATGTCAAGTTTTAATTTTTTCGATTTTTAAAGCAACTTGAAAGTCAAAAACCTCGATTTTCGTCAAAAAATCCGAGTTATTTGTTGTTGTGAAAATAATAAATTTTCCCAAAAACGAAAACAGGTAACGACAGCGTTACCTGAGTATGTTTTACAGCATCGTGTACACCAGCTTTTCAGGAGAGCGTTTTTAAGTTTTGGTTACCACAACTTTGGATAATAAATTGTGTTTCTACTCGGATCAATCTTAAATTATAACACAATATTCTTGAAATGATGTGGATACAGAGTACAAAAATGGAAACAAAATTTTAATACTGTACCATTCCCTTAAATAATTATGTTTTCATTAATCAACTTAAGCGAATAAACTACTTTTTGAAAAACAATAAAAAGCAGAAGACTTAACTGCAATTTAACAATAAATTTCAGAAATCTTATGGTCAAAGAACTTTACTGCCATATAGATGAAATCTTTATAGTCTCCTAAACTTCGTAAGTTTAGATAGTTTGACAATTTTGTAATTTTTTAAGAAGCTATTAGCTCAGCAGATTGTATGGTGAAAGTAAACAAGAAAGAAAGAAAACTTCGGCAAGCCGGCGTTAATATACCCTTGCAGTTATTACAATAAATTATATATAGACATTTCGATTTCTATGCATATATTACTAAAAACAATGAAGCTATGTCGATTTTGCGCTGCATTTTGATATCGTTTCTTAGGCAGATATATGATATTGTAATCCGACTTTAAAAAAATTAAAACCGTAATTCCATAATTTTTAAATATTACCAAATCCCAAAGAAAAAAAAAAATAAAAAACAACAAAGTTATATATTTTTTTCAATTTTTTTCCTATTGTTCATATGACAGCTATATGATATAGTAGTATAGTTTTATACTACCTGCAATAGAAAGACAACTTTTGGGATAGCAGACAGCTTAAAAACTGAGGGACTAGTTTGCGTAGAAACGGACAGACGGACAGACAGACGGGACGGTTGATCAAGAATATATATACTTCATAAGGTAGGAAATGTCTCCTTGACTGCGTTGTAAGCTTTTGACTGATATTATAATACCCTCTGCAGGGGTATAAAAAGCACATCGAGGGGGCATAATGCTGACAATTTAAAATATGTATGTATTATTATTTAAAGATTTCTAGGACAATGTTTTTGTGAAAGTAATATTTCTGCAACTGTTGGCAGTGATAGTAAGATTATAACAATGTGTTTTTTGTGTTTACAAAGCTCCTGGTCGTGCTCACACATAAAACCGACCAACCATCGTTTGAGAACCGCCGCCTTAGGACGACACAGCTATCACAACATAATTACGTTTGGGTCTCTACGGAGCCATTTCCACCTAATTAAGAATTAAGTTCTTCAAAGCATTTTCTTGCCAAAAATTAATTTGCAGAAGAGATTGACAGCAATCTCACTCTAAGGCATACATAAATTATATTAGTTTCTCCCACATTCTTGGCCAATGCAGCTACCACACCCTGATACATTTCCCAAATGCTCAACAAGTTTTTACAGTCCCTGAAAAACGCAACATTACGTCCCCCACAACTCACAGCTCGACCATCACTGGTTCCGCAGGGCAGTCAGCTTTAGTTCGTGCTCTTGAGCATCTATGAAGATGATGTACAAAAGGACATGAGACCATTGTAGGAGCACTGCAAATTTGTTACGATGTTATTGCAGCTTTATAATACGCATTATTATTATGACCAAGCGGCACATCAAAAAAGCAGCCGTGGAGTGCCCAATGCCTGTCCCCCGACCACTACAACATATCCAACGATCTGGTCATTACAACAACGACCAGCACAATGCCCTCTTTTAAAACGGTGACTTCGTCACTAACGACGTCAACAACAAACACATCAACTGCAGTTTCCGTTTCGTCAGCTCTTACTGACAAGTTAGCCCCTACCTAACCCAGAAATACAAAAATCGTCGATATGTGCAAATAAAAAGAAAACTAAGCCCACAAGCAGCTAAAAAACAAATGCATAAAAAGTTAGCAAGAAAATTGGAAACACTGACAATTAATCAATTGTATATTCTTAGTGATCCAAGAGATGATGACAATACCGCTCAAACACCTAGGGCCAAGCAAACTGTGCTGAATTGGTTTAAAAAATTACTGATCAAATTGGAGCAAACAAGTTCTATTTAAAGTCCATAAAAACGGGTAACATTAACGAAACAAAAATACAAGTGAAAGACGAGCAAGACTACCGATCAGTGACCAAACACTCTCGATAACGGAAAAAGAAGCTACAACACCTACCAACTAAAAAGTAGCAAAGGATTACAAGTAGTTATAAATGGTATTGAAGCAACAGTCCCTATGAGATTATAGCTGGACTTAAAGAAAAGGGCTTTAACATCAAACAGGTTAGGAATATATTAAATAACAACAAAGTTCTATAGCCAATGGTCAAGGTAGAGTTGAAGCCGGAAAGTATGCACTTGAAAAACAATAAATATCTATTGCACCGTAGGATCATCGTTGAGGAACCCCATTAGCGGAATGGGCCTGTGCAATTCATGAATTGTCAGGAATACGGCCACAGGGCCTACGGGGTTGGACATTCAACTGAGGCCTGGCCTATAAACAAGGAGAACCACTCTGCCAAAAAATGTAGTAGAGAAACCACACTGCAAATTACAGAGGTTGTCCTATCTATAAAGAGTTGAAAAGTCGACATAAATCGAAATCCTGTACCCCGAAACAATTATCCATATATACCATCGACCACAACGCCAGGAGTTTCTTTTGCACAGGTGTTAAGTTATAACAACGGGACTTATGCCTTAGCAACTAAGCTGACAGGTCAGCAAACCACTTCTGATATAGTGCGACAACCAATATTGAACCAGAATCCAGAAACTACTGGCCAACATACAACTGTAAACACACAATTGCCTAACGGCGTAGATGCAAGGCTGCTAACTATAACCAACTCAAATACGAGCTCTCGTAATTCTAGATTAGTATGACGCCATGCTTTTATCAGAGACTCACCTAACAAACAAAAACTATTTTCACTTTTATGGCTATACATTATATGAAACAAACTATCCTGATGGCAAGGCTCATGGCGGTACTGGCATACTGATCAAGAAACGCATCAGGCACTATGAGTTGCCATCATTTGCAACAGCCTGTATACAAGCTACTGGTATCGAACCAGAAGCGGTTACTTAAACTTATCCGCTGTATACTTCCCTCCACGCTTTTCCATTTCCGAAGATGAATTTTTACAGTTCTTTGACCTATTAGGTGACCTTTTTTAAAAGAGCTGGGGCTCTCGTCTCACCAACCCCAAAGGAACGTTATAATAACACCAAGAAACAAGCTTGGCCTTATATCTCCTGGTAAGCCTACATATTGGCCATCAGATCCTAATAAGAAGCCTGACTTGATTGAACGGATAATGCTTGGTAGACGCACTTCCGAACCAACAGTTTGGTTTCCGAAGTCGCCATAGTGCAATAGATAAGGTGACGTACCTCGGAGTTACTTTAGACCGTCGCCTTTGTTGGAAGGGACAAATTGATCGAGTTTGTGGATCATCAAGAACAAAACTTGACAAAATGTACTGGCTCCTTCGTCCAGTTAGTGGCCTATCCCTTGAAGTCAAGGTGCGACTTTTTAAGGCCATTGTTCTTCCAACTTTGAACTGTGGAAAGACTTTCTGGGCCACGGTCTGTGATTCGTCACTAAAAAGGGCGCAAACGTCCATTACAAATGCTCTCAGGAGAATGATGGGGGTGAAGTCAAATCAATTTGCCGCACATTTAGAAAACGTTTTCAGGCCACTCCCACCAACAAAAAGCTTTCTGCTCCCAACAAACATATTTCCGGAGGCTTCCCTGCCTATCATTCCAATCAAGTGAAGTGATAAAAATGATAAGGGCTCAAGAAAAAACAAGAAAGCAAAGCTAAATTCGGGCGGAGCCGAAGTTGATATACCCTTGCAGAATACTCTGTAAATTATATTCTCCAAAATTATTCATATGATGCATTCTTAATACTCATAAAAAATCCCAATTTCCTAACTTTAAAAACACCAAAGTTATGGCGTTTCCAATCGTTCAGTTATATGGTAGCTTATGAAATTTAGTAGGTATCTTTAAAACTGAGAGACAAGTTGCGTAGAAACAGACAGACATACGGACATGCTTATATCAACTCAGGAGGTGATCCTGATCAAGAATATATGCAGTGTCCTCTTTTCAATAAAGTTGTAACACTGGCTTTAAATTATTGATATTGTTTATTCCATTCAACTTGTAACTTAAATTTAACAAAACTTCAGTATTATGCAAAGCGTCCGATCGAGTCGAGATTCTGGCGGCGATTGACTTAGCGAGGAGTTGCCAGACATTATTTTCTGCAGTTGATTACTTCCCTTTCAGTATATTTCCACAGAAGGGAGGCAATGACTAGTAGGTGAGACCGCTCCTGGTAACTCTGGTCTCATCACCAACACTACCGGATCCCACATTCGGCCTTCCTGACGCTTGATTCGACCCGAATGGTTTCATAAATTCTGCAACTGTCTTAGTCCTATATGGCCCTTCTCCTTGTCCTACTCTTTGAACTTCATAACGCCCATTATTATTGATCTTGACTACTTTATAAGGCCCTAAGTACTTTCCTTTCAACTTCAAGCCTGTTCCGTATTGGGTACGTTTAATAGCTACTAAATCGTCAACCTCAAACTTATTTTCTACCTTTCTTTTAGAGTCAAATGCCTTTTTATTTTCTGTTTGAATATCCTGAATATTTTGCCTTGCTTTCCCTCGCAACTTTTCTCTTTCTTCGTCTAGCTCGGAAATCAAACACTCTTCCATCAATTCTTTTAACTCTGCATTGCTCGAAACACGCATATCAAGCCCTGTTAGCAACTTGAACGGAGAAACCTTTGTACTCCTTGGCTCAGTGTTATTAATAGTCTGTTGTACCCGGCCAACTTGCTTATACCAGCACCCTGGATTCTCCTGGCTCAGTTTTGATAACATTGGGACCACTATCTTGTGCATTCGTTCTACCTGTCCGTTACCCCTGGGAACTCCTGTCGCAATTAGCAAATGCTGTATATTTCCCCTTTCGCAATACTCTTTAAACAAGTGTGACGTAAAAGCGGCTCCTCGATCTGATACGATTCTGTATGGGTTACCGAAAAGAACTGATTGACGCTCCAAGCAACTCAGTACTTCTTCAACTCCTGTGCTTCGTGTTGGATACAACCATACGTACTTAGAAAAAGCATCAACTATAACGAGAATGTGATTATAGCGTTTTTTGGTTAACTCCATCGGGCCAACATGGTCTATATGGTATGTCACCAAAGGTCTGTCACCTTTGTCAATCGGTTTCAGAAACCCTTCCTGCTTCCCAGCTTTCGCATTCACCAAGATACACTCTACACAGCTCTCAACCATCCTCGCTATCTTTTCCTTCACTTTGGGGATATAATATGACTTTTCGATCAATTCTTGAGTCTTTTTGGATGAAAAATGACCTTGCTTGTGTGAATTTCGAATTATCTCATCTTCCATCAGCGATGGAACTACAAGCAACTCCTTATTTGGGTCCTTAAATAAAATTCCATTCGATATGTAGAAATCGTCATACTCTTTGGTTTCAACAACACTCTTCACTGCCTTCGTCCAATCATCTGTTTGCTGTGCCTCTCGCAAGCGATGTATTAAGGTATCTGTCACAACAAAACAGTATACCCTGCTCAGTGCGTCTTCATGTCTCATCTTGTTACCTGACCTATGTTCGATTTCATAATCAAAGTCTTGCAAGTACATTGCCCAACGTGAAACTCTAAGCGGAATCTCCTTCTTCTTCATAGTCATGGCAAATGCATTGCAGTCTGTGACTATTTTAAATCTTTTCCCAAGAACGTAAACTCGCCACTTTACCAAAGCTCCAATAACTGCTAGCACTTCCAGTTCATAAGAATGGTACTTCTCCTCGCATGGTTTGGTCTTCCGACTCATATAGAAAATTGGGTGCCACAAACCATCCTCCCTGTCTCGCTGAAGCAACACGGCTCCGAATCCGAATTTCGAGGCGTCGGTATGAATTTCTGTTTCAAGGGAATGGTCATAAAGCTTTAGAACGGGCCCACTGATTAGCGCTGCTTTTAATTGATCAAACGCTTCTACCTGCTTTTCTTTGAACTCAAACTTCGATTCCTTGCGTAACAAATCAGACAACGGCTTGGCAATCAATGCGTAATTTTCTACGAATCTTCGGAAATACGACGTCAAACCTAAAAACCTTTGGATACCCTTTTTATCCCGAGGAATCGGAAAATCAGCCACCGCTCTTGTTTTCTCCTCACCTGGTTTGATTGTGCCCTTTTCTATGATATACCCAAGGAATTCAACTCTCTTCTTGAGTATCTGACACTTGCTCCAATTTATGCGCAAACCGCTTTCTTCTGCCACCTTCAAGACTCGCTTTAATTTCTGCACGCCCTGTTCTACACTCCTGCTAGCAATGATCACATCATCCATATACACTACTGCATCATCATCTTTTATTACCTCTCGTAGGACTGCCATTATAAACCTGGTAAACACCGCTGGGGAGTTCGTGATGCCGAAAGGTACAAACATAAACTCGTACTGCCCACTCATGGTTACAAACGATGTGTACTTTTGAGATTCTGGTGACACAGGAACGTGAAAGAATCCATTTGTCAAGTCTAGAGTTGTAAAAATCTCTCCACCTTGAAGCTTTTCAATAACACAGTCCATGTGTGCTGTTGGGAAATTATCTCTGACTATCTTTTCATTCAGCTTGCGGTAATCGCAGCACAAACGCTTCTTCCCATTCTTCTTATCCACCAAAACAACCGGCGAAGCAAACTCGGACGTACTTGGCTTGATTATCTTATCCCTAAGCCATTCTTGCACCTGGTCATCGACTATCTTTTGGTCACAATAGGCCAAACGCCTTGGATGTTGAAATACCGGCAACTCGTCTGTCAACAAAATCTTCATCTCTACTGGCGAACTGAGATTTCTTATCGGCCTATAATTTTCCACCAAGAATTCCACTTCTGCAGCGACACCCTTACTTAAATGATCTAGTTCTAAGCCTGGCTTACTGTCTTCAGTGCTTAGCATACAAAGGCTATCAAATTCTTGCATTAGTTGCACACAGGAACTTTCTGTAATCTGTTCCTCCTGTAGCTGCGTACACTGAACCCTTTTCGAAAACACGGTTCCTCTCTTCGTAACCATCATGTCGACGTTTTCTAAAATAGTTGTTCCTAAGATTGCATCAAACTTCATGTCCTCGTCTGGAATCACGTGGAACTCGATACACATTTCTATTCCATCGATATTCACTGGCGCTTTGAAGCTGCCGAAAGTTAGCACCTGACTTTCTCCAATTCCTGTCAAAACTCTTTGCCTGCCCATCAAACTGCCAACGCCTACGCCTAGTTTTAAAAATATACGCCTACGCATTAGGCATAGTTCTGCTCCTGTATCTACAAGGCCTTTGAATTCAACATTCGAACAGAAAACAGATTTTACCTCCAAACCACAAGCAACTGGTGCATGAGATTGTTTTGGGATTACTTTTTCTGCCTGGACTACATTGGTTCTTTCTTCTGTTTTGACTTGAACCTCCGCCTTACACTGCGCTGCTCGATGTCCTGGCCGATTACATTTAAAACATTTCTCTTGCACGGGACAATCTCTCTTCATATGCGATGGATCTCCACATCTGAAACACTTTCTAACCGACTCTGTTGTCTTTTCCTTGGCTGACTCATTGGCTACCTTAATGCCTTGAAAAGTATGCTTGCTTTCTGGCTTATATGTGCTTCTTGCCTTTTGGTATGCCTCGATCTGCCACTTCAAGTCTTTCAGATTTCTAGCTTGATACAGCATGGATTTATTCGATCTTGAGTCTGGGATACCTTCTACGAAGTACTCAATTAGACTTTCATTCTCCAAACGTATCGGCTTAGCTATCTCCATTAAAGCATATAAAAACTCCTGCAATGATTCACCCTTACTTTGACGACGCTTTCCCAACCTGCGATGAATCTCGGCTGTAGAAACCTGCACTCCGAACTCCAATGACAAGGCTAACTTCAAACTTTCCCAGTCCTTAATGTCTCTCTGGCTACGCACAAACATTTTAGCTGCTCCACTAAGTAATTGTTTTGCATAAACAAACTGCTGCAGCGGGCTCCACTCCACAGTAGCTGCACAGTCTTCTAACTCCTCGATCCACAGATCTATATTTGGGAATCCAGAACCTGAAAACTGAGAAACACTTCCTTCGACGTCTTTCAATGTAAACCACGATCTAGACTGTCCCTGCGCTACTTGGCCATGTTGTCTTTCTTCTCTCCTATGGGAAACTGCCGGTGTGGACGATGTAGACCTAAAATCTGCGGGCTCACCCTCAGTCTCTGACTCACCCTCATCCATCAACCCAAAATGGTTTAGCAAACGTTGTTGTAATTGAGACTTTAGTCCGGTTGTACTCATCTGCAGTTCTGACAACTTCCGTCGCAACTCTTCCACCCGCAATGCCAAGATCTCGCCTCTCTCCATTTTACAAAAGTAACCTGCTAAAAATTACAGTTAATATGATGACAAAATTGTGTTTTAACTCTAATTCCTTTTGATACAATTGTAATCAAACTGAAAAGTCTTCAAACCAAATAAACCCGGCGACGACCCTGTTTCGTCTCTTGCTGTCTCCCTGCTTTCCGCGTTCACTGCTTGCTGTAGCGTCCTTCCTCTTTTCTCTCTTCTTCGCACGCACCGATACTGTTTTGCCTCCAATTGGAATCAGCTTTGCCACATGCCTCAGCTCTAGCCAACAAGGTTTTGTTCACACGCACCGACGATATTCTGCTGCTTCCGCTCTCGCTCCTATCGTCTGCTTCTCTGCTTGTCTGCCTTTTGTCTTCTCCACACGGATTCGCTGCTCCTTAACTTCCCAGCCTTCTTCGCTGCTGTTTTGCAACTGTACCGCTGCCTCTACGAGTCTGAACTCAATTGGAATCCGCCTGGCCGTCTACGTCTGCCTCCAATTTCGTGTTCCAATCCTGGCCAACACGTTCTTGCCCGCACGCTCCTTTAACGCCACCAGCTCCAATGTCTTGCCTGTCCTCGTCTGTCTCCAGCCTGCTCCGCTGCTGTCTAATCCTTGCTTTTTACCAGCCTGATCACTTCCACGTCTACTTCTTGAGTCACCGCCACTCGATCTCGTCGTTTTTACTCGCTGCTTCTGTCTCACTCGTATTTTGGCCTTCTAATGAAATTCTTTTGCGCTTCTGACGAAATTCGTTTCGCCTTCTGATGAAATTCTTTTTGGCTTCTGACAAATTTGTGTTTTTTTTTTTTTTTTTTTTTTTTGAAGAACTTCTTTTCGGCTTCTATCGCTGTCTCTGTCGCTGTTGCTTATTGCCTTTCCTTTTTAAAAAAAAAACTCTTAACCAGTTTTTAATTGTTCTTATTTCATCTTTCTCCGCACTGCACAATACTTTGTTTGTTATATTTCTCGTGTGTGAAATATTCAATTTAAGGTCCAAGCTGTCGAATGGTGGGCAATAATCCTGGTTGAGCCCCCAAAAATGCAGTGTCCTCTTTTCAATAAAGTTGTAACACTGGCTTTAAATTATTGATATTGTTTATTCCATTCAACTTGTAACTTAAATTTAACAAAACTTCAGTATTATGCAAAGCGTCCGATCGAGTCGAGATTCTGGCGGCGATTGACTTAGCGAGGAGTTGCCAGACATTATTTTCTGCAGTTGATTACTTCCCTTTCAGTATATTTCCACAGAAGGGAGGCAATGACTAGTAGGTGAGACCGCTCCTGGTAACTCTGGTCTCATCACCAACACTACCGGATCCCACATTCGGCCTTCCTGACGCTTGATTCGACCCGAATGGTTTCATAAATTCTGCAACTGTCTTAGTCCTATATGGCCCTTCTCCTTGTCCTACTCTTTGAACTTCATAACGCCCATTATTATTGATCTTGACTACTTTATAAGGCCCTAAGTACTTTCCTTTCAACTTCAAGCCTGTTCCGTATTGGGTACGTTTAATAGCTACTAAATCGTCAACCTCAAACTTATTTTCTACCTTTCTTTTAGAGTCAAATGCCTTTTTATTTTCTGTTTGAATATCCTGAATATTTTGCCTTGCTTTCCCTCGCAACTTTTCTCTTTCTTCGTCTAGCTCGGAAATCAAACACTCTTCCATCAATTCTTTTAACTCTGCATTGCTCGAAACACGCATATCAAGCCCTGTTAGCAACTTGAACGGAGAAACCTTTGTACTCCTTGGCTCAGTGTTATTAATAGTCTGTTGTACCCGGCCAACTTGCTTATACCAGCACCCTGGATTCTCCTGGCTCAGTTTTGATAACATTGGGACCACTATCTTGTGCATTCGTTCTACCTGTCCGTTACCCCTGGGAACTCCTGTCGCAATTAGCAAATGCTGTATATTTCCCCTTTCGCAATACTCTTTAAACAAGTGTGACGTAAAAGCGGCTCCTCGATCTGATACGATTCTGTATGGGTTACCGAAAAGAACTGATTGACGCTCCAAGCAACTCAGTACTTCTTCAACTCCTGTGCTTCGTGTTGGATACAACCATACGTACTTAGAAAAAGCATCAACTATAACGAGAATGTGATTATAGCGTTTTTTGGTTAACTCCATCGGGCCAACATGGTCTATATGGTATGTCACCAAAGGTCTGTCACCTTTGTCAATCGGTTTCAGAAACCCTTCCTGCTTCCCAGCTTTCGCATTCACCAAGATACACTCTACACAGCTCTCAACCATCCTCGCTATCTTTTCCTTCACTTTGGGGATATAATATGACTTTTCGATCAATTCTTGAGTCTTTTTGGATGAAAAATGACCTTGCTTGTGTGAATTTCGAATTATCTCATCTTCCATCAGCGATGGAACTACAAGCAACTCCTTATTTGGGTCCTTAAATAAAATTCCATTCGATATGTAGAAATCGTCATACTCTTTGGTTTCAACAACACTCTTCACTGCCTTCGTCCAATCATCTGTTTGCTGTGCCTCTCGCAAGCGATGTATTAAGGTATCTGTCACAACAAAACAGTATACCCTGCTCAGTGCGTCTTCATGTCTCATCTTGTTACCTGACCTATGTTCGATTTCATAATCAAAGTCTTGCAAGTACATTGCCCAACGTGAAACTCTAAGCGGAATCTCCTTCTTCTTCATAGTCATGGCAAATGCATTGCAGTCTGTGACTATTTTAAATCTTTTCCCAAGAACGTAAACTCGCCACTTTACCAAAGCTCCAATAACTGCTAGCACTTCCAGTTCATAAGAATGGTACTTCTCCTCGCATGGTTTGGTCTTCCGACTCATATAGAAAATTGGGTGCCACAAACCATCCTCCCTGTCTCGCTGAAGCAACACGGCTCCGAATCCGAATTTCGAGGCGTCGGTATGAATTTCTGTTTCAAGGGAATGGTCATAAAGCTTTAGAACGGGCCCACTGATTAGCGCTGCTTTTAATTGATCAAACGCTTCTACCTGCTTTTCTTTGAACTCAAACTTCGATTCCTTGCGTAACAAATCAGACAACGGCTTGGCAATCAATGCGTAATTTTCTACGAATCTTCGGAAATACGACGTCAAACCTAAAAACCTTTGGATACCCTTTTTATCCCGAGGAATCGGAAAATCAGCCACCGCTCTTGTTTTCTCCTCACCTGGTTTGATTGTGCCCTTTTCTATGATATACCCAAGGAATTCAACTCTCTTCTTGAGTATCTGACACTTGCTCCAATTTATGCGCAAACCGCTTTCTTCTGCCACCTTCAAGACTCGCTTTAATTTCTGCACGCCCTGTTCTACACTCCTGCTAGCAATGATCACATCATCCATATACACTACTGCATCATCATCTTTTATTACCTCTCGTAGGACTGCCATTATAAACCTGGTAAACACCGCTGGGGAGTTCGTGATGCCGAAAGGTACAAACATAAACTCGTACTGCCCACTCATGGTTACAAACGATGTGTACTTTTGAGATTCTGGTGACACAGGAACGTGAAAGAATCCATTTGTCAAGTCTAGAGTTGTAAAAATCTCTCCACCTTGAAGCTTTTCAATAACACAGTCCATGTGTGCTGTTGGGAAATTATCTCTGACTATCTTTTCATTCAGCTTGCGGTAATCGCAGCACAAACGCTTCTTCCCATTCTTCTTATCCACCAAAACAACCGGCGAAGCAAACTCGGACGTACTTGGCTTGATTATCTTATCCCTAAGCCATTCTTGCACCTGGTCATCGACTATCTTTTGGTCACAATAGGCCAAACGCCTTGGATGTTGAAATACCGGCAACTCGTCTGTCAACAAAATCTTCATCTCTACTGGCGAACTGAGATTTCTTATCGGCCTATAATTTTCCACCAAGAATTCCACTTCTGCAGCGACACCCTTACTTAAATGATCTAGTTCTAAGCCTGGCTTACTGTCTTCAGTGCTTAGCATACAAAGGCTATCAAATTCTTGCATTAGTTGCACACAGGAACTTTCTGTAATCTGTTCCTCCTGTAGCTGCGTACACTGAACCCTTTTCGAAAACACGGTTCCTCTCTTCGTAACCATCATGTCGACGTTTTCTAAAATAGTTGTTCCTAAGATTGCATCAAACTTCATGTCCTCGTCTGGAATCACGTGGAACTCGATACACATTTCTATTCCATCGATATTCACTGGCGCTTTGAAGCTGCCGAAAGTTAGCACCTGACTTTCTCCAATTCCTGTCAAAACTCTTTGCCTGCCCATCAAACTGCCAACGCCTACGCCTAGTTTTAAAAATATACGCCTACGCATTAGGCATAGTTCTGCTCCTGTATCTACAAGGCCTTTGAATTCAACATTCGAACAGAAAACAGATTTTACCTCCAAACCACAAGCAACTGGTGCATGAGATTGTTTTGGGATTACTTTTTCTGCCTGGACTACATTGGTTCTTTCTTCTGTTTTGACTTGAACCTCCGCCTTACACTGCGCTGCTCGATGTCCTGGCCGATTACATTTAAAACATTTCTCTTGCACGGGACAATCTCTCTTCATATGCGATGGATCTCCACATCTGAAACACTTTCTAACCGACTCTGTTGTCTTTTCCTTGGCTGACTCATTGGCTACCTTAATGCCTTGAAAAGTATGCTTGCTTTCTGGCTTATATGTGCTTCTTGCCTTTTGGTATGCCTCGATCTGCCACTTCAAGTCTTTCAGATTTCTAGCTTGATACAGCATGGATTTATTCGATCTTGAGTCTGGGATACCTTCTACGAAGTACTCAATTAGACTTTCATTCTCCAAACGTATCGGCTTAGCTATCTCCATTAAAGCATATAAAAACTCCTGCAATGATTCACCCTTACTTTGACGACGCTTTCCCAACCTGCGATGAATCTCGGCTGTAGAAACCTGCACTCCGAACTCCAATGACAAGGCTAACTTCAAACTTTCCCAGTCCTTAATGTCTCTCTGGCTACGCACAAACATTTTAGCTGCTCCACTAAGTAATTGTTTTGCATAAACAAACTGCTGCAGCGGGCTCCACTCCACAGTAGCTGCACAGTCTTCTAACTCCTCGATCCACAGATCTATATTTGGGAATCCAGAACCTGAAAACTGAGAAACACTTCCTTCGACGTCTTTCAATGTAAACCACGATCTAGACTGTCCCTGCGCTACTTGGCCATGTTGTCTTTCTTCTCTCCTATGGGAAACTGCCGGTGTGGACGATGTAGACCTAAAATCTGCGGGCTCACCCTCAGTCTCTGACTCACCCTCATCCATCAACCCAAAATGGTTTAGCAAACGTTGTTGTAATTGAGACTTTAGTCCGGTTGTACTCATCTGCAGTTCTGACAACTTCCGTCGCAACTCTTCCACCCGCAATGCCAAGATCTCGCCTCTCTCCATTTTACAAAAGTAACCTGCTAAAAATTACAGTTAATATGATGACAAAATTGTGTTTTAACTCTAATTCCTTTTGATACAATTGTAATCAAACTGAAAAGTCTTCAAACCAAATAAACCCGGCGACGACCCTGTTTCGTCTCTTGCTGTCTCCCTGCTTTCCGCGTTCACTGCTTGCTGTAGCGTCCTTCCTCTTTTCTCTCTTCTTCGCACGCACCGATACTGTTTTGCCTCCAATTGGAATCAGCTTTGCCACATGCCTCAGCTCTAGCCAACAAGGTTTTGTTCACACGCACCGACGATATTCTGCTGCTTCCGCTCTCGCTCCTATCGTCTGCTTCTCTGCTTGTCTGCCTTTTGTCTTCTCCACACGGATTCGCTGCTCCTTAACTTCCCAGCCTTCTTCGCTGCTGTTTTGCAACTGTACCGCTGCCTCTACGAGTCTGAACTCAATTGGAATCCGCCTGGCCGTCTACGTCTGCCTCCAATTTCGTGTTCCAATCCTGGCCAACACGTTCTTGCCCGCACGCTCCTTTAACGCCACCAGCTCCAATGTCTTGCCTGTCCTCGTCTGTCTCCAGCCTGCTCCGCTGCTGTCTAATCCTTGCTTTTTACCAGCCTGATCACTTCCACGTCTACTTCTTGAGTCACCGCCACTCGATCTCGTCGTTTTTACTCGCTGCTTCTGTCTCACTCGTATTTTGGCCTTCTAATGAAATTCTTTTGCGCTTCTGACGAAATTCGTTTCGCCTTCTGATGAAATTCTTTTTGGCTTCTGACAAATTTGTGTTTTTTTTTTTTTTTTTTTTTTTGAAGAACTTCTTTTCGGCTTCTATCGCTGTCTCTGTCGCTGTTGCTTATTGCCTTTCCTTTTTAAAAAAAAAACTCTTAACCAGTTTTTAATTGTTCTTATTTCATCTTTCTCCGCACTGCACAATACTTTGTTTGTTATATTTCTCGTGTGTGAAATATTCAATTTAAGGTCCAAGCTGTCGAATGGTGGGCAATAATCCTGGTTGAGCCCCCAAAAATGCAGTGTCCTCTTTTCAATAAAGTTGTAACACTGGCGTTAAATTATTGATATTGTTTATTCCATTCAACTTGTAACTTAAATTTAACAAAACTTCAGTATTATGCAAAGCGTCCGATCGAGTCGAGATTCTGGCGGCGATTGACTTAGCGAGGAGTTGCCAGACATTATTTTCTGCAGTTGATTACTTCCCTTTCAGTATATTTCCAAAGAAGGGAGGCAATGACTAGTAGGTGAGACCGCTCCTGGTAACTCTGGTCTCATCACCAACACTACCGGATCCCACATATATATACTTTATAGGGTCGGAGATGTCTCCTTCACTGCGTTGTACACTTTAGACCAAAATTATAATACCCTCTGCAAGGGTATAAATAAAGCGCCAGGACACGATTTAATCTCCCCTAAAATGATCATAGAATTGCCGAACTGTGCAGTAAATCAACAGCATGATGAATTTGAGCTATTATCCACAACAATGGAAAAAGTCTGTCATCACTATGATCGAATAACCTCCGAGATACGAAATGCGTTTGAAAATCGAGAGTATTGTTCCGCAGTCTTTCTGGATGTCGCCCAGGCCTTCGACGGCTTAATTTATAAAATTAACACCTTGCTTCCACAGAACACCCATAAAATACTGGAGTCATATCTTGAGCATAGAAGTTTCGCAGTGCGATGTAAAGATTTCCTCTCCGAATACTATCCAATTGAAGCTGGAGTACCTCAAGATAGCTTGGACCAACAATGTATATAATTTACACAGTAGACCTTCCGACAACCAGTCTTACAACAACCTCAACATTGACTGATGATACTGCAATTCTAAGTCGATTCCCATAAGAGCAACACAACAGTTATCAGCTCATATTAGGCTTCTGGAGAAATGGCTAGCAGATTGGCGCATAAAGGTTAACGAGCAAAAGAGTAAACACGTCACCTTTACCTTAAACAGACAAACTTGCACCCCACTATCTCTGAACAACATTCATATTCCACAAGCAACTGAAGTAAGATATCTTGGAGTCCACCTTAATAGACGGCTTACTTAGCGAAAGCACATCGAAGCTAAAAGAACACTACTTAAATTAAAAGCAAAAAGCCTACATTTGTTAATAAATGCCCGTTCTCCGCTAAAATTGGAGTACAAGGTACTTCTGTACAATGCAGTTCTCAAGTCAATTTGGAAATATGGCTCCGAGCTAAGGGGAAACGCATGCGTTAGCAACCTAGAAGTAATACAGCGAGCTCAATCAAAGATACTAAGAACTATAACTGGTGCACCCTATGAAATACGGAATGAAAACATTCACAGAGATTTAAATGTGGGATCTGTTAAAAACAAAATCGATAATGTAAAAGCACAGCATACGATCAAGCTACAGGCTCATCCAAACAGGCTTGCGCGGTCTTTAACCTGGAACACTTGCCATTCACGACTTAGGCGAAGAGATGTCCCCACCAAGCCACAATAGATGGGGCCGTTCATCTAAAAAAAACTTAATTTTAACTAATTAAATTTATGTATAAGGCTAAGATTTGAATACTTGAGGTGAGTCTCGAAGAGGGAAGATTTTTTTTTTCTTTTCGCGCGGAGTCCCACGGCCCACTTACCCTCCCAACAGACCGAGGGGCGCATCAGAGTATCGTACGGCACGATTCGCGAGAAGATAGACCTATATTAACCATAAGGAAATGTAGGTAAAAGTACGGGGAAAAGAGTAATACTAGGATCAATTTTGTGCCAATGAAGCTAGTATTAAACGTTTTAGGAGCGGCAGAGAGTCAAGATTTGAAATGTTTTAAATAAGGATCATCCATAAATAAAAGCACTCCTATGGCTTTATTAACCATGGACGAAATGTGGTTTGAAAATTTTAGTTTAGGGTCCAAAAGAACGCCAAGATTGTTTACAAGATTTATTCTATCCAAAGAGCTCCCCCTTAATGTGTAAGTCGCGTGTATCGGATTGGCCCGATAAAAAGTCATCAGGTTGCACTTGGATGCATTTAAATTTAGTAAATTGTCTTGGCACCAGGTTTGAAAATTATCTAGATCGGATTGCAAGTCTAAATGGCAGGAAATGTCCTTATACTGCAGGCACAACTTAACATCATCTGCGTACATAAGTACGCGAGAATGACTTATAATTGAGGGAAGATCGTTAAAAAATAAGGTAAGGCTCCCTTGTGGGACACCGGAGGTAATACGGAAAATTTCAGAAATTGAATTTTTAAAAAGGACCCTTTGTGACCTGCCATTCAGATAACTTGAAATCAATTTAAGCAGATCAACTGAAAACCCTAACTGGTCAAGTTTTTGAACAAGAAGTAAGTGATTTACAGAGTCAAATGCTTTACTAAAGTCAGTGTAAATGACGTCTGTTTAGAGAACGCTATAGTCGAGTGCCTCGACTATTAGATAACCGTTACTCAGTTCAAATTATCAATTTGAATTCGGCGATCTCTTAGAGCTGGCAGATTTACAGCACGAGCATCAGCAAGAGCGCTTCTTTAGCGCAGGCAGCTTTTGTCCTGCACCAACAGCTGTGTTTATGTTTATGTTTTTGAGTGCAATGCTTACATACATACACACAGACGCCATTGTTTGACTCAGACCTCCAATTTGGCTAACTTGATTTGATTTGCATAGTTCTTGGGATATAGTTCGGTATTGACAAATGAAAGCCATCGCAATTCCCTTTAATAGAAATCCTTATCGAGAATTAACGTTGACTCTGTTGAGCACCTTGGCCAGCTGTTCCAAAGTCATCCGTTAGATGGCGCTATTGTATACGCCATGAAAGGCGGAAATGTAGGCGCTAGCCAGGCTTAAGCGTTTAATTGGTTTTTGGGCGTTAGAGTGGGCGTGGCAAACTTTTATTTGGCCAATCGATAGGTATTGACGAAACAAATACATATCAAAAAAAAATTTCATAATAGCATCAAAACTGTGGCCACAGCTTGTGGCTTGTGGGCGTCAGAGGGCGTGGCACCATTTTGAAACAAAGCGCAAGTTTGTTTGTTAGGAACTCCTAAAATCTACATGCAAAATGCCAATCTTCTAGCTTTTATAGATTCCGTGATCTCAGCGTTCATACGGACAGACAGACGGACAGACGGACATGGCTAGATCGACTCGGCTAGTGATCCTGAACAAGAATATATATACTTTATAGGGTCGGAAACGCTTCCTTCTACCTGTTACATACTTTTGCACGAATACAATATACCCTTTTACTCTACGAGTAACGGGTATAAAAATACTATTTAAGCCTTTTATCACAAATGTAGTGAGTTCTAGAAGGTTTGTGATTGTCGATCTACGTTTAATAAATCCGTGTTGACACGGAGAAATGATTGATCTACAAAGGTGCTGTAAATGAGGAGTAATGATTTTTTCAAAAAGCTTAGGAATAGCTGACAACTTAGAAATACTTCTGTAGTTACTGGCTTCTAACTTGTTACCTTTTTTTAAAAGAGGAATAACAAATGATTCCTTCCAAATATTGGGAAATTGGGAAGTTTCTAGAGATAAGGTAAACATCTTGTGAAGAGGTTTGCACAGGGCCTTAGCGCAATACCTAAGCACGCTCCCAGGAATACCATCGGGCCCTGGCGAATAAACAGGCTTAATACGAATAAGATCCAAAAGAAGAGAGCTTTCTGTAAAAGTAGGACAGAATATGAGGTTTGACTTGGATATGTTGTAAGAATAAGGCTGTGATGAATAATCTAAAGTAGAGTAAGTCGTTTTAAAAATTGGGCAAATAAATCGGCTATTGCCTGATCTGTGGTTGCCGTCATGTTTTCGAACGATAGCGAGGAAGGAAAAGAATTAGATTTACGCTTGGTGTTAACGAAATTATAAAACTGTTTCGGGTCCTGAGAGAACTGGACCTTACAACTGTTTAAGTAACTATTATAACACTGAGCATTAAGTACGGTAAATCTTGACCCAGCACTTAAATATCTAGTAAAAACAGATTGAGAACCGGTATTTTTTTATATTTCCTAAAAAGTCTGGACCTTACATTTCTTAAGTGTGTCAACTCATTGCTAAACCAAGGTGAATTATTGGAAATTGACGGATAGTACCATGGTACACAGAAATTAAGAAATGAGTTATTGCAGTGTAAAAAACATTAACTGCATCTGAAATATTATTGCATAAGCAAAGCTCGGACCAATTAAAGCCAGAAATAAAATTATTTAGCATCAGAAAGTCTGCCTTGCGAAAGCAATGTATTCGTTTGGATGATTTTCTTCTATAACTCTACCCGTATCAAATGAAAGTTCGATTGTAGGGCGATATGGATCTTAAGGTTGCGTGAGTGGTGCTACTCTGCACAGAGACACACCTTCAGGATTTGATACAAAACACAAATCATCGATAAATAAAAATACCGCAATTACAAAAAAAATAAATAGTCCGCCGAAATAAAGCTACACAAACAGGCAAACAGATTGGGTCTCTGCCTCTAGGCCTTAAGTATAAAAATAAACTTAGAAAATAAAATTAGTTTTACATTCAAACTCAAGAAGTGAAGGTTGTGTTTTGTTTTATAAGGAAATACTCTCATTATGTTGGTCCTTGGGCCATTTTTGATCCTTAGCGGAATAAAGGCCATTAGACTCTGTAGTTTTACCCCAGTGCTAAGAGCCTTGGATGGACCTGAAAAATATTGCCAAAGGGCTAGACATTTGCAAGGTAAAGGTCGCTAAAAATGTATACTTTTATTTTTCGCCACAGTGGAAATAATATAAAACAAGAAAGGAAGCAAACTTCGGCAAGTCGAAGGTTATATACCCTTGCAGTTATTACAAATGGAAATGAATTGTTTTTCCGATTGTTTTATGGATGCTATATGATATACTTATATACTACCTGCCATAGAAAGTCAACTTTTGGGAAAGTTTGAAGCAGATAGTTTTAAAACTGAGGGATTAGTTTGCGTAGAAACGGACAGCCGGACATGGCTAGATCGACTCTCCCAGTGATGCTGATGATCAAGAATATATATACCTTATATGGTCGAAAAAGAGTTGCCGTCTTTTCGAAATTTCTTATTGCTCCTTCTTCTATAAACACAAAAGCGGATTTTGATTAATTAACGTTCTTATTGGTCGGATTAAAAATACTGTTACGAACAATCTTCTTTACATTCGCTTTTAATATTCGACAATTTATTTTTCCATAGTCCAAGTTGCTATATAGGAAAATAGGCAGTCGGTTATTCATTATCCATACATTTTGGTCTTCTCTGTTGTCTATTTTTAAATCATTTAAAAATTATATGAAGTTTGTTTCCTTTTTTAGATTTAGAATTTTTATTGTGTCCCAGCGACCAACATTGTCTTCATAAACTTGTGTAAAAACATAATTCCATTTCTAGTGATTTCGGAAGTAGATGACTGACTATTAAATCCAAGATCCCCAATTGAAAAGAAGTACGTTGTCTGATTAGTATTTTTCCACTAAGATTCGTTTAGCAAGAGATCCATCGGTACCATAAACTCCTAGAATATATAGTAATAACAATAACATAAGTAATATCTATTTACTAATAATAAGAAAATAATTCTCAAAATTCAAAATTAACATATATTTAAATACGTTTATTTTTACATCGATACTTACTTACCAAAATAGATTAAAAAATTAGTTTAGAACTCCTTAGCGAAAACATCGGACGCTGCGTTATCATTGTAAGTACCCGAATTTGTGTTACAATTAATTAAATGTTAAAGATTTTGTTTTGTTAATATTTTTCACAGCCCTAAAGACGAATACCGACGGTTTTTTTTCTCGCAGAGTTTTAAATATATATAAATTGTAAAAAAGGAAAACAAAGTGTATAAGTGAATACATTAAAATAAAACTAACCGGTCACAAATATTAGAATTTTTCCATAGACTCTTGGGAGCACCTAAATAATAATTTTTTCTTTTAATATTGTAACTCGTGATGTCTTCATTGACGGTTTCTTAAAACTCACAGAGCTTTTGATTTTTTGGTGTCCTAATAAATAGACGTCATTCTTGCCTTTGTGTTTCTTATTTTAATTTGAATTGTTATTTGGCTTGAATCTGGTGTGGGCTTTTACTGAGTATTAAATGATCCCACTTTATCATCAAATATAGGCCATATTTTGTGAGTCGTGAGAACATTTCCCAATTTAAAGATTACCTTGTACGACCTTGCACCTTGTGTCTGTTGTATCTGATGACATCAAGTCAATGTTTCTGTGATTTTCGTCATTATGAAACAACTCTACCCTTTATAAAAAATCACTTTGTATTTTGCATAACGTAAATATCAACAAAAACACTTTTTGCTGTTTTGTTTTGTGCCAGGGATTACCGCAAACTCTAAATATTGTGTTTTCGGTATCATTTGCTGTCTTTACGTTACACCTAATTGCTTTTGGACTTAGGACTCTCCTAGTTGGACGATTCTACAGTCACCTTAGAGCTATTAGAAATGAGTATTGCATGCACTTATGCGCCTGTCAATAAAGGCGAATTGTATCACCTCCTTAGTTATTACAAGGATCTGCTTCTAGCATATGTTTAAGCCTTAGAAATAAAATATAATTCCGTAATTTGCTTTCTGAATATTTTATTAATGTTTAAACTAATTTCAATTGTCGTATCTTAATATTGTAGAAGCAAAGACTAATATAATCTCTAAAATGCATAACGGCCATATGTTGGTTTTGCAATATGCAGCTTGTTTTTTGGTGGCGGAGAAAATTCCGCTCTCCCCGCTCGCACAAATTTGAGAGCGTACAAATCTAAAAATAGAATTGCACGAATAAGGAAGTGCGTATTGTAGGGTTTGTTGGTAGAATACATTTATACATTTTTAAGATGTACCTCGAGAGAGTAGTATGTACTGGTAGTATGTATATGTATGTGCAGTCAAGGCATGGCAATCTGCTGACTTATGCACTTATGGTCTTCGAGGCAGAGCTGGGCTGATCGTGTTACGGTCAACTTGAACCATGCCTTCTGTTTATGTATAATATATATGTGTATTATATATATGTATATTCGGTAAAAATTAGAAAAATTAAGAAGGTAAAAAAATTCGAAAAATTTATGCGATTGTTAATAATAATTTTTTTGGTTTGTTAATTGAAGAATTTTGTTTTTTAGAAATTGTTTTTATTTATTTTTTTTTTTTAATTATTTCCATTCATATATTTATTATTTAAGTTATAGTAAAGGAAATAAATTGTAAACATTTTTTTGGATTTATTATTATATTTTCTTTTTATGTATGTATGGCCATACTAATAATATCTATTCTACAAAAATGTTTAATCTTTTCTTATGAACAGTTTATTTTTATTTCTGCTGCTAGTAATCGTAATATTTTCTTTTTCCCCTATATCCGTTATTGTGTACGGACCTGTATATTTGGAATC
The DNA here is from genome assembly GCA_018153365.1 of Drosophila fuyamai. NCBI lineage: Eukaryota > Metazoa > Arthropoda > Insecta > Diptera > Drosophilidae > Drosophila > Drosophila fuyamai. The sequence goes on along the minus strand of JAECXW010000415.1, from coordinate 1,977,633 downwards.
TTACTTATGCCTTGTTTCGTTTTTTAATAAAACTTTATTCCCCTATTGCTATGTCTATGTCGTTAGCAGTATGGTCATAAAATTCTTTATTCCTCACTTACGTCGCTAAGCCACTTGATGTTCACGGACAGCGCCAGCTCTGCCTGAGCTACTTTTTATATTTTTACTAACCCTAGCGTATTAACTCCTTGTGTGGGAGACAATTATGATGACTCTGTACCTTTGTATATCTTAGAACATAAGCAATGCAATGTATTTTTAACTAACAGCCCCATACCACTTCTTTGCTATGGTGGGACCCTTGACTCTGAAAAACGTGTATATAAACCCGACCTTTTGCCCTAATAAAATCTGTACTCAAGCAATACTTGTGTATTCAACTACTCTGCGTTCTAGCTGTGTCTTTGGCCCTCATACGCATGATCCCTCCGAGTTAAACCAATTTAAGTGTTGGTTTAACAACCTATCGTCACCAGAGTATGTTCTAGGGGCAACTATTCCTAAAAACAACAAAAATAAATCTACAAACATTTTGGTAACCCCGACCACTGCATGAAATTCTAGTCAACTTGGCGACTAATTTCTGCACATACTTTGCTAGACAGATTCCTGATCAACTTGGCGATCGAATCTTCTAGAGTTAAAGTTGTGAAAACCTTGCTCAATAATTCAGATATTGAGCAAAATTCATAACAAAGGGAATTTTGCCACGAATAAATTTTTAAGCATATTCCCGAAAAACTTAAAATTTTGAAGGAGTAACTTATCAACTTGGCGATCTGTTACTACAATATTGGAAATAAAAGTAGAAGAAGTCAACCCGGCGACTCTTCCAACTTACCACATCCATATAATCCGATTTCTGGACTCAACTAGGCGACTCAAAGTATAATCGTCGATTATTTTTCCAAAATTGAAGTAGTCAACAAGACGGCTCTTCAACTGGAAAACAACGAATTCAAGTAGTCAACAAGGCGACTCTTGAATAATTCTGGAAGCGGTAGCATCAAAAAAAAAAATAAATAAAATTGTAATAATATAATCCGATTTACTGGAGTCAACTTTGCGACTCCCAGGATAATCGTCGATTAGCGTTCGAGATTGAACAACAAGGTGGTTCTTCAAGTAGAAAAAACATTTATTTAACACACATATTAAAAAAAATAAATAAATAAAAAATACTTTTTAAATAAAAAGGTTTTAAACTATTTATTGGCTCTCTTTTCTAATCCGAAAATCCTTAATTGTCTTTGACCATAAATCGGTTGCGAGTATAAGCGAAGCTAGCTTATATAAGCAAATCAATTATCTTCCAACGGGTCAGGCAATTGTTAAGGCAAAATGGAGGTTGAAAATTTGATTGCCATATAAAGCCAAATTGGCGAAGACATCCAAATTTTGCTGCGGAACATCAAAAAGGATTCCAGCAAACGAATGGAAAAGGCGTCGTATTTTGAAGACAGAAAACGACAAATTGAAGAGCATTAGAAAAAATTCAACCAAGGAAATAATAGTATCCTAGAATTATTAAAAGGTACTCCACTTCCGCATGAGTATTTTGAAAAACAGTATTATCAATCAAATGCAGACGATTATTTATCAAGCTATTGAAGAATTTAACGCAAAAATTCTTCATTTACCGGCAACAGAAACATCTTCAGAAGAGGTGGATCACATACAAAAACTGATCAGACACCAAGCAGCAGTTCTGGAATCTATGTCAAGAACCATGAAACATATATCTCCAGAAAACAAATTTACCTATAAATCGGTAATTGATAATTTATGGAAACAAATTGAAAGTCTTCATTTTGAAATCCACAAGTTATGTATAACACCTGAAGAAGTGGGCTATAGTATGGAGCGATTTATCTCCGCGGAAGAAGCAATGTTGCAATTTTGCCATCCATATGCAGACCCCGTTTCAGTAGTCACCAATCAAGCGGTTTCTACAATTTCTTCGATACAGTTGCCAAAAGTTTCCATTCCAAAATTTGATGGTAGCTATCTAAAATGGCAACAATTTCATGACTTTTATAAAATGGTTCATGAATCAGCGATACCAAAAATACAAAAAATGTGGTATCTTAAAGCTGATCTTTCTGGCGAAGCAGAAAGGTTAGTTAGGCATTTCGAATTAACAGAAGTTAATTATGATACTGCCTGGACCATGCTTAAAGAACGTTTCAATAATAAGCGGGTCCTTTCGACTGCAATATTTGAAAAATTATTTGATCACCCTAATGTGACGAATGATTCTCAGTCAATAAAAAATCTGCGTGACAATATCAATGAATCCTTGCAAGCCTTGAAAAATATTGGAATAAAAACAGATACATGGGATCCAGACCTCGTGTTCCATATGACAAGAAAATTAGATCGGCTTACACACACACTGTATGAGTAAATTATTTTAGATACCAGGGAAATTCAAACAATAAAGGAATTCCTTGGGTTTCTAGAACAACGTTTTCTCGCACTTGAAGCCATCGGCGGAAAAATGCATAAAGGAAAACAAAAAACAAGTGCTTGAGCAACAACAAGTTCATTGGCATGCCTGTTTTTGTCAAAAAGGGCATAGTATATACAAATGCGAGAAATTTAAGGAGTCAACTCCTGCTGAAAGGCTGACCTGGATTCAGCGAAAAAGACTGTGCGTCAATTGTCTTAAGGGAGACCACATGACCAAGCAATGCATGTCTAAATATACATGCATAAAATGTAACAAAAAACACAACACATTGCTACATTTAGGTAATGGAAAACCAAATACCGAACCTAAAACGTTCGCTTCTGCTGCTACAAAAAACAGTTGTGAGAACAAATACAAACTGTTAGCAACGGCTAGAGTTATAGTGCAAGGACTAAATAATCAAGTAGGAGATTTTCGCGCACTGCTCGTTTCCGGATCACAAATTAATCTGATTTCAGAAAGACTTGTTAAGCGTTTATCGTTAGCAACTACAACCAACAATCCTTCGCATTGAGGGAGTTGGAGGTCAGCGGCGAATAAGTAAAGGACGCGTTAGTGTTTTAATTAAATCGAAACGTAACGCCCAACGCGACCTGTCACAGTTCTCCCATCGCGAGTATCCCGCCGTTTTGGATTTGGCCAAGCGCGATTTTGAAACAAGAGTTGAAGCCTTTGTTCTTCCTCATATTGTGGCCGATCAGCCTACGGAACAAATAAAAGAAGCGATTTAAAAATCTCAAAAAATAACATTTCGTGAAACCAGGAAAGATTGATATTTTGCTTGGCGCAGAACATCACTTTCCCGTTATAAAACCTGAACAAATTAGATCTTATTCAGACCACCGAATTTGGTTGGATAATTGCTGGGCAAGTAAACATGAGTGCAAAAATGCCACAAAATGGTATGGTAGTTTCCTCAGCCGAGGAAGCCAAATCATCGTTGGAAAAATTCTGGAAACTGGACAACATGGAACCGATAAGGAAATACCGGACGCCAGAGGAAAGACATTGCGAGAAGCATTTTTTGGAAAATCTTCAGCACGTACAAGTTGGAAGGTTAATTGTCAGATTACCTTATTCTGAAGATCCCTCAACCCTGGGGAAGTCTTGCGATATTGCGGCAAGGCGTTTTCTTTCGTTTGAACGAAGAACCAGCCCAGACATTAAAATATTATATAACGATTTTATGGCCGAATACGAAACACTAGGTCATATGAAGCAAGTATTACCTAGTCAAATACCAAAGGAACATTATTTTATTCCTCACCACTGTGTTCTGAAACCGGAAAGCACTAGTAGTCTTTGATGCTTCCTGTAAGACATCTACAGGAAAATCATTAAATGATTTACTTTATCCAGGACCAGTTGTTCAAAGTGATCTGTTTGCGATTCTATTGTGACGAACCCGCCTAGGAGGCGTGTACGCCACAGTGGCTTTTCTTATCTTTATGATAGTTTTAAGAGAAATTTCATGGAGTTCAATAAATATTAAGACATAGTAAGATTAAATAAGTTATATCTAAGTTCGAATCCCAGGGTGGCAACGCTAACCGATATTTAGCCGAGGCGCATTTAATACTAGAAAAGTAAGGAGCTAAGATACCAGTAGTAGGAAAATACTAGAAATCCCGAATGCGGGAACAAGGAGAAAAGGGTACGCGATCACACAATAACCGGACAGAAGGTCTCTTCTCTCGGGTTCGCGGAACGAGGCAGACGTGTGATCGGGACACGACTCAACGAAACCTCGAGGCTCCAGGTGTAGTCCGCAAGTTTATTCGCAAGAGAGGTCAAACGTAACGCCCAACGCGACCTGTCACAATTCTCCCATCGCGAGTATCCCGCCGTTTTCGATTTGGCCAAGCGCCACATTGTCAATCGCGGGTGAAATTTGAGAGGTTGATACGAAATAGGTCTAAATAGGCCTAAAAACCCACTGTGAAAAGGGTAGAGTCGCCCGGGGATTCGAGACAAAACGACCAGAGGAATAAAAGGATATAAGAAGGAAACCGCCCAGGGAAATAAGACGATGAGTACTCCTAAGGAATCCGACGGTGAGTACGAAGAAGATAATTATATCAAGAACCCTGGTGTAGAAGTTCGTTGGATATATGCACGCCGAAGGGACGAACTCAACTCCCTTGCCGTTGAGTTCGGCTTCAAAGCGGATGGTACCGTCGAAGAGGCCAGGAAGGCGTTTGCCAACCTGGTCAGCGCAGGTTCCTTTCCACAACGTGTGTGGAGCCGGCTAGCTCAGCTGCAGGAGCAGTTCAGCAGTCGGGCCCCGAACCCAGTTCCCACAGGAAAGACCGACGAGATGGAGCAATTCGCAGAGTCCCTCCGAATCCCCGTCATCTCCGACGCTGCGCCGCTCGAGGTTCCCGCTCGTCATCGAGGGGTACATCCCGGAACGGCACACGGTGCCGGGATGCCGCCCAAAAACGCTCGCTTGGCCACTGGCCTGCAGGGGCAGGAGGTGCGGAGTAATACGACTTCCACTCAGCACTTGCTCCCCGAGAAGATACACAAGTGGAACCTACGGTTCGATGGTAGCTCGGATCCGTTAACCTTCATCGCTGTACTCGAGGAGAAGATGACGACGTATAGTATAAATACGGAAGAGATCCCCCGGGCTATGTCCGAAATCTTCGAGGGGCCGGCGGCACGGTGGTTCCGTACTAGCCATCTGCAGTCTGCCTCTTGGGGAACTTTCCGGAGGGAATTCCCGGAGTTCTTCTTACCTCCTCGATATTTCGAACGATTAGAGGACGAAATTCGGACTCACGTGCAGAGAAGAGGAGAGCTTTTCAGCAGGCCGGGTACCGAGAGGAGGAGGAGTTGTACCGCGCGTACGAAAACATGGCTCCAGAGTACCGGCTATACATCAAGCGCAGTGAATTCAGACAAGGAGGAACAGAGGTTCTTAGCCCTACGCCTACGTGGGACGCGGCCACGACAAAAGACACTGGGAAAACTGCTAGGACGGAGGCGGAGGACCACGACAAAGGGCGAAGATTGTACCATTGAGTCCGAGACAACAAGGCTTCCTCGAACGAGAGTTAGCTTTGTTCGAGAGTCTCCAGAGAGTATCTCAGATCGCCGAGCATCGCATCGTCATGCGCGACGATAAGCCCTTAAAGCAAAGGTATTATCCCAGGAACCCTGCGATGCAACACGTCATCGATACCCAAGTAGATGAACTGCTTCGCGCAGGAGCCATCGATCCTTCCAGGATCCCACACAGCGCCCCGATCGTGTTGGTGAAGAAAAACGGGGGCGATTGGCGCATGTGTGTCGACTATCGACAGTTGAACGCACACTCAGTGCCCGACGCCTACCCTGTCCCGAGGATCAATCACATCCTGGAGAAGTTGCGTCACGCCCGGTATATCTCCACGTTGGATTTGAAAAACGGCTATTGGCAAATACCCATGGCCAAAGATAGTCGTCAATACACGGCCTTTACGGTTCCAGGTCGGGGACTATATCAATGGAAGGTCATGCCCTTTGGCCTGCACTCCGCCAGCGCAACGTTCCAACGTGCTCTGGACAGTGTGATTGGGGCGGAGATGGAGCCGGTTGCCTTTGCCTACTTAGATGATTGTCGTTAGCGCTACGGAGGAGCAACACCTCGCTCACTTCGCCGAAGTGTTTCGCAGATTACGGGCGGCAAATTTGAGGATAAATCCTAGGAAGTGTACATTCTTCAAACAGAAACTGGTTTACCTCGGTCATGTGATCAGCGGCGAAGGGATTCAGACTGATCCTGAGAAGGTGTCTGCGATCAATGGGCTGAAGATCCCCACCAACCTAAAGGAACTACGCCAATGGATCGGGATGGCATCCTGGTACCGGACATTCGTCCCGGGCTTCGCGACCATCGTGCAACCGGTGACCGCATTGCTGAAGAAAGGCCGGAAGTGGACTTGGGGACCGGAACAGCAAACCGCCTTGGAAGATATTATAAGATGCCCAAGTTGGGTTGTCCGAATTTCGACCGGAACAGACTGATGCGAGTGACATAGGCTTGGGAGCGGTGTTATCTCAGGACGTCGAGGGCCAAGAGAAGGTCCTCGCATACGCTAGCCGTCGACTAACTCCTGTGGAGCACAATTACACGAAGACAGAAAAGGAGTGTCTGGCCATCATTTGGGCCATCAGGAAGATGCGATGTTACCTGGAGGGCTACCGATTTGAAGTCGTTACCGATCACTTGGTTCTCAAATGGTTAAATTCCATCGAGGGTCCTTCCGGCCGAATAGCGCGCTGGGCTTTGGAATTACAACAGTTCCAATTCGACGTGCGTTACCGACGAGGGAAGTTGAACGTCGTGGCTGATACGCTTTCCCGACAGCCCTGTGAGGTACTTCAAGGCGTTATCGAGCTCAAGGTCCACTGCGAATGGATCAGGAAGATGAAAGACAAGGTACGCGACGAGCCTGAGAAGTTCTCTGACTACATGTTGGAGAACGGTCAGCTCTATAGGAACATGGGTTGCCGAGCAGACGACGAGGACTACTTCCCGTGGAAACTCTGTGTACCCACTCCCTGCAGAGCCCGTGTCTTATACGAGTGCCATGATTCCCCGACCGCAGGGCACTTGGGTGTCCGAAAGACGATAACCCGCCTGTCGCAAAGATATTTCTGGCCCGGCACGTACCGCGATGCAAAACAACACGTTCGGCACTGCGAGTCTTGCCAGATATTTTAGACCGTTCAGACCAAAGCAGCAGGGAAAATGCTCACCCGTGTCGTAAGCGAACCCTTCGAATTCTCTGCGCTGACTTTGTAGGTCCGCTGCCCCGATCGAAACAAGGGAACTCGATGCTTCTCGTTTTCCATGACGTGTTCTCCAAATGGGTAGAGTTGATCCCACTCCGGAAAGCCACCGCTGCGGCAGTCCAGAAAGCGTTTCGGGAACGAATACACGGGCGAGTGGGCACTCCCCGGAAGTTCGTGTATGACAACGGAACCCAATTCACAAGTCGGGCACGCTAAGCTCGGCGTGGAAGTCCAGTACACGGCTCCGTATTGTACGCAGGAGAATCCCACCGAGAGGACCAATCACACGGTGAAGACGCTGATATCTCAGCTGTCGGAAGGAGACCAGAGTACGTGGGATAATATGTTGCCGGAGATTTCCCTCGCTATCAATAGTAGTGTATCGGACTCGACTGGGTATACTCCCGCATTTCTCACTCAGGGACGGGAGCTGCGCTTACCTGCGATGCTGCATGACGAACTCACCCCTGGATCAGCGGTCGCGCATACAGGTCCTGAAGACAAGGCGTCACACCTCCAAGGGATCTTTGACATCGTGCGATCGAACCTGCAACGATCATCTCTGGAGCAGGCGAGGCACTAAAACCTTCGGAGGCGCGAAAGGAGACCAACGCTCGGGAGCCAAGTATGGCTGCGACAATATCCCTTATCAAAAGCGACCGAGGGATTCGCCGCCAAACTCGCTCCTAAGTATGACGGTCCCTACACTATCGCGAAGTTCACATCGCCGAACTTGGTACGTTTGCAGCGCCCAGGAGACCGTCGAGGGAGATTGCCCGTGGACAAGACGCGATCCCCGAGCTGGCCATCCGAGGTACTCAAGGCACAATGAACCACGATTCCCGGACGTAGACCATTTCTACCACCATACGACGGAGAACCAGGTGTGCAGATACGCCGGACATGTGTCGCTCATGCGCATCGACGTCCGCTCGGTGCTCATCAAGGTGCCCGGGTTACCCGCACAAGGGCCGTACGTGGACGAACCCCCACTCTCGCCTCCATATCCCGCGCTGGAAGCCGGTGCGGGCGTTGACTTCGAGGCCGACCGCTCGCCGTACGTGGGAAGAGTCCAAATGGAAGGAGAAGCCGCTAGGGAACCCGAGCGCCCGACAACTCCTCCACAACGAGTTACGACTGCCCGTACGCTCTCTCAAGGGGTCCAGATGTCCCCCATGGTCGGAAAGGGCCATTCGCAGGAGGTATCAAATCAGGGAACCCAGACCTCGCCACCTAACTGGCTGGACTCGCGCCGCTTGGCCCGGATGCCTGAGATGCAGGTACCCCACGACCAGAGGTCTGCTAGTCCACGACGCGGCACTGGGGACTCTACACCAGTTGTCCCGTGTACTGAGTACCTGGCCGGGTTCGAGTTGGTCACGGACAGCGAGGATGATGAAGAAGAAAGGCCCCTGTTTCGTAGATCCTTCGTGGCGTCGCCCCAACAAGACCAGATGGCCGAGGTCATACCTCTCGGGGTCGACGTCGAACGCCTCCACTATGGGGTTGCGAGGGACCTCTGGACTACGCCGCGGGAAGGAGGGAATTCCCAACGGTCCCCCAGCTGCGCTCATCCAAGTGAGCGGCTCACCGAATGGGAGGATCGTGTTCTGGAGCAAGTCCTCACAGATCTGTCAGGAGCTGGCTCCCCCGGGCCTGTTGCCGACGAGGTTCTCATTAGAGGTGGAGAATAATCGATGTTTGTGGACATCGATGTTTTCGATGTTTTTGGTGAAAAACATCGATGTTTAATCGATGTTTAACAAAATTTTTTGATCCCACGCAATGGAAGCTTCACGCTTCTTTTTTTGAGCTGGCTCCTCCACATTCTCCTCTGAATTTGATGTTCCTAAAAAAGTAATATTTTCATATAAATATCATATAAAATATTATATACATATCATATATCAAATGTACATGTCATGCGGTTGCATGCAAGCAGGCGTACATACATACATATGTATGTATGTATGTATATGTACATTTGTAGATGCACACATATTTCACCAGCTTTTATATTAACATTACTTACGTTTCAGGTATCTGTCCATGACCGTCCACTCCACAACTTCATCCAGCACCACCAACAGAACAGAACCAAAACATCGATTACATCGATGTTAACATCGATTTTTCTCCACCTCTAGTTCTCATGCGCACGCAGATGGCGACGGAAACGAACGCATCGTTCGTGGCTGCGATGGACGACCTTCGCCCATTACCCGAAGGTTGGATCGGGGGAAACAGCCTACGCTATCTGCGTCACGATCAAGAGCGATGGGCGCCTCTATATTGCGCCGCGAGAAGAAAGGGGGGGTGTGACGAACCCGCCTGGGAGGCGTGTACGCCACAGTGGGTTTTTTTATCTTTATGATAGTTTTAAGAGAAATTTCATGGAGTTCAATAAATATTAAGACATAATAAGATTAAATAAGTTATATCTAAGTTCGAATCCCAGGGTTGCAACGCTAACCGATATTTAGCCGAGGCGCATTTAATACTAGAAAAGCAGTAGTAGGAAAATACTAGAAATCCCGAATGCGGGAACAAGGAGAAAAGGGTACGCGATCATACAATAACCGGACAGCAGGTCTCTTCTCTCGGGTTCGCGGAACGAGGCAGACGTGTGATCGGGACACGACTCAACGAAACCTCGAGGCTCCACGCAAGAGAGGTCAAACGTGACGCCCAACGCGACCTGTCACAGTTCTCCCAACGCGAGTATCCCGCCGTTTTGGATTTGACCAAGCGCCACACTGTCAATCGCGGGTGAAATTTGACAGGTTGATAAGAAATAGGTTCTTATACGCTCAAATATGTTTTTACGGCGGATATAGAAAAAATGTATCGGCAAGTTTGGATGAATCCAAAGGATAAATTTAACCAAATGATTGTTTGTCGCTACAATCCGTCCGAGGAAATAAAATATTACCGGCTGAAAACTGTGACTTATGGCACATCGTCAGCTCCATTTCTTGCCACAAAATGCTTGGAGCATTTGGCCAATAAAAATTTAGAAAAATTGGCATTAGGATCAAATGCACTGAAAAATGATTTCTATTATGATGACTGGCAAACTGGAGCAGATACAATTATAGATGCTGCAAGGATTCAAGAAGAACTAAACAAAATCTTGCTACCTTGCGGATTTAAACTAAGAAAATGGTGCTCTAATTCACACCATCTGCTAAAGGAATTTTCACCAGAAGATATTGCTAGCAACATAAATCTTGGCACTGCATTGGAACATACCAGTGTAAAGACTTTGGGAATTATCGTGAGCCCTAAGGATGACAATTTGTCCGGAAGGCTCAAGAACATAACACTCAAACAATTACAAAAAGAGTGGTAGCCTCTGAGTTGGGTCAAATTTTTGACCCACTTGGTCTTTTTGGTCCAGTCATAATCAGAGCAAAAATATTTCTACAAAATCTGTCAGTCCTTAAACTAGATTGGGACACAGAGATATCAGATTCCATACAGGAAAGGTGGGAGGCCTTCAGACAAGACTTGCTGTGTTTAAATAAAATGACTATTCCGAGACACATTTATAATGGAAAAATACCTTAAAAACAAGAACTCCATATATTTGTGGATGCTTCTGAAAAAGCGTTTGGTACTGTGGCTTATATAAGAGCCATATATAAGAACAAGCAAACGACTGTGCGCCTATTATGCGCTTAATCAAAAGTAGCATCTCTTGAAAAGCAAACCCTACCACGACTAGAGTTATGTGCAGCTGTGATAGGTGCAGAGCTAGCTGAAAAGGTGAAAAAGGATCTTAAATCAGAATCCATTAAATGTCATTACTGGACAGATTCCACCATCGTCTTATGTTGGATAAATGCAAAAGCATCGAATTTCCATACATTCGTTGCAAATAGATTGTCGAAAATACAAGATACAACCTGTCCAAATCAATGGAGACATGTGTCATCAAGTCTCAACGCTGCAGATGTACTATCTAAAAGGAATACCTGCATCTCAATTAAGTGCACATACATTGTAGTTATACGGACCACTGCTTCTCCATGGACCAGAAGAGAAATTGCCAGCTCTATTTAAAGCTCCAAAGGACAACACTATTTCTTTGGAATGGAAAACAAAAATTGTTACTTTGGCAACAGTTTCGCTTGGAGAAAAAATATATGGCATTAAACACGGAAATTCATTCAATCGCTTGTAACGTATAAATAGCATATATGTTACGATTTTGTTATCATAAAAATAGAAAACAAACCGTCTTACTAGAGCTTGACGAATTAGAACAAGCTAGTCGTATTACATACGTTGTATACAACAGGCTGATTTCACAAATGAATTTAATCACCTTCGACGTCATCCCGAACGCCCATTACCCAATAGCAGCAAGGCCGCATCTCTTCATCTTCATTTGGACGAAAACTCTATCATAAGAGTAGGAACAGTGGTGGAAAATGCACCAATTTCCCGCGATGCAATGAATTCCTACTTACTCCCATACAATAACAACATAGTAAAAATGCTGCTACAAAATACTTTAAAAGGTATAGCACGACAACAGAATCACATTATCAAAATTACTCCTATGGTTAAAAACGTAATTATGAAATGCGTGCCATGTACCAGGTTTCTTTCAAAATTACTTTATCAAATTATGGGAAAACTACCTGAGCATAACGGAGTTGATTAATGGATACACCACAAAGTCAGAAGCAAGCGATCTGATCTGAAACTTGTCGGAGATTTAACGACTGCAGCATTTCTTGGAGCATTACAGCGATTTATAAGTCGTCGCGAGAAGTGTAAGACCCTATACTGCGACAATGCAACAAATTTCGTTGGCGCCAGCAACCAATTGAAGGAGTTAAAGGAAACAATCCACTCACAGCAGGCTAAGAGCTCTATACTCCATCTGTGCAATACGAAGGGTGTTCGCTTTAAATTTATTTTACCAAGATCCCCTCACTTTGGTTGATTATGGGAAGCTGCAGTAAAGTTAGCAAAGACGTTGTTATTAAAAAATGTGTCCACTGCAAACCTCACCTTTGAGCAGTTGAGCACTGTCATTACAAATGTCGAGGCAGTATTAAATTCTCGGCCACTTACTCCAATGTCGAATGATCCTAATGACCTTACAGTTCTTACACCAGGTCATTTATTGATTGGAGAAGCACTAGTCGCTCAACCAGACCCAGAACCACTTAGAATAAAATTACTACCTGAACAATGGGAACTGGTGCAGCGACTCAAGCACACATTCTGGACGCAATGTTCCAGAGAACATTTAACAAGCCTGCAACAACACTCAAAATGGAAACAGGCCCATAAAAATGTAAGAGCAAGCATGATGGTTATTGTCAAGGAAGACAATGTGCCTATGCTTCAATGGCCTATAGGACGAATAATAAAAATTTATCCAGGTCAAGATGGATATGTGCGAGTTGCAGACGTAAAAACTGCAACAGGAGTCTTTAAAAGAGCAATTCATAAGGTTGCTCCACTATTCCATCAAGAAGATCCAGGAGAAAACACAAGGAAATTAATGAAGAAGATGCTGAAGAAGAAACAAAGGAAGATCAAGAGCCAAAAAGACGAAAAAGCCCATCCTTACCAATGTTATCGATGCCATTATTAATCTTGCTTCTGCTATTACCATTAGCTACCGCCGGTCCAAATAACATAACCAGGTTTGGTTCGAGACCAGGAATTTATTGCGAAAAAATTGGATTTACTCGACTAGCAACTGCAGACTAGACAATCATAGCTTATTATGATTTAAAGCCGTATCTCGAAGATGTAAAGACATTTTACACGGGGACACTTAAGGTTGGTCAAATGTGTTCACATATACAACCAGTCCAAGCATGTGCTGCTGTATATAATCATTTTCAACACGTTTACGAAGAAATAAAAATTGAAAATGATTTACTCCACATGTCAAGAATACGTCGTTCTCCCTTGGACATAGTGGGAAATATTGCCAACAGCTTATTTGGCGTATTAGACACAGAGTATGCCAAGAAGGTGTCATCAACTATTAAAAAGGTGAAATCGATTGAAGATTACATTTTAGAATTAACAATAAGTATATAGAATCTTAAATTAAAAAACTATCTGGCAATCAAGGTGACTGGCGCGAGATTTAGGGGCACTAATAACTATTGCTGAGCTGGAAGGTCATTGCGTTGCAATCGGGTCCGGTTGGAAACGCTGGCTAGGCCCCTGGCGAGCTGGTTTGGATGAGAAGTTATCTTGGTGTGGTAGGACGCTTTTTGTTTTGATATTTCATCTTTTACGGTTAGAATTCCAAGATCTCTGTGGATGTTGTCGTTCCGAACATACGAAGGTGCCCCAGTGATAGTTCTCAGGATTATTGATTGTGCTCGCTGAATAATGTCGATGTTGCTGCTGCTCCCCAATTGGGAGCCGTATGTCCAGACTGGCTTAAGCGTTGAATTGTAGAGCAGGACCTTGAAGTCCAGGCAGAGGGGGGAGCGCGCCTTTATAAGCCAATGGAGACTGTTTGAATTTAGTTTTAGATGAATTTTCTTAGCTTCGATAAGTCTTCTGTCTAGGTGGATGCCAAGGTACGTTACATCGTCAGCTTGTGGAAGTGGCGTGTTATTCAGGGTTAGCGGGGGACACGTTTGTCTGTTAAGAGTAAACGTTATATGCTTACACTTTTGCGCATTTATTTTTATCGTCTGAGAAAGGTAGCGGTATCGTCTGCGAATGTAGAAGTAGTTAGCCGCTCGTTCGTGGGGATATCTGCGGTGTAGAGGATAAATAGAGTTGGGCCAAGGGCGCTACCTTGGGGAACTCCAGCCTCTATAGCGTAGTCGTCGGATGTTGTAGTGTTGCATCTCACGGCGAAGGCTCTGTTGTAAAGGTACGATTCAAGTATCCTGTGAGTGTTTCCCGGCAGGATCGTTCTGATTTTATGCATAAGGCCATCAAGCCAGACTCGTCCGAAAGCCTGTGCAACATCAAGGAATACCGCACTGCAGTATTCCCGAAGCTCGAATGCAGTCCGTATTTCTGTTGTTAGTCTGTTGACTTGCTCTATTGTTCCATGGCTTTCCGGAAGCCAAATTGGTGTGCTGGAATAACGTTCTGCGCGTGAAAAGGCATTTTTCGAGCAGTTTTGACAGACACGAGAGTAAACTTATCGGTCTGTACGAAGCTGGTATTGTGTGATCTTTTCCTGGCTTTGGGATCATTATTATTATCGATTTTTTCCATTTTTTTTTGGGAAATAGCCAAATTGTGTAGTCCCGTTAAAGAGTTTACAAATAACCTCAACTGCACAGTTTGGAAGTTCGATTAACATTTTGGGAGTCATTTGATCACCGCCTGGGGCCTTTTTTGGTTTCAATTGCTCGCTGATTACTTTTGCAACTTCATTTTGTTGAAACAGAATTGGCTCCGTCTCAGATTCGATTCGAATTGACGGCGACGGTAGAGCGAATGATTTAGTTGCACGGTTTGGCTGGAAAACATTTCGAAGGTGCAAAGCAAATGTACAAGCTCTGTCTTTGTCGCTTCTGGCCCAGCTGCCTAAAGAGTCTCTTATGGGACTTACTGTTTCGGCCGAGGCACTTAGATTTGGGTGGGCCCTCCACAAGGGATGCTTAGTGCTGGTGGGTGAAAGTTTAAAAATGTACTGGCGTTGTGCTTTTACTTCTTCTTGCCTTAGAGCCCTGGTCAGTCTGCGACCAGCTTCCTTAAGACTTTGTTTGGAGGATGGCGATCTGCTGGTTTGCCAAGCACGTCTCAGACGTCTTTTCTCCAGAACAAGCCGTTCGATTTCAAGGTTAGTTTTGTGTTGGTGTGTGTGCCCGTCCCTCCCTTGCGGTGTTGAGACTTTGGCTGCTGCGACGAGTACAGACTCCAGTGCATCGGCATAGCAGTCGATGTCCTCCTTGATGTTGAGCTGTGGAGTTAGTTCAATGTGGGAACTTACGTGCATTTTGAACTTCAGCCAGTTGGTTCTATGTGACGTCAGCCCGCGAGGGTGCTCGATTAATTCCGGGCTTTGAAAAAGTGTTATTAGCACAGGTGAGTGGTCCGATGATAGATCCAAAAGCGATTTTGCTTATATCAGATTGCGAGAAATGTTTTTTGTCACAGAAAAATCAATTAAATCAGGTAGTTTTCTAGGATCTGTAGGCCAGTATGTAGGGCTGTCTGGTGAAACGTAGTCCAGCTTGTTGCATGTTTTAATGAGTGCGTTATATAATTGCCTTTCTTTGGGGGTCACAAGGCGGGATCCCCAGTGCGTGTGCTTGGCGTTGTAATCTCCTGCTGCTATGAATCGCTCACCAAGTGAATTGTAGAAGTCCATGAATTGGACTTCGGAGACTGTAAAGCGGGGTGGGCAGTAGACAGCGGCAATGGCAAGGTTGCAGTTGCCCAACTGTAATTTTATCGATGTAGCTTGCAGATGATTTTTCGCAAACCGTTGGTGAAAGTGGTGTTTGACGCGGTCTCTTATTAAGATGCCAGTTCCGCCTTGCGCTTTACCATCTGGATGATCGGTGCCGTAGAACGTGTATCCCCGTATTTTAAAGTTATATTTGCTGGTGAGATGCGATTCTGCCAGCAACATAACGTCGATGTGGTTTTCGTTTTAAGTTATTTCAGGTTTATGCCATGAAACACCGTTGTAACAATATATTTTGGTTTTGCATAAGGGTTTGCATTGCGGTTTTCATGAAGGACATAAATTCCATCATATTTTGTTGCAAAGTAATCATCATAGATTCCATGTTGCTTTGTGGCTGTCCCATGGCCTGCTGGATGTTATCAATTTTCGGCTCTATGCGAACTGTGCCTGATCTTAAAGCACTGGCGTAAGACATTCCGTTGGTGGTAATTGAAGGGCCAAATGATGATCTGGCTGCTTTAGCGAAGAAAACTTCCGGTGTCGTTTGTGATCTCATGTAAGTGTTTTGTGTGTTCAGGGAGCGTGCCGTTGTAGCTCGTTGCATCCGACTTTTCATCATCTTGTAGACTGGACAGCCTCTGTAGTTTGCGGTGTGGTTTCCTTGGCATTTACACACTTTTTAGTGAGAGAGTCTTCCTTGTTGGCAGGGTAGGGTTCGGAGCCGTGGCAGTTTACACAAGCTACACATACTGACCTGAGGGTGCAGTAAGCCCTGGTATGATCGTATTCCTGGCAATTTGTGCATTGCACTGGCCCGGACAGTTTGTGCGGCTCTTCCACTGTGATCCTACGGTGCAGGAGGTACTGCAACTTGTAGATCGGGTGCACCACTTGACCTCGAAGAGTGGTTGCGGCTTCTTGTTTTTGTTCATAATGCTTATAACATTTTTTTGCTCAAAAACCGTTTTCTTTTAAGGCCTCTGTAATTTCGGAGGGGGTCACATCGGGTTCTATTTCCTTGAGCACAACTTGCAAACCTTTACAACTTTTCAGCTGGTGCGTGTAGTAATTCTTATTGGCATCGTTTAAGTACTTCGACACTGCTCGGAAATCGTATTCGGTTTTGGCTTGGAGTTTAGTTTCGTTTATATTCATTTTCATAAGCGGAATAACATGAAAGTTATCTTTTCCGACAAGCTCAACTATTTTGTTGACTAGGGCATTCGAGATCTTCTCCCGAATAAAAATAGGTGGGGGTTTTAGTTTCCTTGGGGCTAATTGTTCCGACTCAGGCTCCGCCAGAATGGAAAATCTATTTTCATTTAGATAAAAGGATTAAGGATTATCGATTTTCATCGATAAAAGGATTAAAATAATGACTCAGCAACTGGAGGATATAGCCAATGCTCGTCTAGATTCTCTCAAAGCCTTTTAATGGTATATTGCATTGACAAATCAATTATCCATATTGGCGGCAAATCTTCAAAGAATTCAGACAGAGATTTCACATGTTCTGACAAACATCCATCACAATGAAATTAGCCTACTGCTCGTTTCTCCCAAGCAACTTCGACAACATTTAAACAAATTAAAAATGCACATGCCTCAAGGAAAAATGCTCCCTCTCATCAACGATGATATACTTCAATTATATAAGTTAATGAGGGCAAAAGCAAAAGTGGTAAAGGATTATGTAATCTTTAAATTAACACTGCCATTACTTGAAATATATAACTTGATTCCAATACCGGTAATCATGAACAATAAAATGATTTCCCTTGATATTGAATTTCCAATCATGGCTGTGAATCAACATCGAGATCAATTCATAAATATGTCATCAAGTGAATTTGACCGTTGTAATTCAATTAATGACGAAGAGTATATTTGCTCAGATAAGCAATCCATGTTTTCTATTGAAAATCATTGCGAGTTTCAAATGTTTAATAACAAATCATCGTCATTGTGCCAAACAAAAAGTTCGACGAAATTATTCTCATGGCAAAGATTAAGAACAAAAAATCAATGGATATTTTCAATTAAATCACCAATGAAATTATCAGCAGTATGTGATGATCAATTATCAACAATCACAATTGATAATATCGGACTTTTATCCTTTGATCCGAAGTGCACTATAAAAATCCTTTTCTGAGAGTAATTGGCCATCAGGTAACCTCTACTGGAACAATGAAATTATCGTATGCTCGATTTAGCAGTCTGAATGAATCTTTAACACCGCTTCCTAAAGTTTCACACCCAAATAATTCATTGAAGCTAAGTTATAATGAATTAAATGAGCATAGTAATGAATTGATTCCGAGAATAAAAATAAAAATGCCAAACGAGATCGTCGATCTACAACATCACCACATAAGTGCATATGTCGCCCTAATTTTATCACTTGGGGTAATAATATTTTATGTATGGAGACGTTTCCAAAAGAAATCACATCATTTAACTTCGCCATCGTCAAAGGACATCGACTTACCAGAGAGGCCAGCGTTAACCAACTCCCCAAGAAGACATCACCAGACGCCTTTGAGATCAACATTGGATGATGTTGAACACCTGTTCAACGGCCGGGAGAATGTTAGCGTACCACCTGAGTCGCTAAACCACTTGATGTTCACGGACAGCGCCAGCTCTGCCTGAGCTACTTTTTCTATTTTTACTAACCCAAGCGTATTAACTCCTTGTGTGAGAGACAATTATGATGACTCTGTACCTTTGTATATCTTAGAACATAAGCAATGCAATGTATTTTTAACTAACAGCCCCATACCACTTCTTTGCTATGGTGGGACCCTTGACTCTGAAAAACATGTATATAAACCCGACCTTTTGCCCTAATAAAATCTGTACTCAAGCAATACTTGTGTATTCAACTACTCTGCATTCTAAAAAAAAAATCTACAAATACTCTTTTTATTTTCCTCTAACATAATAATAATAATAATAATTCTTGTTCTTTTAAGTGCTATATCTAATCTGTATTTACTTTCTTCAGCGTAATTTTCTATATTACAGATTACTTCTATATTATTTATGCTATTAAAATGTTTTGGCAAATTATTAGTTTTCCCAAAGATTAATTCATACGGACAATAATTGTGTGCCATAGAAGGGAGGGGTCGTTTTGAAACAGTATACAAAATATTGAAGCCAAACGTCCCAGTCAGTTTTATCAACGGATATATATGAACGTATGTACTCGTTGAAAGTTGGTGATGTTATTATTATGTTAGAGGAAAATAAAAAGAGTATTTGTAGATTTTTTTTTTTAGAATGCAGAGTAGTTGAATACACAAGTATTGCTTGAGTACAGATTTTATTAGGGCAAAAGGTCGGGTTTATATACATGTTTTTCAGAGTCAAGGGTCCCACCATAGCAAAGAAGTGGTATGGGGCTGTTAGTTAAAAATACATTGCATTGCTTATGTTCTAAGATATACAAAGGTACAGAGTCATCATAATTGTCTCTCACACAAGGAGTTAATACGCTTGGGTTAGTAAAAATAGAAAAAGTAGCTCAGGCAGAGCTGGCGCTGTCCGTGAACATCAAGTGGTTTAGCGACTCAGGTGGTACGCTAACATTCTCCCGGCCGTTGAACAGGTGTTCAACATCATCCAATGTTGATCTCAAAGGCGTCTGGTGATGTCTTCTTGGGGAGTTGGTTAACGCTGGCCTCTCTGGTAAGTCGATGTCCTTTGACGATGGCGAAGTTAAATGATGTGATTTCTTTGGAAACGTCTCCATACATAAAATATTATTACCCCAAGTGATAAAATTAGGGCGACATATGCACTTATGTGGTGATGTTGTAGATCGACGATCTCGTTTGGCATTTTTATTTTTATTCTCGGAATCAATTCATTACTATGCTCATTTAATTCATTATAACTTAGCTTCAATGAATTATTTGGGTGTGAAACTTTAGGAAGCGGTGTTAAAGATTCATTCAGACTGCTAAATCGAGCATACGATAATTTCATTGTTCCAGTAGAGGTTACCTGATGGCCAATTACTCTCAGAAAAGGATTTTTATAGTGCACTTCGGATCAAAGGATAAAAGTCCGATATTATCAATTGTGATTGTTGATAATTGATCATCACATACTGCTGATAATTTCATTGGTGATTTAATTGAAAATATCCATTGATTTTTTGTTCTTAATCTTTGCCATGAGAATAATTTCGTCGAACTTTTTGTTTGGCACAATGACGATGATTTGTTATTAAACATTTGAAACTCGCAATGATTTTCAATAGAAAATATGGATTGCTTATCTGAGCAAATATACTCTTCGTCATTAATTGAATTACAAAGGTCAAATTCACTTGATGACATATTTATGAATTGATCTCGATGTTGATTCACAGCCATGATTGGAAATTCAATATCAAGGGAAATCATTTTATTGTTCATGATTACCGGTATTGGAATCAAGTTATATATTTCAAGTAATGGCAGTGTTAATTTAAAGATTACATAATCCTTTACCACTTTTGCTTTTGCCCTCATTAACTTATATAATTGAAGTATATCATCGTTGATGAGAGGGAGCATTTTTCCTTGAGGCATGTGCATTTTTAATTTGTTTAAATGTTGTCGAAGTTGCTTGGGAGAAACGAGCAGTAGGCTAATTTCATTGTGATGGATGTTTGTCAGAACATGTGAAATCTCTGTCTGAATTCTTTGAAGATTTGCCGCCAATATGGATAATTGATTTGTCAATGCAATATACCATTAAAAGGCTTTGAGAGAATCTAGACGAGCATTGGCTATATCCTCCAGTTGCTGAGTCATTATTTGAATTCTTTTATCGATGAAAATCGATAATCCTTAATCCTTTTATCTAAATGAAAATAGATTTTCCATTCTGGCGGAGCCTGAGTCGGAACAATTAGCCCCAAGGAAACTAAAACCCCCACCTATTTTTATTCGGGAGAAGATCTCGAATGCCCTAGTCAACAAAATAGTTGAGCTTGTCGGAAAAGATAACTTTCATGTTATTCCGCTTATGAAAATGAATATAAACAAAACTAAACTCCAAGCCAAAACCGAAGACAATTACAGATGCAAGTAAGCAAGCGTGTGGAGCAGTTTTAACTCAAAACAAAAATGGGCTCCAACTCCCAGTAGCATATGCATCAAGAGCATTTACAAAGGGTGAAAGTAACAAAAGCACAACAGAACATGAACTGGCAGCAATTCATTGGGCAATAACATACTTCAGACCATATATTTATGGCAGACACTTTACTGTCAAAACAGATCACAGACCACTCACGTACTTGTTTTTAATGGCAAATACTAATTCAAAACTGACATGCATGAGACTTGAATTAGAAGAATATAGCTTCACAGTAGAGTATCTAAAGGGTAAAGATAATTACGTAGCAGATGCGTTATCAGGAATAACCATCAAAGAATTAAAAAAAAAAAGTCACTACAAGGTATCAATTTAGACAGAAATACTGCGCAGGAGAAAAACAAGTAGAATTGCCTAGGCAAGCATCAGAGCTCAACGTATTCGAAGTCATTAATAATGATCAATCAGTGTCGCGCCGGAGAGTGCAGACGTGTTTTGCGCGAGCTCCGGAAAAAAACCGCTCAAAAGTGAAAAACAATAACTAAAAACACTAGAGTGGTGTAATAAAGGCAATCTTATTGCTAAAAACAGTATATAATAATTAGTGCTATGTAAAAAACTAGTGCAAAGTTATTATAAAAACTAAGAAGTGCCACGAGTGATAGCTCAATGAGCGGCGATTCAAAAAATGAGCGTAGAAGCTCCGTAGACAAGAGAAACAGTTATATTTCTTATTTCTCAACCCGTGATACAGAAGTAGAAAGAACTTCTTCAAAGAGCAACTCAGCCCTACTGACCATTGACAGTGCGAGAGCACGGTCTTGTTCTCCCGCCCTACTCACACCAACTCCCACTTCATGGAGCTTGCAGTGTAGAACCCCACCCCCAGCTTCGACTAACAGCTCACCAGCCACGAGCACTGCGACCTCGTTAATTTCTGCAACCGCAGCCACTGCAACAACAACATCAACGGTCGCCGTTAACAACAACGCGATTTCGAATGCGTTTGCAACTTCTGCAGCGCCGAATAAAACTACAAAGCCAAGTGTAAGTACGAGTGCCAATATCGGCAATATCAAACAACAACAAGTGGGTCCGGCTATACAGACTGGCATGGACCGTTACATCCAAATCAAACGGAAGCTAAGCCCGCAAAATAAAATGGTTGGAAATAAACCAAAACAAAATTGCCCTAATAAAGGCAACGAACAACCAGGGGCATCTAGTAAACACAGATTCGCCCTATTGTCGGAAATTGATAATAATCAATCCGAATCTGGACAGGCTGTTCAAAAGAAACCAAAGCCCCCACCAATTTACATAAGGGAACAGAACTCAAATACCCTAGTAAAGAGAATTGTTGCGCTGGTCGGGAATGACAACTTTTATGTTACTCCCCTTGTTAAAGGGAATATTCATGAAACAAAGCTTCAAGCTAAAACTGAAGATCAATTCAGAGCTGTAACAAATTACCTAGACGAGGCTAGGAAACCCTACTACACGTACCAGCTCAAGAGTAGCAAGGGCTTGCAAGTAGTGCTAAAGGGCATAGAGCCCGACGTATCCACCAATGAGGTAAAAGAGGCACTGAAAGAAAAAGGATTCTTCTCCAAAAATATTATTAATATTATCAACAAAAATAAAAAGCCGCAACCACTCTTTAAGGTCGAACTGGAGCCTGAAAGCAGAGCCTTGAAGAAAAATGAAGTGCACCCGATCTATAAACTGCAATACCTGTTGCACAGAAGGATTACTGTTGAAGAACCGCATAAGCGGAATGGCCCGCTGCAATGCACAAACTGCCAAGAGTATGGACACACCAGAAACAACTGCGGGCTTCGTTCAGTCTGCGTAGCTTGTGGTGGCTTCCACAAATCCGAACCTTGCCCTGCAAGCAAAGAAGACCCAAAGACAAAGAAATGCGCTAACTGTGGAGATAACCATACCGCAAACTACAGAGGCTGCCCGGTCTATAAAGAGCTGAAGAGTCAATTTCAACAAGCAAAACAAGCACGCTCCCAGAATGCACGAAATGCGTACGTGCAATCCCAAACCACACCTAATGTTTTCTTTGCGAAAGCAGCCAGATCTTCATTTGGGCCCCTCAACACAAATGGGGGAGTTTCATACGCCAGTGCCCTAAAATCAGGACTTGCCAATCAGACGGGGTTCCCACAAGCTCAATGCTCTGAGCAAATTATAACAACACCTCAGCAAGCAATAGGACAAATACCAAACAGCATGGAAACCATGATGCTGACTTTACAACAGGGTATGATGGAATTTATGTCCTTCATGAAAACAACAATGACAAACCTTATGCAAAATCAAAACATTTTAATAAATTTGCTCACATCCCAACAATCTAAATAATCGATGTCTTGTCTTCGAATATCCATGTGGAATGCCAATGGCGTTTCACGGCACAAACTTGAAATAACTCAATTCCTCAATGAAAACCAAATAGATGTAATGCTGCTGGCAGAAACGCATCTCACAAGTAAATACAACTTCCAAATAAGAGGTTATACTTCATACTGCACAGATCATCCGGACGGTAAGGTTCACGGAGGAACTGGAATCCTAATCAGGGAACGCATTAAGCACCACTTTCACCAGAGGTTTGCAACAAATTATTTGCAGGCTACATCTATAAAACTACAAGCAGGCAACGGCAGTATCACTATAGCCGCTGTCTATTGCCCACCGCGTTTTACAATAACTGAAGAGCAATTCTTGGACTTCTACAATTCACTCGGAGATCGCTTTATAGCAGGAGGAGACTACAACGCCAAGCACACGCACTGGGGATCAAGACTAGTGACGCCCAAAGGAAGACAACTGTATAAAGCAATCATAAATTTGAGCAACAAACTCGACTATGTCTCCCCTGGCAGCCCCACATACTGGCCAGCTGACCCCAGAAAACTCCCGGACTTAATTGACTTCGCTGTGACCAAGAACATCCCAAGAAATTTAGTCAGCGCCAAATCGCTTTCGGACTTATCATCGGACCACTCGCCTGTTTTAATAACTCTCCTTCAAAGCCCGAAAGTAATCGAGTACCCCTTCAGGCTGACCTCGACTAGAACTAACTGGCTAAAGTACAAAAAGTACGTAAGTTCCCACATTGAATTAACACCACAGTTAAACATAGAGAACGACATCGACTTCTGTGCTGATGCCCTGGAGTCAGTACTCGTGGCAGCAGCCAAAATCTCAACTCCAGAAGAGACAATTGTGCGTAGCAACCAATACAAAACTAATCTGCAAATCGAACAACTGGTTCGGGAAAAACGACGTCTAAGACGCGTTTGGCAATCCTGCAGATCGCCCCATTCGAAGCAACTCTATAATGATGCCACCCGCAGACTCACCAAAACCCTCAAGCAAGAAGAGGAGCTTGCGCAGCGCCGGTACATCGAGAAACTGTCGCCGACCAGTACCAAGCATCCTTTGTGGAGAGCTCACCCAAATTTAAGCTCTCCGATAGAATCAGTCACTCCGATTAGAAACTCCTCGGGTACTTGGGCCCGCAGTGACGAAGACAGAGCCGAAACATTTGCTTTACACCTACGAAATGTATTTCAGCCGAACGCCGCCACAAACTCTCTTCAACTACCGCCGTTTAGCTCTGAAATTGCAATTAACCCGATTTTGTTTCAAACACCTGAAATTGCTAACGTCATTAGGAAGCAAATAAAACCGAAAAAGGCTCCAGGGGCCGACCTAATAACCCCAAAAATGATAATTGAACTTCCAAACTGTGCAGTGGATGTTATATGCAAGCTATTTAACGGGATCGCAAAACTTGGCTACTACCCCAAAAAATGGAAAAAGTCCGTGGTTATAATGATACCGAAGCCTGGCAAAGACCACACAATTCCCTCATCGTACAGGCCAATAAGCTTACTATCGTGCCTGTCCAAATTACTGGAAAAATGCCTGCTCACGCGCATTACACCATATTTAAGAGAACAAAACTTAATCCCGGCGCATCAATTCGGGTTTCGTGAAAGCCACGGAACCATCGAGCAAGTCAACCGGATAACTTCAGAAATTCGTACAGCCTTCGAACATCGGGAATATTGTAGTGCGATATTCCTCGACGTCTCTCAGGCATTCGATCGAGTGTGGCTTGAAGGCCTTATGCATAAAATCATAACATTACTGCCAGAAAACACTCATAAGTTACTTAAGTCGTACCTCTACCACAGAGTCTTTGTGGTTAGATGCAATACTACGACATCCAACGAGTATAACATTGAAGCCGGAGTCCCACAAGGTAGCGCCCTGGGCCCTACCCTGTTTATCCTATACACATCAGACATCCCTACGAACGAGAGGCTGACTACGTCCACATTTGCTGACGACACCGCAATCCTGAGCCGCTCAAGATGCCCAACTAGAGCAACAGCTCAACTGGCTGATCATTTGGTGGTAGTTGAAAAGTGGCTATCAGACTGGCGAATCAAAATTAATGAATCAAAGTGTAAACATATAACGTTTACCCTCAACAGACAATCGTGCCCGCCGCTAACTTTGAATGGTACGCAGATTCCCCAAGCCAGCGATGTAACATATCTCGGCGTCCACCTCGACAGACGCCTAACCTGGCGGAGGCACATTGAATGCAAGAAAGCACATCTCAGACTTAAAGCTAGCAGCCTACACTGGATTATAAATTCTCGATCACCCCTGTGTCTGGACTTTAAAGTTCTTCTCTACAACTCCACCCTCAAGCCCATTTGGACCTACGGCTCCCAGCTCTGGGGGAACGCGAGCAACAGCAACGTTGACATCATACAGCGCTCACAATCAAAAATCCTGCGAACAATCACTGGGGCACCATGGTATGTTCGGAACGAAAACATCCACAGGGATCTGGGCATACCACCGGTCAAAGATGAAATAGCAAAGCAGAAAGCGGCCTACCATAACAAGCTTACACTGCACCCAAATAATCTCGCAAGGAACCTAAGACGGGTTTCGAACAGAACTCGTCTGCATCGTAACGATCTACCAGCCCAGCAATAAATATTAGGGCCCGTTAGTCTAAATTCAGTCTACATGACTGTAAGTTAAGTTATATTCTTAAGATTTGATATACTTATTGTTAGTCTCATATAGAGAAGATTCAATAAATAAAGCATATATTAAAAAAAAAAAAAAAAAATTAATAATGACGAAGTGCGCAAAGTAGTGACCTTGCAAGTAAAAAATATGACCTGTTTTTTCAAACGTGGAAAAAAAATTACTGCATGATATAATGTTAACGATTTATTTACCAATGGAATTCTTGACTTAGGTCTCTTCTTCCAAAGGCTTGAAATGCAAGCCGGTATATATAAAATCAGCCCACTAATAATGGCACCGTGGGAAAATATCTTTGAACAAGTTTCAATTGATAATTTCAAGAAAATGGGAAACAAAATATTAAAATAATTGATAGGTGTTGACTACTCAACAGGGTGACTGTCTACATTCCACAACGATCCAGTACAAGGAGGTCACACAGGCTCTACCAAAACCTTGGCCGAGGTAAAAAGACATTACTTCTGGAGAGGTATGACTCAATACATGACAGAGTACATATGAAAATGTCAAAGAAAGTTGGTGATGGTGGATGGTGTTTGACATTTTCATATGTACTCTGTCATGTATTGAGTCATACCTCTCCAGAAGTAATGTCTTTTTACCTCGGCCAAGGTTTTGGTAGAGCCTGTGTGACCTCCTTGTACTGGATCGTTGTGGAATGTAGACAGTCACCCTGTTGAGTAGTCAACACCTATCAATTATTTTAATATTTTGTTTCCCATTTTCTTGAAATTATCAATTGAAACTTGTTCAAAGATATTTTCCCACGGTGCCATTATTAGTGGGCTGATTTTATATATACCGGCTTGCATTTCAAGCCTTTGGAAGAAGAGACCTAAGTCAAGAATTCCATTGGTAAATAAATCGTTAACATTATATCATGCAGTAATTTTTTTTCCACTTTTGAAAAAACAGGTCATATTTTTTACTTGCAAGGTCACTACTTTGCGTACTTCGTCATTATTAATGACTTCGAATACGTTGAGCTCTGAAGCTTGCCTAGGCAATTCTACTTGTTTTTCTCCTGCGCAGTATTTCTGTCTAAATTGATACCTTGTAGTGACTTTTTTTTTTTAATTCTTTGATGGTTATTCCTGATAACGCATCTGCTACGTAATTATCTTTACCCTTTAGATACTCTACTGTGAAGCTATATTCTTCTAATTCAAGTCTCATGCATGTCAGTTTTGAATTAGTATTTGTCATTAAAAACAAGTACGTGAGTGGTCTGTGATCTGTTTTGACAGTAAAGTGTCTGCCATAAATATATGGTCTGAAGTATGTTATTGCCCAATGAATTGCTGCCAGTTCATGTTCTGTTGTGCTTTTGTTACTTTCACCCTTTGTAAATGCTCTTGATGCATATGCTACTGGGAGTTGGAGCCCATTTTTGTTTTGAGTTAAAACTGCTCCACACGCTTGCTTACTTGCATCTGTAATTGTCTTCGGTTTTGGCTTGGAGTTTAGTTTCGTTTATATTCATTTTCATAAGCGGAATAACATGAAAGTTATCTTTTCCGACAAGCTCAACTATTTTGTTGACTAGGGCATTCGAGATCTTCTCCCGAATAAAAATAGGTTGGGGTTTTAGTTTCCTTGGGGCTAATTGTTCCGACTCAGGCTCCGCCAGAATGAAAAATCTATTTTCATTTAGATAAAAGGATTAAGGATTATCGATTTTCATCGATAAAAGGATTAAAATAATGACTCAGCAACTGGAGGATATAGCCAATGCTCGTCTAGATTCTCTCAAAGCCTTTTAATGGTATATTGCATTGACAAATCAATTATCCATATTGGCGGCAAATCTTCAAAGAATTCAGACAGAGATTTCACATGTTCTGACAAACATCCATCACAATGAAATTAGCCTACTGCTCGTTTCTCCCAAGCAACTTCGACAACATTTAAACAAATTAAAAATGCACATGCCTCAAGGAAAAATGCTCCCTCTCATCAACGATGATATACTTCAATTATATAAGTTAATGAGGGCAAATGCAAAAGTGGTAAAGGATTATGTAATCTTTAAATTAACACTGCCATTATTTGAAATATATAACTTGATTCCAATACCGGTAATCATGAACAATAAAATGATTTCCCTTGATATTGAATTTCCAATCATGGCTGTGAATCAACATCGAGATCAATTCATAACTATGTCATCAAGTGAATTTATGTGTTACTTGCATCTGTAATTATGCAAAATTCTTTGCTGAAATCTAGATATTGTAGCAAAGTAGGGCTTATTAGTGCCGATTTTAAATGTTCGAAGGTAGTTTGGCAGTCGGCTGTCCATTCGAATTTTAGATTCTTTTTACATAATCTTGTTATGTGACGAGAGTAGTCGGTGAAATTTTGTATAAAGCGTCTGTAATAATTGCAGAATGCAACGAATCTTCTAGCGCTGTCCGCATCATGTGGGACTGGGTAATTTTTAATGACGTCGAATATTTTGTCGTCGGGCAAGATTCCTTTATCTGTACATTTGTGTCCTAGGAAAGTGACTTCATGCATGAAAAATTAACATTTTTCAGGATGCAACTTAAGGTTGTATTTGCTACATTTCTCAAAAACATCAGTTGAGTTTTTAAGCATATGTTTTTCGGATCAACCAATGACTATTAGATCATCCATGTAAAGGAATGCTTGAGAAGGTTCTAGTCCAGAGAATGCTATAGTCATCATTCTCTGAAAAAAGTTTGGAGCTATTTTTAAACCGAATGGTAATCGCGTGAAGCGATACGAACCATAGTTTGTTGAGAAGGACGTTATGTCTCTAGAGCTTTTTTCAAGCTCGATTTGGTGAAAACCTGACATTAAGTCAAGGCATGAAAAATATTTTACTCTACCTAGTTGATCCAAAATGTCATAATTCTAGTTTTTATACCCTTGCGTGGGTATTATTATTTTGGTCAAAAGTGTGCAACACAGTTAAGGAGACATCTCCGACCCTATAAAGTATATATATTCTTGATCAGGATCACCTCCTGAGCATGTCCGTCTGTCCGTCTGTCTGTTTTTACGCGAACTAGTCTCTCAGTTTTAAAGATATCAAATTGAAACTTTGCACACACCCTTCTTTCCTTTGCACGCAGTATATATGTCGGAACGGCCGGGATCGGCCGACTATATCCTATAGCTGCCATATAACTGAACGATTGGAATTGCCATAACTTTGGTGTTTTTAAAGTTAGGGAGTTGGGATTTTTATGAGTATTATCAACATGATGCATCATAAGAATAATTGGAGAATATTATTTACAGAATATTCTGCAAGGGTAAATCAACTTCGGCTCCGCCCGAAGTTAGCTTTCCTTTCTTGTTAAAAGTAACAAATGCATTTAAACTGAGACTGATAGTGTGAAATTTCGCGTTATCTATTGCTGAGTATCTAAAGGTTCTTGGGAGTTTTCCGAATCATTGTGGGCTGTCCTGACATAGTTACTATTATTATTATTGTTATTATCATAATTATTAGAGTTATAACCTCCATTTTGTTGGTTATTTCCCCTATAATTTCCTCTAAAGTTGTCTCTATTATTTCCTCTATAGTTTTTATTATAGGGGTAATAGTTATTGTTTTGGCCGTTATTGTGATTATAATTATTATTATAATAACCACGACCATTGCCTCTGCCGCGAGAATTACCTCTGTTGTTATTACCAAGTTAACCCTGGCCTCTGTGACTGTAAAAAATGGTGCTCGCATTTCCAGTCATTTCTGTGCTGCAATTAATGTATTTGCTAACAGCTTTGTTCATTGTTGTAAACGTTTCAGCCTCGAGTATTGTTTTTAGCTTTTGCTGGTCACAATTTTTCGTCATGATCCGTATGGCTTCCTTCGTGCTAAACTTATCTGCATGCTCGTAGGGTAATTCCTCATCGATATATGCAGATTCCAACAATTTTCGAAGATTGTCAATGTCTGTTGTGAATTGCGTGGCCGTTTTACCTTTTTGGTAAACATTGGCCATTTTTGCTTTAATTACGTAAGAGGTTTCACCTACAATAGTATCTTTTTACTTTCTGATAATTGTATCTATAGTGGTTTCATTACTCACTTTGTGTAGGGTTGATCTACTTATTTTTGATTTAATAACCTCTACAGCAAATTGTTTGTATTGTCCTTTTGTCATGTTCACCAGGTTTATTGCCGAAATGAATCATTGAAGATTTATTTTTCTTCCGTCAAATTCAGGAACCGCGTGAGAAATTTCGGCCATGATTTATGTCTTTTGCTCTATTACACTATTAACGGTATCAGAATCTGACTTTTCTTGATCTGATGATTCAGATTGAATGAGAACAGCGGGGACAGATAGGTTATTTATGTCTTTTTCTTCTATTTCTTGACTTGCAGAAACAGAATCTTCTGCCTCAGCTGAGTCGTCTCCAGATTCTAGAGTCGCCGGAGAATTTAGGATGGTCAGTACAGAAATTGTTAAGTTATACCTTTGTTTTATTGTTATTAAACTCGATCGCTGTCTGTTTAGAAACTTAGATACTTCAGTCCAATGGTCTTTATCTAATTTTTCTCTGTTACAGTATTATTAGCGTACGTACTGTTTTACGCGTTTAACCGAGTCGTTCCAAATTGTCCGTTATGCGAATATATCTCTTCTTAATTATCTTGTTGTGTTTCACATACAAGGTAAGTAGGAATTGAGCGACTGTAGCTATCGTCAATATTAGGAGCAGTAAAGTTATGGTTTCGAGTTTCTCGATGTGATCTACGATTTTTACGTTTTTGACCACATTGGCCGTATTGTCTTTTGTATGGCTATCATCTGACCCGAACCAACCCATTTTTAGGCAGTTCAAATTCTAAATATTTTATGGAATTTTTTTTTTAGACAAAAAAATCTTAATATTAAATTTCGAATCTGGTAATATAATCGCATTACTTAATTTTGTGTGTTTTTTTTTTTTAATGAAAGGAAATTTGATAAAGGATTGTTATGGTTTACATGTAACTGATTTACAATGGTTTGCTCCATATAAATCAATATCAATTACATGTTTATACCCGTTACTCGTAGAGTAAAAGGGTATATTATATTCGTGCAAAAGTATGTAACAGGTAGAAGGAAGCGTTTCCGACCATATAAAGTATATATATTCTTGTTCAGGATCACTAGCCGAGTCGATCTAGCCATGTTCGTCTGTCCGTCTGTCTGTCCGTATGAACGCTGAGATCTCGGAAACTATAAAAGCTAGAATATTGGCATTTTGCATGTAGATTTTAGGAGTTCCTACGCATCGCAATTTTGTTTTAAAATGGTGCCAGGCCCCCTCTGACGCCCACAAGCCACAATCTGTGGCCTCAGTTTTGATGCTATTATGAAAATTTTTATTGATATGTATTTGTTTCGTCAATACCTATCGATTGGCCTAATAAAAGTTTGCCACGCCCACTCTAACGCCCAAAAACCCGTTAAACGCTTAAGCCTGGCTAGCGCCTACATTTCCGCCTTTCATGGCACAATAGCGCCATCTAACGGATGACTTTGGAATAGCTGGCCAAGGTGCTTAACAGAGTCAACGTTAATTCTCGATAAGGATTTCTATTAAAGGAAATTGCGATGCTTTTCATTTGTCAATACCGAACTATATCCCAAGAACTATGCAAATCAAATCAAGTTAGCCAAATTGGAGGTCTGAGTCAAACAATGGCGTCTGTGTGTATGTATGTAAGCATTGCACTCAAAAACATAAACATAAACACAGCTGTTGGTGCAGGACAAAAGCTGCCTGCGCTAAAGAAGCGCTCTTGCTGATGCTCGTGCTGTAAATCTGCCAGCTCTAAGAGATCGCCGAATTCAAATTGATAATTTGAACTGAGTAACGGTTATCTAATAGTCGAGGCACTCGACTATAGCGTTCTCACTTGTTTTAGTATAAAGCCTATCAGTGATTAGTATTTTTCAAGCAGCGCTTTCGCTCATCGGCTTGAGTTAGAGGTTGTTTAAAATTAAAGGCAACTTAGGCATTGGCATAAATGCAGACCTTGTTGCGTTACTTTGCTCGTTTGAAAAGTTCGTTTTCTAATATTTTCATGTTTTCCTATTTTTATATAGTCCTCTATTAGCCGTCGCTGCTGGAGGAGCTTTAATCTTTTTCCGCTCTTTTTCTTCTTTGGATCGTTTGTGCCCCGTACTCAGCTATTGTGTGGAGGCAAGGTCCATCATTGGGACACAACTGCTGGGTTTCCTGTAGGCTCGGCGCTCAACAGGAGCAGATACCTCCCACGACGGTGAAGAGGGCGGATTGCCTTCCGCACTCATATATTTGGTTAATGGCGTTGCTAAATTATATTCTCTAAAATTATTCAAATGATGCATTCTTAATACTCATACTTCTTTTGAATTTGACATTCCCTCGATGGTGTAGAAGGATTTGCCATGCCTTCCACACTTAGTTATTCTCTGCTGCTGCTGTGCCGGTCATCGCACAGGTTTTCATTGTGTTTCACGGAATTTTAACTCTGCTTCTGTTTTTTTTTTTTTTTTTGTTTCTTCTTGTGTTTCACGAAAATCAATTTTAACTCTGATTCTGTTTTATTTTTGTTTTTGTTTTGTTGTTGAAAAATTGTGTTTGTTTGTTTTTTTTATTTCGGCACTTTATACCACTTTTTCTACATAAATCTGCGATCGATTTTCTTTGTAACAGATAACTGTCACGGTCGCCATGTAGGGTTTGTTGGTAAAATAAATTTATACATTTTTAAGATGTGTATGCATGAGTTGTCCTTATTCAATTAAATTGGCTTACATCTAACAAAGTATAATACTTTAAAGCTAAGGCCGCATTTATGTATTTCTTATATATGAATATGCTGCTCGCTGTTGACAGCGGCTAGCTCGAGAGAGGTAGTATGTACTGGTATACATATGTACATATGTGCAGTCAAGACATGGGAATCTGCTGACTTATAAACATATGGTCTTAGAGGCAGAGCTGGGCTGATCGTGTTACGGTCAACTCGAACCATACCTTGTGTTTATGTAAACACATGCAACAAAGTGTTACAGTGCGTAACCCTTAAGGTACAGAGGATATTGGTTATATGTGTACATACTACAGTAAGTGTGCATAATCCTTTGAGAAGACGATTTTCGGCCAGAAATCATTTCTCG
Organism: Drosophila fuyamai; assembly: GCA_018153365.1. Lineage (NCBI taxonomy): Eukaryota > Metazoa > Arthropoda > Insecta > Diptera > Drosophilidae > Drosophila > Drosophila fuyamai. The sequence goes on along the minus strand of JAECXW010000415.1, from coordinate 1,944,674 downwards.
ACTAAGAAACTAATTGTGTGTCAAAAGAACTTCTATGATTGAATAGGATGTTTATTTAAATTGCATTTATGTATGTATATATGTATGGCAATGAAGTTTGATGTAAAACTTTTTTATATAAATTAAAAATGAATATCTGCATATTTATTTCATAGTTTTACATATTTAAATTAAAAGTAAAAACATAACTTTTAATACAAAACATATAAAACTGTTTGATTAAATTTAAAAATATTTAAAAAAAGAGATTTGGTAGAAGATTGTAAATAGAGTTTGATAAATAATACAAAAATAAATAAATGTAGTAAAAACGAGATAGGAAAGCTAACTTCGGGCGGATCCGAAGTTGATATACCCTTGCAGAATATTATGTAAATTATATTCTCCAAAATTATTCAAATGATGCATTCTTAATACTCATACTTCTTTTGAATTTGACATATCAACCCTTTTCAGACTATTTTATAATGCAAGGGAGTGACAGTAATGGGCAGTAACGAAACTTCGTGCGGAGCCGAAGTTGAAATACCCTTGCAGAATATTCTGTAAATTATATTCTCCATAATTATTTATATGATGCATTCTTAACACTCATAAAAATCCCAACTCCCTAACTTTAAAAATACCAAAGTTATGGCAATTCCAATCGTTCAGTTATATGGCAGCTATAAAATATAGTCGGCCGATCCTTATGAAATTTGATAGGTCGGATTAATTAGACCAATATAATACCCTTAGAAAATCCCAACTTCCTAACTTTACAAACACTAAAGTTATTGCATTTCCGATCAATCAGTTATATGGCAGCTATAGGATATATATATATATATAAATACCGGCCGTTCCGACTTATATACTGCGTGCAAAGGAAAGAAGGTGTTGAATATTTATATATTTTTAGTTTAAATTTAAACATATAACAGACGAACAGTGTTGAAGAATACATTTATAATTTAGCCCTTTTTAAAATAAGAATTTTTGTAAAAAACCGAATTGGCAACGCCGAGAGAAGAGGCGACCACTTGCGAAATAAAGTGTCTATGTGAGACGCGCATTTTTAAATTTGGTCTTTCGATCGGATATTAATAATACAATCTCAGGTAAACCCTCAACATGGTCCTTCGATGTCAACTGAACAGCAAATGGATTGAAAAATAGTTTTCGCAACCTCAGAACTTCGCATACACGCTCACATAGACGAATATATCGTAATATTGTGAAATTCGGAATCTACGACGCAATAAATGATTTCTCTACAACCTCAGTGAGGTGAAAACAAGGCAGACAGCAATCATGGCACCAACAGGACATAAAAAGAAATCGCAAGGAAATCAACAACAAAAATCTTTAAACACAAAACAAGTTAAAGCGGATAGACCTGACGACACACCGCGACCCGATCTTTCGACCACAAGGGACACAATTCTAGAAAATCGCAACCAAACACTGGTTGCATCTACACCGGCGATTATAAAAGCAGTGAATGAATCCGTACATCCGCATGGAAACCGCATACACTTCGGAGGAAGTCAATCCTCCCGCAGTTCAGCCAAGGTGCAACGACTTCAGGTACAGCTTGAGTACTCTAAGAAACAACAGGAGCTACGGGATCAACTGGCAAAACAGGAACAAGAGCGAGCACGGCTACAATTTCAACAGGAACAATTGGATCTCGAGCAGCAATTATATTTGGCCCAATTGGGATCCGATGCAGGCAGCCAAATAGATGACAACAATCTGGACAATCTGGAACAATATGACGACGACAACAAAGATTTCCGTACGCGTGAGTGGGTCAATGGAGCTCAATGTAAGCTTAAGTTTCAAAACGATACTATGTCTGAAAACAAATTATCTAACCATAACGATATCGAAACATTCATGGCCAGGCAGACGATCAAACAAGATCTTCCATCGTTTTCAGGGGACCCATTAGAGTGGCCCATATTCTATGCAGAGTTTGAAAATAGTACTAAAATTTGTAATTTCAATGACTATGAAAACTTAAGTAGACTCAGAAAAGCTTTAGAAGGACGTGCCAAAGAATGTGTTCAGGCACTTTTAATTTTACCAGAAAATGTCGACACCATTATTGAAATCCTTAAAGAGCGTTTTGGAGACCCATGTTACATAATAAGATTGCTCCTTGACAAAATCAAACAGTTCCCAGTTATTAGAGACGACAAATACGACAAACTTTTTGCATTCTATGACATAATCACCAATCTGGTTCACACTTTGCTGAATATCGGTGATATAGATCAAATACGAAACCCTTTAATTTTCGATGAGATTTTAGACAAGCTTCCCATGCATCAACGTATTGCCTTCGTAAAATACTATCAATAGTTAAAAGAAAAAATTGACCCAAAAATAATTATTTTTCATTCGTGGCTAGGTGAGACTTTCAAAGCTGCCACCACTTTAGGATTCGGCCACATTATCAGCAAGTCTAGAGACACCACTTTGACGGTTTCGGGTATTCGGGATGGCACAGGCAAAGCTCAGGTGAAAGGTTTTTGCAATTTTTGCAAACTGACTGATCACTACGTGAATACTTGCACTAAATTTAAAGATTTAAATGTTGACAAACGCTGGGAGCATGTAACTCAAAATAACCTGTGTATTTCGTGCCTTGGTAAAAACCATTTACTTAAAGACTGCAAACGTAAAAGGCAATGTAACAGAAATAATTGTAGTTACAGTCATAATAGTCTTCTACATAAAGACAAATCTCAAAACATACAATCATGCAAGTCTGAGGGTAGTGAACAGACAGTCTCAAGTAACACAGAAAAGAATTGCAACGTTAACTGGAATACAAACAAAGTTTTGTTAAAAGTGGTACATGTCACTCTTATGGGACCACAAAATACGATTGAAACATATGCTCTTCTTGATGAAGCGTCCACCATTTCCTTAGTTGATGAAAAGTTAGCTAACGATTTAGGTCTTGACGGTCCAACAAAGCCTTTGAAAATGCAATGGACTAACAATGAAACATATGAACAAGATAACTCTAAAGTAGTCAGCGTACGCATCAAAGGCAGTGGTTCTAATTCTAAGACACACACGATGAGAAGGGTAAGGACTGTTTCTAGTCTCAATTTGCCGCTGCAAACCTTAAACATAGTCGACATGATAGACAACTTTCAATTTTTAAAGAACTTTATCCATTGCTCTTACGATCGGGCACATCCTAGAATTCTAATAGGACAAGACAACTGGTCTCTTATTGTATCACGCAAGTTGAAGTACGAATCCTTTGACGGTCCGGTTGCTAGCAGCACATGGTTAGGTTGGGTCGTGCATGGTTTAACACAACCTGAAAGACAGTCGAACGAGACAAATCATACACTACATGTAACCAACCATTTTACAGAAACTGACGATTTGGATGAGCTTCATAACCTAGTAAAGTCTTACTGGTCAATCGAAAACGAACTCTCAACTCAAAAAGACTATCCAATGTCTGTAGACGACAAAAGATGCATATGTATTGTTGATAATACTTTAAAACGAGTAGGTGACAGGTTTGAGTGCGGACTTTTCTGGAAAAAAGATAACCTACAGTTATGTAGTCTAGCTTTGTCTAGGTTACTATCATGCGAACGTAAAATTGACAAGAATCCCGACTATGGACAAAAATATTCCGAGGTAATGGAATCTTATATTTCAAAAGGGTATTTAAAAAAGCTAAGCTCGACAGAAGCTAACATTAAAACACCACTGACTTACTATCTTCCGCATTTTGGTGTACAAAACATTAACAAACCAGGAAAACTGCGAATAGTGTTTGATGCCGCTTCTAAAAGCCACAACTATTGCTTGAATGATTTTTTACTACCTGGACCTGACCTTTATAATCAATTATCTTCCGTTCTTATGAACTTCAGGGAAAAGAAAATAGTTTTCGTAGGAGACATTAAAGAAATGTTTCTGCAAATCCAAGTACCTGAGACAGATAGACATGCTCAAAGAATTCTATGGAGAGGGGATAGAAGACAGGGCCCTCCGGACGTTTATGAAATCCAAGTTATCTTTTTCGGAGCCAAATGCAGTCCGAGTATAGCTCAACAAGTAAGAAATTACAACGCGAATGATTTCCAACAGAAGTATCCCAAGGCCTGTCAAAACATTATAACCAAGCATTATATGGACGATTACTTAGGCGGAGCAGATGACATTGCCAGTGCTGTTCAACTGATCCAAGACATTTCATTTGTACATCAAAAAGGTGGCTTCCAAATGTGTAATTGGATATCAAATTCAACAGAGGTTCTGAATCAAATAAATACTGTCAATGGTCAAAATAAAGCTCAGGCTTCTCAAAAAATCAAAACACTTACAGAAGAAAGTGTGCTAGGGCTAATGTGGGATTACGAAACCGACACATTCACCTATAATCTTCAATTTACAGAATCACATCATGAAATAACTAATATGTCCAGGCGACCCACCAAGCGAGAGATTCTAAAGATTACAATGTCGATTTTTGATCCATTGGGTTTTCTCTCAAATATTCTAATAACTAACAAAATACTTTTGCAAGCTATATGGGATAGTGGTATTGGCTGGGACGACCAAATCATTGACGAACATTTTGCGATTTGGAAAACACTCTGCGATTCTTTTCGAAAAATCCGAAACTTTGCAATTCCCAGACTTATGACAACATTGCCAATCACAGAGTGCGACATTCAGTTGCACATATTTACTGACGCATCAAAATTTGCATATGCAGCATGCGCTTACATTCGATTTGAAAAAAATGAGACAATCGATTGCATGTTGATAACAGCGAAGTCACGAGTCGCTCCTCTTAAGCCTATGTCGATCCCAAGATTGGAATTACAAGGTGCTTTATTAGGTGCAAGAATGAGCAAAGCACTACTAGAAACATTAAATTTGAAAATAAATAAAATATATTTGTGGACTGACTCTCAAATTATTTTGTACTGGCTAAGGTCTAGCAGTAAGAGATTTAAAACCTTCGTATCCCAGCGATTAGGTGAAATTCAAGAACTAACCAACGTTCGTGATTGGAGATATGTTCCGTCAAAAATTAATCCCGCTGATGAAGACACAAGGGTCGCAAAGGTAGATTTGGAAAAGAACAATTCGTGGATAAAAGGCCCAGAATTCTTGCATACCAATATTAAAAAGTGGCCAACAAGTCAAATAACCTTTGAAGATGACGACACATGTAATGGTCGTCCAAATTTCTAAGTCTCCAAAAATTTAAACTTGTAGCTAACCCGCCATACGATATTCGAAAACACCTCCCAGCCCTATCCGATACTTAGATAATAGCCATCAGCTGGTCCAGTTTGACAGATCGGTGTCATCTCAAAATATCGCAAAACGAGGTTTCCAAGTTCAGGCGAGGCCCTTTTAGTTTCTTTTCCGTTTCAAACCCTCATATGAGCGGACGTAAAATTTGGCAAGATAATATTGTTTCCTTTGTGCATATGGTACCCACGTGCCATTTACTTTGTTCACACCTTAACCAAAGACATCCGCTGCCAAAGCCAGTTAATTTGCCATTGAACTTCGTTCTCATTTTTGGTGGAATCGTTACGGTAAATATTTAATTGCTGTCGTTGCAATTGCACAGATTTAAAATTTACTTCCATTCAGCACAGATTGCTGCCCTTCACGGCTAAATAGTGTCTGGCTACGCCGCCTAGTTGTGTATTGAGTAAATCAAAAGTCAATATTAGCTGCTCAAAAAGTTACATAACTTCATCCAAAAGTCACGAGGTAAATTATAATAACTCAGCCCAGATCGAAATCGTGGTTTTACCTAACACGCCGTTTTGTTACAGTTGTCCGATCTCCAGTAGAATAGGAGTACGTAAGCCTGCAAGCATCGACGCCAAAAAAAGACTGGACTTTACGGCCAGTGCCTACAACCAAACACAATCTACCCTACCCCTCACCCCTGCTCCGTCTACCGTCGCGGTACAGTTGTGCTAGTGGACAAATATAGCACCTCCAGCTTCAACGAGGGGTAGGGGTACGAACCGCCGACATCTGACGAACTACATAATTCCGGCATAGACCAGCTTTCCCGGCTTAGACCAGTTTACCAGCTTTTCTAAAACAAAACCCAGAAATTGTGCTCTTCGTTCAGCTAAATAGATGTACATAGCTCCCTAAAAGTATTTTTATACCCGTTACTCGTAGAGTAAAAGGGTATATTGTATTCGTGCAAAAGTATGTAACAGGTAGAAGGAAGCGTTTCCGACCCTATAAAGTATATATATTCTTGTTCAGGATCACTAGCCGAGTCGATCTAGCCATGTCCGTCTGTCCGTCCGTATGAACGCTGAGATCTCGGAAACTATAAAAGCTAGAAGATTGGCATTTTGCATGCAGATTTTAGGAGTTCCTACGCAGCGCAAGTTTGTTTCAAAAAGGTGCCACGCCCCCTTTAACGACCACAATCGCTTATATACGATTTTATTTAAATATAAATTTAAATATTTCGGAAAAGTAAAAATGCAGTTTTATTGTGTTTATCAATACCTATCGAAATGTAGAAGAAATTTTTCAAATCGGACCATTCGTTTAAAAGTTATGCGTGATCAAAGTTTCTATCTCCATCTCCTTCGCACTCCTTTTACCTGAGTAACGGGTATCTGATAGTCGGGGCACCCGACTATAGCGTTCTCTCTTGTTTATAAACATAAGTGTAGAATCGCCGATCGTTAAAATCTAATGTCGCGCTTTGTAAACGCCAGTTAATTGTTTAAGTGATTGCTAGTCGCCACAACACACTACACTAGTTGGGTGTATACAAAAGTGCGGATCAAAACCCCAGAAGAAATTTAGTTACAACAAACAAAAGAATGCAGACCTCATGTAGAACTAATATTTTATTACACAACATAACTATTATCCCCCCAAACGCATGGGCTTAAACCGCTCTTAGCCAGTTCATCGGGAAGGCCTTCGACGAGGATTGGAAAGGGGTAAGTGCATTCCAACCAAATGTAATATTAAAAATTGTAGTTCTGTCTGCATATGCCCGGTCTATATATGGCCGTGGAGAAGCAGTAATTTTGCATGTTTGTTTTGATTACCACTTCCAACTCTCTTATCGCGAGCCAGAATTATGTTAAAGACAAATAGCTTTGCGATAAGTGAATTGTTGTGAGCTTTAATATTCCAAGTTCTTTCTTTGCATTTTGTATATTTTCTACCCTTTTCAGCTAGTGTGAGTGTTGTTGTGCGCGAGTAGGAATAATTTTCAATGAATAAATATAAACCTAGGTATAGCTAGTTCATAAAATAAACCCTAATGAAGTTTAATCCTGAAGCTACTGTTAGTCAGTTTTGTTTTTCTAACTGGAAATATTGAAGTAATAAAATTTTGTAACCATGTTTAAAGAAAACGTTATGAGTGAGTAGAGAACTTATTTCGCGACCTGGGAATGTGAATATTGTGATTGATAAAATTTGGGGTCTTGCCGGAACAATATTAAAATTGGCAAAGACATTGGCAGGGAGGGTAACGACTTCGTGTGAGTCAATTTCCATCTAAGACTTCACCGATCGTTCTGGTTTACTTGCCTTATTCCTCTCAATTATTTGAATTAAATTGGACTGATTGTTGTGTTGCCTCGAACTCCGGCACAGACAACATTTGTGAATGATTTCGGCCATGATCGTGTGGTTAGTTAGTTTCAGTTAGGGACTCTAAAAATATTCTTAATGTAGTGTTAGTCAGTAGGGTCAGCAACTAACCCCCCCAATCCCGTAAGAGCTAGTATTGACATGGGTCCCGACCCGCTGAGTTTCCTACTGTCTGATTGAGTTGAAATCGACTTAGAGTAATCAACTTATTCGAAGTTTATTAAACCATTACATAAGTTTTGGCGCCCAAACGTGGGGCAACGATACATTGTTTTTTTTTAGTTGTTAAGAAACAGTTTATTTAACCCCAAATTTCTAGTGAAAAAAAAAAATGAATAAAATAAAATAACATAAATCGGAACGGATTTCTTTTATTTAGGATATTGAATTTTATAGCGTGAGTTGAAAATATCGACCAATTAGAAGACAACGGTTAAGTTTTGTGTAAACTATATAACATCTGTATAATATCACTAGATCTAACAGCTCATTTGCGTTCGTATGACATTCATTTATAGTTAATTATAGTTAACAAGGTTTCTGCATTTAATAACTGTCTGGATATCGTAAGTTCAAGAAACTGGACCAAAATAAAAGCGACCGATAGTATTATATGATAGGACAGTTAACTGTATTAGATATATAAGTTGTCATCAGTTTTATGAGGAAAATGTCAAGTAAGAGGTAGACTATTTGCAGATTCGGCTGGACTGGAATACAATTAGCATGTGCATGTGTGCATTGTCCGTTCATACAAACCAGCAAATCGGCTAACCGACGAAAACATTTATAATCATAAATAGATTCAATAGCCAGAAAAACTTATAAAAACAATAGTAATAAAAATAAACAAAACTAAAAATTTCTAAATGGAATGAGGAAAGTTATAACCAGTAAAGGCAAAGGTCAGAATATTCACAGTCCCAAAAAGGTCAGCGAAAATAAATAAATTTAAGAATAAAAAAAAAAAAAAAAAAAATAATACATATCATTCAAACTTAAAACAAAATGCCAGTCGAACATACTCCACAAAAAAACATGGCACCGGCAACTAAGCAGAATGTATGCTTAATTTGCGAGGATACAATGATTGACACTCAGCCGTGCGGCATAACTACATGCAAGCATATATTTCATAAAAGCTGTCTTGATACTAGATTTCATCCCGATAAGGAGAATGAATGTCATGTTTGTATGACAAAGGTCTTGTTACATGATGTGAAAGTAGTGGTTGGAAATTTTTCTCCGGAAAAGATAACGGATAGAAACGAAGGTCAAAACAGACGCCCAAATACGAGATCGATGGATAGGCAACTTGAATTAGGAGAGGCATCAGCAGAGATACAGGCGGTTCAGCCGCAGCAATTTCTAATTCCGCCTGAAAGTAATAGAGGAACCAGGGGTAAAGGGGCGTATTCGCGAAGAGGTGGACGACGTGGTAAACAGGCTCGAACACCTAACCGGAGTGAAGAAAATCTAAATGACGACAATTGGTCGCAACCGGATATCGAAGCGCTAGTTCGCGAGACAGTTAGGCAAATGATGTTATCTTCTTATGTTAGACCCGCAATAAGTGCACAAGAAAATCAACAGCAAGGGCGACAGGATTATGTTAGTCCGAACGGAAACCGTTCGAGATCGCAAACTGCCTCCCTGTTCGCTGCTAATAAAGTGGCTGATATTATTCAGAAATGGGGAGTAAGATTTGACGGGAGTCCAGAAGGATTGTCGGTTGAAGAATTTTTATATCGAGTGCAAGTCCTGACTCGAGAGCATTTGGAAAATACCTGGGAAGCATTAGGTCGAAACATTCACCAATTGTTAGTGGGAAAAGCAAGCGCCTGGTTCTGGCGATTTCATAAACGAGAAGAATCTTTTGATTGGGAACAGTTTTGTCGAGCGTTTCGAGCCCAGTACAAAGAAAGTCGCTCTACAACAGAGCTACGCGAGCAAATTCGAGCGCGCAAACAAAAACTTGGTGAATCATTTGACACATTTTATGAATCCATTTGTAAACTTATAGATAAACTCTCGGTTTATTTTGACGAAAAAGAATTAATTGAATTAGTTCAGGGGAATTTACTACCGGATATGAAAGACAGATTACTCTTTGAAGAAATACGTTCCATCAGTCAACTGCGTCGATTGGTTCAAAAGAGAGAGAACTTTTTGCAGGATGCCGGGAAAACTTTTCGAATCCCTGGAAGACCCAAAGATATAACTGGTCGTGTGTATGCGGTAGACGAGCATCAGTTCGAAGAAAACGAAACCGAAAACATGGCAAATGATATCGCGGCAGTGGAACGAACTCCTTCCAAAATTGTTTGCTATAACTGCGATGCTATTGGTCATGTATGGAAAGATTGTTTAGCAGAACGTCGCGTATTTTGTTACGGGTGCGGCAAGCCCCAAGTATACAAACCAAACTGTTTAAATTGTAAGAACCGTTCGGAAAACCGAAAAGCGGGGGCATTCACAAGCCATCGGGTGTCCCAGTCGTAGAAGAGCAGGTTCAGCAAAAAGCAGAAAAACAGAAAACGCAGACTAGTGTAAAAATAGAAACAGACATTGAAAGAAATGATTCCTTACCTACCATATTAAGGCGTACAAAATTGAATGAAGTTTCCAGTGAAGTCCAAACCGCGTTTCGGCCATAGGAAGAACGGCTTAGAAACTATTATTTAGACCCAGCACAAAAGAGGAACACCAGAAGATTAAAAAATTATTACTTGAATTTAAGAAATAGGCAAAAGAATATAGTATCCACAATATTTCAGAATATATTAGATCGACGAAGTTATGCAAATGTTTCCTTTTTAAATGTTACAGAGTGGGGATTGCTGGACACAGGAGCAAATATTAGCTGTATAGGGTCCGAGTTAGCATTGCAGGATTTTAGTGGTTGTGCTGGTTACAAAGCCATCGTACCCAACGTTAAAACTGCAGATGCTAAGCCACATAAGGTAACAGGAATTTTGAAAATAATTATGACATATAAAGAAAAAACTAAGGAGATGGAACTTTATGTAATTCCAACAATTGCGCAGAGACTTATCTTAGGAATTGATTTTTGGCGGACTTTCGAATTAGCACCAAAAATAGTTGGTGCAATCGAAAACCCACTAATCACAGAACTGGTCGAAGATTCTTATTCGCTAACGGAGACTCAACTGCAGCAACTGGAAGCAGTGAAAGAATTGTTCCCAAACTTTGCCAAACAGGGTTTAGGCCGAACATCCTTAATAAAACATCATATAGACGTAGGAAACACCTTTCCAGTGAAACAGAGACACTATCCCGTTAGCCCGGCCGTGGAAAAGGTTCTTTATGCTGAAATTGATCGCATGTTGGAGCTTGGGGTGATAGAGCCATCAAACAGCTCATGGAGCTCACCAATTCGGATGGTTATCAAACCGAATAAGGTCCGACTTTGTTTGGATGCGCGAAAGTTAAATGACGCGACCAAAAAAGATGCGTATCCGTTACAGAGCATAGACGGAATTTTCTCTCGTCTTCCTAAGGCTAACGTTATAAGTAAATTGGACCTCAAGGATGCCTATTGGCAGATTCAGTTATCGGAAGAAGCAAAACCACTGACGGCTTTTACGGTGCCGGGACGAGCTTTATTTCAATTCGTTGTTATGCCTTTCGGCTTATGCAACGCCCCATCCACTATGTGTCGTCTCATGGATGATTTGATTCCTCCAGATCTACGCCACTGTGTGTTTGGGTATTTGGATGATTTGTGCATTGTGACGGAAGACTTTCAATCCCATTTGTCTGTTCTTATCCGAATTGCAGAGCAGTTTCGAAAGGCCAACCTTACGTTAAACATAAGCAAGAGTCATTTTTGCGTGACTAAAGTCAATTATTTAGGGTACATAATTGGAGAGGGAGGTATTTCCACAGATCCTGCCAAGATATCCTGTATTTTAAACTGGCCAGCCCCTCGGAATATCAAACAAGTTAGAGGATTTCTAGGTGTATGCGGCTGGTATCGCCGTTTTATTTCGAATTTTGCCGAGTTGACTTTTCCTATAACAGAACTTTTAGCAAAAAGTAAAACTTTTAAATGGTCGACAGAAGCCCAGGAAGCAATGGAATTACTCAAGATCAAGCTTACCTCGGCCCCAGTACTTCATAACCCAGACTTTACACAAAAAAATCTTTCTCCATTGTGATGCTAGTGATTTCGGTATCGGTTCAGTTTTGGTACAATTGTCAGACTCAGGTGAAGAAATGCCAATAGCATTTATGTCAAAAAAACTTTCGAAGTCACAAAGAAATTACAGTGTCACGGAGCGTGGATGTTTGTCAGTGATATTGTCTATTGAAAAATTCCGCTGCTATCTTGAGCTACACGAATTCGAAGTGATAACAGATCATTCAAGCCTTGTTTGGCTGATGAGACAACAAAATGTCACAGGTCGACTAGTACGATGGATTTCTCGGCTACAGGGATTTAAGTTCACTATTTCACACCGCAAGGGGAAGGACAATATCGTACCGGATGCGTTATCTAGGATGTGTGAAGATCAAATCGAAAGCGTTGAGTTGGTGGGACCCAAAATCGATCTGGAGTCAGAGGCTTTCACGGAGTCAGATTATGTAGATCTTCGAATGCGAATAGAAGAAAATGTAGACAAATTTCCAGACCTACGTGTGCATGGGAAATATGTTTACATACGGACGGACCACCCATCAGGGAATACTGAGCAAGAAGCCGACAGCTGGAAACTTTGGGTTCCAGAAAAGCTTCGGGCAGCAGCGATTTGGCAGGCACACGATAGCGTCGTTTCTGCACATGGTGGTATACACAAAACAATAGAGCGACTAAGACGAAATCTCTACTGGCCTGGGTTGCCGAAAGAAGTTCGTAACTATGTTAGGGAGTGTGCAATGTGTAAACAAACAAAGGCTCCAAATCAAATCTTGAATCCGCCCATGGGTGAACAAAGTGTTTCACTGAGACCATTCCAACGTTTATACATTGACATTCTTGGCCCTTATCCCCGCAGTAAAAGAGGATACACTGGGTTACTAATCGTTCTAGACCATTTTAGCAGATATCACTGGCTCTGTCCTCTGAAGAAAAGCACCACAGCAGTAATCAACAACTTTCTATGCGAACGTATTTTTTGTGAGTTCGGAGTACCAGAGACCATTATCAGTGACAACGGATCACAATTCAAAGCCAAGGAATTTGAAGCCATGTTGACCAAATGGGGTATTCGTCATATCTGTACAGCTCTTTATTCCCCGCAAAGTAATGCGGCCGAAAGAGTGAATCGCTCGTTATTAGCAGCAATACGTTCGTATCTCCGCGAAGATCAAACAGATTGGGATTTAAATTTGACTAGTATTTCTTCAGCGCTTCGTTCCGCATTGCATCAGTCAATCGGTTGTTCTCCGTATAAAGCTTTATTTGGTTTTGACATGATTAACCACGGGTCGGATTATACCTTGTTAAAAAGACTATCGCTGCTAGAAGAATCTACACGTTTGGAAAGAGTTGACCAATTAGCTTTATTACGCGAGGAAATAAAAAAGAATAGTCGTAAAGCCTATGAAACAAACGTTAAGCAATACAATCTTCGAGCCAAACCAGTTGTGTATCGAGAAGGTCAAGAAGTATATAAGCGCAATTTCCATCTTAGTAATTTTAGTCAAAATTATAATAAAAAACTAGGTCATCAATTTTCCAAGTGCAGAATAAAGAAGAAATTGGGTAATGCGTTTTATTTATTAGAGACTTTAGCCGGCAAAGAAATAGGAACTTATCATGACAAAGACATACGATCCTAATTCCAGCTAATCGTGTCTGCGGTTACTCGACAGATTATCTGTGGTGTAATGGTCGTCCAAATTTCTAAGTCTCCAAAAATTTAAACTGGTAGCTAACCCGCCATACGATATTCGAAAACACCTCCCAGCCCTATCCGATACTTAGATAATAGCCATCAGCTGGTCCAGTTTGACAGATCGGTGTCATCTCAAAATATCGCAAAACGAGGTTTCCAAGTTCAGGCGAGGCCCTTTTAGTTTCTTTTCCGTTTCAAACCCTCATATGAGCGGACGTAAAATTTGGCAAGATAATATTGTTTCCTTTGTGCATATGGTACCCACGTGCCATTTACTTTGTTCACACCTTAACCAAAGACATCCGCTGCCAAAGCCAGTTAATTTGCCATTGAACTTCGTTCTCATTTTTGGTGGAATCGTTACGGTAAATATTTAATTGCTGTCGTTGCAATTGCACAGATTTAAAATTTACTTCCATTCAGCACAGATTGCTGCCCTTCACGGCTAAATAGTGTCTGGCTACGCCGCCTAGTTGTGTATTGAGTAAATCAAAAGTCAATATTAGCTGCTCAAAAAGTTACATAACTTCATCCAAAAGTCACGAGGTAAATTATAATAACTCAGCCCAGATCGAAATCGTGGTTTTACCTAACACGCCGTTTTGTTACAGTTGTCCGATCTCCAGTAGAATAGGAGTACGTAAGCCTGCAAGCATCGACGCCAAAAAAAGACTGGACTTTACGGCCAGTGCCTACAACCAAACACAATCTACCCTACCCCTCACCCCTGCTCCGTCTACCGTCGCGGTACAGTTGTGCTAGTGGACAAATATAGCACCTCCAGCTTCAACGAGGGGTAGGGGTACGAACCGCCGACATCTGACGAACTACATAATTCCGGCATAGACCAGCTTTCCCGGCTTAGACCAGTTTACCAGCTTTTCTAAAACAAAACCCAGAAATTGTGCTCTTCGTTCAGCTAAATAGATGTACATAGCTCCCTAAAAGTATTTTTTATATACATAAGTGTAGAATCGCCGATCGTTAAAATCTAATGTCGCGCTTTGTAAACGCCAGTTAATTGTTTAAGTGATTGCTAGTCGCCACAACACACTACACTAGTTGGGTGTATACAAAAGTGCGGATCAAAACCCCAGAAGAAATTTAGTTACAACAAACAAAAGAAAGCAGACCTCATGTAGAACTAATATTTTATTACACAACATAACTATTATCCCCCCAAACGCATGGGCTTAAACCGCTCTTAGCCAGTTCATCGGGAAGGCCTTCGACGAGGATTGGAAAGGGGTAAGTGCATTCCAACCAAATGTAATATTAAAAATTGTAGTTCTGTCTGCATATGCCCAGTCTATATATGGCCGTGGAGAAGCAGTAATTTTGCATGTTTGTTTTGATTACCACTTCCAACTCTCTTATCGCGAGCCAGAATTATGTTAAAGACAAATAGCTTTGCGATAAGTGAATTGTTGTGAGCTTTAATATTCCAAGTTCTTTCTTTGCATTTTGTATATTTTCTACCCTTTTCAGCTAGTGTGAGTGTTGTTGTGCGCGAGTAGGAATAATTTTCAATGAATAAATATAAACCTAGGTATAGCTAGTTCATAAAATAAACCCTAATGAAGTTTAATCCTGAAGCTACTGTTAGTCAGTTTTATTTTCTAACTGGAAATATTGAAGTAATAAAATTTTGTAACCATGTTTAAAGAAAACGTTATGAGTGAGTAGAGAACTTATTTCGCGACCTGGGAATGTGAATATTGTGATTGATAAAATTTGGGGTCTTGCCGGAACAATATTAAAATTCGCAAAGACATTGGCAGGGAGGGTAACGACTTCGTGTGAGTCAATTTCCATCTAAGACTTCACCGATCGTTCTGGTTTACTTGCCTTATTCCTCTCGATTATTTGAATTAAATTGGACTGATTGTTGTGTTGCCATGAACCCCGGCACAGACAACATTTGTGAATGATTTCGGCCATGACCGTGTGGTTAGTTAGTTTCAGTTAGGGACTCTAAAAATATTCTTAATGTAGTGTTAGTCAGTAGGGTCAGCAACTAACCCCCCCAATCCCGTAAGAGCTAGTATTGACATGGGTCCCGACCCGCTGAGTTTCCTACTGTGTGATTGAGTTGAAATCGACTGACACACAAACGAATACGTAAATGTAATATCTGAAGCGAAACGTACATTTGTTTTACCTGATGTAAGCAGATTCTCCAGTTGGACAAGGTTTTTATGAACAACCGCTTGGCTACTTCGATTTGTGAAAAATCTCAGGAGCAGCAAAGAACTTCGCCTTTATGGCGAACTTACAGCTAATGAGTTAGTTGATGCCGAAAATGTAATTCACAGAAAAATTCAATCGGATTCCTTTCAAGCTGAAATTCAAAGTCTACAAAAAGGAGAGTCAATAGGGAACTCAAGTCGCTTAAAAGCTTTGCCATTATATTTTACAACCGACGGACAACTTGAATGATGTGGACTATAACATGAACGCAAAAAATCCGATACTTCTTAGTAACGACCATCCAATCACTGCGCTGCTGATCTTTTTTTACCATAAACAAAATTGTCATATTTTTACTGAAACGGTCATTTCTAATCTTAGAATGAAATATTGGATAATTAGATGTAGAAATCGGTGAAGAAAATAATTCGTGAGTGTCAATTTTGTAAGAATAGACGTGCTAAGCTACAGACAGCTCTAATTGGACAGCTTCCTAAATGCAGAATTGAACCAACAGAAAGAGCTTTCCTAAAAGTTGGAATAATACAGACCGAAGTAATGGTCCCATCGAGGTATTGGTAAACAGAAGTCATGTAAAAAAGTATGGTTTAATTTTTACTTGTATGACCACTAGTGAAGTTCATTTAGAAATAGCAGAGGACTTGTCTTGTAATGCATTTATGCATGTGTTTCGTCAGTTTGGTTGCCGTCGTGGCTTTCCAATAGAACTATACTCAGACAATGGGACCAATTTTAAACGAGCAATTAAGGATCTTAAGATAGTAATTGACAATTGGTCAACTGACGAAATGACGAAATGACACAGTTCTTGGCACACAAAAATTGCACATGGTCGTTTAATCCCCCATTGTCGCCTCATATGGGAGGAGCCTGGGAGAGATTAATTCAATCTATTAAAAAATATTTATGTTTTTTACTTAAAGAAAGGTTCCCAAAAGAGTACACACTTAAAACTTTGTTTTGCGAAATTGAATTCATGATGAACAGTCGTCCACTCTTGTTTGTGTCATCTGATTTACCAGATGAAGAGCCTTTTACGCCAAATAATATATTAATTGGTCCAAATTTTCGAGAATCTTTCCATTCTGATGTGTCGGATGGAGACCTAAAATTGTTAAATATGTGGAAGGCTTCTCAGAGACTGGCAGATATTTTTTGGGTCAAGTGGAGAAAAGAATACAGGCAATATATCCTGTATAGCCGTAAATGGGTTAAAAAATTTGATAATTTAAAGGATGAGATATTGTGCTGGTTATGGATGCAGATTTGCCAAGAAACGTTTGGCCAAAAGGTATTATTGTAAAAACTTATCCTGCCAAAGATAACACTGTTCGAATTGTAGACGTTAAGATAAAAGGAAACATCTACAAGAGACCCATTGTTAAGTTAATTAAATTAGATGTTAAGAAAACAATGTAAGAGCTTAAGTATTGCCAACTTAATTATAATGCAATACTTCGGAGGAGAATGTTGAATATTTAGTTTAAATTTAAACATATAACAGACGAACAGTGTTGAAGAATACATTTATAATTTAGCCCTTTTTAAAATAAGAATTTTTGTAAAAAACCGAATTGGCAACGCCGAGAGAAGAGGCGACCACTTGCGAAATAAAGTGTCTATGTGAGACGCGCATTTTTAAATTTGGTCTTTCGATCGGATATTAATAATACAATCTCAGGTAAACCCTCAACAGAAGGTGTGCAAAGTTTGAATTCGATATCTCTAAAACTTAGAGACTAGTTCGCGTAGAAACAGACAGACGGACAGACAGACGGACTGACGGACATGCTTATATCAACTCAGGAGATGATCCTGATCAAGAATATCTATACTTTATAGGGTCGGAGATGTCTCCTTCACTGCGTTGCACACTTTTGACCAAAATTATAGTACCCTCTTCAAGGGTATAGAAATGGGACAACTGCCAATCGTCAAAATTTTAATTGTAATAGTTTACTTAATCATGGATTTGGCTCAAAGGTGTCATTAATAATTTGTAAAGGTAAAGATGCAGATTATACGGTAAGGTATCAGTTTTATAAATTGTTAAATGGATCTATTGAAGTTGGTCAAACCAGCCAAACAACCTTCTTAGCCCGACAACAGAGCAACAACCGGATGAGTCTGTTATTGTGCCAGAGAAATCAGTTCTCTGACTTTCGTTTGTATGGTTAGACGTGTGTGTTCCTCATAACTACAGCCAACTTTAAAACTCACATAGGCTTTGGACAAGTTGATGTATAGGTTGAACTAAGCTTAGATACATATTTAATTTGTTTAAAAAACCATAAAAGAAGTAAATATTTAATCGAATATATTTGCACTCATAAAAATAGATTAATTAATATTATCATTAGACAATATAAGAGTTTACTTTTTAAAACTCACTTAAAGTGCATTTCTTTTTAACACCTTTTAGAGGAGCCAAAAATGTTACAGCCACGCAAAACCATAAGCATACTGGATCGACGTTTAAAAAAAGTCCGCTCACTTAAATTCAGAAATGGAATTTTATATTTCGGCTTTTGCAATACAAACTTGAGCCTTGCTCTGTTGACAACACTCATTTTATCTATGGTGCCTATTGAAGCTTTACAGACAACCAGTGAGTATAACAAATATATCAAAAACTTTCGCAATGTTTTCGGTAATAATAAACTCATGCTGGATAAGACCATGAACATTTAACATTTTATTAAAAACTTTATATCTTTAACAATATAAAACAATTATGTTAAAGTTATGAGTGATCGCATATATACACATGTATTGTGAAATTTTTATTTCGTACATATGCGTATGTTTATATATGTATTAATCACTATACAGGCTACCAGAGATATTCACATGTTAAACCTGTTTTAAACTGGTACTGTGGCTGAATTGGTTATTTTTGGAAATCTTCAGAAAGCCGAATTTAATTTACCCTTAAAGCTTTGAAAACCATTTTGGTTAAACAAACCTTTTATAATTAAAATTATGCACAGTCAGATTTATAAGTAGTTAAATTAATTAGACAGATTAAGGGGGTATACTTAATTCGCTGCAAAATCGGTCTTTTTTATACGAATTTTTACTGGCGATACGAAAGCCTCAGTTCAAGTTTTGTTTTGCCAATTCAAATCAATTTAAACAAAATGTGAAAAGTGAGTAAGATATAGGCCATCTCCGATTGTGGTTTGCAATGAACATCGTAATTGGCCACAGAATCATCTGAATTGAAAAAATCAAATTCATTATTTAAAAGATAAGATAACTCTGTCGATTTTTTTATTTTTTAATTTTTTTTTTCGATTTTTAAAGCCACTTAAAAGTTGTTTGTTTTGTAAAAATAATACATTAAAAAAAAAAAAAACTCAACAACCTGGGAATTGAATAAAGACGTACTGTGCAAAATTTCCAAACGATTCGTTCAGTAGATTTCGCAGGATCGTGTACACCGTCTTTGAAAATCGAAACTTTTTAGAAGAGCGTTTCAAATTTTTGGACACGCAAAAATCAAATAATCATCTAAAATCTTAACACAATATTCTTAAAATATTCAGAAAACAAAACTTAAATCATTTTCTATACCTTTATTATAACAACAGATAAAATTATTTTCACCGGGAGAGTCGATCTAGACATGTCCGTCTGTCCGTCCGTCCGTCCGGTTCTATACAAACTACTCCCTTAGTTTTAAAGCTTGAACCTTTCCCAAAAGTCTTGTCTTTTTATTGTAGGTAGTATTTAAGTCAGAACGAGCCAGATCGTCCGGCTCCCATAGGAACAATCGGGAAAAAATCCAATAAAATTATAACTTTCAGGTTTTTAATTTTTGTTGTTCTTTAGGATTTGATAATATTTAAATATTAGGGAATTACGGTTTTTATTAAAATAAAATAAATTCGAAACGATGACATAATGCAGCGCAAAATCGTCATAGCTTCATTGTTTTTAGTAATATAGGCATTGAAATCGAAATGTGGTCGATTTGTAATAAGTACCAGGGCATATAAACTGCCGAAGTTTGCTTCCTTTCTTGTTTTAATTGTTTTAAGTTGTCATTTGCTTATCTAATAAATTTATTCATACTTGTTATACCCTTGCAGAGGGTATTATAATTTTGGTCAAAAGTGTGCAACGCAGTGAAGGAGACATCTCCGACCCTATAAAGTATATATATTCTTGATCAGGATCACCTCCTGAGTTGATATAGCCATGTCCGTCTGTCCGTCTGTCCGTCTGTCTGTCCGTCTGTCTGTTTCTACGCGAACTAGTCTCTCAGTTTTAAAGCTATCGAATTGAAACTTTGCACACACCCTTCTTTCCTTTGCACGCAGTATATAAGTCGGAACGGCCGGGATCGGTCGACTATATCCTATAGCTGCCATATAACTGAACGATAGGAAATGCCATAACTCTGCTGTTTGTAAAGTTAGGAAGTTGGGATTTTCTATGGCTTTTTTATTTGGCCAATCCATTCGACCTACCAAATTTTATAAGGATCGACCGACTATATCCTATAGCTCCCATATAACGATATGAAATACCATAACTTCAAACCTACCCAATTTTATAGGGATCGGCCGTCTATATCCCATAGCTGCCATATAACTGAACGATTGAAAATGCCATAACTTTGGTGATTTTAAAGTTAGGAAGTTGCGATTTTTATGAGTATTTAGAATGCATTATGTGAATAATTTTGGAGAATATTATTTACAGAATATTCTGCAAGGGTATATCAACTTCGGCTCCGCCCGAAGTTAGCTTTCCTTTCTTGTTTAATATAAGTTCGTGCAGTTAACTGCAGCTATGCAGTTTTCTTGTGCAGTTGAATAAGAACTATAGTTTTGCAATTTAAGTCTATTTTTTAACGTAAAATTTGGGTACACATTTAGTTTGGTTTTGCACGTAAATTATAGGCTTTCTCAATTCCTATACCGCATAATTTTCACATTCAATACAATAATGGGTCTAAAACAGATCCCTGAGGGACGTAGTGCCTAACTTATAAGAACAAGGCCGAAACCGATTGGGAAACTACAGACAACAGATCTCGATAAATTCTAAATTTTTATCAAGTTATGTTATACTTTTATTTGTCTTTATTCCCAATTCTTCCTTTTGGAGCTTTATGATATAGTAGGCCGATCCGTCCCGTCACAACTTACATATATGAAAAACTGAGGTATTAGTTTACGTATAAACGGAAAGATGGCCGGACAGACGGACGGATAAACGGACAGACAGACAGGCAAACGGACAGACGGACGGGCAGACTTTTTAGTTTTTTTTTTACCTTACGATTTGGTTTTTTAATCATATATCAAATCCACAATTGCAGTAAAGATAGGGTGATTAAGAAGAATTGGGCGATTTTACCTAAGAGTAGAGAGTACATTATTTTTATAGAAATTTATTTAAACGTTATTTTGATTTTATAGGAATCAAAATCCGATTACAATATAACCAAGAAACTTTACCAAATCTAGCTGGCTTTACCTTCAAAAATTCTATAGTAAATCAAATTTTTATACGGACTTTTAGCTTGGTCAAAATTGGATGAACCTAAATGGACATATAACCATTTTTGCTCCCATTGAACAATAGTATTTTTTCCTCTCAAAATCTGCTATATTTTTCAGAGTTATATTATTTTAAAAAGCTATAGTTTTTCTCTTTCGCGAGGATTCCCAAAGTACACCAATAGCCCAAAACGACCAAGGGAGCAGTCTTGTATCTTACGTCACGATTCGCTAGGCGATACAAAATATAGATAAGTCCAAGAAAAAAGTAAGATTTTCTTTTGTGCTAATGATATTTAATACGAGGGGCAGTGAGTCCACATTTGAGATTATTAAAAATTCTATTATAGTAAAAATCTGGCTCATGCAAGACATAGTATACACTGATTTAATATTAGGGAAATATAATTTTTACTTAATCTATTAGGAACAAAAAAGTCTTCTGACGTAAAGAAGAAAATATTTTATTGTACTGATTCAATAAGGTCAATATGCATTCCGTATTGTGGGCTCCAGATGTAAGAATCATAGTCTAAAGACTAAAGAAATTAATCAACAATTCCTTTGAACACTTTAAAAAATACCAAGCACACCGCTTTAAAAAACCATGTACGATATATGATCAGAAAACTATAGTCTTGGGTCCACAATCATTTACAAGAGTTATTTTATCCAAAGGGCTTAAATAAAATAGATAAAATGTCATCAGCCGTTTAAAATTAATAAATTATAAATTTAGAAAGTTCGATCGGATTGTAAGCCTAAATTGCAGAAAATAGCTCTATGTAGATGACATCATCTCCGTACATAATTTCACGAGAAAGTGAAAATAAATTAAATACACAATTCGGAAAAAAAATATTTCTTTTGAAACCAATACTAAATAACATAACATAATATCTTATGTAATAGTAACAGTGTAACTTAATTTCTGTCATAAATAAATAAACTCATTAACTATCTTTCCTATCTTTACCCACACGAGAAAAATCTGTTTTATTTAACCCAAACCTTTGGATTTGTTTGTAAGTCTTATTCTTTTAAGAAAAAGTTCCATAAAAAATGATTTTATTTTCAAAAACGACTGTACTTTTTATGCTAAAGAATATTTATCGGCTAATGAAACGCTTGAGATTTGAGTATTTACTTACTTTATTTACAGGCCACCCTTATCTAGTGAGTCCAACACCAACTTTGGCAACGATAGCCTCTGATGGTAAGATTTATTATTACTTTATTACACCATATTATTAGCAACAACAATTTTATGTACTTTTTAAAAAATACTTTTTTAAATGACGTAGTATTATATTCTTCTATTTTTAATAATTATCTGTTTATAGTATTTTTTATAACTATATTATAATTTATATAAAAACTTAAATATTTACAATATTTTTTATTAATTTTTGTATTTCTTTCTATGATTTCACCATCTTTTGGAATGTACATTCTGGAAAAATTGACTAACCTTTACTTTTCCATTTATATCTGCACAATATGATAATGTCCCATATTCTACAATGTATATATCTGTTCCTTCACGCTTTTTCTTTTTTTTCTTTAATTTATATTTCTATTTATTAATAACAAGATATAACTACCGTTCTCTTAGTAAATAATGAATCAGGACGTCTTGGCGATAGTCATGGACGGTTTTTGACGGTACGCCCAGAATTAGGTGTTTTGACTTCAACAGCTAGGACATTTATTCAGGATGGAATAACAACAGAATTTGCTACTAAGATTGTTGGGACTACCTTAAATAAAGGTCGCCTTTACGCACAATACCTTAAAAAGAGTTCGAGAATTCTTTATCAAAACGAACATCTAGACCCATCAGTGGTTACTAGTTGGGTAGGTGAAGAAGATTCCCAGCAAACGCCACTATATTTACAGAGTCACAATGATCTCTTTAACTCGGATGACATTGACTGGCAAGATATCGACGATAGCCTAGGTGTTCATCGAGGCGAGTTTGTGGGTAACACCGACTTTGTAAGCTATCAAAGCACAATACTTAAAGACTCAAGAGTTCCTGCTTATCAAGATAATGAACGCCTAACATCTCTACAATCTGTAGGGAGCAATAATGATACATTGAAGTTCGACTCAAAAAGAACAGACGAAATCAAAAAGTTTGCTGATGATAAAGTCTTATCAATTGAATTTTTGGAAACGTTTACTGTTAAAAGCAATATTGGTCATTTAGAAAATTCTGCATTCAATCAACTCACAAGCGAGTTATATGCTCCAAGAGAAGAAAGAAAATATGGACCAAAAAAATCCATTGAATCACGTTCTGAAAAAAATATCAAAGACCAAGAACATCGAACTGCCCACCAACAATTCTTAGCTACTGTAACATACTACGGATTTGCAGAGTTTACTACAATTGTTGGTGATAGTGTCATTGTTTTTTCGCCCAGTACCATTCAGAGCAGCATGCATTTTGGACACGTTACTTCGATTAAGGGTAGCCCCACTTTACAACGCGAGTCACTGAGTACTCTGTCAACAGCTAAAACGGCTGAAAAAATCGAAATTTTAAGCACAAGGTCAAGTCTTGGGGTAAATATTAGTGTAAGTGTGAATGATAAGGAGAGTCAATCCAACAACTTTTCAACTCCAGAGTCAAACATTTTGCTAACAGAAAAATTCAGCAATATATTATCAGTTGAGGTGGAATCTAGTAAAGTTTTTTCTCAAGAAATCCTTCCTTTGATTTCCACAGAAATTATGGATCTTAAATCAGCTTCTATTGATACAATTAATGGTTTGGAAAATCCAAAAAGTCACATTGAACCAAATATTCAAAAGCAGGAAGGAGCTACAACTGTATATATTGATGATGATCCTTTCACTAATTTCGTTAAGGTAAATGATTCATCAAGCTTAAAATTAAATTCCGCTGACCAAGAAAAAACTTTTCATTATATTGAAACATCTAAAAGTAAAAAAACAGTTGAACATCTGACTTATCAAACTATTCCGGCTATTATTAATAACAAAAACGACAGTGTGGGTAGTAAACTAGTCGTTGGGACGAGTAATGATAATGACAATAATTCTATTAAACTATGCAACCATACAACGTCACAAGTTTTTCTTACTCAGATGCCTAAGTTACTTAACATAAGCAAAGATAATAACATTGTTATCGACGCCAACCCACTTTTCGCCTATGACATCGTAGAAACAACTAAATACTATTGCATACAAGCTTCACACCCGGAACAAAAGAAAGAAATAAATAGCGTTATTGTATACCACGAGGCTGTTACAGAGAAACATAAAGAATTAATGTCCACAGAGTTTATAGATGATGTAGATGAAACTACAGCTCGAGATTCAGAAGACTATGATGTGACTACAGAAAATGAATATGAAATCGATGATGATGACTACGATAGTGTTACTAATGACGCTGATTTAGTATATAAAACTCTATATACAACTTATACATATTTAACAACATTCTTTGAAGGCTCTCGCACTACGATATCTAGCCACACTGAAGTCTTAACAAATATCATTTCCTCGACAATTGGAAGTTATGGTGAAATAAAATCGAGCACCTTAGGTTATTTTGAAGATAACAAAAAAATTGAAAGTACAATTCGACAGGATGACCATAAAGCTGTACCTCTTGTGTCTAAGTATACTATACCTATTGAAATTGTTAGCCTATTAACTGAGGAGAGTAAAAAAAATATTGCTGAAAATAAAACTACAGATAAGATAATAACTTCTTTTTTGGAAGACTTAAAATATAGTAAAACCTTATTCACCACATATACATATTATACATCTATTTTTACTAATAACGACACTGAAGTACAGTCACGAACAGAGGTGGTCACAAATTATGTTACTAACAAGATGCAGAGCTCTCAAATCAATAAATCGATTACCAGCGATCCCCAAGCCACTAACCAGAATTTTGTAGCATCAGAGGTTCTTTTAGCCCAGCACGAAATCGAAAAAAAGGAGCATATGCTATTTGAAAAAGAAGTTAATTCTAGCAGATTAAGTGATGCGCATCCAGGTACTTTTATTAAAACAAATTTGCTTGATGACCAAATAAGCTCGGAAAGTAACACGGAGGAGATCATACCATCAGCAACTTTTCTTCTTCAAACAAGTTTTACAACATTTACCTTTTATACAACCATGTATGTGGGCGATGACACAAGTATAATAAGTCGTCTTGAGACAGTAACAAACGTAGCTACTGAAACTTTGCAACCTACAAAAATAGAAAATTTAGAGGAGTCTTCGTTTCCTATTACTTATTTTACAACATTTACCTATTGGACTAAGTTGGCTAAAGATGGTGAGATTACTACACTAAGCAGAGAGGAAACATTATCCAATGTTATTCAACCTACAAACGTGACAGTAATAGCTGTTGACGAAATGTCAAGGACAGCAGAAAAAACATCATCGAGTGACATCGAAACGCAGACCCATTTGAATTCTGAAGGCGTTAGTATTTCCTCTTTGACTGATCCAAGCTTTCGATCTGACTTTACTACATATTACACTACATATACCTATTATACTACTTCATATAAAGTAAATATGACAATTATCGATTCACGTTTAGAGACCCTTACTAACGTAGTTACATCCGGAGAAGACCCTATTTTAACTCAAGCCACTTTGGATATAATGATTAAACCTAGTCAGCCTGTTACTGGAGTAGAATATCAAATTATAACTAGTACACCGAATATTGTTTTATACGATTATAAACAAATAATTGATGCGGAACAAGTAAGCACTTTGTATTTTACAACCGAAATTATATCTTCACTAAATAGTGAAGGACATGAAACGGAAATAACTAGTAGCACCTCAAGGTTGCACATTGACGAATCCAAAAAGTCTATTTTGGCCACCATCTTAGATAATATATCGGATGAAAGCATATCTAGCCTTAAATTGTATAAGACAGGGTTAGTAAGGCTTATTGAAGGCAAACGCATTCAAAATAGTACAACTACGTTATACCAATCAAAAGTTATTGGTACTGTCATAGACAATCGATATGCGCAGATAATAGAAAGTACATCAAGCTTTTTCTTTGAAAATTCAAAGTCGAACGATAACTTGCTTCCGACATCCGTTCAAATCAATTTTATGGCAACCCAAAACCTGAATTCAATGAAATCTTTGAAAGGTGTAAATGATAACGAAACATTTTCCTTAAAAGACCAAAAAAACTCAAAAGAAGAATTAGATACTGACGTAGACGTGTTGACAACACCACATATAACGAAGAGGCCATTCGCCCCTGTAATAAGGCCGTTTGCTTCACGAAATAGGCCTTCATTCGCACCAAAACAGAAGACAGTACTTCCAAGTAGCGCGACAATAATAACAAGATCGGACATCACACCAACTATTACGGCAACACCTGCTTTAAAATCAGTTGGTAGATACAGCTCGTCGCGACGGGGTTTAATATCCAATGTACCAACTAATCCCAACGAGTCAAATATAAGCCAGGGTCAGTCATCGAGGCGCCTTTTTGGACGACCAACCAAGTCATTAACTAATTTAATAGAGACGAGTGGAACTCAACAGACCAGCAGTGGATTTTCACCATCGAAAAACCGTTTCGCGTCTTCTTTACGCTCAGTAGTGACTTCCAGGCGACCCAATATAAATGTATCTTATCGGTCATCAAATGTTCCTGGTTTTCGTGGGTCTGGAATAATACCCAGCTCTAGGCTACGCATAAAGCCAACTAACTCAGGATTGCTACCAAGCGAGAGGTTGACACAAACCATAACATTCGCCAAAGAGCTTAGTTCAGAAAGTAGTGTCGAAGAGGAGAGTTTAACAGATGATGTAAACGAAGAGGAGGAAAGTACCAGACGTAATAACAACCCTCTACTGCGGTTTCGTCGGCCTATAAATGGTCCCATTGGTTTTACTCCTGTAGTAAGACAAAGTACTGGAAGTTCTTCAGCAGTTTCTCTCAGAAGAAACCCATTATCACCCCGATCGAAAATTTCGACCACAACAAGCAGCACAACTACAACGACGGTCAAACCCCGTCCTCGAAGCTTTCAGAGACCAATTGTCCTTCAGCCAAGACCGAGACCACCAAACACACTTTTTCCACCACGAGGACTTTTCCAAAGTGTCCAGAAAGAAGAAAATCTAAAGTCCAACGATAGTGTATCTGAAAATGATTCAGAATATGAAGACGATGATGAAAATAACGCCGAAGATGACTTGCAAGAAAATGTTCATCGTAGTAGGCGGTCTATCCGCTTTTCATCTAGCCCTGGAATTCAAAAAAGAGTACGTCGGCAAACAGATACAGTTAAAAGAAGTAGATTTCGATTTCGTCGGCAAAACCAAACAGAGACCTTTACAAAAGAAACAAAGCTCTTGGGCTCTGATGATCGTACTGAAACCACATCAACTCCCCGTGAAAAATCCAGCTCAAGATTCGGATCAAGATTTCATTCTCCAAAGGGACTGCAACTAAACATACAAACAACACTGTTAGATTCAACGACAGCCCCCACTCATAGATCGATTCGTCCGACTAGGCCAACAACGAAACGTTCTCAATTTACGCTTAGAGAGAAAGACGCTACTTCAAAAAGCACTTCACGTTCAAGTTCAACTAATAATTTCCGACGTCAACCAACAACTGTAAATGCTTCAATAAGGCGTCCTGTTGTTCCAAATACAGGAAATTCAAATAGCCGAAGATTAAAGAGCTTTGTTAGCTATAACAAGAAAAATAATGGAGATCACGGGCGACTTTCAAGTACTCCGCGATCCCGAAATTCAAACTCTAATACATTGAATAGAGGAAGAGGTCGTGGCCGAAATCGGAACGAATACTCCGCTGACTTGCAGTCCAATGAACATGAAGTTCAAACTATTACAGTTACACATTTTTTACCTTCTGAAGTTACGGTACCAGTAGTTAGCGGACATGTAACTGAGTATAAAAATATTGTTACAGCAAAAACGAGCACAGAGCTTGTGGGCCCAAATCAATATATGCAAGTGCTAGGGACAAACGGATTAAGTTCTATTTACTTAAATCGAAGGGTCTCCAGTGTAAATATTGCTGGTGCCACAGAGCATACAAAATATCTGTTGCATGAATCTATTACGAGCTCTGTCATTTTTACACCAACCACAATCCGCGGCAGAAAGACATCTTTTTCACATATTATTCCATCTACAGCATATTCCGTAGAGTATCTAGTTACTACAATACAGCCTCAAATTTCTGACAATGCTCCGCTTGCTAACATATTGCTATCCCAGCTACTTTTGGGAAATTTAAACTTACCTGCCCATCCAATAATAGGTGCTGTTGGGCAGCAGCCAAGTGCAGCATCGGCTGTAATACCCACATCTGTTGAGCCTATAACTGAATATCGCACCCACACTTCCACATATGTAACTACAATCTTTGATGGAAAATCCACCATTATTCCGGTAACATTTCAAGGAAAAAAGATTCTAACTACTGTCTATGACACTACTGCACAGACAATAACAGCTACAGAATATAGTGTGGATACCATAGTGAACACTGTCCCATTCGCTCAGAACATACAGTCCGTTGCACCGGTTGCACAGGTAAATAATTTATTGTTGCAACAGTTACTTATTCAGCAACAGCAGGAGTCTTTATCACTAGCTCAAGCAATATCAAACACTTTACCACCACAAATATATTTGACTGAAAATCTGCAGGACCTGAACGATGTTTCACGGTCATCAATAACATCTGATGTCATCGATAATGTTCGATATGATTCGGATATTTTGCCAATCAGCAATGACTTTCAGCTTACAAAAAGCCACAGAAAAAAGTCACGAAAAACAAGCAGTGGAAATAAGCGCAGTAAACAAAGTCATACAGCTGCGGAAAAACAAGATCCAAACGTTGTAACACTTTATGTATCGGGCCGTAGACCAGGCGAGTTTAGTACTGTTTTGTCAACTGTAGGAAGCGAGTATGATCACTCAGTTTCTTTGCAAAAGAGGCAAGTATTTTTTAAAATTCAGCCAACCATCACTTCGATAGGCAAAAATGAATCTTTTTATTATACCGATGAGAGCGAAAATGTAGAAGAAGATGATACTTCTCTTTCAAAAGATCAAAAAGGTTTTTCGACGGTTGAAGTAGGATTTAACGACTTGAGCGATCGTACGGCATCTTTAGAAAGCATTGTTGGTAATGTAGATCTTTGGTATGCAAACTCGAGTAGACAATCCGAACTGTCGTCGACTACAATCGATTCAATAGGAATTTAATTATTTACTTTTAATTATTTTGTTATGGAATTCCCAAAAGCGTGTAAGGATGATTATTAAATGTGTATAAAATAAGACCCTCCCCTTTGGAAGATGTCCGATTACTAGTCAGTGATTAAAAAATTTTCAACAGGAATCTTCTTCAATACTCAACTGTGCAGAGACAAGAAGACACCATTGCAATTTTAAAACTATCAAAACCATTATCTTTTATTTTTTAATGCTCAATGTTTATAATTTATAAATTTACCAAATTCAATCTAAACAATAAATTATATTAAATGAATCGACTGTAAAATATACATATATACGTAGATTTTATTAGCTAGGGTCATTATTCGCATTATTTTGACTATCACATTGAAGTGTACAATTAAGCCAACTCAAGTGCACAGCATGTGTTCACATACTGTGTTAAAAGTAAAGATTAAAATAACACAAATGTTAACAATATACAATATAAATATTTTACCAAAATGAGAAAAATGTATTGTTTATTAAACCAACTACATTTTCCTATCATAAAATAAATTTGTTTGGCAGTGCCGTGATAACTGCTAAGTCAAAAAAAAAACAAACAAATATCTTTAAAAGAAATTTTGACATATAGGCAAATAATACAATGATTATTACATAACCATATAACATTTCTTGGAGGGTCTTAAATTTTATATACTGTATAGCAGTGGTTTAAATTATTGTGGTACGAAGAAGACCTTTTTCTGGGTAACCTAGTTTATTAATATAGTATTACTTTTTGACTTATATCTAGGCAGCTGGTTTTCTAGTTTATAAATGTAAGTGTTATTATGTGTTTGTAATGAATAAGTAGTGGCTTAGTTTCAACATGCCAATATTAAAATCTGAATGTATATATGTATAAATCTACTTTATTTAATTATATTCCACTAATTTCACATAAAAATGTATATATATATACGAACAATAAAAATTTATTTAATATCTTTCTAAGTATCTGTATATATTTTTATAAGGGACTTTTTATGTGTTTTTTTCAACATTTAACGAAAACAAAATTGAAAGAAAGAAAACTTCGGCAATACCCTTGCAGCGGTCACAAAAATTATATATTCTATATTTCGTATTCGATGCTTTGACTTTCCGGCTAGATCGAATAGAGCAAATCGGATAGTTCCTTAGTTGTGCTAAAAAATACTTTGAAATTCAAATTGACCCTCCATCTGGAGGAATCAAAGCCAAAGGGGGCAACACCGGCTCGAACTGTCCTCACTGGGTTATATATGGTGCGAAGAGGTGTGATATTGATGCAATTACTGTCGGTTTCCGGGGAAAAAGCTTTTCCCTCGCTGTAAAATACTCTGATGTGCCTGGAATTGAGTACCTCCCTAAGGCAACTTCAAGATCTCCCATAAGTACCAGAAAAATTTTAATTTTCTAAAACTTTCATTTTTCTTTCAGTTTTAATATTTTTTTATTTGTATATGTATACAACCATTTTATTACAAAGTTGTTTTATATAGACACGAAAAGAAGGTCTTAAGCACGTACCATCTGGTTTCCCTTAAGAAAAAAATTTGTCCGTTCCTTTCACCCTTCTTGTATCTTTAAACGCACATGCAGCCGACAACGCCCATGAAAATAAAAATTGTTTTAAATTGTCTTTTGAAACCAATATAGGATACAATCGAAAAAACGTTTCTCGTTTCCATGCTCATAGCAGGACCGGGAGAATTAATTCTAGGTACATACTGGACTATGAAAATGAAGTTTTTTATCGCTCTGTTTCCGAACAAATATTGGAAGAAGAGGCCAGATATAATCTTGCCACTCACGTTATGTCAAACGGAGTAGAGCTAATAATAGCCAGTGAAAAAGGAATGCCTATTGGAAAGTTAGCTGCGAATTCGCACCCAAATTCAATAACACAGCAATTTTATAAGCCCTTTACTCTGGCCCCAAGTACACTAAGAAATCAGATGATTTTAACATTGCCTTTAATAAAACAGGTAATACTTACATACAAGTTTTTAATTAATCAATAACTCGTTAATTCATTCCATAGGACACATTGAATAGTCCCGATAATTCATTTATAACCAAAATTTGTCTTTCTACCTACACTTATCGCACAACCTATGTGGACAAAGGAAGCTCAAAAGTGGTAAGCAAGGAAATGGTTATATCAAACAGTCTTACGGAAGAGCGAAAGAATCTTCATTCAAGTAATCCTTTAGTTAGAGAAGTTACTTTCTCAAGGGTAAGCATAATACAAAATACAATACTAAAACCCTTTTCTTATAATTTGTTAACAAATTTAGACCCCAGAGCTAGTTGTTGGATTGTTCCCAACAACTTATCACTATTATAACACGATAGACAGAGGCCAAACGGAGATAACTCCAATAGTAGTCACATCAAAATATACTATTATAAATACAATCACGAATCCTGGAAATTTGTTCAACCTTCTACATCCATCCAAAGATCTTCCGCACACTATAAATACGAGTACCGAATACGATGTATTCCGAAAACCGCCATATATCACAAACAAAAACAATATTACCCAAGTCGTTATCAGAGAGTCAATTCCAGCACCTATTTCGACTTATACTAATACCATTTTTGATTTAATTTTGGGCAAAACAACTAGGGTAAAAAGAACTGATGATATGTTAATATACTCAACAAAGGTTTTATTAGAAACATACACTTTCACTAATAAAACTTCGTATATTGATATTAAAAAAACTGTCTGTAAAAGTGATTCAAGTGTTCCTACCCAGAAAGAAACTCTTCTGACTCACGTTCTTAAAAATATTGTTACCAATACTGTGAGTAGTTCTTTATTAAACGCAGATCTTATAGTTTCGTTAAAGTCCGAGCTTATGCTTAAAAAGGGGAAAAACCAACGACAAACTATTATTACAATGGCCACATTGTTGGGAGGTGAAATCATTCAAGTCACTGCAATGAATATCTTCGAAAAACCAAATACATTTATAACTTCAAAAGATTATTTAAATTTAGCAATGAATGCAATCAATGCTACCTTAAATAGTAGTGAGCAAAAATTAGCTTTCAGCTCTAATCCACCAAACTATTCCGAGAATATTGGCAAGATATCAGAAAAAACATCCATTCAAATAAACAATAACAAAAATAATACAGATTTTATATTATCGGAGTCTGAAAATAGCGAGGTATACGTAAAAGATAATACAAAATTAAACCCAATGTATAGTTCGATTGTATCCCAGGTTAGTATAATTGGCAATGTAAAATTAGAACGCTTTCGCCCAATGTTTAATGTTGTGACACACTTATTAAAAAATCAGTTTATTAATATACAAAAAACAGAACATAACCGTAAGACATTTATTAAAAGAAAAAAGAAAAATAACAAAGATCATTCTAATAAGTCCTTTACAACTGACACCCAAACTGTATCTGCAACAATTGAAAATCCAGTTTATATCCCTTTAGAACAAAATGTAAGTGGTACAAGTAAGATAAAATACTTAAGTTCAAGACATAAAGAACAAAATCAGGCTGATAGTCTGGCTAAATTAAGAATTAATACTTTACATATGTATCCCCCAAAGATGGAAGTAAAACCAAACTGTTTAAGAGATATTCTAACAAAATTGTCGCATGCTCGTAAATCTGTAGAAACCGCCAAGGTATTTAATAACGCGTTAGGTAACACCGGTATTCCTATTAGACCCGGTGAAGTTATAACGGCCAACGCTAATGTAATTTTTGGAAAACCAAATGTGGATGTAAATGTGGGTTCAACTACAACAAACTATCGTCATTTAACTCAGTTTGAATCATTGTATCCTAGTATTCCACTTTACTCAACAATGTTACATAATTCCCCTTTGCATAAGAAAATAATTATAATGGAGTATGCCAGTATATTGAAGCCACCACCACCACAAATGCCACTTCAATATATAACAGCATTCAAGACTCAATTGGAAAGAACAACAGGAAAAAATATGTCTTCAAGCATTGATTTGGTAAAAAAATATTCGAGCATTGATCGTTATTCTTCTGAACCACTTACAAGCTTAAATTCTGCATTTTACAACAAACATATTTTAGATGTATTTAGAATGCCACAAATATTTGGTACAAGCCTACCAGCTAGAAAAAATTATATTATCTTGTCAAATACATTTGACTACTCTTTTATTCATGATTGTTCTCTAAACACTTTAAAACCAACCCTGTCATACAAAACGCCTTTAATTGTATCCACGTTTTCGGGGCTTGAACAAGTCAACATGAAAAATGACGTCCTTAGCCACACAATTAATATGCATGCCCGTCCACTAACATTTAAAAGGGAATCTGAAAACATTCCGTACGCAACTGCCGTACAAGGACATTTTAATAGTTTTTTGTTAGATCGTTTTAAAAAAACTGACGCTAAGATTGATGTTCAATTAATAGCCAAACATAAAAGGCTTTTTCCTGTCGAACACACGGATTCGGTTTCAGATGAAACTCTTACAAAGATTAAACAAAGAAATAATAATGTAAGTAACTCTAAGCAGCAAAACGGAACAAATAATTATATTTCTTTCAGTAGAAATAAATTTCCTTATCAATTTACTCATGACGCATACGCTACACATGATAAGCCAGCAATGAGTGAAATTTTTAATGAAAGCATGAAACAAGTAACTGTGCCAGATCAAAAAGCAGATAACTCAAATGAATCTTTGCATTTTTTAAAGTTCATCTCCACCAAAGAACACCATCATAAAGATAAGACGGGATCAAATAAATGGGTATCCATGGTTAAACATATAAGTCATATTACAATGTCTAAGAGCAACGAAAAAAACACAAATTATATGATGTCTTCATACAAGCAGTTTCACACCGGCAATTCAAATAACAGCAGGTTTCTAGCAACGGATGAACAGTTTAATCTACGACCTATTATAGAGTATACAATTGATTCTGTAAATTCTAAAGTGGTTCCGAAAACAAGCATTATTAACGGTGTTCAGTCAACACTTACAGGCTCATTACCTATTTTCGTACGCCCTCAACTAAGATCAAGTATATTTACAAAATCAAAATCCATTAGGCTAAAGTCGAACGACGATCTGGAGCTGAAAACATATTTAGTTAAAACAATGAATAGTCACCAGTACAATTCAAGCATACCAGTGAATAATGACACTTTTATATTAAAATCAATACGAGAGCCCCTTTCTGACTCCAATAAAAATTTGCGTGTTTCTACCTTACAAATAAAATGTCAGCACAGAGATTGCAAAAATAATTTGATAACGGCATTAAAGGACGATATCAAAAAGCTTGAACCATCTGAAATGTTACATGATGATAATTCTGCTTTAAAAAAAACAATGGAATGGGATATAATTTCAATGCACGTTGAAAATTCGAAGTTAATAAATCATTTGATTTCTACCTTTAAACAAACACGGAAAACAACTAATTATTTGAATATATTAAAACCCACCAAATCGAATAGTTTTGGTCCTAAGAACTTATCAGTAATCAAAACTAGTACAACAAACCCAATTTTTATTAGGTTACAGAAAGTACTTACATCATCACCAATAAATATGCAGACACAGGTTTCTCACATTTCTGAAAATCGGGCTTTGCAGTTCAGGCAAATCTCTAAGCATTTAAATTCATCCGATTATATAGAGCAGCCAACTAGTGCAGTTCCCAGTTCCTCAAGGGATGTAGATAGTACTAAAATGCAAATAAGCCTAAGATATTCCAAGCATTCTGTTTTTATAAACGAAACGAGCTTTCCATTTATATTGGAATCCAACCCAAATGAGGTTATGAATGCTCCTAGAGAATCAAATAGTACTCACATTGGTGTCGTTCTTGTTGATTCTCTTGCAAGGACGAATTATTTAAGAAAAACAATTTCGGCTAATGCTTGCCATCCGCCGTGTAGGTCAAATAAAAATGAAATTTGCGTTACATATGCTAATAATACACGATCTTTGAATCTTTGTGATTGTCGACCAAGTTTTGGACGCATGTTTCCGGATCGCCCTTGCAAACGTATGTCTTACGATTGACTTGTTTTACTATAAATGACTTTCTTGCAAATTTGTTTTAGCAACTTACACATATGAAATGAATATTCAAGTATATTGGGCAAGAAACAATTCATTAAAGGTCAACGACGAAAAAAAAAATTCAACACCCGAATTCCATCATATTAATAGGGTTTTTTTAGAAGCCGCTGATCGCATGGTTATGCAATCTGATTATAGAGACATATTTCATGGTGTGAAATTACGAAGCATTTTTTTAGAAAAAGATACGTCAACAGCTACATTCTTACTTCAGGTGAGCTTTTAAAAAACTAAATAAATTAAAAATTAAAAATATTTTTTTCATAAATAGTTATCAGAAAATAGCGATAAAAACCAGCTCAAATCCGTATTTAAAAAATATTTACGACAAAACAACTTTAGTATTGGAAGCACTGGATTGCACACTTCACAAAGACGAATTAAACTATTAGCTTTCAAAGGTTGTTATTTAAAATGTTTTCAAAATATTATTGTAAATGTAATGCTTATTTCTCTTTCAGATTTTGATGAGTGTGGTAATGAAAATTTTAATGATTGCTCCATCAATGCTCACTGTTTCAACTTGATCGGCAGCTACACTTGCAGTTGCAAGGAAGGTTATATAGATATAGCTGATAACGCTTTATATCCAGGTCGCCATTGCTCAGATCAAACTATTGGCTGCGATATGTGCAACTATAATGGCAAATGTATAAAGGAGTCTGTCGACAAAGGGCACCAGGCAATAACTACATGCAAGTGCTATTCTTGGTACACTGGAATAAAGTGCCAAGTTAACTTGAAGATTGTAATAATCATTCTTTTTACAAGCGGCACAATTTTGTCTACTCTGCTTCTGTTCTTGTTTTTACTAATAAACACAAAACTTCAAAAGCATGGTAATTTGAAAACAAGCCAATTATTTACTACAGCTTCTAATTTACAGCCTATTACAATAAAATCAAACGACGAAAAAACTAATAGTAAATTTACCGAATACTTGACATCCACTTCAAAAAAGGTAACTTGAAAAATTTAACAAATTTAATTAAATATTCATTTGTCTTGTTCTTATCTTATAGAAACCCAATAGTGTAAATAATTTCAAGAACCTAACACTTCAAGAAAAAAGGGCGACACGAAATTGCAAGGTCGTTTCAGCTCGTAATATAAGCAAAGATTTTAAAACAATAAGAGAAATTAAGGAATATGACTTTTCACATTGTAGTACCGACCTTAGCCCTGATCATAAGGAACAAATCGATCGATCTCTTACTCTTATGATTCCACGAGCCAAATTTTGCATTTTTCAGAAAGCCTTTTTAAATTATAACGCTAATAGATCAATTATTGATAATGAACAGCAGAATATAATGCATAAAGATGATGCTAATATAATTCCCTGTCGACCTGGGCTTGCTCTGAACTGTAAGAATCATTCAAAAAGTACAACGTTGTCAGATATAAATATATACAAAGGCATCAGTACAAAAAGATCTTCACTGGTATCTGCGGGTTTTGAGGTATCTGCCGTTGTTACCGATAAAAATGTATTAAAAATTCCAATGTAAGTGTATTTTTCTATTTACTTTCCAATCACGGTTTGAACAAGCTCTTAACGCTTTTAAGTTCTGGAACCTCTAGCAAAACTTATAGCAACAAAAGCTAAAGCAATGTTCTAATTTTGCTGCAAACTTTTCACAGCAAAGCAATATAAAACAAGAGATAACGCTTTAGTCGAGTGCCTGGACTATTAGATACCCGTTACTCAGCTAAACAACTTAATATAAATATGTATGTCTTCTTGTATTATCTTTGCCGGGCAATTGCAACTGTGTACAATGTAAATACATATGTACAGATGTATATGCTTACATACATACACACATACGCCATTGTTTGACTCAGACCTCCAATTTGGCTAACTTGATTTGATTTGCATAGTTCTTGGGATATATTTCGGTATTGACAAATGAAAACCATCGCAATTTCCTTTAATAGAAATCCTTATCGAGAATTAACGTTGACTCTGTTGAGCACCTTGGCCAGCTGTTCCAAAGTCATCCGTTAGATGGCGCTAGTGTGCCATGAAAGGCTGAAATGTAGGCGCTAGCCAGGCTTAAGCGTTTAATGGGTTTTTGGGCGTTAGAGTGGGTGTGGCAAACTTTTATTAGGCCAATCGATAGGTATTGACGAAACAAATACATATCAATTGAAATTTTCAAAATAGCATCAAAACTGTGGCCACAGCTTATGGCTTGTTGGCGTCAGAGGGGGCGTGGCACCATTTTGAAACAAACTTGCGCTGCGTAGGATCTCCTAAAATCTACATGCAAAATGCCAATCTTCTAGTTTTTATAGTTTCCGAGATCTCAGCGTTCATACGGACAGACAGACATACAGACGGACAGACAGACGGACAGACAGAGGGACAGACAGACGGACATACAGACGGACAGACAGACGGACAGACAGACGGACAGACGGACATGGCTAGATCGACTCGGCTAGTGATCCTGCACAAGAATATATATACTTTATAGGATCGGAAACTCTTCCTTCTACCTGTTACATACTTTTGCACGAATACAATATACCCTTTTACTCTACGAGTAACGGGTATAATTAGTTTTTCATCTTATTATTTTTTCATTTTTCAATTTTTCTATGTGAGCTTTATAATATAGATGCACGATCTTAATTTAGTTAAGACCATAGTATTTAAATATTAATAAATCAAAAAGAAAACAAAATTTAAAACAACAAAATTAGACCTTTTAACATTTTGGTTTCCTATTGTTCCTATGGGAGCTATATGATATAGTTGCCATATCCGGCTAGTTTCGACTTATATACTACCTGCAATAGAAAGAAAACTTTTGGCAAAGTTTCAAGCTTTAAAACTGAGAAAAACTGGATCGACTCTCCTGGCGATGCTGATCAATAACATATATACTTTATAGGGTCGAAAATGTCTCCTTCACTGCGTTGCAAACTTTTAACTGAAATTATAATTCCCTCTGGAAGGGTATAAAATCGAATGTTTTTTGACCATGTCTAACAGTATTTGGAGTGGCCTAACATTATCGGCTTTCTTCCGTCGATTCGAGGGTGTTTAAACGCCTGTTGTCGGCATCTTACGGTGTGGGGTCGAAGGAAATTTTTCTGAAGTGCTTAGATTTTATTCGACTCTCCAAGGCTAGCTGCAGCCTCCATACTTTTCAGTGCATGTTTTCAACGCGAATGATTTTACAAGGAGACGGTGGACAATGCTTTTACAAAGCAGGCGGTGGTGAGTCAGCAATTCTCCCAGATGTGTCCATATCCTTAGCACGCACTGTCTCTTTGCACTCCCGCTACATATAACACACGAGGCACTGTTTCACTCGCAAGCGCTCAAGTTTAAGTTTTCTTAATCAGTCCCAATTTAGTAGAATTTGAATTCTTCTATGTAACCAAATAAACGACCGCTCTCCGCCAAATTTCTTAAAAAGCCAGTGTTCTTCTATACTTACATAATTGCTAGTGGGAATATTTACGAAAGTTTGTCACAAGTCCTACTTTTTCTACGATTATGACTGTTGCTAATATAGTTTAAGTTCAAATTTATTAATCTAAAGTGATGTATAAATAATTGTAATAAGTATAACATTTTCGTAAAAGAAGCAAGGTTCTAGGTCTTATTTCCTCATTAATTTAGTAATTGAAACGCTGTGACTAAAAATGTGTCGAATAACTTTTACATAAGATAAAATCAACTACCAAACAAGAAAAGCAAGCTAACTTCGGGCGGAGCCGAAGTTCAAATACCCTTGCAGAATATTCTGTAAATTATATTCTCCAAAATTATTCATAATGATGCATTCTTTACACTTATAAAAATCCCAACTTCCTAACTTAAACAAGACAGAACGCTATAGTCGAGTGCCTCGACCCGTTACTCAGCTAAACAACTTAATATAAATATGCCTTCTTGTATGTTTTTTTGCCGCTCGAATTAGCTACCGATTTTTATGGCGCTATTGTATTGCGCCATCTACCCCAAGACATTGGTCCACGGACCATGAAAGGCGGAAATGTAGGCGCTAGCCAGGCTTAAGCGTTTAATGGGTTTTTGGGCGTTAGAGTGGGCGTGGCAAACTTTTATTAGGCCAATCGATAGGTATTGACGAAACAAATACATAACAATTAAAATTTTCATAATAGCATCAAAACTCTGGCCACAGCTTGTGGCTTGTGGGCGTGGCACCATTTTGAAACAAACTTGCGCTGCGTAGGAACTCCTAAAATCTACATGCAAAATGCCAACCTTCTAGCTTTTATAGTTTCCGAGATCTCAGCGTTCATACGGACAGACAGACATACTTTTGCACGAATACAATATACCCTTTTACTCTACGAGTAACGGGTATAAAAACACCAAAGTTATGGCAATTCAAATCGTTCAGTTATATGGCAGCTATAGAATATAGTCGGCCGATCCTTATGAAATTTAGTATGTCGGATTGATTGGCCAAAACCGATAGAAAATCCCAACTTTCTAACTTTACAAACACTAAAGTTATGACATTTCCGAACAATCAGTTATATGGCAGCTATAGGATATAGTCTTCAGATCCCGGCCATTCCGACTTATATACTGCGTGCAAAGGAAAGAAGTGTGTGTGCAAAGATTCAATTCGATATCTTTAAAACTGAGAGACTAGTTCGCGTAGAAACAGACAGACTGACAGACAGGCGGATAGACAGACGGACAGACAGACGGACAAGCAGACGGACATGCTTATATCAACTCAGGAGGTGATCCTGTTCAAGAATAAATATATGTATATATATATATATATATATATATATATATTTTGACCAAAATTATAATACCCTCTGCAAGGGTATAAAAAAGATACAATTATGCTCATGGATTTTAAATTTATACATCCCTGTCTGTAACGTTTTTAATATTAATTTATTAATTAGATTACATAACATGACTTCTTTTAATGAAACATATGATGTGGACGCCGATAACGCAATCTCCTTAATTGAGGTATTTTTCTTAAAATACATTATATAAAATTCGACTCAATTTCTTATATATTTAAAATAGGATGCTAATACAATGACTGAAAGAGATTTGGGTTCCACTTTTTTGTTGCCACATACACATCTTTATAAGCCCGACAAGGTATGATGTCTCAAAAAATAAACAAATAACAGACAATAGTTAATTTCAAAAATTAATTCGTTTCAGCTACCATGTGACCTTGCTGGAATATATTCTTCATGAATATCTAAATTTCAATGTTTTTTAATTCTTATCGATAATTATAAGTAACTAGGAACCTACAAATATGAGTATATGATAAATGAACAAGGCTTAATAAATCTTGTTGAAAAATGTATTAATGTTGTTCGGGATTATCAATCGAGTCAATTTCACCACCTCAGTTTGTCCATATCTAGTAAAGCTGAAAATTTTTGTTTTAAAGCTACAATAATAATAATAATTCGGGCGTAGCCGAAGTTGAAATGCCCTTGCAGAATATTCTGTAAATTATATCCTCCAAAATTATTCATATGATGTATTCTTAACACTCATAAAAATCCCAACTTCCTAACTTTAAAAACACCAAAGTTATGGCGATTCCAATCGGTTATTATATGACAGCTATAGAATATAGTCGGCCGATCCCTATGAAATTTGGTATGACGGATTGATTGGCCAAAACTAAAACCCATAGAAAATCCCAACTTCCTAACTTAACAAACACTAAAGTTATGGCATTTCCGATCAATCAGTTATATGGCAGCTATAGGATATAGTCGGCCGATCCCGGCCGTTCCGACTTATATACTGCGTGCAAAGGAAAGAAGTGTGTGTGCAAAGTTTCAATTCGATATCTTTAAAACTGAGAGACTAGTTTGCGTAGAAACAGACAGACGGACATGCTTATATGAACTCAGGAGGTGATCCTGATCAAGAATATATATACTTTATAGGGTCGGAGATGTTTCCTTCACTGCGTTGCACACTTTTGACCAAAATTATAATACTCTCTGCAAGGGTATAACTAGAGGTGGACCAAATCAGCTGTTGTCACCATTCACACGGCACGATCACACCACCGCAGATGAGTGACTGTTAAAAGAGTTCGTGTTGTAGCAGCTAGCTTATTTTTCGCCAAACCACTTTTATAAAATTCTAACTGCCTAAACATGCCACAACCGATGGGCTTTGGGAAAAAATAAGCCAGAAGTTTGATGAGCAAACTGATTTCTTTAAAAGCCATATGGCTGAACTGGAGAATCGCATTACGACCAAAATTACTGTTACGCTGGACGCTATTAACAGTGATATGTCGGAAATCATGAAGAGAGTTGAGCGATTGGAGAGGGAGGTTGCGGAAATCCGGGCCTTGCGAGACCAAGTCAATCGCCTAAAGTCGGCATCTGAGCTGCAGCAAAATGAAAGGGTAGCTTGTGATCTCAGCCTTCATGGGGTACCATTTAATCAAGGCGAAGATGTGAGGGCATTGTTTCACACCCTTTGCTTTAACCTTAAGGTTACCCCCACCCCAAGAATTCGAGATATATTCCGGATGAAACCCCCTAGAAACGGTCGTTCTATAGTTGACCCAATTATAATGATCAAGTTTGATAGACTTGAGGACAAGGCTAACCTAATGCGTACCGCAGGTGCACTACGGCGTGAAACGAAAAGCCAGCTTTCTCTAAGTTATGTTGGCATAGATTCGCAATCTATCTGAACGAA
The DNA here is from genome assembly GCA_018153365.1 of Drosophila fuyamai. Lineage (NCBI taxonomy): Eukaryota > Metazoa > Arthropoda > Insecta > Diptera > Drosophilidae > Drosophila > Drosophila fuyamai. The sequence goes on along the minus strand of JAECXW010000415.1, from coordinate 1,902,301 downwards.
CAGCTGACTAAAACCAACTATGAGATTTTTAAAGCAGCTATGCACATGAAGCGTCAGAAGGTCCAATCGGCTGTCTTCACTCGTCGAGCAATGGTCCACGCATTGAGAACATGAAGGCCCTTACCGACATTAATCCTGATCGGCATGAGACACCTGCTGAAACTGACTCTAGGAAGGATGGAGCGACACCTAATTTATTTCGTAAATGGAGTTCATCTAAATGTTCTATATGTTCATTTTAAGGTATTATTAGTTCTATTTATATTTACATTTAATTGCAATTTGTACTTTTATTATATTATGTGTGGTACTGTGTGTGTGTTCCAGGTCTTAGCACTTCAAAATACTTATACTTCTTTTACTTATGTCTGCAATCGAGCCTAATCAAAACTTTAACAGCCATGCATTGATCAGACTTCTTTGTAAACAAACTACTGGTCTGAAAATATGTCACATAAATGCGCAAAGTCTGACTAATAAAATCGATGAGTTCAGGTACCTATTCGAAAATTTAAAAGTCGATGTCATCTGTGTTTCCAAAACTTGGTTCACGTCCGATATCAGTAGTTCATATCTTCGTTGTACTGATTACAATCTGTTTCGTTCTGACAGAGTAAATCATGCCGGCGGTGTTGCTATTTTTGTCCGTAAACAGTTTAAATGTAAAGTTATACGTCAGCAAGAGCTAGAGAGTGCAATAGAATATTTATTTGTAGAAAGAAGTACGAGGAACAAATTTTCAAAACATTCTTATTGGCTGTGCCTATAGACCACATCGCACTACTTGCTACTCAGATCTACTTGCCAATCTGACTGCCCTAACATGGACATACAAAACTGTTGCATTAACCAGTGATTTCAACAGTGACCTTTTAACTGATACTAGTATCTGCGCAGAATTATTATTACTCGGACTTCAGCCAGCAAATGTCACACACCCTACCCATTTCACAAAATCCTCACAAACCCTACTAGATGTATTTTTCGTAGATGACGCAAGTAAAATCCTTTTATATGACCAGGTATCTGTACCAGTTTTCTCGCGGCATGATCTTATCTACTTGACGTATAGCATAGACGTAAGCGCTGAGGAATACTCCATAACCTATCGGCCCTTAAAAGATATAAACTATACGCTACTGGACTCAGAGTGTAACTCTTAAAACTGGCAAGCATTGTATACAATTCTCAATGTTGATTTACAGTTAGAGTTCTTTAACAACAATATCGAGCTTCTATACAACAAATATGTACCAGTCAAAACAAAAAAAATTAGGCCAAATGAGAACATTGCCAAACAACAACTGTGATACTAGCTTTAGTTTTCGATAATATACATCCAAAATTTTTACTAATCCTTGTTCCCCAAGCTACTTCCATATATAACACACATTTTTAATACAGTAATAACATCTTCTACACTTCCAACATGCTGGAAGACAGCCAAAGTACTTCCTATACCAAAAATAAAGGGTGAATATAGACCGATATCCATACTTTCCTTTATATCCAAAGTATTTGAGCGCCTAGTCTCCACACAAATTAATTTGTATCTTCACGATAATTCACTGTTGAATACACGACAACAGGGCTTTCGGAAAACGCGTAGTTGTATGACAGCAATTTTAAAAATTTCAGAGGATATTCGCATTAAAACGGATGACAGGCAAGTTACATTTCTAACACTGCTAGACTATAGCAAGGCTTTCGACACTGTCGATCATTTCATTCTGTGCACTAAGTTAGAAAAACTATATAATTTTTCAAACCCAGCTACAAGCTTGGTAAAAACATACCTAATGGGCCGATCTCAATGTGTTGTAACGGAGTCTGAGACCTCAGACTTTTTATTCACTAAGCGTGGTGTCCCCCAAGGGTCGGTCCTTGGACCATTACTGTTTTCGATATATGTGAACGATCTTCCAAATGTCTTGTCTAATTGTGAAGTCCAGATGTATGCTGACGATATGCAAATGTATGTGAGTCGTCCATATAGCTGTATATCTGAATGTATTGATGTCAGTAATAGTGAACTTAAACTGGTTAGCAATTGGGCAATGAATAACGGTCTTCAAATAAATCCAAAAAAAATCCAAATGTTTGATAATTTTTAAAAAAGAAATAAACGCATCATTGCAAAGGCTCAAGGTTGATACTGATGAGATTGAATACGTAAATCGAGCTAACAACCTCGGAATTGTGTTCAACAGCACTCTTTCGTGGTCCAATCATATCAACTATATAGTTGGTAAGACGTATTGTCAACTACGTCAATTAAAACTGATCCAGAGTATTTTACCAACCCATAGTAAAATGGTATTAGCAAAGTCGATTATAATCCCTTCACTATTATACTGCATTGAAATATTTGGAAAATGTGACTCAATAAGTAGGAATAAATTAACCGTAGCATACAACAATATAGCAAGATTTATTTTCAATATTAAACCACACGATTCGATTTCAAGTCATGCTAAACAAATCTTTGGACTAAACTTTTCCACATTAGTTGAATTTAGGACACTGATTCTCCTTCACAAAATAGTCACGACCAAGGAACCAAATTACTTGTTTTCGTTTCTCAACTTTGCACAATCAGCCAGAACGAATAATATAATTCCCACAAGAATCAACTATTCCTCAAGTGAAAATCACTTCTTTGCATGTGCTGTTAAGCTTTGGAATAATTTACCACACAGCTTAAAGAATACAAGAAGTGCTAGACAGTTTCGGAAAGAATTATTATTAATGTTAAAAAATAACTAACCCACAACCACACACAACTAATTATAAATCCAAGAACTAACTATAGATAAGAATTCAAAATTGTACTACGGATAATAATCAAAACTTGCAAATTTGTTTAAGTAAGTCTGTAAACTTTCTGTAAGATTGTAAACTTTGTTTTGTGACTAGTGCTTTATTATACCCTTGCAGAGGGTATTATAATTTTGGTCAAAAGTGTGCAACGCAGTGAAGGAGACATCTCCGACCCTATAAAGTATATATATTCTTGATCAGGATCACCTCCTGAGTTGATATAGCCATGTCCGTCTGTCCGTCTGTCCGTCTGTCTGTTTCTACGCGAACTAGTCTCTCAGTTTTAAAGATATCGAATTGAAACTTTGCACACACCCTTCTTTCCTTTGCACGCAGTATATAAGTCGGAACGGCCGGGATCGGCCGACTATATCCTATAGCTGCCATATAACTGAACGATAGGAAATGCCATAACTCTGCTGTTTGTAAAGTTAGGAAGTTGGGATTTTCTATGGCTTCTTTATTTGGCCAATCAATTCGACCTGCCAAATTTCATAAGGATCGGCCGACTATATCCTATAGCTCCCATATAACGATAGGAAATAGCATAACTTTGGTGTTTTTAGAGTTAAAAAGTTGGGATTTTCTATGGGTTTTATATTTGGCCAATCAATCCGACCTACCAAATTTTATAGGGATCGGCCGACTATATCCTATAGCTGCCATATAACTGAACGATTGAAATTGCCATAACTTTGGTGTTTTTAAAGTTAGGAAGTTGGGATTTTTATTAGTATTAAGAATGCATCATATGAATAATTTTGGAGAATATTATTTACAGAATATTCTGCAAGGGTATATCAACTTCGGCTCCGCCCGAAGTTAGCTTTCCTTTCTTGTTTTTAAGTTAAATTGTTAACTTTAGCGCTAGGAAGATAAATAAATAAATACAAAAAAAAAATAGAAAATCCCAAGTTCCTAACTTTACAAACACCAAAGTTCTGGCATTTCCTATCGTTCAGTTATATGGCAGGTATAGGATATAGTCGGCCGATCCCGGACGTTCCGACCTATATACTGCGTGCAAAGGAAAGAAGGTTTCAATTCGATATCTTTAAAACTGAGAGACTAGTTCGCGTAGAAACAGACAGACGGACAGACGGACATGCTTATATCAACTCAGGAGGTGATCCTGATCAAGAATATACTTTATAGGGTCGGAGATGTCTCCTTCACTGCGTTGCACACTTTTGACCAAAATTATAATACCCTCTGCAAGGGTATGATAACAGTTTATTAATATCGATTTAAATGGGCAAGGACAAAACAATCAGTACTTTATCACTATACACTAATTAAACACACCGATTATATTATAACTGCAAGTGGACTATATCAGCTAAATATTGCTAGGAACTGGCGAACTGGTTTTTTTATCATTAAGCATTGTATTCAGATCGAGGAAAGCTTTTCGTTAGCTATGAAAGAGAGGCAAATAACAACGTCAGCCAATTTTTAACGCAGGGACTCAAATTGATGAAAAATGAACGGGAAGTCGAATTGCGTTGCCAATCTGCTGAAATGAACTTTTGGGTGACAAACCTAAGCGGAAAAATAAAAAATTAATTTTTTTTACTGACTTAGACATTATTTAAAACATAACTGTTCAATTTTAATTGTATTGTTTTTTAATTGTTGTGAACATCGGCAGACTTGTCTTTCCAAAGGAACTTAAGAAAATTCTTAGGAAGCCCGTTCCTGCAAATATGTAAGTTTTTTTAATGTTAACTGCTTGTCAACAAACACAGCTGATTGACAGTATCACCATAAATAAAACACTGAATTGTGATGAAATCTCAAAAATTGTGTCTCACTAGAAAGAAAAAGGTATTTCCGGTGGCGAACTTGGTTTTCGGCCTGAGAACTAGGTTTTATTTTTTAATTTCACTTGAAAATGAAAAAAAATTATATATAAAATTCTATGGCCACATGACAAAAAATTAATAATTACCTATTCAATTAAAGGTTTGCCGATAGAAATTGATCTATGGTCAACACAGATAGGCATAACTCTTTTTTTAATACTTGATTAAATTTCAAAAATAAAGAAATCACAATTTTGATCAGATAGAAGTCACACGAGGAAGTAATCACAGAAATTTGCATCAATCTTAAACAAATTTATAACAATCTTCAATGTGTTAAACAATTTTTTGTCGAAAATAACTTTAAAAAGTTTTATCAACCAAAACATAATATAACAAATTATTTGAAAATATTAAAAATGTTTTTTTTTTGTTGACATAAAGGATTAATTTGAAATTAAATAAAGGCTGAGTGGAAGAGAATCTGGATTGGCTAAATCTGTTTCTTTTTTGTTTATGGTAGCTGAGATTTAATGATACTGCAGGATAAAAAGTTGATATCCAAGATTTGATGATCAATTGTTTTTCCTGCTTATTGTATGCCAAATCATTTACTAAGTCATCCAGGCTTATATTTTTAAAACAGCTAAAAGCAGCTATCTTATTATACTGTACTTCGAGCAGTACATGAATGGAAATTGCATGTTGCAGAAAGTTTGGGAGACGTGTTAAATAAAAAATGAATATAATAGTAGATTAATTCAAGCCTCCTTGGAATTTAATATAATAGCCTTGCAATAACGACGCTAACGGATATAATAGTGGTCTTAAGCTAAAATATAAGTTTTTGAATTCTATGTCACTGTCACATAAAAGCAGATTTTGATTTCTATAGAGTTTGATTCCATTTTCGCTGAGTCCGGCAGCATTTGATTTGCTGGTAGATGATCTGGCTCTCTTATTTATTTATTATTAAAGATAGAGAAGTTTACAAAACTAGACTAACTTATTTGTTAATGCGCTGGCAACAAGGACTTCGGCTTTTAGGTTAATGATATGATATCTATTTATTAGTGTATTTACATATTGTTCATTGTAGTTTTGCTACCTAATAGGTAATATTTGTAATTTCTGTACATTTTTGGTTAAGTTTTATATTATATTTTGTGGTACAGGCTTGAGGTTTTTAAGGAAGTTAAGATTTTTCATAATTGCCTGGGTTGAGGTCGTTGAGGAGGTTTATTGGGTTTGTGTTTTTGAAAATGGGTAGTTTAGTGGGTAGGAGTGATGGGCATAAGTTTAGTAAGTGGGTATGGTATTGTTGCCTTGGCTGAAGGAGCAAAGTGAAGATGGATTTTGATTGAAGTAGTGCTCGTGAGTAAGTTTTGTGTGGCCCAGCCTAAGGCGTAATATTTTTAATTGATCGAGTCTGCTGGATTTGGTACAGAAGAATGTGCAGTATTTGTCGATGTCTGAATAGTCTTTGTTCATAGTTTTGTACCATTCCAGTGTTCTAAAATTTATCTGTTTCTTGTTAGGAATTCTTGTTTTAGGTGTCTGTTGATGTCTGTTGATTTATGTTTGGGGTATAAATAAGGGGCATATTGCTTGAGATTCGTTTTTTTTTTGTAAATATATGCTTTATTTATTGAATCTTCTCTATATGAGACTAACAATAAGTATATAAAATCTTAAGAATATAACTTAACTTACAGTCATGTAGACTGAATTTATACTAACGGACCCTAAAATTTATTGCTGGGCTGGTAGATCGTTTCGATGCTGACGAGTTCTGTTCGAAACCCGTGTTAGGTTCCTTGCGAAATTATTCGGGTGCAGTGTAATCTTGTTACGGTAGGCCGCTTTCTGCTTTGCCGGTGGTGTTGTATTGGTATTGATTAAGAATCCACAAGTTGTATTTTATTAAGTATCTTTATTTAGCGGAGCAGGCAATGGTGCCGCTTCCGCTGTTTAACTCAATCTGTTATTTTATATTCTTTCTTAAGGTCTGGATAAGGCTAAGTCTCAAAGTAAATATTGGTTAGCAGTTTTATTGCGTTGTTGTAGGTTCATCAGTTTTGCTGACAATACTTTCGACTTTGACGTTGTTTTTTAATCGGGAAATGACTTCGGTTACTGTAGTTTCATTTACAATTAGGTTTTTGGCAACACCTTTTAGCTTTGTTTTTATTATTGTTCGTGCTCGCCTTTTATAGATTTTATTATTTCTAATGCATCTATAAAACTTGTTAAATTTTCAGCTTTACCATCGAAGACGGGTTGGATGCAGTATTAATGAAATCAATATTAGTTTGTGCCATTGTGCTACTGAATGTTTCCTCTATTACACTTGAGTTACTATCAGAATAAGTGCTATTTTGATTTGACATTATAACAGCTGGGATGGTAAGATTTTGTACGTCTGGCTCTTCTATTTTTGGCTGTATTGAGTCAGATTCTACAAATTCTATTGATTTAAGGTCATCACCAAGTATTAAATGAGTTTTTAGTATAGTTGGAACTGAAATATCCAAACTGTACTTTTCTTGTATTTTAATTAAATTAGATCATAGTTCAAGTAAAAATGTTGATACTTGGGACCAATCATTGCAATGGTCTTTATTTAGTTGTTGTATTAGTATACGTGCTTTATTAAAGCATGTTACTAATATTTCTGTATGTTTTTTTATTGTTGTTTTTTGAATTGGCCTATCAAATCAATTTTTAGTTTAATTAATTCTTTGTATTATTCATTCTATTCTATTATATTATGGGTATGAGTTATTTTTTAAAGACCATCATAATAATGTTCTGCCTAATGTATGATGATTTTCTAAATTTCTCTAAATTCTAAATTAAATGTTTCCATATAAGGACATTCGATGTTCGAAGGCTGTACGAATTTCTGAAGTTATCCGGTTGACTTGCTCGATGGTTCCGTGACTTTCACGAAACGCGAAGGAGGCATTTTTCTAGTAATTTGGACAGGCACGATAGTAATTTTATTGGCCTGTACGATGTGGATTTTGTGTGGTCTTTCCCAGCCTTCGGTATCATTATAACCACAGACTTTCTCCTTTTTTTGGGGTAGTAGCCAAGTTTTGTGATCCCGTTAAATAGCTTGCATATAACATCCACTGCGCAGTTTGGAAGTTCAATTATCTTTTGAGGTTATTAGGTCGCCCCCTGGAGCATTTTCCGGTTTTATTCCTAATGACATTAACAATTTCAGGTTCTTGAAACAAAATCGGGTTAATTGCAATTTTCGAGCTAAGCGGCGGTAGTTGAAGAGAGTTTGTGGCGGCGTTCGGCTGAAATATATTTCGTAGGTGTAAAGCAAATGTTCCTGCTCTGTCATCGTCACTGCTGGCCCAAATACCCGAGGAGTTTCTAATCGGAGAGACTGATTCTATCGGAGAGCTTAAATTTCGGTGAGCTCTCCACAAAGGATGCTTTGTACTGGTCGGCGACAGTTTCTCGATGTACCGCTGCTGCGCAAGCTCCTCTTCTTGCTTGGTGAGTCTGCGGGTGGCTTCATTAAAGAGTTGCTTCGAATGGGGCGATCTGTAGGATTGCCAACCGCGTCGTAGACGTCGTTTTTCCCGTTTTGTATTGGTTGCTACGCACGATTGTCTCTTCTGGTGTTGAGATTTTGGCTGCTGCCACGAGTACTGACTCCAGGGCATCAGCACAGAGGTCGATGTCGTTCTCTATGTTTAACTGCGGTGTTAGTTCAACGTGGGAACTTACGCACTTTTTGTACTTTTACCAGTTAGTTCTAGTCGAGGTCAGCCTGAAGGCTTATTTTCGGGCATTGAAGGAGAGTTATTAAAACAGGAGAGTGGTACGATGATAAGTCCGATAGCGTTTTGGCGCTTATTAAATTTCTTTGGAAGTTCTTGGTCACAGCGAAGTCAATTAAGTCCGAGAGTTTTCTGGGGTCAGCTGGCCAATATGTGGGGCTGCCAGGGGATTGCTCAAGTTAATGATTGCTTTATACAGTTGTCTTCCTTTGGGGGTCCCGAGTCTTGATCCCCAGTGTGTGTGCTTGGCGTTGTAGTCTCCTCCTGCTATAAAGCGATCTCCGAGTGAATTGTAGAAGTCCAAGAATTGCTCTTCAGTTATTGTAAAACGCGGTGGGCAATAATGATACTGCTTGTAGTTTTATAGATGTAGCGTGCAAATATTTTGTTGCAAGCCTCTGGTGAAAGTGGTGCTTAATGCGTTCCCTGATTAAGATTCCAGTTCCTCCGTGAGTCTTACCGCCCAGATGATCTGCGCAGTATGCAGTATGACCTCTTTTTTGGAAGTTGTATTTGCTTATGAGATGCGTTTCTGCCAGCAGCATTACATCTATTTGGTTTTCATTGAGGAATCGAGTTATTTCAAGTTTCTGCCGTGAAACGCCATTGGCATTCCAAATGGATATTCGAAGACAAGACATCGATTATTTAGATTGTTGGGATGTGAGCAAATTTATTAAAATGTTTTGATTTTGCATATGGTTGTCATTGCTGTTTTCATAACGGACATAAATTCCATCTCACCCTGTAGTAAAGTCAGCATCATGGTTTCCATGCTGTTTGGTATTTGTCCTATTGCTTGCTGAGGTGTTATTATATTTTGCTCAGAGCATTGAGTTTGTGGGAACCCCGTCTGATTGTCAAGTCCTGATTTTAGGGCACTGGCGTATGAAAATCCCCCATTCGTGTTGAGGGGCACAAATGAAGATCTGGCTGCTTTCGCAAGGAACACATTAGGTGTGGTTTGGGATTTAACGTTCGCATTTCGTGCATTCTGGGAGCTTGCGTATTTTGCTTGCTGAATCTGACTCTTCAGCTCTTTATAGACCGGGCACCCTCTGTAGTTTGCGGTATGGTTATCTCCACAATTAGCGATTTTCTTCGTCTTTGGGTCTTCTTTGCTCGCAGTGCAAGGTTCGGAGTTGTGGAAGCCACCACAAGCTACGCAGACTGAACGAAGCCCGCAGTTGTTTCTGGTGTGTCCATACTCTTGGCAGTTTGTGCATTGCAGCGGACCATTTCGCTTATGCGGTTCTTCCTTCTATGCAACAGGAATTGCAGTTTGTAGATCGGGTGCACTTCATTTTTCTTCAAGGCTCTGCTTTCTGTCTCCAGTTCGACCTTAAAGAGTGGTTGCGGCTTTTTATTATTATTGATAATATTAATAATATTTTTGGTGAAAAATCCTTTTTTTTCAGTGCCTCTTTTATCTCATTGGTGGATACGTCGGGCTCTATGCCCTTTATCGCTACTTGCAAGCCCTCGCTACTCTTGAGCTAGTACGTGTAGTAGGGTTTCCTAGCCTCGTCTAGGTAATTGGTTACAGCTCTGAATTTCGGACGTTGATGCACTAAGATCAGCGCAAACAAGTGGCCCTTACGACACCAAGCGGTGCTTGTTACGCGCGGAGCCTTATAGGCGTAAAAACGAGATCGCGAGAAGTTAAAAAGCACAATGTAGAAGCGGACAGACTAAGATTAGAAATACGTACGAGACTAAATACTAATACTAATTTTGTGCTAAGTAAGATAAAATTAATGCTTTTAAGCTTGGCAAAGAGTCGGTAGTAGAAATAATGTGGTATAGTCTATTATAGTCGTTACACAGTACTCTAAACGGTTCATGCATATCAAAGTTAGATCTACAAATATTTAATGTAAGAGGAACATAGTTCCTGGTAATTCTATTAGGCACGGAGAAGCTTATGCGACCCAGTAACTCGGGACTCTCCATTTCCCCGTGAATAAGTTTATAGATAAAAGTTGTGCCAAGCATCGTTCTACGGTTTACTAATGATGGTAAATTAATTAGGAGGAGTCTACTAGAGTAGGATGGTAAAATAAGGCTTGCATTCCAGTTAAGGCCCCGTAGAGCAAATAATAAAAAGTTCTTTTGCACAGACTCTATCCGGTCTATATGTACACCATACTGAGGACTCCAAACTGCTGAACAGTACTCAAGGATTGGACGGACTAGTGAAATGAACAGAGTCTTTGTAACATAGGGATCATCGAATTCCCTTGACCACCTTTTTATAAATCCAAGTACTCCCCTGGCTTTATTTACTATAGAAGTAATATGGTCACAAAACTTAAGTTTTGGGTCAAGGAGGACGCCAAGGTCATCAACTTGCGTAATTCTAGACAAAGCACAACCACCCAGCGTATACTTTGCGTATTGTGGGTTCACCCGAAAAAATGTCATTACTTTGCACTTAGCGCTATTTAAATCCAAAAGATTTTCACAACACCATGTTTGAAAAGCATTTAGGTCAGATTGTAAGTCGGAACTGCTAGAAATTTCGTTATATTGCAGGCATAACTTAACGTCATCTGCGTACATAAGGACACGCGACTTTGTCAAGACTAGAGGGAGATCGTTTATAAATAAAGTAAAAAGAAGTGGGCCAAGGTGGCTTCCTTGTGGGACCCCTGAAGTAACTCGGATCAAATCCGAGATCGAGTTTTTAAAAAGCACTCGTTGAGTCCTACCACTCAGATAACTTGAGATCCATGTTAGAAGATCACATGGAAACCCTAATAAGTCTAGCTTTAATACAAGAAGCGAGTGATTTACTGAATCAAACGCTTTACTAAAATCAGTGTAAACTACATCAGTCTGCATGTTCTTTCTAAAGCCATTTATTACAAAAGACGTTAGCTCCAAGAGGTTTGTCGTCGTAGATCTTCGCCTTATAAATCCATGTTGACATGGAGATATAATCGATCTACAAAGATGCTGCAAATGGGGTGTAATAGTATTTTCGAAAAGCTTTGGGATGGCGGATAATTTGGATATGCCTCTGTAATTACTTGTATTGCATTTATTTCCTTTCTTATGAAGGGGAATGACAAATGACTCCTTCCAAATAAGTGGGAAATGAGATGTTTTTAAAGACAAAGTAAACAATTTGTACAGAGGTCTACACAGAGTTTCAGCACAGTATTTAAGCACGCAGCCTGGAACTCCGTCCGGACTCGGTGAATAGACTGGCTTAACTTTATGGAGATCCAAAAGAAGGGAGCTTTCGCTTAATCTCGGACAAAAAATCAAGTTTGACTTGGGTATGGCATTTGAATAAGACGGATTTGGACGGGATGAAACAGAATATGTTGTCTGGAAGAACTGGGCAAATAGATCGGCAATTTCCTGATCAGAGTTTGCCGTAGAGTTTTCAAATGATAGTGATGAAGGGTAACAGGCTGATTTACGCTTAGTGTTAACAAAATTATAAAACTGTTTTGGATCTTGTGAAAATTGGACCCTACAACGAGTCAAATAGCTTTTATAACACCGGGCGTTAAGCACGATAAAATTTGACCGAGCCCTTAGGTACCGAGAGAAGGCAGATTGTGAACCGCACATTTTAAATTTATTGAAAAGTCTGGACTTTATATTTTTTAGGTGTGACAACTCTTTATTAAACCACGGAGGTTTATTTGAAATTGACGGATAGTATAACGGAACACACAGATAAAAGAAGGAATTCAATGCATTATAAAAGATATTAACGGCCTTAGCCACGTCAGTGCATGAATAAAATTCGGACCAGTCATAGCCGGATATAAAAGTATTTAAAAGATGAAAGTTTGCCTTACGAAAGCAGCGGATTCGTTTAACCGACTTTTCGGTTTTTTATTCAGCTCTGTTCTTACGTCTACAGTCAGTTCTAGAGTTGGATGATAGGGATCTTCCGGTTGTGTAAGTGGTCCCGTTCTTGATAGGCAAACGCCTTCTGAATTTGAAACAAAACACAAGTCCAGTAAACGCCCTAATGAGTTCTTAACATGGTTCACTTGGGATAGCGCAATGTCAAGCAAGCCGTCAATAAAGTCATGCTGCGCTAAAGGAAGCAACATATTAGAGTTTTCGTCAGGGGACCATGTCGCACTAGGTATATTAAAATCACCCAATACTATTAACTGGTCTTGATTTGACAGTTTTTTGAAAATTGACTGAATACAGGAAAGGTGATTTGCGTAAATAGGGAACTCAGATGATGGTGGGATATATGAACAAGTAATGTATACAAAACTACCGGGAAACGATAATTTTATACCTAGGAATTCGATGTCATAAAATTCGTCGAAAGTTAGTAATTCAGAGGAAAAGGTGGAGTCGACAGCAATCAGGACTCCACCTCCCCGTCTGGACTGACGATCAAGCCTATAAATAGTGTACTTACCCGGGAGAATTTCGGAGCTAAGAATATCCGTCCTTAACCAGGTCTCTGTACATACCATAATATTATATGGGAAAGAAAAACTATCCGAATACAATTTAGTCAGCTTACTAAGTAAGCCTCTTGTATTCTGATAGCAAAGAAGAAAAGAGGAGGCTAGTTTTTTGGGACAGAAGAGGATGTGGAGGGGGCTGGGGATGGTTCTTTAATTTCCATTCTTTTTCCATTTCCCCTGAACTATTCTTTTTTCTCTTAGCTTCGTACTCTTTTACAAATATGCCCTCGGGCCAGAAACTGGTGGAACACACAGATGCAAAAAGAGCACAAGGAATACTAATCTTAAATGATGATACTTTCCTAGCATAAGAAAATTTAAATTGTTCGACCTTCAAATCATCAACTTGGACTTTGTTACGGATATAAGCCGTAATATCCAGTGATGAGAGGTCTGGGGCGAGCCGTGAAACAAATACATGTTTTAGCTGGGGCACCCGAACACAAGTAACCGTTTTTGGTACAACACATGCAACCTTTTTTGGTACTACAGAATTTGTACCTGTACTACCAGTATCGGCCGGTGATCCGGACGTTAAGTCTACATGAGGTGTTGGGGCCACTACTGTATTTTGATCGGACAGAGCGGAAGTACATAGCGGAGCCACATCGATTCCGGCGACTTCGGATACCGAATCACTTTTTGCCCCCGATCTTAGTACCATTTGAGTGGCGCCTAAGATTGGCAGCTGAGCTGGAATCGAATCGCGGGCAGTAGGTTGCACGGCGCCTGCCATAGAATGCCCACCGACCGCGACTTTTTTGCGCTTTGGGGAATCGGGCTCAGCTAGCATGCGACTAGTGAGCTGCGATTCAAGCGCCACGAGCAGGTCCGTATTTTTACGGCAGTTCCGGATTAATTCCGTAACACTGCTTTTCGTGAGCCGCCTAATAGTTATTGCCTGGTTCTCATATACAATGCATTCATCGCAGTAGTAGCGTAGGCCACTCCTCTTATCGATGGCATCACGAACCAGGCCAGAATAACCAAGACACTTTGCGTGATAAATTTTATCACATGTATGGCAGGGAATACTTTGCTGTCCAGCCGAGATAACTTTCTTACAATTTTTTAATGAACAGAAAGCCATTTTCGCTGACCACGGACCACTGTGCACTATAGCGAACAAAAAAAATCGAAAGCGCTCAAGAACTTTTTAATGAGAGATAGATCAGAGCGACAAAGCGGGAGCGAAACACCGAATAACTTTGATGTTAGGCACCACGAAACGAAATAGAAAACGAAAAGAGAGAGAGAGCGGGAATATTAACCGATTAACTCCGGTATAAAACACCTCAGAGAGAGTGCGTTGGAGTGCGTGCCGTTCCAACAGCGCTCAACGACGAAGAGAAAGATTGAAAAGAGGGGCAATGAAAAACAATAACAACAAACCAGCACCGAATTAAATTATGATAAAAATGTTTATTAAACACAAGTTAATCACGATGCACTCGCGAAGCGAACGGAAAGTTGTTAAAAAACACTTAAAGGTGTAGAAACGTTAAAGAGATTTAAGTAAACCCCGGTGGTTTCAATAAGAAAAATGAAAATTCGGAGCGCAAAACAAAAACACGACCGTTCTCTGTGAAGACGCACAAAAGTTTTTTGAATTGATCTTCAGTTTTAGCTTGAAGCTTTGTTTCATGAATATTCCCTTTAACAAGAGGAGTAACTTAAAAGTTGTCATTCCCGACCAGAGCAACAATTTTCTTTACTAGGGCATTTGAGTTCTGAGTTCTTATGTAGATTGGTGGGGGCTTTGGTTTCTTTTGAACAGCCTGTCCAGCTTCGGGTTTATTATTGTCAATTTCCGACAATAGGGCGAATCTGTTGTTACTAGATGCCCCTGGTAGCTTGCTGCCTTTATTAGGGCAATTTAGTTTTGGTTTATTTTCAACCATTTTATTTTGTGGACTTAGCTTCCGTTTGATTTGGATGTAAGGATCCATGCCAGTCTGTATAGCCGGACCCACTTGTTGTTGTTTGATATTGCCGATATTGGCACTCGTACATACAATTGGCTTTGTAGTTTTATTCGGCGTTGCAGAAGTTGCAAACGCATTCGAAATCGCGTTGTTGTTAACGGCGACCGTTGATGTTGTTGTTGCAGTGGCTGCGGTTGCAGAAATTAACGAGGTCGCAGTGCTCGTGGCTGGTGAGCTGTGAGTCGAAGCTGGGAGTGGGGTTCTACACTGCAAGCTCCATGAAGTGGGAGTTGGTGTGAGTAGGGAGGGAGAACAAGACCGTGCTCTCGCACTGGCAATAGTCAGTAGGGCTGAGTTGCTCTTTGAAGAAGTTCTTTTTACTTCTGTATCACGGGTTGAGAAATGAGAGATATAACTGTTTCTCTGGTCTACGGAGCTTCTACGCTCATTTTTTGAATCGCCGCTCATTGAGCTATCACTCGTGGCACCTCTTAGTTTTTATAATAACTTTGAACTAGTTTTATACACAGCACTAGTTATTATTTTCTGTTTTTAGCAATACACTACTCCAGTATTTTTAGTTATTTGTTTTTCACTTTTAAGCTGTTTTTTCCGGAGCTCGTGCAAAACACGTCTGCACTGTCATTTAGTGATGTGATGAGATTCGTAAAAGGTATTTTGAGAGGCTTCATATAGCAAGTTATTTATGGGCGTGGTTTGGTAGGCGCCAAGGGCGAGCCGGACTGTAGTGTTAAATGGTGGTTTTAGTTTGTTTAGCACGCTTTTTGGAGTGTGTCCGTATAGAAACAAGTAGTGTTTGTATATTGCAGTTGAATTTAGCGTTGGAAGGCATTTGATGCTATTTATTAGTAGTAATTTTATTTATGCGCCCCATTTGTATTTACTGTTTAGGGTTATCCCTAATATTCTGAGTGAAGTGACTTGTTGTGTTTGCATATTGTTACAGCTTATGGTGCTACTGCAGAATTGTTTTTTGCAGCTCTGGAGGTGTTGGCATTAAGCTAAGGATTGAGTTGCCCCTGAGTACGAGCACCAGCTGCTTATGTTTTGTAGTAAGTTCTCTAGGTTGAAGTTTATGTTTTTGTTAAAATTTATTACGAGGAAAAAATATTTCGGCGTATGCATTATATTTAATTTCCCTGTGTAATATCTTTACTTGAGAGCTTATTGTATGCTATGAAAAAAGGATCACGGAAATGGGTGATCCTTGTGGGATCACATTGGATAATGGAAGTGAGTTGGACGTGTGTGGCTCGACTCGTACAATAATTTTCCTTTTGAGCATAAAATTATTGAAATAATTTATTATTTTTGGGCCCGTTTTTCATTCTTGGAGTTGATCAATTATAGTGTGCAAGCTTACTCGATCAAAGGCTCTTGAGAAGTCAAGAGTGACGAGGGAGGTGTGCCCATTTAACTTCGTTATAAGATGGTATACGTAGAGTAGACTATCCGAACTCGATTTGCCTTTTTTAAAGCCACATTGGTTTTCATTTAGGAGTTTGTTGTGGGTCACAAACCACCAGAGTCTTTTTGCTATGATTTTGTTTGGAGGCAATAGAGAGATAACTATTAAAAGATGGTGGAGATTGTTAAGTATTTCACACATGCAGTGGGGGCTAATGATGCTGAGCAAGGGCTTAAATGTCATTTGGTTGTTAACTATAGAATACTGAATTGACATGTGTACTAAGAGCGTTACGCCGCCAAATCTGTTGGTAGATATGTTTGTATGTAGTGTGTAATTTATTGGAGTTGGTATATTGTTAGTGTATGTTATGTGAATTTCTTGAAGTGCGACGATATGAGGAGAGTATTTTTTTTATCAGGACTAGGAGTTGGTTATAGTTATTTGTATATCCTTGAATATTCCATAGAATTGAAATTGTGACATTATGGAAATAGTAAGAATTTTAAGTGTATACCTTAGAGTAAGAGAAATCTGTGGCTTTTAAACCAATTTTGTTAGATTTGGCTGGTTTGAAGTTAGTACAAGAGGTTTGGTGACGTCATGAACGTGTTAGTTGTGGTTTTGGGAGCATTTCTTTCGATGGCTGTATTGCTTGATTGATGCAGATGAAGTTCTAAATGTGTTTGACTGATTGTAACCACAGGATATGGATGTAGTTTGTACATTTGAGGATGATTTCATTGTTGATGTATTAGTGTTCGGAGATTAAGTTCTTGTTTCCCCTGTGTTGTGGTGTTTGTGAGTGTGTTTGCGTATGAATTTCTTGTTTTGGTGCGTTTATCTTCCGAACAGTTTATAAATTTCCGTAGCGGACCCACTTACAGCTCGGTGTGCGAGGAATGTAGTTAAGTACTCGAACAGTTTCGTAGCCAACTGACAGTTTTTCAGGAAGTTGAAGTGTTTCAATATGATCTTTAGATAACCCACCTTGAAAAATTAAGTGTTTTGTGTTCGGTTGCTGATATTTCGATATCTGAGATGTTTATGAGCTTGAGAAGTTTTTTGGCTTGTATGTTGCTTTTTTTTATCAAAAGTGCGCCGTCACTGTTTTTTTCACTAAATCAACTCTTCCTTCGCAGACAAAGTCCACATATTTTTCGATGATGAAACAGTTATAAATGAAATTCCATTTTTGCTCTTAATTACAATAAATTTGTGTTCTCCTACTTGGTATGATCTTCTATTGTATTTTGCTAAATCTAGTGGCTCGTGCATGGTTGGTCGTAAAGGGCTTGCACCCGAGTTGTAAGAGTTGGTGTGTTTTTGTTGTGGTCTTTTTTATTACGTTTAGTTGTTTTTATTTGTTTGTGAAAATTTTGCTGATAAGCTTTTTGGTTTTTTTGCAAACGCGGGATCGGTGCTGAAGTAGTACTGTAATGGCTCTCTTATTTGGCTTGTGAAACGTATTGCTTTGTTTGCAATTGCATATGTCGGAAATAGTGGTCTCTTAGCCGCTTCGCGAGTTATTTTATCCGTCATGATTTTATTATCACTTGGGTTCTCTTAATAATATGGGCAGTGAGACGAATTGCTTGTGTTACCCGTTCGAAGGTTCCCACAATAATGAGTCCTGAGCACTCCACTACTCTGCACAACTCTATCGTGTTCTTTTCAATCTGTAGTCAACTTTACTTTTTTCATATTTTGCATTTTTATCCACATTTTCTTAAGCTTCTGCCCTAGCTTCCTTACAATCTATCTTAGGTTCGCCTCTTAGGTAACATGCCCTAAGGTCTTGCCTGCTTTCCTATTAGTCACCCTTTTACTAGTAAAATTCATAGCTAATTGGACGTCCATCAAAGCACCTTGCCAAGAGCGTTCGCTTATCTCAACTACTGTCAACATTACTTTCAAGATGCTCATCACGCGCTCCACTTGGCCGTTTGCCCTGCTTGACCCAGTTGCAATTAAATGTAACTGAATTTTATTTGATGAGCAGAAGTCACGGAATCGACCACTACCAAAGCTCCTACCTTGATCCGCAATGATACGGCTAGGAACTTCAAAAAGTGATATACCTGCCTTTACTGCGTTGATACAGAATTCATGTGCAGGGTGTGATATAGGAAAACATACTTGGTAAATGCGTCTATTTGTACTATGGTCATTTTAAGTCATTTTTGACGCTCAGCTTCCTACTAATATCAATATGTACGGTATGCCAGGGTATTTCTATCTTGGGAATGGGGTGCAGTTCCATTTGTACCTTGCCTGTTGAGGGTTTTGAGAGCTTATAGGTTATGCCGTTTTCCACAAATTTTCTGACGTACTTTAACATACTTTCAAACCAATATTGTTCTTAGACTTTGTTAAGAGTTTTCTGCCATCCAAGATGCGTTATAGCTTCGTGCACATGATTAATGACCGACCACATAAAGGCTCTCTGAATCACTTGTAAGCAACGAGTCTTACACTTCTTTTAGTTTTGCGATACAACAATCCGACTCTAATTGCATAAGTTTTTCTCTGTCAACTTAGATCTCATTTCCATTTAATTGTGTCATTATATCAACTATACCTAAGTCCCTCTGTTGTTCAGCGATAAGCAAATTATCCGTTATTACTGCCTCAAATACTTTGTTTATCGTTTTCGAGGCTTCTGGAATAGGATTTCGCGATAGAAAGTCTACGTGTGCCATGAGTTGAGTTCCATTGAGTTCCGTTTTTATACTCTAAGCTAAAATCAAATGCCTGCAAGAACGCCCACCATCGGTGTACTCGTAGTGTAAGTTCTGCCTTGGTGCGACTCGCTTTTAAGGAATTGCAGTTAGTATGAACGACGAACTTTCTACCATGCAGATAATGTCAAAAATGTTTTACAGCATTATACACGGCTAGAATCTCTAGCTTATATGAATCACCCTACATTTGCCGTCAGTCCTGTGAAGGAGCATTGCACAGTAAGTAAGTAATTCGATCCGAAGCTCAACACCGGGTCACTTGTCAACACATCAATAATCCTGTTAGATATTTCTTTCTCCTTCCAAACAAATCCATTTACCTTAAAATTTAGCTGATACAGTGGAACAAACTGTATGAAATATGAAGCCAAATCTATAAATTGTCGTGGCAATAGTTGATTGACTTAATGCGGATAGAGCATCTATTCATCTCGGATTGGACTTGATTTCGCATCTTTATATAAAACCCGAGATACTCTATTCCTATCTTGAAGTATGGGTTTTTTTTATATTGAATCCGGCATCTGACAAGGCTTTAAGCACAACTTTTAATCTTGTTAAAGCTTCTTCTTTAAAGTATGCGACTATTAACATCATCAATATAAACAATTGCATACGAGTACGCCAAATCACCTAGGGCTCGTACTATCGAATTTTCAAATACTGACGAAGCTTTCTTCAAACCGAATGGCATAGCAAGAAATTCGTATTGGCCTTCTGGAGTCACGAAAGCTGTCTTCTCGATGGAATCAGTGTGAATAAGTATATGATAAAATCCCCTGGCCATGTCCTAACTACCACGTAATCTATCTATCCGATCTGATATTAATGGATACTTAACAGACACCGTATTCGCATTTAATTCGCGAAAATCAATGCATAGTCTATCACTGTAATATTTCTTTTTAACTAAGAGCATAAAATTTGCAAATAGAGAGCTACGTGGACGGATGACTTTGCTTTCAATCATTTGTTGTATTGTGTGGATTTTTTTAATGAGACTTTTTTAAAATAGTATCTGTTGAATTGGGAGCGACTCAGAGGTACGCTCCCAAGCTTTTTATTTCCAATTCTGATTTATTAATTCTATTACATGTTTGCATAAAGCTAAGATCGGCCGGCTATGTCGGCAGAGACGCCGGCAGAGCTGCGATCGTGTTTATATATGAGAGAGAGAGAGAGATAATATGTTCGGTGCGGTCCCACATATCAAATATGCTGACACTGCAGTTCCCAAGCATTCGAGGGCGGTCGTATAACCGGGAACACGGGAACGGCTAGGTTTATATATTTGTGTTTTGTTATTGTGCCCAAATGCAAAATGCCAAATAAGGTGTCTGTACTTAAATCGATCCGTAACACTGAGTACAGAGTGCATTCGATATGTGAACATACTACAGAATTTTGTCCCTAACTATTAGTTTTTCTTCTACACTTAATCTATACGGACGTCTTTGTATAATCTTATGTTCATCAATTAGGCGAATTTCTAATTCTCCTGTAGTTATACGCCTGTGTGGCATGCCAGTTATAAATCGATCTGAGAATTCATTTAAAATAGTTCTTAATGTTAACTTATCATTATCAGCTAATTCCAAATTATCGTTAATTAGATTTATCTAAGAGGCTTATCGAAGCTTCATTACTCACTACATTGATAATTTGATTCATATACATTGTGAATTTGTTAGCATCAATGATGACACCCAAAACCTAGCTGCAAAATTTCCCGACCAATTATAATATCGTACTTAAGGTAATTATCCACTACTACATGAAAAGGACATAAATTCGGAACAATGTTATCACCTATTCCTCTCAGCACTACCGTATTATATATCCTTTTTCCAGCCAGCTTGTTGCAAAGTTTTTCCTTGATCACCCGAATCGAAGAAGAAGATAAAACTCTCACCCATTTGCCTCATAATAACAGTTGGCTCCAACACTGCGTGTGCAGTGTTCTCGATGGATGTCTACTCGCTTCTCGTTGTTGTAATTGTTCGCCGAGGCGTTCCCTTCGTACATGCAGATGCAATGTGACCAGGATTGCCACACTTGAAGCAACTAACTTCTGACCTCTCCCGCCCAGCCAAGGGCTTGCCAGTATGATGATTTGGTTTTGCGTCGTTTCTCCCTTCTACTTTATTGCGGCATTCAAACGCTTTATGCCGCAATAATGGCATTTGATTTGTGCCTGCGCCTTAAACCTCTTCCTGTCCGGTCCTTGATCCAATCCAGAGTAGTCGCTCACTTTTTGGAACGCAAACGCCTTTAAGAGCTGCTGCTGTTCATTCCTAGATTCTGCTGTAAAAACGGAAGTTTTGCATCCTGGGATCGATTTGGGACGTGAAGGCCAACACTAAAGAAACAGCTATCTCCTTTTGGCTAATTCCATTTCACCTCGTCAGCACCAGCCTGCTGTCATACACTGACAAGAACTCGTTTGCATTCGGTCTTTAGTTGAGAATATTGAGCAAGACGGCAGACGGTGGCTGAATGCCTTCATAGCGGTGTAAAAACAAATCTTTGAATTCCAGCCATGACATTCCAGGGAAGCAAATGGGATAACCATTGCGAAGAGTTTCCAAGCAGTGATTCACTAAGCGCCATGACTAGTGCTCCGCCTTCCAGTGGATATGATCATATATCATATCCAGTAGATATGATCATATCCACGGTTTTACACCACGATTAAACATAGGCAATGTCACAGAATTATTTTGCGTGGCTGCAGTCGATGTGTTTTGCCCAGTTTTCAGCAACTCGAGGAAGTTTCGGTTTTGTGTCTCTAAAATTGAGTAAAACACGCCGTCAGAATGTTCTTGTGGCTATCCCCACTTCAGATGTCGAAGATAGTGATGATTTTATTATCATTTGGGTTATCTTATTAAGATGCTCAGCGAGTCGCAATTTCTTGTGTTGTCCGTTCGAAGGTTCCCGAAAGAATGAGTTATGAACACTCCACTACTCTGCACAACTCTATTCTTGTCATTCTGTAGTCACTTGTCATTTTAATTTATTGCAACAACAATTTCGCCACACTCGGCTAAGGTGAGTTCCCACCTACCCACGCTCTTGAAACTCTTAAACCGTCTCAGAAGGTCACACTTCTTAATTAATTAATTCTCTCGACATGGTGGATTGGGATGAGTAATCATATTTGTAACGCTTGTCCCAGCAAAGCAAGCTGAGAGTCCCGCCCTCTATGAGAGAAAACACGAGGTTGCAGGCGCCATCTAGGAGAAATGTTCCAAGTCGAGGTCGCCGGTCAAATTAGATAGATTGCTTAACAGGGCCGAATGTCAGACTTTCTCCAGAAGGAAAATTCACCTTTGGGAGAGCGTCATGGGTTTCCGCTTAATTCGGGGCGTCTATTCGTTCTGTTCCCTTTTGGCGGCCGGAGGATCCAGTCACTTCAACTTAGTAATTACAAAAAAAAAATTTAAGAAAGACTTGCGTTTAAATAAAAATCTGGCTAAAAGTCAATCATTTCGCGAGTGATCCCTCAGTTGGCCCGGGAAGAGAGTCGTTTTAAAATTTGTGTTGCCGAGCCCTCAGAAAAGGTGAGATATTAAATTAAAAAAAAAACCAGTAAGTTTAGGCAGTAACCGATAGCGTTTTGTTGCCATTAGGGTTCGGCTAAACGGTTTCTCGACAGCGGCGGAGGAAGTCGCAACAGTTCGCTGGCAGCAGAAGAAGTGCATAAAATTCACATGCGCGAAGGTTTGCCGGCCAAAGCCAGGTCTTGGTTTTGAGGCCGTAAACACAGACGCCACCCAGAGAAATTAGCCGCAGGAGTTAACAAAAAAAAAAGAATGAATATTTAGGCCGAATTTTCGTCCACCGTCTATATAGGCCAATAAGAAAAGCCTCACAATTGCCTTTTCTTCGTTGTGTCCCAAGAAGCCGCACTGCGCAAAACGGATGGCGAGAATGCTCGCAAGTTAATTTGTCTGCGCATATATAAGCAATAAAGGAAGCAAGACAGAAAGGCATCAAGAAGATATAAAAAAAAGGGGAAAAAAACAAAAATGTTTAAAGTAATTTAAGATTAGAATAGTTTTTTTTTTGGTTTATATCTTAGTAAGCTAAGCGAAAGTGCGAGTGAAGTCGTTGAAAAACAAATGAGAAAAATAATAGTCCGCCGAAAAGCAAAGAAAATGTAAAAGAAAAAATGCGCACGGATCTTGGCGAATTTCAAAAAAAAGGGAAAAATTTGGTGTTTGCCATACATTTAGATACTTTTTTTTTTGCATAAAATTTTAAATCCCACAGCTTCGATCTCCACGGCCAAAGCGCTTTCTCCGTTGGATGTCTACGAATTGTTCGGGTGAGTGACTCGGTGGCTTAGGCTCCGATGTATTAATTTCTTTACCTAAATATTTAAATTTAAAAAGAAAAAAATGCACACAAAAACAAAAACGTTCATCTAAACGCGCAATCCCAAAAAAAAAGGTCTAAATTAAAACAAACATATTACACAATGCGATTTTCAATTCTCTTTTGTCTTACAAGATTTTTATGTCCAATTTAAACACCTTCACATTTATTGTTTTTTTGTTACACACATACATATACACATTGCACGCACATTGTATTTCATTATTTCATCTATTTACATTATGTTTAATTTTAACCATTTTATTAGTCACTAAGGAATAAAATAATTATAATGTGTTAAGCCCGAGTAGTTTTGCCTTCGGCTAGTGCGATCGCCCTGTGAAACCCAAAGGGGCCATTCACCAAAAAACAAAAAAATTAAAAATTCCATTTGATTATGGGAATGCAGAGAATGGCCAAGGCAGGGAGGGGCATCAGTAATCCCACCACATCTGGGGTTAAATAGTCGTCCGATCTTGCATGTCCAATAGACTAGTTTTAATGTGTTTATGTTGTGTTGTGGTCCTCCCGATGTAGCTTGTCGTAGCACGCAAAATATCGAGTATAATAATGTAAAAGTTAGGTACCTCAGGGAAAGGACGGCAAAAATACCACCCCATTAGCCGACGAGCAAGTAGCCGGAGAATTATGCGTGCGCCTGTCTCTTCCCATTCCAACACCAACCTAAGCAATCCGTTACAATTATAATTAATCAATAAATAACATTATTATAATCTGGCGCCCAACTTCAGGGCCAATTTAGGCCATAATATTATCAATGGCTAAAACACACACAAACACACATACATCCACAGTTCAACAATTAAACAGTTACAGAGTAGCAAACATACATATATATTAGTGGGCTTTTGAAATTTCAGCTGACTGCCTGAACCACAAGCAACGGTTGCTGATCACAAATGTAAATCAAATTTTGCACAAAAAAAAAAAATAAAAACAAACTCACTCGCTAAAAAACATTGTTGAAACGCATAGGACCACAGCGATTTTACTGCTCGCAGTTGATCGTCTGGCCACGGTTTACGGTGTAAGCAAAGCGAGTTGATGGTTTTCAAATAGGGAAGTTTCATTTTTGTTTGTCAGGCGCTTAGGAAATTGCAGGCTAGATAATGCTTTAGGCATATCACCTGACCACGGCTGAGAAATAAAAATTAGAACTCCACCATTTTCTTTAATTGCACTTCACAAAAAAATAAATAGAAAAATAATAACCTTTTGTCAAGCGCTTGGAAAAGCAGACTCCTTTTTACAAGAGGCGATCTGACCACGTGTGACAAAGGTTAGGCAGAAGGGGGAATAGCAAGGGAGGCGATTAGTTTTAGTCAAAAACCTTGCGTATACCGGCGATCGCAAAAAAAAAAAAAAAGCAGAGCAGCCTAGCAGAACAATGCGGCGTAACGATTGTCGTCTTGTCGCTTGGCAAGGCACACGCGGACAGTCGAGCGTTGTTGTTGGCACTTGCGCTCTGTTAAAGCGGATCGTCGCTGCTAATGCAGTTTTGTTTCTCTTTTCGCATGCATTTCGTTGACGACAGATTTACTGATAAGGTTTGAAAGGGAGATCCACTATGCTTGAAGGCAAACAATTTTTTTATGATTTCTTTTGATCGTTCGATTTTTTTTATTTTTACACATATTTACATTTTGTTTGTTTTACAATCGTTTATATTTATGTCAATTCGTATATTTCTGTTTAAATATTGCATTTAAGATTAAGTTCATATTAGGTAGTTGATTAGGTTTCTGTTCTCTGATTTACAATTACTGACCAGCGCAACAAGTTGTCTTTACAACAGAGAGTCTGGGCAATTAGAAAAGAGCAATCAGAGCAGCATTTCGCTGTACCAGGTCGTTGACCGCTTTTACTCTCACGCGACAGCAAATAAAAGAAGAGAAATTAAATAAGAGTTTTGTAAATTGCTGATCAGGTGACCAGAATTTCAGAATTCACTGACTCTTTTGGAATAGCCTAGGTGAGAGAGAGGCCAAAGAGAGTGTTTAAGCTTTCTGATTAAAGTATCTTAAGCTGGGAGCATCACAAGCGAAACTCTCTATAACTTAAATCGGAAGAGCGCATTGTAAAGATGGATGGGCAGGGCAAAGCCGCAAATTGCAATCTTTGTGGGAAAGATTTATGCACTGGAGTTATTTACAAAACCAAATGTGGACACGAGTTCCACAAGTCTTGTATTGCGGCTCACTCGAAAGCAATAGCAACCTGTCCGACCTGCAATACGGTGTGTTTTGAAGGGCAAGGATCGGCGGCTGGGACGAGTCAAAAGGCAAAAATGGCGACGGCTAGAAAGGATCCACCTGTCTCAGAAGCTGCAGCGGTTAATGAGGCTTCAGTCAGCACAGAAGCAATAGGCACAATAGTTGCTCAGGCAGTTAGGTCCATGCAAAACGATATTTTGACCCAATTATCGGACTCAACTAATTCAGTCCAATGTAGCTGCACATCTCGGTCCGTTAGCAGGAGGTCACGTAAACAGGGATCCGACTCCAGACCCCATTGTGCATGATGTAGGGCGGCAAGGATAAACAATGTCCGATGCGGCGGAGACTCACAGAAGTGACTTAATGCAGAGGCCTGATAAAGTCGGGCACATCATGAACGGGTGGAAATTGAAATTTAATGGCAGCGCGGACGGAATTAGTGTAGATAACTTTATCTATAGAGTTGAATCACTAACCCACCAAACTTTGGAGAGTAGATTTGAATTAGTATGCAACAACGCAAACATTCTCTTCGATGGCAAGGCCCGTGAATTTTTCTGGAGGTTCCACAAGGCTAAAAGGCAGGTTCACTGGGGTACTCTATGTGAGGCATTGCGAAAGCAATTTCGCGACACTAGGACTGATGTGGATATAATTGAAGCCATTCGGGATCGAAAACAAAGGGAAAAGGAATCCTTTGATTCATTTTATGACTCAATTGTCCAGTTAATGGATACCCAGAGTACCCACTGTCAGAAAGGACTATAGTGGACATTTTAAAAAGAAATTTAAGGCCTGAAATCCGTCACGAAATATTAAATGTGACCATAGAAACGGTAGACAGCATCCGGGAGATATGCAAGCGTAGGGAAGCATTCTTGCAAGATGTGAAGCGGACTCACGGGTATCAGAAAGGAGCACCTTTTCGCCAACAGGTGGCAGAATTGCTAGAGGAAGCGTTGTCAGATGAGGCTTCCGAGTTTTCTGATCAAGAAGGAGATCTAGTAATCGGCGCTTTGGCATTAGTGTGTTGGAATTGCCACAAAGAGGGACACCGGTATCAGGACTGCGAAAGCAAGAGGAAAATCTTTTGCTATGGCTGTGGTACTCCAAACGTATATAATGCCAAAAAAAACGGGAAGTCGAACACACAGTCCCGTCAGCCACCGTGTGTTCCACGTCGCCGTCTGACGATCAATCAGGAAGCGAACGGATAGAGCCAATTGCTAATGTTTCATCGGTCAAAAATCCGTTTTCGTCCGATTGTATGTCCGGTCAACCATGTTTCTGGCCGACATTATTAAATTTAAAACCTAGTTATATACCAAATAATCGATTAACAAGGCAACGTTCACAATCCTGAAGTGCGAAAAGGATGAGGAATTTTTGGAAAGCAGCTAAAGCTATCAATGCAATCCGATATAAGCAACCAGATAAGCGGTCTTATGCGGAAGTTCGCGTCCTCGACAGAGTGGTCCTAGGATTGCTCGATACAGGCGCTGCTATAAGTGTGATAGGAGGAAATTTAGCCCAGCAAGTGATTAAAAGTAAAATCAAATTTAAGCGAGGTATTTTGGCTGCCACGGCAGATGGAAAGAACCAAGAGGTAATGGGTAGATTAAGGACTCCCGTGCAGTATAATCAGGAAGTCAGAGAGCTCGATTTGCACATCATTCCATCCCTTAGCCAAGATAGATTTTTGGACAGCATTTGGGTTGTTACCGCCTGAAATGTTGATTTCTGAAATCGCCGCTGACTCCTATGACCTGTCGCCTAGCCAAAAAGAAGCATTGCAGAATACCATAGCAAAATTTCCTTCGTTTGCTGTGTCTGGGCTAGGAAAAACGTCGCTTTTGTCGCACTCTATAGATGTTGGGGATGCTAAGCCAGTTAAGCAAAGGCATTTTCCCGTGTCACCGGCAGTAGAAAAATTATTGTATGCGGAGGTAGACAGAATGTAGGCGCACTGTAAAATATCTGGGGCATATTGTTGGAGAGGGGGTGATCCGTACAGATCCAGATAAGATAGCGGCTATGGTCGATTTCCCACTGCCCAAGACTCTTAAAGCATTAAGAAGATTTCTGGGGATGGCTGGTTGGTACCGGAAATTTATTGGCAATTTCGCTTCTGTAGCCTCTCCGCTCACAGATTTAATAAAGCCCAAACAAAAGTTTGCCATGACTCCTGATGGCCAGCAAGCATTCAAAAAACTTAAGGAAATGCTATGTGTCGCTCCAGTACTTTGTAGTCCTGACTTCAGCAAGCCATTTTTTATTCATTGCGATGCAAGTCAAACCGGCGTTGGCGGTGTGTTGGTACAGAAAACAGTCGAGGGTGATGAGTATCCCTTAGCTTTTGTATCCAAAAAGTTAAATAAGGCGCAAAAAAGCTAATCAGTCACTGAACAAGAACTATTGGCTGTGATGGTGTGCATAAAACGATTCAGGGCTTATGTAGAAGGGCATGAATTCACGGTCATAACTGATCATGCATCCTTGAAATGGCTTATGACACAGACCGATTTGCATTCACGTTTGGCAAGATGGGCTCTAAAATTACAAGGGTTCAGCTTTAAGATTGAGCATAGAAGTGACAAATTAAACGTTGTACCGGATGCTCTTTCCAGGATGAATGAGGATAGCATGGCGGCCATAGAAGCTAGTCAAGGTCTTCTGGTCGACTTGGAGTCGCCAGCTTTCAGGTCAAGTGATTATGTGTCATTGATGGAGCGAATAAGGGCAAATGAGGATAAATTACCGGATCTCAAGGTTGTGGATGAGCGCTTATATAGAAAAACCGAACATGCTACGGGTGAAGTTTTACACGACAACTATATATGGAAACTATGGGTTCCTCAAGATTTGGTACCGGAAGTGTTAAACAAAGCACACGATCAGCCCTTAGCATCGCACGGAGGCATCCACAAAACGTTGGAGCGGGTGCGTAAATATTATTACTGGCCGAGTTTGGTTAAAGACGTGAAGGTTCATGTGCTGGCTTGCGAGATTTGTAAGACGACTAAGGCTGCGAATAAGATTCAGCGACCGCCTATGGGAGTACCTGCAGAATCGCAAAGATTTTTCCAGAAGTTGTACATTGATTTTTTGGGTCCGTATCCCAGGTCGAAAAGTGGGCACATCGGCATATTTATTGTTCTAGACCACTATTCTAAATTTGTGTTTTTGAAAGCCGTGAAGAAACTGACAGCGGATGTGGTAATAAAATATCTTCAGGAAGATTTGTTCCACACGTTCGGAGTTCCGGAGACCATTATCTCGGACAACGGATCCCAATTTAAGGCGGAGATTTTTCAAAATTTTCTCAGAAATAACAAGGTATCGCACACTCTGACGGTATATTCTCCTCAAGCTAATGCCTCAGAAAGAGTTAATCGTTCGGTAATCGCAGCAATACGCTCATATGTGAAGCCTGATCAGAAGAACTGGGACGAACAGCTCAGTAGCATTTGTTGCGCGTTAAGGACGGCAGTGCATTCCAGTATAGGAACTTCTCCGTATTATATGGTGTTTGGACAGCAGTTTGTCGGCTCAGGAGCTACATACAAGTTATTAAGAGCTCTTCGCCTATTAGACGACAGATCGACAATGCTTGCAAAAGAAGATTCATTGGATCTGGTAAGAAACAAGGCTTTGGAGGTGATGGCAAAGCAACGAGACAAAAATGAGCGGGCTTACAATTTAAGGTCGCGAGAAGTGACGTATGCCGAGGGACAGGAAGTGTTCAGGAAAAATTTCAAGCAGAGCAATTTTCAGGCGGGGTATAACGCTAAACTTGGACCAGCTTACTTGTAGGCGCGGATAAGGAAAAAGATAGGTAATTCCTATTACGACCTCGAGGATTTGCAGGGTCGCTCTGTGGGTCGCTACCATGCGAAAGATCTCAAGCAATAGCTGTGCCAAGCTTTGGTGGTATTAGTCTTTTAGGTTTGACCCCCAAGTCTGATCTTGCGTGTGGGGTTTTTGTAACGCTTGTCCCAGCAAAGCAAGCTGAGAGTCCCGCCCTCTATGAGAGAAAACACGAGGTTGCAGGCGCCATCTAGGAGAGAAATGTTCCAAGTCGAGGTCGCCGGTCAAATTAGATAGATTGCTTAACAGGGCCGGAAGGAAAATTCACCTTTGGGAGAGCGACATGGGTTCCCGCTTAATTCGGGGCGTCCATTCGTTCTGTTCCCTTTTGGCGGCCGGAGGATCCAGTCACTTCAACTTAGTAATTACAAAAAAAAAAATTTTAAGAAAGACTTGCGTTTAAATAAAAATCTGGCTAAAAGTCAGTCATTTTGCGAGTGATCCCTCAGTTGGCCCGGGAAGGGAGTCGTTTTAAAATTTGTGTTGCCGAGCCCTCAGGCCGTAAACACAGACGCCACCCAGAGAAATTAGCCGCAGGAGTTAACAAAAAAAAAAGAATGAATATTTAGGCCGAATTTTCGTCCACCGTCTATATAGGCCAATAAGAAAAGCCTCACAATTGCCTTTTCTTCGTTGTGTCCCAAGAAGCCGCACTGCGCAAAACGGATGGCGAGAATGCTCGCAAGTTAATTTGTCTGCGCATATATAAGCAATAAAGGAAGCAAGACCGAAAGGCACCAGGAAGATATAAAAAAAGGGGAAAAAAAAACAAAAGTGTTTAAAGTAATTTAAGATTAGAATAGTTTTTTTTTTGGTTTATATCTTAGTAAGCTAAGCGAAAGTGCGAGTGAAGTCGTTGGAAAACAAATGAGAAAATAATAGTCCGTCGAAGAGCAAAGAAAATGTAAAAGAAAAAAATGCGCACGGATCTTGGCGAATTTCAAAAAAAAGGGAAAAATTTGGTGTTTGCTATACATTTAGATAAATTTTTTTTTTGCATAAAATTTTAACTCCCACAGCTTCGATCTCCAAAGCCAAAGCGCTTTCTCCGTCGGATGTCTACGAATTGTTTGGGTGAGTGACTCGGTGCCTTAGGCTCCGATGTATTAATTTCTTTACCTAAATATTAAAATTTAAAAAGAAAAAAATGCACACAAAAACAAAAACGTTCATCTAAACGCGCAATCCCAAAAAAAAGGTCTAAATTAAAACAAACATATTAAAAATCAAAAGAAAGAACAGCAACGAAACTTGCGAATCTTTTCTTTGATCCGTTTGCGTTAGCCTGTTTATTAAATGTCCTTTGCTTGACGAAACACAATGCGATTTTCAATTCTCTTTAGTCGTACAAGATTTTTATGTCCAATTTAAACACCTTCACATTTATTGTTTCTTTGTTACACACATACATATACTCATTGCACGCACATTGTATTTCATTATTTCATCTATTTACATTATGTTTAATTTTAACCATTTTATTAGTCACTAAGGACTAAAATAATTATAATGTGTTAAGCCCGAGTAGTTTTGCCTTCGGCTAGTGCGATCGCCCTGTGAAACCCAAAGGGGCCATTCACCAAAAAAACAAAAAAATTAAAAATTCCATTTGATTATGGGAATGCACAGAATGGCCAAGGCAGGGAGGGGCATCAGTAATCCCACCACATCTGGGGTTAAATAGTCGTCAGATCTTGCATGTCCAATAGACTAGTTTTAATGTGTTTATGTTGTGTTGTGGTCCTCCCGATGTAGCTTGTCGTAGCACGCAAAATATCGAGTATAATAATGTAAAAGTTAGGTACCTCAGGGAAAGGACGGCAAAAATACCACCCCATTAGCCGACGAGCAAGTAGCCGGAGAATTATGCGTGCGCCTGTCTCTTCCCATCCCAACACCAACCTAAGCAATCCGTTACATATTTGTCTTGCTCTCCTCTTCAGATCGATGGGTATGAGGGATAGAATCCATATTCGGTGTTCTCTTGACCTATGTAAAAAAATGGACCAAAAATAATATGTTATTGTCTTTGCATTGTTGCCGGATGATACGTTACGGAACGTCCTTAGTTCTGGATAATTTCCATAAGAGTATTGTTGCTTACCGCAATAACATTAATCCAGGATATAACCACAGTAAAATCACTCTAAGATTATCAGTCAACTATACTAAGGCTCATATGAAGATTTTTCTAGCTCTGTCGGCAAGTGAGTTCAAATAACGTCTCGGATGAGAGCCATAAGGGACTTCGAGCAGAATAGTCAAACTAAACCCTGGTTTTTTATGTAAGTGGCGCGTAAGTAAATTGCTGAGCACCATTATCGCTCTGAAGCATCAACAAAAGGAAAGTAGTTTCTGGATGATTGGAACCTTTCCATCGTAGATGTCTCAAGCAGTCGCCTGTAAGGTTTTTGCACTACCTATGTAGTTTTTGAATTCTTTAATCTCAAAATTACCCAAAGATGTCTGTCGGGACAAGCAGCAGCCGCCACCTAATTTAAAGATAAAGCTCAAAGTCGCAAGCCGACTCTCTCTCTCGGCCGCTCGACTTCAGCGATTATCGGCAGCATCGTCAGATAGAGAGCTTTATCTGCGCTAATTATCAAAAAGCGGGATCACTCTCTCATGTACATTCATTGCGCGCGCTCAATATATTGGCATATATTTTCTGTATCCTCCAATATTATCCGCAACTATTATTTCGAGTTTAAAGGATAGTCATTGAAAAATCTCAATGACTGAACATTGGGGACCCCGACGTGATTTGTTGAAACAATTATTAATCCGCGAAAGTAAAATAAAGTTTCTAAAATATACACATATATACACTACAGTGCATATCATTGTTTAAAATAAATAAACATACATATAAAGTTTCATAACCAAAAATAGTTATAAAGTGCATACCGGTCGTCAATTGCCATCCGGCCCGTTATTTAGTGCGCCTGCTACCTTCGTATACATACATACATACATACATACATTCCGTTTTCGAGTGCATTCGCCGGCGCACAAACCGTTATGCAAACATACAGCCGCTAATTCGGGTACGGTTCTTGTTTGCACAGTGGGACAGATTGCGTTCACCGTGGTCAAATACGAAATATTATTATATAATATTATTAAACAATTTGTAATATTAAATTTGGCTTCAGCTTAGCGGCCGTGCACAGTGGGACAGGTTGTATTCGTCGCGCGCAAATTAAAACTATCATTAAATAATAAATAATACAAAAAAAATAATAAAATAAATAAAAATAATAATACTAATTTCCCTGCAGTTTAGCTTTGTTAAATTGGTCGTAATTTGAGACTAGTGGCGATGGATGCCAGCGCGGCAGACGCAGGTTCACCCACCCTACCTCGGAGTGCTATTTTGAAATGCAAGGCCAATGCTCTCCTCCAGGATTTGAAGAGGATACAAGGAGCCCTTCACCCAATTTCAAGCGTGGAGGACGCCATGCTCCACGTGCGTCATGGTCAGTTAGTCTCAATGTACGATGACTTCAAGCCATCCACGGGAATCTTGAAGAATTAGACATTTCGGAGATCGGCAGCGACTTGCGATGGACCGTGTCGGAGCTCGTCGCGACGATGCACGCTGAAATAGAGCACGAAACCTTGCAACGCTCTGCTCAAATGGCTGCCCACTCAACTCTCACCAACGGGATCTCCTCTATGCCAGACCCAGGGCTCAGTCGCAGCTCTCAAGCTCTGCCGTCTATTCCGCTCCCTACCTTCAGTGGAGGATACTCCGAGTGGTCTGAGTTCCAATCTATCTTTTTAACTATGGTAGGCGGAAATCCACATATAAGCAAGGTGGAAAAGCTGCAGAGGCTACGATCCTGTCGTCGCGACTCAGCGTTAGAAGCAGTTCGGTCCTTGGAAACTTCCGAGAAAAATTATGACGTTGCATTAGGTCTTTTGGAAAAGCGATTTAGTAACCGTCGTTTGATATTTCAGGCTCATGTGAACGAGATTCTAGGCCTCTGTGTCGTGAAAGGTGGCTCAGTGGCAGGTCTACGAGGATTCTCAGATAAGTTCAATGCCCATATGCGGACCTTGAAGAATTTGGGAACGACGGAACAAATTGCCGGCTGCATCATCGTCCAGGTGCTTCTTCAAAGATTAGACCCAGCTACCCAGGCGAAGTGGGAGGAAGGCCAGACTGCCATCAATTCAGACCTTATTCCTACGTGGGACTCGATGGCGGAATTCCTGGAGCAGCGATGCAGGACTCTCGAGGCTGTGGATGTGGCCATGGCCGCATACGCGCCAGGCACTCAGGTGGGAAGACGTAGAGTTGCTAATAACAGTAGATCCGCCTTCATTATTACTAATGCGCCTCCACCTGTATATTATGCCTGTATATTATGCGGTGGGAGGTCCCATGAGGTGCCTGCGTGTCCAAGGTTTCTGCCGTTGTCCCCTGAGAGCCGCCTAGGCGAGGCTAGGCGACTTGGTCTTTGTCGAAAATGTCTCAGAACCGGCCATCACCTGCGAGACTGCGTCGCTAATAATTGCCACAGCTGTGGGAGACGGCATCACAGTTTGCTGCATTTTCTGGACTCGCAGTCTTCTAGCGGCCATCTGCCAGTTGCTTTACCCATTTCCTCCTCATCCGAGGGTTCTGAACCTCTAGCCTCATCGCCATCCACAGTCAATGCCTTAATTGCCCAAGGTCGTAGCTGCGATATAGCTTTGCTTGCAACAGCGAACATACTTGTTAGGAGCCGCGCTGGTATTTTTGTTCCTTGCCGAGCGCTTCTGGATTCTGGATCTCAAGTACACATGATTACGTCCCGATTGGCTAATCAGCTGCAGTTGCGTAAATGCAAATCATTCATGTCGGTGTCTGGAATTGGCGTTACCGGCTATGCGACGGACGGATTCTCTGTTGATGTGCTCCTACGTTCTCACTGTTCAGAATACTCGTCTCTTATTAGTGCAGTCGTCGCTGGCAACATTACGGATCTCCAGCCTAGTTTCTGCTTAGATGTCTCCAATTGGAATATACCATGCAATCTTAATCTCGCTGATCCAGAATTCTTTCGACCACAGCGTATCGATTTGCTCATCGGAGCCAGCCTCTTTTATGAATTGCTGTTTGTTGGACAAGTTCAGTTCTCAGCTGGCCTACCGTTGCTGCAGAAAACCCGGCTTGGATGGGTTGTGTGTGGAGGCGGTTCACCTGTCGAGACAAGGTCACTCGTAGCCACAGCCTGCAAGGATATCACGAAGAGCCCAAGCCTGCCGGATGAACGTTTAGATTGTCTGCTCCGCCAGTTCTGGGAAATAGAGGACTGCTCCGAACCAATAGTGAAGTGGACAAAGGAAGAGCTGGATTGCGAAGCGCATTTTGTGCAACACTCTACTCGGCTCAAGTCAGGCGCTTATGCTGTGAGGCTGCGGTTGAAATGCAGTTCTGATTTGCTGGGAGAATCGTATCCCCAAGCCGTGCGTCGATTTCTCTGTCTAGAAAGAAGCTTAGTCGTCACCCTCAATTGAAGAATCAGTATGCTGCGTTTATAAAAGAGTATTTGGAGTTGGGCCATATGTCTGCAGTTCCTTCTAATGCGAGCCTCACTCCTCAGTACTTCCTACCTCACCACTGTGTTTTGAAAGAGGACAGTTCAACAACCAAGCTCAGGGTTGTTTTTGATGCTGCTACCACTTCTGGGTATTCGTTGAATGACGTGTTGATGTCCGGCCCAGTTATACAGCCAAAGTTGCTTCACATTCTGTTAAGGTTCCGTTACCATCGGGTGGCCATTACAGGAGATATCTGCAAAATGTACCGATGTGTCAGAGATTTCCCTGAGGACAGCCATTTGCAGTGTATCCTTTGGCGGGATTCCACCCAGGACGAGTTGCAGGTTTTTAAACTTGACACTGTAACTTATGGAACAAAACCAGCGTCATTTTTGTCAGTGCGAGCAATGCATCAATTGGCCGAGGATGAGCAGTCGATGTTTCCAAAGGGGGCCGCAGAATCTCGCGACTTTTACGTGGACGATTTAATTTCTGGATTTGCTTCTGTGGCTGAAGCTGTCAACATCATGCAGCAAACATCAGGGATCCTTGCCAAGGGTCAATTTCGCTTGAGAAAGTGGTGCTCCAACGTAGCTGCGGTGTTGTCTGATGTGCCGAAAGAGGATCGGGAGTCGTTTCTGAGATTTGATGACGGCAGCAACTTTACGAAAACTCTGGGCCTCGCTAGGGCTCCTGCTACTGATCGCTTGCTATTTTCATTTGAGGGCCTTCAGTCAACCTTAAATCCAACTAGGCGCATAATCCTTTCCTCAATCGCCCGGTTGTATGATCCTTTAGGACTTGTCGGGCCAGTCATCACAAGGTCAAAGATCTTTCTTCAGAAGCTGTGCCGTGAGAAGTTGTCTTGGATGAGAGTCTTCCTCAGACTCTTCACTCTGATTGGGAAAAATTTGCTCCAGTTTCGCTATGGCTCAGAGGGCCGATTTTCCCAGATGGTCACTGTCATCACCGACCGATTTGGAGATTCATGGATTTTGTGACGCTAACATAGAGGCTTATGGTGCCTGTGTTTATGTCGTCTCAAGGGGTACAGGAGCGGGAAGTCACCTGCTTTGCTCGAAGTCTCGAGTGGCGCCGCTAAAGACTGTTACGGTGCCGAAACTGGAACTATCAGGAGCAGAATTGCTGGCGCGGCTTATGTCAGAAATAGCTAATCTGAAGATGTACGCTGGGAAGCATTATTGTTGGTGCGATTCTGCAGTGGCGCTGTCCTGGATTCGAGAGAAGCCTGCCCGGTTTAATGTTTTCGTTGCCAATCGAGTTGCGACGATCCAGGAGTTAACCAGAACGATGGAGTGGCGCTATGTTCCCACGTCCTTAAATCCGGCGGACATCCTGTCCGTGGTGCTCTTCCTAATGAGTTGATCGTTGATGAGCTGTGGGCACATGGTCCTCCGTTTCTTCTTGGTCCTCAAGATGAGTGGCCAGTTGCGGTCCCAGCTGAGAGGCCGACCCTGGAACTGCGCGCAAAGGTTTTGCTCATTCAGTCGCCGTATGTGGACATAATAGCTGCCTCCAAGTACGCTAATTCCTTCTCATCTCTGCAGCGGGTATTTGCTTATGTGCACAAGTTTTTAATTTCTACGCCATTATAATGGGCCTTTAAGTTGCAATTAGTTGTATAAGCACCGAAAACTAGTCAATAAAGCTGGAGAGAACTGAATGTGGCTTCTGGATCATGAGTATTGACTAAAAAAAGGGAGTAAATTCCACACTGTTGCCGAGTGTTGATAGCAAATAAGTTTTTCATGAAGTTAATGGATTGCACTTTGTTTTTTAATGCCAGTTTAGTTTCTTATATTTAGACTTATTGCCCCTAACTTATTAAAGTGATTTGAGGAGTTCTTCCTCCAAGAGCTGAAAACTTGCAAGTTATATGACACATTATTTAGGGGCTCTTACTCAATTTATAAACAAATTTGAGCCGAAAACTAATTTCCAAATAACTCTGACCTAGCCACGATAAATCCGTGGTCAGCTATTTCTGTCAACTACGCCTCCAAATTATTCCCACCCAGATCAGCTTCACGCAGTCCGTATCAAACGGATGCTGTAAACATCCATGCCGATATTGTAAACATCCGAGCCCCAAAAGCAAGCCCTGAGTCCGCTAACGTAAGCAACAAAGCGAGCCCTAAAGTTCGCTAATATAAACACCAATTTCCGGCCGAATTTAGATTCAAAATTTAATTTACAAATTTCATCATCCTATTTGCCGACTCGCTTGAATCATTCTCTTGATCAATTTTTAGGATAAATCTCTGAAGCCGGGATTAGATAATTGATCATTGAAATCGAGGCAGGGCAGTCCGTTTTTGAGATCCAATTCGAGCAGTTGAATGAATCGCGCTGCCAAAACCCCGATACAAACGACGAAAATAAAGCTTGTGTTGATAAAAAAACAAACGGTGTATCCTTGCGGAGGGTATTATAATTTTGGTCAAAAGTGCGCAACGTAGTGAGGGAGGCATCTCTGACCCTATAAAGTATCTATATTCTTGATCAGGATCACCTCCTGAGTTAATATAAGCATATCCGTCTGTCCGTCTGTCTGTTTCTACGCAAACTAATCTCTCAGTTTTAAAGATATCGAATTGAAACTTTGCACAAACCCTTCTTTCCTTTGCACGCAGTATATAAGTCGGAACAGCCGGGATCGGCCGACTATATCCTATAGCTCCCAAGTTGGGATTTTCTATGGGTTTTATATTTGGCCAATCAATCCAACCTACCAAATTTCATAAGGATCGGCCGACTATTTCCTATAGCTGCCATTTAACTGAACGATTGGAATTGCCATAACTTTGGTGTTTTTAAAGTTAGGAAGTTCCGATTTTAATTATTGTTTTTTATTTTTATTATTTTATAAATTTTTAAAAAAGGAAATATGAAATCAAAGACTATATTTCTGATTCGAAAAAGTTCTCAAAATCTCAGAACCTTCAACCAGACGTAAACTTCTACGAACAGCCTTAGAGGATGAATTTAATCGATCTCAATTATCCTATTTGCAGCATCTCTCCCCCAACGATATCCACTGTGGAAAGCTAAATCAGGTATATGTCCACCAATCGAAAGTGAGTCGCCATTACACACACAAACAGGAGAATTGGCACACAGCAACAAAGAGAGCGCAATGTATTTGCCGCACATCTAGAAAACGTTTTCAAACCACTCCCACCAACAAATAGCTTTGTGCTCCGAACAAACATCTTTCCAGAGGCTGCCCTGCCTATTATATTCTAATCAAGAGAAGTGTTATCACTTATAAGGGCTCATAAAAAAATAAAGCGCCAGTACACGATTTAATCTCCCCTAAAATGATTATAGAATTGCCGAACTGTGCAGTAAATCTTCTCAACACAATATTCAACAGCATGATGAAATTGGGCTATTATCCACAACAATGGAAAAAGTCTGTCATCATAAGATCCACGAAAGCCGGAAAGGACAAGTCTCTGCCTTCATCATATAGAATAGGCCAATCAGTCTCCTGCCGTACCTATCAAAAATATTGAAAAGCTGCTCCTGAATTGTATGAGGCAACACCTACGGTTCCATTCCATTCCACCAATGAAACAACGGAGACATGAAACAAGTAAACCGAATAAGCTCCAAGATACGAAATACATTTGAAAATCGAGAGTATTGTTTCGGAATCTTTCTGAATGTCGCCAAGGCCTTCGACCGCGTTTGGCTGGACGGTTTAATTTATAAAATTAAAACCTTGCTTCCACAGAACACCCAAAAAAAACTGAAGTTATATCTTGAGCATAGAAGTTTCGCAGTGCGATGTAAAGATGTCCTCTCCGAATACCATCCAATTGAAGCTCGAGTACCTCAAGGTAGCGTGCTTGGACCAACACTGTATATAATTTACACAACAGACCTTCCGACCACCAGTCTTACAACAACCTCAACATTTGCTGATGAAACTGTCGTTCTAAGACGATCCAAGTGCCCCATAAGAGCAACGCAACAGTTATCAGTTCATATTAGGCTTCTAGAGAAATGGCTAGCAGATTGGCCAATAAAGGTTGACACGCAACCTTTACCCTAAACAGAAAAACTTTCGCCCCACTATCTCTGAACAACATTCATATTCCACAAACAACTGAAACCGAAAGCACATCGAAGCTAAAAGAACACAACTTAAATTAAAAGCAAATAATAATAAATGCCCCTTCTCCAGTAAAATTGGACAATGCAGTTCTCAAGCCAATTTGGAAATATGCGTACAAGTTCCTGCAGCGTTTGCTGTATTGCTACCATTGTGTTGGTTAGAGTTACCAGCATTGCTTCTACGCCGTTAGGCAATTGTGTGTTTGCATTGTATGTTAGCCAGTAGTTTCTGGATTCTGGTTCAATATTGGTTGCCGCACTGAATTAGCAGTGTCAGCTTAGCTGCTGATTCATAAGTCCCATTGTTATAACTTAACGCCTGTGTTTCGGGTTACAGGATTTCGAGCTGCAACCTCTGTAATTTGCAGTGTGGTTTCCCCCACAATTACTACATTTTTTGGCAGAGTGGTTCTCCTTGTTTATAGAGCAGGCCTCAGTAGAATGTGCATCCCCGCAGGCAACGCAGGCTGCACGCAGAGTGCAGAATGTTTTCGAGCGGAAAGTAAATTTAATTGCACATGCAGAACTAGTAGTCGGTTCTGGGAGATAGAAATCTGTAATAATTAATTAGTTCCTTATTTTAATTTCACTAAGAACTGCAAGTCTCAAATTTGATTTGCCATTTTCGTCATCATGGGCTTTGGGCTTCGGATATTTAACATGGAACTTCCACTTGTTCAGCGTCTAAAGAACTTATAAAAAAACTACACCAACCGCGTCGCAACTGCCCTTTCTAGATGATATTTTGGTTTTTAAGTTCTTGCTGATCCACAAACTCGATTAATTTTTCACTTCCAACAAAGGCGACGGTTCAGAAAGTTACCTTAGGCTAACTGCTTGAGTATATTCCCAACAATATAAAGGCTACGCGAAGCAAATGTAGGATGCTGCGTTTTGTCAACTTTTAGGGCAATATTCCATCGAGAGGCTCAGCACTAAAATTCGTCCAAGAATTTCTGGACAAGTCGGGAGGCAGACTTAGTGGTGCTACCCAGCGTTTAAAAAGCTACGCTACTCCCGTAGAGATATCGCTCTCTTTTTGACTAGAGCCGTAGCAGAGCCATAGCAGAATAACGAGAAAGTTTGTGCTCTGCTCTGTCGCTTGAGAAACTGTAGCAATAGCGGTAGCTGAAAATCAAGTCCCGTGCTCTGTGTAGCAGTAACGGTAACAAAAAATTCATAGCGAGATAAGAGCAGAGCACTTGCTATTTTCTCATGTGCAGCGTTTTCTTTTTATACCCTTGCAAAGGGTATTATATTATAAGTTATAAAGTATATATCTTCTTGATCAGGATCACCTCCTGAGTTTATATAAGCATGTCCGTCTGTCCGTCTGTCTGTTTCTAAGTTTTAAAGATATCAAATTGAAACTTTGCACACACACTTTGTCTAAATCGTCGCCTTTGTTGGAAGCGAAAAATTATCCGAGTTTGTGGATCAGCAAGAACAAAACTTGAAAAAATGGACTGGCTCCTTCGTCCAAGATGCGGCTCTTTAAGAAATAAAAACAAAAAATTATCTAGAAAGGGCAGTTGCGAAGCGGTTGGTGTAGTTTTTTTACAAGTCCTTTAGACGCTGAACAAGTGGAATAAGAATTTAAGTTCCATGTTAAATATCCGAAGCCCAAAGCCCATGATGACGAAAATGGCAAATCAAATTTGAGACGTATCTAAAAACTTGCAGTTCTTAGTGAAATTCAAATAAGGAACTAGATAAATTATTACAGATTTCTAACTCCCAGAACCGACTACTAGTTCTGCATGTGCAATTAAATTTACTTTCAGCTCGAAAACTTACTGCACTCTGCGTGCAGTCTGCGTTGCCTGCGGGGATGCATATTCTACTGACGCCTGCCCTATAAACAAGGAGAACCACTCTGCCAAAAAATGTAGTAATTGTGGGGGAAAACACACTGCAAATAACAGAGGTTGTCCTATCTAGAGTTAAAAAGTCGGCTAGGCCAACATATAATTGCAGCTCGAAATCCTGTAACCCGAAACACAGGCGTTAAGTTATAACAATGGGACTTATGAATCAGCAGCTAAGCTGACACTGCTAATTCAGTGCGGCAACCAATATTGAACCAGAATCCAGAAACTACTGGCCAACATACAATGCAAACACACAATTGCCTAACGGCGTAGAAGCAATGCTGGTAACTCTAACCAACATAATGGTAGCAATACAGCAAACGCTGCAGGAACTTGTACGAATATTTCCAAATTGGCTTGAGAACTGCATTGTACAGAAGTACCCTGTACTCCAATTTTAGTGGAGAAGGGGCATTTATTATTATTTGCTTTTAATTTAAGTTGTGTTCTTTTATGCTGTCTTCCCACAGAGATCCATCCACCATCCGTTCCACGGATGGTCCATAAGGTTTTGCCGTTCCGAAAATTCCCAGTTAGTTCCCCATCCGAATTTGACGGACATTTTTATGCGATAGTTAGGCGATGTTTTTTCGGTGCAACTCTGAGTTCTTCTTCTTGACAGTGAAAATTTAAACATTCACTACGAAAATTTTAAAAATAATGGCGGGCAACTTTTCAAAAAGGAAGGCGCCAAATCAAAAAAATGCTGTTTGTACTTGTAATAATTAATTAACTACTGATTCATCCCTCTGGCAGCATTAAGAGTTGCTCCACTGTTCCCTAGGCGCATACCGTACTCACAACTTGGAGCACATTGGAGAACGAGAGAACAAAAAATAAACATTTATATATAATGAAATTGATTTGCTACCATTTAGACAATATTGGGCAAAAGTGGTGCATATATTTTCGGCACGCTGGCAAAAATCTGCAGACCTATTAGTTCGATTTGGTTGTTCGCGTAGATCACTTTCAGTCTGTCACCAAGTATCATTTACAACGCTGTCGAGCTCATTTCAAATGTTGTGCAAAATGCAACGGGCTAAAATGATGAGCCACAGCTGTTCAGATCAGCTGACATCGGATGGTGGATGGTGGATGTGCTCTGTGGGAATCGGAGTTTCACATTTGTCAAAAATCCCAACCGTTTCAAACGGATGGACTCTGTGGGAAGAGGGCATTAGCTTCGATGTGCTTTCGCCATTAGTTGTTTGTGGAATATGAATGTTGTTCAGAGATAGTGGGGCGCAAGTTGGTCTGTTTAGGGTAAAGGTAGCGTGTTAACTCTTTTGCTCGTTTACCTTTATGGGCCAATCAGCTAGCCATTTCTCTAGAAGCCTAATATGAACTGATAACTGTTGCGTTGCTCTTATGGGGCACTTGGATCGTCTTAGAACGACAGTATCATCAGTAAAAGTTGAGGTTGTTTTAAAACTGGTTGTCGGAAGAGCTGTTGTGTAAATTATATACAGTGTTGGTCCAAGCATGCTACCTTGAGGTACTCGAGCTTCAATTGGATGGTATTCGGAGAGGACATCTTTTCATCGCACTGCGAAACTTCTATGCTCAAGATATAACTTCAGTTTTTTTTTGGGTGTTCTGTGGAAGCAAGGTTTTAATTTTATAAATTAAACCGTCCAGCCAAACGCGGTTGAAGGCCTTGGCGACATTCAGAAAGACTCCGAAACAATACTCTCGATTTTCAAATGTATTTCGTATCTTGGAGCTTATTCGGTTTACTTGTTTCATGGCTCCATTGTTTCTCGCGAAAACCAAATTGGTGGAATGGGATGGAACCGTAGGTGTTGCCTCATATAATTCAGGAGCAGCTTTTCAATATTTTTGATAGGAACGGCAGGAGACTGATTGGCCTATATGATGATTGCTTAGACTTGTCCTTTCCGGCTTTTGTGGATCGTAGTGATGACAGACTTCTTCCATTGTTGTGGATAATAGCCTAATTTCATAATGCTGTTGAATATTGTGGTGAGAAGGAGAAGCTGTAGGAAATACTTTTTCTACATGTTGGCAACACTGCCGCGTAGCCGAACCCCTCCCCTTCAAAATAAGACCAATCCGAGGTTAGTGTGTTGAAAACTCTTGACGCAGTAGCATCTCGCGCGAAAAATGTCGATCGTATCTACCGCCAAATGCGAAATTCGCGCCGTCATTCGCTACCTTGTTGCGAAGGGAAAAGCTCCGGTTGAAATTTATAGTGAGGTGCAAAACTGTTTACGGTGACACAACTATGAACCGTACGAGTGTGTACAAGTGGTGTCGCGAGTTTAAAAATGGCCGTACTTCCGTGCATGACGATAAGAGGAGCCGAAAACCATCAATTGTGACCGACGAACTTGTGGAAAAAATCGAGATGGCGGTTTATGACGATCGCAGATTAATGCAGATTAATTAATATCTGCCTATCTGGGGGGACCATTAACGCGGCAAGATACTGTGAGACGTTAAAAAAATTGAAAAGGGCGATTCAGAATAAAAGGAGGGGCATGCTGACGAAGGGAGTCTCCTCCTGCACGACAATGCCAGACCTCACACGGCGAACGCCACGAAGCAACTCCTGCACTCTTTTGGATGGGATGTTTTGAACCATCCCCCGTATTCCCCTGACCAGGCCCCTTCAGATTTCCATCTCTTCACTTCCCTGAAGGTGCACATGGGTGGAAAGAAGTTTTCAACGGACGAGAGGGTGAAGGGGGAGGTGGAGAAGAGGGGGAAAGTGCTGGCGGGAGACTTCTTCGAGGCAGGCATCATAAAATTGATCCTGCGGCTCACCACTTGCATCGAATAGGATGGTGACTATGTCGAAAAATAACTTACATATGTACAAGTGTAACCAAGTATGTTTTTGTTTTAATAAATTTTTTTTGAGCCCTGCATAAATTGATTACACTTACTTTCTGGACGTGCCTCGTATAATCATTTTAGGGGAGATTAAATCGTGTACTGGCGCTTTATTTTTTTCTTGAGCCCTTATCATTTTTATCACTTCTCTTGATTAGAATATAATAGGCAGGGCAGCCTCTAGAAAAATGTTTGTTGGGAGCTTAAAGCTATTTGTTGGTGGGAGTGGTTTGAAAACGTTTTCTAGATGTGTGGCAAATACATTCCGCTCTCTTTATTGTTGTGAGCCGATTCTCCTGTTTGTGTGTGTAATGGCGACTCACTTTCGATTGGTGGACATATACCTGATTTAGCTTTCCACAGTGGATATCGTTTGCTGTTTGGGAGAAAGATGCTGCAAATAGGATAATTAAGATCGATTAAATTCATCCTCTAAGGTGGTGCGTAGAAGTTTACCTCTGGTTGAAGGTTCTGACATTTTGATAACTTTTTCGAATCAGAAGAAGGTATTTGATTTTATATTTCCTTTTTTAAAAATTTCTTAAATAATAATAATAAAAAACAATAATACAAATACCAACTTCCTAACTTTAAAAACACCAAAGTTATGGCAATTCCAATCGTTCAATTATATGGCAGCTATAGAATATAGTCGGCCGATCCTTATGAAATTT
The DNA here is from genome assembly GCA_018153365.1 of Drosophila fuyamai. NCBI lineage: Eukaryota > Metazoa > Arthropoda > Insecta > Diptera > Drosophilidae > Drosophila > Drosophila fuyamai. The sequence goes on along the minus strand of JAECXW010000415.1, from coordinate 1,857,755 downwards.
GGTATGTCGGATTAATTGGCAAAAAAACGATAGAAAATCCCAACTTCCTAACTTAACAAACACCAAAGTTATGGCATTTCCGATCAATCAGTTATATAGAGCTATAGGATATAGTCGGCATATCCCGGCCGTTCCGACTTATATACTGCGTGCAAAGGAAAGAAGGGTGTGTGCAAAAATTCATTTCGATATCTTAAAAACTGAGAGACTAGTTCGCGTAAAACAGAGAGACGGACAGACAGACGGACAGACAGACGGACAGACAGACGGACAGACAGACAGACAGACGGACAGACAGACGGACAGACGGACAGACGGACAGACAGACAGACGGACAGACAGACAGACGGACAGACAGATAGACAGACGGACAGACGGACAGACTAGAAACGACAGACAGACGGACAGACAGACGGACAGACAGACGGACAGATGGAAATGCTTATATAAACTTTATAGGGTCGGAGATGTCTTCTTCACTGCGTTGCACAATTTTCAACAAAAATTATAATAACCTCTGCCAGGGTATAACAAGGAAGGAAAGCTAACTTCGGCGGAGCCGATGTTGAAATACCCTTGCAGAATATTCTGTAAATTATATTCTCCAAAATTATTCATATGATGCATTATTTGATGAGGATCATATAGGCAGCCACGCAAAAATATACCAGGAGCGGAATATGATTAGAGGAAAGTCCCGGGCACTCTGAGATAGTTAGGTGGTTGCACGGAATGTCTTTGTACACAGTAAAATCAATGGCCTTCGGGAGGTGGTCATTGGTTCAAGGAAAATGAGTGGGTCCGCTCGTAGCCAAAATCTGCATATTTGAGTAAGCAATAACTGACATCAGGGTGTTTCCCCGAGGGCATGATCGCCTGCACCCCCAAAAACTGTGGTGCGCATTCCAATCCCCTCCAATGAGAAAGCGGCTACCTACAGAGCCAAATAGACGCAGATATTCGTCAGTCGTCCAAGAAAGGCGGTGACAGGCGGCAGACATCAAAACTCGACACTTCCCTAAGACGCTAAACACCAGAAAATTTTTCCAAAATGCCATCCTATCACAATGAACTCGTAACATTAATGAAAGCAAGCTGCACTCCGTACCCGTGCCTTGCTTTCAAATTTGCGCTTGCATTTTTGACCCATTGGCGGGCTTAAGAGTGTTTTATGTGTTTATGAGTGGTCATGAGTAGCCTCCCTAAAGAACGACTAGCTGGATACCAAGCATTTGAAGTTAGTGAAATCGACTACTGGGATGTGTTTTACTACAGGTGTTCCGTTCGCAGAAGGTCTCTAATAAACTGATCGTTTCTGTACGAGAGCTGCTATATATATTTCTGGCCTAGGCCATACTAAGTGTTGCCTGGCGCCATCTGACTTTTTTATTGGGAAGTTTGACATTTTTTAGCAGAAACGTGCTCAGAACGTTTTGACGTACGGCCATAATTTGTGTTGTTTACAGTGACTTGAACAAATTAATTTGGCTGAAAATGGAATTAACTCGTGATCATTTTCGAGCAATCATTTTTCACGGCTTTCGACGTGAATTACCACGACAAGAGTGCATCGATGAACTTAAATCTTTGTATGGCGATGGAGCACAGTCTTATAGCACTGTGAAAAACTGGTATAATGAATTCAATCGTGGCCGACGCTCGCTCGAAGACGAAGGTCGTGAAGGTCGTCCAAAAACAGTCGTTGTTCCAGAGAACATTGACGCCGTGCATGAACTGATAATGCAAGATCGTCATGTGGCATACCGTGAGATAGAGGCATCCTTCGGCATTTCTTCCACCAGCATACATTCGTTATTGCATGAACACTTGGTCGTAAAAAAAAATGGTTCTCTATGGATCCCGCACAATTTGACAATCGCTTAAAAACAGACTCGTGTGGATTGGTGCAAAAAAAAAATTGAAAAAATACAAACGCGTTTTAAAAGACGTTTATAAGATTGTCACAGGTGACGAATCATGGATCTATGCTTATGAGCCCGAAACAAAACAGCAATCGACCGTGTGGGTCTTCGAAGACGAGCCAAATCCAACGAAAGTTTTTCGTGGAAGAAGCACTTCGAAGCAAATGGTAGCCTGTTTCTTTGGTAAAACAGATCATGGTGCGACTGTTCCGCTTAAGCAACGTAGGACGGTCAATTCTGAGTGGTACACCACAATTTGTTTGCCTGAAATCTTCGGAGAAATTCGAAAAACGAACAAGAGAAGACGGATCATTCTGCACCATGACAATGCGAGCTCTCACACATCAGCTCAAACCAGCGTCTTTTTGACAGGCCAAAATGTCGAATTGATGGGTCATCCGGCACACAGCCCTGACTTGGCACCCAATGACTTCTTTTTATTCCCGCACATCAGGAGAAAAATGCGTGGTCAACTATTTTCGACGCCAGAAGATGCTGTTGAAGCGTTCAAAAACCATGTTTTGGAGGTGTCTCAATCGGAGTGGACAAAGTGCTTCGACAATTGGTTTGAGCGCATGCAAAAGTGTATAAGTCTTGCTGGAGAATACTTTGAAAAACAATAAAATCATTTTTAATCAAAAATATTCGCATTTTCATTATTAGGCCAGAAATATATATAGCAACCCTCTTATTCGTTGGAAGCGGACAAATCTTTGTATCCAATTAATATGAAAACAATCAATTGATATCTCTTGCAATAAAATATAACAATTATTAGTCGGTATATTTTGACACCGCACTTATTCGGTCAATATCTACAGACCAATGTCTCAAACTGCACTTCTATTTTAAATGTATCCATTTTTAGTGTTAATCATAAATTTTGAAAACGGAATTATCATATTTAAGATATTGCAGACTTCGCCATCTAAAATTGTCAAACTGTGCCATTATATATTCTTATAGTATATTTATTGTTTTTATGTTGATTTATTCCAATTTGGAGAACACACTGGCAGAGCGACGAAAAAACACGTCTCTTTCTATTTAAGATACTTTATTTATAAAGCCGTTCAAAATTCTTAATATTCTGAAAAAGTAGAGAACATTGATGGTTTGTTTCTCAGACCTAATGAATAGTTCAGGTCGACTATTTTTTTTATTGTACAATGGTTTATTCATAATTCCAAATCTCGCCAATCATAGAAATTGAACTATACCGTGATCTGCGCGCAATCTGATTTTGGACACCGCCCGACAGTGTCTCTGTTGGTTTTTGCTAAATTGTAGCAATGGTGCAATCGTTGTGAACGACACAACATTTACGCAGCTGTCTAACAGGTAGATTACTTGTTCTTGCGACTAGCACAACGTCAATTCGCTACAATTACATCCAGAGAGGCACCAAAAAGCTTCTAAACATCTTCTTCGCCCAACCTTGCCCGACCAAGAACAATAGGGAGGCCTAACAACTTAACCGGCTTTGTAGCTTAGTGGTGACGATTGAGCCACCAATGATATTTAACGATGTACCCCAATTGTATCGCTGCCAAGAATTTGGACACATCCAACGATACTGCCACCTAGAGCGAAGATGTGTCAATTGCGGAGAAGGACACTTAACCTTAGATAAAAAAAATGCCAGCAAACCAGCCCGTTGCCTCCACTACGAAGAACAACATGCGGCCTCTAACTTTGATTGCTCCAAAGCAGAGACCAAGAGTCCATCATTCCGCGAACTCCAATAGGGTTAATCCTAACTTAAGGTATAGTAACGCAGCTAAACAGGCAACCGGTGGAACCCAAATCACCACGCAACCAGAGGGCCAGAATGGAATCCATGTTCGAGAGGATGATAGAGAAAGTGATAAATCAAATGATTGCTACCGCTTGCAAGTCCGTATGCAAACGGAATTAAACGGCCTGATCAGCAACAGCCTCGAGGTCGAACTATACTGCAAGACCAACCAAGCAGAAATTATACTCATCTTCTAAACCCACTTAAGAGGGTACAACATTATCTCCTCCAATCATTTCAATGGTTCAGCCCGCAGCAGCATTAAGTTCGAGACCGGCCATTCAAGATGGCAGTTTCTGTCCCGCAACCGCACTCATGGTCCAGGACAGAGGCAAAGAGAACCAACGCATTTTCCAAGCACCTGGAAAAAGTCTTCACACTAATTAGACGATGCTCTCCCAATGACGCAACGGAAACGGCTAGGCTCCTGGATGAACCTTTCAAACAATCAAAGCCAATTCCGCAGATTGGGCACCGTAGAGCTACTAGCTGCAATGTGTAACAACATGGCACCAGGCGATGATGGCAATAATGCAATCGTATTAAAACTTCTCCCACCCACAAGAAAAAAGCTTATAACGACAATATTCTACAAATGCTAGCTACCTATGCCCGGTAAACGTGAAGCTAATCTTACTTCATATCGTTCGACCAGCTTACTGCCAGACTATTTCTGAAAAGAGTATGGCCGGTAATGGACGAGGCTGGTCTAATCCCCAATTACCAGTTTGGCTTCAGGCGTTGCCATGGAACTCCGGAGCACTGCCAGCCGACCCCCGGTGCAATTGAGCCCCAAATTAATGTCAGCCAAATATGCCGACAACACGGGCTTCCTTACCGAAGCACACCAGAAGAGGCCACCTAAATAAAGCAAAAACAACTCTACCCGTTTAACTCCTAGCACAAGAAGTGGAATATATCCGTCAATGGCGATAAGTCCTCCGCCATCACTTTTTCCATCCACCGTGATAGCCCTTCAATTAGCCTTCACGATTTCCCAATCCCAGATGTAGCCACACCTAAACATCACCCTTGATAGGAGACTCACGTGGAGACTGCATCTGCTGAATAAGCACCGCCAAGCAGAAGCCCGCGCTAAAGCATTCTACAAACTGAAGTGTAGAAAATCAAAGCTGCTGACGTCATTGAAGCTTCTTATTTATTAGGCAATCATCATTTGGACATATGGCATCCAATTGTAGGGCACCGACTGTAAAACCAATATCCACATCATCTAGACATTTGAGAACAGAGCTCTTCGCACAGCCATCAGTGCTCATCTTCTGCAGGATGAAGTCCTCAGTTCCCTTGGGTGAAGGACGAAATAAACAGAAGCAGCAAGCGATATATGCAGAGGCTATACGACCACCACAACAATTTGGCGATCAACAGTAAGCGGACCAGAATGCTAGTCAGGACTCATCTTCTTGACCATAAATGATAAACTAATACCAAACGTATTTATACAAGATAATTTCCCATTTTTAAATAAAAACACTCTGTTATATTTTTAAAATTACGATTCGTAAAAGGCTCAGTAAACACGGTGTTGGCTAATACTAATACTCCGTTGAATTTCAAAGCACTGATCTGCCGTCTTGATTTTACAGATGCCGACAAAAGAAATCGACCTAGTCGAAGAAGAGTTATCAACATTACGGCAGAGCTACCGAATTTTACGACGATGTCGACAAAAAACTTACTCTGGTTACCAACAAGACAATAATTACATTCCATGGCGCCTTAGCGATGTCACAACACAAAACCAATACGCATTGGAACCTCAACAACAATACGTAAGTCAAGCTCAAACACATGTTGACATCAAAAAGAAATAGTGGCAGTGAAAGGTTTACACGGCCAAAACATCAAAGGATTAGCTCATGGGAAAAGTGAAGGTGAGGAGGTTGAGGATTTTGAAGACAAACTAATGGCATACGACCATGTTAGTTTTTTAGCCCCAGATCTCTGCTACCATACATAAAGTGAGGGAGAGATAGCAGAAAGAACCATAAAACTTTTAATCGATACCGGGGCTTCAAAAGCATCTCTCTGAATTAAAGAACATAGTACCAGTGCAAGAAGAGAATCACAGTTAAATCACTACATGGTTGCGACACCGTAAAATACAAGTCCTTTATTAAACTTTTTTCACAGACGTTCATACGTTTTTATACTATACGATGACGCCATAATAGGACTTGACCTACTGACTCAAGCTAATTCTATGTCAGATTTTGAGAACAAACTATGAAAATCAACAATGAACCGAACCGATTCGGGTTTTGAAGTGTAAGAGAGTAAATTTTACCAATGTAAATGATATCATGGTACCAAACTAAGCCAATAAATTGTACACAATGCTCACAGACCGATTGGATGCCTTTCCCGAACCGGAAGAACCACTTACGTATAACACCAATATCATTGGCTTAAGTTTAATTCAATTAATCTAATTTGGGAAAGGATAGGTTTTTACAGCCCTGGACCTCAAATCGTGGTTGCTAGACCCCTCACTGACATTCTGAATGGAGATAACGGGAAAGTTTCCGCCAGCCAGTCTAAAAAGAAACCAGTTTCCTTTAATAAAACAATGTTATGTGTTTAAAAAATGCCTCCGAGAATTACGGTATCTCGATTACAAAAAACCTTCAGATTTAACTACAGACGCCTCAGCTCGTGGACTAGGTGCATTCTTATCTCAGGATGGCAAGCCTATTACAATGATTTCGAGGACTTTACAGGATATAGAGCTTCTGTCCATCGTTTCGGCCTTAAAGTCTCTTAGGTATTATCTCTATCTTGTCAAAAACTTAAACATTTATACGGATCACCTGCCGCTAACGTTCGTCGTTTCAGATAGGAATCCATATGCTAGGTGGAAGGCGTTTATAGACGAAGATAATGCTCGAATTTTTTATAAGCCAGGGAAGGAAAAATGTTGTTGCGGATTCACTTTTCAGGCAGGCCATTAATGTCATGTTTTACAAAACGACCACCAATCAGACAGATCAACAATTCAGATCGAAATTTCACTGACATATACCAACGAAACTATTGACAAGCCGGTTAATTGTTTAAGAAATCAGATAGTGATAGAAGAGAGCACACAGAGTCAATGCATATCATATTTTAAATAAGGAAACTTTACTCGGAAGAATTCGTGATGTTGTTAAACACGATGTAGTGAATGCGCTACACTGCGAGTTGCCTGTACTTCCGGAGTAAAATTGTTAGCGACATTTATAATAAAGCCGAAAAAAAGGAAATTGTAACACAGCAGAGCGCACAGGGCAGCGCAGGAGAACGTTAAGCCAATTCTTCAGTACTATTTTTTCCCTAAAATGTCACAAATCATTGGAAGAACACCTGTTCCTCACACGTAGGCGAGACATTGCACATCGTTTTTTTTCGACAGACAGAAAGTATTTTTTAACATGTATAGAAAAACTATCTAATTTTTTCAATACATCGACTATAAGCTCCGAGTGAATCAGGTCACTTATAAAAAATCGATTTAATGTTGACATAGGCAACGCACCACCACTCCATAATTCTTCCAACGGCGAGGTGGAAAAGGCTTGATGTCTTAAACTTGAAAGAGGCATGAATGATACGGTCAACCTCATTCTTCAGGCAACTATCTATCGTTGACATAATTCACTCAATTTTTTCCGAATTCGCAAACGATATCACAGAAAAGGTTTATGAAGCTCAAGAGAAACAGTTAAGAAGATAAATCGGAACAAGACGACACAAAACCTTTGAGGTGGGGGAAACCGTAATTGTAATTAAGCAGTCGCCTGGGAAATAAACTTGCCCCACGGTAGAGGGAAGAAACAATCGAAGTAGACCTCGGACAACGGTCCTCATAAAAGGGAGGGTCGTTCATAAAGATAATTTACGTTAGGAGCATTGAATATCATTAGTTTCAATACTTTTCTTTGAGGTGACCACCGCCAAGTTAGCAAGCTACACGAATGCAGACTGGTCACTGGTAACAGAATTGGCAAAAGATTATTAATTGAACATTTGTCAAATTCTACTATTTACCTCAACATTAATTAAACTGTGAATATTTTGTAGCATTTTTCGCGTCATCCTCTTCAGCACAGGTTAAAGGTATTTAATTAAATGCTATACCTTAATGATTTTAAAAACTTAAAATCTTCGCAATCAGAGATTTGATAAAAAAGATACCAACCACGACACGAGCTCAATGGTTTTGGCAATAATAGTGCGACCCTTAGCGATAAGAACATTTCTGTACTCAGTTTTCGGACGTAGATGGAGCTTTAGAGATAAGATCAATTCTGTAGGTAGAGTAGTGGATTTTTGGATATCATAGGCGCCGGTCATAGCCGCGCAAGGTAGCAATAAAAGTCTACTCAAGTTACTCGATCCACGTTATAGTTATTATAATCAATCGTCCACGTTAGACAACGTAACGAAAAAAAACTTATTCCTAAACTACGATAACAAAAATATCTTTCCACAGTCTGAAATCTCTCTCAAATCAAAATTAAAAAGATGTTTGTAAAAAAATTCAGATCAAAAATTAAATGACATATTAAACTGCCTAATATAAAAATATAATGATTTTTTTAAGGAATGTTCTCTTTCAATTTTCAGTTTACCATGACTAGTCCTAAAGCTAGGGTAGTGCACACACCAACACGAGGGACAGAGTGCTTCTAGAAACGTTTGCGTCGCTTGACATAGCCCCGCTAAGCCAATGTACCCAACATACCGTTTGTCTGACCACTCTGCGGTTCGAAACGGGTCATTTTTCTGGTGGACTTATTAAACTAACTTTTAACAAGACCGCTAAGACCTCTTTTGAGTTACTTGACACTTATTAACGCCATTCGGCAGAGTAGTAGGTTTCTCGATGCAAAGTAATGACGGACAGTACGGAATAAAAAGGAAAAAGGACTTACGTTTGTTTTCCTGCTTAAATGTTTAAAGAAAAAATATAGAAACATAGTATAATGATTAAAAATACATAGACAAGAAAGGAAGATAACTTAGGCAAACCGAAGTTTATATACTCTTGCAGTTATTACAAAACGACTACATTTCGATTATATGCCTATATTACTAAAAACTAGGAAGCCATGTCGGTTTTGCGCTGCAGTTGGCCAACGTTTCTATGGCGGCTATATGATATTGTTGTCCAATTTTAATTTAATTAAAACCGTAATTCCATAATATTTAAATATTACCAAATCCCAATAAATAACAAATAAAAATTTAAAACAACAAAATAATAATTTTTTTGCATTTTTTTCCGATTGTTCCTATGGGAGCTGTATGATATAGTCGCCTGATCCGGCTCGTTCCGACTTACATACTACTATATACCCTATAAAATATATATATTATTGATCATCAAAAGCCTATCTAAGAAAATGTATTTTGCTGTTTTTCTATTTATCAAAATATTCCTTAATTATTAATGAGTTGTAATTTCTCGATTTTAATATTATCGACTTTGATTTTTTTTAATGTAAATGCGAGTGTCGCCTTTAAAAAATGTTTACGAAAAAATGATGTATTTGGTTGGGGACATAAAAAATGTTTTGCTAACACCAGGAGAGTTGATCTGACCATGTCCGTTTCTACGCAACTGGACTCTCAGTTTAACAGCTATTTGAGTGAAATTTTCCGAAACGCAATATTCATTGGCAGGCGGTATTTTTAAATTGCCTGCAAGTGAAGAAATCATAGGTATATAGTTACAGTGATACCCTAGGGGAAAATTGAAAAATATTCCCTTTATTTTATTTTTCAGGCTTAAAAACAATATGAAAAAAAGGAACAATTTTAACAATTTAAAAACCAAGATGTTTAATTTTTTTTTATTCCAGTCATTATCCAGTCATGTCTGGTTTTTAATACAAACATCAACAATATTAATAAAAATTTGGGGGAGTCGAATAGACATTTTCCTTTTATTTGTCTGTTTTTACACCGTTTACGAGAGAATCTTAAAAACTATTGACAGTGAACTTTCCCAATAGGACATTTTCAAAAATAAGTTGTCTTGTAGATATTTGCGTACATGTATCTCCATTCCCTTACCAATTATTTTATGTTAATACCTGCTTGAGCCTGAACTACATTTTGTTATTGAACTTTTGTTTGCTTGAACTTAAAAAATAAAGGTCTGCTTTTCCAGCTTAGTTCTAATCGCCCAACATCATTCTCATTTATGTGGCTTCATTTATTTAAGTATACCCGTTACTCGTAGAGTAAAAGGGTATGTTGTATTCGTGCAAAAGTATGTAACAGCTAGAAGGAAGCGTTTCCGACCCTATAAAGTATATATATTCTTGTTCAGGATCACTAGCCGAGTCGATCTAGCCATGTCCGTCTGTCCGTCTGTCTGTCCGTCTGTCTGTCCGTCTGTCTGTCCGTATGAACGCTGAGATCTCGGAAACTATAAAAGCTAGAAGATTGGCATTTTGCATGCAGATTCAAGGAGTTCCTACGCAGCGCGAGTTTGTTTCAAAAAAGTGCCACGCCCCCTTTAACGTCCACAATCGCTTATATACGATTTTAAAAATTTAAATATTTCGGAAAAGTAAAAATGCAGTTTTATTGTGTTAATCAATACCTATCGAAATGTAGAAGAAATTTTTCAAATCGGACCATTCGTTAAAAAGTTATGCGTGATCAAAGTTTCTATCTCCATCTCCCTCGCACTCCTTTTACCTGAGTAACGGGTATCTGATAGTCGGGGCACCCGACTATAGCGTTCTCTCTTGTTTTATGCTTATACTTAAACATGTAAAGATCCGTTTTATTTTTTGTATCTGTATATGCCCAGCAGCCTTTTTATTTTCCGTTCAAAACACTTGAAATCTACAGCTATATTAAAAAAAATACAAAAGAACTCATAATATCAATGGTATATGTACATATGTACATATATGAGAAACCCACCTAGGAATGGTAATTTCTCACTATACATCAATGTTGAGGAAAACCGGGCCAAAGCACAAAGCTTGGCTTGGTTTTTTTTTAATCTAACAACTTTTAAAGCCGTACTGAAGCTAGCACACAAGCTTTAACTCAGGTAGCCACATATACATGTATGTATGTACGAACTCCTCATAAGTAGAGGTGCGTCTGGTCAGACGGTTTAAAGTATCGAAAACTTTCGCTTTATACAGACTGGTTTAGAGCTTGATTTCATTTCTGTTAATCTCTACCATTTATAACCCGTGACAAATTTTTTTTGACTGTTTATGATTATTTTAAAAGCAGTAACTCAACACAATCTTTAAAATGAGTTTTAATTTTAATTTTATTATTGTTGCTCTTACGTTAACAACTTTAACAGCTTATTTTTGTACTGGCGCAGAACAAAAAATTACGATAGAAGAAACTGCCAATAGTGGGGAAATACGTATTTTTAAACGTCTTATTCCTGCAGATGTTCTTAGAGGTAAGTATTCCAATACTAATCTGCAATTAACATTTTTGTTGTATATACAATAAAAGCATTAGTTTAGTTATATATTTTATAACATTCATATTTTTTGTTGATGGTTCTTGTTTTTATATGAGCCACTTAAACCAAAGTGATTATGCCTTTGTTAGGTATGTATTATTTGAAAGCTTAAACTCATACATATGTACATACATACATACATACATATGTATTTAAATCCAGCTCTACAAGCAAGGTTGAGATTTTCTTAAAAAACTTTAATTACATTGGGGAAATAGATTTCTAATTTAATATTTTTTTATTTTTAACCGAATACCATAATAAATAAAAAATAATTCAAATCAAAACATAATCTAAGTCCTTACTATTGCGAAGCATGATTATCACTTTTTCGATTGGACAAGGGAAACAAAATTGCAAAATTATTTTTGTACTTGATTATTAAACTTAAGGCCTTCGAATCACTCACGTTATAAAGAAGACACATACATATGCCAAGAGAAATCATTTTGAGACCATGAAGAAAAATGTATGTACCATTTTGAAAAATCACTTATGAGTGCAGTTTTTGGTTATAGTCTCAAACTAAACAAGAGGCTAGTACTCTTTATACGCGCTCAGTCATTAAATACAATAGCTAATAAAATAACTAAATTAATGAATTAATAAAAAAAGAAAAAGCAAACTTCGAAGTTTATATACCATGCAGTTATTACAAAACGACTAATAATAATATTGTTGTCCGATTTTAATTTAATGAAAACCGTAATTCCATAATATTTAAATATTAGCAAATCCCAAGGAACAACAAAAAATTAAACACAAGAAAAACAAGTGAGAACGCTATGGTCGAGTGCCTCGACTATTAGATACCGGTTACTCAGTTCAAATAGAGAATGGAGCTGGCAGCTTTACAGCACGAGCATCAGCACGAACGCTTCTTTAGCGCAGGCAGATTTTGTTCTGCACCAACAGCTGTGTTTATGTTTATGTTTTTGAGTACAATGCTTACATACATACACACATACGCCATTGTTTGACTCAGACCTCCAATTTGGCTAACTTGATTTGATTTGCATAGTTCTTGGTATATATTTCGGTATTGACAAATGAAAACCATCGCAATTTCCTTTAATAGAAATCTTTATCGAGAATAAACATTGACTCTGTTAAGCACCTTGGCCAGCTGTTCCGAAGTCATCCGTTAGATGGCGCTATTGTGTCATGAAAGGCGGAAATGTAGGCACTAGCCAGGCTTAAGCGTTTAATGGGTGGGCCACAGCTTGTGGCTTGTGGGCGTGGCACCATTTTGAAACAAACTTGCGCTGCGTAGGAACTCCTAAAATCTACATGCAAAATGCCAACCTTCTAGCTTTTATAGTTTCCGAGATCTCAGCGTTAATACGGACAGACAGACGGACAGACAGGACAGACGGACAGACGGACATGGCTAGATCCACTCGGCTAGTGATCCTGAACGAGAATATATGTATATACTTTATAGGGTCGGAAACGCTTCCTTCTACCTGTTACATACTTTTGCACGAATATAATATACCCTTTTACTCTACGAGTAACGGGTATAAAAATAACTTCGGCCAGTGCCGAAGTTGATAAACCCTTGCGGAATATTTTTTAAATTTTATTCTCCAAAATTATTCATATGATGCATTTTTAATACTCATAAAAAATCCCAATTCCCTTACGTTAAAAACACCAAAGTTATGGCATTTCCAATCGTTCAGTTATGTATATGGCAGCTATATAATATAGTCGAGCAGAGATAGCAGAGATGATAATCCGATAACAGCTGATCTGAACAGTTGTGGCTCATCATTTTAACCCGTTGCATTTTGCACAACATTTAAAATGAGCAACAGCGTTATAAATGATACTTGCTGACAGACTGCAAGTGATCTACGCGAACAACCAAATCGAACTAATAGGTCTGAAGATTTTCGCCACCTTGCCGAAAAAATATGAACCACTTTTGCCCAATATTGTCTAAATGGTAACAAATCAATTTCATTATATATAAATGTTTGTTTTTGTTATCTCGTTCTCCAAGGTGCTCCAGGTTGTGAGTACGGTATGCGCCTAGGACAGAGTGGAGCAACTCTTAATGCTGCCACATTTTACAGCCCTGGGCAATGGTAAATCCCATTGAAGAAGCTCCCATGAACCGTCTACTTTTTCTTCGAATACTTCCTAAGCGACTTTATTGTACTCAAATGAAATTAAACTTATTATGTGATTTTGAAGGCTCTTTCCCGCGAATACGATTTTTTAATTTAAACTGATTGTCAACAATCACAGCTGATTTGTCAATCATCTGTACGACCGCGGCTCACTTAATTCTGATAAACTCTCGACATTGCATTCACGGAAAGATTAAAGTTTTTCCGCTGGTGAACTCGTTTGTAGATCTGAGTACAATGCTTTAGTTCTATTAGGTATTTATTAGTACTCGGGTGACGAATTGAGCAAAGAATATTTTACAAGCGCTGTACAAAGCTAAAGCTTTACTTTTCGCTTAATAACATTTTTAAATAAAACTGTTACCCATCAACTATTATCACTGAAGAAACTAAATTCGAAACATTTTTAGATTTTCCTGCAATGTGCTTTGCCTCCACACGATGTGCTACTGTTGAGCCCGGAAAGTCTTGGGACCTCACTCCATTCTGCGGAAGATCTACTTGTGTACAAAATGAGGAAAATGAAATAAAGTAAAATGTTGATTTATTATATTGGTACTAAACCGTTACCGTTAAATATTAAATAAATGTTATTATTCTTAGGCTTTTGGAACTTGTAGAAGACTGCGGACCATTGCCTCTAGCGAACGACAAATGTAAATTGGACACAGAGAAGACTAATAAAACCGCTTCTTTTCCTTATTGCTGTCCAATCTTCACATGCGAGCCTGGTGTTAAATTGGAGTACCCAGACATTGGCAAGGACAATGAAAAAAAGAACGTTGAGTAAATAAAAAATATATTTGTGGGTTAATATTACTAAACTGTAACACAAGATTTTAAATACAAGTGTTGCTTTTGTCAAAAAATAAATTACATTAAGCGTAATTGCGGTCAGGGTAAAACTTTTTCCAGGATGGGGGATGAGAAAAGATGTGTTTTTCTTTATGCACTTAAGTCTAGTACTCAGATCGATGAAAACAGTTCGTCAGACATGAGAGAGAGCGACAGGTAAACAGCTTTTTTTCACCTCCGTGCTCAGATTGCCGAGAAGAATTTTTGTTGAACCCTAGCGAAAAGGTTACAAAATTTAATATTTTGGCGAGTGCTTCTCACTGAACATTTAAAAATTTTTAATAAATCCGCAAAAGTCGATTGCAGGAGTTTACATGTGAGGACAAAATAACATAAATACTATCTGTGGAGTCCCTCCCAGAATTGTGGGATTTGTCAAATAAAAAACATTTTAACGCAACCATTAAAAAAAAGAGCGTGGGATGAAATAAATATAGTAAGTCATAATTGTACATTATTAAATATTTGTTAGTGTGGACTTATAAAATATTTATGTTTAAATAATAGTTGCAATCCTGCGTGGAAGTCGCTGCGGGACGCTGCAAGCGACCGAGGAGTGGAAAAGCTGGACGATTCCCACTGGAGAAGCTAATGCGTGTTTTTCTGTTGGGGTACCTCTTGTCAGAGCAAAGTGTTTCTTAGGTCAAAAATGAAGGCAAAACACAAAAAAAAAACTTAGAAAAATCGCCTGTTAGAACTAAGTGCAGCTATGAACTTTAAATTAGCAAATAATTATCAGTAAATTAAAAAAAACACCTGTTAAATTTAAATTATATTGATTTTGAATTTCATTGTACAGCGCTAAACTAGTCTTGCCAAGGTATCTTTTAAAGGCTATTCCCCGCAAATACGATATTTGAATTTTAAATGCTTATCAACAAGCCCAGCTGATTGACAGTACGACCGTAGCACCTTTAATTATGATGAACTCTCGAAAGTTTGGTCACACTGGAAAGAGTTTTCTAAAGCCTAGTACTCATATCGACGAACACTTTTCGTCAGTCATGAGAGAGCGACAGGAAAATAGCTGGCGTACAGATTTCGTCAGACTTTTTTTTACCTCGATCCTCAGATCGAATTATATACCAGAAAATTGCATCGCGTTGCCTACCATCTGATATGAACTTTGGGCGAAAAGAATAAAAAATGTAATGTTATGCCCTCTTCCCACAGAATCCATCCGTTTGAAACGGTTGGGATTTTTGACAAATGTGAAACTCCGATTCCCACAGAGCACATCCACCATCCACCATCCGATGTCAGCTGATCTGAACAGCTGTGGCTCATCATTTTAGCCCGTTGCATTTTGCACAACATTTGAAATGAGCTCAACAGCGTTGTAAATGATACTTGGTGACAGACTGCAAGTGATCTACGCGAACAACCAAATCGAACTAATAGGTCTGCAGATTTTTGCCAGCGTGCCGAAAATATATGCACCACTTTTGCCCAATATTGTCTAAATGGTAGCAAATCAATTTCATTATATATAAATGTTTATTTTTTGTTTTCTCGTTCTCCAATGTGCTCCAGGTTGTGAGTACGGTATGCGCCTAGGGAACAGTGGAGCAACTCTTAATGCTGCCAGAGGAATAAATCAGTATTTAATTAATTATTACAAGTACAAACAGCATTTTTTTGATTTGGCGCCTTCCTTTTTGAAAAGTTACCCGCCATTATTTTTTAAATTTTCGTAGTGAATGTTTAAATTTTCACTGTCAAGAAGAAGAACTCAGAGTTGCACCGAAAAAACATCGCCTAACTATCGCATAAAAAAGTGCGTCAAATTCGGATGGGGAACTAACTGGGAATTTTCGGAACGGCAAAACCTTATGGACCATCCGTTGAACGGATGGTGGATGGATCTCTGTGGGAAGACAGCATTATGGTGTGCGTTTAATTGGGAAGTATTCCTTGATGTATACAAACTACAAATATTATTTATTATTGTTTTTATACCCTTGCAGAGGGTATTATAATTTTGGTCAAAAGTGTGCAACGCAGTGAAGGAGTCATCTCCGACCCTATAAAGTATATATATTCTTGATCAGGATCACCTCCTGAGTTGATATAAGCATGTCCGTCTGTCCGACTGTCTGTTTCTACGCGAACTAGTCTCTCAGTTTTAAAGATATCGAATTGAAACTTTGCATACACCCTTCTTTCCTTTGCACGCAGTATATAAGTCGGAACGGCCGGGATCGGACGACTATATCCTATAGCTGCCATATAACTGAACGATAGAAAACGCCATAACTCCGGTGTTTGTAAAGCTGAGAAGTTGGGATTTTCTATAGCTTTTTTATATGGCCAATCAATTCGACCTACCAAATTTCATAAGGATCGGCCGACTATATCCTATAGCTCCCATATAACGATAGGAAATACCATAACTTTGGTGTTCTTAAAGTTAGGAAGTTGGGATTTTCTATGAGTTTTATATTTGGCCACTCAATCCGACCTGCCAAATTTATCCTATAGCTGCCATATAACTGAACGATTGAAAATGCCATAACTTCGGCATTTGGGATTTTCTATGAGTTTTATATTTGGCCAATCAATCCGACCTACCAAATTTATCCTATAGCTGCCATATAACTGAACGATTGAAAATGCCATAACTTTGGTGTTTTTAAAGTTAGGAAGTTGGGATTTTTATGAGTACTTAGAATGTGTTGGGTCAGTGAGCTTTTTCACTAACGCTAACCTTTGATGGTTCCCAATTAAATAAAACCGCACAAGATTTCAATTAAATATGCACTAATTTTATTCTAAAAGACACCAAGGCCTTAATTACAAAGTTAAATGTTTATTGGTTGGGCAGGCAGACCGATTTGTCTGTGCATTTTAACTAGCGAAAAAGAATAGGCATGCGATCTGCGACCGTGCCTTCAGCGAGCGAGAACAAATTGAAACTGAACTTAAGTAGATGCTTGCCGTGGACAAAGGGCCAGGCAGCGATCGACGAAGGAATTCAAAAGGAGTAGCAATTACAGTAATTGAAAGAGATGCCACGCAGGGCAAATAGAAAAGGCAAAAAAGCAAACATCGAAAATTCAATTTACGTTAAGATTAGAAGAATTTATTTAGGCAGTGGCATGACCGAACATTCTCCCCCCGTTGGAAGACCAGGGCTTTCAACCAGATCTTGCTTCGGCAGGGCGCACAACTTGCGGACAGCTCTTCGAGTGGTTCCAGTTGATGTTCGTATTACTGCCACACGAGCAACTCCATCAGATCCAGGCACCAATTCCATGACTCTGGCTAATGGCCATTTAAGAGGAGGCAAGTTCTCGTTTTGAACCAGGACCACATCGTTGACTTGTAGCGCAGGTTTGGGGATGCGCCACTTAGACCGTTGCTGCAACTTCACGCCACCGTGACCAGAAGATTTGTTGAAAATAAGCAATTCTCTGCCAGCGGTCCAAACGGTTGAAATTTAGCTTTGTGACGTCAGGTTCAGAGTACAACACCAGCGGAACTGTGCCAAGAAAGTGTGCAGGAGTTAGCACCTCAAGATCTGCTGGATTCTCTGAAAGAGGTAGTAAAGGTCGTGAGTTGATAATTGCTGCAATGTGGCAAACGAGTGTACGCAATTCATCGAATGATAATAGAGATGGGCCAACCGAACGATAAAAATGAAATTTGGCCGTTTTTACTGCAGCCTCCCAGAGGCCTCCAAAGTGAGGCGAACGAATCTTCTAGGCAGAATTCCTCTATAGCTCGAATGTGTGGGCCAGACAGGAACAGATTCTTCAGCTCAGCCAGTTCGTTTTTAGCTCCAACGAAGTTCGTAGCATTATCTGACCATATCCGGGCAGGTTTGCCTCTGGTGAGAATAAACCGCTTCAATGCTCCCAAGAACGCTTGTGTTGAAAGATCCTGAACAAGCTCCAGGTGGATTGCTTTCGTCGCGAAACAGATGAAAACGCAGACGTACGTTTTCACAGGCACCTTGCTGCGAACTCCGGTTTTGTAACAAAATGGCCCGCAGAAATCCAGACCAGTAACCATGAACGTTGATGTTGCATTTACACGATCCTTAGGCAGATCAGCCATTAAATGCTGAGATAATTGTGGTTTAGCTCTGAAGCATATGACGCACTTGGACGTTGCAGATGATACTGTTTTTCGGCCACCTATTGGCCAAAATTGAAGACGCATGTTAGCGAGCAGCGCTCGCGGACCAGAATGCAAGTTTTTCCGATGCAAGTCCAGTATGATAGCACTTGTAACTGGATGCTGGCGTGGTAGTATGACAGGATGCTGCGCATTGTAATCCAAGGACGAATTTTGTAGTCTGCCCCCAACTCGCATCAGCCCAAAGCTATCGATGAAAGTGAGGCCAACGGGCTGGATGATGTAATTTGTCGCTTAGAATGCAGCCTCCAGTAGTCATCAGCCAGGCTGCTCATTTGGATGCATCTGATAAGCATCTGAGTGCCCATTTTTACATCTTCGACATCGAGACCAGGACGTCTTATGCGGTGAACAAATTTGTATACGTATCCAAAGGTGTGGGTGATCTTTTGCCAAGAATTCACGAACTTGCATTTTGAAGATAGGTCCACTTTTTTAGCGACGCCGACCAAAATGCGCTTTCTGAGGTCGGGAAGAGTCTTCACTGGCATACAAGATTCAGGCCAACCGTGTTGATCCTTAAGAAGAAATTGTGGGCCTCTGAACCAAAGGGCAGATTCCAGAAGCTCTCTTGGGGAAGCACCTCTTGACAGGATGTCGCCTGGATTGCAGTTGGTCGGTACATAGCGCCAATTCATACCACTGGATAGCTCTTGAATTAAAGATATTCGATTAGCAATAAAAACTTGAAAACGTGAAGGTTCATCGCTTATCCATGATAA
The DNA here is from genome assembly GCA_018153365.1 of Drosophila fuyamai. NCBI lineage: Eukaryota > Metazoa > Arthropoda > Insecta > Diptera > Drosophilidae > Drosophila > Drosophila fuyamai. The sequence goes on along the minus strand of JAECXW010000415.1, from coordinate 1,838,661 downwards.
AGCTACAGCAGAATCTGACCCGCAAAAAAACGGGCAATCAAAGAGCTTCATGTTGCGTACGTCCCGCATCAGTTGAGCCAGTAATAAAGCAGCGCACAACTCCAACTTGGGAACAGTGAGAGTCTTCAAAGGTGCCACACGAGATTTTGAGCAAAATAGATGCACTTCTCGTTTGCCATCAGCTATTGAAACGAGATAGATACATCCTCCATATGCGTCGATGCTAGCGTCACAGAATCCGTGGATCTCAATAGCACCATTTGGATGCAGCGCACGTCGAGGAAACTTCATTTGCTGAGTATGACCCATGTCAGATGACAAATTCAGCCATGATGTGTTGAGTGCCTCAGGAAAGCTCTCGTCCCACTCCAACTTCTCTCTCCAGACTTGTTGCAGGAAGATCTTGGCCTTGGCAACCACAGGACCAATGAGACCAAGCGGATCATAAACGCGAGCAATTGTGGAAAGCACCAGCCGTTTGCATGGCTTTGGAGAGACCTGTATGGGAGAAAATGAAAAACGAAAGACATCCGCTGCAGGATCCCAAGCAAAACCCAGTGTCTTGGTAAAGTCGCTGCCATCGTCAAACTTCAGGAATGTTTCTTTTTCCGAGTCAGGAACTTTATCAAGGACATCGCGCTCGTTGGAACACCATTTCCTGAGCTTAAAGCCACCTCGTGCAAGCAAGTTTGTTGTTTGAGACATGATTTCAAGGACTTCCTGTGTTGATTGGCCTCCTGTGATCAGATCATCAACGTAAAAATCCCGCAACATGATTTTAGAACCGATTGGAAATGTGCTCTTCTCATAATTCGCCAGTTGATGCATCGCGCGAACGGATAAAAAGGCTGCAGGCTTAGTTCCATAGGTGACGGTATCAAGCTTGAATACCTGCACCTCCTGGTCCGGTGAGTCACGCCAAAGAATACATTGAAGATAGCTATCGGGTTCAGCCACGCGAACACACCGATACATCTTGCAGATGTCACCAGTCAATGCAACAGGGAAGGTCCGAAACTGTAACAGCGTGTTGAACAGCTTCTGTTGAATGGTAGGCCCTGCCATGAGAACCTCGTTCAGCGAATGTCCACTTGACGTTTTGGCATACCCATCAAAAACGACTCGCAATTTAGTCGTGGTGCTGTCTTCTTTGAAAACGCAGTGGTGGGGCAGAAAATATTTGCAAAGACTCAAGGAGTTTCTGGGCACGACCGATATGTGCTTCAAATGCAAATATTCACGAATGAATGCCGAATATTGGACCTTGACTTCTGGCTTGCGCTCTAGCTTGCTCTCCAAATTGAGAAATCGACGATAAGCTTAATTGTACGATTCACCCAGTAATTCTAGAGTGTTCTTCGCAGGTAATCGTACGGAATATTCACCAGAGTCTAAACGACGAAAGTTGGTCTTGAAATGAGCTTCGCACTCCAGTTCTTCTTTGGTGGCTGTGACCACGCCTTCACCACTGCTCTCAACTTCCCAAAAGCGACGGACTAATTCATCCATATGAACTTCAGCAGCAACCAATTCACGGTGCACAGCTTGGCCGTGTAATGCAGTTGCCTTGAGAGTAGAAGATCCACCTCCTGTAACGATCCAACCAAGCCTTGTTTTCTGCAATAGGGGTAACCCAGCAGCCAACTTAATCTGCCCTACAGATAATAGCTCAAAGAACATGCTTGCGCCAATAAGAAGATCTATTCGCCGAGATCTATAGAAATCCGGATCGGCCAGCTTAATATTCGCGTGAATTTTGCAACCATCGGGATTAACGGTCGAACTGGGTTGATTGCCGGTAATCGATAGAGCAACAAGAGCAGATAGGCATGCGAAGTAATCAGAAGTGTGCGACCTTAACTTAACGCAAACGGAAGCTCCTTCAGAGTCAAATCGAGCATCTCCAAGACCTGCAACTGATACGGTAGACTTCGTTTTATGCAACTGCAACTGGTGACCGAGCCTGGAAGTCACAATGTGGACTTGAGATCCCGAATCTAGCAGCGCACGGCATGGGATCCAAGCACCCGATCGACTTTGAACGCTTATGACTGCAGTTGCAAGAAAGACAATGTCAGAATCCACATTCTGAGCCAGCAAAGAGGTAGAAGGGCTTGAAGTAATTGCAATTGGCGTACTTTGTTCTGCAACTGGAGCTCGCATAACCTGGGTCGAAAACTGAGTGCCAAGGTGCAAAAGGGTTTGATGCTTGGACCTGCAAGTTCGACAGCAGCCTGACTTACAATTGCGCATTTGATGGCCCTTCTTTAAGCAATTAAGACAGAGCGCTAATTCCTTCACCTTTCGAATACGCTCTTGCACTGACAAATTGGCGAATTGACCACAGCTATAAATTGAATTGCCACTGTTGTCGCACACAACACATCCATTTCCTAAAGTGTTAGTGGCAATTAAAATGCTTTTGTTGCGGCCTTTTCCTGACTGTGAACTATATGAGTACGATGCTGAAGTATGCTCTACATTTTCCAATTTTTGACAACGCTTGGACAAAAATGTAGTAAATTGATCAATCGAAGGAATTTCATCAATGGCCGCAGATTCTTCCCAATTGGCCTGAGTTTTGCTATCTAATTTTTGGAGTAAAACATGAACCAGAATGCAATTTGAGATTTGCTCAACAGAGCCCATTGACTGAAGAGCACGTAGATTAGCATTTATTTTATCAGATATATCTCTCAGCTTCGCTGCGGACCGCATTTCCACTTTAGGGAGACCCAAAATTGCAGTTATATGGGATTGGAAAATTAGACGCTTATTATTGAAACGGACATTCAATAACTCCAAGGCTACAGCATAGTTGCTGTCACAAATTTCTAATGAGCGCACTGTATCCAAGGCGGAACCCTTCAGGCTAGACTTTAAATGCTGCAGCTTCTCAATGTTAGTGATCTCCACATCATTGTCGATGATAGCTTTGAACATGGATTGAAAGTCGACAAATTCAGTATAGCCACCAGAAAATTCAGGCAATCTCAATTCAGGCAAATGAGATCTTTTAGCCGGCACAGAATGGAAATCCAGAGATGGCTCTGGCCTGAGCGTAGAACTTCGAAGTGCTGGACGTTGACCCTTACCCAATTCTCGATTTAGCATGATTTGTATTGATATGATGAGCTCTTCAAAATCATCGCGAACCTGGCTGCCGATTTCCTTAAAATCCAGTTCCTCAAGACTGTCATGGACCTGGGCAAATGCAGCCTTATTCTCCTCTGAGAGCTTAACACGAAGCTCTAATTCTTCTTCACTCATCGCCTGGAGCTTCTCAACAGTCAAGGCCTTCTCAGTGGATTTCGCCTTAGAAAGCATTGATTCAGCCTTCAATTTAAGATGCTTCACTCCCTGAACTGAAGCAGCTAAAGTAGTTTCGGTTGACATTTTAATAAATTTATTTTATTATTTTCAGCTTATATCACTCGCAAAAATAATTAAATTCCACTGTGCAGTGCGTGCAGTACCAAAAAACTCTTGACCACCGAAAAACTAACGGAATGTATAAACAGCAATATAGCGGTGGAAGGTACATCGAACTCGCGAACAAAAACGTTTGGTCAGTGAAACGTTTCAAAGCGGGAACGAAGGCACAAAGAGGAAACCAAAATGTTCTCTATGATGAGCGGGGCGGGTGCGATGTGAGTTTCTAACGCAGTTTATATTACCGCTTGCGCTTGCATATGTACATAAAACTTGCAGGTTATGTATATGCGATCAATCAAACGAACGAAAATTAAATTGTTTGTTTGGTTGCACTTTAGTTTTTATTGTTTTTATATCACGTCGGGGTCACCAAAATGTTGGGTCAGTGAGCTTTTTCACTAACGCTAACCTTTGATGGTGCCCAATTAAAATAAAACCTTACAAGATTTCAATTAAATGTGCACTAATTTTATTCTAAAAGACACCAAGGCCTTAATTACAAAGTTAAATGTTTATTGGTTGGGCAGGCAGACCGATTTGTCTGTGCCTTTTAACTAGCGAAAAAGAATAGGCATGAGATTTGCGACCGTGCCTTCAGCGAGCGAGAACAAATTGAAACTGAACTTAAGTAGATGCTTGCCGTGGACAAATGGCCAGGCAGCGATCGACGAAGGAATTCTAAAGGAGTAGCAATTACAGTAATTGAAAGAGATGCCACGCAGGGCAAATAGAAAAGGCAAAAAAGCAAACATCGAAAATTCAATTTACGTTAAGATTACAAACCTTAAGAATTTATTTAGGCAGTGGCATGACCGAACATTCTCCCCCCGTTGGAAGACCAGGGCTTTCAACCAGATCTTGCTTCGGCAGGACGCACAACTTGCGGACAGCTCTTCGAGTGGTTCCAGTTGATGTTCGTATTACTGCCACACGAGCAACTCCATCAGATCCAGGCACCAATTCCATGACTCTGGCTAATGGCCATTTAAGAGGAGGCAAGTTCTCGTTTTGAACCAGGACCACATCGTTGACTTGTAGCGCAGGTTTGGGGATGCGCCACTTAGACCGTTGCTGCAACTTCATGCCACCGTGACCAGAAGATTTGTTGAAAATAAGCAATTCTCTGCCAGCGGTCCAAACGGTTGAAATTTAGCTTTGTGACGTCAGGTTCAGAGTACAACACCAGCGGAACTGTGCCAAGAAAGTGTGCAGGAGTTAGCACCTCAAGATCTGCTGGATTCTCTGAAAGAGGTAGTAAAGGTCGTGAGTTGATAATTGCTGCAATGTGGCAAACGAGTGTACGCAATTCATCGAATGATAATAGAGATGGGCCAACCGAACGATAAAAATGAAATTTGGCCGTTTTTACTGCAGCCTCCCAGAGGCCTCCAAAGTGAGGCGAACGTGGGGGAATAAAACGCCACTCAATTGAATCTTCTAGGCAGAATTCCTCTATAGCTCGAATGTGTGGGCCAGACAGGAACAGATTCTTCAGCTCAGCCAGTTCGTTTTTAGCTCCAACGAAGTTCGTAGCATTATCTGACCATATCCGGACAGGTTTGCCTCTGGTGAGAATAAACCGCTTCAATGCTCCCAAGAACGCTTGTGTTGAAAGATCCTGAACAAGCTCCAGATGGATTGCTTTCGTCGAGAAACAGACCTCGCGGACCAGAATGCAAGTTTTTCCGATGCAAGTCCAGTATGATAGCACTTGTAACTGGATGCTGGCGTGGTAGTATGACAGGATGCTGCGCATTGTAATCCAAGGACGAATTTTGTAGTCTGCCCCCAACTCGCATCAGCCCAAAGCTATCGATGAAAGTGAGGCCAACGGGCTGGATGATGTAATTTGTCGCTTAGAATGCAGCCTCCAGTAGTCATCAGCCAGGCTGCTCATTTGGATGCATCTGATAAGCATCTGTGTGCCCATTTTTACATCTTCGACATCGAGACCAGGACGTCTTATGCGGTGAACAAATTTGTATACGTATCCAAAGGTGTGGGTGATCTTTTGCCAAGAATTCACGAACTTGCATTTTGAAGATAGGTCCACTTTTTTAGCGACGCCGACCAAAATGCGCTTTCTGAGGTCGGGAAGAGTCTTCACTGGCATACAAGATTCAGGCCAACCGTGTTGATCCTTAAGAAGAAATTGTGGGTCTCTGAACCAAAGGGCAGATTCCAGAAGCTCGCTTGGGGAAGCACCTCTTGACAGGATGTCGCCTGGATTGCAGTTGGTCGGTACATAGCGCCAATTCATGTCACTGGATAGCTCTTGAATTAAAGATATTCGATTAGCAATAAAAACTTGAAAACGTGAAGGTTCATCGCTTATCCATGATAAAGCTACAGCAGAATCTGACCCGCAAAAAAACGGGCAATCAAAGAGCTTCATGTTGCGTACGTCCCGCATCAGTTGAGCCAGTAATAAAGCAGCGCACAACTCCAACTTGGGAACAGTGAGAGTCTTCAAAGGTGCCACACGAGATTTTGAGCAAAATAGATGCACTTCTCGTTTGCCATCAGCTATTGAAACGAGATAGATACATCCTCCATATGCGTCGATGCTAGCGTCACAGAATCCGTGGATCTCAATAGCACCATTTGGATGTAGCGCACGTCGAGGAAACTTCATTTGCTGATGTGTTGAGTGCCTCAGGAAAGCTCTCGTCCCACTCCAACTTCTCTCTCCAGACTTGTTGCAGGAAGATCTTGGCCTTGGCAACCACAGGACCAATGAGACCAAGCGGATCATAAACGCGAGCAATTGTGGAAAGCACCAGCCGTTTGCATGGCTTTGGAGAGACCTGTATGGGAGAAAAAGAAAAACGAAAGACATCCGCTGCAGGATCCCAAGCAAAACCCAGTGTCTTGGTAAAGTCGCTGCCATCGTCAAACTTCAGGAATGTTTCTTTTTCCGAGTCAGGAACATCGCGCTCGTTGGAACACCATTTCCTGAGCTTAAAGCCACCTCGTGCAAGCAAGTTTGTTGTTTGAGACATGATTTCAAGGACTTCCTGTGTTGATTGGCCTCCTGTGATCAGATCATCAACGTAAAAGTCCCGCAACATGATTTTAGAACCGATTGGAAATGTGCTCTTCTCATCATTCGCCAGTTGATGCATCGCGCGAACGGATAAAAAGGCTGCAGGCTTAGTTCCATAGGTGACGGTATCAAGCTTGAATACCTGCACCTCCTGGTCCGGTGAGTCACGCCAAAGAATACATTCAAGATAGCTATCGGGTTCAGCCACGCGAACACACCGATACATCTTGCAGATGTCACCAGTCAATGCAACAGGGAAGGTCCGAAACTGTAACAGCGTGTTGAACAGCTTCTGTTGAATGGTAGGCCCTGCCATGAGAACCTCGTTCAGCGAATGTCCACTTGACGTTTTGGCATACCCATCAAAAACGACTCGCAATTTAGTCGTGGTGCTGTCTTCTTTGAAAACGCAGTGGTGGGGCAGAAAATATTTGCAAAGACTCAAGGAGTTTCTGGGCACGACCGATATGTGCTTCAAATGAAAATATTCACGAATGAATGCCGAATATTGGACCTTGACTTCTGGCTTGCGCTCTAGCTTGCTCTCCAAATTGAGAAATCGACGATAAGCTTGATTGTACGATTCACCCAGTAATTCTAGAGTGTTCTTCGCAGGTAATCGTACGACGAAAGTTGGTCTTGAAATGAGCTTCGCACTCCAGTTCTTCTTTGGTGGCTGTGACCACGCCTTCACCACAGCTCTCAACTTCCCAAAAGCGACGGACTAATTCATCCATATGAACTTCAGCAGCAACCAATTCACGGTGCACAGCTTGGCCGTGTAATGCAGTTGCCTTGAGAGTAGAAGATCCACCTCTGTAACGATCCAACCAAGCCTTGTTTTCTGCAATAGGGGTAACCCAGCAGCCAACTTAATCTGCCCTACAGATAATAGCTCAAAGAACATGCTTGCGCCAATAAGAAGATCTATTCGCCGAGATCTATAGAAATCCGGATCGGCCAGCTTAATATTCGCGTGAATTTTGCAACCATCGGGATTAACGGTCGAACTGGGTTGATTGCCGGTAATCGATAGAGCAACAAGAGCAGATAGGCATGCGAAGTAATCAGAAGTGTGCGACCTTAACTTAACGCAAACGGAAGCTCCTTCAGAGTCAAATCGAGCATCTCCAAGACCTGCAACTGATACGGTAGACTTCGTTTTATGCAACTGCAACTGGTGACCGAGCCTGGAAGTCACAATGTGGACTTGAGATCCCGAATCTAGCAGCGCACGGCATGGGATCCAAGCACCCAATCGACTTTGAACGCTTATGACTGCAGTTGCAAGAAAGACAATGTCAGAAACCACATTCTGAGCCAGCAAAAAGGTAGAAGGGCTTGAAGTAATTGCAATTGGCGTACTTTGTTCTGCAACTGGAGCTCGCATAACCTGGGTCGAAAACTGAGTGCCAAGGTGCAAAAGGGTTTGATGCTTGGACCTGCAAGTTCGACAGCAGCCTGACTTACAATTGCGCATTTGATGGCCCTTCTTTAAGCAATTAAGACAGAGCGCTAATTCCTTCACCTTTCGAATACGCTCTTGCACTGACAAATTGGCGAATTGACCACAGCTATAAATTGAATTGCCACTGTTGTCGCACACAACACATCCATTTCCTAAAGTGTTAGTGGCAATTAAAATGCTTTTGTTGCGGCCTTTTCCTGATTGTGAACTATATGAGTACGATGCTGAAGTATGCTCTACATTTTCCAATTTTTGACAACGCTTGGACAAAAATGTAGTAAATTGATCAATCGAAGGAATTTCATCAATGGCCGCAGATTCTTCCCAATTGGCCTGAGTTTTGCTATCTAATTTTTGGAGTAAAACATGAACCAGAATGCAATTTGAGATTTGCTCAACAGAGCCCATTGACTGAAGAGCACGTAGATTAGCATTTATTTTATCAGATATATCTCTCAGCTTCGCTGCGGACCGCATTTCCACTTTAGGGAGACCCAAAATTGCAGTTATATGGGATTGGAAAATTAGACGCTTATTATTGAAACGGACATTCAATAACTCCAAGGCTACAGCATAGTTGCTGTCACAAATTTCTAATGAGCGCACTGTATCCAAGGCGGAACCCTTCAGGCTAGACTTTAAATGCTGCAGCTTCTCAATGTTAGTGAGCTCCACGTCATTATATTAAAGGCTAGTATCCAGATCGACGAAAACCGTACGCCAGTCATGAGAGAGAGCGAGAGGCAAACAGCTGGCGTTTGCTTTTCGTCGGGCCTTTTTTTCACGTCGGTCTCCTGATCGACAAAAAAAATACCAGAAAATTCCATAGCGTTGCCAATCTGCGGAAATGAACTTTGGGTGAACCCTAGCGAAAAGATTAAAAAATTTAATCTTTTGGCGTGCGCTTCTCATTGAACTTTATTCTTATAATGTATATAATGTTCTTATATTAAAGGGAAAAACTCTTAAAAGTCGATTGCAGGTGTTTACATGTGAGGACAAAATAACATTAATACTATCTGGAGTGCCTCTTGTCAGAGCAAAATGTTTTTAGGTCCAGAAGGTACGAAAAAAACACAATAAAAGTGCAGCTATGAACTTTAAATTAGCAAATAATTATCAGTTAATTAAAAAAAAACAACTGTTAAATTTAAATTGTATTGTTCTTTAATTTCTTTCTACAGCGGCAAACTTATCTTGCCAAGGTATTTGATAATATCTTTTAAAGGCTCTTTCCCGCAAATACGATATTTGAATTTTAACTGCTTGTCAACAAACCCAGCTGATTGACAGTACGACCGTAGCACGCTTAAATCTGATGAACTCTAAAACTTTTGGTCACTCTGCAAAGATTAAAGATACTAGGCTTTAAAGATGAATTATTTAATTTTTTCTTTATGAATAATTCTTCTTCAATTATTAATTATTACTTTGTTTGGTAAGATTTCCTGAATGACTTGTTTTTTTAATCTTGGACCTAGTTTGTTTCTTTCTCCGAATCTTTTTTCGTATACTAACATTTTAGTTTGTGCTATCTGTAATTTGATTGGAAAGTCAATATGATTTTTTTTAAACAAGATGTCCTAAGGTTTTTGGAAAATAATAAAAAATGTAATATTATGGTGTGCGCCTTTCAGACAATATTTTAAAAAAAGGGGGCGGAACCAAAAAAAACAGAAAAAATAGCTTGCAGGAGTGGAGTCCCTTTTAGTACTGTGGGACTTGTCAAATAAAATACATTTGGATGCCACGTGTTGAGGCACCGATGTAAATAATGGGCAAAAGCAGTTTTTAGTTCTCATGGAGCATATGGTGAGATTTCTCGTGGAAATCCTTGGTGATCAAAAAGGCTATCATACAGATTTGGCAATTCGAAGGCGTCTTCTTGTGGATTCAAGTGATCTGCCATTTATCCATCTAGATGCATTAGGAGCCTTGAAGAATTTGTTAGCTAAGTCGGCGACGTTCTCCTTTGACCCAGCGCCCTTGGTTGCGGTTGGCGTTGTCTACGATCTCGCCAACTCGATGACTGAAACTCGAATGACTCAAATTTTCTGGGATCTATAGTTAGCCATTGAAGAACGGTTTTAGAATCGGATCAGTATGTTGTTGTATCAATTTTCAGTCATCGAGTGTTCATTATCCGTTTTATCCTTTATCCTACTTTCATTCGGCGGCTACTCATACATTTTCGATGTCCTCTCCTCGCTTTATACGGAGTTAGGAAACAGCCGCGTAGACTTCTTCACTTGCTTCTACGAATGTATGCGAATCAATCCGATCTGCATTTGGTGTGTAATAGTACAATGGAAACATTGTGTCCAAAGGGCGAGTATTTTATTACGCAGTTCTTCGTCCCAAGTTATTCCAGTATTTTTAGACCGACATCAGTACTTGAAGAACTTCGCTTTTGTTGTAGTTGTATTACAATTCAAGACGTACCTAAAAACGACACTATTGGTTTGCCAATACATACCAAGCACATTTTCAGGACCCCCCTAGTCTTTGAAATTTTGGCTGTCGATTTGCCGCTCTCCGAAATGCTGAAGAAATCTATGAGATCGTCTTCGTAGTGAGCTTGTTTTATGGATTTAAACCCACGCGGACTTTAATTCTTGAATGCAATGCAAGAAGCGCATCAAATTCTTAGTCATTGCGCGCATTACAAAAATCATTTGTGCCTGACAATTGTTGGTAAGCCATAGACATCGTTGTACATGTCATTTCGGCTATGTTTGCACATAGGGCGACACGAACGACTCTAAACAACATTAGAATATCAATCAATGGGTGCAGATAATCGGGTCCATTGAGCATAAAATCATTAAGCGATTTTCCGTGGCTTTTTGAAGCGGCATCCCATACTAGCCTTATTTTATTTGACTTGTTAGGATTTAGGGCAATGAAAATTGGGAGATACCATACTCGATCTTTCTTGGCAGCTACATTTTATGGTTGGAGCTCGACTGCGTACCCTTTGGCTATGAGATTGTCGATTTGTTCTTCACGAATCTTCCGAGGAACTGTCAAAGTTCAGTTGTTGGCACCAATTAACAGTGTTGAAGTATGACTGTAATGGCAGTCTTGCAAGTGTGAGCTCCCGCTTCTGATATTTAAATGTGAACCTTGGTAGATGTTTCCTCCATGCGAGTGGTTTCGCTAGTTCAATGTAGGTAATGGTTCCAGTGATGAGGAAACTTTAAGGACTCGCACAATATTTTCGTCAATTAGCGTGACAGATGAGCCTACATCAGAAAAGGCTAGGGGTTGAAAGTTACTCCGTTTTCGTACAAAGTGACTGGCACGATTCGGAAGTATTGTTCTTTACGGTCGCTATCCTTATGATGGGCACTGACGAGTTCTGCCTTCGGTGCATCTCTGTGTAGAATTGCGTGATGCTTGGACTGACAATTGTCTTCGCCACAGTCACGTCTTAAAAAGCATTTGCGACGGTGCACGCTTTAATCTTGTTAATTATGCGCTGCCGTTTTTCAGTATTAAGCAAATTTAATGAAGTGCACACATCGCACAGGCTTGAAGCTGCTTCTTGATCTAAATGAGTGTGCTTGTGTGTGAGTGCTTACAGTGCTGGTCCTTGAACTTGGTACGGTTATAACGGTTGATGCTGCCTCTGCTAATTTGTATAACTAGTCACTGGATGACTTAACTGGTATGGAGTTACACGGGGGTGTAAGGCCCAGTTCAGTTTCTGTTGCGTGGGAGTATTGATCAAGATGAGAGGTTAGGTTGCAGGCCTCCATAGTTGCGCATGCAAATTACAAAAACGTTACCGAATATATTATTTAATTTAATTTCACTTTGTGACGGTTCGTCGTTGTCGGGTGGCTCAGGGATGGCCAGAATTCGTCACAAGAATTTGTTTGTATCAGGCGTGGTTGCTGAAAGAGAGTTCCGACCCAGCCCAGAGTAGAAGTCGTGGGGAATTACTTAGTAATTGATTACAGCTAGGTTTTATTTCAGTAAATATCTTGACAATTGATTCACAACTAAAGAATTCTCTCCACTGTAGCCTGTCTGATTTTGTACTTATTTCCTTACGTCCTTGTTCATTCGTGGCCAGAAATATCGGTTCTTCACCCTTCTCAGAGTCTTGAACATGCCCAGGTGTCCTGCTTCTGCTGTACTGTGGTTTTCCGTTAATACTTGTTGAATTTCGGCCCCAGTTACACACAGTTTCCATGGTTGTGTGCCTCTCCGATTGCTACCCAGTTTATATAGCCTGCCTGCTTCTATATTTAATTCCGTGCTTTTTGGGTCTCGTTCCAGTTCCTTGTATTTTTCCTCAATCCATGTCTCTGTGCACTGTATTGTATTCAACTCGTCGTGTGGTGTTCTGGATAAGGCATCTGTTACCGCATTCCATTTTCCCTTTCTATACTGGACTTCAAATTGGAATGGTTGTAGGCCTAGCGCCCATCTCGCCACTCTTCCCGACGGGCTTTCTATTGAGTTTAGCCACTTCAAAGCCATGTGGTCTGTTATCACTATGAACCGATAGCCTTCTTGTACTTATTAATGCCCCAATATATTGCTAAGCATTCTTTTTCGGTTGCGCTGTAGTTTTTCTCTACTTTACTTAACCTCCTGCTGGCAAACGCTATCACATGCTCCCCGTCCTCTCCGTCCTGTGTTAAGACCGCGCCTACGCCTAAGTAGCTGGCATCCGTTTGTAGTTTAAACTGCCTTGTGAAATCGGGGCATGCCAGTACCGGTGCCTTTGTTAGGCTCATTTTTAGTTGGTCAAACGATTCCTGTTGTTCCTCGGTCCATTCAAAATGTTGTCCTTTCTTGATTAAGCCTTGCAACGCTCCTGCCTGTTCGGTGAAATTTGGTATGAACCGTCGGTACCATGATGCCATTCCTAAAAAGCTGTGTACTTCCTTTGTGGAGATCGGCGCTGGTAAGTTTCGAATTGCCGCTACTTTGTCCGGGTCTGTCCAAATGCCCCGATCGCTTATGACTTGTCCCAGGTACTTTAGCTCCTTTTGGAAGAAGTGGCATTTGTCTGAATTAATCCGCAGGGTGGCGTTCTGTAGTCTCCTGAATACCACTGTTAGCACACATTCTCCATTCGTTGATCTTCTTTCTCACTAGCACTACCGTACGGGCTACGTGAGGGGTCTATGAGTCCCAGTGCCAACAACTCGTTCACCTGTTCATTGATCATTGCCTGCTGTTTTGGATTTCGAGGATAGTACCTCTGTTTAATCGTTTTATCATCCTGCAGCACTCCGTGGTTCTTATACCGTTCCTTCCACAGATCCAGCAAAACAGCCTCGGTGGATTGTTACACGTGCGTGCCCCATGTCCGGTTCCTCCACAGCGCATGCATATCTCCGGTCTTAGCTGCTGCACTGGTTGGCTTTACTGTGTCCGGTCCTCTGCCTCTATTCCTTCTACCTCCTCTGCTAGTTTGAGAAACTCAGTCAACGAGTTGAATCCTGCCCTCCAAGCGTACAGCTTTATCTTGCTCCTGCTGTTTCTGTACACTCGGTCCAGTTTGGCTTCCTCTGAGAGTTTCGTGAATTGCATCAGTTTTCTTAGTCTCATTGCGTATTCTCTCACGGGCTCTGTTTCTCTCTGTTTCATCTGTGCAATCTGATTCTCCAACTGTTCTTCATACCTCGGCGGCAAAAAGTATTCTAGAAGTTCTGTTCTGAGCTGAGTCCATGTTACGATCCTGCTCGGCGTGGTGTTCCACCAATCGCTCGCGATCCCCTCCAGGATGAATGGCATCGTCTGTATCAGCTGGTCCTTCTGTATTCCGTATCCGCCTGCCCCATGTTCCATCTTGCTTAGGAACTCCAGTGGGTTTGTTGTTCCTTGGTACCGGATGCCCCATCCGCGTACCCGGTCTATGACTTCTGTTTCCATTTTTATTTCCTTTTTTCCTTCCGTTTCGTCCCCTAAACTTGCTCCTTTGATGTCCATTATCTCCTCCTTTTCCCTGGTTATCACGATCGCCGGAATTATTTCCTTCGCCGGGCTTTTTTCTCTCCTATATTTTTCTGTCAGTTCTGCGAGTCTTTGTCTGACCGTTTCCGTATGATCCGTTTTTTTGGCGAACGCTGCCAACAAACGTCTTAAATCCTCACTTCTTTCTGCTGATCCTAATCCGAAATCTTCCGTGTATTTCGTTAGTTCGCTCTTTGGTGCCAGATATACCCAGCTCGACATTACTCCGCTGGTGTCGGTTTATCTCTTGCAACCACTTTAACCTGTTTGGGCGCCACTGTGACCGTTCGTCGTTGACGGGTGGCTCAGGGATGGCCAGGATTCGTCACAAGAATTTGTTTGTGTCAGGCGTGGTTGCTGAAAGAGAGTTCCGACCCAGCCCAGAGTAGAAGTCGTGGGGATTTACTTAGTAATTGATTACAACTAGGTTTTATTTCAGTAAATATCTTGACAATTGATTCACAACTAAAGAATTCTCTGGTCTGGAGAGGTGCTGCTCTTGCTTCCTTCGTCCACTTAGAATTCCTGGTATCGGCAGTCGTCCAGCTGCTCGAGAGGACCCGCACGGGTTGGGTTGCCTGAAATGAGAATGGGGCGCTTGGGGACCCTGAAGTCTGCCACGAGCGAGAAAGAGCTAGTTAGTACTTGGGGACCCTGAGGTCGACCGCAAGAGAGCGAGAATTTGCTTGGGGACCCTGAAGTCAGCTGCAAGAGAGAGAATTGGTTGCTTGGGGACCCTGAAGTCAGCCGCAAGAGAGAGAATTGGTTGCTTGGGGACCCTGAAGTCAGCCGCAAGAGAGAAAATTGGTTGCTTGGGGACCCTGAAGTCAGCCGCAAGAGAGAGAATTTGCTTGGGGACCCTGAAGTCAGCCGCAAGAGAGAGAGAAGTGCTTGGGGACCCTGAGGTCAGCCACAAGAGAGAGAGAATTGGTTGCTTGGGGACCCTGAAGTCATCCGCAAGAGAGACAGAATTGGTTGCTTGGGGACCCTGAAGTCAGCCGCAAGAGAAAGAGAGAGAAGTGCTTGGGGACCCTGAAGTCAGCCACAAGAGAGAGAGAGAATTGTTTGCTTGGGGACCCTGAGGTCAGCCACAAGAGAGAGAGAGAGAAGTGCTTGGGGACCCTGAAGTCAGCCACAAGAGAGAGAGAGAAGTGCTTGGGGACCCTGAAGTCAGCCACAAGAGAGAGAGTTCAGTCGGTGAACCGTGCTGTAAGGAGGTGTGATCCTGAAATCAGACGTCTCCTAGGGATACCTCCAGGCCGGCAAGCCGTGAACGGTAGAAAGAGGAGGAAGTACTACGGGAGCTAACTACAATCACTAACCATACAACATATAGACTGGTCATTTCATAAAACGAATTTGGTCACAAAATTTTTCAATCGGGGGGCCCCACTGCTGGAATCGGCAGGCCCCGACACTTCGTGTGCCTTCGGGTTTTTTCGCTCTCGTTCTAATTCTTATTTTGACGCTCGCGCTCGAGTTCGGGTTGCGCCTGCGCTTGAATTAGTCTTTATATGTATGCGTGTTCATGCATTCTCATACAGGGGTGCATGTGTAAGTTTATTTCAATTCGATGCGGCAAGAATATTTTGTCTTTTGCTACTTTTCAGACTTGGTACCCTAACAATATAAGCGCATTCACTATTTGGTTAATGATCAAAATAAGAATATTATATGTTATAGTATATTTTTTAATATTTAATTTAAATTTAATTTTGGTTTGCAAATTCATATCAGTAGTAGCTGTAAAATGTTTTGCATATATATATGTATTCCAATTAATAGAAATCAATCTACTGAGATACGAACAGGGCATATCGCAGTCGGTGTCACAAAAAACACCGACTGCTTTTAAGTGGTTCAGAAAACTTCAAACCAAATCAGCTTTGGTTGTTGTTCTGCGAGCGGATGGTGCCTGCATACCCTACCGACGATTGAATTTTAGGGGTGGGGACAGAAACAAGAACGGCTGTTTGGCTTTTGTTTTGTTTACATTTTTTAAGGACACTTGTTTTGAATGTTATGTTTAATGACCTTTGGTTGATTTATTTTTTTAAGGTTCGCAGTGTAATATTGTTTAATGTTGTTATTTAATGATCTACCTTTATTTTTATGTATGTTGGTTCTTAAAAGTCGCCGCTCGAATTAGTTACCGATAAATATACCTGCGTTAAATAGTAGTTTTTAAACTTTTTCACAACTTAAAAAAATGAATTTAGGTTAAACTTCTAAAATACTTTTTATTTTTGTAAAAGGTAAATGGAGCAAATATACAAATCTGAATTTTTTATTTAAATAATATTTAAATTTTCAATTGTATAATTTTATTTATTTATTTTTTTTCTTGTTTCTGTCCCCACCCCTAAAATTCAATCGTCGGTAGGGTATGCAGGCACCATCCGCTCGCAGAACAACAACCAAAGCTGATTTGGTTTGAAGTTTTCTGAACCACTTAAAAGCAGTCGGTGTTTTTTGTGACACCGACTGCGATATGCCCTGTTCGTATCTCAGTAGATTGATTTCTATTAATTGGAATACATATATACATGCAAAACATTTTACAGCTACTACTGATATGAATTTGCAAACCAAAATTAAATTTATGCTGAAATATTAAAAAATATACTATAACATATAATATTCTTATTTTGATCATTAACCAAATAGTGAATGCGCCCATATTGTTAGGGTACCAAGTCTGAAAAGTAGCAAAAGACAAAATATTCTTGCCGCATCGAATTGAAATAAACTTACACATGCACCCCTGTATGAGAATGCATGAACACGCATACATATAAAGACTAATTCAAGCGCAGGCGCAACCTTCTTCAAAATGCGCGTCTCTGCGACTGAACGACCGAACTCGAGCGCGAGCGTCAAAATAAGAATTAGAACGAGAGCGAAAAAACCCGAAGGCACACGAAGTGTCGGGGCCTGCCGATTCCAGCAGTGGGGCCCCCCGATTGAAAAATTTTGTGACCAAATTCGTTGTATGAAATGACCAGTCTATATGTTGTATGGTTAGTGCTACAATGTATAAGTGGACTTGGATCGTATGATCTAGTCCACCAAAAGATGACTTTGCTGCTTACCACCACTGGGGAGTTGCCTCTATACCCTTAGACGGTTGGCTGCTAAGTGCCTTTCTATGGCTCGTGGTCCGTCTTATATAGGGCTCGGCGAGATCTAGTGTGCCCGTTGCCTGTGGGATTTGCCGGTCTAAGTGTGACCATCTCTCTCGGTCTAGTGTGACCCTACACGCTCGATCGTTGGCGCGCACGCGTTCTTAGTTTGAATTTTAAATTAAATGCTTCTTTTGATTGCTTTTCATTCTTTTTATTCATTTATTCATTTATTTTTATTCATTATTCCCTTGTTGCCTCGGGATCGAAGATTTTAAAGTTTATAATTTCGAAATGAACGCGATGCCTAAAATGGGGGCTCGCGGTGTTGGGATTCTTACGGATGTTTAATGTACAGTTTGGCTCGCGTTTTGCAGCTGGCTAGGCGGAATTTGTTTTGTATGTCTCAAGCTTGGCTCGCCGTTTGTTTATATGTTTATATGATAAGAACTCAGTAGCAATCTCCGCCAAAATAAATTTTTAAAAATATTATTAAGAATCTTTAATTAAAGTTGTGCTGTCGTCCCACAGAGATCCGTCCACCATCCGTTGAACCAAAGATCAATATAATCTCTAAGATGCATAACGCCATAAGATTTTTTGGCACACAACATTTTTGTGCTGGCTTTTAAACTAACTTTTCACTCTCCTGTCCAAAAGCCAGCGAGAGAGCTCTCAAGAGCCAGCCGCTCTCTTGCACGCATAATGCGACAGCTGACGACTGTACATATGTGTGCACATGTATTCACAACCATTTCTTCGATGCAGCACACTGTCGAAATATACTCTTTATTTTAAAATTCTAACATTATTAGAAATACTTATTTTGTATTGCCTTTATATGATAATTATTCGATTTTAGTATATTTTTTAGTAATTACCAAATTTATCTACGTATTTATACATAGATACATAATTTATTTCATACAAGAATTCACATTGGAAATATTGTCATTAGGGTATTCAGCGTGCGACGTGTGAGCGATTTTTAGGAGCCTCAGAAATTTTGCGATTGAAGAGAATGAATATTTTTATATTTATTGTTTTTTAAAGGTAAATATTTTGAAAATTAAACCTACCTGGTAAAAATATATAGTAAATATTTGGATATGTATTTGTACATTAAATATTTTAATTAAAATAGTTATTGTGTTAAATATTTTATTAAATTGAATAAACAATTTAAATAGTCAATATATTAAATATACTATTAATAAATTAAAATAAAACATATAAAAGGCTTGATTAAATATGAAAATATTTAAATGCAGGTTGATAATATTAGATATTTGTATTTACTTTAAATATTTTAAGTCAAAAAATCAAGGTTTAATATATTTCAATTAAAATTAAATTTAATATTTCCATAAATCATTAAATCAAAGTTCAATATATTTTAATAAAAATTAAATTTAATATATCCATTTTAAAGTTAATAAAAAACAGCCATGGATAAAAAATAAAGCGAAAAATATTTAATTAAATATCCTTTAAATATATTCAATTTAAATATAGTTCGCTTTGTTTTTGTTTAACAATCAAAGTATATCCAAAAATTATACTATTTTGAAATATTTTTAAATTTAATCAATGTTTAATAACTTTACTTTAAATATCTAAAACTATGTATTAAATATTCAGATATTCGTTTTAGGGTATATAAAAAAGTTTTACATCAAGCTTCATTGCCATATACATAATGATAAATGCAATTTAAATAAACATCCTGTTCAATCATATAAGTTATTTTGACACACAATTAGTTTCTTAGTCCAGAAATGATTTCTAACCGAAAATCGTCTTCTCAAACAAGTACGCACACATACGCACTTGCTCATTCGTGCAATTCTATTTTAAGATTTTTATGCTCTCAATTTATGCGAGCAAGGAGAGTGGAATTTTCGTCACCACCAAAAAAAAAGCTGCATATTGCAAAACCAACGTATGGCCGTTATGCATCTTATGCTGTCTTCCCACTTCCGAAATTTCCCAGTTAGTTCCCCATCCGAATTTGACGGACTTTTTTATACGATAGTTAGGCGTTGATTTTTCGGTGCAACTCTGAGTTCTTCTTCTTAGGTAGCAGCAATCATAATTTTTGAAGTCTTCCACTTGCCTGATTTAAAATTTCGGCAGCCCCATTTATCGGAAAACA
Organism: Drosophila fuyamai; assembly: GCA_018153365.1. Taxonomy (NCBI): domain Eukaryota; kingdom Metazoa; phylum Arthropoda; class Insecta; order Diptera; family Drosophilidae; genus Drosophila; species Drosophila fuyamai. The sequence continues at coordinate 1,819,459 of JAECXW010000415.1, read as the reverse complement.
GCTTATCCTTTTTCCAATCAAATACAAATATTAAATGTAATTGCAAGTCATTCAGTAAAAATAAAATCGAATAGAAATTAAGTATAGGCAGCTGTCTTAAGCCTAGTATCCAGATCGACAAACGATTACGCTAGTGTAAAAACTTTAATCTTTGCAGTGTGACCAAAAGTTTGAGAGTTCATCAGATTTAAGCATGCTACGGTCGTACTGTCAATCAGCTTTAAAAGATATTATCAAATACCTTGGCAAGACAAGTCTGCCGCTGTACAAAGAAATTAAAAAACAATACAATTTAAATTTAACAGTTTATTTTAATTGAATCATAATTATTTGCTAATTTAAAGTTCATAGCTGCACTTTTATTGTGTTTTTTCGTACATTCTGGACCTAAAAAACAGGCACCCCACATGTAAACACCTGCAATCGACTTTTGTGAGTTTTTCCCTCCATTTCTTATAATGTTCAGTGAGAAGCGCACGCCAAAAGATTAAATTTTTTAATCTTTTCGCTAGAGTTCACCCAAAGTTCATTTCCGCAGACTGGCAACGCTATGGAATTTTCTGGTATTTTTTTTCGTGGATCAGGAGACCGACGTGAAAAAAGGCCCAACGAAAAGTGAATGCCAGCTGTTTGCCTCTCGCTCTCTCTCATGACTGGCGTACGGTTTTCGTCGATCTGGATACTAGGCTTTAAGTTGTAAATATGTAAAGATGCAATAATGCAGTCCCAGTGTAAACGGGGATATAAAAAAGCGGGGATAATGAGCATCATCGCTTCATGTTATCGAAATACAAGAATACCTAATTGAGCAAAGGCAAAGTAAAAAAGAATGGGGGCTACAATGGTAAAACCATTGGTTAAAAATGGAAATTTGTTGGATGCATTGCCTTCTCAGGTAGTTTAAGAATTATTTCCTAACTTGAAATAAACAAAGATATTTTTAAATTAAAGGCAACACTACATGTAGTTATGTTAGGTTTGGATTCTGCGGGGAAAACCACGGCATTATACAGACTCAAGTTTGATCAGTATTTAAATACAGTGCCAACTATTGGGTTCAATTGCGAAAAGGTTTGTGAATAGATTTATATTAAAAAATTGTCTTATATATGTTACTAAATCAAGGTAATTTTCTAGGTACAAGGTACTATTGGCAAAGCAAAAGGAGTTCATTTTCTCGTTTGGGATGTGGGAGGTCAAGAAAAACTAAGACCACTTTGGAGAAGCTATACACGGTAATATATACATATTTAATTATTTAAAATGTCAAATTTCTTTATCTTGCCATTAGTTGCACCGATGGCATATTGTTTGTCATTGATTCTGTTGATACGGAACGCATGGAAGAAGCAAAAATGGAATTAATGCGAACGGCTAAATGTCCAGATAACCAGGTAAGCAGCAACATTACATATTCTTCTCTGATCTTCCTTGTATGGATGCATATTGGGGTGGCCCTCATAAAGTAACATCGGAAGGCAGGTTTGCATGAAATATGAGCATACAAAAGTATTGCAGAAGAATTTTTGTGAAAACAAATCGTTCGTTAATTTCTAAGCCCTTCAGTTTTTGTTCATGGAATCATATATTAAAGTAATAATAAATGGCTTTGTTTCTTATTGTGAAAACAACCGTCAACTAGCTTTTTCGAACGTAGTCTGCACAAAGTCTTGCCGTGTGTCAAAAAGAAGAAATTAGCAGAGGCCTTATCAAGACAAGAGCCTTAATGCTAAGTAGAAAAATATATGTGATTTTCTTACTAAATTTATTTAATATCAGCATTTTTTTAATAATCTAGATAATCTATTTTTATACCCTTGCAGAGGATATTTTTGGTCAAAAGAGTGGAACGCAGTGAAGAAGACATCTCCGACCCTATAAAGTATATATATTCTTGATCCTGATCACCTCCTGAGTTGATATAAGCATGTCCGTCTGTCCCTCTGTCTGTTTCTACGCGAACTCTCAGTTTTAAAGATATTGAATTTAAACTTTACGCACACCCTTCGTTCCTTTGCACGCAGTATATAAGTCGGAACGGTCGGGATCGGCCGAAAAAATCCTATAGCTGCCATATAATTGAACGATTGGAAATGCCATAACTTTGGTATTTTTAACGTTAGGAAGTCTGAATTTTTTTACAGGTTTTGTATTTGGCCAATCAATCCGACCTATTACATTTGACGATATACTAAATTAGGCGCTGTTCCCACATTTCATAAGGATCGGCCGACTATATGCTCTAGCCGCCATTTAACTGATTGATCGGAAGTGCCATAACTTTGGTGTTTGTAAAGTTAATAAGTTAGAATCTTCTATGGGTTTTATTTTTGGCCACCCAGTTCGACCTTCCAATATAATTTACAGAATATTCTGCAATGGTTTTTGTACTGTTAGTGTATTCAATTTTGGTCAAAAGTGTCCAACGCAGTAAAGGAGACATCTCCGACCCTTTAAAGTATTTATATTTTTGATCATGATCACCTTCTGAATTGATACACCATGAGTTGATACACCATACAACATATAGACTGGTCATTTCATACAAGCAATATGGACACTCAAAAATCTTTGCGGGAGGCCCCAGAGCTGTTATCGGCAGCCCCCGGACACTTGGTGTGCCTTCGGTTTTTTTTTCGCTCTCATTCTTATTCTCATTTTGACGCTCGCGCGCTCATTGCCTGAGTTCGGTCGTTCAGTCGCAGAGACGCCCATTTTAAAGAAGGTTCTTCTGCGCTTAAATGTACATGTTCATGCATTCTCATACAGAGGTGCATGTGTGCGATCATTTCATTTCGATGCAGCAAGGCATATTTTGTCTTTTGCTACTTTTCAGACTTGGTACCCTAACAATATGGGCGTATTTACTATTTGGTTAATGATAAAAATAAGAATATTATATGTTAAAGTATATTTTTTAATATTTCAGCATAAATTTTATTTTGGTTTACAAATTCATATCAGTGTTTTTCTTATATGCATGTATTCCAATGAATAGAAATCTGAGATACGAACAGGGCATATCGCAGTCGGTATCACAAAAACCAACGACTGCTTTTAAGTGGTTCAGAAAACTTCAAACCAAATCAGCTTTGGTTGTTGTTCGGCGAGCGGATGGTACCTGCATACTCTACAGACGATTGAAGTTTAGGGGAGGGCACAGAAACAAGAACGGCTGTTTGGCTTTTGTTTTGTTTACATATTTTAGGACACTTGTTTTGAATTTTATGTTTAATGACCTTTGGTTGATTTATTTTTTTAAGGTTCGCAGTGTAATTATACCCGTTATTCGTAGAGTAAAAGGGTATATTGTATTCGTGCAAAAGTATGTAACAGGTAGAAGGAAGCGTTTCCGACCTTATAAAGTATATTTATTCTTGTTCAGGATAACTAACCGAGTCCATCTAGCCATGTCCGTCTGTTTGTCTGTCCGTATGAACGCCGAGATCTCGGAAACTATAAAAGCTAGAAGATCGGCATTTGCATGTAGATCTTAGGAGTTCCTACGCAGCGCAAGTTTGTTTCAAAATAGTGCCAAGCCCCCTCTGATGAAAATGAAAATTTTAATTTATATGAAAATTTTAATTTATATGTATTTGTTTCGTCAATACCTATCGATTGGCCTAAAAACGCCCAAAAACCCATTAAACGCTTAAGCCTGGCTAGCGCCTACATTTCCGCCTTTCATGGCACAATAGCGCCATCTAACGGATGACTTTAGAACTCAGTCTCGATCATGCTTTCGAGGAGTGCAGACGCGTTTCTCTATTGCTGCGAATTTCATTGTGAAGAGTCTATGGACAAGTCCACCTCCGTGGCAAAATTCATTCCTTTTCCGACTTCTAAAGTCGTGGTGTCAGTGCCCCTACGCTCTGTTGGTTGTGCTTCTCGTGAGAACAAGTGGAACAGAAAGCTAAAGCAAGTGCAAAACTCCGCTAGTTTGTCCAAATTCGAATTCGAATTTTATTTTGGTCTTAATAACTTTCTCCCAATAAAAGAAAAAAATAATTTAATAATAATCACCAATCACCAAAGTTCTGAGAAATTCCAATTCCCCAAAAACGAATGTTTCGGCCAACCGATTCTCAGAACTGTCGGACATGGACACAGACATGGGACACGTCCAAGTTCCTCATACGGTCAGCCCCAATGATTCTGAAAAAGCCAGTACTTCCACCGGCTTAAGACAGGTCAGCAGCAACATCAGCAACAGCTCTACTAACAACCCTAGCAGCAACAACGTTGTCCACACCAAAGTTGGCAACAATACCGGAAATACCTTAAAAATCCCTTAACCTTAAAAAAGTGCCATACCATTCCTGGCAGTTGAAAGAAAATAGATCCTATCGTGTAGTCATCCGTGGTGTCCATCATTCCATCCCGGATGAAAATATAAAGGAAAGTATTATCTCGGCTGGACACGCGGTTCGATTTGTCAATAGACCTAGAATCCGCTTTGATAAAACCAAGTTCGTCAACCTGGTTTTTGTTGAACTAGAACCGGCGGCAAATAACAAAGACATCCATGAGATTAAGATATTCACCCTGTCAAATGCGTTAACTGCGGCGGAAACCATACAGCTAGCTATAAAGGCTGTGTCGTATACCAGCAGATTGCTAATCGACGGAAAAATGTCTCATCCCATCGCAGCACCGTTCCCAAACAGCTAACTCCCAAAAATGGTCGGTCAAACTCTGCTAATCCAATCTCCTATGCCAATGCTGTCCGTGGTCAAGTTAGCAGTCCCCAGCTCCAACAAGTTTCCATGACTCTTCCACAGAGTCAACAGTTTCCTTCACTGAGCAGCAACAACAGGATGCAGAGTCAGCATCAAAAAGCACCGCCTCGACAGCAGCAACAGCCATCACAACAACAATTGGCTCCTCAACAACAACAACAGCCGGATCACCAGCAGCAGTCTGTCCGTCAACAACACCGACGCAACCCGCAGCAATTGATCAACGACCAGCAATGGCAGCGTCAAGAGCAAATGTTCCTGCAATCCAACGAAAGAATGTCGGTCCTTGTTGCTCAGATCGACAAGTTATTCCAAATGATGGTGTCGATGATGAAACTTGTCACAAGACCCCAAAATACTCCAGGAACAGCTCAATCATTAGCTGGATTTCTCCCAGTTAATGTAACACAACCATGAGTCAAATCGGACTTAACATTGGTGTGTGGAACGCCGACGGACTTGCCTGGAGCTCTTTGTGTACAGTCACAATATTGATATTATGCTGGTTAGTGAAACACACTTTTGCTCAAGGTCATACTACAAATTGCACGGGTACGATATTTATCAAGCAACTCATCCTGCCGATAGAAAACGCGGTGGATCTGCAATTATATTAAAATCCTGTCTACAATGTTACCAGTTCTATAGTCTACAAAGTCAAAATGTTCAATGTGTCTCAGTCAAAGTCAAAACCGACCTTGGCGAGACAGCTATTGCGTCTATATACGAGGTGTGTTCAAAAAGTAAGGTGACTTTGTATTTTCAAGAAAAACTATTAATTTATTTATCAATATTTATGTTGTCCCCTTCAAAGTAATCCCCCTCAGATACAATACACTTATGCCAACGGTTTTTCCAATCCTCAAAGCACTTCCCATAAGCACTTTTCGGTATAGCCTTGAGCTCTTGCAGTGATGCAGTCTTTATCTCTTCAATCGTTGCAAATCTCCGTCCTTTCATAGGTCTCTTCAGTTTTGGGAACAAGAAAAAGTCACATGGGGCCAAATCCGGTGAATATGGTGGCTGAGGCATTATTGTGGTGTTGTTTTTGGCCAAAAAATCTCTCACAAGCAAAGATGAGTGAGCAGGGGCATTATCGTGATGCAAAAGCCATGAATTGTTTTTCCACAATTCTGGACGTTTCTTTCGTATTGCTTCTCGCAAACGGCGCATAACTTCCAGATAATACTGTTTATTGACCGTACGACCATATGGTAAGAACTCCTGATGCACCACGCCATGGTAATCGAAGAAAACAGTGATCAAAACTTTGACATTTGATCGAACTTGGCGTGCTTTTTTCGGTCTTGGCTCGCCTGGGCTCTTCCATTGGGACGATTGGGCTTTGGTTTCGATATCATAACCATATACCCATGATTCGTCACCAGTTATGACCCTTTTGAGTAAATCTGGGTCGTCGTTGACGTCATTCAACAGCTCTTGAGCGATGCTCATGCGACGGTTCTTTTGGTCAAAATTCAGCAATTTCGGAACAAACTTCGCTGACACACGACTCATACCCAAAACGTTTGAAAAAATTTCATGGCACGAGCCAAGCGATATACCGACATCTTCAGCAACTTCTCTGATAGTGATTCGACGATTTTCCAAAACAATTTTCGTCACTGCTTGAACGTTTTCATCAGTTGTTGACGTGCTTGGGCGTCCAGAGCGAGGCTGGTCATTGGCATCTTCCCGGCCATCTTGGAAGAGTTTGTACCACTTGTACACATTTTTTTACTCAGAACAGTTTCACCGTATGCCACTGTCAACATTTCAAGTGTTTCAGAGCACTTAATTTTATTTTTTACACAAAATTTGTTGCAAATCCTTTGATCCATATTTTTCGATAGCAAAAAATCGCCGAGCTCGCAAAATAACTTGTAACTTTACGCCTCTCACAACCAAACAAAACTTGGTACAGATGTTAGGGAAGAGTGTACCAATATAACAAAACAAAAAAATCGATAATCGAAAATATGTTGCCCGCGAAATTTGAAAAGTCACCTTACTTTTTGAACACACCTCGTATTGTCCACCAAACTTTCAATGTTCTGCTGACGACTTCGAAAAGCTCTTTGACGATCTGGGATCAAATTTCATAATCGCAGGGGACTGGAATGCTTTGTGGGGGTCTCGAAACTCAACCACCCGCGGAAGAGCTCTCGCAGACCTTGTTCAAAGATCCAATGTCCAGGTCCTTGCAACCGGAGGGCCTACCCATTATCCATATAGCCGAAGAACACCAACAGCCATTGACTCTGCTGTATACGGCGGGATACGGTCTGAGTGTGTTTCCATTACAAAAAGTCTTGAGCTTAGCTCTGATCACATCCCATTGATCATCAAGTTCAGAGTCGCTGCGCAAAAAATTTCCTCCAGGCCTCGCATCCTTCCTCGAAATGCAAGCCTTCCTCGCTTTCAAGCAGCAGTCAACCGGCTTGTTAACCTCAATATGGTGTTATTCATATCGCTGCCGAGTCCTCAACCTGTGGACAAGTCCCAAACCCTTCCAACCAACCTCAGGCTCTTTTGTAACCTGAGGTAATGGAACTGGTAAGGTTAAAAAGATCCCTACGTCGCAGATATATGAGATCTCAAGATCCAGTCGACAAAATCTCATATCGTCGTGCCGAAGATGATCTTAAAAAACTTCTGTACCAAACTAAGCGCGAATATTTTGAGGAAATGCTCCTCAACGCGGATCCCACCAAATCGTACGGCTTCAACCTTTGGAAATGTACACGGAATATGAAACGACAGCCTCTTCGAAAGATCCCCATAAAAAAAGCTGACGACACATGGTGCAGATCTGACTCATAGATTTCTCTAGTTTTTGCGGACGAACTACAGAAACGCTTTCAGCCTTTTGACCTCGCGAGTCCTGAGGATGTTGAAGAAACTCGGGCCTTTCTTAGTGCTCCTTCCCCGGATGCACTACCGATCCAACATGTTAGCCCAGAAGTAGTCTACCTTCATATTCGAAAGTTACATCCCAGTAAGGCGCCTGGTTTCGATGGCATTGATAGCAGAATTGCCAAAGCTTTGCCTAAAAAGGGAATCCTGTTCCTTGTTCTCCTCTATAATTCAATGCTACGTATCCACCATTTTCCATTCCAATGGAAGTGTGCTGTGATAACGATGATACCAAAGCCAGGAAAACCGGAGAACCTTGTCGAGTCATACCGACCGATAAGCTTACTGCCCACTTTCTCTAAAATATTCGAGAGGATATTTCTTAGTAGAATTATGGGCGTAAGAAGCGTGCAGGACGCCATTCCCGACCACCAGTTTGGTTTTAGGCATCATCATGGGACACCAGAACAAGCACATAGAGTCGTTCAACACATTTTTAATGCTTTTGAAAATAAGCAATACAGTTCTGCTATTTTCCTCGACGTCAAGGAAGCCTTTGACCGCGTTTGGCACGCTGGATTACTCCATAAGTTGAAGTCCCTGCTCCCGACCGGCCAATTCCCCTTACTAAAATCATACTTGCTTGATCGAAGTTTTATGGTTGTGGTAAGAGGGGAAAGGTCAAACATTAGAACTTCTCGAGCTGGCGTTCCACAGGGAAGCGTCCTGGGTCCCATTATGTACACTCTGTACACTTCGGATCTGCCATGTCCTACACGACCAGGCACACTTCTGGCCACCTACGCTGACGACACTGCCTTTCTTGTTAACTCCTCCTGCCGAGTCAAGGCATCAAGGATCACCCAGGACTTCCTGGATCTGTACGGCAAGTGGACAAACAGGTGGAATATTGCTATCAATGGAAGAAAGTCGCAGCATTGCAATTTTACTCTTAGAGGAAAGGTGCTTCCTAGAGTTGAACTCCACCATATCACCATCCCGCAATCACCCCAGGCGCAGTACTTGGGTCTGATCCTGGACAAGCGGCTCACCTGGAAAGGGCACATCCAAAAAATTGCAGCCACCTGTCGCACTAAACTCAGGAAGCTGAATTGGATGCTTAAGCCTACGAGCAAGCTCAGCCTTGGCAACAAAGTGTTGCTCTATAAACCAATAGTGGTGCCCTCAATGACCGACTGCATCCAATTATGGGGCATGGCTTCAGACTCTAATGTGGCTAAAGTTCAAAGAATCCAAAACCGGGCGCTGCGCAAGATTGCGCATCATCCTGGTATATCAGGAACCACGCCCTTGGAAATGACCTCCACATTCCTTCTGTCAGGGAACAGATAAACCGCCACTCGAGTCGGTACAACGATCGACTCGCTGTCCACACCAACCACCTAGCAGCTTCCCTGGCCAACCCGACGTGTAGAAGAAGACTGAAGCGAAGACACCCCGCCGATCTCTGGACAAGAGGATGACTCAAGTCCCTAAGCATTAAGCATTTACTGTTAATTTGTTATAAAATTTGTTAATCACTTCTGTTATGTTTTCACGTTATTTGTTCTTTATTATTCCCAACGTATTATAACCATTTAGTTGGTTGATCGACGTTAATTAAATCTATTTGTTTAACCAAAAAAAAAAAAAATTATTTGTTTCGTCAATAGCTATCGATTGGCCTAATAAAAGTTAAGCCTGGCTAGCGCCTACATTTCCGCCTTTCATGGCCCGTGGTCCCAATAGCGCCATCTAGCGGATGACTTTGGAACAGCTGGCCAAGGTGCTCAACAGAGTCAACGTTAATTCTCGATAAGGATTTCTATTAAAAGAAATTGCTATGGTTTTCATTTGTCAATACCGAACTATATCCCAAGAACTATGCAAATCAAGTCAAGTTAACCAAATTGGAGGTCTGAGTCAAACAATGGCGTATGTGTGTATGTATGTAAGCAAATACATATGTATGTATGTATTTACATTGTACACAGTTGCAATTGCCCTGCAAAGAAGGCATATTTATATTAAGTTGTTTAGCTGAGTAACGGGTATCTGATAGTCGAGGCACTCGACTATACCGTTCTCCCTTGTTTTGTTTAATGTTGTTATTTATTGATTTATTTTTTATTTTTATGTATGTTTGTTCTTAAAAGTCGCCGCTCGAATTAGTTACCGATAAATATACATTTTGTTAAGAAACTCTTTACACACTGAAAAAAGAACATATTTTTTGACTTTGCACGCAAAAATAAGGCATTTAGTTTAGTTTTTCAATATTTTTTTAATTCAGAAATATTTTATAGGAACTTTTTAATGAGTATGTACAAATATAAAAACATAACAACGCAAGGGAAAACTTGTAAGCAACAAAATACGAGTTTACACATTTTTGACACTGTCAAGAAACTCTTTACACAAAAAGCTAAAACTACAGTTTAATGAATATATTTGACAACTTATACTATCTTAAACTAATTTTAATATTTAGTAAGACCCCCCTTGGCTTTGACTACTAGCCTAGTACGATTTTTAATCGAACTGACCAACGGAATTTTATGCCACTCTTCCAGTACTGCCGCTTTTAAGGCGGAGCGTTTTTGGGCTGCCTTTTTGCCACTTTTTTCTTCAGATAAACCCACAAATTTTCGATGGGGTTCATGTCGGGGCTCTGAGGAGGTGTATCTATCACCTTTTGACAATTATAAAGGAGCCATGTTCGTACAGTGAGCTTCTTATGTTTGGGGTCATTGTCTTGATAAAATTTAAATTTAGGCTTATTATCGACAATAAGCCCAAGTTTGTTCGCACTTTGCCTCAAATTTGTTTTGAGAATGGAGAGATATTGCTCAGCATTCATTTTATTTTCAATAAATGCAAGCTCTCCCACTCCCTTGCTGCTTATGCATCCCCAAACCATCACCGACAATTTGCCAAATTTGACTGTTGGAATGATGCTGCGCTGATCTAATGCTGTAAGCGGCTTGCGCCATACCCTAGTTGGTCCATCATTATAATAAAGCATTATTTTGGTTTCGTCACAGAATATGACGTCATCCCAATAGTTGTCTGGCTGTATGCTCATGTTGACAGCAAAAGTTAGGCGCTTTTCAATATTTATTTTTGAAAGCAGCGGCTTCTTACGGGCAACTCTCGAAGAGTATTTGTTCCGCAGAATTAGTTGGCGGACTGTTTCATGTGAAACGACCGTGCCACACTCTTCTTCCAACTCCTTAGCAAGGGTTCTGGTCGAAATTTGGGGGTTCTGACGCACCTTTCGCATGATTAGGCGGTCTGCCCGCTTGTCAATCTTTTTTTATCGACCACTTCCACACTTTGCTTCTAGTCTGCCTTCCTTTTCGGCTCGATTTAAAACATTATAAATTGTTTTTCGCGATACACGAAACATCTCCACTAGCTCCGCAACAGGTTTTCCCAATTGGTGATTATAATATATGTATTAATTGGGTAACTTCAAAGGTCAATCTGGCTTCAGGCATGTTAAATAATTTTAAAGTTTGCTTTTTGACACTTGTACAGAAAGATTTCGCAATTAAATGAAAAGAAATGAAAACATTGCGCATAGTGCATAAGCATAAACAACGGTAAAGTACCGTTTTTTCTTGAAAAGGACAAAAAAACAGAATTGAAAACTATGATGTGTAAAGAGTTTCTTGACAGTGTCAAAAATGTGTAAACTCGTATTTTGTTGCTTACAAGTTTTCCCTTGCGTTGTTATGTTTTTATATTTGTACATACTCATTTAAAAATTCCTATATAATTGTTCTGCACTAAAAAAATATTGAAAAAACTAAACGAAATGCCTTATTATTGCATGCAAAGTCAAAAAATATGTTCTTTTTTCAGTGTGTAAAGAGTTTCTTGACAAATTGTACATGTACAACTGTGTTAAATAGTATTTTTTAAACTTTTTCACAACTTAAAAAAATGAATTTAGGTTAAACTTCTAAAATACTTTTTATTTTTGTAAAAGGTAAATGGAGCAAATATACAAATCTGAATTTTTTATTTAAATAATATTTAAAATTTCAATTGTATAATTTTATTTATTTATTTTATTTCTTTCTTGTTTCTGTCCCAACCCCTAAAATTCAATCGTCGGTAGGGTATGCAGGCACCATCCGCTCGCCGAACAACAACCAAAGGTGATTTGGTTTGAAGTTTTCTGAACCACTTAAAAAAGTCGTTGTTTTTTGTGACACCGATTGCGATATGCCCTGTTTGTATCTCAGTAGATTGATTTCTATTTATTGGAATACATGCCTATAAGAAAAATATTTTACTACTACCACTGATATGAATTTGTAAACCGAAATGAAATTTATGCTGAAATATTAAAAAATATACTTTAACATATAATATTCTTATTTTTATCATTAACCAAATAGTGAATACGCCGATATTGTTAGGGTACCAAGTCTGAAAAGTAGCAAAAGACAAAATATGCCTTGCTGCATCGAAATGAAATGATCGCACATACAAAGCCCAATTTAAGCGCAGAAGAACCTTCTTCAAAATGGGCGTCTCTGCGACTTAACGACCGAACTCGCGCAATGAGCGTGCGAGCGTCAAAATGAGAATAAGAATGAGAGCGAAAAAAACCCGAAGACACACGAAGTGTCCGGAGCCTGCCGCTAACAACTCTGGTACCTCCCGCAAAGATTTTTGAGTGTCCATATTGCTTGTATGAAATGACCAGTCTATATGTTGTATGGTTAGTGGTTGACATGCCCGTCTGTCCGTCTGTCTGTTTCTACGTGAACTAGTCTCTCAGTTTTAAAGATATCAAATTGAAACTTTGCACACACCCTTCTTTCCTTTGCACGCAGTATATATGTCGGAACGGCCGGGATCGGCCGACTATATCCTATAGCTGCCATATAACTGATTGATCGCAAATGCCATAACTTTGGTGTTTGTTAAGTTAGGAAGTTGGGATTTTAATAAGTGTTAAGAATACATCATATGAATAATTTTGGAGATACAATTTACAGAATATGCTGCAAGGGTATTTCAACTTCGGCTCCGCCCGAAGTTAGCTTTCCTTGTTTTTTTATATCCTTGCAAAGTGTATTAAAATTATAGTTAAAAGATTGCATCGCAGTAAAGGAAAATTTTCCGACCCTTTAAAGTATATATTTTTTATCAGCATCACCAGGAGATGCGTTCCGTTTCTACGCAAACTAGTCCCTCAGTTTTAGAGCTTTAAACTTTGCCAAAAGTTGACTTTCTATTGCATATTTTTTTTTTTTTTTTTTTTATTTTCGCGCGGAGTCCCACGGCCCACTTACCCGCCCAACCGACCGAGAGGCGCAGCCGTGTATCGTACGGCACGATTCGCGATAAGATAGACGCGAGATAGGAAAATAAAGGTAAAGGTCCGGGGAAAAAAGTAATAGTTAGATCAATCTTGTGCCAATGAAGCAAGTATTAATCGTTTTAGGAGCGGCAGAGAGTCAAGATTTGATATTACAGGAAAAAGTCTATTATAGTCAGAACATAATACTCTGAAAGGCTCATGCAAGGCATAGTTAGATCTACAATGATTTAAAGTTAGGGGAGTATAATTTCTAGTTAATGTACTTGGCACAGAAAAGTTTAGCCGACTTAACAAGTCGGGGCAGTCAATATCACCATGTATAAGGTTATAAATAAAGATAGTACCAAGCATCGTTCTACGGTTGGCTAGGGATGGTAAATTAATCAAAAGAAGTCTACTAGAATAAGAAGGTAAGATAAGATTTGCATCCCAGTTTAGGCGCCGTAAAGCAAAAAGAAGGAAGTTTTTTTGTACAGATTCAATACGACCAATATGTATTCCGTATTGTGGACTCCAGACGGGAGACCCATACTCCAGAATCGGACGGACTAGCGAAATATATAAAGTTTTAGTCAAATAAGGATCATCGAATTCTTTTGACCACCTTTTAATAAATCCAAGCACTCCTCTGGCTTTATTAACCATTAACGAAATGTGATTAGAAAATTTTAGTTTGGGGTCCAAGAGAACGCCAAGATCGTTTACAAGAGTTATTCTATCCAAAGAGCTGCCACTTAACGTGTAAGTCGCGTATATCGGATTGGCCCGATAAAAAGTCATCAGCTTACACTTGGAACCGTTTAAATTTAGTAAATTATCTCGGCACCAGTTTTGAAAATTATCTAGATCGGATTGCAAGTCTAAATGGCAGGAAATGTCCTTATACTGCAGGCACAACTTAACATCATCTGCGTACATAAGTACGCGAGAATGACTTATAATTGAGGGAAGATCATTAATAAATAATGTAAAAAGTAACGGACCCAGATGGCTCCCTTGTGGGACACCGGAGGTAACACGGAGAATTTCAGAAATTGAATTTTTAAAAAGGACCCTTTGTGACCTGCCATTCAGATATCTTGAAATCCATTTAAGCAGATCAACTGGAAAACCTAAAAGGTCAAGTTTTTGAATGAGAAGTAAGTGATTTACAGAGTCAAATGCTTTACTAAAGTCAGTGTAAATGATCTCTGTTTGAAAACTACTATTGAAGCCTTTTATCACTAATGAAGTGAGCTCTAGAAGGTTTGTGATTGTGGATCTACGTTTAATAAATCCGTGTTGACACGGAGAAATGATTGATCTGCAAAGGTGCTGCAAATGAGGAGTAATAATTTTTTCAAAAAGCTTAAGAATAGCTGACAACTTAGAAATACCTCTGTAGTTACTGGCTTCTAACTTGTTACCTTTTTTGAAAAGAGGAATAACAAATGATTCCTTCCAAATATTTGGGAATTGGGAGGTTTCTATAGATAAGGTAAACAACTTGTGAAGGGGTTTGCACAGGGCCTTAGCGCAATACCTAAGCACGCACCCAGGAATACCATCGGGCCCTGGCGAATAAACAGGTTTAATACGAAGAAGATCCAAAAGAAGAGAGCTTTCTGTTAAAGTGGGACAGAATATGAGGTTTGACTTGGATATGTTGTAAGAATAAGGCTGTGATGAATAATCTGAAGTATAGTAAGTCGTTTGAAAAAATTGGGCAAATAAATCGGCTATTGCCTGATCTGTGGTTGCCGCCATGTTTTCGAACGATAGCGAGGAAGGAAAAGAATTAGATTTACGCTTGGTGTTAACAAAATTATAAAACTGTTTCGGGTCCTGAGAGAATTGGACCTTACAACGGTTTAAGTAACTGTTATAACACTGAGCATTAAGCACGGTAAATCTTGACCGAGCACTTAAATATCTAGTAAAAACAGATTGAGAACCGGTATTTTTATATTTCCTAAAAAGTCTGGACTTTACATTTCTTAAGTGTGTCAACTCTTTGCTAAACCAAGGTGATTTATTGGAAGTTGACGGATAGTACCACGGAACACAGGAATTAAAAAATGAGTTTATTGCAGTGTAAAAAACATTAACTGCATCGGACATATTAATGCATAGGTAAAGATCAGACCAATTAAAGCCAGAAATAAAATTATTTAGCCTCAGAAAGTCTGCCTTGCGAAAACAACGTATTCGTTTGGATTTTTCTGATTTTTCTTCTATAACTCTACCCGTATCAAATGAAAGTTCGAATGTTGGGTGATATGGATCTTCAGGTTGCGTGAGTGGTGCTACTCTGGACAGAAACACACCTTCAGGATTTGATACAAAACACAAATCCAGTAGGCGACCTAATGAATTTCGAACATGGTTTACTTGAGATAGAGATATGTCAAGCAGGCCATCAATAAAATCATGCTGTGCTATAGGTAGTAAGACATTCGATCCATCCTCAGTGGACCAAGTAACTCCAGGTATATTAAAATCACCTAGAACTATCAACTGATCCCTATCGGAAAGCTTATTTGCAACGGACTTAATAACGGATAGGTGATTTAAATAATCAGGAAGTTCAGACAACGGCGGAATATATGAGCAAGTTATGTATATAAAGTTACCAGGAAGCGATAACTTTACACAAATAAATTCAATGGTATTGAATTCATCAAAAAATAACTCCTCAGACGGGAGGTTTGAATCAACTCCAATTAAGACTCCACCTCCCCGTCTAGAGGGACGGTCATACCTATATATTGTGTACTTACCTGGAAAAACTTCGGAGCTAAAGATCTCCGGCTTTAACCAGGCTTCTGTGAACACAATAATATGAGATCCAAAGGAAAGGCTATCGGAATACAATTTAGTAAGTTTGCTGCGCAAACCTCTTGCATTCTGATAGGAAAGTATGAGGTTAGAAGTTAGTTTTTTGAAATTGGTACACTGGTTTGGCCTCGACTAGGAAGTTTTACTCCCACGGGCCCCTTCTTCTTTATCTTAGCCTCGAACTCTTTTACAACCATATTATCCGGCCAAAAGTCGCCCGAGCATATGGCTTCAAAAAGCTCGTTAGGGACAGTTATCTTGAAAGATGAAATGTCTCTAGCATAAGAAAACTTAAACTTTTCCACCTTAACACTATTACAATCGGCTTTAGTTTTGTCTTGTATATAAGACAATACATCAGAAGATGTTTGATCAGGGGAAAGCCGAGAAACGAAAATTTGTTTCTTGAGTGGACCCACTGAAAGGGATTTTGGTGGAGCAGACATTGCTTCTGCCAAACCAACTTGTGCCGGTTGTCCGGACTCAGTAATCCCTTGTGGTGGAGATGCTACATTCTGAGAGATAGGTGGATCCACTAATTGTGAAACCACTACGGACAAATCGGAATTCTTAGAAGTCCCTGGTTGCATGCATTCTGAAACGGATTGTTCGGATACCGAATCTTTTTTAGCTGCCGATCTTAGCAACATTTGAGGGTTTGCTGAAATCGGCTGCTGATCCGCCGGAATGCTCTGTTGTTCTTTTGATTTCGGTTGCGGGGTGTTCCCCTTTTGCTCCCTTACCACCAGCGGCCTTTTTGCGCTTAGGGGACTCTTCTAATAGCTTACGACTATTAAACTGCGAGTCCAGCGCAGAGAGGAGATCATCAGCTCGGCGAAAACTATCTCTAGCAACACCGAAACAGCTAATCAGCCCCATCAGGCCGCCTTTAGTTTGGCGCATGAACGATTTCATCTCGTTCGCAACCTCGACACAAGCATCACAACAAAACTGCAAATTGGGCCCCTTCGATAGGTCATCACTTGTCCGGCCAGTAAAACCGGCGCACTTGGTGTGCACCATATTTTCACACAGCCAGCAAGTCATATTCGACTGGTCAGCCCTGATTACGAGGCTGCATTTCTTGCAGAAACAGACTAAATTTTTATTATTCATTTTATTTATTAGGACCACTGTACCAAGAAAGGGAATTGAAATTTATAAACGAGCAGTTATAAGTACCGCAAGAGCGCAGAAACTGCACGCTTAGAACTTTCAAAGAAAAGAGAGAGCAAGAGAGCGGGAGCGTAACTAAGTTAAAGTGCATGCACAAAAGAGAAAACGGTGTGGATAAAAGAAAAGAAAACACAGATAAGAATTACGAAAATAAAACAATTAATAAGTATTAAATAAAAAGTGCACTCGCGAAGCGAACGGAGTTTAAATTTATGTTTAAATAACACCGAAGAAAATTAAAATTGTTTTAATAACACCCACCGATGGGAATAAACAAAAACAAAATACAAAATTCGAAGCGCAGAAAAAAAAACACGACCGTTCACTTTGAAAGTCAGAAGCGATATATGTCGGAACGAAGCGGATCGGGCAACTATATCATATAGCTCCCATAGGACCAATCGGAAAAAACAAATTTTAAAAAGTATAACTTTGTTTTTATTTTTGTTGTTCGTTGGGATTTGGTAATATTTAAATACTATGGAATTAAAGCTCCCATAGGAAAAACAAAAATTACAAAAAAATGTGTTTTGCTGTATTTTTTTTAATCAAAATATTCTTTTGAGATATAGTTATTATTTACTATATCAGAATTACGCTTTTAGTTTTGTCAAAATCGGACAACAATATAATATATCGTATATATCGTATAATAAAATCATATAGAAATAATTGAGTAAAGGAGAATTAATATTATAACGTCGTTGATGCTTATACTAAAAAATATAACAATTTTAAACGATTTTGGAATTACAATTTTACATATATAAAAATCGCAATACTATAAACACGTCAAGTTCGATTCAATGACAAAGTTTTCTTACTTCTTTTTTATACTTCCGTGGCGTTAAGCAGACTCCGCCTGCTTTCGAGGCTTCTAACTATCGGGAAGATAGGGAAAAAATTAAACGTTCTATCGAAAAGACACAAAGTTTATTGGATTCGGTATTGAATTCTTTTCTAGTTGAACGTAAAAAACCTAAAAATACACTTTTGAAAAAATCTGAAGTGAATTTTACTAAAAATTTTACAACTTTTTTCTTTTTGTTCAATTTGTTTGGTTAACTAGGAGCATTAGAACATTTTTTGGATTTTTTGTTTCTGTTGGAAAATGGGACCTGCATCTTTCCCGAGGCACTACACATGCACACTCAAGGCGACTCATCGAAATGCTCGTACTAGGCAGAATATGACATATTTTAATGAAACAATTTAAGAAGACTGTTTAAATATATAACAATAAAACCTTTAAGTTTCGTTTTAATCAAATATTTATTTCCTTCTCAAAAAAATAAAATAAAATGTTTGAAGCTTTTTTGGACAAAAAAAGCAGTTGACAATTTTAGCAGGTAGTTATTAGTTTTACCTCAAACAAAGGGTTGCAATTTTTTGAAATTGGGTTAGTTTTTTGTAACTTGTATTTTTAAAAACCATAAATTTATGATTGCACAATTGTAAACCTGGAACACTTGTCGCCTTTTGTCAACACTTAGGAGGAAGGCATATTATATTTTTTCGAAAAAATTCTTTTTAAGTCGTCGGCAAACTTTTTTGTTAAATTAACTATTTTTAATTTTTTTGGGCAAACGATTTTATTTTTAAATTATTTTATTTCAGGAGATGGGTAAACAGGGGTATCTTTTATTTTTTTGAAAAAACAATTTTATGGAGTGGGCAAACAATTTGTTCTGTAGGTAAATATGATCAAAACTAAAAAGTCGAATATTTTCCAAAGAATTAATATTTTCAAAATTCTGAAATTAAAAAAAAAATCGAAGAAGATAACTTTTAGGTTTTCGAAAATGCTCGAAAATTTTCGAAGATTCCATATTTTCAAAACTAAAGGTGGGCAAAAAAATTAAAAAGTGGGCAAACATGGCAAAAAATGGGCAAACGATTAAACTATTCAGTTCTTGAAAATTTTATTTTAGTCGACCCAACTTGTTTGAGCTTAAAAAATTTTATATATTAGTAGAAGTATAATTATGGAATAAACTACTTTTATCGAAATCAAATAAAAATAAAAAAATAGCGGCGTTTTTTTGAACATTTTTTTTATTTAATTATTTACTTTTTTGTTGAAAAAAATCGATAGCTACACTTGTGGCTATCACAAAACAAACCAAAATGGACACCTTTGTACCAGGAATCTGTTCAATATAGTCGTATGGTCAATTAAAATTGCTACGCTTGCGATGTGCAACGACGTGAAAAATAATTGATGGCCAAGCCTGTGTACCATCTTACTCATTAGTTCACTCTTCAAAAAACCTTATATTAATGCAAGAGGATTGCGATTCAATCTAAAAGATTGTATTCTCATAGTCTTTCCTTTGCATATCAGGATATCGTGTTTGCTCCGGAGTTTATCCATGTGAGTACAAAACCGTTCACCGTTCCTCAACGGGGAGTTAGAGACCTGATTGCTATTGAATTATTTGCGCAAAGTTATCGTTTCCTGGGAACTATACATACCATAGGCTGTGGCGTTAACCCGTTATATACTGGGAGGCCAAATAAATCTTCCTCCTCTACGGACAGGAAGTAACTTAGTACCAAAAAAAAAAAACTATACATACCTAATCTGCGCAATTATTCTGCTATCTTCCCGATTATTTAAATCCCCTGGAGTACGTGGTCCATAGAGGATAAATCAATATCTTTCTACCTATAACACCACATGACTTTATTGACAGCTTGCTGAACATGTCATTATATCAAGTAAACCATATTTATAATTCTTTAAGTCGTAGACTTATCAAATCTTGATGTTGGGTTTTTGTCAGTGTAGCACCACTTACGCACCCTGAAGGGATGTCATCCTAATATCAAAAAAAAACCTGTTCTCAATCTGTTTTTTTTCTAGATATTTCAGAGCATAGTCTAGATTCACCATGCTTTAACTTATTGTTATAATAATTATTCAAACAGTCGTAAGTCGTAGGTTCTCGTAGAACACGATAAAGTTTTATAACTTTGTTAATAGTGAGTGGAAATCTAATACTCATCTTTCCTCGCTATCGTTTAACAAAATGACAATAGCCACAGTTTAAACTCTTAAACACATTCATTCAACTTTGCCTCATTGTTACATACACCATCTTTCTGCCACACTTAACCCCAAAGTAGTGTTCCTGGGTTTTTACTTGGGCTACATAACTAGGCGAAGCCACTCTCAAATGATTAATCTTTCCATTAGATCCGTCCCTATTTCCCCGTATTTGGAAGGAATCTTTTGTAATTCCTCTTCAGCAGAAAAGTAACATGTTAGATGCCAGAAATAATAGAGATATATCTAAGTTGCCGCCTTTTCCAAAGGATATTTCGTGCCATTAAGTCTTACAATCCAATCTAGATAACTTTTAAACCTGTTGCCGGGATACTAAATTTACTACATTTAAACGGCTCTAAGTGGAAGTATATAAGTCGGAACGAGCCGGATCAGGCGACTATATCATATAGCTGACATATACCTGAACGATCGGAAATGCCATATCTTTGATGTTTGTAAAGATATGAAGTTGGGATTTTCAATGGGTTTTACTTTTGGCAAAACCGACATAGCCTTTTTTGTTTAATGTTAAAAAATGTGTTTCTATGACTTCATAAGGTTATAGTAGTACAATTTTTAGAGCATAATACTAAAAAATTGTTCAAAGCAAATATCAAACAAAAAACCTCAATAAGGTAAAGGAGTCGTAACGATCTCACTTTCAACATACAACATTTCTAACAAAAATGACACATTCGATTTTTAAAATTTCATAATAATTTTGGAGAATATAATTTACAGAGTATTCTGCAAGGGTATATCAACTTCGGCACCACCCGAAGTTAGCTTTCCTTTCTTGAATTTGAGAAAAACGCATTAAAAGTTTTCAAAAACTTTAGATAAAAATCTATCTGCTTAAAACTTTCCCAAAAGTATTTCTATTGCATGTAATAAATTATTCCTTCAATTAAAACAATAAAGCAAAAATTATCGGGAAATTGACAGGGCTTCTTTAATAAGCATACATATCTGTTTGTAGGGGCGATCCTTCCACAAAAAGCACTTGAGGCACAGCAAAGATTCCCACGGCGCAAACGTAATGGAAGATGAAAAAAATGAAGAAGTCGGGGGCGTCGTGGTATAGTTCAATGTATTTCGTTCAGCTGCATACAAGAGGCGAGAGCGAAAGCTCGGAGAGCTCAGTGAACAGCGCCGATGCAGTGGGCCACTGATCTAAACATTCCGCCACCCCTTGCAACTACTCGGGTTGCAACATAGCCTGGTTGCTCTATTCACGGCTGGTGGCAGGCTCCGGACACGACCCACCCAAACACGGTGCTCTGGGCTACTGGCAGTCCATCTTGAAGTTTCAGGAAGCCCGGCCGCATCACGAGTACCAGAAAATAGACGCGGAGTGTCGGAAGAATCCCGTGGAGTGGCGGACGAGGGCCTAGGAGCGGCTTAAGAATGCCCTTGAGTTGCGGACGAGGGCCGAGGAGCTGCTGAAGGGTGCCGTGGAGTGGCTGACGAGGGCCGAGGAGCTGCTGAAGGGTGCCGTGGAGTGGCTGACGAGGGCCGAGGAGCGGCTGAGGAGTGTTGAGGAGTGGCAACGGATCTCTGCGACCGGCGTGCTGCCGGGCGGGACTGCCGTGATGCCATCGGTGGTTCCGAAAGATAAAGGAGAGTGTGGTGATCCTGGCCGCACGTTTTGCAGCGATCACCTCGCCGACACGCTCCGTCGGAGTGCTCGTGGGCCAAACATCGGTGGCAGTACCGGCTGGCAAGGACAGCCCGGAGCCTCTTCTCGGCACTCAGACGGAGGAACCGACGACACTTCCGAAGTGGATGGATCCCGCTACAGACTCGGCAACGGTAGGATTGCATACCTCGAGTTCGTCTGTGTTCCAATGCGATAGCGCTGAGCAGACGTGGAGACATCGTATGACATCTGATTGTCGGAAGAGGACAAAAATAAAAATTTGGATCAGTAGTGATAAAAACTGCGAATTGGAACTACGGGTTGGAACTATTAATTGACGCTACGAATCGGAGTGATGCATTGAAACACCGGAGTGAAGGGTCGACTGGTTATTGCGGGCAGGCGGACTCTTCCGTTGGAAGAAGGACGACCTTCGCTATGGGACGCTTAATGAGTCCCCGTGCAGTGCGGATGTCGACCACATGTACATGGCCATCGGATCCTGGAAACACCGCGTCAATTCTGCCTAATCGCCACTCATTGGACGGAAGGTTGTCTTCCTTGACTACCACCATGTCCCCGGCACGGAGATTTCCTGTAGGGGTTCGCCACTTATTCCGCATATGGAGTTCCTTGAGGTACTCCTCCTTCCATCGCAGACGAAATTGTTGAAGAAGAGCCTTCAGGTGCTGCCAGCGGTTTATAATAGATGTGTTGTCCCCCTTTATCTCGGGTTCGACCATGGCGAGGAGAGGCCCCCCAACAAGAAAGTGCCCAGGCGTAAGTGCCAGCAGGTCAGTGGGTCTTCGGACATCGGCGCGAGCGGGCGCGAATTCAGGCATGCTTCGATCCTAGCTAGAAGCGTGGACAGCTCTTCGAACGTATATTTCCGCGTCGCCGTGGACTTGTAGAGCAGGGTCTTGAAGCTCTTAACACCTGCTTCCCACAAGCCTCCCATGTGGAGTGCTCCCGGAGGAATGAATTGCCAGAGCAGCTGCTGGTGACTATAGGCACCTGTCACAGCTTCCTTGAGAGCTTGGAGAAACTCGCGGGAGAATAGGGCAGCCGCACCCACAAAGGTCTTCCCATTGTCCGACTGAACTTGACGGGGGCATCCTCTTCGGGACACGAAACGGGCGAAGGCGGCGAGAAACTTCTCAGTCGTAAGGTCGGAAGTAGGCTCTAAATGGATGGCCTTAGTGGCGAAGCACACGAACACCAGCACATACCCTTTCGTAATCAGACAGGCTCGTCCCGTGTAGTTTTTGATGTCGAAGGGACCGGCATAGTCCACACCGGTATATGTGAAAGGGCGCGAGAAGGACGTTTGTTTTTTGGGTAAGTCTCCCATCAGTTGCGTTTGCAACCTCTTTTTGTGGATGATGCAGACCTTGCTTGAATATATGACGATCTTGACCAAATTCCTCACCCTCGGGATCCAGAACTTGGAACGGATCAGACGGATCATCAGCTGATTGCCACCGTGCAGCCTTATGCGATGCGTAAAATGGACGAGGAGTCGAGACAGGTGGCAGACGTATGGAAGGATGACAGGATGCCCTTGGGAATCAATGAACGGGTTCAGGTTTTGGACAAGGCTGGATGCTGGCACTGGCCGTTTTTGGCTTAAGGAGCCAATCTCAAGGGCAAAGTGCCTGCGTTGCGTGACGGAAATCAAGAGCTGCTCGGCCGACGGGTTAAGCTCGGAGCGAACGTGTGCCCATTTCTCCACCTCGGTGAACTGGGTGATCTTGGTCACACGATTTGCCGCGAACGTTGTCCAGTGGCACGCTGGCTTATGCAACCAGGCGAGAACAATCGTAGAGTCCGTCCAACAGTGCAGGGCGGACGCCTGCCCGGGCATCTTCGGAAGAACGGCGTTGGCCATTTCGGACAATAACAAGGCTCCGCACAACTCGAGCCGCGGGAGCGACACCGTTTTTACTGGGGCCACCCGCGTCTTTGCCATGGGCAAGTTCACCATTACCGCGGACCCAGACTCAACTCGGACGTAGATGGCTGCGCCTTACGCCTTCTGCGAGGCGTCGCAGAACCCATGATGCTCAATTTTCAAATGTGGTCGGAAAGCGACCCATCGGGGAATGTGGATCTGATCAAGAGCGGAGTAATTTTCCAGGAAGTCAACCCATCTTTGGCAAAAATCTCGAGGGAGGGCATCGTCCCATCCTAGATTTTGGAGCCAAATGTCCTGCATGAACATCTTTGCCCGGACTATAAAGGGGGCGAGCCAACCCGCTGGATCAAATAGTTTGGCGATTTGGGATGGGACTTGACGCTTTGTGAACGTTGAACCCAGGGTCAGTTCGGGCGGAATGAAGAAAAACTCGTCAGACGTCGCCTTTCACCGCACTCCGAGAGTTTTAGCCGTGCTCTCTGCGTCGATTTCAAGGAAGTCCGCGCGAAGGAGAGGTTCATTCTGGATGTTGGCCAAAATCGCCTTGCTGTTGGATGTCCATTTTCTAAGGGGGAATCCTGCTGAATCCAGGGCCTCCTGGAGCTCGCGGATAGCCGCTTGCGCTTCGGTTTTGGAGTCTGCCCCTGAGAGTACGTCGTCGACGTACATGTACTGTCGGATAATCCGACTCGCCTGCGGATACCTCGACTCTTCGTCGTCGGCGAGCTGTCGCAGGACACGAATCGCTAGGAACGGGGAACAATTGACCCCGAAGGTGACTGTCTTCATCTCGTATACCTCGGCCATGTGACCTAAGTCGAGGTATTCTTGGATCACAGAGTCATACCGGGCCTTCAGGGGAGGATCTCTTTTTAGGCGCTGCTCGTTACGCAGAAATTGAGCCAGAGCAAAGGATCGTGAAGATGCGAGCTCGGAACCACTATGCTCGGAATCGCGCAAGGGGAGCATCACAACGTATTTGTCACGATTGTCCTTTCTTGTAGTCTGGACAAAATTTTGTTCACAGACGGAATCAGACTCGGGGACTATCTGTGTGGGCACTTCCTCCACCTCCCAGAATTTGGTAAGGAGATGATCCAACGAGTCGTCGAGTCCGCAGGTAACTCGAGTGCAGAAGGCGGACAAATTGTGGGGGGCCGCTGGAGATATGGGGCCTGTCAACACTCATCCAAAAATGGTTTCCTGGCCGAGAAGTGAACTGCAAATGTTAGCCCTGGCGTTGCCGAGGAGGATGGACGGAAGAATGTCGGCTCCTATCAAGACATCGATTTGGGAGCTCTCGAAGAACTTGGGATCCGCCAAGGAGTTGTCAGGAATTCCCTTAAGGAGATCTCGAGGGACTGGATACGAAGGCAGATTCCCGGCCAGCTGCGGAAGAACATAAGCTGAAGTTTCTAAATGCAGCCCGGGTCTGGAAGGCGATCGAATAGAAAAATGACAGAGTTTCGTGGACTGAGCGGCAACGGTTTGATTAAGACCAGAGACTTGGGCCTGGATAGTCTTGAATGGAAGTTTGACGAGGTTGAAAAGTCTCTCCGTAATAAAGGTTGCCTCGGAAGCAGAATCGATCAGGGCTCGCGCCTGGAAATTGCACCCTAAATGGCAAATGTTAATAAGGGCTGTGCCCAGTAAGACGGCTCTTGAGCCGGAAGCAAAGCACACTTGCACATCAGAGTGATCCTTTGTGGGGCTCGTGCCTCTTGTAGTAGGAGCGGGTCGAGACCTGGATGGCGCAGACGGACTTGGAGCGGCCGCGAATGGATTACCGCGGTGCAGGAGGGTGTGATGACGGCTGTGGCACGTGAAGCAGCTAGTGCAATCCCGTTGCAGGTGCCCTCGTGCAAAACAGTTCAGGCAAAGCTGCTTTTTCTTAATGTAGTCGGAGCGACCATTTACATCCATCTCAAGGAAGCGCAAGCATAAGCGAACAGGATGATTCTCTCTGGAGCAGAGATCGCACCCTCTGGGGCGCACGCAGGTGCCGACCTTGGCGGAAACTGACCCGAACTGCTAGTCCTGATGTCATCGATAGCCTCCAGAGTGCGATGACGCTCTGTCAAGAACGAGTCTAACTCATTCCATATTGGATTGCTCCCACAACGAAAGCGTGATTTTGGGAAGCTTTAAAGAAACCATGTACACCAGGAGACAATCCCAAGTCTCGACTTGAATAGAGGACATCTCTAAGGCTCTCAGGCAACTTTGGATTGTGCCTTGCAGCTCTTTCAGAGCGGCTCCGGACTCTTGGGGTACTGCCTGAATGTTGAAGAGGATTTTCAATTGGCTATTGACTAATAACCGCCGATTTTCGAAGCGGTCAGTGAGGGTTCGCCACGCGGAGATAAACCCTTCGTTGGTCAGCGGGGCTTTAGAAACAATGGCGTGCGCATCGCCACAGTAGGTGGAACAACTTCTCTACCGGTGTAAGACGCGAGTTGTGGATGTATATCGCGGTAAAAAGATCTCTGAAGGTGGGCCCACGCAGGTAATCACCAGCGAAAACTTCGGTGTCGACTGGTGGCAAACGACAGCTCGTAGACGGCGGTGTTGGAACACTGACAGCAGCCTGAATGGACTGGGAGGCGGCCTTGTCTATTATGTCCAGAAGCTGGACCAA
This sequence comes from Drosophila fuyamai, assembly GCA_018153365.1. Classification (NCBI taxonomy): domain Eukaryota; kingdom Metazoa; phylum Arthropoda; class Insecta; order Diptera; family Drosophilidae; genus Drosophila; species Drosophila fuyamai. The sequence goes on along the minus strand of JAECXW010000415.1, from coordinate 1,793,286 downwards.
ACATCTCGAATATACGGAGTAGCCGTACTTGGATTCAAGCACTGTCGAGGTGGCCGTACTGTCGGTGGACGCGGAAAGAAGATCGGAGCAACTTTCATAGCTCCTTTCCACCTTTTCCCACAAGGCCCGGATTTGGTCCCGATGGACTTGGCACATGCCAGGGGAAAGTCGTTCTGGTTCAGCGGCGCTCGGAGTATGAATATCCGCTTGAAATTGGCTAACCCGGTCTGTTGTGGCAATAAACATTTTGAGGGCGATGTCTATCGCGGTTTGAGCCATCTTGGACACCGACCGAGAAAGCCTTGACGGGGGACCGGAGATGGTCTCGACGGACTCGTCGCTTTTTGCCCTTGGAATGGCAATGGCAGCCTTTGGTGTTAATTGAGACGGCCGCGGAGACGCGGATTGGGACCTGTCCAAACGGATAGATGGGATCGACCTCGGTTTCTTGTCGTCTCCCGTGGGCATTCTCGGACTCGAACTTTGCGGATCAGCTCTTGTCGACTGACCTGAGCAAGGGGCGTTTCGTTCAGAACGTAAGGATATTCACCGTTAAGCTCTCGGCGCGATCTGAGTCGCCAACGAGTTGGTCGTCGCTGCAAATGAACGCACGCAAAAGAAAAGAAAGCCACAGAGTACGGTCACACTGTTAATTTGTGCGGAGTAGAAGCACAGTGCCATAAACAACGAGAAGAATCGGAAGAAAATATTTGGAAATCGATGAAACTGTATTGATTGTTGATATATTTGTATATATAAATAATTTTATTGTATTTAGTTATTTATTTATTTATTTTTTTGGTTTGAAAAATATCTTTGATCGCAAAAAAAAATCCGGAAAAACGCAATAAATATAAATTAATTAATCCATTAAATAAATAAATTACTTTTCCGGAAATAATTAAATAATATTTATAATTAAACAGTAATTATAATTATGAATTAATAATTTTTATAATTAAATAATAATTATAGTTATAAATGCTTATTTTTGAGCGGAGCAGGAACGGTGGAAATAAAAAAAAAACCTTGGCTTTGGTTCGGGAGAAATGTTCAGTGGTTTATGCCGTCGGCAGCGCAGTGCATGCGTGAGGGACGCAGGAGAGAGAGAGAGAAGGGAATAAAATCAGCAACAATAATAACACAGCCGTTGGGGCGGTTAATTGCGGCAATTTGGAGAAAAAACAATCACGGTCGCACCCGTGTGGATTTGAATTTATTTTATTTTATGTTCCTGTATGTGGAGGCAGAAAATATATTTATGTAGATATGCATGCGTTTATGGATATGTGTATGTTCCTGTATGTGGAGGCAGAAAATAGTTCTATATATGGGCATGCATGTGTTTATGGATGTGTGTATGTGTAAGTGTATATCGGTACAGTAGAGCGTCGAAGAGTGGACTGTATTTGAAGTGACGGAACAGATGAAATTATGTGGAGAAAAAAAACACAAGACAAAAAAAATATCTCGACAGCGGCGGATTGTACGGCGAACAGGGAAACTCCCGAAATTACTTCACACCGAGTGGCTGATTTTAGTTATGCCTTTTTATTTTCCACCACACAATTTCACTTTTTGTCGTATATTTTTTGGAGGCAGAATTGCACTGCACTATGTACACAAGTTGTCTGGATGCACATATGCCTTGACCGTTGGCTAGTTGATGTACAACGGGGAACGAAAAGGAAAACGGCAAGGAGTATGGCGACGCACACAAAGCGGAGACGGATAGAAAATTTTTTGGAATTGAAGGAATGTAAAATTTCTCGACGTCCGTTGTGTCGGGAAAACTCGGACGTGGAGTTGACACGAAAAAAATTGAATTCAATGTTCGAAACACTGCTAAAGAACGGCAGCGAGAGGGAGTCGGAAAATGCTCGTACTTTTCTTTTTTTTATGGAAAAATCACAGGATCTGCTTGTCGAATGGCAGAAGGATGTCCTTATCCGGCTCGAATAGACCAAAATGTTGTAGGGGGGCGATCCTTCCACAAAGAAGAATCGATTGGCAGAAATAATAATTCTGCGCAAACGCAGAGGTAGATGAAAAATATGATGAAGTCGGGGGCGTTGTGGTATTATTCCGTGTGTGTTTTATTCGGCTGCGTACATAAGACTAATTAAAACTAAAAACTAAAACCGCGCTCCCGCCCGCTTTACTCCGTTGAAGCGGGAGCGGGAGCGGGAGAGCGGCAACGGCCGTCTGAGGAGTTCGGATGCGAAAACCGAAGCTCGCACTCTGGAGCGCGGACGTTGCGAGAAGCGAGCGAGGGAGCGCAAGAGGGGCGAGAGCGAAAGCTCGGAGAGCTCAGTGAACCGCGCCGATGCAGTGGGCCACTGATCTAAACAATATCTAAATGTATAAATATATATGGGTTTATAAACTTCGGCAAACTTCTTTGTTTTATAATACTTTATATATATGTTTTCCGTTATTCTATCCTTCAAATTCCAATAAACCTACATGGTTTAATAAAGAGTTGCGATACCAAAGGGATTGGTCGAGCGTCAAGCGCTATAGTTTTTTTATAGTATTTTTAATCATGCTTACACCATCATTTTACCCGTAATCAAATTTAATTTTCCCAGGTTGCGTTTGGTCCCGAGGTGTGTTGTCGAAAACTATGTCTAATCCTCAAAATTGAAAGCGAAACATATCTAAGAAATTACCGCGGCATAGCCCAATTTAAATATTTTTGAAAAACTTAATTTGATGTAATTTTCACTGACTTAGGAAAGCCTATGATTTAGCCAACCATCAGCTTCACAAGCTTCTTTTTCTCAGATTTCCTTCAAATCTACTAATATGGATTAATTACTTTTTAACAAATCCATACAATATTTTCCAAAGCTGTATCTGTAAATTAAAAATCACAAAAAGTCGGAACGGGCCGGATTGGCTCCAATAGGTAAATCGGGAAAACCTTTGTTGTTTCTTAACAAATACCCATATAGTCCGACATATATGCATTTTTAACGATTTCAGACTTACTTTTATAAAAAAAGGTCGCTTATCATAGGGACGATCGGAAAAATATTTAAAAATCGACCTAGCTACATTGTTTTTAGGCATAGTAATCGAAATCTAGAATATTTCAGTTTTGTAAAGACTGCAAGGGTATATAAACTTCGGATTAATACAAATTTTGTACGCGATTCGACCACTGCACTGCTGTTCTAAAAAATGTCCCGCCATATTTTAGAAGCAAGTTATTGTTAAAAATAGGGCCAAAAACCACACCCCAATTCATTAAAAATATTCAGTCTGATTTATTGCCTCTGTTTTAGTTTTGTGTTACCGCCTTTTAAGCCAAAGTGACTTAAATTACTCGTCCCATGTTGGTTACCATAACCTGCTTGCCAAGTTACTCAAAACTTTCCTATTATTGAATGTAAATTGTAAAATTGGATATAAGTCACACAAGAATACAATTTGTTGACAAAACTTAATATAACATTAAACCATATGAACATAAAAAAAAATATTTTTATTTACTTTAAAGGGTGTTCCCGTGCTAATATTAGCAAATAAGCAGGATCTTCCAAACGCATGTGGTGCAAAGGAGCTGGAAAAACTTTTAGGACTAAACGAACTTTATAATCCAGTGCCGAGTATATCAATGCTAACAAGTTCAGACTCTTCTTCTGCCATCAACTTAATCGGGTGCAGCGTGTCAAACCAAAATATTACCGAAAGTCCATTAACAGAACAAACAGCGAGTCACTTGCATTCATCTATGATTCACATTAAACCTGCTCCTGAAAGCAATGACCAAAATTCCACATTAAGCGGAGGATCATTGCCGGCATTTATTTATCCGCATTCATACAATGATTCTTCCGTATTGGACCATAAAATTCAGCGCGACGTTAAAAGCAGTTTTCATAACAAAAAACATAACAGGACAATTTCCAACTCGCTGCAATTTAGAGGGTGGTATATACAACCAACCTGCGCTATAACTGGCGAGGGTCTTCAAGAAGGCTTGGACGCTCTATATGATATGATTTTGAAACGCCGAAAAATAAACAAATCTCATAAGAAGAGGCTGTAGCATAAGTAATCGACACTGCGTGTCTGTCATTGTTTTTTCTTAATTTTAGCACAATTAAATAAATAAAATCGCACAATACAGTGATGTTTTTCTTTCCATTTTAACTTATGAAATCCAATACATTATTTAATCTAACTGAACATTCGACACCTAAACTCTTTTAATAATAATAATAAGCTAATATTTGTAGTATATATAAATAATTTTCCATTTTTAATCTTACTCAATGAAAATCTAAAATTTAGAATGGTAAAATGTGAGTATAATTTTATTATTTCACTAATTTACAAAAGATAAAGTATTATATACCGTTAGACTGCTTGGTTTTTTTAGATAAACAAGAAAGAAAGCCATCTTCGGTAAGCCGAAGTTTATATACCCTTGCAATTTTTACAAATCCCATACATTTTGATTTCTATGCCTATAATACTAAAAACAATTAAGCTATGTCGATTTTGCGCTCCATATTGTCATCGTTTCTTTGGCAGCTAGTTTGGGTAGAAACGGACGGACAGACAGACGGACAGACGGACATGGCTAGATCGACTCTCCTTGTGATGCTGATCAAGAATAAATATACTTTATAGAGTCGGAAATATCCTATAGCCGCCATATAACTGATTGATCGGAAAAGCCATAACTTTGGTGTTTGTAAAGTCAGGAAGTTGTTTCTATGGTTTTTATTTTTGGCCAGTCAATCCGACCGACCAAATTTCGGCCGACTATGTACTATAGAATTAGTTTTATGACCGTTACTGCCCGTTACTGTCACTCCCTTGCATTATAAAGTAGCCTCAAATTCAAAAGAAGTATGAGTATTAAAAATGCATCATATGAATAATTTTGGAGAATATAACTTACAGAATATTCTGCAAGGGTATATCAACTTCGGCTCCGCCCGAAGTTAGTTTTCCTTTCTTGTTTATCTCTTTTTTGAGGGCATCTGTAAACCAACAAATAAAACCGTTCAGTTTCCAATAATTTTGTTTCCTTTTGGCATTATTGGCTCAAGGTTTTAAATTATAATGAAATTGTTAAAACTTGAAGCTTAGTGTAAGTTAGTTTAGTCGAAGGAGGGAGCACAATAAAGTTCTCTTTCGCTCTCGGCGAAGTCGCCCCGTCTTCGCCAACCTTCGTTAAGCTAGGCTCTAAGTAATATTCTAAATATAAAAAGTCATTCGTTGAAATTCAATTGAGCCTCCGAGACATTTATTCTTTTCGTTTTCATTCGATTTTCTTTTTGGAAACCACCAAAAGTTTTTTGGTTTTAATTAAAAACTATTTATTTTTCATGGCTCCCCCGGGTGGATTATAAAATTTATAATATTATTTTTCTTTTTCAACTTAGTGACAGTGATACATATAAAAAAATAAAGTGCACGTTAGAGCAAACAAATTGCAAACTGCTCAAAATTTTTGCCCGCGGCGTGTCGGTATTAGTAGCAAAAAAAAAACACGGCAGCTCCTGCTCAATTTATGATTCCGAAATAACCTGTACGCCACGAATTACTCTGCGATTACTCAATGGGCAAGAGGAAAGTGTCAGCAGGATTAAAAGAACCTAACGCAGAACCTGAGGTACTTATTCAAAAAAATGAAAGCTTGAGTTTATAAGCAAAACAATTTAATTGTATATTGTTCTGTGCTGAAAAATTGCACTCCGCTTTCAATTCTTGGCACAGACGTATCGATATACTAAAGCTAGTTGTGCATGCGTTTATTTATAATAAATAAATAAAAATTATATTAAAATTTATTTTATACATATACATATACACATACATATTATATAACCTATTTGAACCACCGTTGAATGCAATATTTAATTGTGTTACAGTATTGCTAGTTTTAACCCCGAAGAGAGCGGACATGCTTTGCGCGAGCTCCGTGAAAAGTTAAAGAAAGTGGATGTATTAAAGAAAAATTAAATTTAAAAAACTAAATTGGTGTATTACAAAATAGGCAAAGAGAAGCTAAAAATAAACTTCTGATGCTGTGCGCACAAAACAGGATGTAAATAAAAAAGAGTAAAAAACGAAACGAAAAGAGCGTTTGATTCAAATTCAAATTGCGCACGCCAACAATCGCGTGCGTAGGGGCATACTAGACCGAGAGATGTGACGACACTTATACCGGCAATTCCCACACAGGCGGCGGGCACACTAGATCTCGCCGAGCGCTATATAAGGCGGACCACGGGGCGTAGATCTTCACTTAGCAGCAGACCGTCTAAGGGTATAGAGGCAAGTCCCCAGTGGTGGTAAGCAGCAAAGTCACTTTCTTTGGTAGACTAGATCATTCGATCCAAGTCCGCTCATACATTGTAGCACTAACCATACAACATATAGACTGGTCATTTCATACAAGCAATATGGACACTCAAAAATCTTTGCGGGAGGCCCCAGAGCTGTTAGCGGCAGGCCCCGGACACTTCGGGTTTTTTTCGCTCTCATTCTTATTCTCATTTTGACGCTCGCGCGCTCTTCGCGCGAGTTCGGTCGTTCAGTCGCAGAGACGCGCATTTTGAAGAAGGTTGTTCTGCGCTTATATTGGGCTTCGTATGTATGCGTGTTCTTGCATTCTCATACGGAGGTGCATGTGTGCGATCATTTCATTTCGATGCTGCAAGGCATATTTTGTCTTTTGCTACTTTTCAGACTTGGTACCCTAACAATATGTCTTAAAAAACAACGACTGCTTTTAAGTGGTTCAGAAAACTTCAAACTAAATCAGCTTTGGTTGTTGTTCTGCGAGCGGATGGTGCCTGCATACCCTACCGACGATTGAATTTTAGGGGAGGGGACAGAAACAAGAACGGCTGTTTGGCTTTTGTTTTGTTTACATTTTTTAGGACACTTGTTTTAAATGTTATGTTTAATGACCTTTGGTTGATTTATTTTTTTAAGGTTCGCAGTGAAATTTTGTTTAATGTTGTTATTTAATGATCTACTTTTTATTTTTATGTATGTTTGTTCTTAAAAGTCGCCGCTCGATTTAGTTACCGATAAATTCTGAGGCACCGTAAAAGCTGCCCCACATCCACCGAGTAAATTTAAGATATTCATATACATACACATCTTGGTAGATAATAAGAAAAACTAGTACTAAGTTAGGATAGGCCACGGAGGCAGGCAAGAAGCCAAAAGAGCCGTTAAGTTCAAAACTTCGGCCGTTAGCCAGTAGTTCAAAAAGGCGTAATTTAGTGTGTTAATCGGCCGTTAGCCGGTAGTTCAAACGGGCGTTATTTAGTGTGTTAATTAGGATTTCAACTGATCAGGCGCTCTACTCAGCGGGTTAGGCGATCTACACTCGATCGGATTAGGCGATCTACGCACGTTTCCAGTGTTGAGAAGCGAGAGCCCGGCTGGCTATACAAGCCCGGGGGCTGATAGCGTCATCGGGCCAGACCTAGAGCCTCACGCTTTTGCCTACCTAGACGATATCATCGTCACAGGAGCTACGCGGGAAGAACATATGCAAAACCTCAAGGAGGTCTTCAAGCGGCTTCGGAATGCCAACCTACGGCTGAACCGGGCCAAGTTCAAGTTCTTCTGCCGAAGCCTAGTATACTGGGGGCATGTGATCAGTGAGGCCGGTATCCAGACCGATCCGGACAAGATCGCGGCCATAAAGGGGCTACAACCCGCCACCAATTGCAAGGAGCTACGGCGATGTCTGGGAGTCGCTTCATGGTATAGGCGATTTGTACCCAACTTCGCCGCCATATTGCAGCCGATATCCACGTTGCTACGGAAGGGGAAACGATGGCTCTGGGAGGAACCACAGCAACTTCCGTTCGAAGATCTGAAGAGCAAGCTCACCGAAGCGCCGGTGTTGGCATACCCGGATTTCACCCGGAAGTTCCAGTTGCAAACCGACGCCAGCGACTACGGGCTCGGAGCAGTCCTGACGCAGCAAGCCGAAGAAGGCGAACGAGTGGTGGCGTACGCTAGTCGGCGACTGGTGAAATCCGAGGAAAACTACTCGGCCACCGAAAAAGAATGCCTCGCCATCGTCTGGGCCATTCGGAAACTCCGGTGCTACATGGAAGGGTATCTCAGACCATTTAGCCCTGAAATGGCTGAATAACATTGAAAACCCGACCGGGCGAATCGCTTGCTGGGCGCTGGAGCTCCATCAGTTCCAATTCGACGTGCACTACAGGAAGGGTAACCAGAACGTGGTCGCTGATGAACAGTCGCGCCAACCACTGGACACGCTCCACCAGCTACAGGAAGCAGTAATGCAGAATGCAAGTGGATCCGAGCCAAACTGGAACAAACGACGTCTAACCGGAAAAGTTTCCGGACTACGCCAGAGAGAACGGACAGCTGTACAGCCACCTCGGGGATCCATCACTCGACGAGGGCATTAGCCCATGGAAGCTTTGCGTTCCCACGGAGCACCGACGACACGTGCTGGAGGATCTAGGACATCTAGGGATCCGCAAGACGATCCGACGAGTTGGACAGCGCTATTTCTGGCCTGGAATGTATCGGGACGTTCGCCGACACGAAAGGTGCGGCGAGACCTGCCAGCGGTTCAAGGCGAGTCAGCTCAAGCCCGCGGGGAAGATGCTCACCCGTCGCCCAGAGGTACCCTTCACAATGGTCAGCGCAGACTTCATCGGACCACTACCCCGCTCTCGTCACGGGAATACAATGCTGCTGGTCTTCCTGGATGTCTTCTCGAAATGGGTTGAGATCCTGCGGAAGGCGACGACGGCCCAGCTGGAACTGGCGTTTCGAGAGCGTATCCTCTCCCGATTCGGAACCCCACGCACGCTGATATGCGACAACGGCGCGCAATTCACGAGTCGAGGGTTTAAGGCACTCTGCAAACGGGCCGGCGTCCAGATCCAGTACAAGGCTCTGTACTCGCCGCAACAGAACCCGAATGAGCGTGCGAACCGGACGATCAGAACTATGATCGCCCAATACACCGCGGACGACCAGCGAACCTGGGACCAGCTACTGCCAGAGATCTCGCTCGCAGTGAATTCCAGCATCTCGGGCAGCACGGGATTCAGCCCCGCCTATTTAGTTCAGGGCCGCGAGCCACGCCTGCCGGGGGCCTGGTACGACGCCACAGCCACCCGAAGACCGGGCTAAAGGATTACAGGAGGCATATGCCATCGCAGGAGAGAACAACGAGCGGGCATCCCAGGAACAGCAGCGGTACTACAATTTACGGCGGCGCGCTTGGCGACCGTTGGTGGGATCCGTACCCATCACCTGTCCAAGGCCAGCGAGGGATTTAACGCCAAGTTGGCTCCGAAGTACACCGGACCATACAAAGTGGTGAAGTTCCTGTCACAGAACGTAGTGCGCCTACAACTGCGGGGCTCTAGGAAACGGCGGACTGCCAGTCTTCCGGATCTCAAAGAGTACTGGACCGGAGAAGCCGACAACGAAGAAGATACAGCGGACAACGAGGCAGAGCCATACACTGTAGCGTTCGCCTCCGAATCCCCAAACGTGGATCCAGAATATACCATGCTATCGGAGCACGCGGAGCGCATCGCGTCGCCGCCGTTCGACCCGGCCGAGACACCGCCGCCTCCACCTCTTGCCTGCGACGGAGATGCCGACTCCCAGTCCACCATCCTCCGCGACCCGTCGTACGAATGCGAGGTGAGCAGTGGATCGAACGGACAACCAAGACAGGAGGAGGAGCCGCCAGTTCGAGATGACGAGCCCGACACCGGCCCACCCGTTCCCCTCCAGTACTCGCTAGCGGAGTAGCTGCCGAGCCGCACCAGATGGACGAAGGCGAAGAAGGGACGGATCCCACACCGGACTGCCGGACGACGCTGGAAACACAGCCAGAAGAAGCCGAAGCCAGGACCCCGAGTGCCCAGACGACCGCAGCCCAGAACGAGCCACTTCCAGCTACCCCGGGAAGGGAATCCCCGAATTTGGAAGCTCGAGAGCTCAAGACCGGCACCCAGAACGGGAGGACAAGCAATCAACGCCACTGCCCGCCTCCCCTGGGAGCCCTCGGACACCGAGTCCTAGGGCAGCCGCCCTAGACGGATTAATCTCCCACTCCAGGGAGCAGCATCCCGAGAGTGGAGATGAGCCGCTGGCTCGATCCCCACCCGGCGGACCGGAACTGGATAGAGACGGAGGTGCACGCGACCCCATAGCAAGGCCCGACGACACAGAGGATGCCGATATCTCTCTTCCCGGGCGTTACGGGAGCACCCGGGAGTAGAGCAACTTCTCGACGAGGATGATTGGACCGTCGCACCGGCAGCATGGAGGGTGAACACGAACGTGCGTCGCCTCCCCCCGCGCCATCGTGGAGTACGTCGAGGCCCACGACCGCACGAACGTTCTTTCCTGCGGCACCACCAGGAACACCGATTCCGCGTCATAATCACGGCATCGCCATCTCGCTTCGCCACCACGACGTTGGGGGGGGGGGTGTGAGGCACCGTAAAAGCTGCCCCACATCCAGCGAGTAAATTTAAGATATACATATACATACACATCTTGGTAGATAATACGAAAAACTAGTACTAAGTTAGGATAGGCCACGGAGGCAGGCAAGAAGCCAAAAGAGCCGTTAAGTTCAAAACTTCGGCCGTTAGCCAGTAGTTCAAAAAGGCGTAATTTAGTGTGTTAATCGGCCGTTAGCCGGTAGTTCAAACGGGCGTTATTTAGTGTGTTAATTAGGATCTCAACTGATCAGGCGCTCTACTCAGCGGGTTAGGCGATCTACACTCGATCGGATTAGGCGATCTACGCACGTTTCCAGTGTTGAGAAGCGAGAGCCCGGCTGGCTATATAAGCCCGGCGGCTGCCAGTCCCGCTCTCTTTCATTTCGCTACAAGTCAAAGACCAAACATCGAAGCAGAGAAAAACCACGCAAGGACACCAAGGACACGCAGGACATCAAGGATCAGGACGAAAGACCCTAGTGAGTAGAGTGCGAGAGAGATAGGGAGAGACAGGGAAAGAAAAAAGTGCAGCTAGAAAAGAAAGAAAAGCCCAAAAAGATAACCAAGAAAAATAAAACAAAACACGCACAATAAGAACAGCGAACAGACACCGAGTTGGATTTATTTCTTCCCTGACCCTCAAAGCCCTGATCCGCGTGTGCTAAAACAGTGGCCTAAGCCAAGCCGGTTGCGTTTTTAAGAAGATTCCTCTGCGCAACTGGACCTTGGTGGCAGCCACGTGCACAGACGTGAAGGCGTGCAAGTACGGTTTCCTTCCGCTTGCATAGCTTTCCGTCTCTATTTCCGGTCGACGCACCCAAGCCCCAAGTAACCCAAGCCCCAAGTAACCCAAACTCGACCCGCGTGTGCCAAACTGTGGCCCAAGCCAAGCCGGTTGCGTTTTCGAGAAGATTCCTCTGCGCAACTGGACTTTGGTGGCAACTACGTGCACAGACGTTAAGGCGTGCAAGTACGGGTTGTCTTTCCGCTTGCATAGCATTCCGTCTCGGTTTTCTTTCCGGCGCCCCCTCGAGATGCAACGACGATAACCACGCCCGAGACACTGCCGTAATCGGTGGACACCCACGGGATCCACTCCAGCAGTCAAGTGACGCCACAGCGTCATCGGGCTCTTGGGCTGTGTTATCATCGAACTCTCGAGCCACCAAGGATGCATCCTCATCGCCAGCGTCATCGCCGCCAAGGGCCACCGGAGATGCACCCTCGTCGCCATCGTCATCATCGCCAAGGGCCGTCACGGCCACAGCACCGTCGCTGCCGTCTCCAAGGGCCACCACGGCCGCATCGTCGCCGCCATCGGCTCCAAGGGCCACCACGGCCGCATCGTCGTCGTCATGGGCTCCAAGGGCCACCGCGGCCACACCATCGCCGCTGCCGTCTCCAAGGACCAGACCGGTCACCTCAGCAGCGGGCTCTCGAGCCATGTCATCGCCGTCTCCAAGGGCCACCACGGCCACCTCATCGTCATCGTCATCGTCGCCAAGGGCCACCACGGCCAAATCATCGTCGCTGCCGCCTCCCGGGGCCACCACGGCCACATCGTCGTCGCCATTGGCTCCAAGGGCCGCCACGGCTACATCGTCGTCGCCGCCGTCCCCGAACTCTCGAGCGGTACCGCGCATCAACCACATCCTTGAGCGCCTGCGGAATGCGCGCTGGACCTGAAAAACGGCTACTGGCAGATTCCAGTGGCGCAGGAAAGTCGCGCTTGTACCTCATTCACCGTGCCTGGACGAGGATTGTTCCAGTGGCGAGCAAGCTCACCGAAGCGCCGGTGTTGGCATGCCCGGATTTCACCCGGAAGTTCCAGTTGCAAACCGACGCCAGCGACTACGTGCTCGGAGCAGTCCTGACGCAGCAAGCCGAAGAAGGCGAACGAGTGGTGGCGTACGCTAGCCGGCGACTGGTGAAATCCTAGGAAAACTACTCGGCCACCGAAAAAGAATGCCTCGCCATCGTCTGGGCCATTCGGAAACTCCGGTGCTACATGGAAGGGTATCACAGACCATTTAGCCCTGAAATGGCTGAATAACATTGAAAACCCGACCGGGCGAATCGCTTGCTGGGCGCTGGAGCTCCAGCAGTTCCAATTCGACGTGCACTACAGGAAGGGTAACCAGAACGTGGTCGCTGATGAACTGTCGCGCCAACCACTGGACACGCTCCACCAGCTACAGGAAGCAGTAATGCAGAATGCAAGTGGATCCGAGCCAAACTGGAACAAACGACGTCTAACCGGAAAAGTTTCCGGACAACGCCAGAGAGAACGGACAGCTGTACAGCCACCTCGGGGATCCATCATTCGACGAGGGCATTAGCCCATGAAAGCTTTGCGTTCCACGGAGCACCGACGACACGTGCTGGAGGAGTGCCACGACCACCCCTCGGCAGGACATCTAGGGATCCGCAAGACGATCCGACGAGTTGGACAGCGCTATTTCTGGCCTGGAATGTATCGGGACGTTCGCCGACACGAAAGGTGCGGCGAGACCTGCCAGCGGTTCAAGGCGAGTCAGCTCAAGCCCGCGGGGAAGATGCTCACCCGTCGCCCAGAGGTACCCTTCACAATGGTCAGCGCAGACTTCATCGGACCACTACCCCGCTCTCGTCACGGGAATACAATGCTGCTGGTCTTCCTGGATGTCTTCTCGAAATGGGTTGAGATCCTACCGCTGCGGAAGGCGACGACGGCCCAGCTGGAACTGGCGTTTCGAGAGCGTATCCTCTCCCGATTCGGAACCCCACGCACGCTGATATGCGACAACGGCGCGCAATTCACGAGTCGAGGGTTTAAGGCACTCTGCAAACGGGCCGGCGTCCAGATCCAGTACAAGGCTCTGTACTCGCCGCAACAGAACCCGACCGAGCGTGCGAACCGGACGATCAAAACTATGATCGCCCAATACACCGCGGACGACCAGCGAACCTGGGACCAGCTACTGCCAGAGATCTCGCTCGCAGTGAATTCCAGCATCTCGGGCAGCACGGGATTCAGCCCCGCCTATTTAGTCTAGGGCCGCGAGCCACGCCTGCCGGGGGCCTGGTACGACGCCACAGCCACCCGAAGACCGGGCTAAAGGATTACAGGAGGCATATGCCATCGCAGGAGAGAACAACGAGCGGGCATCCCAGGAACAGCAGCGGTACTACAATTTACGGCGGCGCGCTTGGCGACCGTTGGTGGGATCCGTACCCATCACCTGTCCAAGGCCAGCGAGGGATTCAACGCCAAGTTGGCTCCGAAGTACACCGGACCATACAAAGTGGTGAAGTTCCTCTCCCAGAATGTAGTGCGCCTACAACTGCGGGGCTCTAGGAAACGGCGGACTGCCAGTCTTCCGGATCTCCGACAACGAAGAAGATACAGCGGACAACGAGGCAGAGCCATACACAGAAGCGTTCACCTCCGAATCCCCAAACGTGGATCCAGAATATACCATGGATACCTCTGCGCAACTGGACCTTGGTGGCAGCCACGTGCACAGACGTGAAGGCGTGCAAGTACGGTTTCCTTCGGCTTGCATAGCTTTCCGTCTCTATTTCCGGTCGACGCACCCAAGCCCCAAGTAACCCAAGCCCCAAGTAACCCAAGCCCCAAGTAACCCAAGCCCCAAGTAACCCAAACTCGACCCGCGTGTGCCAAACTGTGGCCCAAGCCAAGCCGGTTGCGTTTTCGAGAAGATTCCTCTGCGCAACTGGACTTTGGTGGCAACTACGTGCACAGACGTGAAGGCGTGCAAGTACGGGTTGTCTTTCCGCTTGCATAGCTTTCCGTCTCGGTTTTCTTTCCGGCGCCCCCTCGAGATGCAACGACGATAACCACGCCCGAGACACTGCCTGCAGACCCGACAGCCGCGAACCCACCCCGAGCGGGTGTCGTAATCGGTGGACACCCACGGGATCCACTTCAGCAGTCAAGTGACGCCACTGCGTCATCGGGCTCTCGGGCTGTGTTATCATCGAACTCTCGAGCCACCAAGGATGCATCCTCATCGCCAGCGTCATCGTCGCCAACGGTCACCGGAGATGCACCCTCGTCGCCATCGTCATCATCGCCAAGGGCCGTCACGGCCACAGCATCGTCGCTGCCGTCTCCAAGGGCCGTCACGGCCACAGCATCGTCGCTGCCGTCTCCAAGGGCCACTACGGCCGCATCGTCGCCGCCATCGGCTGCAAGGGCCGCCACGTCCACATCGTCGCCGCTGCCGTGTCCAAGGGCCACCACGGCCACCTCATCGTCATCGTCATCATCGGCAAGGGCCACCACGGTCACATCATCGTCATCGCCGTCTCCAAGGACCAGACCGGTCACCTCATCAGCGGGCTCTCGAGCCATGTCATCGTCGTCAAGAACCAGGATATCTAGGGATCCGCAAGACGATCCGACGAGTTGGACAGCGCTATTTCTGGCCTGGAATGTATCGGGACGTTCGCCGACACGAAAGGTGCGGCGAGACCTGCCAGCGGTTCAAGGCGAGTCAGCTCAAGCCCGCGGGGAAGATGCTCACCCGTCGCCCAGAGGTACCCTTCACAATGGTCAGCGCAGACTTCATCGGACCACTACCCCGCTCTCGTCACGGGAATACAATGCTGCTGGTCTTCCTGGATGTCTTCTCGAAATGGGTTGAGATCCTACCGCTGCGGAAGGCGACGACGGCCCAGCTGGAACTGGCGTTTCGAGAGCGTATCCTCTCCCGATTCGGAACCCCACGCACGCTGATATGCGACAACGGCGCGCAATTCACGAGTCGAGGGTTTAAGGCACTCTGCAAACGGGCCGGCGTCCAGATCCAGTACAAGGCTCTGTACTCGCCGCAACAGAACCCGACCGAGCGTGCGAACCGGACGATCAAAACTATGATCGCCCAATACACCGCGGACGACCAGCGAACCTGGGACCAGCTACTGCCAGAGATCTCGCTCGCAGTGAATTCCAGCATCTCGGGCAGCACGGGATTCAGCCCCGCCTATTTAGTCCAGGGCCGCGAGCCACGCCTGCCGGGGGCCTGGTACGACGCCACAGCCACCCGAAGACCGGGCTAAAGGATTACAGGAGGCATATGCCATCGCAGGAGAGAACAACGAGCGGGCATCCCAGGAGCAGCAGCGGTACTACAATTTACGGCGGCGCGCTTGGCGACCGTTGGTGGGATCCGTACCCATCACCTGTCCAAGGCCAGCGAGGGATTCAACGCCAAGTTGGCTCCGAAGTACACCGGACCATACAAAGTGGTGAAGTTCCTGTCCCAGAATGTAGTGCGCCTACAACTGCGGGGCTCTAGGAAACGGCGGACTGCCAGTCTTCCGGATCTCAAAGAGTACAGGACCGGAGAAGCCGACAACGAAGAAGATACAGCGGACAACGAGGCAGAGCCATACACAGAAGCGTTCGCCTCCGAATCCCCAAACGTGGATCCAGAATATACCATGCTATCGGAGCACGCGGAGCGCATCGCGTCGCCGCCGTTCGACCCGGCCGAGACACCGCCGCCTCCACCTCTTGCCTGCGACGGAGACGCCGACTCCCAGTCCACCATCCTCCGCGACTCGTCGTACGAATGCGAGGTGAGCAGTGGATCGAACGGACAACCAAGACAGGAGGAGGAGCCGCTAGCTCGAGATGAGGAGCCCGACACCGGCCCCCCCCTAGTACTCGCTAGCGGAGGCCAACGACGCTTGGGCCGGTTACGCAGCACGGCCTCGCACCCCCACCGCCTCACGGGAAGCCGATGCCACCGGAGACTCGTTTATGGGTACTTCGGTGAGTGGATCCTTAAGCGACGACGCCGACGCGGAGCCGCCGTAGCTGCCGAGCCGCACCAGATGGACGAAGGCGAAGAAGGGACGGATCCCACACCGGACTGCCGGACGACGCCGGAAACGCAGCCAGAAGAAGCCGAAGCCAGGACCCCGAGTGCCCAGACGACCGCAGCCCAGAACGAGCCACTTCCAGCTACCCCGGGAAGGGGAATCCCCGAATTTGGAAGCTCGAGAGCTCAAGACCGGCACCCAGAACGGGAGGACAAGCAATCAACGCCACTGCTCCTGAGAGCCCTCGGACAGCGAGTCCTAGGGCAGCCGCCCTATTCGGATTAATCTCCCACTCCAGGGAGCAGCATCCCGAGAGTGGAGATGAGCCGCTGGCTCGATCCCCACCCGGCGGACCGGAACTGGATAGAGGCGGAGGTGCACGCGACCCCATAGCAAGGCCCGACGACACAGAGGATGCCGATATCTCTCTTCCCGGGCGTTACGGGAGCACCCGGGAGTAGAGCAACTTCTCGACGAGGATGATTGGACCGTCGCACCGGCAGCATGGAGGGTGAACACGAACGTGCGTCGCCTCCCCCGCGCCATCGTGGAGTACGTCGAGGCCCACGACCGCACGAACGTTCTTTCCTGCGGCACCACCAGGAACACCGATTCCGCGTCATAATCACGGCATCGCCATCTCGCTTCGCCACCCCGACGTTGGGGGGTGTGAGGCACCGTAAAAGCTGCCCCACATCCAGCGAGTAAATTTAAGATATACATATACATACACATCTTGGTAGATAATACGAAAAACTAGTACTAAGTTAGGATAGGCCACGGAGGCAGGCAAGAAGCCAAAAGAGCCGTTAAGTTCAAAACTTCGGCCGTTAGCCAGTAGTTCAAAAAGGCGTAATTTAGTGTGTTAATCGGCCGTTAGCCGGTAGTTCAAACGGGCGTTATTTAGTGTGTTAATTAGGATTTCAACTGATCAGGCGCTTTACTCAGCGGGTTAGGCGATCTACACTCGATCGGATTAGGCGATCTACGCACGTTTCCAGTGTTGAGAAGCGAGAGCCCGGCTGGCTATATAAGCCCGGCGGCTGCCAGTCCCGCTCTCTTTCATTTCGCCACAAGTCAAAGACCAAACATCGAAGCAGAGAAAAACCACGCAAGGACACCAAGGACACGCAGGACATCAAGGATCAGGACGAAAGACCCTAGTGAGTAGAGTGCGAGAGAGATAGCTAGAAAAGAAAGAAAAGCCCAAAAAGATAACCAAGAAAAATAAAACAAAACACGCACAATAAGAACAGCGAACAGACACCGAGTTGGATTTATTTCTTCCCTGACCCTCAAAGCCCTGATCCGCGTGTGCTAAAACAGTGGCCTAAGCCAAGCCGGTTGCGTTTTTAAGAAGATTCCTCTGCGCAACTGGACCTTGGTGGCAGCCACGTGCACAGACGTGAAGGCGTGCAAGTACGGTTTCCTTCCGCTTGCATAGCTTTCCGTCTCTATTTCCGGTCGACGCACCCAAGCCCCAAGTAACCCAAGCCCCAAGTAACCCAAGCCCCAAGTAACCCAAACTCGACCCGCGTGTGCCAAACTGTGGCCCAAGCCAAGCCGGTTGCGTTTTCGAGAAGATTCCTCTGCGCAACTGGAGTTTGGTGGCAACTGGGTGCACAGACGTGAAGGCGTGCAAGTACGGGTTGTCTTTCCGCTTGCATAGCTTTCCGTCTCGGTTTTCTTTCCGGCGCCCCCTCGAGATGCAACGACGATAACCACGCCCGAGACACTGCCGTAATCGGTGGAAACCCACGGGATCCACTCCAGCAGTAAGTGACGCCACAGCGTCATCGGGCTCTCGGGCTGTGTTATCATCGAACTCTCGAGCCACCAAGGATGCATCCTTATCGCCAGCATCATCGCCGCCAAGGGCCACCGGAGATGCACCCTCGTCGCCATCGTCATCATCGCCAAGGGCCGTCACGGCCACAGCATCGTCGCTGCCGTCTCCAAGGGCCACCACGGCCGCATCGTCGCCGCCATCGGCTCCAAGGGCCACCACGGCCGCATCGTCGTCGTCATGGGCTCCAAGGGCCACCGCGGCCACACCATCGCCGCTGCCGTCTCCAAGGACCAGACCGGTCACCTCAGCAGCGGGCTCTCGAACCATGTCATCGCCGTCTCCAAGGGCCACCACGGCCACCTCATCGTCATCGTCATCGTCGCCAAGG
Organism: Drosophila fuyamai; assembly: GCA_018153365.1. Classification (NCBI taxonomy): domain Eukaryota; kingdom Metazoa; phylum Arthropoda; class Insecta; order Diptera; family Drosophilidae; genus Drosophila; species Drosophila fuyamai. The sequence continues at coordinate 1,774,775 of JAECXW010000415.1, read as the reverse complement.
GCCACCACGGCCAAATCATCGTCGCCGCCGCCTCCCGGGGCCACCACGGCCACATCGTCGTCGCCATTGGCTCCAAGGGCCGCCACGGCTACATCGTCGTCGCCGCCGTTCCCGAACTCTCGAGCGGTAACGCGCATCAACCACATCCTTGAGCGCCTGCGGAATGCGCGCTATATCTCGACGCTGGACCTGAAAAACGGCTACTGGCAGATTCCAGTGGCGCAGGAAAGTCGCGCTTGTACCTCATTCACCGTGCCTGGACGAGGATTGTTCCAGTGGCGAGCAAGCTCACCGAAGCGCCAGTGTTGGCATGCCCGGATTTCACAGGGAAGTTCCAGTTGCAAACCGAAGCCAGCGACTACGTGCTCGGAGCAGTCCTGACGCAGCAAGCCGAAGAAGGCGAACGAGTGGTGGCGTACGCTAGCCGGCGACTGGTGAAATCCGAGGAAAACTACTCGGCCACCGAAAAAGAATGCCTCGCCATCGTCTGGGCCATTCGGAAACTCCGGTGCTACATGGAAGGGTATCACAGACCATTTAGCCCTGAAATGGCTGAATAACATTGAAAACCCGACCGGGCGAATCGCTTGCTGGGCGCTGGAGCTCCAGCAGTTCCAATTCGACGTGCACTACAGGAAGGGTAACCAGAACGTGGTCGCTGATGAACTGTCGCGCCAACCACTGGACACGCTCCACCAGCTACAGGAAGCAGTAATGCAGAATGCAAGTGGATCCGAGCCAAACTGGAACAAACGACGTCTAACCGGAAAAGTTTCCGGACAACGCCAGAGAGAACGGACAGCTGTACAGCCACCTCGGGGATCCATCACTCGACGAGGGCATTAGCCCATGGAAGCTTTGCGTTCCCACGGAGCACCGACGACACGTGCTGGAGGATCTAGGACATCTAGGGATCCGCAAGACGATCCGACGAGTTGGACAGCGCTATTTCTGGCCTGGAATGTATCAGGACGTTCGCCGACACGAACCTGCCAGCGGTTCAAGGCGAGTCAGCTCAAGCCCGCGGGGAAGATGCTCACCCGTCGCCCAGAGGTACCCTTCACAATGGTCAGCGCAGACTTCATCGGACCACTACCCCGCTCTCGTCACGGGAATACAATGCTGCTGGTCTTCCTGGATGTCTTCTCGAAATGGGTTGAGATCCTACCGCTGCGGAAGGCGACGACGGCCCAGCTGGAACTGGCGTTTCGAGAGCGTATCCTCTCCCGATTCGGAACCCCACGCACGCTGATATGCGACAACGGCGCGCAATTCACGAGTCGAGGGTTTAAGGCACTCGCCGCAACAGAACCCGACTGAGCGTGCGAACCGGACGATCAAAACTATGATCGCCCAATCACCAGAGATCTCGCTTGCAGTGAATTCCAGAATCTCGGGCAGCACGGGATTCAGCCCCGCCTATTTAGTCCAGGGCCGCGAGCCACGCCTGCCGGGGGCCTGGTACGACGCCACAGCCACCCAAAGACCGGGCTAAAGGATTACAGGAGGCATATGCCATCGCAGGAGAGAACAACGAGCGGGCATCCCAGGAACAGCAGCGGTACTACAATTTACGGCGGCGCGCTTGGCGACCGTTGGTGGGATCCGTACCCATCACCTGTCCAAGGCCAGCGAGGGATTCAACGCCAAATTGGCTCCGAAGTACACCGGACCATACAAAGTGGTGAAGTTCCTGTCCCAGAATGTAGTGCGCCTACAACTGCGGGGCTCTAGGAAACGGCGGACTGCCAGTCTTCCGGATCTCAAAGAGTACTGGACCGGAGAAGCCGACAACGAAGAAGATACAGCGGACAACGAGGCAGAGCCATACACAGAAGCGTTCGCCTCCGAATCCCCAAACGTGGATCCAGAATATACCATGCTATCGGAGCACGCGGAGCGCATCGCGTCGCCGCCGTTCGACCCGGCCGAGACACCGCCGCCTCCACCTCTTGCCTGCGACGGAGATGCCGACTCCCAGTCCACCATCCTCCGCGACCCGTCGTACGAATGCGAGGTGAGCAGTGGATCGAACGGACAACCAAGACAGGAGGAGGAGCCGCCAGTTCGAGATGACGAGCCCGACACCGGCCCACCCGTTCCCCTCCAGTACTCGCTAGCGGAGTAGCTGCCGAGCCGCACCAGATGGACGAAGGCGAAGAAGGGACGGATCCCACACCGGACTGCCGGACGACGCCGGAAACGCAGCCAGAAGAAGCCGAAGCCAGGACCCCGAGTGCCCAGACGACCGCAGCCCAGAACGAGCCACTTCCAGCTACCCCGGGAAGGGGAATCCCCGAATTTGGAAGCTCGAGAGCTCAAGACCGGCACCCAGAACGGGAGGACAATCTAGGGATCCGCAAGACGATCCGACGAATTGGACAGCGCTATTTCTGGCCTGGAATGTATCAGGACGTTCGCCGACACGAAAGGTGCGGCGAGACCTGCCAGCGGTTCAAGGCGAGTTAGCTCAAGCCCGCGGGGAAGATGCTCACCCGTCGCCCAGAGGTACCCTTCACAATGGTCAGCGCAGACTTCATCGGACCACTACCCCGCTCTCGTCACGGGAATACAATGCTGCTGGTCTTCCTGGATGTCTTCTCGAAATGGGTTGAGATCCTACCGCTGCGGAAGGCGACGACGGCCCAGCTGGAACTGGCGTTTCGAGAGCGTATCCTCTCGCCGCTGCCGTGTCCAAGGGCCACCACGGCCACCTCATCGTCATCGTCATCATCGCCAAGGGCCACCACGGTCACATCATCGTCATCGCCGTCTCCAAGGACCAGACCGGTCACCTCATCAGCGGGCTCTCGAGCCATGTCATCGTCGTCAAGAACCAGGATATCTAGGGATCCGCAAGACGATCCGACGAGTTGGACAGCGCTATTTCTGGCCTGGAATGTATCGGGACGTTCGCCGACACGAAAGGTGCGGCGAGACCTGCCAGCGGTTCAAGGCGAGTCAGCTCAAGCCCGCGGGGAAGATGCTCACCCGTCGCCCAGAGGTACCCTTCACAATGGTCAGCGCAGACTTCATCGGACCACTACCCCGCTCTCGTCACGGGAATACAATGCTGCTGGTCTTCCTGGATGTCTTCTCGAAATGGGTTGAGATCCTACCGCTGCGGAAGGCGACGACGGCCCAGCTGGAACTGGCGTTTCGAGAGCGTATCCTCTCCCGATTCGGAACCCCACGCACGCTGATATGCGACAACGGCGCGCAATTCACGAGTCGAGGGTTTAAGGCACTCGCCGCAACAGAACCCGACTGAGCGTGCGAACCGGACGATCAAAACTATGATCGCCCAATCACCAGAGATCTCGCTTGCAGTGAATTCCAGAATCTCGGGCAGCACGGGATTCAGCCCCGCCTATTTAGTCCAGGGCCGCGAGCCACGCCTGCCGGGGGCCTGGTACGACGCCACAGCCACCCAAAGACCGGGCTAAAGGATTACAGGAGGCATATGCCATCGCAGGAGAAAACAACGAGCGGGCATCCCAGGAACAGCAGCGGTACTACAATTTACGGCGGCGCGCTTGGCGACCGTTGGTGGGATCCGTACCCATCACCTGTCCAAGGCCAGCCAGGGATTCAACGCCAAATTGGCTCCGAAGTACACCGGACCATACAAAGTGGTGAAGTTCCTGTCCCAGAATGTAGTGCGCCTACAACTGCGGGGCTCTAGGAAACGGCGGACTGCCAGTCTTCCGGATCTCAAAGAGTACTGGACCGGAGAAGCCGACAACGAAGAAGATACAGCGGACAACGAGGCAGAGCCATACACACAAGCGTTCGCTTCCGAATCCCCAAACGTGGATCCAGAATATACCATGCTATCGGAGCACGCGGAGCGCATCGCGTCGCCGCCGTTCGACCCGGCCGAGACACCGCCGCCTCCACCTCTTGCCTGCGACGGAGATGCCGACTCCCAGTCCACCATCCTCCGCGACCCGTCGTACGAATGCGAGGTGAGCAGTGGATCGAACGGACAACCAAGACAGGAGGAGGAGCCGCCAGTTCGAGATGACGAGCCCGACACCGGCCCACCCGTTCCCCTCCAGTACTCGCTAGCGGAGTAGCTGCCGAGCCGCACCAGATGGACGAAGGCGAAGAAGGGACGGATCCCACACCGGACTGCCGGACGACGCTGGAAACACAGCCAGAAGAAGCCGAAGCCAGGACCCCGAGTGCCCAGACGACCGCAGCCCAGAACGAGCCACTTCCAGCTACCCCGGGAAGGGAATCCCCGAATTTGGAAGCTCGAGAGCTCAAGACCGGCACCCAGAACGGGAGGACAAGCAATCAACGCCACTGCCCGCCTCCCCTGGGAGCCCTCGGACACCGAGTCCTAGGGCAGCCGCCCTAGACGGATTAATCTCCCACTCCAGGGAGCAGCATCCCGAGAGTGGAGATGAGCCGCTGGCTCGATCCCCACCCGGCGGACCGGAACTGGATAGAGACGGAGGTGCACGCGACCCCATAGCAAGGCCCGACGACACAGAGGATGCCGATATCTCTCTTCCCGGGCGTTACGGGAGCACCCGGGAGTAGAGCAACTTCTCGACGAGGATGATTGGACCGTCGCACCGGCAGCATGGAGGGTGAACACGAACGTGCGTCGCCTCCCCCGCGCCATCGTGGAGTACGTCGAGGCCCACGACCGCACGAACGTTCTTTCCTGCGGCACCACCAGGAACACCGATTCCGCGTCATAATCACGGCATCGCCATCTCGCTTCGCCACCACGACGTTGGGGGGGGGGGGGTGTGAGGCACCGTAAAAGCTGCCCCACATCCAGCGAGTAAATTTAAGATATACATATACATACACATCTTGGTAGATAATACGAAAAACTAGTACTAAGTTAGGATAGGCCACGGAGGCAGGCAAGAAGCCAAAAGAGCCGTTAAGTTCAAAACTTCGGCCGTTAGCCAGTAGTTCAAAAAGGCGTAATTTAGTGTGTTAATCGGCCGTTAGCCGGTAGTTCAAACGGGCGTTATTTAGTGTGTTAATTAGGATCTCAACTGATCAGGCGCTCTACTCAGCGGGTTAGGCGATCTACACTCGATCGGATTAGGCGATCTACGCACGTTTCCAGTGTTGAGAAGCGAGAGCCCGGCTGGCTATACAAGCCCGGGGGCTGATAGCGTCATCGGGCCAGACCTAGAGCCTCACGCTTTTGCCTACCTAGACGATATCATCGTCACAGGAGCTACGCGGGAAGAACATATGCAAAACCTCAAGGAGGTCTTCAAGCGGCTTCGGAATGCCAACCTACGGCTGAACCGGGCCAAGTTCAAGTTCTTCTGCCGAAGCCTAGTATACTGGGGGGCATGTGATCAGTGAGGCCGGTATCCAGACCGATCCGGACAAGATCGCGGCCATAAAGGGGCTACAACCCGCCACCAATTGCAAGGAGCTACGGCGATGTCTGGGAGTCGCTTCATGGTATAGGCGATTTGTACCCAACTTCGCCGCCATATTGCAGCCGATATCCACGTTGCTACGGAAGGGGAAACGATGGCTCTGGGAGGAACCACAGCAACTTCCGTTCGAAGATCTGAAGAGCAAGCTCACCGAAGCGCCGGTGTTGGCATACCCGGATTTCACCCGGAAGTTCCAGTTGCAAACCGACGCCAGCGACTACGGGCTCGGAGCAGTCCTGACGCAGCAAGCCGAAGAAGGCGAACGAGTGGTGGCGTACGCTAGTCGGCGACTGGTGAAATCCGAGGAAAACTACTCGGCCACCGAAAAAGAATGCCTCGCCATCGTCTGGGCCATTCGGAAACTCCGGTGCTACATGGAAGGGTATCTCAGACCATTTAGCCCTGAAATGGCTGAATAACATTGAAAACCCGACCGGGCGAATCGCTTGCTGGGCGCTGGAGCTCCATCAGTTCCAATTCGACGTGCACTACAGGAAGGGTAACCAGAACGTGGTCGCTGATGAACAGTCGCGCCAACCACTGGACACGCTCCACCAGCTACAGGAAGCAGTAATGCAGAATGCAAGTGGATCCGAGCCAAACTGGAACAAACGACGTCTAACCGGAAAAGTTTCCGGACTACGCCAGAGAGAACGGACAGCTGTACAGCCACCTCGGGGATCCATCACTCGACGAGGGCATTAGCCCATGGAAGCTTTGCGTTCCCACGGAGCACCGACGACACGTGCTGGAGGATCTAGGACATCTAGGGATCCGCAAGACGATCCGACGAGTTGGACAGCGCTATTTCTGGCCTGGAATGTATCGGGACGTTCGCCGACACGAAAGGTGCGGCGAGACCTGCCAGCGGTTCAAGGCGAGTCAGCTCAAGCCCGCGGGGAAGATGCTCACCCGTCGCCCAGAGGTACCCTTCACAATGGTCAGCGCAGACTTCATCGGACCATCATCGTCACGGGAATACAATGCTGCTGGTCTTCCTGGATGTCTTCTCGAAATGGGTTGAGATCCTGCGGAAGGCGACGACGGCCCAGCTGGAACTGGCGTTTCGAGAGCGTATCCTCTCCCGATTCGGAACCCCACGCACGCTGATATGCGACAACGGCGCGCAATTCACGAGTCGAGGGTTTAAGGCACTCTGCAAACGGGCCGGCGTCCAGATCCAGTACAAGGCTCTGTACTCGCCGCAACAGAACCCGAATGAGCGTGCGAACCGGACGATCAGAACTATGATCGCCCAATACACCGCGGACGACCAGCGAACCTGGGACCAGCTACTGCCAGAGATCTCGCTCGCAGTGAATTCCAGCATCTCGGGCAGCACGGGATTCAGCCCCGCCTATTTAGTTCAGGGCCGCGAGCCACGCCTGCCGGGGGCCTGGTACGACGCCACAGCCACCCGAAGACCGGGCTAAAGGATTACAGGAGGCATATGCCATCGCAGGAGAGAACAACGAGCGGGCATCCCAGGAACAGCAGCGGTACTACAATTTACGGCGGCGCGCTTGGCGACCGTTGGTGGGATCCGTACCCATCACCTGTCCAAGGCCAGCGAGGGATTTAACGCCAAGTTGGCTCCGAAGTACACCGGACCATACAAAGTGGTGAAGTTCCTGTCACAGAACGTAGTGCGCCTACAACTGCGGGGCTCTAGGAAACGGCGGACTGCCAGTCTTCCGGATCTCAAAGAGTACTGGACCGGAGAAGCCGACAACGAAGAAGATACAGCGGACAACGAGGCAGAGCCATACACTGTAGCGTTCGCCTCCGAATCCCCAAACGTGGATTCAGAAGATACCATGCTATCGGAGCACGCGGAGCGCATCGCGTCGCCGCCGTTCGACCCGGCCGAGACACCGCCGCCTCCACCTCTTTCCTGCGACGGAGAAGCCGACTCCCAGTCCACCATCCTCCGCGACTCGTCGTACGAATGCGAGGTGAGCAGTGGATCGAACGGACAACCAAGACAGGAGGAGGAGCCGCCAGCTCGAGATGACGAGCCCGACACCGGCCCCTCCCCTCCAGTACTCGCTAGCGGAGGCCAACGACGATTGGGCCGGTTACGCAGCACGGCCTCGCACCCCCACCGCCTCACGGGAAGCCGATGCCACCGGAGTCTCGTTTATGGGTACTTCGGTGAGTGGATCCTTGAGCGACGACGCCGACGCGGAGCCGCCGCAGCTGCCGAGCCGCACCAGATGGACGAAGGCGAAGAAGGGACGGATCCCACACCGGACTGCCGGACGACTCCGGAAACGCAGCCAGAAGAAGCCGAAGCCAGGACCCCGAGTGCCCAGACGACCGCAGCCCAGAACGGGCCACTTCCAGCTACCCCGGGAAGGGGAATCCCCGAATTTGGAAGCTCGAGAGCTCAAGACCGGCACCCAGAACGGGAGGACAAGCAATCAACGCCACTGCCCGCCTCCCCTGAGAGCTCTCGGACACCGAGTCCTAGGGCAGCCGCCCTAGACGGACTAATCTCCCACTCCAGGGAGCAGCATCCCGAGAGTGGAGATGAGCCGCTGGCTCGATCCCCACCCGGCGGACCGAAACTGGATAGAGACGGAGGTGCACGCGACCCCATAGCAAGGCCCAACGACACAGAGGATGCCGATATCTCTCTTCCCGGGCGTTACGGGAGCACCCGGGAGTAGAGCAACTTCTCGACGAGGATGATTGGACCGTCGCACCGGCAGCATGGAGGGTGAACACGAACGAGCGTTTTTGAGTGTCCATATTGCTTGTATGAAATGACCAGTCCATATGTTGTATGGTTAGTGATTGTAGTTAGTTCCCGTAATACTACCTTTCCCCACTACCCTTTTTGAGCCCGGCTCGGCTTGCCGATCCGAAGGTTTCACTCGGATACGACTGATTTCAGGATCACGCCTCCTTACGGCGCGGTTGACCGGCCGAATTCTCTCTCTCTCTCTTGTGGCTGACTTCTGGGTCCCCAAGCAACTCTCTCTCTCTTGTGGCTGACTTCACGGTCCCCAAGCAACTCTCTCTCTCTCTTGTGGCTGACTTCAGGGTCCCCAAGCAACATTCTCTCTCTGTCTTGTGGCTGACTTCAGGGTCCCCAAGCAACTCTCTCTATCTTGTGGCTGACTTCAGGGTCCCCAAGCAACTCTCTCTCTCTCTCTTGTGGCTGACTTCAGGGTCTCCAAGAAACTCTCTCTCTCTTGTGGCTGACTTCAGGGTTCCCAAGCAACATTCTCTCTCTCTTGTGGGTGTCTTTGGGGTCCCCAAGCACTACACTCTCTCTTGCGGCTGACTTCAGGGTCCCCAAGCAACATTCTCTCTGTCTCTCTCTCTCTTGTGGCTGACTTCAGGGTCCCCAAGCAACATTCTCTCTCTCTTGTGGCTGACTTTAGGGTCCCCGAGCACCACCGGACGGCTCCCGATACCAGGCATTCGTATTGGACGAAGGAAGCGAAAGCAGCAAGGGTGGTACCCCGCCAGTCCGGAGAACCCGGTAGTCAAAATTAATCAAATGTCAAGAATCTTACTGAAATAAAACTAATTATAATCAATTACTAAGTAATTCCCCACGACTTCTACTCTGGACTGGACTGGACTGGGTCTGAACTTTCTTTCAGCAACTACTCCTGACAAAAACAATTTCTTGTGACGAACCCTGGCCATCCCTGAGCCATCCTACAACGACGAACCGTCACAGTGGCGCCCGAGCAAGTTAAAGTGGTTGCAAGAGGTATACCGACACCAGCGGAGTGATGTCGAGCTGGCTATATCTGGCCAAAGAGCGAACTAACGAAATAGCGGAAGAGATCGGATTAGGAACGGCAGAAAGAAGTGAAGATTTAAGACGTTTGTTGGCAGCCTTCGCCAAAAAAACGAATCATACAGAAACAGTCAGACAAAGACTCGCTGAACTGACAGAGAAATATAGGACAGAAAAAAGCCCGGCGAAAGCCAAGGAGAGAAAAAAGCGAAAGAAGCAATTCCGGCGATCATGGTAACCAGGGAAGAAAAGATAGAAAGAAAAATGGAAACAGAAGTCATAGACCGGGTATGCGGATGGGGTATCTGGTACCAAGGAACAACAAACACACTGGAATTCCTAAGCAAAATGGAACAGTAGGCAGGCGGATACGGAATACGGAAGGACCAACTGATACAGACGATGCCATTTATCCTGGAGGGGATCGCGAGCGATTGGTGGAACACCACGCCGAGCACGATCGTATGAGCTCAGAACAGAAAAGCTGGAATACTTTTTGCCGCCGAGGTATGAGGAACAGTTGGACCTTAAATTGCACAGATGAAACAAAGAGAAACGGAGCCCGTAAGAGAATACGCAATGGGACTAAGAAAACTGATGCAATTCACGAAACTCTCAGAAGAGGCCAAACTAGACCGAGTGTACAAAAACAGCAGGATCAAGATAAAGTTATACGCTAGAAAAGCAGAATTCAAATCGTTGACAGAATTCCTCAAACTAGCGGAGGAAGTAGAAGGAATAGAGGCAGAGGACCGAACTCAGGCAAGCCAACCTGCGCAGCAGCTAAGACCGGAGATATTCATGCGCTGCGGAGGAACCGGACATACGGACTGTGGAAGAAACGGTACGAGAACCACGGAGTGCTGCAGGGCAAGGCAGGGAACCGCAGGAGGCCTGAGCAAATAAAGCTGGCAGCTCAGGCAATGAGGGAGCCAGCCGCAGGGGAACAGCTGTGTTGCGACGGGTTCCAAATAGTAGCCCGGATAAGGGTCGGAAACATAACAGCGAAAGGAATTGTGGACACAGGAGCATCAAGAAGCGCTATAAGAAGAAACAGATATCAAGATCTGAAACAACAAGGCAAATAGTGTGGAACCCGAGCGGAAATAACAATGACCAACGGAGCAACGCAAAAGGCGATAGAAGAATTCGCGGCAGAAATCCAAATTGGAGGAAGAGCGTTCACGGTAACGTTCATGATACTAATAGAAGTAGCGGGAGGAATACTGTTAGGAATGGACTTTCTAGCTAGGGTACACAGCACGCTGAGGTGTGGAGGCTTAGAGCTAGAAATAAGAGAGGCCGGAGACGAAGAGGACCAACCGGAGACAAATACGGAGCCAGAAAACACTACAGGAGAACCGTCCGAAAAGGAAGTACAGGACTTTCTGGAAACGCAGAGGCAAGTATTTGAAGGAATGCAGGGAATCAGTAGTATAATAACGCATAAGATCTACCTCAAGGATGATAAACCGATAATACAGAGGTACTATCCGCGAAATCCAAAACAGCAGGCGATCATCAATGAACAGGTTAACGGGTTGTTGGCACTGGGACTCATAGAACCCTCACATAGCCCGTACAGCTCGCCAGTAGTGCTAGTGAGAAAAAAACAATGAATGGAGGAAGTGTGTGGACTATCGTCTGCTGAACGACAAAACAGAAAAAGGCGCTTATCCAGTACCAAGAATGAACTTCATCTTGGACCAGTTAAGAGAGGCAAAGTTCATCAGCACGATAGATCTAAGGTCAAGATACTGGCAGATCCCAATGGATAGGAATAGTAGACAGTACACGGCATTCACAGTCCCCGGACATGGACTGTTCCAATGGAAGGTTATGCCATTTGGGCTAACCACAGCTCCGGCAACGTTGCAAAGGGCACTGGACACAATAATAGGGCCAGAAATGGAACCATTCGCATTTGCATATCTAGACGACATAGTGGTTATTGGCCGGAGCAAACGGGAACATTTGGAGAAGCTAAAAGAAGTATTCAGGAGACTACAAAACGCGAACCTGCGTATTAATCCAGACAAATGCCACTCCTTCCAGAAAAAGCTAAAGTACCTATGTCACGCCATAAGTGATCAGGGCATTCGGACAGACCCGGATAAAGTAGCGGCAATTCGAGACTTACCAGCGCCGAGGTCCGCAATGGAAGTACATAGCTTTTTAGGAATGGCATCATGGTACCGACGGTTCATACCAAAATTTCACCGAACAGGCAAGTGCGCTGCAAAGCCTAATCAAGAAAGGACAAAAGTTTGAATGGACCGAAGAACACCAGGAATCGTTTGACCGACTAAAAACGAGCCTAGCAAAGGCGCCGGTACTTGCATGTCACGATTTCACAAAGCAGTTTAAACTACAAACGGATGCCAGTGACTTAGGCGTAGGGGCGGTCCTAACACAGGACGGTAAGAACGTGGAGCATGTAATAGCGTTTGCCAGCAGGAGGTTGAGCAAAGTAGAAAAAACAAGGGAGAACGCTATAGTCGGGTGCCCCGACTATCAGATACCCGTTACTCAGGTAAAAGGAGTGCGGGGGAGATGGAGATAGAAACTTTGATCGCGCATAACTTTTAAACGAATGGTCCGATTTAAAAAATTCTTCTACATTTCGATAGGTATTGATAAACACAATAAAACTGCATTTTTACTTTTCCGAAATATTTAAATTTATATTTAAATAAAATCGTATATAAGCGATTGTGGGCGTTAAAGGGGGCGTGGCACCTTTTTGAAACAAACTTGCGCTGCGTAGGAACTCCTAAAATCTGCATGCAAAATGCCAATCTTCTAGCTTTTGTAGTTTCCGAGATCTCAGCGTTCATACGGACGGACAGACGGACAGACGGACAGACGGACATGGCTAGATCGACTCGGCTAGTGATCCTGAACAAGAATATATATACTTTATAGGGTCGGAAACGCTTCCTTCTACCTGTTACATACTTTTGCACGAATACAATATACCCTTTTACTCTACGAGTAACGGGTATAAATACAGTGCAACCGAAAAAGAATGCTTAGCGATATATTGGGGCGTCAATAAGTACAAGATGTACCTAGAAGGCTATCGGTTCATAGTGGTAACAGACCACATGGTGTTGAACTGGCTGAACTCAATAGAAAGTCCGTCGGGAAGGGTGTCCAGATGGGCGCTAGGCCTACAACCATTCCAATTTGAAGTCTAGTTTAGAAAGGGAAAATGGAATGCCGTAGCAGATGCCTTATCCAGAACACCACAGGAGTTGAAAACAATACAGTATACGGAGAACTGGATTGAAAAAAATACAAGGAAATGGAAAGAGAACCGCAAAGCACAGAATTCAAGATAGAAGCAGGCAGGCTATATAAGCTGGGCAGCGGTCGGAGAGACCCACAACCATGGAAACTATGCGTAACTGGAGCGGAAATTCAACAAGTACTGACGGAAAGCCACAGTACAGCAGAAGCAGGCCACCTGGGCATGTTCAAAACACTGAGAAGGGTAAAGAACCGATATTTCTGGACACGAATGAACAAGGACGTAAGGGAATACGTACAGAATTGCCAGTGCTGCCAAAAATACAAGGAATCACAACAGAGAAAAGCAGGGAAGATGCTGACAAAAGTGGCAGAAGCACCATGGGAAACCATATGCGTGTATTTTGTGGGACATCTACCCAGATCAAAGCACGGAAACACCACGCTCTTAGTGATCATGGACAAATTCTCGAAATGGGTGGAAATTGCAGCAATCCGAAAGGCTACAGCGGATGCATTTCTACTAGTCTTTCGAGAAAGGGTAATTGCGAGAGTCGGATCGCCAAAAACCCTAGTTTCAGATAATGGAGTACAATTCACAGACGAAAAACAAGAAAGGCCATGGAAAAATGGGGGATACGGCAACAGTTGACGGCACCGTACAAGCTCCAGGAGAACCCTACCGAGCGAACGAATCGAACAGTCAAAACGATGATCACACAGCTAGCAGGAGAGGATCAGACCACGTGGGATGAACATTTACCAGAGCTAATGCTAGCATATAATAGCAGTGTATCGGAATCTACAAGATATAACCCTGCGCAGCTGGTATTCGGGAAAGAGTTAAGATTACCAAACACGATGTTCGACAGGGTAACAAAAGGATCGGGGTTACAGAAGGAAAGTATAGAACAAAGATGGAATAGATTAAAGGGCGTGCGAAAGGAGGCAAAACAACATTCGGAGGAAGCCGCGGAACAACAAAAACATCACTACAACCTGCGGAAAAGGGATTCGAAACCAGAAATCGGAGACTTGGTATGGTGCAAGACGCACTATCTGTCAAAAGCGGCAGAAAAATTCAACGCCAAACTAGCACCAAAATACGACGGTCCCTGGAAGATCTGGGCAGAAAGTGAAAGACCCCAACACACGGAAAACGAATAGAGTATACATTGGAAACACTAAACCGTTACGTAGGAACAAATACAACACAGAACGAACACCGTAAGCTAGCAACATGAAGAGCACGATCTTTCATCAAATACTACACATAACCAAACACTACACAAATGCCACTACTCTGCACTACACATTCACATAGCATTTGTCATTACACTACACCACGCCCCAAACATAAACCAACACTAAACCATAACAATAACACAATACTACACCCTACACCAACACTAAACATTAAGTCTAACACAAACATTTGTTGCCTTATTATAAAAAACATGAACAAATTCACGGAGGCGCGGAAATTTCGCGAGAAACACGCAAGGATAGCGGCAGCACAGACTAGGGCCAAGTTGGTGGAGCCGATACCGATGGCGGGAATCTCGCGAAAGCGGACGGCACCGGCGAAGATGAAGGGCAACATGAAGACCTAGGCACCAACAAACAAACAGGCCAGGCCGCAAACAACCAGTGACATATAAAATGAAACGAAATGAGCGTTTGATTCAGATTCAAACTAAGAACGCGCGCGCGCCAACGATCGCTCATACATTGTAGTTAGTTCCCGTGATACTACCTTTCCCCACTACCCTTCTTAAGCCCGGCTCGGCTTGCCGATCCGATGGTTTCACTCGGAGGCGACTGATTTCAGGATCATTCTCTCTCTCTTGTGAATGTCTTTAGGGTCCCCAAACAACATTCTCTCTCTCTCTCTCTTGTGGCTGACTTCAGGTTCCCCAAGCAACATTCTCTCTCTCTTGTGGCTGACTTTAGGGTCCCCGAGCACCACACTCTTATTTTCAGGCTCGCTACGTGGCAACCCGCCCTGGGGTCTATTCTACCAGCAGCCGTAGTCCCGTGCAGTCCCTCTCGAGCAGCCGGACGGCTCCCGATACCAGGCATTCGGATTGGACGAAGGAAGCGAAAGCAGCAAGGGCTGTACCCCGCTAGTCGGGAGAACCCGGTAGTCAAAATTAATCAAATGTCAAGAATCTTACTGAAATAAAACTAATTATAATCAATTACTAAGTAATTCCCCACGACTTCTACTCTGGGCTGGGTCTGAACTCTCTTTCAGCAACCACGCCTGACACAAACAAATTCTTGTGACGAACCCTGGCCATCCCTGAGCCATCCTACAACGACGAACCGTCATAGTGGCGCCCGAGCAAGTTAAAGTGGTTGCAAGAGGTATACCGACACCAGCGGAGTGATGTCGAGCTGGCTATATCTGGCCAAAGAGCGAACTAACGAAATAGCGGAAGAGATCGGATTAGGAACGGCAGAAAGAAGTGAAGATTTAAGACGTTTGTTGGCAGCCTTCGCCAAAAAAACGAATCATACAGAAACAGTCAGACAAAGACTCGCTGAACTGACAGAGAAATATAGGACAGAAAAAGCCCGGCGAAAGCCAAGGAGAGAAAAAAGCGAAAGAAGCAATTCCGGCGATCATGGTAACCAGGGAAGAAAAGATAGAAAGAAAAATGGAAACAGAAGTCATAGACCGGGTATGCGGATGGGGTATCTGGTACCAAGGAACAACAAACACACTGGAATTCCTAAGCAAAATGGAACAGTAGGCAGGCGGATACGGAATACGGAAGGACCAACTGATACAGACGATGCCATTTATCCTGGAGGGGATCGCGAGCGATTGGTGGAACACCACGCCGAGCACGATCGTATGAGCTCAGAACAGAAAAGCTGGAATACTTTTTGCCGCCGAGGTATGAGGAACAGTTGGACCTTAAATTGCACAGATGAAACAAAGAGAAACGGAGCCCGTAAGAGAATACGCAATGGGACTAAGAAAACTGATGCAATTCACGAAACTCTCAGAAGAGGCCAAACTAGACCGAGTGTACAAAAACAGCAGGATCAAGATAAAGTTATACGCTAGAAAAGCAGAATTCAAATCGTTGACAGAATTCCTCAAACTAGCGGAGGAAGTAGAAGGAATAGAGGCAGAGGACCGAACTCAGGCAAGCCAACCTGCGCAGCAGCTAAGACCGGAGATATTCATGCGCTGCGGAGGAACCGGACATACGGACTGTGGAAGAAACGGTACGAGAACCACGGAGTGCTGCAGGGCAAGGCAGGGAACCGCAGGAGGCCTGAGCAAATAAAGCTGGCAGCTCAGGCAATGAGGGAGCCAGCCGCAGGGGAACAGCTGTGTTGCGACGGGTTCCAAATAGTAGCCCGGATAAGGGTCGGAAACATAACAGCGAAAGGAATTGTGGACACAGGAGCATCAAGAAGCGCTATAAGAAGAAACAGATATCAAGATCTGAAACAACAAGGCAAATAGTGTGGAACCCGAGCGGAAATAACAATGACCAACGGAGCAACGCAAAAGGCGATAGAAGAATTCGCGGCAGAAATCCAAATTGGAGGAAGAGCGTTCACGGTAACGTTCATGATACTAATAGAAGTAGCGGGAGGAATACTGTTAGGAATGGACTTTCTAGCTAGGGTACACAGCACGCTGAGGTGTGGAGGCTTAGAGCTAGAAATAAGAGAGGCCGGAGACGAAGAGGACCAACCGGAGACAAATACGGAGCCAGAAAACACTACAGGAGAACCGTCCGAAAAGGAAGTACAGGACTTTCTGGAAACGCAGAGGCAAGTATTTGAAGGAATGCAGGGAATCAGTAGTATAATAACGCATAAGATCTACCTCAAGGATGATAAACCGATAATACAGAGGTACTATCCGCGAAATCCAAAACAGCAGGCGATCATCAATGAACAGGTTAACGGGTTGTTGGCACTGGGACTCATAGAACCCTCACATAGCCCGTACAGCTCGCCAGTAGTGCTAGTGAGAAAAAAACAATGAATGGAGGAAGTGTGTGGACTATCGTCTGCTGAACGACAAAACAGAAAAAGGCGCTTATCCAGTACCAAGAATGAACTTCATCTTGGACCAGTTAAGAGAGGCAAAGTTCATCAGCACGATAGATCTAAGGTCAAGATACTGGCAGATCCCAATGGATAGGAATAGTAGACAGTACACGGCATTCACAGTCCCCGGACATGGACTGTTCCAATGGAAGGTTATGCCATTTGGGCTAACCACAGCTCCGGCAACGTTGCAAAGGGCACTGGACACAATAATAGGGCCAGAAATGGAACCATTCGCATTTGCATATCTAGACGACATAGTGGTTATTGGCCGGAGCAAACGGGAACATTTGGAGAAGCTAAAAGAAGTATTCAGGAGACTACAAAACGCGAACCTGCGTATTAATCCAGACAAATGCCACTCCTTCCAGAAAAAGCTAAAGTACCTATGTCACGCCATAAGTGATCAGGGCATTCGGACAGACCCGGACAAAGTAGCGGCAATTCGAGACTTACCAGCGCCGAGGTCCGCAATGGAAGTACATAGCTTTTTAGGAATGGCATCATGGTACCGACGGTTCATACCAAAATTTCACCGAACAGGCAAGTGCGCTGCAAAGCCTAATCAAGAAAGGACAAAAGTTTGAATGGACCGAAGAACACCAGGAATCGTTTGACCGACTAAAAACGAGCCTAGCAAAGGCGCCGGTACTTGCATGTCACGATTTCACAAAGCAGTTTAAACTACAAACGGATGCCAGTGACTTAGGCGTAGGGGCGGTCCTAACACAGGACGGTAAGAACGTGGAGCATGTAATAGCGTTTGCCAGCAGGAGGTTGAGCAAAGTAGAAAAAAATACAGTGCAACCGAAAAAGAATGCTTAGCGATATATTGGGGCGTCAATAAGTACAAGATGTACCTAGAAGGCTATCGGTTCATAGTGGTAACAGACCACATGGTGTTGAACTGGCTGAACTCAATAGAAAGTCCGTCGGGAAGGGTGTCCAGATGGGCGCTAGGCCTACAACCATTCCAATTTGAAGTCTAGTTTAGAAAGGGAAAATGGAATGCCGTAGCAGATGCCTTATCCAGAACACCACAGGAGTTGAAAACAATACAGTATACGGAGAACTGGATTGAAAAAATACAAGGAAATGGAAAGAGAACCGCAAAGCACAGAATTCAAGATAGAAGCAGGCAGGCTATATAAGCTGGGCAGCGGTCGGAGAGACCCACAACCATGGAAACTATGCGTAACTGGAGCGGAAATTCAACAAGTACTGACGGAAAGCCACAGTACAGCAGAAGCAGGCCACCTGGGCATGTTCAAAACACTGAGAAGGGTAAAGAACCGATATTTCTGGACACGAATGAACAAGGACGTAAGGGAATACGTACAGAATTGCCAGTGCTGCCAAAAATACAAGGAATCACAACAGAGAAAAGCAGGGAAGATGCTGACAAAAGTGGCAGAAGCACCATGGGAAACCATATGCGTGTATTTTGTGGGACATCTACCCAGATCAAAGCACGGAAACACCACGCTCTTAGTGATCATGGACAAATTCTCGAAATGGGTGGAAATTGCAGCAATCCGAAAGGCTACAGCGGATGCATTTCTACTAGTCTTTCGAGAAAGGGTAATTGCGAGAGTCGGATCGCCAAAAACCCTAGTTTCAGATAATGGAGTACAATTCACAGACGAAAAACAAGAAAGGCCATGGAAAAATGGGGGATACGGCAACAGTTGACGGCACCGTACAAGCTCCAGGAGAACCCTACCGAGCGAACGAATCGAACAGTCAAAACGATGATCACACAGCTAGCAGGAGAGGATCAGACCACGTGGGATGAACATTTACCAGAGCTAATGCTAGCATATAATAGCAGTGTATCGGAATCTACAAGATATAACCCTGCGCAGCTGGTATTCGGGAAAGAGTTAAGATTACCAAACACGATGTTCGACAGGGTAACAAAAGGATTGGGGTTACAGAAGGAAAGTATAGAACAAAGATGGAATAGATTAAAGGGCGTGCGAAAGGAGGCAAAACAACATTCGGAGGAAGCCGCGGAACAACAAAAACATCACTACAACCTGCGGAAAAGGGATTCGAAACCAGAAATCGGAGACTTGGTATGGTGCAAGACGCACTATCTGTCAAAAGCGGCAGAAAAATTCAACGCCAAACTAGCACCAAAATACGACGGTCCCTGGAAGATCTGGGCAGAAAGTGAAAGACCCCAACACACGGAAAACGAATAGAGTATACATTGGAAACACTAAACCGTTACGTAGGAACAAATACAACACAGAACGAACACCGTAAGCTAGCAACATGAAGAGCACGATCTTTCATCAAATACTACACATAACCAAACACTACACAAATGCCACTACTCTGCACTACACATTCACATAGCATTTGTCATTACACTACACCACGCCCCAAACATAAACCAACACTAAACCATAACAATAACACAATACTACACCCTACACCAACACTAAACATTAAGTCTAACACAAACATTTGTTGCCTTATTATAAAAAACATGAACAAATTCACGGAGGCGCGGAAATTTCGCGAGAAACACGCAAGGATAGCGGCAGCACAGACTAGGGCCAAGTTGGTGGAGCCGATACCGATGGCGGGAATCTCGCGAAAGCGGACGGCACCGGCGAAGATGAAGGGCAACATGAAGACCTAGGCACCAACAAACAAACAGGCCAGGCCGCAAACAACCAGTGACATATAAAATGAAACGAAATGAGCGTTTGATTCAGATTCAAACTAAGAACGCGCGCGCGCCAACGATCGCTCATACATTGTAGTTAGTTCCCGTGATACTACCTTTCCCCACTACCCTTCTTAAGCCCGGCTCGGCTTGCCGATCCGATGGTTTCACTCGGAGGCGACTGATTTCAGGATCATTCTCTCTCTCTTGTGAATGTCTTTAGGGTCCCCAAACAACATTCTCTCTCTCTCTCTCTCTTGTGGCTGACTTCAGGTTCCCCAAGCAACATTCTCTCTCTCTTGTGGCTGACTTTAGGGTCCCCGAGCACCACACTCTTATTTTCAGGCTCGCTACGTGGCAACCCGCCCTGGGGTCTATTCTACCAGCAGCCGTAGTCCCGTGCAGTCCCTCTCGAGCAGCCGGACGGCTCCCGATACCAGGCATTCGGATTGGACGAAGGAAGCGAAAGCAGCAAGGGCTGTACCCCGCTAGTCGGGAGAACCCGGTAGTCAAAATTAATCAAATGTCAAGAATCTTACTGAAATAAAACTAATTATAATCAATTACTAAGTAATTCCCCACGACTTCTACTCTGGACTGGACTGGACTGGGTCTGAACTTTCTTTCAGCAACTACGCCTGACAAAAACAAATTCTTGTGACGAACCCTGGCCATCCCTGAGCCATCCTACAACGACGAACCGTCACAGTGGCGCCCGAGCAGGTATACCGACACCAGCGGAGTGATGTTGAGCTGGCTATATCTGGCCAAAGAGCGAACTAACGAAATAGCAGAAGAGATCGGATTAGGAAGGGCAAAGAGAAGTGAAGACTTAAGACGTTTGTTGGCAGCCTTCGCCAAAAAAACGAATCATACAGAAACAGTCTGTCAGTTCAGCGAGTACTGACAGAGAAATATAGGAGAGAAAAAAGCGAAAGAAGCAATTCCGGCGATCATGGTAACCAGAGAAGAAAAGATAGAAAGTAAAATGGAAACAGAAGTCATAGACCGGGTACGCGGATGGGGTATCTGGTACCAAGGAACAACAAACCCACTGGAATTCCTAAGCAAAATGGAACAGTAGGCAGGCGGATACGGAATACGGAAGGACCAACTGATACAGACGATGCCATTTATCCTGGAGGGGATCGCGAGCGATTGGTGGAACACCACGCCGAGCACGATCGTATGAGCTCAGAACAGAAAAGCTGGAATACTTTTTGCCGCCGAGGTATGAGGAACAGATGGACCTTAAATTGCACAGATGAAACAGAGAGAAACGGAGCCCGTAAGAGAATACGCAATGGGACTAAGAAAACTGATGCAATTCACGAAACTCTCAGAAGAGGCCAAACTAGACCGAGTGTACAAAAACAGCAGGATCAAGATAAAGTTATACGCTAGAAAAGCAGAATTCAAATCGTTGACAGAATTCCTCAAACTAGCGGAGGAAGTAGAAGGAATAGAGGCAGAGGACCGGACTCAGGCAAGCCAACCTGCGCAGCAGCTAAGACCGGAGATATTCATGCGCTGCGGAGGAACCGGACATACGGACTGTGGAAGAAACGGTACGAGAACCACGGAGTGCTGCAGGGCAAGGCAGGGAACCGCAGGAGGCCTGAGCAAATAAAGCTGGCAGCTCAGGCAATGAAGGAGCCAGCCGCAGGGGAACAGCTGTGTTGCGACGGGTTCCAAATAGTAGCCCGGATAAGGGTCGGAAACATAACAGCGAAAGGAATTGTGGACACAGGAGCATCAAGAAGCGCTATAAGAAGAAACAGATATCAAGATCTGAAACAACAAGGCAAATGGTATGGAACCCGAGCGGAAATAACAATGACCAACGGAGCAACGCAAAAGGCGATAGAAGAATTCGCGGCAGAAATCCAAATTGGAGGAAGAGCGTTCACGGTAACGTTCATGATACTAATAGAAGTAGCGGGAGGAATACTGTTAGGAATGGACTTTCTAGCTAGGGTACACAGCACGCTGAGGTGTGGAGGCTTAGAGCTAGAAATAAGAGAGGCCGGAGACGAAGAGGACCAACCGGAGACAAATACGGAGCCAGAAAACACTACAGGAGAACCGTCCGAAAAGGAAGTACAGGACTTTCTGGAAACGCAGAGGCAAGTATTTGAAGGAATGCAGGGAATCAGTAGTATAATAACGCATAAGATCTACCTCAAGGATGATAAACCGATAATACAGAGGTACTATCCGCGAAATCCAAAACAGCAGGCGATCATCAATGAACAGGTTAACGGGTTGTTGGCACTGGGACTCATAGAACCCTCACATAGCCCGTACAGCTCGCCAGTAGTGCTAGTGAGAAAAAAAAACAATGAATGGAGGAAGTGTGTGGACTATCGTCTGCTGAACGACAAAACAGAAAAAGGCGCTTATCCAGTACCAAGAATGAACTTCATCTTGGACCAGTTAAGAGAGGCAAAGTTCATCAGCACGATAGATCTAAGGTCAAGATACTGGCAGATCCCAATGGATAGGAATAGTAGACAGTACACGGCATTCACAGTCCCCGGACATGGACTGTTCCAATGGAAGGTTATGCCATTTGGGCTAACCACAGCTCCGGCAACGTTGCAAAGGGCACTGGACACAATAATAGGGCCAGAAATGGAACCATTCGCATTTGCATATCTAGACGACATAGTGGTTATTGGCCGGAGCAAACGGGAACATTTGGAGAAGCTAAAAGAAGTATTCAGGAGACTACAAAACGCGAACCTGCGGATTAATCCGAAAGAGCTAAAGTACCTATGTCACGCCATAAGTGATCAGGGCATTCGGACAGACCCGGACAAAGTAGCAGCAATTCGAGACTTACCAGCGCCGAGGTCCGCAATGGAAGTACATAGCTTTTTCGGAATGGCATCATGGTACCGACGGTTCATACCAAAATTTCACCGAACAGGCAAGTGCGCTGCAAAGCCTAATCAAGAAAGGACAAAAGTTTGAATGGACCAAAGAACACCAGGAATCGTTTGACCGACTAAAAACGAGCCTAGCAAAGGCGCCGGTACTTGCATGTCACGATTTCACAAAGCAGTTTAAACTACAAACGGATGCCAGTGACTTAGGCGTAGGGGCGGTCCTAACACAGGACGGTGAGAACGTGGAGCATGTAATAGCGTTTGCCAGCAGGAGGTTGAGCAAAGTAGAAAAAAATACAGTGCAACCGAAAAAGAATGCTTAGCGATATATTGGGGCGTCAATAAGTACAAGATGTACCTAGAAGGCTATCGGTTCATAGTGGTAACAGACCACATGGTGTTGAACTGGCTGAACTCAATAGAAAGTCCGTCGGGAAGGGTGTCCAGATGGGCGCTAGGCCTACAACCATTCCAATTTGAAGTCTAGTTTAGAAAGGGAAAATGGAATGCCGTAGCAGATGCCTTATCCAGAACACCACAGGAGTTGAAAACAATACAGTATACGGAGAACTGGATTGAAAAAATACAAGGAAATGGAAAGAGAACCGCAAAGCACAGAATTCAAGATAGAAGCAGGCAGGCTATATAAGCTGGGCAGCGGTCGGAGAGACCCACAACCATGGAAACTATGCGTAACTGGAGCGGAAATTCAACAAGTACTGACGGAAAGCCACAGTACAGCAGAAGCAGGCCACCTGGGCATGTTCAAAACACTGAGAAGGGTAAAGAACCGATATTTCTGGACACGAATGAACAAGGACGTAAGGGAATACGTACAGAATTGCCAGTGCTGCCAAAAATACAAGGAATCACAACAGAGAAAAGCAGGGAAGATGCTGACAAAAGTGGCAGAAGCACCATGGGAAACCATATGCGTGGATTTTGTGGGACCTCTACCCAGATCAAAGCACGGAAACACCACGCTCTTAGTGATCATGGACAAATTCTCGAAATGGGTGGAAATTGCAGCAATCCGAAAGGCTACAGCGGATGCATTTCTACTAGTCTTTCGAGAAAGGGTAATTGCGAGAGTCGGATCGCCAAAAACCCTAGTTTCAGATAATGGAGTACAATTCACAGACGAAAAACAAGAAAGGCCATGGAAAAATGGGGGATACGGCAACAGTTGACGGCACCGTACAAGCTCCAGGAGAACCCTACCGAGCGAACGAATCGAACAGTCAAAACGATGATCACACAGCTAGCAGGAGAGGATCAGACCACGTGGGACGAACATTTACCAGAGCTAATGCTAGCATATAATAGCAGTGTATCGGAATCTACAAGATATAACCCTGCGCAGCTGGTATTCGGGAAAGAGTTAAGATTACCAAACACGATGTTCGACAGGGTAACAAAAGGATCGGGGTTACAGAAGGAAAGTATAGAACAAAGATGGAATAGATTAAAGGGCGTGCGAAAGGAGGCAAAACAACATTCGGAGGAAGCCGCGGAACAACAAAAACATCACTACAACCTGCGGAAAAGGGATTCGAAACCAGAAATCGGAGACTTGGTATGGTGCAAGACGCACTATCTGTCAAAAGCGGCAGAAAAATTCAACGCCAAACTAGCACCAAAATACGACGGTCCCTGGAAGATCTGGGCAGAAAGTGAAAGACCCCAACACACGGAAAACGAATAGAGTATACATTGGAAACACTAAACCGTACGTAGGAACAAATACAACACAGAACGAACACCGTAAGCTAGCAACATGAAGAGCACGATCTTTCATTAAATACTACACATAACCAAACACTACACAAATGCCACTACTCTGCACTACACATTCACATAACATTTGTCATTACACTACACCACGCCCCAAACATAAACCAACACTAAACCATAGCAATAACACAATACTACACCCTACACCAACACTAAACATTAAGTCTAACACAAACATTTGTTGCCTTATTATAAAAAACATGAACAAATTCACGGAGGCGCGGAAATTTCGCGAGAAACACGCAAGGATAGCGGCAGCACAGACTAGGGCCAAGTTGGTGGAGCCGATACCGATGGCGGGAATCTCGCGAAAGCGGACGGCACCGGCGAAGATGAAGGGCAACATGAAGACCTAGGCACCAACAAACAAACAGGCCAGGCCGCAAACAACCAGTGACATCCAGTCCGGGCGGGGCAACAAAGGAGTCAGCCAACCCATAAGGATTGTAGCCAGAATCGCCCAGGAGAACCGAGCATCCGAGACACCGGACCGCGATATACTGTGACGCTGTGCGCGCACAAAACAGGATGTAAATAAAAAAAAGAGTAAAAAATGAAACGAAATGAGCGTTTGATTCAGATTCAAACTAAGAACGCGCGCGCGCCAACGATCGCGCGCGTAGGGGCATACTAGACCCAGAGATGTGGCCACACTTATACCGGCAATTCCCACACATGCGGCGGACACACTAGATCGCGCCGAGCCCTATAAAAGGCGGACCACGGGCCGTAGATCTTCACTCAGCAGCAGACCGTCTAAGGGTATAGAGGCAACTCCCCAGTGGTGGTAAGCAGCAAGGTCACTTTCTTTGGTAGACTAGATCAATCGATCCAAGTCCGCTCATACATTGTAGTTAGTTCCCGTGATACTACCTTTCCCCACTACCCTTTTTAAGCCCGGCTCGGCTTGCCGATCCGATGGTTTCACTCGGAGGCGACTGATTTCAGGATCATTCTCTCTCTCTTGTGAATGTCTTTAGGGTCCCCAAACAACATTCTCTCTCTCTCTCTCTTGTGGCTGACTTCAGGTTCCCCAAGCAACATTCTCTCTCTCCTGTGGCTGACTTTAGGGTCCCCGAGCACCACACTCTTATTTTCAGGCTCGCTACGTGGCAACCCGCCCTGGGGTCTATTCTACCAGCAGCCGTAGTCCCGTGCAGTCCCTCTCGAGCAGCCGGACGGCTCCCGATACCAGGCATTCGGATTGGACGAAGGAAGCGAAAGCAGCAAGGGCTGTACCCCGCTAGTCGGGAGAACCCGGTAGTCAAAATTAATCAAATGTCAAGAATCTTACTGAAATAAAACTAATTATAATCAATTACTAAGTAATTCCCCACGACTTCTACTCTGGGCTGGGTCTGAACTCTCTTTCAGCAACCACGCCTGACACAAACAAATTCTTGTGACGAACCCTGGCCATCCCTGAGCCATCCTACAACGACGAACCGTCACAGTGGCGCCCGAGCAGGTATACCGACACCAGCGATGTGATGTCGAGCTGGCTATATCTGGCCAAAGAGCGAACTAACGAAATAGCAGAAGAGATCGGATTAGGAAGGGCAAAGAGAAGTGAAGACTTAAGACGTTTGTTGGCAGCCTTCGCCAAAAAAGCGCATCATACAGAAACAGTCAGACAAAGACTCGCTGAACTGCCAGAGAAATATAGGACAGAAAAAAGCCCGGCGAAAGAAGCAATTCCGGCGATCATGGTAACCAGGGAAGAAAAGATAGAAATAAAAATGGAAACAGAAGTCATAGACCGGGTACGCAGATGGGGTATCTGGTACCAAGGAACAACAAACCCACTGAAATTCCTAAGCAAAATGGAACAGTAGGCAGGCGGATACGGAATACGGAAGGACCAGCTGATACAGACGATGCCATTTATTCTGGAGGGGATCGCGAGCGATTGGTGGAACACCACGCCGAGCAGGATCGTATGAGCTCAGAACAGAAAAGCTGGAATACTTTTTGCCGCCGAGGTATGAGGAACAGTTGGACCTTAAATTGCACAGATGAAACAGAGAGAAACGGAGCGCGTAAGAGAATACGCAATGGGACTAAGAAAACTGATGCAATTCACGAAACTCTCAGAAGAGGCCAAACTGGACCGAGTGTACAAAAACAGCAGGAGTAAGATAAAGCTATACGCTAGAAGGGCAGAATTCAAATCGTTGACAGAATTCAGAAGACAGAGGACCGGACAAAGGCAAGCCAACCTGTGCAGCAGCTAAGACCGGAGATATGCATGCGCTGCGGAGGAACCGGACATACGGCACGCATGTGCAGCAATCTCCCGAGGCTGTTTTGCTGGGTCTGTGGAAGAAGCGGTACGAGAACCACGGAGTGCTATAGGGCAAGGCAGGGAAACGCAGGAGGCCTGAGCAGATGAAGCTGGCAGCTCAGGCGGCAATGAAGGAGCCAGCAGCAGGGGAACAGTTGTGTTGCGACGGACTAATCTCTGACTCCAGGGAGCAGGATCCCGAGAGTGGAGATGAGCCGCTGGCTCGATCCCCACCCGGCGGGACCGGCCGTAAGCCGGTAGTTCAAACCGGCATTATTTAGTGTGTTAATTAGGATCTCAGCTGATCAGGCGCTCTACTCAGCGGGTTAGGCGATCTACACTCGATCGGATTAGGCGATCTACGCACGTTTCCAGTGTTGAGAAGCGAGAGCCCGGCTGGCTATATAAGCCCGGCGGCTGCCAGTCCCGCTCTCTTTCATTTCGCCACAAGTCAAAGACCAAACATCGAAGCAAAGAAAAACCACGCAAGGACACCAAGGTCACGCAGGAGTAGAGTGAGTAGAGTGCGAGAGAGATAGGGAGAGACAGGGAAAGAAAATAGTGCGGCTAGGGAAAATATATGTTAGCGTACCACTTGAGCCGCTAAGCCACTTGACGTTCACGGACAGCGCCAGCTCTGCCTGAGCTACCTTTTCTATTTTTACTAACCCTAGCGTATTAACTCCTTGTGTGGGAGACAATTATGATGACTCTGTACCTTTGTATATCTTAGAACATAAGCAATGCAATGTATTTTTAACTAACAGCCCCATACCACTTCTTTGCTATGGTGCCCCCCTTGACTCTGAAAAACGTGTATATAAACCCGACCTTTTGCCCTAATAAAATCAGTACTCAAGCAATACTTGTGTATTCAACTACTCTGCGTTATACGAGTGAGCATCGCTGTGCCTTTGGCCCTCATACGCATGATCCCTCCGAGTTAAACCAATTTAAGTGTTGGTTTAGCAACCTATCGTCACTAGAGTATGTTCTAGGGGCAACCATTCCTATAAATAATAAAAATAAATCTATAAACAGCTCGATTCCGGATCACAAATTAATCTGATTTCAGAAAGACTGGCTAAGCGTTTATCGTTGCAACTACAACCAACAAACCTTCGCATTGAGGGAGTTGGAGGTCAGCCGCGAATAAGTAAAGGACGCGTTAGTGTTTTAATTAAATCAAAACATAGCGATTTTGAAACAAGAGTTGAAGCCTTTGTTCTTTCTTATATTGTGGCCGATCAGCCTACGGAACAAATAAAAGTAGCTGATTTAAAAATCTCGAAAAATATCCAGCTCGCTGATCCACATTTCGCGAAACCAGGAAAAATTGATATATTGCTTGGCGCAGAACATCACTTTTCCGTTATAAAACCTGAACAAATTAGGTCTTATTCAGACCAACCTATTCTCCAGAACACCGAATTTGGTTGGATAATTGCTGGGCAAGTAAACATGAGTGCAAAAGTGCCACAAAATTGCATGGTAGTTTCCTCAGCCGAGGAAGCCAAATCATCGTTGGAAAAATTTTGGAAACTGGACAACATGGAACCGATAAGGAAATACCGGACGCCAGAAGAAAGACATTGCGAGAAGCATTTTTTGGAAAATCTTCAGCACGCACAAGATGGAAGGTTAATTGTCAGATTACCTTATTCTGAAGATCCCTCAGCCCTGGGGAAGTCTTGCGATATTGCGACAAGGCGTTTTCTTTCGTTGGAACGAAGAACCAGCCCAGACATTCAAATATTATATAATGATTTTATGGCCGAATACGAAAAACTAGGTCATATGAAGCAAGTATTACCTAGTCAAATACCAAAGGAACATTATTTTATTCCTCACCACTATGTTCTGAAACCAGAAAGCACTACAACAAAATTAAGATTAGTCTTTGATGCTTCCTGTAAGACATCTACAGGAAAATCATTAAATGATTTACTTTATCCAGGACCAGTTGTTCAAAGTGATCTGTTTGCGATTCTATTAAGATTCAGAATTCACAAATATGTTTTTACGGCGGATATAGAAAAAATGTATCGGCAAGTTTGGATGAATCCAAAAGATCAATTTAACCAAATGATTGTTTGGCGCTACAATCCGTTCGAGGAAATAAAATATTACCGGCTAAAAACTGTAACTTATGGCACAACGTCAGTTCCATTTCTTGCCACAAAATGCTTGGAGCATTTGGCCAATAAAAATTTGGAAAAATGGCCATTAGGATCAAATGCATTGAAAAATGATTTCTATGTTGATGACTGCCTAACTGGAGCAGATACAATTATAGATGCTGCAAGGATTCAAGAAGAACTAAACAAAATCTTGCTACCTTGCGGATTTAAACTAAGAAAATGGTGCTCTAATTCACACCATCTGCTAAAGGAATTTTCGCCAGACGATATTGCTAGCAACATAAATCTTGGCACTGCATTGGAACACTCAAACAATTACAAAAAGAGTGGTAGCCTCTGAGTTGGGTCAAATTTTTGACCCACTTGGTCTTTTTGCTCCAGTCATAATCAGAGCAAAAATATTTCTACAAAATCTGTCAGTCCTTAAACTAGATTGGGACACAGAGATATCAGATTCCCTAAAGGAAAGGTGGGAGGCCTTCAGACAAGACTTGCTGTGTTTAAATAAAATGACTATTCCGCGACACATTTATGATGGTAAGATACCTCAAAAACAAGAACTCCATATATTTGTGGATGCGTCTGAAAAAGCGTTTGGTGCTGTGGCTTATATAAGAGCCATATATAAGAACAAACAAACGACTGTGCGCTTATTATGCGCAAAATCAAAGGTAGCACCTCTTGAAAAGCAAACCCTACCACGACTAGAGTTATGTGCAGCAGTGTTAGGTGCAGAGCTTGCTGAAAAGGTGAAAAAGGATCTTAAATCAGAATCCATTAAATGTCATTACTGGACAGATTCCACAACAATTTCCATACATTCGTTGCAAATAGGTTGTCGAAAATACAAGATACAACCTGTCCAAATCAATGGAGACATGTGTCATCAAGTCTCAACGCTGCAGATGTACTATCTAAAAGGAATACCTGCATCTCAATTAAATGCACATACATTGTGGTTATACGGACCACTGTTTCTTCATGGACAAGAAGCGAAATGGCCAGCTCTATTTAAAGCTCCAAAGGACAACACTATTTCTTTGGAACGGAAAACAAAAACTGTTACTTTGGCAACAGTTTCGCTTGGAGAAGAAATATATGGCATTAAACACGGAAATTCATTCAATCGCTTGCAACGTATAATAGCATACATGTTACGATTTTGTTATCGTAAAAATAGAAAACAAACCGTCTTACTAGAGCTTGACGAATTAGAACAAGCTAGGCGGATTATAATACGTTGTATACAACAGGCTGATTTCATAAATGAATTTAATCACCTTCGACGTCATCCCGAACGCCCATTACCCAATAGCAGCAAGGTCGCATCTCTTCATCTTCATTTGGACGAAAACTCTATTATAAGAGTAGGAACAAGGGTGGAAAATGCCCCAATTTCCCGGGATGCAATGAATCCTACTTACTCCCATACAATGACAACATCGTAAAAATGCTGTTACATAAACTTCATGAGGAAAACATGCACTGTGGTCAAAATACTTTAAAAGGTATTGCATGACAACAGTATCACATCATCAAAATCACTCCTATGGTTAGAAACGTAATTATGAAATGCGTGCCATGTACCAGGTTTCGTCCAAAATTACTTTCTCAAATAATGGGAAAACTACCTGAGCATAGAGTCTCACAAAACAGACCATTTTTAAATACCGGAGTTGATTATTGCGGACCCTTCTGGATACATCACAAAATCCGAGGCAAGCGACCTGATAAAGCATACATAGCAGTATTTGTTTGTTTCTCCACAAAGGCTGTCCATCTGGAACTAGTCGGAAATTTAACGACTGCAACATTCCTTGGAGCATTACAGCGATTTATAAGTCGTCGCGGGAAGTGTCAGACCCTATACTGCGACAATGCAACAAATTTCGTTGGCGCCAGCAACCAATTGAAGGAGTTAAAGGAAACAATCCACTCACAGCAGGCTAAGAACTCCATACTTCAGCTGTGCAATACGAAGGGTGTTCACTTTAAATTTATTCCACCAAGATCTCCTCACTTTGGTGGATTATGGGAAGCTGCAGTCAGCAAAAACGTTGTTATTAAAAAATGTGTCCACTGCAAACCTCACCTTTGAGCAGTTGAGCACTGTCATAACAAATGTCGAGGCAGTATTAAATTCTCGGCCACTTACTCCAATGTCGAATGATCCTAATGACTTCACAGTTCTTACACCAGGTCATTTATTGATTGGAGAAGCACTAGTCGCTCAACCAGACCCAGAACCACTTAGAATAAAATCACTACCTGAACAATGGGAACTGGTGCAGCGACTCAAGCGCACATTCTGGACGCAATGGTCCAGAGAATATTTAACAAGCCTGCAACAACACTCAAAATGGAAACAGGCCCATAAAAATGTAAGAGAAGGCATGATGGTTATTGTCAAGGAAGACAATGTGCCTATGCTTCAATGGCCTATAGGACGAATAATAAAAATTTATCCAGGTCAAGATGGATATGTGCGAGTTGCAGACGTAAAAACTGCACTAGGAGTTTTTAAAAGAGCAATCCATAAGCTTGCTCCACTATTCCGTCAAGAAGATCCAGGAGAAAAACGCAAGGAAATTAATGAAGAAGATGCTGAAGAAGAAACAAAGGAAGATCAAGAGCCAAAAAGACGAAAGAGCCCATCCTTACCAATGATATCGATGCCAATAATAATCTTGTTGCTGCTATTACCATTAGCCATCGCCGGTCCGATTAACATAACCAGGTTTGGTTCTAGGCCAGGAATTTATTACGAAAAAATTGGATCTACTCGACTAGCAACTGCAGACTGGACAATCATAGCTTATTATGATTTAAAGCCGTATCTCGAAGATGTAAAGACATTTTACACGGGGACACTTAAGGTTGGTCAAATGTGTTCACATATACAACCAGTTCAAGCATGTGCTGCTGTATATAACCATTTTCAACACGTTTACGAAGAAATAAAAACTGAAAATGATTTACTCCACATGTCAAGAATACGTCGTTCTCCCTTGGACATAGTGGGAAATATTGCCAACAGTTTATTTGGCGTATTAGACACAGAGTATGCCAAGAAGATGTCATCAACTATTCAAAAGGTGAAATCGAATGAAGATTACATTTTAGAATTAGTTAAGAATCAGACTTCAATAATTGATTCTACGATAAACATCATGAAACGAGATGAAGCTACCATCGATAAAAGGATTAAAATAATGACTCAGCCAATGCTCGTCTAGACTCTCTTAAAGCCTTTCAATGGTATATTGCATTGACAAATCAATTATCCATATTGGTGGCAAATCTTCAAAGAATTCAGACAGAGATTTCACATGTTCTGACAAACGTCCATCACAATGAAATTAGCCCACTGCTCGTTTCTCCCAAGCAACTTCGACAACATTTAAACAAATTAAAAATTCACATGCCTCAAGGAAAAATGCTCCCTCTCATCAACGATGATATACTTCAATTATATAAGTTAATGAGGGCAGAAGCAAAGGTGGTAAAGGATTATGTAATCTTTAAATTAACACTGCAATTATTATCAACACAGTTATTTGAAATATATAACTTGATTCCAATACCGGTAATCATCAACAATAAAATGATTTCCCTTGATATTGAATTTCCAATCATGGCTGTGAATCAACATCGAGATCAATTCATAACTATGTCATCAAGTGAATTTGATCTTTGTAATTCAATTAATGACGAAGAGTATATTTGCTCAGATAAGCAATCCATGTTTTCTATTGAAAATCATTGCGAGTTTCAAATGTTTAATAACAAATCATCGTCATTGTGCCAAACAAAAAGTTCGACAAAATCATTCTCATGGCAAAGATTAAGAACAAAAAATCAATGGATATTTTCAATTAAATCGCCAATGGAGTTATCAGCAGTATGTGATAATCAATTATCAACAATTTCAATTGATAATATCGGACTTTTATCCTTGGATCCGAAGTGCACTCTAAGAAATCCTTTTCTGAGCGTAATTGGCCATCAGGTAACCTCTACTGGAACATTGAAGTTATCGAATGCTCGATTTGGCAGTCTGAATGAATCTTTAACACCGCTTCCCAAAGTTTCACACCCAAATAATTCATTGAAGCTAAGTTATAATGAATTAAATGAGCTCAGTAAAGAATTGATTCCGAGAATAAAAATAAAAATGCCAAACGAGATCGTCGATCTACAACATCACCACATAAGTTCATATGTCGCCCTAATTTTATCACTTGGGGTGATAATAATTTATGTATGGAGACGTTTCCAAAAGAAATCACATCATTTAACTTCGCCATCGTCAAAGGACATCGACTTACCAGAGAGGCCAGCGTTAACCAACTCCCCAAGAAGACATCACCAGACACCTGTATCCGACGCCTTTGAGATCAACATTGGATGATGTTAAACACCTGTTCAACGGCCGGGAGTATGTTAGCGTACCACTTGAGTCGCTAAGCCACTTGACGTTCACGGACAGCGCCAGCTCTGCCTGAGCTACCTTTTCTATTTTTACTAACCCTAGCTTATTAACTCCTTGTGTGGAAGACAATTATGATGACTCTGTACCTTTGTATATCTTAGAACATAAACAATGCAATGTATTTTTAACTAACAGTCCCATACCACTTCTTTGACTCTGAAAAACGTGTATATAAACCCGACCTTTTGCCCTAATAAAATCAGTACTCAAGCAATACTTGTGTATTCAACTACTCTGCGTTCTACGAGTGAGCATCGCTGTGTCTTTGGCCCTCATACGCATGATCCCTCCGAGTTAAACCAATTTAAGTGTTGGTTTAGCAACCTATCGTCACTAGAGTATGTTCTAGGGGCAACCATTCCTATAAATAATAAAAATAAATCTATAAACAGCTCGATTCCGGATCACAAATTAATCTGATTTCAGAAAGACTGGTTAAGCGTTTATCGTTGCAACTACAACCAACAAACCTTCGCATTGAGGGAGTTGGAGGTCAGCCGCGAATAAGTAAAGGACGCGTTAGTGTTTTAATTAAATCAAAACATAGCGATTTTGAAACAAGAGTTGAAGCCTTTGTTCTTCCTCATATTGTGGCCGATCAGCCTACGGAACAAATAAAAGTAGCTGATTTAAAAATCTCGAAAAATATCCAGCTCGCTGATCCACATTTCGCGAAACCAGGAAAAATTGATATATTGCTTGGCGCAGAACATCACTTTTCCGTTATAGAACCTGAACAAATTAGGTCTTATTCAGACCAACCTATTCTCCAGAACACCGAATTTGGTTGGATAATTGCTGGGCAAGTAAACATGAGTGCAAAAATGCCACAAATTCCTCAGCCGAGGAAGCCAAATCATCGTTGGAAAAATTTTGGAAACTGGACAACATGGAACCGATAAGGAAATACCGGACGCCAGAAGAAAGACATTTCGAGAAGCATTTTTTGCAAAATCTTCAGCACGCACAAGATGGAAGGTTAATTGTCAGATTACCTTATTCTGAAGATCCCTCAGCCCTGGGGAAGTCTTGCGATATTGCGAGAAGGCGTTTTCTTTCGTTGGAACGAAGAACCAGCCCAGACATTAAAATATTATATAATGATTTTATGGCCGAATACGAAAAACTAGGTCATATGAAGCAAGTATTACCCAGTCAAATACCAAAGGAACATTATTTTATTCCTCACCACTGTGTTCTGAAACCAGAAAGCACTACAACAAAATTAAGAGTAGTCTTTGATGCTTCCTGTAAGACATCTACAGGAAAATCATTAAATGATTTACTTTATCCAGGACCAGTTGTTCAAAGTGATCTGTTTGCGATTCTATTAAGATTCAGAATTCACAAATATGTTTTTACGGCGGATATAGAAAAAATGTATCGGCAAGTTTGGATGAATCCAAAAGATCAATTTAACCAAATGATTGTTTGGCGCTACAATCCGTTCGAGGAAATAAAATATTACCGGCTAAAAACTGTAACTTATGGCACAACGTCAGCTCCATTTCTTGCCACAAAATGCTTGGAGCATTTGGCCAATAAAAATTTGGAAAAATGGCCATTAGGATCAAATGCATTGAAAAATGATTTCTATGTTGATGACTGCCTAACTGGAGCAGATACAATTATAGATGCTGCAAGGATTCAAGAAGAACTAAACAAAATCTTGCTACCTTGCGGATTTAAACTAAGAAAATGGTGCTCTAATTCACACCATCTGCTAAAGGAATTTTCACCAGACGATATTGCTAGCAACATAAATCTTGGCACTGCATTGGAACATACCAGTGTAAAGACTTTGGGAATTGTCTGGAGCCCTAAGGATGACAATTTGTGCGGAAAGGCTCAAGACCATAACACTCAAACAATTACAAAAAGAGTGGTAGCCTCTGAGTTGGGTCAAATTTTTGACCCACTTGGTCTTTTTGCTCCAGTCATAATCAGAGCAAAAATATTTCTACAAAATCTGTCAGTCCTTAAACTAGATTGGGACACAGAGATATCAGATTCCCTAAAGGAAAGGTGGGAGGCCTTCAGACAAGACTTGCTGTGTTTAAATAAAATGACTATTCCGCGACACATTTATGATGGTAAGATACCTCAAAAACAAGAACTCCATATATTTGTGGATGCGTCTGAAAAAGCGTTTGGTGCTGTGGCTTATATAAGAGCCATATATAAGAACAAACAAACGACTGTGCGCTTATTATGCGCAAAATCAAAGGTAGCACCTCTTGAAAAGCAAACCCTACCACGACTAGAGTTATGTGCAGCAGTGTTAGGTGCAGAGCTTGCTGAAAAGGTGAAAAAGGATCTTAAATCAGAATCCATTAAATGTCATTACTGGACAGATTCCACCATCGTCTTATGTTGGATAAATGCAAAAGCATCGAATTTCCATACATTCGTTGCAAATAGGTTGTCGAAAATACAAGATACAACCTGTCCAAATCAATGGAGACATGTGTCATCAAGTCTCAACGCTGCAGATGTACTATCTAAAAGGAATACCTGCATCTCAATTAAATGCACATACATTGTGGTTATACGGACCACTGTTTCTTCATGGACAAGAAGCGAAATGGCCAGCTCTATTTAAAGCTCCAAAGGACAACACTATTTCTTTGGAACGGAAAACAAAAACTGTTACTTTGGCAACAGTTTCGCTTGGAGAAGAAATATATGGCATTAAACACGGAAATTCATTCAATCGCTTGCAACGTATAATAGCATACATGTTACGATTTTGTTATCGTAAAAATAGAAAACAAACCGTCTTACTAGAGCTTGACGAATTAGAACAAGCTAGGCGGATTATAATACGTTGTATACAACAGGCTGATTTCATAAATGAATTTAATCACCTTCGACGTCATCCCGAACGCCCATTACCCAATAGCAGCAAGGTCGCATCTCTTCATCTTCATTTGGACGAAAACTCTATTATAAGAGTAGGAACAAGGGTGGAAAATGCCCCAATTTCCCGGGATGCAATGAATCCCTACTTACTCCCATACAATGACAACATCGTAAAAATGCTGTTACATAAACTTCATGAGGAAAACATGCACTGTGGTCAAAATACTTTAAAAGGTATTGCATGACAACAGTATCACATCATCAAAATCACTCCTATGGTTAGAAACGTAATTATGAAATGCGTGCCATGTACCAGGTTTCGTCCAAAATTACTTTCTCAAATAATGGGAAAACTACCTGAGCATAGAGTCTCACAAAACAGACCATTTTTAAATACCGGAGTTGATTATTGCGGACCCTCCTGGATACATCACAAAATCCGAGGCAAGCGACCTGATAAAGCATACATAGCAGTATTTGTTTGTTTCTCCACAAAGGCTGTCCATCTGGAACTTGTCGGAGATTTAACGACTGCAGCATTCCTTGGAGCATTACAGCGATTTATAAGTCGTCGCGGAAAGTGTCAGACCCTATACTGCGACAATGCAACAAATTTCGTTCGCGCCAGCAACCAATTGAAGGAGTTAAAGGAAACAATCCACTCACAGCAGGCTAAGAACTCCATACTTCAGCTGTGCAATACGAAGGGTGTTCACTTTAAATTTATTCCACCAAGATCTCCTCACTTTGGTGGATTATGGGAAGCTGCAGTAAAGTCAGCAAAAACGTTGTTATTAAAAAATGTGTCCACTGCAAACCTCACCTTTGAGCAGTTGAGCACTGTCATAACAAATGTCGAGGCAGTATTAAATTCTCGGCCACTTACTCCAATGTCGAATGATCCTAATGACTTCACAGTTCTTACACCAGGTCATTTATTGATTGGAGAAGCACTAGTCGCTCAACCAGACCCAGAACCACTTAGAATAAAATCACTACCTGAACAATGGGAACTGGTGCAGCGACTCAAGCACACATTCTGGACGCAATGGTCCAGAGAATATTTAACAAGCCTGCAACAACACTCAAAATGGAAACAGGCCCATAAAAATGTAAGAGAAGGCATGATGGTTATTGTCAAGGAAGACAATGTGCCTATGCTTCAATGGCCTATAGGACGAATAATAAAAATTTATCCAGGTCAAGATGGATATGTGCGAGTTGCAGACGTAAAAACTGCACTAGGAGTTTTTAAAAGAGCAATCCATAAGCTTGCTCCACTATTCCGTCAAGAAGATCCAGGAGAAAAACGCAAGGAAATTAATGAAGAAGATGCTGAAGAAGAAACAAAGGAAGATCAAGAGCCAAAAAGACGAAAGAGCCCATCCTTACCAATGATATCGATGCCATTAATAATCTTGTTGCTGCTATTGCCATTAGCCATCGCCGGTCCGACTTACCAGAGAGGCCAGCGTTAACCAACTCCCCAAGAAGACATCACCAGACACCTGTATCCGACGCCTTTGAGATCAACATTGGATGATGTTGAACACCTGTTCAACGGCCGGGAGTATGTTAGCGTACCACTTGAGTCGCTAAGCCACTTGACGTTCACGGACAGCGCCAGCTCTGACTGAGCTACCTTTTCTATTTTTACTAACCCTAGCGTATTAACTCCTTGTGTGGGAGACAATTATGATGACTCTGTACCTTTGTATATCTTAGAACATAAGCAATGCAATGTATTTTTAACTAACAGCCCCATACCACTTCTTTGACTCTGAAAAACGTGTATATAAACCCGACCTTTTGCCCTAATAAAATCAGTACTCAAGCAATACTTGTGTATTCAACTACTCTGCGTTCTACGAGTGAGCATCGCTGTGTCTTTGGCCCTCATACGCATGATCCCTCCGAGTTAAACCAATTTAAGTGTTGGTTTAGCAACCTATCGTCACTAGTGTATGTTCTAGGGGCAACCATTCCTATAAATAATAAAAATAAAACTACAAACAATATACATATAGAAAAGAGAAAGAAAATCCCAAAAAGATAACCAAGAAAAATAAAACAAAACACGGACAATAAGAACAGCGAACATACACCGAGTTGGATTTATTTCTTCCCCGACTCTCAAAGCCCTGATCCGCGTGTGCTAAAACAGTGGCCTAAGCCAAGCCGGTTGCGTTTTCAAGAAGATTCCTCTGCGCAACTGGACCTTGGTGGCAGCCACGTGCACAGACGTGAAGGCGTGCAAGTACGGTTTTCTTTCCGCTTGCATAGCTTTCCGTCTCGGTTCGACCAGAACTGGGAGCGCTGATTTCTGTCCATGTTTAGAGACGATTTTTCTGCGTGGGCGTGAAACAGCGCCCCAGGCGGCGGGAGTTGACACAGTGGTACGGCCCAATCCCCCACTATGCCTCCTCCGGCACGCACGTGACTTTTTTCACTCGTTCGCGTCTGGCCAAATCCGAGTCCCAAATGCCTGCTCTGACCCGCCAATAAGGCCCGCCGCGCGCATCGGCGACTGCGTCCAGGTTGCCCGCCTCTCCTCGTCCCCTTTTATTTACAAATTCGATTGTAAAGGATCCTGGGGAGACTGAGCTCTATCCCAGCCGTAGAAACATCCTTACAAAATATACATACATACATATATGTACACCTGTCTTACCTAGTAGTTTTGAAACTTTTTCACAAATTAAAAAAATGAATTTTGGTTACTCTTCTAAATTACTTTTTATTTTTGTAAAAGTTAAATGAAGCAAATATACAAATCTGAATTTTTTATTTAAAAAATATTTAAATTTTCAATTGTATAATTTTATTTATTTATTTTATTATTTTCTTGTTTCTGTCCCCACCCCTAAAATTCAATCGTCGGTAAGGTATGCAGGCACCATTCGCTCGCAGAACAACAACCAAAGCTGATTTGGTTTGAAGTTTTCTGAACCACTTAAAAGCAGTCGATGTTTTTTGTGACACCGACTGCGATATGCCCTGTTCGTATCTCAGTAGATTGATTTCTATTAATTGGAATACATGCATATAAGAAAAACATTTTACTGCTACCACTGACATGAATTTGTAAACCAAAATGAAATGTATGCTGAAATATTAATATTCCTATTTTTATCATTAACCCATTAGTGAATACGGACATATTGTTAGGGTACCGAGCCTGAAAAGTAGCAAAAGACAAAATATGCCTTGCAGCATCGAAATGAAATGATCGCACACATGCACCCCTGTATGAGAATGCATGAACACGCATACATACACGCACGCCCAATTTAAGCGCAGAACAACCTTTTTTAAAATGCGCGTCTCTGCGACTGAACGTCCGAACTCGCGCAATGAGCGCGCGAGCGTCAAAATGAAAATATGAATGAGAGCGAAAAAACCCGAAGTGTCCGGGGCCTGCCGCTAAGTGTACATATTGCTTGTATGAAATGACCAGTCTATATGTTGTATGGCTAGTGATTGTAGTTAGTTCCCGTAATACTACCTTTCCCCACTACCCTTTTTGAGCCCGACTGATTTCAGGATCACGCCTCCTTACGGCGCGGTTGACCGGCCGAATTCTCTCTCTCTCTTGTGGCTGACTTCACGGTCCCCAAGCAACATTCTCTCTCTCTCTTGTGGCTGACTTCAGGGTCCCCAAGCAACATTCTCTCACTCTCTTGCGGCTGACTCCAGGGTCCCCAAGCAACATTCTCTCTCTCTTGTGGCTGACTTCAGGGTCCCCAAGCAACATTCTCTCTCTCTTGTGGGTGTCTTTAGGGTCCCCAGGCACTAAACTCTCTCTCTTGCGGCTGACTTCAGGGTCCCCAAGCAACATTCTCTCTGTCTCTCTCTCTTGTGGCTGACTTCAGGGTCCCTAAGCAACATTCTCTCTCTCTTGTGTATTTTCAGGCTCGCTACGTGGCAACCCGCCCCGGGGTCTATTCTACCAGCAGCCGTAGTCCCGTGAAGTACCTCTCGAGCAGCCGGACGGCTGCCGATACCAGGCATTCGTATTGGACGAAGGAAGCGAAAGCAGCAAGGGTGGTACCCCGCCAGTCCGGAGAACCCGGTAGTCAAAATTAATCAAATGTCAAGAATCTTACTGAAATAAAACTAATTATAATCAATTACTAAGTAATTCCCCACGACTTCTACTCTGGACTGGACTGGACTGGGTCTGAACTTTCTTTCAGCAACTACGCCTGACAAAAACAAATTCTTGTGACGAACCCTGAGCCATACCACAACGACGAACCGTCACAGTGGCGCCCGAGCAGGTTAAAGTGGTTGCAAGAGGTATACCGACACCAGCGGAGTGATGTCGAGCTGGCTTTATCTGGCCAAAGAGCGAACTAACGAAATAGCGGAAGAG
The DNA here is from genome assembly GCA_018153365.1 of Drosophila fuyamai. Lineage (NCBI taxonomy): Eukaryota > Metazoa > Arthropoda > Insecta > Diptera > Drosophilidae > Drosophila > Drosophila fuyamai. Next base: position 1,734,735 of record JAECXW010000415.1, on the reverse strand, counting down.
ATCGGATTAGGAACGGCAGAAAGAAGTGAAAATTTAAGACGTTTGTTGGCAGCCTTCGCCAAAAAAACAGATCATACAGAAACAGTCAGACAAAGACTCGCTGAACTGACAGAAAAATATAGGAGAGAAAAAAGCCCGGCAAAAGAAGCAATTCCGGCGATCATGGTAACCAGGGAAGAAAAGATAGAAATAAAAATGGAAACAGAAGTCATAGACCGGGTACGCGGATGGGGTATCTGGTACCAAGGAACAACAAACCCACTGGAATTCATAAGCAAAATGAAACAGTAGGCAGGCGGATACGGAATACGGAAGGACCAGCTGATACAGACGATGACATTTATCCTGGAGGGGATCGCGAGCGATTGGTGGAACACCACGCCGAGCAGGATCGTAACGTGGACTGAGCTCAGAACAGAAAATCTGGAATACTTTTTGCCGCCGAGGTATGAGGAACAGTTGGAGACTCAGATTGCACAGATGAAGCAGAGAGAAACGGAGCCCGTAAGAGAATACGCAATGGGACTAAGAAAACTGATGCAATTCACGAAACTCTCAGAAGAGGCCAAACTAGACCGAGTGTACAAAAACAGCAGGAGCAAAATAAAGCTATACGCTAGAAGGGCAGAATTCAAATCGTTAACAGAATTCCTCAAACTAGCGGAGGAAGTAGAAGGAATAGAAGCAGAGGATCGGACTCAGGCAAGCCAACCTGTGCAGCAGCTAAGACCGGAGATATGCATGCGCTGCGGAGGAACCGGACATACGGCACGCATGTGCAGCAATCTCCCGAGGCTGTTTTGCTGGGTCTGTGGAAGAAGCGGTACGAGAACCACGGAGTGCTGTAGGGCAAGGCAGGGAAACGCAGGAGGCCTGAGCAGATGAAGCTGGCAGCTCAGACGGCTATGAAGGAGCCAGCAGCAGGGGAACAGTTGTGTTGCGACGGACTAATCTCCCACTCCAGGGAGCAGCATCCCGAGAGTGTAGATGAGCCGCTGGCTCGATCCCCACCCGGCGGGACCGGAACTGGATAGAGACGGAGGTGCACGCGACTCCATAGCAAGGCCCGACGACACAGAGGATGCCGATATCCTAAACCTGGGTCTCTTCCCGGCCGGACCAGAGGAAGACGCACTCCTGCAAGCGTTACGGGAGCACCCGGGAGTAGAGCAACTTCTCGACGAGGATGATTGACCGTCGCACCGGCAGCATGGGGGGTGGACACGAACGAGCGGCGTCTCCCCGCGCCATCGTCGAGTACGTCGAGGCACCGTAAAAGCTGCCCCACATCCAGCTAGTGTATTTAAGATATACATAGACATACACATCTTGGTAGATAATAAGAAAAACTAGTACTAAGTTAGGATAGGCCACGGAGGCAGGCAAGAATCCAAAAGATCCGTTAAGTTCAAAACTGTGGCCGTTAGCCAGTAGTTCAAAAAGGCGTTATTTAGTGTGTTAATCGGCCGTTAGCCGGTAGTTCAAACAGGCGTTATTTAGTGTGTTAATTAGGATCTCAGCTGATCAGGCGCTCTACTCAGCGGGTTAGGCGATCTACACTCGATCGGATTAGGCGATCTACGCACGTTTCCAGTGTTGAGAAGCGACAGCCCGGCTGGCTATATAAGCCCGGCGTCTGCCAGTCCCGCTCTCTTTCATTTCGCCACAAGTCAAAGACCAAACATCGAAGCAAAGAAAAACCACGCAAGGACACCAAGGTCACGCAGGAGTAGAGTGAGTAGAGTGCGAGAGAGATAGGGAGAGACAGGGAAAGAAAATAGTGCGGCTAGGGAAAATATACATATAGAAAAGAGAAAGAAAATCCCAAAAAGATAACCAAGAAAAATAAAACAAAACACGGACAATAAGAACAGCGAACATACACCGAGTTGGATTTATTTCTTCCCTGACTCTCAAAGCCCTGATCCGCGTGTGCTAAAACAGTGGCCTAAGCCAAGCCGGTTGCGTTTTCAAGAAGATTCCTCTGCGCAACTGGACCTTGGTGGCAGCCACGTGCACAGACGTGAAGGCGTGCAAGTGCGGTTTTCTTTCCGCTTGCATAGCTTTCCGTCTCTATTTCCGGTCGACGCACCCAAGCCCCAAGTAACCCAAGCCCCAAGAAATCCAAACCCGAAACGCGTGTGCCAAACTGTGGCCCAAGCCAAGCCGGTTGCGTTTTTGAGAAGATTCCTCTGCGCAATTGGACTTTGGTGGCAACCACGTGCACAGACGTGAAGGCGTGCAAGTACGGGTTGTCTTTCCGCTTGCATAGCTTTCCGTCTCGGTTTCGACCGACGCACACCCATCCCGAACAGTGGGAGCCTGTCCCAGAACTGGGAGCGCTGACTTCTGTCCATGTTTAGAGACGATTCCTCTGCGTGGGCGTGAAACAGTGCCCCAGGCGGCGGGAGTTGACACAGTGGTACGGCCCAATCCCCCCACTATGCCTCCTCCGGCACGCACGTGACTTCTTTCACTCGTTCGCGTCTGGCCAAATCCGAGTCCCAAATGCCTGCTCTGACCCGCCAATAAGGCCCGCCGCGCGCATCGGCGAATGCGTCCAGGTTGCCCGCCTCTCCTCGTCCCCTTTTATTTACAAATTCGATTGTAAAGGATCCTGGGGAGACTGAGCTCCATCCCAGCCGTAGACACATCCTTACAAAATATACATACATACATAATGTACACCTTTGTTAAATAGTAATTTTTAAACTTTTTCACAACTTAAAAAAATGAATTTAGGTTACTCTTCTAAATTACTTTTTATTTTTGTAAAAGTTAAATGAAGCAAATATACAAATCTGAATTTTTTATTTAAAAAATATTTAAATTTTCAATTGTATAATTTTATTTATTTATTTTATTATTTTCTTGTTTCTGTCCCCACCCCTAAAATTCAATCGTCGGTAGGGTATGCAGGCACCATCCGCTCGCAGAACAACAACCAAAGCTGATTTGGTTTGAAGTTTTCTGAACCACTTAAAAGCAATCGGTGTTTTTTGTGACAAAAAAAAACATTTTACTTCTACCACTGATATGAATTTGTAAACCAAAATGATATGTATGCTGAAATATTAAAAAATATACTATAACATATAATATTCCTATTTTTATCATTAACCCATTAGTGAATACGGCCATATTGTTAGGGTACCGAGCCTGAAAAGTAGCAAAAGACAAAATATGCCTTGCAGCATCGAAATGAAATGATCGCACACATGCACCCCTGTATGAGAATGCATGAACACGCATACATACACGCACGCCCAATTTAAGCGCAGAACAACCTTTTTTAAAATGCGCGTCTCTGCGACTGAACGTCCGAACTAGCGCAATGAGCGCGCAAGCGTCAAAATGAAAATATGAATGAGAGCGAAAAAAACCCGAAGTGTCCGGGGCCTGCCGCTAAGTGTACATATTGCTTGTATGAAATGACCAGTCTATATGTTGTATGGCTAGTGATTGTAGTTAGTTCCCGTAATACTACCTTTCCCCACTACCCTTTTTGAGCCCGACTGATTTCAGGATCACGCCTCCTTACGGCGCGGTTGACCGGCCGAATTCACTCTCTCTCTTGTGGCTGACTTCACGGTCCCCAAGCAACATTCTCTCTCTCTCTTGTGGCTGACTTCAGGGTCCCCAAGCAACATTCTCTCACTCTCTTGCGGCTGACTCCAGGGTCCCCAAGCAACATTCTCTCTCTCTCTCTTGTGGCTGACTTCACGGCCCCCAAGCAACTCTCTCTCTCTCTTGTGGCTGACTTCAGGGTCCCCAAGCAACATTCTCTCTGTCTCTCTCTCTTGTGGCTGACTTCAGGGTCCCCAAGCAACATTCTCTCTCTCTCTTGCGGCTGACTCCAGGGTCCCCAAGCAACATTCTCTCTCTCTCTCTCTCTTGTGGCTGACTTCAGGGTCCCCAAGCAACATTCTCTCTCTCTTGTGGGTGTCTTTAGGGTCCCCAAGCACTAAACTCTCTCTCTTGCGGCTGACTTCAGGGTCCCCAAGCAACATTCTCTCTGTCTCTCTCTCTTGTGGCTGACTTCAGGGTCCCTAAGCAACATTCTCTCTCTCTTGTGTATTTTCAGGCTCGCTACGTGGCAACCCGCCCCGGGGTCTATTCTACCAGCAGCCGTAGTCCCGTGAAGTACCTCTCGAGCAGCCGGACGGCTGCCGATACCAGGCATTCGTATTGGACGAAGGGAAGCGAAAGCAGCAAGGGTGGTACCCCGCCAGTCCGGAGAACCCGGTAGTCAAAATTAATCAAATGTCAAGAATCTTACTGAAATAAAAGTAATTATAATCAATTACTAAGTAATTCCCCACGACTTCTACTCTGGACTGGACTGGACTGGGTCTGAACTTTCTTTCAGCAACTACGCCTGACAAAAACAAATTCTTGTGACGAACCCTGGCCATCCCTGAGCCATCCTACAACGACGAACCGTCACAGTGGCGCCCGAGCAGGTTAAAGTGGTTGCAAGAGATAAGCCGACACCAGTGGAGCGATATCGAGCGGGGTATATCTGGCACCAAAGAGCGAACTAACGAAATACACGGAAGAGTTTGGATTAGGAACGGCAGAAAGAGGTGAAGATTTAAGACGTTTGTTGGCAGCCTTCGCCAAAAAAACGCATCATACAGAAACAGTCAGTCAAAGACTCGCTGAACTGACAGAGAAATATAGAAGAGAAAAAAGCCCGGCGAAAGAAGCAATTCCGGCGATCATGGTAACCAGGGAAGAAAAGATAGAAATAAAACTGGAAACAGAAGTCATTGGTACGCGGATGGGGTATCTGGTACCAAGGAACAACAAACCCACTGGAATTCCTAAGCAAAAGGGAACAGTAGGCAGGCGGATACGGAATAAGGAAGGACCAGCTGATACAGACGATGCCATTTATCCTGGAGGGGATCGCGAGCGATTGCTGGAATACTTTTTGCCGCCGAGGTATGAGGAACAGTTGGAGACACAGATTGCACAGATGAAACAGAGAAAAACGGAGCCCGTAAGAAAATACGCAATGGGACTAAGAAGGGCAGGACTCAACTCGTTGACAGAAGTCCTCAAACTAGCGGAGGAAGTAGAAGGAATAGAGGCAGAGGACCGGATACAGGCAAGCCAACCTGCGCAGCAGCTAAGACCAGAGATATGCATGCGCTGCGGAGGAACCGGACATACGGCACGCACGTGCAGCAATCTCCCGAGGCTGTTTTGCTGGATCTGTGGAAGAAACGGTACGAGAACCACGGAGTGCTGCAGGGCAAGGCAGGGAAACGCAGGCGAGGCCGCAAACAACCAGTGACATCCAGTCTGGGCGGGGCAACAAAGGGATCAGCCAACCCATAAGGGTCGTTGCCAGAATCGCCCAGGAGAACCGAGCAGCCGAGACACTGGACCGCGATATACTGTGACGCTGTGCGCGCACAAAACAGGATGTAAATAAAAAAAAGAGTAAAAAATGAAACGAAAAGAGAGTTTGATTAAAATTCAAACTAAGAACGCGCGCGGGCCAACGATCGCGCGTAGGGGCACACTAGACCCAGAGAGGTGGCCACACTTATACCGGAAACTCCCAAACAAAACACGGACAATAAGAACAGCGAACATACACCGAGTTGGATTTATTTCTTCCCCGACTTTCAAAGCCCTGATCCGCGTGTGCTAAAACAGTGGCCTAAGCCAAGCCGGTTGCGTTTTCAAGAAGATTCCTCTGCGCAACTGGACCTTGGTGGCAGCCACGTGCACAGACGTGAAGGCGTGCAAGTACGGTTTTCTTTCCGCTTGCATAGCTTTCCGTCTCGGTTCGACCAGAACTGGGAGCGCTGATTTCTGTCCATGTTTAGAGACGATTTCTCTGCGTGGGCGTGAAACAGCGCCCCAGGCGGCGGGAGTTGACACAGTGGTACGGCCCAATCCCCCCACTATGCCTCCTCCGGCACGCACGTGACTTTTTTCACTCGTTCGCGTCTGGCCAAATCCGAGTCCCAAATGCCTGCTCTGACCCGCCAATAAGGCCCGCCGCGCGCATCGGCGACTGCGTCCAGGTTGCCCGCCTCTCCTCGTCCCCTTTTATTTACAAATTCGATTGTAAAGGATCCTGGGGAGACTGAGCTCTATCCCAGCCGTAGAAACATCCTTACAAAATATACATACATACATATATGTACACCTGTCTTAATTAGTAGTTTTTAAACTTTTTCACAACTTAAAAAAATGAATTTTGGTTACTCTTCTAAATTACTTTTTATTTTTGTAAAAGTTAAATGAAGCAAATATACAAATCTGAATTTTTTATTTAAAAAATATTTAAATTTTCAATTGTATAATTTTATTTATTTATTTTATTATTTTCTTGTTTCTGTCCCCACCCCTAAAATTCAATCGTCGGTAAGGTATGCAGGCACCATTCGCTCGCAGAACAACAACCAAAGCTGATTTGGTTTGAAGTTTTCTGAACCACTTAAAAGCAGTCGATGTTTTTTGTGACACCGACTGCGATATGCCCTGTTCGTATCTCAGTAGATTGATTTCTATTAATTGGAATACATGCATATAAGAAAAACATTTTACTGCTACCACTGACATGAATTTGTAAACCAAAATGAAATGTATGCTGAAATATTAATATTCCTATTTTTATCATTAACCCATTAGTGAATACGGACATATTGTTAGGGTACCGAGCCTGAAAAGTAGCAAAAGACAAAATATGCCTTGCAGCATCGAAATGAAATGATCGCACACATGCACCCCTGTATGAGAATGCATGAACACGCATACATACACGCACGCCCAATTTAAGCGCAGAACAACCTTTTTTAAAATGCGCGTCTCTGCGACTGAACGTCCGAACTCGCGCAATGAGCGCGCGAGCGTCAAAATGAAAATATGAATGAGAGCGAAAAAACCCGAAGTGTCCGGGGCCTGCCGCTAAGTGTACATATTGCTTGTATGAAATGACCAGTCTATATGTTGTATGGCTAGTGATTGTAGTTAGTTCCCGTAATACTACCTTTCCCCACTACCCTTTTTGAGCCCGACTGATTTCAGGATCACGCCTCCTTACGGCGCGGTTGACCGGCCGAATTCTCTCTCTCTCTTGTGGCTGACTTCACGGTCCCCAAGCAACATTCTCTCTCTCTCTTGTGGCTGACTTCAGGGTCCCCAAGCAACATTCTCTCACTCTCTTGCGGCTGACTCCAGGGTCCCCAAGCAACATTCTCTCTCTCTCTCTCTTGTGGCTGACTTCAGGGTCCCCAAGCAACATTCTCTCTCTCTTGTGGGTGTCTTTAGGGTCCCCAGGCACTAAACTCTCTCTCTTGCGGCTGACTTCAGGGTCCCCAAGCAACATTCTCTCTGTCTCTCTCTCTTGTGGCTGACTTCAGGGTCCCTAAGCAACATTCTCTCTCTCTTGTGTATTTTCAGGCTCGCTACGTGGCAACCCGCCCCGGGGTCTATTCTACCAGCAGCCGTAGTCCCGTGAAGTACCTCTCGAGCAGCCGGACGGCTGCCGATACCAGGCATTCGTATTGGACGAAGGAAGCGAAAGCAGCAAGGGTGGTACCCCGCCAGTCCGGAGAACCCGGTAGTCAAAATTAATCAAATGTCAAGAATCTTACTGAAATAAAACTAATTATAATCAATTACTAAGTAATTCCCCACGACTTCTACTCTGGACTGGACTGGACTGGGTCTGAACTTTCTTTCAGCAACTACGCCTGACAAAAACAAATTCTTGTGACGAACCCTGAGCCATACCACAACGACGAACCGTCACAGTGGCGCCCGAGCAGGTTAAAGTGGTTGCAAGAGGTATACCGACACCAGCGGAGTGATGTCGAGCTGGCTTTATCTGGCCAAAGAGCGAACTAACGAAATAGCGGAAGAGATCGGATTAGGAACGGCAGAAAGAAGTGAAGATTTAAGACGTTTGTTGGCAGCCTTCGCCAAAAAAACAGATCATACAGAAACAGTCAGACAAAGACTCGCTGAACTGACAGAAAAATATAGGAGAGAAAAAAGCCCGGCAAAAGAAGCAATTCCGGCGATCATGGTAACCAGGGAAGAAAAGATAGAAATAAAAATGGAAACAGAAGTCATAGACCGGGTACGCGGATGGGGTATCTGGTACCAAGGAACAACAAACCCACTGGAATTCATAAGCAAAATGGAACAGTAGGCAGGCGGATACGGAATACGGAAGGACCAGCTGATACAGACGATGACATTTATCCTGGAGGGGATCGCGAGCGATTGGTGGAACACCACGCCGAGCAGGATCGTAACGTGGACTGAGCTCAGAACAGAAAATCTGGAATACTTTTTGCCGCCGAGGTATGAGGAACAGTTGGAGACTCAGATTGCACAGATGAAGCAGAGAGAAACGGAGCCCGTAAGAGAATACGCAATGGGACTAAGAAAACTGATGCAATTCACGAAACTCTCAGAAGAGGCCAAACTAGACCGAGTGTACAAAAACAGCAGGAGCAAAATAAAGCTATACGCTAGAAGGGCAGAATTCAAATCGTTAACAGAATTCCTCAAACTAGCGGAGGAAGTAGAAGGAATAGAAGCAGAGGACCGGACTCAGGCAAGCCAACCTGTGCAGCAGCTAAGACCGGAGATATGCATGCGCTGCGGAGGAACCGGACATACGGCACGCATGTGCAGCAATCTCCCGAGGCTGTTTTGCTGGGTCTGCGGAAGAAGCGGTACGAGAACCACGGAGTGCTGTAGGGCAAGGCAGGGAAACGCAGGAGGCCTGAGCAGATGAAGCTGGCAGCTCAGACGGCTATGAAGGAGCCAGCAGCAGGGGAACAGTTGTGTTGCGACGGACTAATCTCCCACTCCAGGGAGCAGCATCCCGAGAGTGTAGATGAGCCGCTGGCTCGATCCCCACCCGGCGGGACCGGAACTGGATAGAGACGGAGGTGCACGCGACTCCATAGCAAGGCCCGACGACACAGAGGATGCCGATATCCTAAACCTGGGTCTCTTCCCGGCCGGACCAGAGGAAGACGCACTCCTGCAAGCGTTACGGGAGCACCCGGGAGTAGAGCAACTTCTCGACGAGGATGATTGACCGTCGCACCGGCAGCATGGGGGGTGGACACGAACGAGCGGCGTCTCCCCCGCGCCATCGTCGAGTACGTCGAGGCACCGTAAAAGCTGCCCCACATCCAGCTAGTGTATTTAAGATATACATAGACATACACATCTTGGTAGATAATAAGAAAAACTAGTACTAAGTTAGGATAGGCCACGGAGGCAGGCAAGAATCCAAAAGATCCGTTAAGTTCAAAACTGTGGCCGTTAGCCAGTAGTTCAAAAAGGCGTTATTTAGTGTGTTAATCGGCCGTTAGCCGGTAGTTCAAACAGGCGTTATTTAGTGTGTTAATTAGGATCTCAGCTGATCAGGCGCTCTACTCAGCGGGTTAGGCGATCTACACTCGATCGGATTAGGCGATCTACGCACGTTTCCAGTGTTGAGAAGCGACAGCCCGGCTGGCTATATAAGCCCGGCGTCTGCCAGTCCCGCTCTCTTTCATTTCGCCACAAGTCAAAGACCAAACATCGAAGCAAAGAAAAACCACGCAAGGACACCAAGGTCACGCAGGAGTAGAGTGAGTAGAGTGCGAGAGAGATAGGGAGAGACAGGGAAAGAAAATAGTGCGGCTAGGGAAAATATACATATAGAAAAGAGAAAGAAAATCCCAAAAAGATAACCAAGAAAAATAAAACAAAACACGGACAATAAGAACAGCGAACATACACCGAGTTGGATTTATTTCTTCCCTGACTCTCAAAGCCCTGATCCGCGTGTGCTAAAACAGTGGCCTAAGCCAAGCCGGTTGCGTTTTCAAGAAGATTCCTCTGCGCAACTGGACCTTGGTGGCAGCCACGTGCACAGACGTGAAGGCGTGCAAGTGCGGTTTTCTTTCCGCTTGCATAGCTTTCCGTCTCTATTTCCGGTCGACGCACCCAAGCCCCAAGTAACCCAAGCCCCAAGAAATCCAAACCCGAAACGCGTGTGCCAAACTGTGGCCCAAGCCAAGCCGGTTGCGTTTTCGAGAAGATTCCTCTGCGCAATTGGACTTTGGTGGCAACCACGTGCACAGACGTGAAGGCGTGCAAGTACGGGTTGTCTTTCCGCTTGCATAGCTTTCCGTCTCGGTTTCGACCGACGCACACCCATCCCGAACAGTGGGAGCCTGTCCCAGAACTGGGAGCGCTGACTTCTGTCCATGTTTAGAGACGATTCCTCTGCGTGGGCGTGAAACAGTGCCCCAGGCGGCGGGAGTTGACACAGTGGTACGGCCCAATCCCCCACTATGCCTCCTCCGGCACGCACGTGACTTCTTTCACTCGTTCGCGTCTGGCCAAATCCGAGTCCCAAATGCCTGCTCTGACCCGCCAATAAGGCCCGCCGCGCGCATCGGCGAATGCGTCCAGGTTGCCCGCCTCTCCTCGTCCCCTTTTATTTACAAATTCGATTGTAAAGGATCCTGGGGAGACTGAGCTCCATCCCAGCCGTAGACACATCCTTACAAAATATACATACATACATAATGTACACCTTTGTTAAATAGTAATTTTTAAACTTTTTCACAACTTAAAAAAATGAATTTAGGTTACTCTTCTAAATTACTTTTTATTTTTGTAAAAGTTAAATGAAGCAAATATACAAATCTGAATTTTTTATTTAAAAAATATTTAAATTTTCAATTGTATAATTTTATTTATTTATTTTATTATTTTCTTGTTTCTGTCCCCACCCCTAAAATTCAATCGTCGGTAGGGTATGCAGGCACCATCCGCTCGCAGAACAACAACCAAAGCTGATTTGGTTTGAAGTTTTCTGAACCACTTAAAAGCAATCGGTGTTTTTTGTGACAAAAAAAAACATTTTACTTCTACCACTGATATGAATTTGTAAACCAAAATGATATGTATGCTGAAATATTAAAAAATATACTATAACATATAATATTCCTATTTTTATCATTAACCCATTAGTGAATACGGCCATATTGTTAGGGTACCGAGCCTGAAAAGTAGCAAAAGACAAAATATGCCTTGCAGCATCGAAATGAAATGATCGCACACATGCACCCCTGTATGAGAATGCATGAACACGCATACATACACGCACGCCCAATTTAAGCGCAGAACAACCTTTTTAAAATGCGCGTCTCTGCGACTGAACGTCCGAACTAGCGCAATGAGCGCGCAAGCGTCAAAATGAAAATATGAATGAGAGCGAAAAAAACCCGAAGTGTCCGGGGCCTGCCGCTAAGTGTACATATTGCTTGTATGAAATGACCAGTCTATATGTTGTATGGCTAGTGATTGTAGTTAGTTCCCGTAATACTACCTTTCCCCACTACCCTTTTTGAGCCCGACTGATTTCAGGATCACGCCTCCTTACGGCGCGGTTGACCGGCCGAATTCACTCTCTCTCTTGTGGCTGACTTCACGGTCCCCAAGCAACATTCTCTCTCTCTCTTGTGGCTGACTTCAGGGTCCCCAAGCAACATTCTCTCACTCTCTTGCGGCTGACTCCAGGGTCCCCAAGCAACATTCTCTCTCTCTCTCTCTTGTGGCTGACTTCACGGCCCCCAAGCAACTCTCTCTCTCTCTTGTGGCTGACTTCAGGGTCCCCAAGCAACATTCTCTCTGTCTCTCTCTCTTGTGGCTGACTTCAGGGTCCCCAAGCAACATTCTCTCTCTCTCTTGCGGCTGACTCCAGGGTCCCCAAGCAACATTCTCTCTCTCTCTCTCTCTTGTGGCTGACTTCAGGGTCCCCAAGCAACATTCTCTCTCTCTTGTGGGTGTCTTTAGGGTCCCCAAGCACTAAACTCTCTCTCTTGCGGCTGACTTCAGGGTCCCCAAGCAACATTCTCTCTGTCTCTCTCTCTTGTGGCTGACTTCAGGGTCCCTAAGCAACATTCTCTCTCTCTTGTGTATTTTCAGGCTCGCTACGTGGCAACCCGCCCCGGGGTCTATTCTACCAGCAGCCGTAGTCCCGTGAAGTACCTCTCGAGCAGCCGGACGGCTGCCGATACCAGGCATTCGTATTGGACGAAGGAAGCGAAAGCAGCAAGGGTGGTACCCCGCCAGTCCGGAGAACCCGGTAGTCAAAATTAATCAAATGTCAAGAATCTTACTGAAATAAAAGTAATTATAATCAATTACTAAGTAATTCCCCACGACTTCTACTCTGGACTGGACTGGACTGGGTCTGAACTTTCTTTCAGCAACTACGCCTGACAAAAACAAATTCTTGTGACGAACCCTGGCCATCCCTGAGCCATCCTACAACGACGAACCGTCACAGTGGCGCCCGAGCAGGTTAAAGTGGTTGCAAGAGATAAGCCGACACCAGTGGAGCGATATCGAGCGGGGTATATCTGGCACCAAAGAGCGAACTAACGAAATACACGGAAGAGTTCGGATTAGGAACGGCAGAAAGAGGTGAAGATTTAAGACGTTTGTTGGCAGCCTTCGCCAAAAAAACGCATCATACAGAAACAGTCAGTCAAAGACTCGCTGAACTGACAGAGAAATATAGAAGAGAAAAAAGCCCGGCGAAAGAAGCAATTCCGGCGATCATGGTAACCAGGGAAGAAAAGATAGAAATAAAACTGGAAACAGAAGTCATTGACCGGGTACGCGGATGGGGTATCTGGTACCAAGGAACAACAAACCCACTGGAATTCCTAAGCAAAAGGGAACAGTAGGCAGGCGGATACGGAATAAGGAAGGACCAGCTGATACAGACGATGCCATTTATCCTGGAGGGGATCGCGAGCGATTGCTGGAATACTTTTTGCCGCCGAGGTATGAGGAACAGTTGGAGACACAGATTGCACAGATGAAACAGAGAAAAACGGAGCCCGTAAGAAAATACGCAATGGGACTAAGAAGGGCAGGACTCAACTCGTTGACAGAAGTCCTCAAACTAGCGGAGGAAGTAGAAGGAATAGAGGCAGAGGACCGGATACAGGCAAGCCAACCTGCGCAGCAGCTAAGACCAGAGATATGCATGCGCTGCGGAGGAACCGGACATACGGCACGCACGTGCAGCAATCTCCCGAGGCTGTTTTGCTGGATCTGTGGAAGAAACGGTACGAGAACCACGGAGTGCTGCAGGGCAAGGCAGGGAAACGCAGGCGAGGCCGCAAACAACCAGTGACATCCAGTCTGGGCGGGGCAACAAAGGGATCAGCCAACCCATAAGGGTCGTAGCCAGAATCGCCCAGGAGAACCGAGCAGCCGAGACACTGGACCGCGATATACTGTGACGCTGTGCGCGCACAAAACAGGATGTAAATAAAAAAAGTGTAAAAAATGAAACGAAAAGAGAGTTTGATTAAAATTCAAACTAAGAACGCGCGCGGGCCAACGATCGCGCGTAGGGGCACACTAGACCCAGAGAGGTGGCCACACTTATACCGGAAACTCCCGCACAGGCGGCGGACACACTAGATCGCGCCGAGCCCTATATAAGGTGGACCACGGTCCGTAGATCTTCACTTAGCAGCAGACCGTCTAAGGGTATAGAGGCAACTCCCCAGTGGTGGTAAGCAGCAAAGTCACTTTCTTTAGTAGACTAGATCATTCGATCCAAGTCCGCTCATACATTGTAGTTAGTTCCCGTAATACTTCCTTTCCTCACTACCCTTCTTAAGCCCGGCTCGGCTTGCCGATCCGATGGTTTCACTCGGAGGCGACTTATTTCAGGATCACGCCTCCTTACGTCGCGGTTCACCGGCCGAATTCACTCTCTCTCTCTTGTGGCTGACTTCAGGGTCCCCAAGCAACTCTCTCTCTCTTGTGGCTGACTTCAGGGTCCCCAAACAACTCTCTCTCTCTCTCTTGTGGCTGACTTCAGGGTCCCCAAGCACTAAACTCTCTCTCTTGCGGCTGACTTCAGGGTCCCCAAGCAACATTCTCTCTCTCTCTCTCTCTTGTGGCTGACTTCAGGGTCCCCAAGAAACATTATCTTTCTTGTGGGTGACTTTAGGGTACCCAAGCTCTAAACTCTATCTCTTGCGGCTGACTTCAGGAACCCCAAGCAACATTCTCTCTCTCTCTCTCTCTTGTTGCTGACTTCAGGGTCCCCAAGCAACATTCTCTCTCACTTGTGGCTGACTTTAGGGTCCCCGAGCACCACACTCTTATTTTCAGGCTCGCTACGTGGCAACCCGCCCCGGGGTCTATTCTACCAGCAGCCGTAGTCCCGTGCAGTCTTTCTCGAGCAGCTGGATGGGTCACGAAGGAGCCAGCAGCAGGGGAACAGCTGTGTTGCGACGGGTTCCAAATAGTAGCCCGGATAAGGGTCGGAAACAAGACAGCGAAAGGAATTGTGGACACAGGAGCATCAAGAAGCGCTATAAGCAGAAACAGATATCAAGATCTAAAACAACAAGGCAAATGGTGTGGAACCCGAGCGGAAATAACAATGACCAACGGAGCAACGCAAAAGGCAATAGATGAATTCGCGACAGAAATCCAATTTGGAGGAAGAGCGTTCACGGTAACGTTCATGATTCTAACAGAAGTAGCGGGAGGAATACTGTTAGGAATGGACTTTCTGGCTGGGGTACACAGCACGCTGTGGTGTGGAGGCTTAGAGCTAGAAATAAGAGAGGCCGGAGACGAAGAGGACCAATCGGAGACAAATACGGAGCCAGAAAACACGACAGGAGAACCATCCGAAAAGGAAGTACAGGACTTTCTGGAAACGCAGAGGCAAGTATTTGAAGGAATGCAGGGAATCAGTAGTATAACAACGCATAAGATTTACCTCAAGGATGATAAACCGATAATACAGAGGTACTATACGGGAAATCCAAAACAGCAGGCGATCATTAATGAACAGGTTAACGAGTTGTTGGCACTGGGACTCATAGAACCCTCACGTAGCCCGTACAGCTCGCCAGTAGTGCTAGTGAGAAAAAAAAAAACAATGAATGGAGGAAGTGTGTGGACTATCGTCTGCTGAACGACAAAACAGAAAAAGACGCTTATCCAGTACCAAGAATGAACTTCATCTTGGACCAGTTAAGAGAGACAAAGTTCATCAGAACGATAGATATAAGGTCAAGATAGTGGCAGATCCCAATGGATAGGAATAGTAGACAGTACACGGCATTCACAGTCCCCGGACATGGACTGTTCCAATGGAAGGTTATGCCATTTGGACTAACCACAGCTCCAGCAACGTTGCAAAGGGCACTGGACACAATAATAGAGCCAGAAATGGAACCATACATAGCTTACATAGCTTTTTAGGAATGGCATCATGGTACCGACGGTTCATACCAAAATTTCACCGAACAGGCAAGTGCGCTGCAAAGCCTAATCAAAAAAGGACAAAAGTTTGAATGGACCGAAGAACACCAGGAATCGTTTGACCGACTAAAAACGAGCCTAACAAAGGCGCCAGTACTTGCATGTCACGATTTCACAAAGCAGTTTAAACTACATATGGATGCCAGTGATTTAGGCGTAGGGGCGGTCCTAACACAGGACGGTGAGGACGTGGAGCATGTAATAGCGTTTGCCAGCAGGAGGTTGAGCAAAGTAGAAAAAACTACTGTGCAACCGAAGAAGAATGCTTAGCGATATATTGGGGCATCAATAAGTACAAGATGTACCTAGAAGGCTATCGGTTCATAGTGGTAACAGACCACATGGTGTTGAACTGGCTAAACTCAATAGAAAGTCCGTCGGGAAGGGTGGCCAGATGGGAGCTAGGCCTACAACCATTCCAATTTGAAGTCTAGTATAGAAAGGGAAAATGGAATGCGGTAGCAGATGCCTTATCCAGAACACCACAGGAGTTGAAAACAATACAGTATACGGAGAACTGGATTTTGGAAAAATACAAGGAAATGGAAAGAGAACCGCAAAGCACAGAATTGAAGATAGAAGGAGGCTATATAAGCTGGGCAGCGGTCGGAGAGACCCACAACCATGGAAACTATGCGTAACTGGAGCGGAAATTCAACAAGAACTGACGGAAAGCCACCTGGGCTTGTTTAAAACACTGAGAAGGGTAAAGAACCGATATTTCTGGCCACAAATAAACAAGGACGTAAGGGAATACGTACAGAATTGCCAGTGCTGCCAAAAATACAAGGAATCACAACAGAGAAAAGCAGGGAAGATGCTGACAAAAGTGGCAGAAGCACCGTGGGAAACCATATGCGTGGAAATTGCAGCAATCCGAAAGGCTACAGCGGACGCATTCCTACTAGTCTTTCGAGGAAGGGTAATTGCGAGAGTCGGATCGCCAAAAACTTTAGTTTCAGATAATGGAGTCCAATTCACAGGACGAAAAAAAAGAAAGGCCATGGAAAAATGGGGGATAAAGCAACAATTGACGGCACCGTACACGCCCCAGGAGAACCCCACCGAGCGAACGAATCGAACAGTCAAAACGATGATCGCGCAGCTAGCAGAAAAGGATCAGACCACGTGGGACGAACATTTGCACGAGTTAATGCTAGTCTACAATAGCAGTGTATCGGAATCGACAAGATACAGGCCCGCTCAGCTGATATTCGGGAAAGAATTAAGATTACCAAACACGATGTTCGACAGGCTGACAAAGGGATCGGGGTTACAGGAGGAACGTATAGAACAAAGATGGAACAGACTAAAAAACGTGCAAAAGGAGGCAACACAACATTCGGAGGAAGCCGCGGAACAACAAAAACATCACTACAACCTGCGGAAAAGGGATTCGAAACCAGAAATCGGAGACTTGGTATGGTGCAAGACGCACTATCTGTCAAAAGCGGCAGAAAAATTCAACGCCAAACTAGCACCAAAGTACGACGGTCCCTGGAAGATCTGGGCAGAAAGTGAAAGACCCCAACACACGGAAAACGAATAGAGTATACATTGGAAACACTAAACCGTACGTAGGAACAAATACAACACAGAACGAACACCGTAGGCTAGCAACATGAAGAGCATGATCTTTCATTAAATTCTACACATAACCAAACACTACACAAATGCCACTACTCTGCACTACACACTTCACATAACATTTGTCATTACACTACACCACGCCCCAAACATAAACCAACACTAAACCATAACCATAACACAATACTACACCCTACACCAACACTAAACATTAAGTCTAACACAAACATTCGTTGCCTCATTATAAAAAACATGAACAAATTCACGGAGGCAGCGCGGAAATTTCGCGAGAAACACGCAAAGATAGCGGCAGCACAGACTACGGCCAAGTTGGTGGAGCCGATACCGATGGCGGGAACATCGCGAAAGCGGACGGCACCGGCAAAGATGAAGGGCAACATGAAGACCTAGGCACCAACAAACAAACAGGCCAGGCCGCAAACAACCAGTGACATCCAGTCCGGGCGGGGCAACAAAGGGATCAGCCAACCCATAAGGGTCGTAGCCAGAATCGCCCAGGAGAACCGAGCAGCCGAGACACCGGACCGCGATATACTGTGCCGCTGTGCGCGCACAAAACAGGATGTAAATAAAAAAGAGTACAAAATGAAACGAAAAGAGAGTTTGATTAAAATTCAAACTAAGAACGCGCGCGCTCCAACGATCGCGCGTAGGGGCACACTAGACCCAGAGAGGTGGCCACACTTATACCAGCAATTCCCACACAGGCGGCGGGCACACTAGATCTCGCCGTGCGCTATATAAGCCGGACCACCAGCCGTAGATCTTCACTTAGCAGCAGACCGTCTAAGGGTATAGAGGCAACTCCCCAGTGGTGGTAAGCAGCAAAGTCACTTTCTTTAGTAGACTAGATCATTCGATCCAAATCCGCTCATACATTGTAGTTAGTTCCCGTAATACTTCCTTTCCTCACTACCCTTCTTAAGCCCGGCTCGGCTTGCCGATCCGATGGTTTCACTCGGAGGCGACTGATTTCAGGATCACGCCTCCTTACGTCGCGGTTCACCGGCCGAATTCACTCTCTCTCTCTTGTGGCTGACTTCAGGGTCCCCAAGCAACTCTCTCTCTCTTGTGGCTGACTTCAGGGTCCCCAAACAACTCTCTCTCTCTCTTGTGGCTGACTTCAGGGTCCCCAAGCACTAAACTCTCTCTCTTGCGGCTGACTTCAGGGTCCCCAAGCAACATTCTCTCTCTCTCTCTCTCTTGTGGCTGACTTTGGGGTCCCCAAGAAACATTATCTTTCTTGTGGGTGACTTTAGGGTACCCAAGCTCTAAACTCTCTCTCTTGCGGCTGACTTCAGGAACCCCAAGCAACATTCTCTCTCTCTCTCTTGTTGCTGACTTCAGGGTCCCCAAGCAACATTCTCTCTCTCTTGTGGCTGACTTTAGGGTCCCCGAGCACCACACTCTTATTTTCAGGCTCGCTACGTGGCAACCCGCCCCGGGGTCTATTCTACCAGCAGCCGTAGTCCCGTGCAGTCTTTCTCGAGCAGCTGGATGGGTCACGAAGGAGCCAGCAGCAGGGGAACAGCTGTGTTGCGACGGGTTCCAAATGGTAGCCCGGATAAGGGTCGGAAACAAGACAGCGAAAGGAATTGTGGACACAGGAGCATCAAGAAGCGCTATAAGCAGAAACAGATATCAAGATCTAAAACAACAAGGCAAATGGTGTGGAACCCGAGCGGAAATAACAATGACCAACGGAGCAACGCAAAAGGCAATAGATGAATTCGCGACAGAAATCCAATTTGGAGGAAGAGCGTTCACGGTAACGTTCATGATTCTAACAGAAGTAGCGGGAGGAATACTGTTAGGAATGGACTTTCTGGCTGGGGTACACAGCACGCTGTGGTGTGGAGGCTTAGAGCTAGAAATAAGAGAGGCCGGAGACGAAGAGGACCAATCGGAGACAAATACGGAGCCAGAAAACACGACAGGAGAACCATCCGAAAAGGAAGTACAGGACTTTCTGGAAACGCAGAGGCAAGTATTTGAAGGAATGCAGGGAATCAGTAGTATAACAACGCATAAGATTTACCTCAAGGATGATAAACCGATAATACAGAGGTACTATACGGGAAATCCAAAACAGCAGGCGATCATTAATGAACAGGTTAACGAGTTGTTGGCACTGGGACTCATAGAACCCTCACGTAGCCCGTACAGCTCGCCAGTAGTGCTAGTGAGAAAAAAAAAACAATGAATGGAGGAAGTGTGTGGACTATCGTCTGCTGAACGACAAAACAGAAAAAGACGCTTATCCAGTACCAAGAATGAACTTCATCTTGGACCAGTTAAGAGAGGCAAGGTTCATCAGCACGATAGATCTAAGGTCAAGATACTGGCAGATCCCAATGGATAGGAATAGTAGACAGTACACGGCATTCACAGTCCCCGGACATGGACTGTTCCAATGGAAGGTTATGCCATTTGGACTAACCACAGCTCCAGCAAAGTTGCAAAGGGCACTGGACACAATAATAGGGCCAGAAATGGAACCATTCGCATTTGCATATCTAGACGACATAGTGGTTATTGGCCGGAGCAAACGGAAACATTTGGAGAAGCTAAAAGAAGTATTCAGGAGACTACAAAACGCGAACCTGCGGATTAATCCAGACAAATGCCACTTCTTCCAGAAAGAGCTAGTACCTATGACACGCCATAAGTGATCAGGGCATTCGGACAGACCTGGACAAAGTAGCGGCAATTCGAGACTTACCAGCGCCGAGGTCCACAATGGAAGTACACAGCTTTTTAAGAATGGCATCATGTTACAGACGGTTCATACAGTGCAACCGAAAAATAATGCTTAGCGATATATTGGGGCATCAATAAGTACAAGATGTACCTAGAAGGCTAGCGGTTCATAGTGGTAACAGACCACATGGTGTTGAAGTGGCTATACTCAATAGAAAGTCCTTCGGGAAGGGTGGCCAGATGGGAGCTAGGCCTACAACCATTCCAATTTGAAGTCTAGTATAGAAAGGGAAAATGGAATGCGGTAGCAGATGCCTTATCCAGAACACCACAGGAGTTGAAAACAATACAGTATACGGAGACCTGGATTGAGGAGAAATACAAGGAAATGGAAAGAGAACCGCAAAGCACAGAGTTCAAGATAGAAGCAGGCAGGCAATATAAGCTGGGCAGCGGTCGGAAAGACCCACAACCATGGAAACTATGCGTAACTGGAGCGGAAATTCAACAAGTACTGACGGAAAGCCACAGTACAGCAGAAGCAGGCCACCTGGGCATGTTCAAAACACTGAGAAGGGTAAAGAACCGATATTTCTGGCCACGAATGAACAAGGAACGTACAGAATTGCGAGTGCTGCCAAAAATACAAGGTATCACAACAGAGAAAAGCAGGGAAGATACTGACAAAAGTGGCAGTAGCACCGTGGGAAACCATATGCGTGGATTTTGTGGGACCTCTACCCAGATCAAAGCACGGAAACACCACGTTATTAGTGATCATGGACAAATTCTCGAAATGGGTGGAACTGACAGCAATCCGACAGGCTACGAGTCTTTCGAGAAAGGGTAATTGCGAGAGTCGGTTCTCCAAAAACCCTAGCTTCAGATAATGGAGTCCAATTCACAGGACAAAAAACAAGAAAGGCCATGGAAAATGGGGGATAAAGCAACAATTGACGGCACCGTACACGCCCCAGGAGAACCCCACCGAGCGAACGAATCGAACAGTCAAAACGATGATCGCGCAGCTAGCAGAAAAGGATCAGACCACGTGGGACGAACATTTGCACGAGTTAATGCTAGTCTACAATAGCAGTGTATCGGAATCGACAAGATACAGGCCCGCTCAGCTGATATTCGGGAAAGAATTAAGATTACCAAACACGATGTTCGACAGGCTAACAAAGGGATCGGTGTTACAGGAGGAACGTATAGAACAAAGATGGAACAGACTAAAAAACGTGCGAAAGGAGGCAACACAACATTCGGAGGAAGCCGCGGAACAACAAAAACATCACTACAACCTGCGGAAAAAGGATTCGAAACCAGAAATCGGAGACTTGGTATGGTGTAAGACGCACTATCTGTCAATAGCGGCAGAAAAATTCAACGCCAAACTAGCACCACAGTACGACGGTCCCTGGAAGATCTGGGCAGAAAGTGAAAGACCCCAACACACGGAAAACGAATAGAGTATACATTGGAAACACTAAACCGTACGTAGGAACAAATACAACACAGAACGAACACCGTAAGCTAGCAACATGAAGAGCACGATCTTTCATTAAATACTACACATAACCAAACACTACACAAATGCCACTACTCTGCACTACACATTCACATAACATTTGTCATTACACTACACCGGCATCGGCGAAGATGAAGGGCAACATGAAGACCTAGGCACCAACAAACAAACAGGCCAGACCGCAAACAACCAGTGACATCCAGTCTGGGCGGGGCAACAAAGGGATCAGCCAACCCATAAGGATTGTAGCCAGAATCGCCCAGTAGAACCGAGCATCCGAGACACCGGACCGCGATATACTGTGACGCTGTGCGCGCACAAAACAGGATGTAAATAAAAAAGAGTAAAAAATGAAACGAAAAGAGAGTTTGATTAAAATTCAAACTAAGAACGCGCGCGCGCCAACGATCGCGCGTAGAGGCACACTAGACCCAGAGAGGTGGCCACACTTATACCGGAAACTCCCACACAGGCGGCGGACACACTAGATCGCGCCGAGCCCTATATAAGGTGGACCACGGTCCGTAGATCTTCACTTAGCAGCAGACCGTCTAAGGGTATAGAGGCAACTCCCCAGTGGTGGTAAGCAGCAAAGTCACTTTCTTTAGTAGACTAGATCATTCGATCCAAGTCCGCTCATACATTGTAGTTAGTTCCCGTAATACTTCCTTTTCTCACTACCCTTCTTAAGCCCGGCTCGGCTTGCCGATCCGATGGTTTCACTCGGAGGCGACTGATTTCAGGATCACGCCTCCTTACGTCGCGGTTCACCGGCCGAATTCACTCTCTCTCTCTTGTGGCTGACTTCAGGGTCCCCAAGCAACTCTCTCTCTCTTGTGGCTAACTTCAGGGTCCCCAAACAACTCTCTCTCTCTCTCTTGTGGCTGACTTCAGGGTCCCCAAGCACTAAACTCTCTCTCTTGCGGCTGACTTCAGGGTCCCCAAGCAACATTCTCTCTCTCTCTTGTGGATGACTTCAGGGTCCCCAAGAAACATTATCTTTCTTGTGGGTGACTTTAGGGTCCCCAAGCACTAAACTCTCTCTCTTTCGAATGACTTCAGGGACCCCAAGCAACATTCTCTCTCTCTCTCTTGTGGCTGACTTCAGGGTCCCCAAGCAACATTCTCTCTCTCTTGTGGCTGACTTTAGGGTCCCCGAGCACCACACTCTTATTTTCAGGCTCGCTACGTGGCAACCGGCCCCGGGGTCTATTCTACCAGCAGCCGTAGTCCCGTGCAGTCTTTCTAGAGCAGCTGGATGGCTCACGAAGGAGCCAGCAGCAGGGGAACAGCTGTGTTGCGACGGGTTCCAATAGTAGCCCGGATAAGGGTCGGACACAAGACAGCGAAAGGAATTGTGGACACAGGAGCATCAAGAAGCGCTATAAGCAGAAACAGATATCAAGATCTAAAACAACAAGGCAAATGGTGTGGAACCCGAGCGGAAATAACAATGACCAACGGAGCAACGCAAAAGGCGATAGATGAATTCGCGACAGAAATCCAATTTGGAGGAAGAGCGTTCACGGTAACGTTCATGATTCTAACAGAAGTAGCGGGAGGAATACTGTTAGGAATGGACTTTCTAGCTGGGGTACACAGCACGCTGTGGTGTGGAGGCTTAGAGCTAGAAATAAGAGTGGCCGGAGACGAAGAGGACCAACCGGAGACAAATACGGAGCCAGAAAACACGACAGGAGAACCATCCGAAATGGAAGTACAGGACTTTCTGGAAACGCAGAGGCAAGTATTTGAAGGAATGCAGGGAATCAGTAGTATAACAACGCATAAGATTTACCTCAAGGATGATAAACCGATAATACAGAGGTACTATACGGGAAATCCAAAACAGCAGGCGATCATTAATGAACAGGTTAACGAGTTGTTGGCACTGGGACTCATAGAACCCTCACGTAGCCCGTACAGCTCGCCAGTAG
Source organism: Drosophila fuyamai (assembly GCA_018153365.1). Taxonomy (NCBI): domain Eukaryota; kingdom Metazoa; phylum Arthropoda; class Insecta; order Diptera; family Drosophilidae; genus Drosophila; species Drosophila fuyamai. Next base: position 1,711,602 of record JAECXW010000415.1, on the reverse strand, counting down.
TGCTAGTGAGAAAAAAAAACAACGAATGGAGAATGTGTGTGGACTATCGTCTGCTGAACGACAAAACAGAAAAAGACGCTTATCCAGTACCAAGAATGAACTTCATCTTGGACCAGTTAAGAGAGGCAAAGTTCATCAGCACGATAGATCTAAGGTCAAGATACTGGCAGATCCCAATGGATAGGAATAGTAGACAGTACACGGCATTCACAGTCCCCGGACATGGACTGTTCCAATGGAAGGTTATGCCATTTGGACTAACTACAGCTCCAGCAAAGTTGCAAAGGGCACTGGACACAATAATGGGGCCAGAAATGGAACCATTCGCATTTGCATATCTAGACAACATAATGGTTATTGGCCGGAGCAAACGGAAACATTTGGAGAAGCTAAAAGAAGTATTCAGGAGACTACAAAACGCGAACCTGCGGATTAATCCAGACAAATGTCACTTCTTCCAGAAAGAGCTAGTATCTATGACACGCCATAAGTGATCAGGGCATTCGGACAGACCTGGACAAAGTAGCGGCAATTCGAGACTTACCAGCGCCGAGGTCCACAATGGAAGTACACAGCTTTTTAAGAATGGCATGATGGTACCGACGGTTCATACAGTGCAACCGAAAAATAATGTTTAGCGATATATTGGGGCATAAATAAGTACAAGATGTACCTAGAAGGCTAGCGGTTCATAGTGGTAACAGACCACATGGTGTTGAAGTGGCTAAACTCAATAGAAAGTCCTTCGGGAAGGGTGGCCAGATGGGAGCTAGGCCTACAACCATTCCAATTTGAAGTCCAGTATAGAAAGGGAAAATGGAATGCGGTAGCAGATGCCTTATCCAGAACACCACAGGAGTTGAAAACAATACAGTATACGGAGACCTGGATTGAGGAGAAATACAAGGAAATGGAAAGAGAACCGCAAAGCACAGAGTTCAAGATAGAAGCAGGCAGGCAATATAAGCTGGGCAGCGGTCGGAAAGACCCACAACCATGGAAACTATGCGTAACTGGAGCGGAAATTCAACAAGTACTGACGGAAAGCCACAGTACAGCAGAAGCAGGCCACCTGGGCATGTTCAAAACACTGAGAAGGGTAAAGAACCGATATTTCTGGCCACGAATGAACAAGGAACGTACAGAATTGCGAGTGCTGCCAAAAATACAAGGTATCACAACAGAGAAAAGCAGGGAAGATACTGACAAAAGTGGCAGTAGCACCGTGGGAAACCATATGCGTGGATTTTGTGGGACCTCTACCCAGATCAAAGCACGGAAACACCACGTTATTAGTGATCATGGACAAATTCTCGAAATGGGTGGAACTGACAGCAATCCGACAGGCTACAGCGGACGCATTCCTACGAGTCTTTCGAGAAAGGGTAATTGCGAGAGTCGGTTCGCCAAAAACCCTAGCTTCAGATAATGGAGTCCAATTCACAGGACAAAAAACAAGAAAGGCCATGGAAAATGGGGGATAAAGCAACAATTGACGGCACCGTACACGCCCCAGGAGAACCCCACCGAGCGAACGAATCGAACAGTCAAAACGATGATCGCGCAGCTAGCAGAAAAGGATCAGACCACGTAGGACGAACATTTGCACGAGTTAATGCTAGCCTACAATAGCAGTGTATCGGAATCGACAAGATACAGGCCCGCTCAGCTGATATTCGGGAAAGAATTAAGATTACCAAACACGATGTTCGACAGGCTAACAAAGGGATCGGTGTTACAGGAGGAACGTATAGAACAAAGATGGAACAGACTAAAAAACGTGCGAAAGGAGGCAACACAACATTCGGAGGAAGCCGCGGAACAACAAAAACATCACTACAACCTGCGGAAAAGGGATTCGAAACCAGAAATCGGAGACTTGGTATGGTGCAAGACGCACTATCTGTCAAAAGCGGCAGAAAAATGCAACCCCAAACTAGCACCAAAGTACGACGGTCCCTGGAAGATCTGGGCAGAAAGTGAAAGACCCCAACACACGGAAAACGAATAGAGTATACATTGGAAACACTAAACCGTACGTAGGAACAAATACAACACAGAACGAACACCGTAAGCTAGCAACATGAAGAGCACGATCTTTCATTAAATACTACACATAACCAAACACTACACAAAAGCCACTACTCTGCACTACACATACACATAACATTTGTCATTACACTACACCGGCACCGGCGAAGATGAAGGGCAACATGTAGACCTAGGCACCAACAAACAAACAGGCCAGGCCGCAAACAACCAGTGACATCCAGTCCGGGCGGGGCAACAAAGGGATCAGCCAACCCATAAGGATTGTAGCCAGAATCGCCCAGGAGAACCGAGCATCCGAGACACCGGACCGCGATATACTGTGACGCTGTGCGCGTACAAAACAGGATGTAAATAAAAAAAGAGTAAAAAATGAAACGAAAAGAGAGTTTGATTAAAATTCAAACTAAGAACGCGCGCGCGTCAACGATCGCGCGTAGGGGCACACTAGACCCAGAGAGGTGGCCACACTTATACCGGCAATTTCCACACAGGCGGCGGACACACTAGATCGCGCCGAGCCCTATAAAAGGCGGACCACTGGCCGTAGATCTTCACTCAGCAGCAGACCGTCTAAGGGTATAGAGGCAACTCCCCAGTGAGGGTAGGCAGCAAAGTCACTTTCTTTGGTAGACTAGATCATTCGATCCAAGTCCGCTCATACATTGTAGTTAGTTCCCGTAATACTACCTTTCCCCACTACCCTTCTTAACCCCGGCTCGGCTTGCCGATCCGAAGGTTTCACTCGAAGACGACTGATTTCAGGATCACGCCTCCTTTCGGCGCGGTTCACCGGCCGAATTCTCTCTCTTTCTCTCTCTTGTGGCTGACTTCAGAGTCCCCAAGCAACACTCTCTCTCTTGTGGCTGACTTCAGGGTCCCCAAGCAACTCTCTCTCTCTTGTGGCTGACTTCAGGGTCCCCAAGCAACTCTCTCTCTCTCTTGTGGATGAAGAGTTCGGAGTACGGCAGAAAGAAGTAAAGATTTAAGACGTTTGTTGGCAGCCTTCGCCAAAAAAGCGCATCATACTGAAACAGTCAGACAAAGACTTGCAGAACCTACCGAGAAATATAGGAGAGAAAAAAGCCCGGCGATAGAAGCAATCCGGCGATCATGGTAACCAGGGAAGAAAAGATAGAAATAAAAATGGAAACAGAAGTCATAGACCGGGTACGCGGATGAAGTATCCGGTACCAAGGAACAACAAACCCACTGGAGTGGGCAGGCGGATACGGAATACGGAAGGACAAGGTGATACAGACGATGCCATTTATCCTGGAGGGGATCGCGAGCGATTGGTGGATTACCACGCCGAGCAGGATCATAACAGAAAAGCTGGAATACTTTTCGCCGCCGAGGTATGAGGAACAGTTGGAGACTCAGATTGCACAGATGAAACAGAGAGAAACGTAGCCCGTAAGAGAATACGCAATGGGACTAAGAAAACTTATGCAATTCACGAAACTCTCAGAAGAGGCCAAACTGGACCGAGTGTACAAAAACAGCAGGAACAAGTTAAAGCTGTACGCTAGAAGGGGAGGATTCAACTCGTTGACAGAATTCCTCAATCTAGCGGAGGAAGTAGAAGGAAGAGAGGCAGAGGACCGGACACAGAAGAGCCTACCTGTGCAGCTGGTAAGACCGGAGATATGAATGCGCTGCGGAGGAACCGGACATACGGCACGCACGTGCAGCAATCCCCCGAGGCTGTTTTGCTGGGTCGGTGGAAGAAACGGTACGAGAACCACGGAGTGCTGCAGGGCAAGGCAGGGAAACGCAGGAAACCTGAGCAGATGAAGCTGGCAGCTCAGGCGGCAATGAAGGAGGCAGCAGCAGGGGAACAGCTGTGTTGCGACGGGTTCCAAATAGTAGCCCGGATAAGGGTCGGACACAAGACAGCGAAAGGAATTGTGGACACAGGAGCATCAAGAAGCGCTATAAGCAGAAACAGATATCAAGATCTGAAACAACAAGGCAAATGGTGTGGAACCCGAGCGGAAATAACTATGGCCAACGGAGCAAAACAAAAGGCGATAGAAGAATTAGCGGCAGAAATCCAATTTGGAGGAAGAGCGTTCAGGGTAACGTTCATGATACTAACAGAAGTGGCAGGAGGAATACTGTTAGGAATGGACTTTCTAGGTGGGATACACAGCACGCTGAGAAGTGGAGGCATAGAGCTAGAAATAAGAGATGCCGGAGACTAAGAGGACCAACCGGAGACAAATACGGAGCCAGAAAACATGACAGGAGAACCGTCCGAAAAGGAAGTACAGGACTTTCTTGAAACGCAGAGGCAAGTATTTGAAGGAATGCAGGGAATCAGTAGTATAACAACGCATAAGATTTACCTCAAGGATGATAAACCGATAATACAGAGGTACTATACGGGAAATCCAAAACAGCAGGCGATCATCAATGAACAGGTTAACAAGTTGTTGGCACTGGGACTCATAGAACCCTCACGTAGCCCGTACAGCTCGCCAGTAGTGCTAGTGAAAAAGAAGAAAAAAAAACGAATGGAGAATGTGTGTGGACTATCGTCTGCTGAACGACAAAACAGAAAAAGACACTTATCCAGTACCAAGAATGAACTTCATGAACTTAAGAGAGGCAAAGTTCATCAGCACGACAGATATAAGGTCAGGATACTGACAGATACCAATGGATAGGAATAGTAGACAGTACACGGCATTCACAGTCCCCGTATGTGGACTGTTCCAATGGAAGGTTATGCCATTTGGGCTAACCACAGCTCCAGCAACTTTCTAAAGAGCACTGGACACAATAATATGGCTAGAAATAGAACCATTCGCATTTGCATATCTAGACGACATAGTGGCCGGAGCAAACGGAAACATTTGGAGAAGCTAAAAGAAGTATTCAGGAGACTACAAAACGCGAACATGCGGATTAATCCAGACAAAAGCCACTTCTTCCAGAAAGAGCTAAAGTACCTAGGACACGACATAAGTGATCAAGGCATTCGGACAGACCAGGACAAAGTAGCGGCAATTCGGCACTTACCAGCACCGAGGTCCACAAAGGAAGTACACAGCTTTTTAGGAATGGCATCATGGTACCGACGGTTCATACCAAATTTCACCGAACAGGCAGGAGCGCTGCAAAGCCTAATCATGAAAGGACAAAGGTTTGAATGGACCGAAGAACACCAGGAATCGTTTGAACGACTAAAAACGAGTCTAACAAAGGCGCCAGTACTGGCAATTTCGCAAAGCAGTTTAAACTACAAACGGATGCCAGTGACTTAGGCGTAGGCGCGGTCCTAACACAGGACGGTGACGACGTGGTGCATGTAATAGCGTTTGCCAGCAGGAGGTTGAGCAAAGTAGAAAAAAAAATACAGTTCAACCGAAAAAGAATGCTTAGCGATATATTGGGGCTAGATGTACCTAGAAGGTACATCGGTATCGGTTCATAGTGGTCACAGACCACATGGTGTTGATGTGGCTAAACTCAATAGAAAGTCCGCCGGGAAGGGTGGCCAGATGGGCGCTAGGCCTTCAACCATTCCAATTTGAAGTCCAGTATAGAAAGGGAAAATGGAATGCGGTAGCAGATGCCTTATCCAGAACACCACAGGAGTTGAAAACAATACAGTATACGGAGACCTGGATTGAGGAGAAATACAAGGAAATGGAAAGAGAACCGCAAAGCACAGAGTTCAAGATAGAAGCAGGCAGGCAATATAAGCTGGGCAGCGGTCGGAAAGACCCACAACCATGGAAACTATGCGTAACTGGAGCGGAAATTCAACAAGTACTGACGGAAAGCCACAGTACAGCAGAGGCAGGCCACCTGGGCATGTTCAAAACACTGAGAAGGGTAAAGAACCGATATTTCTGGCCACGAATGAACAAGGAACGTACAGAATTGCGAGTGCTGCCAAAAATACAAGGTATCACAACAGAGAAAAGCAGGGAAGATACTGACAAAAGTGGCAGTAGCACCGTGGGAAACCATATGCGTGGATTTTGTGGGACCCCTACCCAGATCAAAGCACGGAAACACCACGTTATCAGTGATCATGGACAAATTCTCGAAATGGGTGGAACTGGCAGCAATCCGACAGGCTACAGCGGACGCATTCCTACGAGTCTTTCGAGAAAGGGTAATTGCGAGAGTCGGATCGCCAAAAACCCTAGTTTCAGATAATGGAGTCCAATTCACAGGACGAAAAACTAGAAAGGCCATGGAAAAATGGAGGATAAAGCAACAATTGACGGCACCGTACACGCCCCAGGAGAACCCCACCGAGCGAACGAATCGAACAGTCAAAACGATGATCGCGCAGCTAGCAGAAAAGGATCAAGCCTCGTGGGACGAACATTTGCACGAGTTAATGCTAGCTCACAATAGCAGTGTATCGGAATCGACAAGATACAGCCCCGCTCAGCTGATATTCGGGAAAGAATTAAGATTACCAAACATGACGTATAGAACAAAGATGGAACAGACTAAAAAACGTGCGAATGGAGGCAACACAACATTCGGAGGAAGCCGCGGAACAACAAAAACATCACTACAACCTGCGGAAAAGGGATTCGAAACCAGAAATCGGAGACTTGGTATGGTGCAAGACGCACTATCTGTCAAAAGCGGCAGAAAAATGCAACCCCAAACTAGCACCAAAGTACGACGGTCCCTGGAAGATCTGGGCAGAAAGTGAAATACCCCAACACACGGAAAACGAATAGAGTATACATCGGAAACACTATACCGTACGTAGGAACAAATACAACACAGAACGAACACCGTAAGCTAGCAACATGAAGAGCACGATCTTTCATTAAATACTACACATAACCAAACACTACACAAATGCCACTACTCTGCACTACACATTCACATAACATTTGTCATTACACTTCACCACGCCCCAAACATAAACCAACACTAAACCATAACCATAACACAATACTACACCCTACACCAACACTAAAAATTAAGTCTAACACAAACATTCGTTGCCTCATTATATAAACCTGAACAAATTCACGCAGAAATTTCGCGAGAAACACGCAAAGATAGCGGCAGCACAGACTAGGGCCAAGTTGGTGGAGCCGATACCGATGGCGGGAACCTTGTGACGCTGCGCGCACAAAAAAGCTTGAAATGAATGAATAAAAAGAATAAAAAGTAAACGGAAGAAGCATTTAATTTAAAATTCAAACTAAGAACGCGCGCGAGTTAACATACCCGGCAACTGCAAGCCAGTTAACATACCCGGCAACTGCAAGCAAGTTAACATACCCGGCAACTGCAAGCCTAATGCAACAACAACAAAAATCGCCAACATACAGGAACTCAGACGAACACACACATCCTTGTACACTCATACACACACACACGTACATTCTTTTTATAATAAATAGTCAGTCTTATTCTGTTCTCCACGCAACACAGTCGTTTTGTTCGTTAGCTTCCTTCTAGCATATTCTACAATCTTACTGGCATATGAAATCTCTACTCCCTTGGTCACTGGACTGTAACTGGCGCAGCCGAACTTTGAACAAGGGATTGACCATGCCCACTACGCTTACCGTTCTAATTTCCTTGTAGGCTGAGGTGAGTGAACAGGTGACAGCGGTGTTTGTGGAAATTTGAGTAGTAAATAGTGAAATACTACATACAAAAATAATAACATAATGACGTGCAAGTGCAAATGGGAGTTTAAAAGGGAAGGCACAACAAGCAGCGTGGCAGGAGGTTCGCAATAAGGGGTGAAACACAAAAATGTGCAAATAAATCAAACGATACAAACAAAATCAAATTTTAATTACCACGCAAGCGACCGTATATGTGTACATCGACCGCTGATAAGGCACCGGGATCGCTTGTGCGGGACAATTTACAACAATTATACTAAGGAGTTACTGTGTGTGATGACCGTATATGTGTACATCAATCGCTGATAAGGCACCGGGATCATCCATACACAGAAACTCATAAAAAAAGAAACCAACAAAAATGGTACAAAAAAAAAAAAAAAAAAAAATTAATAAATTTGGCACCTGAAACTACTGTGTGTGGTGACCGTGTGTGTGTGTGTCGAAAATCATTGCGAGTGGTCCTTGTGGTTTTGTAGTTTTGTCGCGGCGATAACCTGGCGTCGCTGTCACAAAATGTAGTTTGTTACATATTCACAGGAGAATGACAGTAAGCAATTAGACGTCGAACAGTAAACTTCCTTTTGACCAAAACTCGCTGCGCAAGAAACAAATAATAATAGCCACGTGCTCTCGAATACCACTTATACACCAACGTGCACATCAATCGTCGACAAAGCACCGGGACCATCCGTACACAGTGGTTTACAAAAAATAAATGTAAGTTGTGATTAACGACCGTATATGTGTACAACAATCGCTGTTAAGGCACCGGGATCGTTTCCACTTCTCAATTTACATTAACGCAAATTTACTATTATGAAATACACAAAAACAAGAATACAAAAAAAAAAAGAATAAATTAAAGCCTCACAAATATTATACAAAACAAAAAAAAAAATTTTTGTTCCCTTTGGCAAATGTCAAGTAAACATGTACATATGTATGTGTTTGTGTTACCTTCGCTTGTAAAAATCTTGCTGGGTCACTATGCATTAGCTACCGCCGAGAGCTAATATACTTTGATTTAATTTGAGAAGATGTAATAAATAACTTTCAAAATCCATTGAAAATAATTAAAATTTGTAAACTGAAGCAATTTCTAAAACAATTGGAAGTGAGCTTTGCTATATTTTGCAGCGCTCCGAGCCTCATTGAAAATGAACACATTTTCATGCTTTTAAACCTATTTTTTTTTAAAAAGTCCCGTTAGATAATAAAAATAAAAATAAATAAAAAATAAAAATAAAATAAAAAGCAATAAATTAAAATTAAGAAAAAATGTAAATAAAATATAAATATGCAAAAGAAAAAGAACAATCCACAAAAAAAAAAAAAAAAAAAAAAAAACTTAACATCTATTGCTGTCACATGTTCACTAATCTCAAAATACACTCTATTGAATATTTACTAAATTAATACATTACAGTTGAAGCCGATTATATCCACTAAAACAACAAAGTGGAAAGAAACACATCAACACTGCCCTTAATACAGGAAAGAGATGGAAACAAACAATAATTCCAGCAACGATATGGATTCCGGTAACGCATCAGCGCCACTAAGTCCCACCATTAACAATACACCAATTTCTACTAACACTAGCCTGAACCTACACCAACTAATAGCCCTTGTACATCAACTACCCACATACGAAGGTCCATCTGACAATCTTGATAGATTTATAAGTAGAGTAGAACAGCTACTTTTGTTAGCCGGATCAGTGGACCAAGCAACATGCGGACAGTACTTACTCGGAACTATCCGAGACAAAATCATAGGCAGGGCAGACGAGGCACTGAGTGTCTGCGATGTACTCCTCAGTTGGGATGATATCAAATCAAATCTCAAGCGACTGTACTCTAGCAAGAAAACAGAAGAAATGCTTGTTAGAGAGCTACACAATCTTCCGGATGGACTCAGTATGGGAAAACTATATTTCACAGCCACTAAAATAAGAAGTGAATTAATGTCACTGGCCAGAGAAGCAGATCCTAGTGGACACTCCCTCACGGTCAAACGTGACCAATATAACAGATTCTGCTTAAATTCATTCCTAGTTGGATTAAAGGACCCACTTAGGTCAGCCATTAGGAACCAAAGGCCAGAGACAATCGAGAAAGCATATGAGTACGGACAGATCGAACTAAATTTCTCTAGAAATCTGAATAAACACCAAGGACACCAACGAAACGACAGCTCGATGTACAGGAATCACCCATACGCGAAAAGACAACCAATCAATAGTGACTACAATAGCCGCCACATCTTACGTCAACAGAACTATAATGGCAACAACGATCGCCATGTACCACGACATGATAACCCCAACAATGACAATAATAGTCGCTTTACACAGCGACAACAAAACTTTAACAACAATAATAATAGACGCTTTTCCCGTCAACATAATTCCAATAACGATAATAATGGTCGACACGATAAACAAACTTTGGGCAAGAACCCCTTCCATAACAACGACAAATCAGATCACACCCCAAACCCCCAAGACAGGAACAACCATAATCCAAGCGCTCCTCTATGTAACATCAACGATGATTCAAATTTTTTCCCAGAAGCCTCGGGAAGTCAGTCGGGTACATAAGCAAGAAGACTCACGGACCTTCCTTGCCATTTGTTTTCCTATCACCAAACTCCATGGCGTCGAACCCTCTAAAATTCCTAATAGACACTGGATCTACCTATTCATTCATAAATCCAGCACTTATTAATAAAGATCACATCAAAAAACTAACCTCTGATATTAACATCCACACTGTACTCAGTACATTCAGAATTCAGGAATATACAGATAGAATAAACTTCAAGCAATTCAAAAAAAATAACCAATTTCAAGTTCTTACTATTCAATTTCCATCCCCATTTCAATGGTCTCCTAGGCATGGACTTCCTATCCGGCCTAAATGCAAAAATAAACTTTGCCGACTCCATACTAGAAACACCAGAAACCGCCATCCCAATCCTTACAAGATCAAACCCTGTAGACACATTACATACCCTGCCACAAAATACCAAAATGCGATTACCGCTCCCAGTAAACTTCATGGAGGGAGACTTTATATATGAAACCACAAATTTGGATAATCATATATCCATAACAGGCGGCTTATACACCGCAGTTGCTGGATCTGCCTATTTCGAAGTCTGCAATAACTCAGACCAGATCCAAACACTTTACCTCGAAGAACCGTTACAGGCAGAAGAGTTCTCTCCACGAACCCACCAATACTTAAACTGCATGTCTGCACCAACAGATAAAGAACAACAGCACGATCAACAATTAAACATTCAAACGGAACACCTTAACAACGAGGAAAAACAACAAATACTCAAACTATGCAAGTCATTCAAAAGACTCTTCCACAACGAAAATAATCAGCTAACGTTCTCTAACGCCGTCAAACACTCCATACCAACAACAGATAATATACCAATTCACACCAAATCTTACCGTTACCCATTTGTACATAAAGACGAAGTTCGAAAGCAAATTTCAAAAATGCTCGAACAAAACATCATAAAAAACAGTCATTCTCCTTGGAGTGCACCCGTCTGGGTCGTACCTAAGAAAAGTGACATCACAGGCGAAAAAAGTGGCGCTTGGTAATCGATTTTCGGAAACTAAATGAGAAAACTGTCTCTGATAGATACCCTATCCCGAACATTGCAGATATACTAGACAGCATAGGAAAGACCATGTATTTCACAACAATAGACTTAGCAAGTGGCTTTCACCAAATTCAAATGAACCCACGCGACGCAAACAAGACGGCATTCACCGTTGAAAATGGGCATTATGAGTTCACGAGAATGCCCTTCGGTCTTAAAAACGCTCCTGCCACGTTCCAACGGGTTATGGACAACGTCTTAGGTGACTTAGTCGGTAACGTCTGTCTCGTATATCTCGACGACATAATAGTATTCTCACCCTCACTCCAGAAGCATATAGCAGATGTTAAATCCGTATTTACAAGACTACAAAATGCAAATCTAAAAATCCAACCAAGCAAGTGTAGTTTTTTAAGGAAGGAAATCGACTTCCTGGGACACATCGTCACTCAGGAAGGAGTCAAACCAAACCCACTTAAGATTCAAGCCATCAAGGACTTCCCCTGCCCAAAGACAACTAGGGAAATTAAGTCATTTTTAGGACTATTGGGGTATTACAGGAAATTTATAAAAGACTTCGCAAAAATAACTAAGCCCATAACGAGACAGTTAAAAGGAAATAAATCTATAATAATAGACGATGAATTTAAGCAAGCAGTCGAAATGTCGAAAGATCTTCTTTGTAATGATCCTATACTCATATACCCTGATTTCAACAAACCGTTCACGTTGACCACAGACGCAAGTAATTATGCGATAGGCTCTGTGTTGTCACAAGGCCCAGACACTAATGACAGACCCATATCCTTCGCTAGCAGGACACTATCGGACACGGAAATACGCTATTCTACGATAGAGAAAGAAATGCTAGCTATCATTTGGTCTGTAAGTCATTTTAGACCATACCTCTTCGGGCGAAGATTCAAAATAGTTACGGACCATAAGCCATTAATCTGGCTAGAAAATCTGAAAGGCCAAAATCCAAAACTACTTCGATGGAAAACTATCCTGGCCGCTTACGACTATGAAGTCGTATACAAAAAAGGGTCGCAAAACGTAGTCGCTGACGCACTCAGCCGAATTGAGCCAAACTTGAACATAAACGAAGACCCACAAATTATACCAATGGCTTCACAACCACTAAATCACTTTAACAGTCAAATAATATTCCGTATCGGATCAACAACTTCAAGACAAGTAGAAACACCATTTGTTCATAAAACAAGACACATAATTACAGAACCCGTGCATACTTTTGACTCCGTTACAAACACCCTTCAAACAATCCTGAAACCGAATAAAATATTCGCAATATTAGCACCGGACGATATTTTCAAAATAATAGAAGAGTCCTATAATAACTATTTCTTCGAGAGTGAATTATACAAAATTTTGCGCTGCAAAATATGGCTAACCGAAATCACTAATCCCGACGATCAGGAAAACAAAATTCGTGCATACCACTTTAATACCAATCATAGGGGGATAGATGAAACTTATAACCATTTAAAAAGGGACATTTATTTTCCGCATTTAAAAGACATCATCACAAAAATTATAAAAAATTGCGATACCTGCTTAACCCTCAAGTATGATAGACACCCCCATAAACCATTGTTGCAAACCCAAACCGCCCCAGAAGGACCATTGGCAGTCGTGCATATAGACATATATTACATTAACAATACTTGTAACCTCACCATTATCGACAAATTCACGAAGCTAGCGCAAGCCTACCCCCTTAGCAATAGAAATTCAATAAAAGTCGCCGATGCCCTATTACAATTCATAAGTCATTACGGCGCACCAAAGGAAATAATTTTCGACCAGGGCTCTGAATTTTCGGGCAGTCTATTTAACGGTCTATTAACCCAATTCCAAATAACAGCTCACACAACTTCATTCCAACAATCAACCGGCAACGCTTCTGTCGAAAGATTGCATTCCACCTTAACCGAACTATACAGAATAATCATGACCAAAAGAAAGGAAGCACGCCTAGAATGCGGGCATGACCAAATACTCACAGAAGCAGTTGCAACATATAACAATGCAATACACTCCAGTACTTCCTATACCCCTTTCGAGCTTTTCCACGGCAGAACTCACATATTTAACAAAACAATAACATTCGACAATCACCACGACTACCTTAAGAAATTAAACGAATTTAGAAAAGACATATACCCAAAAGTACAGGAACATTTAAACGCGAACACAGACAGAAGATTGGCTAAATTAAACGAGGACAGAGAGACACCAGTCCAGGTCGAACCTAATGATACAGTATTTAGAAAAGAAAACCGTAGAAACAAGACGACACCAAGATTTTCACAACACAAAGTAGATAGAGACAATGGCGTCACCTTGCTAACAACTAGAGGTCAAAAGCTACATAAACAAAAAATTAGGAAAATAGTTAAGAAGCAACAAACACCGACACCGACACACTAATAGACCACGTGGTTGACAACCCTTTAGCCAATAAACTAAACATCACCCCCAAATTGTTATTTAATAAGTAATCAAAATGTAACGGTAATATTAGATAAAAACACTTATAAAACATGTTATACCTTCAACACGACACTCATGTTTAGCAATAAGACACCCATTTTTATACAAAATTGTTGGATTCAAAATATCGTCGGAGTTCGTGGCGTACACCAACAACACGTCGCGGAGCCACCCTTCTCCGATCCGACCATTCCCCCTCTATGGCCTTCTCTTCGGACTGGGGGGGGAGGAGTTAACATACCCGGCAACTGCAAGCCAGTTAACATACCCGGCAACTGCAAGCAAGTTAACATACCCGGCAACTGCAAGCCTAATGCAACAACAACAAAAATCGCCAACATACAGGAACTCAGACGAACACACACATCCTTGTACACTCATACACACACACACGTACATTCTTTTTATAATAAATAGTCAGTCTTATTCTGTTCTCCACGCAACACAGTCGTTTTGTTCGTTAGCTTCCTTCTAGCATATTCTACAATCTTACTGGCATATGAAATCTCTACTCCCTTGGTCACTGGACTGTAACTCGCGCGTCAACGATCGCGCACACTAGACAGAGAGAGATGGTCACACTTAGCCCGGCAAATCCCACAGGCACACTAGATCTCGCCGAGCCGTATATAAGACGGACCACGGGCCATAGAAAGGCACTTAGCAGCCAACCGTCTAAGGGTATAAAGGCAACTCCCCAGTGGTGGCAAGCAGCAAAGTCATTTTTGGTGGACTAGATCATTCGATCCAAGTCCGCTTATACATTGTAGTTAGCTCCCGTAGTACTTCCTCCTCCTTCTAACCTTTTCGGCTTGCCGGCCTGGAGGTATCGCTAGGAGAGTCTGATTTCAGGATCACACCTCCTTACGGCACGGTTCACCGGCTGAATTCTATCTCTCTTGTTGCTGACCTCAGGGTCCCCAAGCAATTCTCTCTCTCTTGTGGCTGACTTCAGGGTCCCCAAGCAATTCTGTCTCTCACTTGTGGCTGACTTCAGGGTCCCCAGCAACAAATTCTCTCTCTTCTGGCTGAATTCAGGGTTCCCCAAGCAAAACATTGTCTCTCTCTTGTGGCCGACTTCAGTCCCCAAGCAATAAATTCTCTCTCTTGTGGCTGACTTCAGAATTCCCCAAGCAACCAATTCTCTCTCTTGCGGCTGACTTCAGGGTTCCCCAAGCAAAACATTGTCTCTCTCTTGTGGCCGACTTCAGGGTCCCCAAGCAACATTCTCTCTCTTGCTCTTTCTCGCTCGTGGCAAACTTCAGGGTCCCCAAGCACCCCATTCTCATTTCAGGCAACACAACCCGTACTGGTTCTCTCGAGCGGCGGGACGGACGACGGCCGATACTAGGTATTCAAAGTGGACGAAGGAAGCGACGGCAGCAAGTTCGGCACCCCGCCAAACCGGAGAATTCGTTAGTTGTTAATCAAATGTCAAGATAATTACTGAAATAAAAACCTAGTTATAGTCGGCACTCTTTTTCAGCAACCACGCCTGACCCAAACAAATTCCTGTGACGAACCCTGGCCATATCTGAGCCACCCGACAACGACGAACCGGCGCCCGAAAAGGTTGAAGTGGTTGCAAGAGAAACTGACACCAGCGGAGTAATGTCGAGCTGGGTATATCTGGCACCAAAGAGCGAACTAACGAAATACACGGAAGAGTTCGGACTAGGAACGGCAGAAGGAAGTGAGGATTTAAGACGTTTGTTGGCAGCGTTCGCAAAGAAAACGGACCATACAGAAATGGTCAGACAAAGACTTGTAGAACTGTCGGAAAAATAAAGAAGAGAAAAAAGCCCGGCGAAAGAAACAATTCCGGCGATCGTGGTAACCAGGGAAAAGGAGGATATAATGGACACCAAAGGAGCAAGTCTAGGGGACGAAGCGGACGGAAAGTTAGAAATAAAAATGGAAACAGAAGTCATAGACCGGGTACTTGGATGGAGCATCCGGTACCAAGGAACAACAAACCCACTGGAGTTCCTAAGCAAAATGGAACAGTGGGCAGGCGGATACGGAATACGGAAGGACCAGCTGATACAGACGATGCCATTTATCCTGGAGGGGATCGCGAGCGATTGGTGGAACGCCACGACGAGCAGGATCGTAACATGGACGCAGCTCAGAACAGAACTGCTGGAATACTTTTTACCACCAAGGTATGAGGAACAGTTATAGAATCAGATTGCACAGATGAATCAGAGAGAAACAGAACCCGTAAGAGAATACGCAATGGGACTAAGGAAACTGCTGCAATTCACGAAACTCTCAGAGGAAGCCAAACTGGACCGAGTGTACAGAAACAGCAGGAGCAAGATAAAGCTGTACGCTTGGAGGGCAGGATTCAACTCGTTGACTGAGTTTCTCAAACTAGCAGAGGAGGTAGAAGGAATAGAGGCAGAGGACCGGACACAGTAAAGCCAACCTGTGCAGCAGCTAAGACCGGAGAAATGCATGCGCTGTGGAGGAACCGGACTTGGGGCACGCACGTGTAACAATCCACCGAGGATGTTTTGCTGGATCTGTGGAAGGAACGATATAAGAACCACGGAGTGCTGCAAGATGATAAACCGATTAAACAGAAGTACTATCCTCGAAATCCAAAACAGCAGGCAATGATCAATGAACAGGTGAACGAGTTGTTGGCACTGGGACTCATAGACCCCTCACGTAGCCCGTACGGTAGTGCTAGTGAGAAAGAAGATCAACGAATGGAGAATGTGTGTGGACTATTGACTACTGAACGACAAGACAGAGAAAGACGCCTACCCGGTACCAAGAATGAATTTCATCTTTTTTTTTTATTTTTTTATGATTCGTAAGGCAAAGTTCGTGTTTATGTATTTGTTCTATATATATAAATGTAAGGGGTTTCTAAGAGCGTCTAATTTGTTTTACAAGTCGCCCAGTTCTGTGTTTTTGTATCGTTCAACTAAATGCATAATTTTTCGTAAATTTAATTCATAAACGTAATTGCTAGTGTATCCAAGTCACTAGGCAAGTGGAGCTTGTATGCGGGGATGATAAACACAATAAAGAGAGCTAAACACAAAGTACAAAAAGTGACAGACTGGTTTACAGATAACATGGAAATTCGGTTCAGGCGGGGGGTGTGACATATGCAACTGGCGGCAGAGAAAGTAATCAGCTCTCAGCGCCTAACAATGCTAGAGGGCCTAGGGAGGCCGCTGCGCTTCATTTGCGTAGGTGGTCGCAAACCTGAGGGCTTGGGAATGCCAGTGGAACCTGTGGTCACCTGGGTCAGCTTCGAGGTCAGCGCCTGCATGTCGAAGGTTTGCTGAGGAACATTTCCGCCGTTTACCGGCCTACCGGAGTCCTTATTGCCATATAGACTGCCACGCGAGGATGCTGAGGAGAGGCTCTCTGGGGTTTCCGCCTCTGTTGCCGTTTTAACACTCAGGCTGTAATACCCAGACGAAGGTCGGGCAAGTCCATTTGTTCCTACTCGTTTCCCACCAGCTAGACCCGGACCCCGCAGTCCGCTGACTAATTTGGGCACTTTAAATACAGTAGAGTCATCCTCCTGGGCCTGCGTTGGTCCCCGCAATCCGCTCATCAGCTTGCTGGGCTGCGCGCCTGGTCGACACAGTCCACCACCCAAGCTGGGTCTCGGGAGAGCTCCAGCACCAATGCCGCTCATCGTCGAGGATAAATTGTGGAACGATTTAGACTTGATGCCCATTGGACTTTTTAGCTCGCCGCTACCCGTGGCGGGTACTGTGACTGTGGTTGGTACCGACGCGGCTGGAGTGGCATTCAGTCCGGCTCCGGCTGATGTGGCCTTGCTCACCGTCGTAAACTTTTGTAGACCACTGATGTAACGAGGACGGGAGAGAGAGCGAGGCTGGGGAAGAGTGGAAACGGGCGCTGGTTCCGCTGGCGTAGGTGCTTCCTGCTGAAGCGGTCGTCGCTGAAGCAGGCTCTTATCCTTGGGTTTCTTATACGTCAAATAGTTACTTGCACTACTCTCTGCCTTGTTGTTAAATACAGCATTCTGGTCCCGACGAGACAGGCGACCTGGTGGGGAACCCTGCCGTTGCGGCTGGTCCTCCTCGGGATAAACCGCTTCCTCCAACTGTTGTTGTTCTTCCTCCAACTGATGTGGCTCATCATCTATACAAGGCACAATAATTTCCTGCTGCAGACGCATCTCTTTCGAAATCTTAATGGTCTTGAAGCGATCTCGATCTCGCTCCCTTCTCTCCGGCAGCTTATAGCTGGACGGGTCAGTCTCTGTGGCCACCTGGGACCTAGTAGGATCCTCCGCAGGTTCAGGATCCGGCTCGGGTACCGATTGTTCCACCTGGGGCACGTCCCTTAGCTGGACAATGAATGAGGCCGAGTTACCGCTGGCTGAACTTACATTGCTGCCGTGCATAGCGCTTAGGTTAACATCGTCGTAGAGACGACTCCGACGACTGAGCAGCCGTTCACCACCACCGCCGCTACTGTTGCTGCTGGAGTGGCTCTGGTTAAGCACAGGGGTTTCCACCTTTTCGGTTGCAGACTGTTGAGTGTGCTGCTCCTCCTCCCGTTCCTCTGGCTCCAGCTTATCTCTGTGGAAGCGCCTTTTAATGGTTTCTAGCGACTTTTGCATCTTTAACTGTTCCTTGTTCAGCGTGTTGACCTTGCCCAACTCCGCAAGCATATGCTCAAATTGCTCCTCGTCGCCCTGCTGAGCTAACATCTCCACCTCCGCCTCGGCCAAGTCCATGACGCACTGCATCTGCTTGTGCTGTTCGGACATTTGTAGGCTGTAGGTGCCATCCAGCGGCTGTTCGATTTGCTCTAACAGCTCCATGGTGTCCAGCACAAACTTCTCCCCATTGAATGGAGCTGCTTTCGCTGCGGGCTCGAAGGTGTTATTGAGTCGTCCTGGACCAGTTAAAAGAGGCAAAGTTCATAAGTACGATGGACCTCAAGTCAGGATACTGGCAGATCTTAATGGATAAGAATAGTAGACAATACAGGGCATTCACAGTCCCCGGACGTGGACTGTTCCAGTGGAAGGTTATGCCATTTGGGCTAACCACAGCTCCAGCAAAGTTTCAAAGAGCACTGGACTCAATAATAGGGCCAGAAATGGAATCGTTTGCATTTGCATATCTGGACGACATAGTGGTTATTGGCCAGAGCAAACGTGAACATCTGGAGAAGCTAACAGTGGTATTCAGGAGACTACAGAACGCCACCCTGCGGATTAATCCAGACAAATGCCACTTCTTCCAAAAGGAGCTAAAGTACCTGGGACACGCCATAAGCGATTGGGGCATTCGGACAGACCCGGACAAAGTAGCGGCAATTCGAAACTTACCAGCGCCGATCTCCACAAGGGAAGTACACAGCTTTTTAGGAATGGCATCATGGTACCGACGGTTCATACCAAATTTCACCGAACAGGCAGGAGCGTTGCAAGGCTTAATCAAGAAAGGACAAAAATTTGAATGGACCGAGAAACAACTGGAATCGTTTGACCAACTAAAAATGAGCCTAACAAAGGCACCGGTACTGGCATGCCCCGATTTCACAAAGCAGTTTAAACTACAAACGGATGCCAGCGACTTAGGCGTAGGCGCGGTGTTAACACAGGACGGAGAGGACGGGGAGCATGTGATAGCGTGTGCCAGCAGGAGGTTAAGTAAAGTAGAGAAAAACTACAGCGCAACCGAAAAAGAATGCTTAGCAATATATTGGGGCATTAATAATACAAGAAGGCTATCGGTTCATAGTGTTAACAGACCACATGGCTTTGAAGTGGCTAAACTCAATAGAAAGCCCGTCGGGAAGAGTGGCGAGATGGGCGCTAGGCCTTCAACCATTCCAATTTGAAGTCCAGTACAGAAAGGGAAAATGGAATGCGGTAGCAGACGCCTTATCCAGAACACTACACGACGAGGTGAATACAATACAGTGCACGGAGACATGGATTGAGGAAAAATACAAGGAACTGGAACGAGACCCAAAAAGCCCGGAATTAAATATAGAAGCAGGCAGGCTATATAAACTGGGTATCAATCGGAGAGGCACTCAACCATGGAAACTGTGTGTAACTGGGGCCGAAATTCAACAAGTATTAACGGAAAACCACAGTACAGCAGAAGCAGGACACCTGGGCATGTTCAAGACACTGAGAAGGGTGAAGAACCGATATTTCTGGCCACGAATGAACAAGGACGTAAGGAAATACGTACAGAAATGTGAGTGTTGCCAAAAATACAAGGTATCGGAGCAGAAAAAAGCTGGGAAGATGCGGACAAAAGTGGCAGAAGCACCGTGGGAAACCATATGTGTGGATTTCGTGGGACCTCTACCCAGATCAAAGCACGGAAACACCACACTCTTAGTAATCATGGACAAATTCTCGAAGTGGGTGGAACTAGCAGCAATCAGACAGGCTACAGCGGACGCGTTCCTACGAGTCTTTAGAGAAAGGGTAATTGCGAGAGTTGGATCGCAAAAAACCCTGATCTCAGATAATGGAGAAAAGGATGGCCATGGAAAAATGGGGGATACGGCAACAGTTGACGGCACCGTACAAGCCCCAGGAGAACCCTAACGAGCGAACGAATCGAACAGTCAAAACAATGATCACACAGCTAGCAGGAGAGGATCAGACCACGTGGGACGAACATTTACCAGAGCTAATGCTAGCATATAATAGCAGTGTATCGGAATCTACAAGATATAACCCTGCGCAGCTGGTATTCGGGAAAGAGTTAAGATTACCAAACACGATGTTCGACAGGGTAACAAAAGGATTGGGGTTACAGGAGGAAAGTATAGAACAAAGATGGAACAGATTAAAGGGCGTGCGAAAGGAGGCAACGCAGCATACAGAAGAAGCCGCGGGACAACAAAAACATCACTACAATCTACGGAAAAAGGATTGGAAACCTGATGTCGGAGACTTGGTATGGTGCAAGACGCACTATCTGTCAAAAGCGGAAGAAAAATTTAACGCCAAACTCGCACCAAAGTACGACGGCCCCTGGAAGGTAACCAATTTCGTGTCACCAGTGATCATGACAGTGAAAGACCCGAACACACGGAAACACCAAACAGTACGTAGGAACAAATACAATACAGAACGAGCACGATAAACTAACAACACATGAAAAGCACATTCTATCATTGAATACACATAACCAAACACTACACAAATGCCACTACTCCACAACACACAACTCAAATAACATTAGGAATCACACTACACCACACCCCAAACGTAAACCAACACCACACTATAACCATAACGCAACACTACATCCTACACCAAAACTAAACGTTAAGCCTAATACAAAAATTTGTCTCATTACAAAAAAGATGAACAAATTCACGGAGGCAGCACGAAAATTCCGGGACAAACACACAAAGTTACGGGCAGCGCAAACGATAGCGAAGTTCATAGAGCCAATACCAATGGCGGGAACCGCTCGGAAAAGGACAGCACCGGCAAAAATGAAGAGCACGGCTCCAACCAGGAACATCCAGTCCGGGCAAGGCAACAGCCAAACAGCCAAAACCGCCCAGGAGAGCCGGGCAACCGAGACACCCGATAGGGACATCCTAGAGCTCTATGAGGAGGAGTCCAGGACAGCAACAAACAATATCAAGGAAAAACGGGTAGGGAAGAAACACGGAAAACAGCAGCGATGGCTGGTAAAAGATGGAGAGAAGACCTGGCGAGTGATATCAAATAGAGGGAACAATGTTACAATTATTCAACACCACTCGAAGCCATGACGGGGGGGGGGAGTGTGACGCTGCGCGCACAAAAAAGCATGAAATTAATGAATAAAAAGGATAAAAAGTAAGCGGAAGAAGCATTTAATTTAAAATTCAAACTAAGAACGCGCGCACGAAAAAGATCGCGCGTGTAAGGGCACACTAGACCGAGAGAGATGGTCCCACTTAGACCGGCAAATCCCACAGGCGACGGGCACACTAGATCTCGATGAGACCTATATAAGACCGACCACGGGCCATAGAAAGGCACTTAGCAGCCAACCGTCTAAGGGTATAGAGGCAACTCCCCAGTGGTGGTAAGCAGCAAAGTCATTTTTGGTGGACTAGATCATTCGATCCAAGCCCGCTTATACATTGTACATTCTAACCTTCTCGGCTTGCCGGCCTGGAGGTATCCCTAGGAGACGTCTGATTTCAGGATCACACCTCCTTACGGCACGGTTCACCGGCTGATTTCTCTCTCTCTTGTGGCTGACCTCAGGGTCCCCAAGCAATTCTCTCTCTCTTGTGGCTGACCTCAGGGTCCCCAAGCAATTCTCTCTCTCTCTTGTGGCTGACTTCAGGGTCCCCAGCAACAAAATCTCTCTCTTGTGGCTGACTTCAGGGTTCCCCAAGCAACAAATTCTCTCTCTTGCGGCTGACTTCAGGGTCCCCAAGCAACAAATTCTCTCTCTTTTGTGGCTGACTTCAGGGTTCCCAAGCAAAACATTGTCTCTCTCTTGTGGCCGACTTTCGGGTCCCCAAGCTTAAATCGCTCTTTCTCGCTCGTGGCAGACTTCAGGGTCCCCAAGCACCCCATTCTCATTTCAGGCAAACCCAACCCGTACTGGTCCTCTCGAGCGGCGGGACGGACGATGGCCAATACAAGGTATTCTAAGTGTACGAAGGAAGCGACGGCAGCAAGGGCGTCACCCCGCCAAACCGGAGAAAATTGTATAGTTTTTAATCAAATGTCAAGATAATTACTGAAATAAAAACCTAGTTATAGTCAATTACTAAGTAATTCCCCACGAAAATTTAGAGAATTTATCAATGATGGTCAAGTTATTTATATTGTTGATTACATATATGTCAATATGAATGACATCTAAAGGTCCTGTTGGTGCCGGTGGGGTTTGGAAGAAAGGTCTGTGAGGTTGTCTATCATACTTGAGTGTTAGGCAAATGTCGCAGTCTTTAGTTATTTGTGTAATAATTTCCTTCATACGTGGGAAATAAATCTCTTTTAAGATGATTTAGGGTTTGGTCGATACCTCTGTGGTTACTATTAAGATGGTATGACTGAACTCTTTGTTTTTGTTCTCGTAGATCGGGAAGGTCGGTTAGAAATGATGAGCAACAGGTTATTTCCTGTAAAATAGTTGTTGTATGCTTCTTCGATTATATAAAAAACGTTGTCTGGTGCTAATATGGCATGCGTTTTGTTTGGCTTTAGAATAGTCTGCAGTATTTTTGTGATTGCGTCAAATGGGTACTCTGGTTCCGAAAATATTCGTCTTAACTTATGAGGAACGATTTGAAAGATTGTTTGGATGTTGAAATAGTTCAGTGGTTTCTGAACAACTGTTATTCTAGCTGGATCTTCATTTACATTTAGGTTGGGTTCTATTCTGCTGAGTACATCAGCGACGACATTCTGAGATCCCTTTTTATATACCACTTCGTAGTCATAAGAGGCTAGGGTGGTTTTCCACCCAAGTAATTTTGGGTTTTGGCCCTTAAGATTTTCCAGCCAGACTAACGGCTTGTGGTCGGTCACTATTTTGAATCGGCGCCCGAAAAGGTAGGGTCTAAAGTGTCCTACAGACCAAACGATCGCAAGCATCTCTTTTTCTATTGTTGAATATCTAACTTCGGTGTTAGATAATGTTCTACTGGCAAATGAAATAGGCCTATCGTTTGTGTTTGGTCACAAGAGATTTTTAGAATAGGCTACTGCTTTTTTAAATTCTTCGTCTATTACTATTGATTTTTTCCCTTTCAGCTGTCTAGTTATAGGTTTGGTTATTCCAGCGAAGTCTTTTATGAACTTCCTGTAATAACCCAATAAGCCCAAGAAAGACTTAATTTCTCTAACAGTTCTCGGGCAAGGGAAATTCTTAATTGCTTGAATTTTGTCGGCATTAGGTTTCCACCTTCTTGTGTAACAATGTGTCCTAAAAAGTCTATTTCTTTTCTTAGGAAATTGCACTTTGCGGGTTGTATTTTCAAGTTTACTGTTTGTGATTTAGTAAATACTTATTTAAT
The DNA here is from genome assembly GCA_018153365.1 of Drosophila fuyamai. Taxonomy (NCBI): domain Eukaryota; kingdom Metazoa; phylum Arthropoda; class Insecta; order Diptera; family Drosophilidae; genus Drosophila; species Drosophila fuyamai. The sequence goes on along the minus strand of JAECXW010000415.1, from coordinate 1,687,756 downwards.
GTCTGTTATGTGGTTTTGTAGTGAAGGGGAAATATAATAATATCGTCGAGATATACAAGGCAAACCTTCCCTATCTGAACTCCCAGGACGTTGTCCATAACGCGCTGGAATGTCGCCGTTGCGTTCTTGAGACCAAAAGGCATCCTTGTGAACTCATAAAGACCGTTTTCGACAGTAAACGCCGTTTTGTTTGCGTCACGTGGATTCATATCAATCTGATGAAAACCACTAGCCAGATCAATTGTTGTAAAATATTTCGTTTTCCTTATACTGTCCAATATGTCCGCTATATTAGGTATTGGATACTTATCTGAAATTGTTATCCCCTCGCAGAGGGTATTATAATTTTGGTCAAAAGTGTGCAACGCAGTGAAGGAGACATCTTCGACCCTATAAAGTATATATATTCTTGATCAGGATCACCTCATGAGTTGATATAAGCATGTCCGTCTGTCTGTCCGTCTCTGTTTCTACGCGATCTAGTCTCTCAGTTTTAAAGATATCGAATTGAAACTTTGCGCACACCCTTCTTTCCTTTGCAAGCAGTATATAAGTCGGAACGGCCAGGATCGGCCGACTATATCCTCTAGCTCCCATATAACGATAGGAAATACCATAACTTTGGTGTTCTTAAAGTTAGGAAGTTGGGATTTTCTATAAGTTTTATATTTGGCCAATTAATCCGACCTACCAAATTTTATAGGGATTGGCCGACTATATCCTATAGCTGCCATATAACTGAGAGATTGAAAATGACATAACTTTGGTGTTTTTAAAGTTAGGAAGTTGGGATTTTTATGAGTATTTAGAATGCATTATATGAATAATTTTGGAGAGTATTATTTACAGAATATTCTGCAAGGGTATATCATCTTCGGCTCCACCCGAAGTTAACTTTTCTTTCTTGTTATTTCGTTTAATTTACGAAAATACATTACCAATCGCCACTTTTCTGACCTGACGAATCGGTTTTCTTAGGCACGACCCATACAGATGCGCTCCAAACGGAATAGCTATTTCTGATAATATTTTGTTGAAGCATTTTTGAAATTTGCTTCCGAACTTCCGAAGGTTATCTGTAGGATTTTGTGTGTACGGGGACGTCGTCTATTGTGGGAATTGAGTGTTTAACAACATTCGAAAAAGTCAGTTGGTTATTTTCATTATAAAAAAATTTTTTTAATTGCTTGCAAAGTTTAAGTAAATTTTGTGTTTCTTCGTTGTTTAATATCCCGTTTGGATTTCTAATTTTGTCTGTATGTCTGGGGGCTGTGCGGTTTCCCCCGCGAACATGCAGTTCAAGTACTCGTAATCTCCTATGGAGTCCGATGTGTTGCAAACCTCGTTTCGAATAAGAAATCCATTTCCATTATGTTAACAGGGAGTGACAATCTGATCTTCGTGTTCAGTGGTACGGTATGTGTTGTGTATACCGGGTTTGTGCTTGTCAGGATTGGTAAAGAGGCCTTTTTCATTTCTAGAACAGAGTCCGCTATGTTTATTTTTGAATCTAAGCTACTTAAAAAGTCCATGCCCAAGAGACCATTAAAATGTGGGTGGAGGTCAAATAAAAAGAATTTCGGTTCTTTTACTGAATCGAATTGTTTGAAGATGACTGAGTCTGAATATTCTTGAATTTGGAATTTGTTGAGAACGGTATGAATGCTAATAGGGGTGTTTAGTTTTTAATGTGGTCTTTTGAAACTAAAGTTGGTCTTATAAAAAAGTAAGTCGACCCGGTAGAAATTTGTGTGGGTTAGTTGTAAGAAATTTTGAAGACAAAGGGACATAAGGTAAAGACTTTCCGTGTGACTTTTTGTTTAAGAAGCCGACTGGTTGTCCGAGCCTTTTTGTAAAAAATTTGCATCATCATTGATGTTGCAGGATCGTTTGATCTTGAATTTTGGTTTCTAGATGAATGGCTCTCGTATCGATTTTGGGATGGTTGTCTTGTCTCATTTCTTTTAGTGTTGTTGTTATCAGATGGTTTCTGGTTCTGTTCGTAACGTTGGTATGGGCGGTTTCGTTCGCCCGAATTTCCGCGGTGGCGATAACTTTGTTGGTCATTATAGTTAAAAATTAGGTTCTATTTGTGCCTATTCGTAGGCTTTTTCTAAAGAGTCTGGGTTTCGGGATCTAATTATTGTTTTTAGTGGACCGTTTAATCCGACTATAAATGCATTAAGGTAGATGTCGGAATAAAGTGCGTGTTTTTCCGTGGAGTTCTGACCACCACGGTCCGAGTCATTAGTTAATGATACCAGTTGACCTTTCAATTTTGCTATTGCGAAGAATGACTTAAGAATGGAGAGTACGCTTGGTAGGGTTTGAATTTGGCGGATTAATATAGCTTCCGTCTTCTTGCTAGTGTAAAGTCGTTTAAGATTTGCTTTAATGTCGTCCCAGATGAATGGTGTGCCACACAGGGTCAAAGCATCGTGTGCCTTTCCTTTTACTCTATTCCTAACAACCCTGAGGATCAACTGTCCATACGCCGTCTAATCTACGGAACGAATGAGTATTAGTAATTCCTCAACGCTAGTAATAAATGTTTCTAGGTTGTCAGAGGGACCCTCGTAAGTTGGCAAATGTTGTACAAACGCTAGTATATCTTTCGGACTTAAATTTGTGTTGACGATAGTCAACGAGTTGCTAACTGTGGGGCTGATGGACCCCATGCGTTATCAGAGTCTGAATGATTCATGTTGGGGTTAGGAGATTGATTTATTTGGTCGTGCAACTCTTCTTCTTCAAGTACACTTAGGTCTGGCAAACTGTTCTTACTTCTTAAACCTATTCTTCTACTAGCTGCGCTAACTTTATTTAACATTTAATTACCTTCCCTATGTTATAGAGGTTATCTTAATTTGTAATTGTAAAGTAATATGTTTATATATTATTAATAATATGTTTAGTATTTGTGTAGATGTTACTTGTTGTAATTAGTTGTTGCGTGTTTTCTCGTTGGTATCTACTCCCTGTGTCGTTTTTCTTAGTGTTGACTGTAATATATATATATAGAGTGAGTGATTTGTTTAAAATTTGGTGATATAATTTAATATAGGCAAGCGAACATATGGCGACTATAAAAAAAAGAGGTCAATATTTTTGAACGAGGTAATAATGACGTAATTGTTTGGAACCAATTTCCCGTTTAGTGTACAGTTGTAGATACTTATTTGTTCGCAAAGCCACATCAAGCGAAGGCTGCTGATGCAACAGTTTCAGCTCAAGTGAGGGGAGAGAACAAGAGAATACAAAACAAGAGAGAACGCTATAGTCGGGTGCCCCGACTATCAGATACCCGTTACTCAGGTAAAAGGAGTGCGAGGGAGATGGAGATAGAAACTTTGATCACGCATAACTTTTTAACGAATGGTCCGATTTGAAAAATTTCTTCTACATTTCGATAGGTATTGATAAACACAATAAAACTGCATTTTTACTTTTCCGAAATATTTAAATTTTTAAAATCGTATATAAGCGATTGTGGGCGTTAAAGGGGGCGTGGCACCTTTTTGAAACAAACTTGCGCTGCGTAGGAACTCCTAGAATCTGCATGCAAAATGCCAATCCTCTAGCTTTTATAGTTTCCGAGATCTCAGCGTTTATACGGACAGACAGACGGACAGACGGACATGGCTAGATCGACTCGGATAGTGATCCTGAACAAGAATATACATACTTTATAGGGTCGGAAACGCTTCCTTCTAGCTGTTACATACTTTTGCACGAATACAATATACCCTTTTACTCTACGAGTAACGGGTATAAAAATTGTATTTCAGCTACGTGATCCGGTGCCTTATCAGCGTTTGATGTGCTCATATTCGGTCACGAATTTTTTTTTTTAACAATTACTAATATTTTCAGTAAACGTGTTAAAAAATTCTTGTATTTTTATGTGATCCCGGTGCTTTATCAGCGTTTGATATGCACATATTCGGTCAGAAATTCTAACAATTGTAAATATTTTTTTTTAGTTTATTTATAAAAAAAAAATTCTTGTATTTTTATTAATTACGTGGAATATATGGGAATGAAATGGTATGATGAGGAATTCGAATATCTAGTTGGCATAGTTGGCAAGTTTGTCGTAACTGAACTGTTGGCTTGTTTGTGGTTTCGCATAGCTGTTAAGTGTTGGTTCTGCTTACTTCCGTTGGTTCCCAAACTCAGTGTTTATGCATCCAGTGTTTGGGTTAATGACCATTTGGCTGAGTCGCTGAGGTTTGGGGGGCGACGGTGTGTCCACAACAATGTGTGCGGTAACTCGCGTGCCAACGATCGCGCGCGTAAGGGGCACACTAGACCCAGAGAGGTGGCCATACTTATACCGGCAATTCCCACACAAGCGGCGGACACACTAGATCACGCCGAGCCCTATATAAGGCGGACCACGGGCCGTAGATCTTCACTTAGAAGCAGACCGTCTAAGGGTATAGAGGCAACTCCCCAGTGGTGGTAAGCAGCAAATTCACTTTTTTTAGTAGACTAGATCATTCGATCCAAGTCCGCTCATACATTGTAGTTAGTTCCCGTAATACCTTTCCCCACTACCCGTCGAACTCGGTGGCCAATTGGGCTAATTCCCCAATGGTCCGTACCTCGCTGCGTCGGATATACATCTGGTATTCCGGCGCGACATTTTCGTATAGCCTATCTAGCTCTTGGTCTTCGTTGTAGCCCGCATGGCGCATGAGGACTCGAAGATCTAGCATAAAGTATTTAAATGTTTCCCCTTCCAACTGCTCACGCCTCCGAATCTGGTCGTCCAAGCGCGGAGGTATCGGGGTGGGAGGAAAAACTCGAGGAATTCAAGTCGAAATGTTTTCCAGTCAGCCTCTTGGAGGCGGCTTGTTTGGAACCATTTGTCTGCTCTGCTCGTCAGCAACACTGCCATGGCTCGAGGAAGGAGACAAAACCGGCCCGGGGCACGTGATGAGTATTGTCTTCCTAGGTCGGCTAGTCTTCGACGAGTCCCTCGGCGGAGAACCCGAATTCGTCAGCAAAGGCTAGTAATTCGGCCTTCGAGCGGGAATAAATCCACCGCGAGGGGACCCCGGGATTGTGAAATAAGTGTGGAACGGACTCACCGGCAATTTTCTGGTCGGGGACTATGTTTGCAGCGAGTCTTTGGTGCGTTGTCTTGGAATGATGTCTTCGCTTGTTGGAGTCTTTACGGGGCTTCTTGGGCCATACGTTTGTATTTTCACAGACACTCGATCGCGTGAACTGTACGGGATCGCGAGTAAGCTCGTGGGCTTGATACCAGGCGCGTTCACTAGTTCGTCAAGGTTATTCTCCCCGGTCGGAACACTTTCGCGGAAACCGTTAGACTACGTCACTCGGGGCCTACGCACTCCCCATACAGGTGGTGGTTTTCCTGGTCTTTCTCCCTATCAGGTCCCTGCTCTGGCGCCACTTGTAACGCAGTTCTCTGGCCGGGGTAGAATCTCAATCGGGGCCAAGGAACCTATACAAGAAATTTATATAGAAGGATGGGACCTGTAGTAGGAATTTGTATGGGGAGGCTGTAAGGCGCCCGGTCGATCGTAAAGGCCTGTTTCCGCACGGATTCTAATCGCCGAGTATGCCTCTACGCGCGAGAGCCGTTGGTCAAACCGATCTGAACACGAGGTTGACGACAAGGCATCTATTAGAGCGCCGCCTAGCGGCCTGCAGTGGGAATAGGGCCGACCACACTGCTTGGTGCGAAACCCGGGGAGGATCGTGTTTGAGGCGCCCCCTGGTGATAGAACGAGGTACTCAGTGGGTGATCGCACTGCTTGGTGGGGAACTTGGATGAGACCCGTCAGTAATGCCCTCTGGTGGCGGAGCGAGATACTAAAAAGGACGATCGCACTGCTTGGTGGTGAATTTGGATGATTCCGATTGGAGTTGGCTGCGGTGGCTACGGGGAGGGGAACTCCGCCGGGCATGAACGGCGGGGTTGATCCGCTCCGGGTGAGCTTAGGGTCTACGGGGGTCGGCAACTCCGGATATACTCGGAGCCTACGGGTTTCTACACTCCGGATATACTCGGAGCCTACGGGTGTCTACACTCCGGATATACTCGGAGCCTACGGGTGTCTACACTCCGGATATAGTCGGAGCCTACGGGTGTCTACACTCCGGATATACTCGGAGCCTACGGGTTTCTACACTCCGGATATACTCGGAGCTTACAGGGGGTTCTACACTCCGGCTAGGCTCGGAGTCTACGAGGATTCTAAGGAGGGAGCTCTCGGCCGAAGTACGTCGAAACCAAACACGCGTCGTAGATCGGGGTCGTGAACGGGTGGGGTTAGAAAGAGGGGAAGTGTACTGGTAAAGAAATAACACGCGGGGTTTTAGTTCTTCAATTTCAGGCTTATATTTGACAGTTATTGACAGTTATACTCACAATGGATGTTCTTGCTTACGTGTAACTTCGAGGATGTTAACTAGTGTGGCGCGGATGAGCACAGTGAATGTGAGGTTAGGCGTTTGGCTTGTGAATCTCGTGTCGGAGGGTTATTCGCGCACACCTCTACTCGCGGTGAAAAGACGAAACCAAAGAGAGCGAGTCAGATTTCTAGAGATCGCACTTCAGCTCGCGTCGTGTTCTCTGAACCAGTTCCCTGTTATCGATCGTGATATCGATCGCCCCCCTCACGAGTGCGATAGCGGGTTAAGGGGGTTCTGCCCGTGGTGCGTGTCTCGGCTTCAAAAGTAAACACCAGCTTAATTAGTTTCTCCTTAGTTACCATTACTTCATATTGATAACATAGGTGGACTCCGTGTCCAAATCTTAAAGCTAATTCTAATACTATATTAAATACTAAATAGGTGGACTCCGATCCTCGGCATGATTAAATGAAGTTTGTACGCCCTCAGATTTAGGGCGTTACAGCATCAGTTTTCTTATTTCTTTTTTTATTCTCTTACGGGCTCCGTTTCTCTCTGTTTCATCTGTGCAATCTGAGTCTCCGACTGTCATACCTCGGCGGCAAAAAGTATTCTAGCTGTTCTGTTCTGAGCTGAGTCCACGTTACGATCCTGCTCGGCGTGGTATTCCACCAATCGCTCGATCCCCTCCAGGATAAATGGCATCGTCTGTATCAGCTGGTCCTTCCGTATTCCGTATCCACCTGCCCACTGTTCCATTTTGCTTAGGAACTCCAGTGGGTTTGCTGTTCCTTGGCACCGGATACTCCATCCGCGTACCCGGTCTATGACTTCTGTTTCCATTTTTATTTCTATCTTTTCTTCCCTGGCGAAGGCTGTCAACAACCGTCTTAAATCTTCACTTCTTTCTGCCGTTCCTAATCCGAACTCTTCCGTGTATTTCGTTAGTTCGCTCTTTGGTGCCAGATATACCCAGCTCGACATCACTCCGCTGGTGTCGGTTTATCTCTTGCAACCACTTTAACCTGCTCGGGCGCCACTGTGACGGTTCGTCGTATTACGGGAACTAACTACAATGTATGAGCGGACTTGGATCGGACTTGGATAGTCTACTAAATAAAGTGAATTTGCTGCTTACCACCACTGGGGAGTTGCCTCTATACCCTTAGACGGCCTGCTTCTAAGTGAAGATCTACGGCCCGTGGTCCGCCTTATATAGGGCTCGGCGCGATCTAGTGTGTCCGCCGCCTGTGTGGGAATTGCCGGTATAAGTATGGCCACCTCTCTGGGTCTAGTGTGCCCCTACGTGCGCGATCGTTGGCGCGCGAGTTAGCGCACACATTGTTGCGGACACACCGCCGCCCCCCAAACCTCAGCGACTCAGCCAAATGGTCATTAACCCAAACACTGGATGCATAAACGCTGAGTTTGGGAACCAACGGAAGTAAGCAAAACCAACACTTAACAGCTATGCGAAACCACAAACAAGCCAACAGTTCAGTTACGACAAACTTGCCAACTATGCAGATTCTCATTCCCCATCATACCATTTCATTCCCATATATTCCACTGTATTCCACAAGTTACGCTTAGGTTTGTAGAACAATAAAGATTCATTATTATTTTGACCGAAGTCGAAGAAGGTTCTCATTTATTAAACTCAATTATATCAAATACACTGAAAACACCCATTGGGCTCAACTCGCAGTATACCTAGACACTGGAAGCACCCATTGGACTCGACCACCAGTATACCTAGATACTGTAATTGGCGCAGCCGGATTTTGACCAGGAGATCGCAAAATGCTCCAGCTCCTGATCATACTATACCTGTAAGATAGGTAAGTGAACAAATGATGGCAAAATTAAGAGAAAAAAAGAAAGGAAGAATGAAACAAATAAATTGGCTAAAAATATAAAAATACAGAGAAGAAGAAGTGAAAAGTGACGAACCAAATTCAGGCGAGTGTACAAGTGTTAGTGTTCACAAAAGTTGTGACCGAATATGTGCACATCAAACGCTGATAGGGCCCCGGGATCACATCCTTGAAGAAATAAATTAAAAATTAGTAAAATTACATACAACCAAATGCAAAGAAAAACTTTCAATTATACAGATTTGTGACCGAATATGTGCATATCAAACGCCGATAAAGCACCGGGATCACGTAATCAATAAAAAATACAAGAATTTTTAATACATAAACTAAAAAAAATATATTTACAATTGTTAAAACTTGTGACCGAATATGTGCATATCAAACGCCGATAAAGCACCGGGATCATGTAATTAATAAAAATACATAAAAAAAATATTTACAATTATTATAAATATTAAAATTTGTGACCGAATATGTGCATATCAAACGCCGATAAAGCACCTGGATCACATAAAAATACAAGAATTTTTTTAAAACATTAACTGAAAATATTAGCAATTGTTAAAAAAAAAAATTTCGTGACCGAATGTGCACATCAAACGCTGATAAGGCACCGGATCACGTAGCTGAAATACAATTTTTTTGTATCCTCTTGTTCTCTCCCCTCACTTGAGCTGAAACTTTTGCATCAGCAGCCTTCGCTTGATGTGGCTTGGCGAACAAATAAGTATCTCCAACTGTCGTTATTATTACCTCGTTCAAAAATATTGACCTCTTTTTTTTATAGTCGCCATATGTTCGCTTGCCTATATTAAATTATATCACCAAATTTTAAACAAATCACTCACTCTATATATATATATTACAGTCAACACTAAGAAAAACGACACAGGGAGTAGATACCAACGAGAAAACACGCAACAACTAATTACAACAAGTAACATCTACACAAATACTAAACATATTATTAATAATATATAAACATATTACTTTACAATTACAAATTAAGATAACCTCTATAACATAGGGAAGGTAATTAAATGTTAAAAAAAGTAAGCGCAGCTAGTAGAAGAATAGGTTTAAGAAGTAAGAACAGTTTGCCAGACCTAAGTGTACTTGAAGAAGAAGAGTTGCACGACCAAATAAATCAATCTCCTAACCCCAACATGAATCATTCAGACTCTGATAACGCATCGGGTTCCATCAGCCCCACAGTTAGCAACTCGTTGACTATCGTCAACACAAATTTAAGTCCGAAAGATATACTAGCGTTTGTACAACATTTGCCAACTTACGAGGGTCCCTCTGACAACCTAGAAACATTTATTACTAGCGTTGAGGAATTACTAATACTCATTCGTTCCGTAGATTAGACGGCGTATGGACAGTTGATCCTCAGGGCTGTTAGGAATAGAGTAAAAGGCAAGGCACACGATGCATTGACCCTGTGTGGCACACCACTCATCTGGGACGACATTAAAGCAAATCTTAAACGACTTTACACTAGCAAGAAGACGGAAGCTATATTAATCCGCCAAATTCAAACCCTACCAAGCGTACTCTCCATTCATAAGTCATTCTTCGCAATAGCAAAATTGAGAGCTCAACTGGTATCATTAACTAATGACTCGGACCGTGGTGGTCAGAACTCCACGGAAAAACACGCCCTTTATTCCGACATCTACCTTAATGCATTTATAGTCGGATTAAACGGTCCACTAAAAACAATTCCGGGGTAATTCAAGATCAAACGGTATGAATGCTAATAGGGGTGTTTAGTTTTTTAATGTGGTCTTTTGAAACTAAAGTTGGTCTTATAAAAAAGTAAGTCGACCCGGTATCTATGAGAAATTTGTGTGGGTTAGTTGTAAGAAATTTTGAAGACAAAGGGACATAAGGTAAAGACTTTCCGTGTGACTTTTTGTTTAAGAAGCCGACTGGTTGTCCGAGGCTTTTTGTAAAAAATTTGCACCATCGTTGATGTTGCAGGATCGTTTGATCTTGAATTACCCCGGAATGGGTTTGGTTTCTAGATGAATGGCTCTCGTATCGATTTTGGGATGGTTGTCTTGTCTCATTTCTTTTAGTGTTGTTGTTATCAGATGGTTTCTGGTTCTGTTCGTAACGTTGGTATGGGCGGTTTCGTTCGCCCGAATTTCCGCGGTGGCGATAACTTTGTTGGTCATTATAGTTAAAAATTAGGTTCTATTTGTGCCTATTCGTAGCCTTTTTCTAAAGAGTCTGGGTTTCGGGATCTAATTATTGTTTTTAGTGGACCGTTTAATCCGACTATAAATGCATTAAGGTAGATGGAATAAAGTGCGTGTTTTTCCATGGAGTTCTGACCACCACGGTCCGAGTCATTAGTTAATGATACCAGTTGACCTCTCAATTTTGCTATTGCGAAGAATGACTTATGAATGGAGAGTACGCTTGGTAGGGTTTGAATTTGGCGGATTAATATAGCTTCCGTCTTCTTGCTAGTGTAAAGTCGTTTAAGATTTGCTTTAATGTCGTCCCAGATGAGTGGTGTGCCACACAGTGTCAATGCATCGTGTGCCTTGCCTTTTACTCTATTCCTAACAGCCCTGAGGATCAACTGCCCATACGCCGTCTAATCTACGGAACGAATGAGTATTAGTAATTCCTCAACGCTAGTAATAAATGTTTCTAGGTTGTCAGAGGGACCCTCGTAAGTTGGCAAATGTTGTACAAACGCTAGTATATCTTTCGGACTTAAATTTGTGTTGACGATAGTCAACGAGTTGCTAACTGTGGGGCTGATGGAACCCGATGCGTTATCAGAGTCTGAATGATTCATGTTGGGGTTAGGAGATTGATTTATTTGGTCGTGCAACTCTTCTTCTTCAAGTACACTTAGGTCTGGCAAACTGTTCTTACTTCTTAAACCTATTCTTCTACTAGCTGCGCTTACTTTTTTAACATTTAATTACCTTCCCTATGTTATAGAGGTTATCTTAATTTGTAATTGTAAAGTAATATGTTTATATATTATTAATAATATGTTTAGTATTTGTGTAGATGTTACTTGTTGTAATTAGTTGTTGCGTGTTTTCTCGTTGGTATCTACTCCCTGTGTCGTTTTTCTTAGTGTTGACTGTAATATATATATATAGAGTGAGTGATTTGTTTAAAATTTGGTGATATAATTTAATATAGGCAAGCGAACATATGGCGACTATAAAAAAAGAGGTCAATATTTTTGAACGAGGTAATAATGACGTAATTGTTTGGAACCAATTTGCCGTTTAGTGTACAGTTGGAGATACTTATTTGTTCGCAAAGCCACATCAAGCGAAGGCTGCTGATGCAAAAGTTTCAGCACAAGTGAGGGGAGAGAACAAGAGGATACAGAAAAATTGTATTTCAGCTACGTGATCCGGTGCCTTATCAGCGTTTGATGTGCACATTCGGTCACGAAATTTTTTTTTTTTAACAATTGCTAATATTTTTAGTTAATGTTTTAAAAAAATTCTTGTATTTTTATGTGATCCCGGTGCTTTATCGGCGTTTGATATGCACATATTCGGTCACAAATTTTAATATTTTTAATAATTGTAAATGTGGAATAAAAACGTTGTGTTATAAGAGAAATTAAAATATAACCAACGTATGACCTCGAGTAATTCAATAACACTACAATTATTGTTCAACAGGTCGATACAAAACCAACATAAATGTAAATATTTTTTTTATGTATTTTTATTAATTACGTGATCCCGGTGCTTTATCGGCGTTTGATATGCACATATTCGGTCACAAGTTTTAACAATTGTAAATATATTTTTTTAGTTTATGTATTAAAAATTCTTGTATTTGTTATTGATTACGTGATCCCGGTGCTTTATCGGCGTTTGATATGCACATATTCGGTCACAAATCTGTATAATTGAAAGTTTTTCTTTGCATTTGGTTGTATGTGATTAAAATTATTAATTTTAATTTATTTCTTCAAGGATGCGATCCCGGGGCCCTATCAGCGTTTGATGTGCACATATTCGGTCACAACTTTTGTGAACACTAACACTTGTACACTCGCCTGAATTTGGTTCGTCACTTTTCACTTCTTTTTTTTTTTTTTATTTTTTTTTTTAGTCCCACGGCCCACTTACCCGCCCAACCGACCGAGGGGCGCAGCCGTGTATCGTACGGCACGATTCGCGATAAGATAGACGCGAGATAGGAAAATAAAGGTAAAGGTCCGGGGAAAAAAGTAATAGTTAGATCAATCTTGTGCCAATGAAGCAAGTATTAATCGTTTTAGGAGCGGCAGAGAGTCAAGATTCGATATTACAGGAAAAAGTCTATTATAGTCAGAACATAATACTCTGAGAGGCTCATGCAAGGCATAGTTAGATCTACAATGATTTAAAGTTAAGGGAATATAATTTCTGGTTAATCTACTTGGCACAGAAAAGTTTAGCCGACTTAACAAGTCGGGGAACTTCTTCTTCTCTGTATTTTTATATTTTTAGCCAATTTATTTGTTTCATTCTTCCTTTCTTTTTTTCTCTTAATTTTGCCACCATTTGTTTACTTACCTATCTTACAGGTATAGTATGATCAGGAGCTGGAGCATTTTGCGATCTCCTGGTCCGAATCCGGCTGCGCCAATTACAGTATCTAGGTATACTGGTGGTCGAGTCCAATGGGTGCTTCCAGTGTCTAGGTATACTGCGAGTTGAGCCCAATGGGTGTTTTCAGTGTATTTGATATAATTGAGTTTAATAAATGAGAACCTTCTTCGACTTCGGTCAAAATAATAATGAATCTTTATTGTTCTACAAACCTAAGCGTAACTTGTGGAATACAGTGGAATATATGGGAATGAAATGGTATGATGGGGAATGAGAATCTGCATAGTTGGCAAGTTTGTCGTAACTGAACTGTTGGCTTGTTTGTGGTTTCGCATAGCTGTTAAGTGTTGGTTTTGCTTACTTCCGTTGGTTCCCAAACTCAGCGTTTATGCATCCAGTGTTTGGGTTAATGACCATTTGGCTGAGTCGCTGAGGTTTGGGGGGCGGCGGTGTGTCCGCAACAATGTGTGCGCTAACTCGCGCGCCAACGATCGCGCACGTAGGGGCACACTAGACCCAGAGAGGTGGCCATACTTATACCGGCAATTCCCACACAGGCGGCGGACACACTAGATCGCGCCGAGCCCTATATAAGGCGGACCACGGGCCGTAGATCTTCACTTAGAAGCAGGCCGTCTAAGGGTATAGAGGCAACTCCCCAGTGGTGGTAAGCAGCAAATTCACTTTATTTAGTAGACTATCCAAGTCCGATCCAAGTCCGCTCATACATTGTAGTTAGTTCCCGTAATACGACGAACCGTCACAGTGGCGCCCGAGCAGGTTAAAGTGGTTGCAAGAGATAAACCGACACCAGCGGAGTGATGTCGAGCTGGGTATATCTGGCACCAAAGAGCGAACTAACGAAATACACGGAAGAGTTCGGATTAGGAACGGCAGAAAGAAGTGAAGATTTAAGACGGTTGTTGACAGCCTTCGCCAGGGAAGAAAAGATAGAAATAAAAATGGAAACAGAAGTCATAGACCGGGTACGCGGATGGAGTATCCGGTGCCAAGGAACAGCAAACCCACTGGAGTTCCTAAGCAAAATGGAACAGTGGGCAGGTGGATACGGAATACGGAAGGACCAGCTGATACAGACGATGCCATTTATCCTGGAGGGGATCGAGCGATTGGTGGAATACCACGCCGAGCAGGATCGTAACGTGGACTCAGCTCAGAACAGAACAGCTAGAATACTTTTTGCCGCCGAGGTATGACAGTCGGAGACTCAGATTGCACAGATGAAACAGAGAGAAACGGAGCCCGTAAGAGAATAAAAAAAGAAATAAGAAAACTGATGCTGTAACGCCCTAAATCTGAGGGCGTACAAACTTCATTTAATCATGCCGAGGATCGGAGTCCACCTATTTAGTATTTAATATAGTATTAGAATTAGCTTTAAGATTTGGACACGGAGTCCACCTATGTTATCAATATGAAGTAATGGTAACTAAGGAGAAACTAATTAAGCTGGTGTTTACTTTTGAAGCCGAGACACGCACCACGGGCAGAACCCCCTTAACCCGCTATCGCACTCGTGAGGGGGGCGATCGATATCACGATCGATAACAGGGAACTGGTTCAGAGAACACGACGCGAGCTGAAGTGCGATCTCTAGAAATCTGACTCGCTCTCTTTGGTTTCGTCTTTTCACCGCGAGTAGAGGTGTGCGCGAATAACCCTCCGACACGAGATTCACAAGCCAAACGCCTAACCTCACATTCACTGTGCTCATCCGCGCCACACTAGTTAACATCCTCGAAGTTACACGTAAGCAAGAACATCCATTGTGAGTATAACTGTCAATAACTGTCAAATTCTCGACGATCTACGACGCGTGTTTGGTTTCGCATCCACACGACGTACTTCGGCCGAGAGCTCCCTCCTTAGAATCCTCGTAGACTCCGAGCCTAGCCGGAGTGTAGAACCCCCTGTAGGCTCCGAGTATATCCGGAGTGTAGAAACCCGTAGGCTCCGAGTATATCCGGAGTATAGACACCCGTAGGCTCCGAGTATATCCGGAGTGTAGACACCCGTAGGCTCCGAGTATATCCGGAGTGGGCGACCCCCGTAGACCCCAAGCTCACCCGGAGCGGATCAACCCCGCCGTTCATGCCCGGCGGAGTTCCCCTCCCCGTAGCCCCCGCAGCCAACTCCAATCGGAATCATCCAAATTCACCACCAAGCAGTGCGATCGTCCTTTTTAGTATCTCGCTCCGCCACCAGAGGGCATTACTGACGGGTCTCATCCAAGTTCCCCACCAAACAGTGCGATCACCCACTGAGTACCTCGTTCTATCACCAGGGGGCGCCTCAAACAGGATCCTCCCCGGGTTTCGCACCAAGCAGTGTGGTCGGTCCTATTCCCACTGCAGGCCGCTAGGCGGCGCTCTAATAGATGCCTTGTCGTCTACGGCTCTCGTGCGTAGAGGCATACTCGGCGATTAGAATCCGTGCGGAAACAGGCCTTTACGATCGACTACCTCGTCGAAGAGCACTCGTATCCGGGCGCCTTACAGCCTCCCCATACAAATTCCTACTACAGGTCCCACCCTTCTATATAAATTTCTTGTATAGGTTCCTTGGCCCCGATTGAGATTCTACCCCGCCCAGAGAACTGCGTTACAATGCAATTCACGAAACTCTCAGAAGAGGCCAAACTGGACCGAGTATACAAAAACAGCAGAAACAAGAAAATGCTGTACGCTAGGGGGGCAGGATTCAACTTGTTGACAGAATTCCTCAAACTAGCGGAGGAAGTAGAAGGAATAGAGGCAGAGAACCGGACACAGGCAAGCCAACCTGTGCAGCAGGTAAGACCGGAGAAATGCATGCGCTGCGGAGGTACCGGACATCGCCCGAGGCTGTTTTGCTGGGCCTGTGGAAGAATCGGTACGAGAACCACGGAGTGCTGCAGGAAAAGGCAGGGAAACGCAGGAGGCCTTAGCAGATGAAGCTGGCAGCTCAGGCGGCAATGAAGGAGCCAGCAGCAGGGGAACAGCTGTGTTGTGATGGGTTCCAAATAGTAGCCCGGATAAGGTTCGGAAACAAGACAGCGAAAGGAATTGTGGACACAGGAGCACCAAGAAGCGCTACAAACAGAAACAGATATCAAGATCTGAAACAACAAGGCAAATGGTGTGGAACCCGAGCGGAAATAACAATGGCCAACGGAGCAACGCAAAAGGCGATAGGAGAATTCGCGGCAGAAATCCAATTTGGAGGAAGAGCGTTTAGGGTAACGTTCATGATACTAACAGAAGTGGTAGAAGGAATACTGTTAGGAATGGACTTTCTAGCGGGGGTACACAGCACGCTGAGGTGTGGGGGCTTAGTGCTAGAAATAAGAGAGGCCGGAGACGAAGAGGACCAACCGTAGACAAATACGGAGCCAGAAAACACGACAGGAGGACCGTCCGAAAAGGAAGTACAGGACTTTCTGGAAACGCAGAGGCAAGTATTTGAAGGAATGCAGGGAATCAGTAGTATAACAACGCATAAGACTTACCTCAAGGATGATAAACCGATAATACAGAGGTACTATCCGCGAAATCCAGTAGTGCTAGTGAGAAAGAAAAACAACGAATGGAGGATGTGTGTGAACTATCGTCTGCTGAACGACAAAACAGAAAAAGACGCTTATCCAGTACCAAGAATGAACTTCATCTTGGACCAGTTAAGAGAGGCAAAGTTCATCAGCACGATAGATCTACGATCAGGATACTGGCAGATCCCAATAGATAGGAATAGTAGACAGTACACGGCATTCACAGTCCCCGGACGTGGACTGTTCCAATGGAAGGTTATGCCATTTAGGCTAACCACAGCTCCAGCAACGTTACAAAGGGCACTGGACACAATAATAGGGCCAGAAATGGAACCATTCGCATTTGCATATCTTGACGACATAGTGGTTATTGGCCGGAGCAAACGGGAACATTTCGAGAAGCTAAAAGAAGCATTCAGGAGACTACAAAACGCGAACCTGCGGATTAATCCAGACTAATGCCACTTCTTCCAGAAAGAGCTAAAGTACCTATGACACGTCATAAGTGATCAGGGCATTCGGACAGACCCGGACAAAGTAGCGGCAATTCGAGACTTACCAGCACCGAGGTCCACAATGGAAGTACACAGCTTTTTAGGAATGGCATCATGGTACCGACGGTTCATATCAAATTTTACCGAACAGGCAGGAGCGCTGCAAAGCCTAATCAAGAAAGGACAAAAGTTTGAATGGACCGAAGGACACCAGGAATAGTTTGACCGACTAAAAACGAGCCTAACAAAGGCGCCGGTACTGGCATGTCGCGATTTCACAAAGCAGTTTAAACTACAAACGGATGCCAGTGACTTAGGCGTAGGCGCGGTCCTAACACAGGACGGTGAGGACGTGGAGCATGTGATAGCGTTTGCCAGCAGGAGGTTAAGCAAAGTAGAAAAAAACTACAGTGAGGAACCGTAAAAACGGCCCTCACAATTTATTTTGTAGCCATGTAAGATTTTGTAGCCATGTAGGATTTTTGTAGCCATGTAGGAATATTTGTAGTTTAGCTTTTTAATAGCCAACGCACGCAACACATTTGAACCATCGAGCGCCTGAGCGCGACCAACACGCTCTCGCTCTCTTCTTCACACACTTCGAACATCAGCGGCTGCACACATTTGAACCATCGAACGCCTGAGCGCGACCAACACGCTCTCGCTCTCTTCTTCACCCACTACGAACATCAGCGGCTGCACACATTTGAACCATCGAACGCCTGAGCGCGACCAACACGCTCTCGCTCTCTTCTTCACACACTTCGAACATCAGCGGCTGCACACATTTGAACCATCGAACGCCTGAGCGCAACCAACACACTCTCGCCCGCTTCGAACAGTTTGAACACCTGCACAAAGCCAACACACACATAAGCTTTTCGTCGCACGATGGAACCAAAACGCAACCAACCCGACCGATGTTTTCGAGCAAGGGGAAAATAATTTCGCACCATCGAACCTAATTGCAACCGCCCCGACCGATGTTTTCGAGCAAAGGGAAATAATTCTGCCTGCAAAATGCCGAAGCGCAAGCGCAGCGGCAGCGACGTTGATGCAATGCATGGTGTGAAACGTGTGATACAATGTTAACCGGGAGTGGCGATGTTGATGGAGTGCGCGACCCTGTTCCCAGTGCGGAGGCATGGGAAATCAACTGGCTGGATTTGCTGTGGACGGAATCGTAAGCGTCTACTATATATTTTCCGAATATATTTTGTTTTGAAAACAACGACTGGACTGGAGTGGCGTGACAAGGGGGCTTTGTACACCCCTTGCACAAAACTTAAATAAAGAAAACCAAGTATTTGAAAATCCAAAAGCTATTTGCCTGTCCGTGTTTTGTGTGTGAGTGAACGTAGGAGGGGAATGGGAACTATTTTCTCTTGCCTCCATCTAGGAAAACCCCCTTCTCTGCCGATCGTGGTCGGACCGGGTGGTGGCCAAGGATTACGACGGAGTCTTGCACTCGCTTGTCGGATCTGAGGCTATTGCCGGTCCCGCAGCGCATAGTGGCCGTGGATTACGACGGAGCTAGGCTCGTTTGTCGGGTCCAGGGCCAGTGCGGGTTCCGGAGCGTGCGGCTGAGAGAGATTTCGACGGAGTCTTGTACTCGATTGTCGGATCTAACTCCGCTGCCGGTTTCGGCCCATGGTCGGCATCTCTGGGTGACAGTGCCCACAAAACCCCCTTCCTCTTCTTTTTGTTGCTGTTTTTGTCGATCGTTGCCGGACCGCGTGGTGGCCAAGGATTACGACGGAGCTAGCCTCGTTTGTCGGATCCAAGGATCATTGCGGGTTCCGAGGCGCGTGGCGGGTAGAGATAACGACGGAGCTCTGCTCGATTGTCGGATCCAAACCCGCTGTGAGTTCCGGCCACGGAGTCTGAATAGGGTCATTTTATCTCGCCCCTCCCTTGAGTCCTTAAACTGAAATAAATTATTGTAAGTGACCCTGGGAGCCCTGGGCACAATATCCCAGCCCAAGAACTTTCTTACATGGCGCCCGAGCAGGGACTTCAAGGATACGGGAAATTTTTAAATAATTTTTCCTCAAAAAAAAACAATATATAATTTTTTTTTCTCAAGAAAATGAAAAAAAAAATTTTTTTTTGGGGTATACGGCGTAAAGACCCATGAGATAGACACCCAGACCCTAAGATCAGACGATTTTTTTTTTGTTACACACACACACAAAATTTTCCTTCATATATCATTTTCCCTCTACGAAACCGAGTGGTGGCCCAAGATTACGACGGAGTCTGGCACTCGTTTGTCGGATCCGAGCCATTGCCGGCCCCGGAGCACGTAGCGGCCGTGGATTACGACGGAGATAAGCTCGTTTGTCGGGTCCCGGAGCACGCTGGAATTTTTTTTCTGGGGAAACGGGAAGGGAAAATATAAATTTGTGTGGTAAAAAAAAAAAAAAAAACGAAAAACGTGGTGGACACGTGGCCGGCGACTGTAAGAGGAGCACACCAAGCAACCAGAAAGCAGTCAAGCTCCGGCCCTCAAGCGGGGAACATCGTCGCGAACAACAGACTCCTGTGAATACTCCGCATCTTAGCCCAAATCCTAGCATCGCGCAACCATGGGACCCCCGAGTCCTGCGAACATTCGGCATCCTAGCCCGAATCCTAGCACCGCGCGCAACAAAGGACCCCGAGTCCTGTGAACATTCGACATCCTAGCACGAATCCTAGCACCGTGCACAACAAGGACCCCCGAGTCCTGTGAACATTCGGCATCCTAGTCCGAATCCTAGCATCGCGCAACCAAAGGACCCCCGAGTCCTGTGAACATTCGGCATCCTATCCCGAATCCTAGCATCGTGCCCAAAAATGACCCCCGAGTCCTATCAATATTCGGTACCCTCGCCCCGAAATTTTTGCGCGTACACAATCAAACGGTAAGATTTTTCTAATTTTTCCCCCCTCCGCTCTCTTTGGCTCTCGGAAACCATGGGCGTAAGATGGATATCGTATCGTCGCAAGGAGGAACTCTAACTCCTCTTAGCCGAGTTCGGGTTACCCCAAGGGGAAACCGTCGACGAACTGCGCAGTCGGCTAGCGACTTTCCTCACCCGGGAGGACCTAGAGCCGGAACTCCTGGACGGAGCCAAGGAATTGGCTAGTACGTTCCGAGAGGCAGCCACACCCAGGGACAAATCCCCGACCTTTCTGGGAGGACAAGAACCCCGGGAACAGAAGCTAAGCATAGCAGTCGTCGACACCGGGAGCACCCCCTAAGACTGGAGGTATCACCAGGCAACCGACCGACAAGGAACACAAACGCGGACCCATCTGCACGCGAGGAAATATCCCCCGCCACCTTGGCAGAAAAACTGCGGAGCTGGGGCATTCTATTCGACGGACAGTCCGACCCGCTCACATTTGTCGAACGTCTGGAAGTACAAGCCGAAGCATAACGACTCAGGACCGCACGATTCCCCAGGTTAATCTCCGGATTGCTTACGGGAAAAGCGGAAAGTTGGTACCGCACATTCCAAATGCAGGACGTGTCGTGGGAAATTTTCAGGAAAGAATTTCTTGAATTCTTCCTCCCACCACAATACTTCCAACGATTGGAAGACACGATCCGGTCGAAATACCAGCAACCGGGCGAGAGCTGCAAGGAATATGTAGTGGAGCTCCGTCTCCTGATGCAGCGGGCCAAATTTACTCCGGCGCAGGAACTGGAGCGACTCTACCAGAACCTTCGACCGGAATACCAGTTATTTGTGAGGCGACAAGACTTTGAGGATCTGGCCACTCTGATCCAACGGGCCACGGCCTATGAGATCACACGCGACCGCGATCGAGCACTGCATACAAACTTTCAAGCAGCTATGCCACACCGACACAGGAAACGTGAGTCACCCCCTGGAACTTCCAGGCACCCCAGCGACAAATCGAATGGTGGCACAGGTACCCGAACACCGCATCGATGTCCGGAACGCTTGTTCCCGCTGCGGGGAGACAGGACACTTCCGCCAAGAGTGCCCCAATCCATAGGTCCTGTTCTGCTGGCAGTGTGGAAGAAGGGGAGTGCGGACCAACGAATGCTGTCGGGCCCGAAACCCGGGAAACGGACCGAGTCCTCGCCCATCCGGGGAACTAGCGAGGACCACACACCAAGGACTCCAGAACAAAGCCCACCTTTACGGTTTGAAGGGGGGCGCATCGTGGCGACGGTCAGCATCGAGGGGAAGATATTTCACACCACCCTGGACACCGGGGCGTCGAGGAGCTTCATCTGCGCGAAAATAGCCGACGACATTGGGAGTACCAATAACCGCCTGAATGTACGAGCGAGAATTTCCCTGGCAGATGGCTCCACCATCGACGTCACCCACGCCCTGACCACCACCGTAACCCTAGGACGGGATACGGCTAAGACCACACTGCTAGTGCTACCGTCCATCTTGGACGAGATCATCCTCGGAATCGACTTCCTCTGCGGGATCAAGACCACTATTCAGTGTGGGAAAGCCCAGTTGACTCCGCCGCTAACAAGCAGAAGCAAACCACTCATCGTCACCCCACGAGTAGTCGTCAGTCCAAGCGCCGTCGGACCAACACCATCACCACGCTGCACGGTACCACCCGTGGCAGCTCCTCGACGATCGGCGTCTCGAATACAAGTCTACGAGCCTACCGTAACCCCACGACGATCACCGGCACTTCTACAAGTGGAGACCCCCACCGTAACACCGCGACCGCGACCCACGCCGTCACCAGGGAATAACTCTTGTTATTTAAAACCTTTGGCCGACGCCGCCGCAGCACGGAAAAACAACCCCTTTCGAAAGTCACCAATGACTACCCACGCACCGGGACAAACCCAAGAGGTAACAGTCAGACTAGCAACGGTCATCACTGAAGGACCCGAGGAATCCCGGATCCAAGCCTTTCTCGAAGCGGAACTCGCTCCATTCGAGCATATGACCGGTACCTCTCACATAGCCGAACATAGGATTGTCATGAAGGACGACAAGCCCATCAAGCAGAGGTACTTTCCAAAGAACCCTGCCATGCAGAAAATCATTAACGAACAGGTTGATGAACTGCTTTGCGACGGACGCATCGAGCCTTCCCGGAGTCCTCACAGTGCACCCATCGTCCTCGTCGGCAAGAAGACAGGAGATGTGCGCATGTGCGTGGACTACCGTCAGCTCAACGCGCACTCGGTGCCCGACGCCTATCCATTACCGCGGATAGGACACATCTTGGAACGACTTCGCAACGCTAAGTTTATCTCGACGCTGGATCTAAAAAGCGGTTACTGGCAGATCCCGGTGGCCCCAGACAGCCGTGCCTGAACCGCATTTACCGTGCCGGGCCGCGGGCTCTTCCAGTGGAAAGTAATGCCATTCGGCTTGCACTCGGCTCATGCTATATTTCAGCGGGCACTGGACAGCGTGATAGGACCCGACATGGAGCCTCACGCATTCGCCTATCTAGATGACATCATCGTCATCGGGACCTCGTTGTACGAACACTTCACCAACCTACGGGAAGTACTCCGACGGCTTAGGCAGGCAAACTTGAAGCTGAATAAAGCTATGTGTAAGTTTTTCCAGCGCAGTATAACTTACCTAGGGCACGTCATCAGCGAAGACGGAATCCACACCGACCCAGACAAGATAGCCGCTGTAAGAGAACTCCAGCCACCCACTAACTGCAAGGAACTTCGACGATGCCTGGGGGTAGCATCCTGGTACCGGCGATTTGTGGAGAACTTCGCCACAATCGTCCAACCAATGTCCGCCCTGCTCAGGAAGGGAAGGAAATTGACCTGGAGCGACCCTCAACAACAGGCATTCGAGGAGTTGAAAAGAAAACTCACCGAGTCACCAGTACTGGCCTGCCCGGACTTCAACCTCAAATTCCAACTACAAACCCACGCAAGTGACTTCGGCCTTGGAGCCGTCTTAACCCAGCAAGTCGATGGAACCGAACGAGTCATCGCCTATGCCAGCAGGAGGTTGCTTGCAGCAGAGGAAAATTACTCGGCTACGGAAAAAGAGTGCCTTGCTATAGTGTGGGCAATCAGGAAAATGAGGTGCTACCTCGAAGGATACCAATTTGACGTTATAACAGACCACCTCGCCCTGAAGTGGTTGAACTCAATCGATAACCCGACAGGCCGAATCGCACTATGGGCCCTCGAACTCCAACAATTCCAGTTTGACATCTCATACCGACGGGGAAAACAGAAAGTCGTCGCGGACGCCCAACCACTAGCAACGCTCCAGCAGGTGAATGAGACTGACGAACCGTGCAAGTGGATCACCGCGAAGATCAAGCCAATCCGGAGAAATTTCCTGACTACATCCAAGAGAACGGGCAATTCTACCGACACCTCGACAACGCGTTTAGGAAGGAAGACCGTGGAGCATGGAGACTTTGCGTACCCAACAGATATCAGCGTCGGGTTCTGGAAGAATGTCATGACCACCCCACTGCAGGACACCTAGGGATCAGGAAAACGACCACTCGAGTCTGCCAACAATATTATTGTCCGGGTTTGTTTCGAGACATCGCTTGTTACGTCCGACAATGCCCAGCCTGTCAGCAATTTAAGGTGAGTCAACGCAAACAAGCGGGGAAGATGCTAATCAGGAAATCGGAGGGACCATTCTCAACCCTGTGCGCGGATTTCGTAGGGCCTCTGCCCTGGTCCCGCAAAGGATACACGATGTTACTGGTGTTTTTGGACCATTTCACCAAATCGGTGGAATTAATACCCTTACGCCGAGCTACCGCCACCAGTCTGGAATTAGCCTTCCGGGAGCGAATACTGGCTAGGTTCGGCGCCCCAAAAACGTTTATCTGCGACAATGGGACCCAGTTTACCAGTAGGGCCTTCAAAGTATTCTGGAAGAAAGCAGGAATAGAGGTCCAACATACTGCTCCATACTCCCCCCAACAGAACCCTACAGAGCGAGCCAACCGCACTATCAAAACGATGATCGCGCAGTACGCCACAGAGGACCACGAACATGGGATCACCTGTTGCCGGAAATCACCCTGGCCATCAACACGAGTGTCTCCGACAGCACCGGATTCAGCCCAGCGTACCTAGTACAGGGTCGTGAGCCCCGATTACCCGGAAGCTGGTTCAACGAAGTTACACCAGGGGCCAGCGAAGCGCCCAGAGACCCCCAGAGTAAGGCAGAGCATCTCAAGAACATTTTTCAAACAGCCAAGGAAAACATGGAGAGAGCAGCCCAGGAACAAATTCGCTATTACAACTTGCGCCGACGGGAATGGAGACCGACCATTGGGATGTGGGTTTAGATCCGAACCCACCACCTGTCCAACGCCGCGGAGGCGTTCAATGCAAAACTAGCTCCAAAGTTCGAAGGTCCCTATAAGATCATAAAATTTCTGTCACCAAACATCGCCAGAGTCCAACTCCGAGGAACACGCAAGCGTCGCAACGCAAATCTAGCCGATTTGAAACCCTTTCATGGGGATCAGGACGCCGAAGGGATCCACGAATCCACTCTAGATATTCACCAAACCCGAGACACCTGAGCACCACTGCCGGGTGGTCAAGGAAAGGGCAAACTAAAATCTTCCGCGGGCCCCTTGCTACGACAAGGAGATTCAATGGGGCCACTTGAGCCTGGGACCCCCAGCGCCAACGCCCCACAACCCTCCCCATGGATGGGGGGGATTTCTAACTCCTTAGGGTAGACCACGCCAAATTAGCCACGCCTAGTTATTACCATAGTCACCGACACACGACGACACACGACTAGAACTTCCATAACATCACTGACTTTCTACGCTAACACGTACTTCTCTCCTATCTAGCGCCGAGAGCGGGTACTTCACCCCGTCCAGCCGTGGGTCTTCCCCCACCGAGACCTCTTGGACACCGCCCATGAGCCCCCGGCGCTGGAAGTTGCCACTGTCCTGGCCCGAGTCAGCCAGTACGCTGCCCAACACGCCCGTCGACTGGTTGGCACTCAGCAGCCATAGTGACCACCAGGGATCAGAACGTCCGACAGACGACGTCCCGAAGTGCAGCCAGGCTGACCCACTGTGGTGCTCCGTGTCCCGACTGACCACCATTCACGTCCTGTAACCCCTGAGCCGCTAGCAGCTGGGTGGACGTAGCCGGATTAGATCCACATCCTGGGGATGACACCCCAAGTTGCAGCCAGGCGGACTCAACCCTGCTTACCGTGACCCGACTGGCACAGCTGCAAGCCCTGGAGCCCGGGGACGAGGCCACTCAGCCAACCATACGTGCCGTCAGCCACTGGGTCGACGAGGTAGGACTGATGATAGCTCGAGCGAGGACTCGAACCCGGACTCTGCGCTGTCGACGGAACAGAGCTCCCGCAGCAGTCAACCGGTAATCGGCTACGACCAGGACAGTTCTAGCAGGTCCGACAACAGCAGCATCCAAGGCGAGGACGATCCACACGGGGAAACACACAGCCCTCAAATGGCGGCGCCCTGGCACGACGACTGCTACAGCGACGTCAGTGATGAAGAGCTACCTCTACCATGGATCGCCGAGGTGGCGAACGGTTCAATGGCAGCCCTGTCACACGACGCCAGCGAAGAACGCTCAGAACATCCGGCAGACGACGTCCCCAGTGGCAGCCATGTCCCGAACGAGTGTCCAGTACCCTGGGAACTCTGCCTCGACTTAGAAGAGGAAAGGGAGCTATGGAACGCACTGGAGGACAACCAGCTATCTCCGGCCACCCCGGAGGAGGATCAGTGGTCAGAAGCCCCCGCAGAGTGGGCAGTGAACACTTAGCGACGCAGGCTCCCCAACGAGCTCATCGTCTTCGTCCAACAACACGAGCGCCGAGGAGTACGCTTCCTACGAAAGGTGAAGGGACCTACAGGGTTGCGATTAGCAATAATCGCTTCATCAACGTCTCGCTCCAGCACCCCGAAGGAAGGGGGGGGTGTGAGGAACTGTAAAAACTGCCCTCACAATTTATTTTGTAGCCATGTAGGATTTTGTAGCCATGTAGGATTATGTAGCCATGAAGGATTTTTGTAGCCATGTAGGAATATTTTTAGTTTAGCTTTTTAATAGCCAACGCACGCAACACATTTGAACCATCGATCGCCTGAGCGCAACCAACACGCACTTCAAACATCAGCAGTTGCACACATTTGAACCATCGAGCGCCTGAGCGCGACCAACACGCTCTCGCTCTCTTCTTCACACACTTCGAACATCAGCGGCTGCACACATTTAAACCATCGAACGCCTGAGCGCGACCAACACGCTCTCGCTCTCTTTTTTTTTTTCGCGCGGAGTCCCACGGCCCACTTACCCGCCCAACCGACCGAGGGGCACGATTCGCGATAAGATAGACGCGAGATAGGAAAATAAAGGTAAAGGTCCGGGGAAAAAAGTAATAGTTAGATCAATCTTGTGCCAATGAAGCAAGTATTAATCGTTTTAGGAGCGGCAGAGAGTCAAGATTTGATATTACAGGAAAAAGTCTATTATAGTCAGAACATAATACTCTGAAAGGCTCATGCAAGGCATAGTTAGATCTACAATGATTTAAAGTTAGGGGAATATAATTTCTGGTTAATCTACTTGGCACAGAAAAGTTTAGCCGACTTAACAAGTCGGGGCAGTCAATATCACCATGTATAAGGTTATAAATAAAGATAGTACCAAGCATCGTTCTACGGTTGGCTAGGGATGGTAAATTAATCAAAAGAAGTCTACTAGAATAAGAAGGTAAGATAAGATTTGCATCCCAGTTTAGGCGCCGTAAAGCAAAAAGAAGGAAATTTTTTTGTACAGATTCAATACGACCAATATGTATTCCGTATTGTGGACTCCAGACGTGAAACCCATACTCCAGAATCGGACGGACTAGCTAAATAAATAAAGTTTTTATCAAATAAGGATCATCGAATTCTAGTTTGGGGTCCAAGAGAACGCCAAGATCGTTTACAAGAGTTATTCTATCCAAAGAGCTGCCACTTAACGTGTAAGTCGCGTATATCGGATTGGCCCGATAAAAAGTCATCAGCTTGCACTTGGAACCGTTTAAATTTAGTAAATTATCTCGACACCAGTTTTGAAAATTATCTAGATCGGATTGCAAGTCTAAATGGCAGGAAATGTCCTTATACTGCAGGCACAACTTAACATCATCTGCGTACATAAGTACGAGAGAATGACTTATAATTGAGGGAAGATCATTAATAAATAATGTAAAAAGTAACGGACCCAGATGGCTCCCTTGTGGGACACCGGAGGTAACACGGAGAATTTCAGAAATTGAATTTTTAAAAAGGACCCTTTGTGACCTGCCATTCAGATAACTTGAAATCCATTTAAGCACATCAACTGGAATTTTAGGTCAAGTTTTTGAATGAGAAGTAAGTGATTTACAGAGTCAAATGCTTTACTTAAGTCAGTGTAAATGACGTCTGTTTGAAAAATACTGTTGAAGCCTTTTATCACAAATGAAGTGAGCTCTAGAAGGTTTGTGATTGTCGATCTACGTTTAATAAATCCGTGTTGACAGGGAGAAATTATTGATCTGCAAAGGTGCTGCAAATGAGGAGTAATCATTTTTTCAAAAAGCTTAGGAATAGCTGACAAATTAGAAATACCTCTGTAGTTACTGGCTTCTAACTTGTTACCTTTTTTGAAAAGAGGAATAACAAATGATTCCTTCCAAATATTTGGGAACTAGGAGGTTTCTATAGATAAGGTAAAAAACTTTTGAAGAGGTTTGCACAGGGCTTTAGCGCAATACCTAAGCACGCACCCAGAATTACCATCGGGCCCTGGCGAATAAACAGGATTAATACGAAGAAGATCCAAAAGAAGAGAGCTTTCTGTTAAAGTGGGACAGAATATGAGGTTTGACTTGGATATAGTGTAAGAATAAGGCTGTGATGAATAATCTAAAGTAGAGTAAGTCGTTTGAAAAAATTGGGCAAATAAATCGGCTATTGCCTGATCTGTGGTTGCCGTCATGTTTTCGAACGATAGCGAGGAAGGAAAAGAATTAGATTTACGCTTGGTGTTAACAAAATTATAAAACTGTTTCGGGTCCTGAAAGAACTGGACCTTACAACGGTTTAAGTAACTGTTATAACACTGAGCATTAAGCACGGTAAATCTTGACCGAGCACTTAAATATCTAGTAAAAACAGATTGAGAACCGGTAGTTTTATATTTCTTAAAAAGTCTGGACTTTACATTTCTTAAGTGTGTCAACTCTTTGCTAAACCAAGGTGATTTATTAGAAGTTGACGGATAATACCACGGAACACAGGAATTAAAAAATGAGTTAATTGCAGTGTAAAAAACATTAACTGCATCGGACATATTAATGCATAGGTAAAGATCAGAACAATTAAAGGCAGAAATAAAATTATTTAGCCTCAGAAAGTCTGCCTTGCGAAAACAATGTATTCGTTTGGATTTTTCTGATTTTTCTTCTATAGCTCTACCCGTATCAAATGAAAGTTCGAATGTTGGGTGATATGGATCTTCAAGTTGCGTGAGTGGTGCTACTCTGGACAGAAACACACCTTCCGGATTTGATACAAAACACAAATCAAGTAGGCGACCTAATGAATTTCGAACATGGTTTACTTGAGATATAGATATGTCAAGCAGGCCATCAATAAAATCATGCTGTGCTATAGATAGTAAGACATTCGATCCATCCTCAGTGGACCAAGTAACTCCAGGTATATTAAAATCACCTAGAACTATCAACTGATCCCTTTCGGAAAGCTTATTTGCAACGGACTTAATAACGCATAGGTGATTTAAATAATCAGGAAGTTCAGACAACGGCGGAATATATAAGCAAGTTATGTATATAAAGCTACCAGGAAGCGATAACTTTACACAAATAAATTCAATGGTATTGAATTCCTCAAAAAATAACTCCTCAAACGGGAGGTTTGAATCAACTCCAATTAAGACTCCACCTCCCCGTCTAGAGGGACGGTAATACCTATATATTGTGTACTTACCTGGAAAAACTTCGGAGCTAAAGATCTCCGGCTTTAACCAGGTTTCTGTGAACACAATAATATGAGATGCAAAGGAAAGGCTATCGGAATACAATTTAGTAAGTTTGCTGCGCAAACCTCTTGCATTCTGATAGGAAAGAAGGAGGTTAGAAGTTAGTTTTTTGAAATTGGTACACTGGTTTGGCCTCGACTAGGAAGTTTTACTCCCAAGGGCCCCTTCTTCTTTATCATAGCCTCGAACTCTTTTACAACCATATTATCCGGCCAAAAGTCGCCCGAGCATATGGCTTCAAAAAGCTCGTTAGGGACAGTTATCTTGAAAGATGAAATGTCTCTAGCATAAGAAAACTTAAACTTTTCCACCTTTACATTATTACAATCGGCTTTAGTTTTGTCTTGTATATAAGACAATACATCAGAAGATGTTTGATCAGGGGAAAGCCGAGAAACGAAAATTTGTTTCTTGAGTGGAACCACTGAAAGGGATTTTGGTGGAGCAGACATTGCCTCTGCCAAACCAACTTGAGCCGGTTGTCCGGACTCAGTAGTCCCTTGTGGTAGTGATGCTACATTCTGAGAGATAGGTGGATCCACTAATTGTGAAACCACTACGGACAAATCGGAATTCTTGGAAGTCCCTGGTTGCATGCATTCTGTAACGGATTGTTTGGATACCGAACTTTTTTAGCTGCCGATCTTAGCAACATTTGAGGGCTTGCTGAAATCGGCTACTGATCCGCCGGAATGCTCTGTTGTTCTTTTGATTTCGGTTGCGGGGTGTTCCCCTTTTGCTCCTTACCACCAGCGGCCTTTTTGCGCTTAGGGGACTCTTCTAATAGCTTACGACTATTAAACTGCGAGTCCAGCGCAGAGAGGAGATCATCAGCTCGGCGAAAACTATCTCTAGCAACACCGAAACAGCT
Organism: Drosophila fuyamai; assembly: GCA_018153365.1. Taxonomy (NCBI): domain Eukaryota; kingdom Metazoa; phylum Arthropoda; class Insecta; order Diptera; family Drosophilidae; genus Drosophila; species Drosophila fuyamai. Next base: position 1,657,921 of record JAECXW010000415.1, on the reverse strand, counting down.
AATCAGCCCCATCAGGCCGCCTTTAGTTTGGCGCATGAACGATTTCATCTCGTTCGCAACCTCGACACAAGCGTCACAACAAAACTGCAAATTGGGCCCCTTCGATAGGTCATCACTTGTCCGGCCAGTAAAACCGGCGCACTTGGTTCTTCACACACTTCGAACATCAGCGGCTGCACACATTTGAACCATCGAACGCCTGAGCGCAACCAACACACACTCGCCCGCTTCGAACAGTTTGAACACCTGCACAAAGCCAACACACACATAAGCTTTTCGTCGCACGATCGAACCAAAACGCAACCAACCCGACCGATGTTTTCGAGCAAGGGGAAAATAATTTCCCACGATCGAACCAAATTGCAACCGACCCGACCGATGTTTTCGAGCAAAGGGAAATAATTCTGCCTGCAAACTGCCGAAGCGCAAGCGCAGCAGCAGCGACGCCGACGCAATGCATGGGGAACGTGCGCCAATATCAAAGAGGGGAAAGGCAGTTACTCTTGAGGCTTCGCGCGTGCCAGATTAAAATCGTGAGACTTGAAAAAACCCGGGAAGCCGCCCCGCCGTGAAAATTGACAAGTGCGTGAAACGTGTGATACAATGTCAACCGAGAGTGGCGATGTCAATATTCGGTATCCTCGCCCCGAAATTTTTCCGCGTACACAATCAAACGGTACGATTTTTTTAATTTTTCCCCCCCTCCGCTCTCTTTGGCTCTCGGAAACCATGGGCGTAAGATGGATATCGTATCGTCGCAAGGAGGAACTCTAACTCCTCTTAGCCGAGTTCGGGTTACCCCAAGGGGAAACCGTCGACGAACTGCGCAGTCGGCTAGCGACTTTCCTCACCCGGGAGGACCTAGAGCCGGAACTCCTGGACGGAGCCAAGGAATTGGCTAGTACGTTCCGAGAGGCAGCCACACCCAGGGACAAATCCCCGACCTTTCTGGGAGGACAAGAACCCCGGGAACAGAAGCTAAGCATAGCAGTCGTCGACACCGGGAGCACCCCCTAAGACTGGAGGTATCACCAGGCAACCGACCGACAAGGAACACAAACGCGGACCCATCTGCACGCGAGGAAATATCCCCCGCCACCTTGGCAGAAAAACTGCGGAGCTGGGGCATTCTATTCGACGGACAGTCCGACCCGCTCACATTTGTCGAACGTCTGGAAGTACAAGCCGAAGCATAACGACTCAGGACCGCACGACTCCCCAGGGTAATCTCCGGATTGCTTACGGGAAAAGCGGAAAGTTGGTACCGCACATTCCAAATGCAGGACGTGTCGTGGGAAATTTTCAGGAAAGAATTTCTTGAATTCTTCCTCCCACCACAATACTTCCAACGATTTTTGTGAGGCGACAAGACTTTGAGGATCTGGCCACTCTGATCCAACGGGCCACGGCCTATGAGATCACACGCGACCGCGATCGAGCACTGCATACAAACTTTCTAGCAGCTATGCCACACCGACAACCCCGACGATTTCCAGGCAACACAACATTCGGAGGAAGCCGCGGAACAACAAAAACAACAACACTACAACCTGCGGAAAAGGGATTCGAAACCAGAAATCGGAGACTTGGAATGGTGCAAGACGCACTATCTGTCAAAAGCGGCAGAAAAATTCAACGACAAACTAGCACCAAAGTACGAAGACCTGGAAGATCTGGGCAGAAAGTGAAAGACCCCAACACACGGAAAACGAATAGAGTATACATTGGAAACACTAAACCGTACGTAGGAACAAATACAACACAGAACGAACACCGTAAGCTAGCAACATGAAGAGCACGATCTTTCATTAAATACTACACATAACCAAACACTACACAAATGCCACTACTCTGCACTACACATTCACATAACATTTGTCATTACACTACACCACGCCCCAAACATAAACCAACACTAAACCATAACCATAACACAATACTACACCCTACACCAACACTAAACATTAAGTCTAACACAAACATTTGTTGCCTTATTATAAAAAACATGAACAAATTCACGGAGGCGCGGAAATTTGTCGAGAAACACGCAAAGATAGCGGCAGCACAGACTAGGGCCAAGTTGGTGGAGCCGATACCGATGGCGCGAATCTCGCGAAAGCGGACGGCACCGGCGAAGATGAAGGGCAACATGATGACCTAGGCACCAACAAACAATCAGGCCAGGCCGCAAACAACCAGTGACATCCAGTCCCGGCGGGGCAACAAAGGGATCAGCCAACCCATAAGGATTGCAGCCAAAATCGCCCAGGAGAACCGAGCATCCGAGACACCGGACCGCGATATACTGTGACGCTGTGCGCGCACAAAACAGGATGTAAATAAAAAAAGAGTAAAAATGAAACGAAAAGAGCGTTTGATTCAAATTCAAACTAAGAACTCGCGCTCGCCAACGATCGCGCGCGTAGGGGCACACTAGACCGAGAGAAGTGGCCACACTTATACAGGCAATTCCCACACAGGCGGCGGACACACTAGATCGCGCCGAGCCCTATATAAGGCGGACCACAGGCCGTAGATCTGCACTTAGCAGCAGACCGTCTAAGGGTATAGAGGTAACTCCCCAGTGGTGGTAAGCAGCAAAGTCACTTTCTTTGGTAGACTAGATCATTCGATCCAAGTCCGCTCATACATTGAAGTTAGTTCCCGTAATACTACCTTTCCCCACTACCCTTTTTAAGCCCGGCTCGGCTTGCCGATCAGAAGGTTTCACTCGAAGACGACTGATTTCAGGATCATTCCTCCTTACGGCGCGGTTTACCGGCCGAATTCTCTCTCTCTCTCTTGTGACTGACTTCAGGGTCCCCAAGCAACTCTCTCTCTCTTATGGCTGACGTCAGGGTCCCCAAGCAATGAACTCTCTCTCTTGCGGCTGACTTCAGGGTCCCCAAGCAACTTTCTCTCTCTTGTGGCTGACTTCAGGGACCCCAAGCACTAAACTCTCTCTCTTGCGTCTGACTTCAGGGACCCCAAGCAACATTCTCTCTCTCTCTCTCTCTTGTGGCTGACTTCAGGGTCCCCAAGCAACATTCTCTCTCTCTCTCTCTCTCTTGTGGCTGACTTCAGGGTCCCCAAGCAACATTCTCTCTCTCTTGTGGCTGTCTTTAGGGTCCCCGAGCACCACACTCTTATTTTCAGGCTCGCTACGTGGCAACCCGCCCCGGGGTCTATTCTACCAGCAGCTGCAGTCCCGTGCAGTCCCTCTCGAGCAGCTGGATGGCTCCCGATACCAGGCATTCAGATTGGACGAAGGAAGCGAAAGCAGCAAGGGCAGTACCCCGCCAGTCCGGAGAACCCGGTAGTCAAAAGAGTCTTACTGAAATAAAACTATTTATAATCAATTGCTAAGTAATTCCCACGACTTCTACTCTGGGCTGGGTCGGAAATCACTTTCAGCAACCACGCCTGACACAAATTCTTGTGACGAACCCTGGCCATCCCTGAGCCATCCTACAACGACGAACCGTCACAGTGGCGTCCGAGCAGGTTAAAGTGGTTGCACGAGATAAACCGACACCAGCGGAGTGATGTCGAGCTGGCTATATCTGGCCAAAGAGCGAACTAACGAAATAGCAGAAGAGATCGGATTAGGAACGGCAAAAAGAAGTGAAGATTTAAGACGTTTGTTGGCAGCCTTTGCCAAAAAAACAGATCATACAGAAACAGTCAGACAAAGACTCGCTGAACTGCCAGAGAAATATAGGAGAGAAAAAAGCCCGGCGAAAGAAGCAATTCCGGCGATCATTGTAACCAGGGAAGAAAAGATAGAAATCAAAATGGAAACAGAAGTCATAGACCGGGTACGCGGATGGAGTATCCGGTACCAAGGAACAACAAACCCACTGGAGTTCCTAAGCAAAATGGAACAGTGGGCAGGCGGATACGGAATACGGAAGGACCAGCTGATACAGACGATGCCATTTATCCTGGAGGGGATCGCGAGCGATTGGTGGAACACCACGCCGAGCAGGATCATAACGTGGACTCAGCTCAGAACAGAACAGCTGGAATACTTTTTGCCGCCGAGGTATGAGGAACAGTTGGAGACTCAGATTGCACAGATGAAACAGAGAGAAAAGGAGCCCCTAAGAGAATAAAAAAAGAAATAAGAAAACTGATGCAATTCACGAAACTCTCAGAAGAGGCCAAACTGGACCGAGTATACAAAAACAGCAGGAACAAGATAAAGCTGTACGCTAGGAGGGCAGGATTCAACTCGTTGACAGAATTCCTTAAACTAGCGGAGGAAGTAGAAGGAATAGAGGCAGAGAACCGGACACAGGCAAGCCAACCTGTGCAGCAGGTAAGACCGGAGATATTCATGCGCTGCGGAGGAACCGGACATACGGCACTCACGTGCTGCAATCGCCCGAGGCTGTTTTGCTGGGTCTGTGGAAGAAACGGTACGAGAACCACGGAGTGCTGCAGGGCAAGGCAGGGAAACGCAGGAGGCCTGAGCAGATGAAGCTGGCAGCTCAGGCGGCAATGAAGGAGCCAGCAGCAGGGTTCCAAATAGTAGCCCGGATAAGGGTCGGAAACAAGACAGTGAAAGGAATTGTGGACACAGGAGCATCAAGAAGCGCTATAAGCAGAAACAGATATCAAGATCTGAAACAACAAGGCAAATGGCGTGGAACCCGAGCGGAAATAACAATGGCCAACGGAGCAACGCAAAAGGCGATAGGAGAATTCGCGGCAGAAATCCAATTTGGAGGAAGAGCGTTCAGGGTAACGTTCATGATACTAACAGAAGTGGCAGGATGAATACTGTTAGGAATGGAATTTCTAGCTGGGGTACACAGCAGGTGTGGAGTCTTAGAGCTAGAAATAAGAGAGGCCGGAGGCGAAGAGGACCAACCGGAGACAAATACGGAGCCAGAAAACACGACAGGAGAACCGTCCGAGGGAATCTGTAGTATAACAACGCATAAGATTTACCTCAAGGATGATAAACCGATAATACAGAGGTACTATCCGCGAAATCCAAAACAGCAGGCGATCATCAATGAACAGGTTAACGAGTTGTTGGCACTGGGACTCATAGAACCCTCACGTAGTCCGTACAGCTCGCCAGTAGTGCTAGTGAGAAAGAAAAACAACGAATGGAGGATGTGTGTGGACTATCGTCTGCAGAACGACAAACCAGAAAAAGACGCTTATCCAGTACCAAGAATGAACTTCATCTTGGACCAGTTAAGAGAGGCAAAGTTCATCAGCATGATAGATCTAAGGTCCAATGGAAGGTTATGCCATTTGGGCTAACCACAGCTCCAGCAACGTTCTAAAGGGCTCTGGACACAATAATAGGGCCAGAAATGGAACCATTCGCATTTGCATATCTAGACGACATAGTGGTTATTGAGCGGAGCAAACGGGAACATTTGGAGAAGCTAAAAGAAGTATTCAGGAGACTACAAAACGCGAACATGCGGATTAATCCAGACAAATGCCACTTCTTCCAGAAAGAGCTAAAGTACCTATGACACGTCATAAGTGATCTGGGCATTCGGACAGACCCGGACAAAGTAGCGGCAATTCGAGACTTACCAGCGCCGAGGTCCACAATGGAAGTACACAGCTTTTTAGAAATGGCATCATGGTACCGACGGTTCATACCAAATTTCACCGAACAGGCAGGAGCGCTGCAAAGCCTAATCATGAAAGGACAAAGGTTTGAATGGACCGAAGAACACCAGGAATCGTTTGAACGACTAAAAACGAGCCTAACAAAGGCGCCAGTACTGGCATGTCTCGATTTCACAAAGCAGTTTAAAATACAAACGGATGCCAGTGACTTACGCGTAGGCGCGGTCCTAACACAGGACGGTGACGACGTGGAGCATGTAATAGCGTTTGCCAGCAGGAGGTTGAGCAAAGTATAAAAAAACTACAGTTCAATCGAAAAAGAATGCTTAGCGATATATTGGGGCATCAATAAGTACAAGATGTACCTAGAAGGTACATCGGTATCGGTTCATAGTGGTAACAGACCACATGGTGTTGAAGTGGCTAAACTCAATAGAAAGTCCGTCGGGAAGGGTGGCCAGATGGGCGCTAGGCCTACAACCATTCCAATTTGAAGTCCAGTATAGAAAGGGAAAATGGAATGCGGTAGCAGATACCTTATCCAGAACACCACAGGAGTTGAAAACAATACAGTATACGGAGAACTGGAATGAGGAAAAATACAAGGAAATGGAAAGAGAAACGCAAAGCACAGAGTTCAAGGTATAAGCAGGCAGGCTATATAAGCTGGGCAGCAGTCGGAGAGACCCACAACCATGGAAACTATGCGTAACTGTAGCGGTAATTCAACAAGTACTGACGGAAAGCCACAGTACAGCAGAAGCAGGCCACCTGGGCATGTTCAAAACACTTAGAAGGGTAAAGAACCAATATTTCTGGCCACGAATGAACAAGGAACGTACAGAATTGCGAGTGCTGCCAAAAATACAAGGTATCACAACAGAGAAAAGCAGGGAAGATACTGGCAAAAGTGGCAGTAGCACCGTGGGAAACCATATGCGTGGATTTTGTGGGACCTCTACCCAGATCAAAGCACGGAAACACCACGTTATTAGTGATCATGGACAAATTCTCGAAATGGGTGGAACTGGTAGCTATCCGACAGGCTACAGCGGACGCATTCCTACGAGTCTTTTGAGAAAGGGTAATTGCGAGTGTCGGATCGCCAAAAACCCTAGTTTCTGATAATGGAGTCCAATTCACAGGACGAAAAACTAGAAAGGCCATGGAAAAATGGGGGATAAAGCAACAATTGACGGCACCGTACACGCCCCAGGAGAACCCCACCGAGCGAACGAATCGAACAGTCAAAACGATGATCGCGCAGGTAGCAGAAAATGATCAAACCACTTGGGACGAACATTTGCACGAGTTAATGCTAGCCTACAATAGCAGTGTATCGGAATCAGCTTGATATTGGGAAAGAATTAAGATTACCAACAACTATGTTCGACAGGCTAACAAAGGGATCGGGGTTACAGGAGGAACGTATAGAACATAGATGGAACAGACTAAAAACCGTGCGAAAGGAGGCAACACAACATTCGGAGGAAGCCGCGGAACAACAAAAACATCACTTCAACCTGCGGAAAAGGGATTCGAAACCAGAAATCGGAGACTTGGTATGGTGCAAGACGCACTATCTGTCAAAAGCGGCAGAAAAATTCAACGCCAAACTAGCACCAAAGTACGACGGTCCCTGGAAGAACTGGGCAGAAAGTGAAAGACCCCAACACACGGAAAACGAATAGAGTATAAATTGGATACACTAAACCGTACTTAGGAACAAATACAACACAGAACGAACACCGTAAGCTAGCAATATGAAGAGCACGATCTTTCATTAAATACTACACATAACCCAACACTACACAAATGCCACTACTCTGCACTACACACCTCACATAACATTTGTCATTCCACTACATCACGCCTTTAAACCTAAACCAACACTAAACCATAACCATAACACAATACTACACCCTACACCAACACTAAACATTAAGTCTACCACAAACATTCGTTACCTCATTATAAAAAACATAAATTTGTGGTACCATCCTGTAAGGCCGAGGAACCTCCGCACCTGTTTGATCGAACGAGGGATCGGGAATTCCTTAATAGCTTCCACTTTTCCTGGATCAGTTTGGATAGTTCCGTTTCCAATGACATGGCCAAGGTACTTAACTTCTGTTCTACAAAAATGAGATTTTTCTACATTAATTGTTAAGCCTGCTTTTCCTAATCTCGAAGCTAGTTCTTTTAGCACTGAAAGATGGTTTTCAAAGGAAGATGAGACCACTAAAAGGTCGTCTAAATAGACAAAAATTTCATTTCTTAGCGATGGCAGAATGACTTTATCCATGAGCTTACACATGGTTTGTGGAGCATTGGCTAGTCCAAACGGCATGAATCGATAGAGTGGTCTGCCCGGGACTGAAAAAGCTGTTTTGTCTCGTGCGCTTTCTTCTAACGGAATATGCCAATAGGCATCTTTGAGGTCTATACTAGAAATAAATTCAGCCCTAGAAAGACGGCTGAGAATCCCCTCGATGAGAGGCATAGGGTATGCGTTTTTATTGGTTACTTCATTGAGCTTCCGGCAGTCTATACACAATCTCACCTTTCCGGGTTTACGAACTAGGAAAACTGATGATGACCATGGACTGTCGGATTCTTCTATAACCCGAAGAGAAAGCATTCTCTCTAATTCTGTATACATAAGCTGTTCTATTGCCGATGATACTGCGTAATGTCTCTGTTTTATTGCCTTAGCGCTACCTACATCTATCTCGTGCTCTAATAGTTTGGTTTTCCCTAATCCTTTTTCGGTGAAAGACGGAAATAACTTAATTACAGTTACCAGCTGATCTTTTTGTTGCGGCGTTAGAGGCTCTTGATTTGGATCAGTCACATCGAGATTTGCAATGTTTAAGACAGTATTTTGATTTGCCAAAAAATCCGGCAAAAAGTTATAACTATTCCAGAAGTCAATTCCCAAGTATAGGTCTTGAGATAGGGATGGCACTATCCATAAGCGAAATGGTTTGCATTCTAAAAGTTATAGAAGTACTTATACGACCAACAATGGCTTGTTGATTTCCATCCGCTGTACTAACGCTGGCGTGGAGAGGCTTATAAATTGATGTGTACTTAACTATATCCGCGGCTAAAGATCCCCCAATGCAGCTAATAGATGCCCCAGTATCCATTAGGCCCCGCACTTGCCTTCCTAACAGATCCACTTCGGCATACGGTCTCCAGTCTTTCGTGCTATTTACAATGGACTCTAGAATTGCTTGCTTTTCTTGCTTACATTGGATTCGAAAATCGGACAGACGTTTTTGTGAACGATTTTGAACTGGCGGCTTACATTTTTTTGACCGCTCTTGTACTCGCTGGTGAATTGCTATTTCTGGTAAGGTGGATATCTTCGGGTAGGCATCGCTTTTTAATGGTTTTTCTCCTCGGAGATCTTGTCTAAGGTGGCTGTCAGTTTGCGTGCACCGCTCGGTGGTGTACGGGCTCGCCAGTTTTTTGGACCGTTACACCGAGTACAAGATGGTTTATAAGTTTCCGGTTTCCCGCATCCATAACAAAAAATCTTCTTTTCCCCCAAACACTCCTGATATCGATGGTCGGATGCACCACAATGGACAGAGGTTTTCCTCTTCTTCAGAAAGATCCCCAGAGGAGCTGGCTAATCCCCTCACTTGGGGACGTTGGCCCTGACGGAAACTTTGCTTAGGGGCATTCCCATTCATGGCCTGCATAAATCTTTCCCTTGTACGGACTATGTGACGCAGCTGAGCAATACTATATATTGACACATGTAAAATTTCATGCTGTGTTTCCTTCAACAAATTGGCTCGCAATACTTCCAATAAAGCTGGTTCTGACATAGGCTCCGATAGTTTCCCCGAAATAGCAAGAATTTCCTCATAAAATTTATCAAAAGTTTCAGATACCTTCTGTTTTCTTTGAAATAAGGCTGAGCGGATTTCTAAATCGCTTCAGCCATCTTTGAATTGAGCTTTAAGAGCTGCACTTAATTGCTCCCAGGTAATTAGTGGTACGCTTTTATGATAACGCCAGTACCTGTCGGAGACGCTGCCTTCAAATAAGTTATTAGCATATTGTGCTAGTACCTGTAGCTTGCCATCCAACGTTTGGTTAGTCAGGGCTTCTACCCTACACACAAAATCGTCCACGGACATACCAGACGGCCCTGAAAATCGTAGCTTCCAACTAGATATAATTTGACTTATTCGATCGGAACGAAAATTTTGGTCTTGTTGCGTTCCAAACGGAGAATTGATATTTGTGGCGGTGCTAGTATTTCGCCCTTCGTTATCCTGATGACCTCCCATTGATGCACGAGGAGGTATTTGAAACAGTTGTTCAAAAGTTTGAAGACCTGTGGCCAGAGTTGGCGGCGCAGTGTTTTGCGACGTCAACCTACTAAAGCCTCTTTCTATGACTTCTGCCATTCGTCCAATCTGTGCCATAGCTTGCGTTATATATATATTTATCTGGGCTATTCCCTCTTGGGTACGCACCACAGCGTTTGACTCTCTACCTGTATTCAGCGGACCTGCCACTGGTGATACGATTTCTGGCTCATTCGACATATTTAGCTGCGATCCATCTCCTAGAGTACCGTCCTCTACTACTAAACCCTGCGATCTCAATCTTGGAATGTTTGCGCCGACTCTTTGTGCTGCAGCTAACTCTTCGGCTAGTGATGGTGCTGGAGTTTGCAAATATACACTGCAAACTGGGCAAACTGTCTTAACTCCGCGTCGAGATCTAAAACAATTTTCGTGAAAACTGTGCTTACACCGAGTCCGAAATTCTTCCGATTGATTCGTAATATCTTTGACACAAATCCCACAGATCCGATTGCTAACTGCACTGTTAGGGTCTTGTCCGCCTGATTGGGAAGTTGACATACTAATAATACTCTAGCTAATACTTGTTTATGTGTTTGTAACCGAGAGTATGTAAATAACCCCGATAATTAAGTAATATATATATTTATATTTTCACTAATTTGTAGTTAAGTAATCCTAAATTTTTCTATAGAGCAAAAATTCAATAAATGTTGTTGGAATCCTTGCCGTATCAGTCTGTCGATACCTCTTACTTGACTGACTTTCCCCCGTTGCCTTGACTATTTTATTTTTAATTTTTTTTTTTTTTTTTAGTTATTGTTAGTAATCATCGTTGAATACAAGGGACGCGCAATAGTGTGGAACCATTGCGGATATCCAAGTCCGTGTTGATTTTGTCTGATTTTACTTTGAGCTTTATTATACAAATTGGAATTTATTATGTTCTTGAGTTTATGATTTATTTAAAACGACGTAGCCGTACCGTAAAACTGTTTGTTAACAATTGTTTACTCCTTCTTTTGGCAAGTTTCTGACTCAAAGTCATGATACTTTTCCATTCTACCGCAGGAGTTTCGCTTAAGTATAAGGAGTTCACCTTCGGTATAATAGGATTGCACTTATGGTTGACTGTAGATATAGATACGTTATAGTCTACCTCATGCACATCTATTACGCAAGAACGAATCACAGAATAAAAATATAAGGGCTATTAACTTACAATAGGTAGCTATTTAAATTTTCTCCAGATAGGTTAGGTCCATTACAAGTTTAAATTTATATAACCCTACCTGGTAAGTGCTACCACAGATTTACAAAGTCTACCGCCGAGGTAACCATTGCCTCGCGTTCAGATGTTGTGACTTTTTTATTTATCTCACTATGTATGACTGATTTTAACGTAAATCGGGCTAACACGATGGGCCGTATAGTACAGGTCCGAATTGAGCGTTTGGCCATAGGGGAGCAGCTCATAATGGATTATTCCCTGCCAATCCCACCAACACACACAGAAGAAACTTCCTGGCCGTCAATCCAGGCTTGGCCACCGTCTGGGCCGCTTCACCGCTTTATGACCACGACCGTTTGCATCTTACGTTATCGTAAGTGACCCACTTTTCATCGCCGTCTGGTACTCTTCAAAAACGGGTCGATTTTGTTGCGATTTAGAAGCGATTCGCATGCGTCGATACGGTCAAAGATGTTTTTTCGCGTCAATTCGTGTGGACCCATACATCGAGCTTCTTAGTGACTCCAAGCTTCTTCAAATGGTTAATAACGGTTTGATGACTCATGCCCAGCTCTTGACCGATGCTACGACTGCTACTATGCCGGTCTCTTTTGACCAATTCAGCGATTTTATCGTAATTTTCGACGACAGGCCTTCCGGAGCGTGGCGCATCTTCGACCACCTCTACACCAGAACGAAAACGTTGAAACCATCGTTGTGCTGTGGAAATGGAAACTGTATCGGGTCCATAAACTGCACAAATTTTGTTGGCGGCTTGAGATGCATTTTTGTCTTTATCGTAGTAGTACTGTAAGGATTTTTTCTCGGCCGGGGTACAGATCTCAGTCGGAGCCAAGAGTCCTTTACAAGAAATTTGTAAATCACCGAAACACCGGACTAGAGAGTTCCGTTCTACAGGTGAACGGATGATTTTGATGGGGAGTCTGCACCAAAGGTTCTTCTCCGCGTCGACGGAAACGTGGACGCGTGGAATCCTTGTCTTGTGTTTCGCGTCAAGGGCGAAAAATCCACCGAGCTGGACCTTCGGGCGAGGCCGAGCCGGGAGAATACTTTGCGGGTGTTGAAGTCCTGGATCTCGCGTCAAGGGCGGAAAATCCACCGGGCTGGACCTTCGGGCGAAGCCGAGCCGGGAGAATACTTTGTGGGTGTTGAAGTCCTGGGTCTCGCGTCAAGGGCGGAAAATCCACCAGCTGGACCTTCGGGCGAGGCCGAGCCGGGAAGATACTTTGGGAGGGGGGCCGGATAGTAAAGGGACAGAGGGATTCGACTTGACTGACCGGCCGGGACAAGTGTCCACGTGCCAGTCTCCAAACTACTTCATAGACCAGACACTCTATTAATCACCCGGCGGGACGGGTGTCCACGCGCAAATCTCAAGCTACGCAAGGGAATGGGGGAAACTACCGGAGAACGGATCCGCCGGGACGGGTGTCCACGCGCAAATCCCAAACTATGCAAGGGGAATGGGAAAACTACCGGAGAACGGATCCGGCGGGACGGGTGTCCACGCGCAAATCTCAAGCTACGCAAGGAAATGAGGGAACTACCGGAGAACGGATCCGGCGGGACGGGTGTCCACGCGCAAATCCCAAACTACGCAAGGGGAGTGGGAAAACTACCGGAGAACGGATTCGGCGGGACGGGTGTCCACGCGCAAATCTCAAGCTACGCAAGGGAATGGGGGGACCTACCGGAGAACGGATCCGGCGGGACGGGTGACCACGCTCAAATCCCAAACTACGCCAGGGGGTAGGGAAACTACCGGAGAACGCACCCGGCGGGACAGGTGTCCACGCTCGAATCCCAAACTACGCAAGGGAGGTTGGGGAACTGCTGGATCGAACGGGAAGGGTCTGCGTCCGGGTCCGATGGTACTACTAGGAGCAAAACTACGGCTACAGTGGCGAACGGGAAATATGTCCACGTTCGGGCCCAAAGTAGTTGTGAGAAGAAGGTTAGGTTACTTTACTAACTACAAAATGAAGTACACACGATCGGTAGATATGATTAAAAAATCGTAACACTTTATTGAGATTGTCCTCACCCGAGTCCGCTACACCGTTCTGAGCGTATGAGAACCTATTTCGTACCAACCTCTTAAATTTCACCCGCGATTGACAGCGTGGCGCTTGGCCAAATCCAAAACGGCGGAACACTCGCGATGGGAGAACTGTGAAAGGTCGCGTTGGGCGTCACGTTTGACCTGCCTTGCGAATGAACTTGCGGACTCCACGTGTAGTCTCGAGCCTCGAAGTTTTTTTTTGAGTCGTGTGCCGATCACACGTCTGCCTCGTTCCGCGATCCCGAGAGAAGAGAGCCTCTGTCCGGTTATTGTGTGATCGCGTACCCTTTTCTCCTTGTTCCCGCATTCGGGATTTCAGGTTTTTTCCTACTACTGGTATCTTAGTTCCTTGCTTTTCTAGTGTTAAATGCGCCTCGGCTAAATATCGGTTATCGTTGCCACCCTGGGATTTGAACTTAGATATAACTTATTTAATCTTACTATGTCTTAATATTTATTGAACTCCATGTAATTTCTCTTAAAACTATCATAAAGATAAGAAAAGCCATTGTGGCGTACTGTAAAATATGCCGTATTTTCTCTTTATTTTGCTCCATGATTTCGACGCTATAACTAACGTACGACTTAAAAGAAAAAACCATCAATCAAACAAATGTTAGCGCGTGAAATGGGCTTTGCAAAAAGGTATAGTATGACCTGATTCGACGAATAAAACCAGAACTACGCGCTTTCAGCGCCAACTAGCGAAAATACCGTAAGACAACCTAATATTTTACTGTAACAATTAACGGATATTCCGTTGGGAGCAGATGTTCGAGGACTTAGCCGCAGAACAACAAAAACATCACTACAACCTGCGTAAAAGGGATTCGAAACCAGAAATCGGAGACTTGGTATGGTGCAAGACGCACTATCTGTCAGCGGCAAAAAAAATTCAACGCCAAACTAGCACCAAAATACGACGGTCCCTGGAAGATAACCAATTTCGTGTCACCAGTGATCTGGGCAGAGAGTGAAAGACCCCAACACACGGAAAACGAATACTACACCCTACACCAACTCTAAACATTAAGTCTACCACAAACATTCGTTGCCACATTATAAAAAACATGAACAAATTCACGTGATATCCAGTCCGGGCGGGGCAACAAAGGGATCAGCCAACCCATAAGGGTTGTAGCCAGAATCGCCCAGGAGAACCGAGCAGCCGAGACACCGGACCGCATTATACTGTGACGCTGTGCGCGCACAAAACAGGATGTTAATAAAAAAAGAGTAAAAAATGAAACGAAAAGAGCGTTTGATTCAAATTCAAACTAAGAACTCGCGCTCGCCAACGATCGCGCGCGTAGGGGCACACTAGACCGAGAGAAGTGGCCATACTTATACAGGCAATTCCCACACAGGCGGCGGACACACTAGATCGCGCCGAGCCCTATATAAGGCGGACCACGGGACGTAGATCTTCACTTAGCAGCAGACCATCTAAGGGTATAGAGGCAACTCCCCAGTGGTGGTAAGCAGCAAAGTCACTTTCTTTGGTAGACTAGATCATTCGATCCATGACCGATCATAGATTGTAGTTAGTTCCAAAGGTTTCACTCGGAGACGACTGATTTCAGGATCACGCCTCCTTACGGCGCGGTTCACCGGCCGAATTCTCTCTCTATCTCTTGTGGCTGACTTCAGGGTCCCCAAGCAACTCTCTCTCTTGTGGCTGACTTTAGGGTCCCCAAGCAACACACTCTCTCTCTTTTTCTTGTGGCTGACTTCAGGGTCCCCAAGCAACATTCTCTCTCTCTCTTGTGGCTGACTTCAGGGTCCCCAAGCACTAAACTCTCTCTCTTGTGGCTGACTTCAGAGTCCGCAAGCAACATTCTCTCTCTCTCTCTTGTGGCTGACTTCAGGGTCCCCAAGCCACTCTCTCTCTCTTGTGGCTGACTTCAGGGTCCCCAAACAACTCTCTCTCTCTTGTGGCTGACTTCAGGGTCCCCAAACAACTCTCTCTCTCTTGTGGCAGACTTCAGGGTCCCCAATCAACTCTCTCTCTCTTGTGGCTGACTTCAGGATCCTCAAGCAACATTCTCTCGCTCTCTTGTGTCTGACTTCAATGGCGTTCGCTGCCTACTGCCCGCCTTTCTTTACAATCACTGAAGGACAATTTATGGATTTTTACAACTTACTTGGAGATCGCGTCATAGCAGCAGGAGATTATTATGCCAAACACACCCATTAGGGATCACGACTCGTGACTCCCAAAGGAAGGCAATTATATAATGCAATTATAAAACTGAGCAACTAATTGGACTTAATTTTCCCAGGAAGCCCCACATTCTGGCCAGCAGACCACAAAAACGTCCCAGACTTGATAGATTTTGCGGTGGCAAAAAACATTCCACGCAACATAATAAGCGCCAAAGCGCTATCGGACCTTTCATCTGACCACTCGCCAGTGCTAATAACTCTTCTTGAAAGCCCAGAAACTACAGATCACACCCAGAGACTGACATCGCACAGTACTAACTGGATAAAATACAAGATGTATGTAAGTTCTCACATCGAACTAACCCCGCAGCTCATCATCGATCGGACATAGAAATTTCCACTGATTCTCTTGAAGATGTACTCGTGGCAGTAGCCACTATTTCAACACCACAATCAAAGGACGTTCAAATCAAGCATTTCAAAACTAATCTGCAATTGGAACAGCTTGTACTGGAAAAGAGGCGTCTGCGACGTGCTTTGCAAACTACAAAAAACTCGCCTACAAACAAAAAATCTCCGCAAGAGGCTTGTCTCGGGTTTCCAGCAGAACCCGCCTTCAACGCAACGACCATCCAACCCAGCAATAATTCCCTGGGCCGCATTACTAAGTACCAGTCATATGACTGTTAGTTATATTACTATAAAATTTGATACACTTATTGTTAGTATACGAAAGGAGAAGATTCAATAATTAAATAGCAAAGCAATTAAAAAATATATATATTATTGCAAACACTGTCGCCCCCAGTTTTTCATTTAATTGAAATTCAGTGATTTTTGGCGAGACTCATCGGTCATATGATGCACTTCAATACCCGTTGATATTCTGTCGTGGAGAAGATGGGTATCACTTCAACATAAAGATGGTCAAGCCAACGAAAGGTTTCTTTCCAAGTCATCACTTCTTTTTGATTTACAACTAAGTTTGAATTCAAATTTTAGGAGAAGAAACGAATAAGAAGGTCAACTCTATGAATTTTTACTCTGGGGTTATATGAAGTCGTGAAATTGGGGCGAGACAAAGTTCGACGGGTGCTCTAATTTATTTATTTTTATATATGTATGTGGAAATAGGTCTGGCAGCTCCGTTCAGCCCATCCCATCTCTAATGAGGGGATATCAAAAAGTATTCAGTATGATAAAAGAAGGATTGAACGAGCATTAAGATCGAGAGAAGCGAATGAGACCTGCAAGTCGAACGAAGTTAAATAACGACGCGATCGAAATATCCAAAAAACGCAGTTTAACACGATATAAACTCTCTAAAATACCTAAAATTATTATCAGAACTACCTATTCCTAATTTCATTTAAATAAAACTATTAACATATTATAATAAAAAAACAAATAGTGGAACTTCTTATATAAATAAGAAAATCAATCCCACATATATATTGTTCACACATAACACGTAAATATATATAAGAATTCTGTGTAAACACCAAACCGCTGCAGCAGTGTACTGATAAGCATGTGTCTGCATAGATTTAAATATAAACTCTACAGGCATCTAGAAATGTGTCTCGAACTGTTGCTTGGGTTCATCCCTTATATATGTATATCTTGCAGCGGAAAATCCCCGCTTGCACTTGAAAACGGTTCCCAGCTAGGGGGACAGATGACCATTGCGTTGGCCTTGTTAGAGATAAGATTATGAGAATTTCATGTTAGCGACCTAAGCTAGGACTTAATAAAATAAAGATCAATTAGAAATATCATCTCAACAAATGTAGACGTTTACTTTATTTGAACTTCTTGCGGACCTTAAAAACAGGCTCCAAAAACCAGTGATGAGCATCCGTCGAATAGACCAAAAAGGCATATTGTCATTAATTTTTTCACACGATACGGTTAATGTCAGATCAATTATTTTATAGGCGTATCAAAGTACAACATTTAATCTATGTTTTTACAAATTTTCATAACTCGTTAATGTATCTCAAAAAAAATTAAAAATAATGTATAGTGGTATAAACTGGTTTTAATATTAATCACACTTTATTTATACGTCCGTTCTCTCTCAATTCTTATTCGCAATTGTCATAATTTACATAGCGTCGGTTTTTTAACATTAGACAACGCGAAGTTGGCTGCGATCAGCACTGATATTTAACATTTAAGAGTTGCCAGATTGGCAACTATATAAAAGCTAATTATTCTAAGTACTAATGACTATTAACCATTTTACCGTAATATTTAAATAATAGAGTTATACCACTAAAACATATTAATAACCGTGTATACTCGTACATACTAATATATATAGTCAGTGACTTATCCTACTACAACTCGGCCATCCTGACCGATTGATCACCTGATCAAAATTAGATTTTTTACAACTAATGCATATACTATGTACAATATTTTCATATTAATCTAAACTATGTATATGTTATTTATTACTTTTTACTTTTATTCCTTATCCAATGTCTTAAGTTCTGCGCACTCCACACACCCATGTAAGGTTTATGTGCTAATTGAAACCCTTCGACGTCTTTTAGTAAAAATCTGTCATTGCGCATCACTTTCGCAATCATATAAGGTCCTTTATGCTTGGGAATCAGTTTTCTAGCAGCACCAACAGTCGTATCAAAATTCTTCACCATCACGTAGTCTCCTTTTTTATAACTCTTAGCCTTTACTCGACTTTTATTGTAAGACTTCTCATTATAATCTTGAACTTGTTTTTGGTGAGTCACCGCTTGTTTTCTTATCTGTGTTAAGCTATCTGACTTTGGATTTTCATTTATATCTTCTAGCCTTTCCTTGAGTTCATCGATTATTTTTCCTTTTTGCTCTACACCGAAAAGCATCTTACTCGGAAGTTGTCTTATACTTCTATGCAATGTATTATTGAGAGCATATTCTATTTTATCTATAACGTTATCCCAGTATACACCTTTACTTTGATCAACTAGTTTCGCGATCATCGGTCCAAGGCTCCTGTTAATCCTCTCAACTTGACCGTTTGCTTGCGGTGAGCCTGTTGCTATTTTGATATGTTTAACATTATTTTCTTCCATAAATTCCTCGAAGTCCTTAGACGTAAAACAACTACCACGGTCCGAAATTATACATTTTGGCCTACTGTAAGCTCTAAAGTAATCTTTTAATGCTGTTATTACTTCTTTAGTGTTCGTTGACTTAGTTGAATACAGTCTGACAAACTTTGTAAATCCGTCAACTACAACGAAAATATGTTTCTTTGCTCTTGATGAGTCTACTGGACCATAGTGGTCAATATGGATTACTTCGAACGGCTTGTTTCCCTTAGGAATACTGTGCAAAAAGCCTTCTCCCTTTCCTGATTTTGGTGAAAACGCTACACATTTTAAACAATTTTCTACACTTTTCTTTTAAACACGGAAACCAATACGTTTTTAAGATTATATCCATCATTTTATCCCTTCCTACATGCCCTATTTCGTTATGGTATTTATATAATACCTGATCTTCCATTTCTCCCGGTACGTAAAATAGTATCCTATTATCATTCGCTTTTCTGTATACTACACCATTCCTCATTTCAAATAACTTAAGTTCTGTCTTTTCTAACATGGTTTTAAGTTTTTTAATTCTTAGATCTTTTCCTTGACAGATGATTAAATTTTCTTCAAAACTGTTGGTTTCCACTATTAGAATACTGTTATACCTACTGAGGGCATCAACATGCTGCATTTTGTTCCCAGCTCTGTGACATATTTCAAGATCATAATTTTCCATCTCTAATGCCCATCTTGAGATCTTTGGATTAAGTTCTGCTTTATTTAATGTTAACTTAAGAGCGATACAATCTGTTACTAGTTTGACATGTTTTCCTTGCAAATATATCCTAAATCTACGAAGAGCATATATAACTGCCAAAGTTTCGAGTTCAAAACTATGCAATTTAGCTTCATCTGCGGTGGTACGCTTAGAGAAATAGAATACCGGGTGTAATTTGCCATCGTCTTTCTTTTGTAGAAGCACCGCACCAAACCCTAAAGCACTCGCGTCACAATGTAATTCTATATCATCTTTGTAATTATATAACGCTAATACAGGTGACTCGATAAGCTTTTCTTTTAATTTTAGAAAACAATTCATTTCTTCTTCTCCAAATCGTAATGGTTTGTCTTTTTTCAAAAGATCGTACAATGGCTTTGCCATGGTAGAAAAATCCTTTATGAATCTTCGAAAATATGAAGAAAGTCCCAAGAAACTTTGCACTGCCTGAACCTTTGAGGGAACTGGAAAATTTTTTACAGCTTCGATGCCCTTATCATCTGCCCTAATGCCATTTTCAGAGATTAAAAATCCTAAATATTTTATATTTGACTTCAAAAACTCACATTTATCCATACGAAGTTCCAATCTATTCTGTGTAAGCCTTTTAAAAATTTCGTCTAACGTTTCTAAATGCTCATTAATATTTTTGCTGGCAACCATTATGTCATCCATGTAAACTACTACTTTGTTGGCTCTAATCATGTCGTCGAAAATTTTATTAACAAAACGTTGAAAAACAGCTGGTGCATTTTTTATACCCATTGGCATTCTTAAAAATTCGAATTGTCCTAGTGGAGTTACGAAGGACGTATATTTGACAGATTCGTCATTTACAAAAACATGAAAATATCCATTTTTTAGGTCTAACTTTGAAAATACCCTCTTGTCAACTAATTTATCTAATAAATCATCTATGTGTGGAAGTGGGTAATTGTCTTTTAGCAGTGCTTTGTTAAGTTTCCTATAATCAATACATAGTCTAATATCACCTGTTTTCTTTTTGACTAAAACTATCGGAGAGGCAAATTCTGATTCGCTTGGTCTTATTATTTCGTTTTTCAAATATTCATCTAATAATTTTTGTAGCTTATCCTTTTCTGTATATGATAATCGTCGAGGACTGCAACTAAAAGGCTTTGCATTCTTTAAACATAATTTAATTTCTGCTCTAATCTTAGGCTTTTCAGGTCTAATTGCTTTCACATAGCTGTTTTCAATTATCCTTAAGAATCGACATTGTATTTGATAAGTTGTGCTTTTGTCCCAGTTAAAATCAATGGATTCATTGTTTGTAACGTCAATGTTCAGTATTTCGGTTTCAAAATCGTCGTTTTCATCTGTGTTTTTATTGACTTGTTTTATTTTTGGTTGTTCTATTGATTCACTATCCTGTCTCATAACTGTCTTATCTGTTGTTTCACCGTCTGGTCTCATAACTGTTTGACCTGTTGTTTTACTTTTTTGTCGCTTAACTTTTTGACCTGTTGTTTCACTGTTTTGTCGCTTAACTGTTTGACCTGTTGTTTCACTGTTTTGTCGCTTAACTGTTTGACCTGTTGTTTCACTGTTTTGTCGCTTAACTGTTTGACCTGTTGTTTCACTGTTTTGTCGCTTAACTGATTGACCTGTTGTTTCACTACCTTGTATCATAGCCATTTGCCTTATTTTTCCATGGTTATTCTTAACGACTGCTTGCTCTGCTTTTAAAATTTCAGTTGACCATTCTAAAACGTTTTCAGATATATCATTATCCAAACACTCAATATTATGACTGACCTCAGCAATAGGCAATGACAGATCTTTAGTAGACTGCTTTGGGTTATGTTTTGATACATTTTCTACTGTTATCAACTTTAGAGTTCTTAAATCTAAATTCAAATCGCAAGCTTGCATGAAATTTCTACCTAATACCACATCATGAATCATAGACTCATTGGTGACAACCGTTAAATTAAAATAACACTTTATTCTTTTTTTAAGTACAAAACATAAAATTTGTCCGTATATCTTTAATGGGCTTTTGTTTATGCCAAAATAATGTTCGGTGACTTCTTGTAGTTGGGCCTCAGTGGGCAACAAAGATTTTTTAATTAATGAAATAGGACTGCCAGAGTCTAGGATGCATGCTGCAACCATAGGAGATATTATTTGCTGGTCAAAATGAATGTTAAAATACCTTACATAATTATTTTCAGCATTTCCCTTCCTCTCCTCGCATTGGGCTACAAAGTGACCGAATTTGCCACAAGCGTAGCAAGATCCTGGCTCCCTTGCTGGCTTTCGACAATCCTTGGCGATGTGCCCTCTGGCGTTGCAGTTACCGCAGCGGAATCCTCCGTTGTTGCTTCGGTTTGTAGTCATCTCCTTCGAAACAGTCTCCCTGGGCTTGCTCAAACGGATACCAGCAAACGCACGCAGAATTTGCATAGGATCTGTGAAACACTGGATCCGGGCTTGATCACGCAAATTCTGTGCTGGTATTCCCTCGACTATCTGGTCAACCAATTCGTCAGGCTCGATGTTGATGCTGCTTGCCAGCATTGTCTTAGCTTCAAAGTATACCGCGAATTTTTCGGTATGGTGCCACTTCAAATTTTCAAATTTTCGCCGGGCTTCTGTTTTGGAAAGTTTATCACTGAATGCTAAGATCAGCTGTTCCAACAGATTCTCTGCTGGCTCCATGATGCGCGTTGCATTTGCGTGCAACCAACGCTGGGCGATTCCCTTCAGTTTGGACACAATCACTATTTTCACGCCCACTGCATCCAGGTTGTACAGATCAGCAATGTTTCGTACTTGCTGAGTCCAAATGTTTGCGCACGATGAACCATCATAGTCCATGATGATTTCTTTGGCCAAAGAAAGTGAAAAGTTTGTCGACTGAAGTCCTTTGTTTACCTCTGCCATTTGTCGCTGCTCAACACCCTTGTTGACATCGATATCAGTGCCAATATCGGCACTTTTATCGGTATTTGGTATTTTTTCGCCAACTACTTCGTTGAAGTTTTCGCCGACTTCTGCTTGCATGACTTCTCCGGCAACCACTACTTGGTTGCAGTTTTTTGCGTTGTTGATGACGTCACTGGCAACTGCTTGTGACGCGTCTTTTATTTGCGCCAGAATGTTCTGGAGCTCTTTTTTGCCAGCCTCAATTTCAGCGCGTATTTGTTGTAGCGACAATACTCCGTCGGCTACATCAAACCACTCGTCTCCCTTTGGCCCTGTAGCCGCTGCAGAAATCAGCTCCGACCTAGGATCGGCATCCTCCACAGAGGAATTCTCCCCCAAGTCATCATCCTGCGCCAACTCCTGGCGTAGATCATCATCTTCCAACAATGGGGTTTCTGGACGAGTTCCACGAATTCCGGAGTCCACGCTATTCAGCCGTGCTGCAAGTTCTGCTTTGTTGCCGCTGGTTGGCAAGTTCAGCGCCGCCAACCACCTCTTTAGCTGGACGACCGTAAATTGCTGTGCCTCAATTAGATCCATTTTATGGGTCAGGACCACTTCTGAAGTTTATAGTGGTATAAACTGGTTTTAATATTAATCACACTTTATTTATACGTCCGTTCTCTCTCAATTCTTATTCGCAATTGCCATAATTTACATAGCGTCGGTTTTTTAACATTAGACAACGCGAAGTTGGCTGCGATCAGCACTGATATTTAACATTTAAGAGTTGCCAGATTGGCAACTATATAAAAGCTAATTATTCTAAGTACTAATGACTATTAACCATTTTACCGTAATATTTAAATAATAGAGTTATACCACTAAAACATATTAATAACCGTGTATACTCGTACATACTAATATATATAGTCAGTGACTTATCCTACTACAACTAATGTTTATTAGTTAAGAAAAATCGTTGTTTTCAAAGTTGTCTAATATTGGAGTTATTTGGTATTACGCTCCCGCTCTCCCCTTTTCGTTCTATCTCGTTTCAAAGCGCCCAACATAAAAGTTAAGTAGTGTTTCGCTCCCGCTCTGTCGCTCTCCCTTCTCTCGCTTTCGATTTTTGTCCGCTCTAGTTGCACAGTGGTGTAACAGTAACAGTGACAGTAACAGTATAGTTGCACGAGTGATAATGGCTTTCTGCTCATTAAAACTGAGTATTCCCTGCCATACATGTGATAAAAGTTATCACGCAAAGTGCCTTGGCTATTCTGGCCTGGTTCCTACGTTCCTAATGCGATGAGTGCATCGTGTATAAGAACCAGGCAATATACAAGTATATTAGGCGGCTCATTAAAAGGAGTGTTACCGAATTAATCTGCAACTGCCTTTAAAATACGGACCTATTTGTGGCGCTTGAATCTCAGCTCACTAGTCGCATGCTAGCTGAGCCCGATTTCACAAAGCGCAAAAAAGTCACGGTCGATGGGCATTCTATGGCAGGTGCCGTGCAACCTGCTGCCCGCGATTCGCATCTAGCTCAGCTGCCAATCTTAGGTGTCACTCAAATGGTACTAAGATCGGGGCAAAAAGGTATTCGGTACCCGAATTTGATGGGCCCGATGATTCGCCGCCAGAAATCTCCGCTCTGTTCAATCAGAATAAAGTAGTGGCCTTAACACCTCATGTTGATTTGACGTCCTGATTACCGGTCGATATAGCTAGTGCAGATACAAATTCTGGAATTCCATAAAAGATCGAATGTGTGGTACCAAAACCTGTAACTTGTGTTCGGGTGCCAGTCGGATAGGAGTTGTCGCACCTAAAAAATGTTAAGTCCAAACTTTTCAATAAATTTAATATGTGCGGATTACAATCTGCCTTTTCTCAATATCTATGGGCTCGGTCGCATTTTACCGTGCTTTTTGTTAACACTAAGCGTAAATCAACCCGTTTATCATCGCTATCATATGAAAATTGTACGGCAGATACTGATCAGGCAATTGCCGATCTATTTGCCCAGTTCTTTCAGACAACATATCATATCGTCTTTGACTTTCAAAGTTTCGTTTATTCCCATGGGCAGGTTTTATCATAACCATTTTCATTTTCTTCCGGGGTTTCAAACATACATTTAAACTCCGTTCGCTTCGCGAGTGAACTATAAATCTTTGTGCACTTGTTTAACAATACTAAAAAGTAATTCTGTTCTGTGTTTTCTTTTCTTGTAACTCCGCGTTTTTTTTTTTTTGTGCGTTGATCGTCGTAAGTCGTAGTGCTGCTTTTAGTGTTGCTTTTGCAACAGAGCTCCCGCTCTCTCGCTCTCTTTGCCTTGAAAGTTCTAAGCGTGCAGTTTCTGCGCTCTTGCGGTACTTATAACTGCTCGCTTATAAATTTCATTTCGTTTTCTTGGTACAGTGGTTCCAATAGATAAAATTAATAATAATAATTTAGTCTGCTTCTGCAAAAAATGCAGCCTCTTAATCAGGGCTGACCAGTCTAATATGACTTGCTGGCTGTGTGAAAATATGGCGCACACCAAGTGCGCAGGTTTACTATATACATAACTTGTTCATATATTCCGCCGTTGTCTGAACTTCCTGCTCATTTAAATCACCTCTTCGTTAATAAGTCTGTTGCAAATAAGCTTTCCAAAAGGTCAGTTGGTAAATCTAGGTGATTTGAATATACCTGGAGTTACTTGGTCCACTGATGATGGATCGAATATCTTACAACATATAGCACAGCATGATTTTATTGACGGCCTGCTTGACATATCTTTATCTCAAGTAAACCATGTTCGAAATTCATTAGGTCGCCTACTTGATTTGTGTTTTGTTTCAAATCCTGAAGGTGTGTTTCAATCCAGAGTAGCACCACTCACGCAACCTGAAGATCCATATCACCCTACAATCGAACTTTCATTTGATGCGGGTAGAGTTATAGAAGAAAAATTAACCAAACGAATACATTGTTTTCGCAAGGCAGACTTTCTGAGGCAAAATAATTTTATTTTTGGCTTTAATTGGTCTGATCTTTAATTATGCAATAATATGTCCGATGCAGTTAATGTTTTTTACACTGCAATAAACTCATTTTTTAATTCCTGTGTTCCGTGGTACTATCCGTCTATTTCCAATAAATCACCTTGGTTTAGCAATATTTGACACACTTAAGAAATGTCAAGTCCAGACTTCTTAGGAAATATAAAAATACCGGTTCTCAATCTATTTTCATTAGATATTTAAGTGCTCGGTCAAGATTTACCGTTGCTCAGTTTTGTAATAGTTACTTAAACCGTTGTAAAGTCCAGTTTTCTCACGACCCGAAACAGATTTTTAACTTCGTTAACGCCAAGCGTAACTCTAATTCCTATCCTTTCCGCTGTCGTTCGAAAACATGACGGCAACCACAGATCAGGCAATAGCCGATTTATTTGCCGAATTTTTTCAATCGACATACTCTACTTCAGATTATTTATCGCAGCCATATTCTGTCCCACTTTAACAGAAAGCTCTCTTCCTTTGGATCGTCTTCGCATTAAGCCTGTGCGTGCTTAGGTATTGCGCTAAGGCCCTGTGCAAACGTCTTCACAAGTTGTTTACCTTATCTCTAGAAACTTCCGAATTTCAAAATATTCATTTGTTATTCCTCTTTTTAAAAAAGGTAACAAGTTAGAAGCCAGTAACTACAGAGGTATTTATAAGTTGTCAGCTATTCCTAAGCTTTTTGAAAAAAACATTACTCCTCATTGGTAGCACCTTTGTAGATCAATCATTTCTCCCTGTCAACACGGATTTATTAAACGTAGATCGATAATCACAAACCTTCTAGAGCTCACTACATTTGTGATACAAGGCTTCAATAGTAGTTTTCAAACAGTCTGTAAATCGCTCTCTTCTTGTTAAAAAACTCGACCTGTTAGGTTTTCCAGTTGATCTGCTTAAATGGATTTCAAGTTATCTGAATGGCAGGTCACAAAGAGTACTTTTTAAAAATTCAATTTCTGAAATTCTCTGTGTTACCTCCGGTGTCCCACAAGGGAGCCATCTGGGTCCCCTACTTTTTACATTATTTATTAACGATCTTCCCTTAATTATAAGTGATTCTCGCGTACTTATGTACGCAGATGATGTTAAGTTGTGCCTGCAGTATAAGGACATATTCTGCCATTTAGACTTGCAATCCGATTTGGATAATTTTCAAAATTATTTAGTAAATTATCTATTTACTAAATTTAAACGCATCCAAGTGCAAGCTGATGACTTTCTATCGGGTCAATCCGATATACGCGACTTACACATTAAGTGGCAGTTCTTTGGATAGAATAACTCTTGTAAACGATGTTGGCGTTCTCTTGGACCCCAAACTAAAATTTTTAAACCACATTTCGTCCATGGTTAATAAAGCCAGAGGAGTGCTTGGATTTATTAAGAGGTGGTCAAAGGAATTCGATGATCCTTATTTAACTAAAACTTTATTTATTTCGTTAGTCCGTCCGATTCTGGAGTATGGGTCTCCCGTCTGGAGTCCCCAATACAGAATACATATTGGTCGTATTGAAGCAGTACAAAAAAAACTTTCTTCTTTTTGCTTTACGGCGCTTAAACTGGGATGCATATCTTAACTTAAATTCTTATTCTAGTAGACTTCTGTTGATTAATTTACTTTACCAAGCTTACCGTTAAACGATGCTTGGTATTGTCTTCATTTATAACCTTATACATGGTGATATTGACTCCCCCGACTTGGTAAATCGGCTAAACTTTTCTGTGCCAAGTAGATTAACTAGAAATTATATTCCCCTTATGTAATGACCTGTAAATTACCAATAAATACAAACCAACTGCACGCAATTACTAGATTACACAAATAATATTTATTCTTTCCCCGGTGCGGTCCGCACTGTACAAGTGTATATAAGAGAATGACTCAATGAATGTCAGCATGTTCTCCGCTCTCAGTAGCGCTCGCTGTGACAGGCTGCCAAATCCCTCAAATTTTTTTCAGCTTCAGCTTCAAGTTCGAGATATCGGGAATCATTTCGGCTTGCGGTAGCGTTGTGTTACAAGTGAGGCACCATTTCCTTGTTCGCTGCCATCCAACTGTTGAGAAGATTCGATGTCCAAACTAGAACCCCCTGAGATCTTTTTAACATCACTTATATTTCTCAAATACGTTTTACCTCCTCCCGATATATTATTACCTCATAGACTGTTGTATCAAAATTAGGAGTCAACCTGTTAGGAAAAATCACGTTCTTTAGCACTACTTTATCTCCCAGCTGTATTTTAGATTCCGTGGCTCTACTAGTTTTATCCACCTCTTTTCCTTTTTCCTTATTAATAAAGTCCCTATCTCTCTCTTCAGATTCTCCCACTTCGCCAACTATATCCTGAACTCCCGGAATCTTGTCTCGAATTGTGCGATTAAATATCAGCTCGGATGGTGGCGAGCCCGTAGTACCATGGGGAGCGACATTGTACATTAATATGAATTTTTAAATCTCCTGTTTATAACTTTTATCATTCGCATGTGCTATTTTCAACCGCTTTACTAATGACTTGTTCATATTTTCTACCTTCCCATTAGCTGAAGGCCAATATGGAGGGGTTGTAATGAGGTCAATTCCAATCGTCTCACAATATTTTTTAAGCTCTACACTCACATATTGTCTGCCATTATCTGTTCTTAACTTTTTTGGATACCCCGATCTACTAAAAATTTCGGACATCTCTTCAATAAACCTTTGATCCTATTGATTGTAAAAATTTGACTTCTATGTATTTAGAATAGTAATCAATGGAGACTAAGTGCTCATTATTTGGCAACGGTCCCAACAAATCAGTGGCTACCCATACCCATGGGCTACTCGGAAATGCATGACGTCTCATTGGGACTGGATTATCTGGTAAAGATACCAATACACAGTCACGACAATCCTTGAAAAATTTTTCTGCATCCCTGTCAATTTTTGGCCACCATACTTTTGATCTCCGTCGCCTTTTCATTGCTGCTTCTCCAGGGTGTCCCTCATGTGCTAGTGTTAAAACTCTCTGTCGTAGTTGTTGGGGGATGATCAGACGGCTTCCTCTTAGTAGAATACTACCAATACTCGACAGCTCCAGGCGAAACGGATAATATGGGCTAGTAGTTGCAGAATTGCAGCAGTCATTGTCCATGCATGTTATGGCATCTAGTACTTCCTCGTCTCATTTCGGAAATCTCGGATATATTTAGAGATGTCGGAGTAGAAATTGAAATCATATGAAATATGTTTTCCTCTCCACCCCAATCAAATGATTTAGTACTTGAAATGTCACATAAGCGTGAGATCGAGTCAGCAATATTTTCCTCCCCAGATTAATATATCACCTGGAAACGGTATGCCTGTAGACGTAATAACCATCTCTCAATTCTAGCTGGAGGCTTAGAAGTTGGTTTAAAAATCGCTTCCAATGGCTTATGGTCAGTTACCACCTCGAATTCCAGACCAGCAACATAGTAATGAAATATCTCCACGCTCCATACCAATGCCAAACTTTCCTTTTCCGTTTGCGAATATCGTTTCTCAACATCACAAAGGCTCTTACTTGCAAACGATATGATAAATGGATTATTTTCGACATCAAACTGTATTAAGACCGCTCCCAGCGCTACAGGACTGGCATCAGCTATTACACGAGTTTTTAATTTCACGTTAAAATATGCCAACTCCGAAACTAGTGAAACTCCAATTTTTAATTTGTCGAATGCTTGCTGTTCTTTTTGGTTCCACAGAAATGTCCCATCCGCTTTGAGTAACTTTCTCAACGGTTCTGTTGTATCGTAAGCTAATCGTTCCTCCAGCAGTTTTTGAAATATCTCAAATGCTGAGTTAACACCGCAGAGTAGACGCTTGTATCTATACAGCCATTGTGGTGTTATAAATGTAGTAATTTCTCGGCTATTTGGATGCAATTCCAATTGTTGATACGCACTCTTCAAATCCAGTCGAGAAAAATACTTAGCGTCCTTAAGCTTCGTTAAAAACGATTCGAATGTTGGTAATGTGTAATTTTCCCGTTGAATTGCTTTATTCGCTTGACTCATATCAATGCACAGCCTTATATTCCCATCGCCTTTGAATGCAATAACTATTATAACTAGTATGTGACAGGTAAAAGGAAGCGTTTCCGACCCTATAAAGTATATATATTCTTGATCAGGGTCACTAGCCGAGTCGATATAGCCATGTCCGTCTGTCTGTCTGTCCGTATGAACGCTGAGATCTTGGAAACTATAAAAGCTAGAAGATTGGCATTTTGCATACAGATTCTAGGAGTTCCTACGCAGCGCAAGTTTGTTTCAAAAAGGTGCCACGCCCCCTTTAACGCCCACAATCGCTTATATACGATTTTAAAAATTTAAATATATCGGAAAAGTAAAAATGCAGTTTTATTGTGTTTATCAATACCTATCGAAATGTAGAAGAAATTTTTAAAATCGGACCATTCGTTAAAAAGTTATGCGTGATCAAAGTTTCTATCTCCATCTCCCTCGCACTCCCTTTTCCTGAGTAACGGGTATCTGATAGTCGGGGCACCCGACTATAGCGTTCTCTCTTGTTTATTACATAAAAGGTTGAAATAGACTCAGCATTCCCTCCAACTGCAATCGGTGCTTTAAACACACAGGAAATCTGTAACAACTGATGTGCAGCATATGCCCGAAATTGATTTGTCGACTCAGTTCGCAGATTTAATATAGCAGCGCCTTTTTCTTGTAGATAGTTAGAATCATCTTGACTTAATAAGTTATACTTGGACCCGGAATCGATGACCATGCTAATTGGTAAGCCACCAACTCGGCAAGAAATTGTGATTGTGAAATTGTTGACCACCACTGCTCGGACCGCCGGATCTCTTCACAGTAGTCCGACATTTCTTAGCAAAGTGCCCGACTTTGGAACATCTGTTACATTCCGCATTTTTCGCTGGACAGAGCAAACTATTTGAATCATGATCATTTCGGCCACATCTGCCGCACTCTACTTTGGTGTTGTTCCATTTAATCTTATTGACCATAGCGCCTGAGTATCCATTTGATGACATTGATGACTTTGATTGCGTCTGCTTGCTCACCTGTTACTCAATTAGACAAGCAGATATGACTCCCTCCAAGGACTGTTCAGTTGACACTTTTTCTTCAGCTCAGCCGGTGCCCAAGAATCAATTAATTTATCCTGCTGACGCAATCGCATAAGGAACTCGGTGAAACATTCTCCATCCCGCGGTGTCATGCCACGGTACAAATGTCGCTCAAATACCGAATTGCGTATCGGCGAAAAATATTCGTTTAATTTTTCCACCAAAGGTGTGAAGACATCGTTCTGCTCCTCCGGGATATAAGGGACCATCGCTCCTGGCCATTTGTAAACAATAGACTGAAGTTGTGACCCCCCCAAATGCAGAAGTTTATTGCGCTTTTTAAGAGTTGAGCTGATCTCTTCGCTGTCCGCATATATGTTGAATGCACGCAATCAGACCTCCCATTCGGAGCGCCAGAGTGATTTGTCTATGCTATTGCATAGGAATGGCTTAAGTTCGGCCATTACTTTGTTTTTTTTTTTCCTATTCGATCCTCGATGTAACTTTGCGACCACGCTACTTTGACAAACAACTTTAGCGTGACCAACTATTACAAAAGCCGTAATAACGCGCCTTCTTTTTTTTTTTTTGTATTTTCCGTGGCTGTATCGAAACGGCCTCCATTAGGCTACATTTAAGTTGCCACTCATTTTATTTATTTATTTTTTTTTATAATTCTTTTTATCTTATCTTCTTATTTCCGTAGGCTGTATTAAAACTGCCACAATTTGGCTACATTTAAGTGGCCACTCTTCTTATTTTCGTAGGCTGTATTAAATCTGCCACAATAAGGCTAGATTTAAGTAACCACACTTTTTTTTTTAGTATTTCTTAGGCTACATTTAAGTGGCCACACCTCTTTCCTTTTTTATATTTACGTATGTATGTACCAAAATAACAAACATACAGCCGCAATGAATTCCATTCTTTATCGGTTTTTTTCTAATTTTTTTTTTTTTCTGTTTGGTTTTTCTCCGTCACAAATGTAATAACCTGTAAATTCCCCAATAAATACCAAGTGCACGCAATTACTAGATTACACAAATAATATTTATTTTTTCTCCGATGCGGTTTGCACTGTACAAGTGTATGTAAGAAAATGACTCAATGAATGTCAGCATGTTCTCCGCTCTCAGCAACGCTCGCAGTGACAGGCTGCCACACGTTATATAAAATCATTGTAGATCTAACTATGTCTTGTACTTGTCCCTATACTTTCAAATTTTGGCTCTCTGCCGCTCCTAAAACGTTAAATAATAACTTCATTGGCACAAAATTGATATTACTATTACTGTTTTCCCCGGACTTTTACCTATGTTTCCTTATCTCGCGTCTATCTTCTCGCGAATCGTGCCGCACGGCTGCGCCTCTCGGTCGGTTGGGCGGGTAAGTTGGCCGTGGGACTCCACGCGAAAAAAAAAACATTTTCCATTTTATCCCGTCCAAATCCGTCTTATTCATATGCCATATCCAAGTCAAACTTAATTTTTTGTGCGAAGTTAAGCGAAAACCCCCCTCTTTCGGATCTTCATAAAGTTAAACTAAGGTCCTGACGGAGTTCGAGGCTGTTCAAATTGTATACCTTGTCTTTGGAAACTTCTCACTTTCTCTTTATTTGGAAGGAGGCATTTATTATTCCCCTTCATAAGAAAGAAATTATATCTAATACAAGCAATGACTGAGGTATATCCAAATTATCCGCCATCGCAAAGCTTTTCAAAAACGGTATTACACCCCACTTGCAACATCTTTATAGATCAATTATATATCCATGTCAACATGGATTTATAAAAGCTCTATCTCTTGAAAAGCTCTATCTCTAATTTGATCCGAGCTACTTCAGGCATCCCACAAGGAAGCCACCTTGGTCCACTTCTTTTTGCTTTATTTATTAACGATCTTCCACCAGTCTTGACAATGTGGCGTTTCCTTATGTACACAGATGACGTTAAGTTATGTCTGCAATATAACGAAATTTCCAGCAGTTCTGACTTACAATCGGACCTAAATGCTTTTCAAACATGGTGTTGTGAAAATCCCTTGTATTGAAATAGCGCAAAGTGTAAAGTAATGAAATTTTTTATGCGTTGTCTAGAATCACGCATGTTAATGACATTGGCATTCTCTTGGACCCCAAACTAAAATTTTTAAGCCACATTTCGTCTATGGTTAATAAAGCCAGAGGAGTGCTTGGATCTATTAAGAGGTGGTCAAAGGAATTCGATGATCCTTATTTAACTACAACTTTATTTATTTCGTTAGTCCGTCCGATTCTGGAGTATGGGCCTCCCGTCTGGAGTCCACAATACGGAATACATAATGGTAGTATTGAATCTGTTCAAAAAAAACTTTCTTCTTATTTGCTTTACGGCCAAACTGGGATGCACATCTTAACTTACCTTCTTATTCTAGTAGACTTCTTTTGATTAATTTACCCTCCCTAGCCAACCGTAGAACGATGCTTGGAACTATCTTTATTTATAACCTTATGTAGAAAATACAGACCCTGTATACTTTCCTTATAAGGCAATGCACGCTAGTATATGTATAAGTACAGATCGCGGGGCTCCTATATTTCTCTCGCTTTAACGAATTAGGTGTAAGCCAAATATGTATATCAATTTGTTTCTTCTTCACTTATCAAGCTTCAGTCGCATACACACGGTGTTTATCTCTTTTTCCAATTTTGCCGCTCAATAGGTTATGGGGCTAGGCATAAATGTTTTAAAGATAATTGTGCGGTGTGTGACTCAGGATTAAGAACAATGAGTGCTATTTATCAAATCGACAAGATAGAGGAGAAGAACTATGACACCTGGAAAATACAGATGAGTTCTGTGTTGGTGCATTCCGGTCTGTGGAGTGTTACTTCTGGAGAACTAACGGAATCGAATATTCCAGGGAGTGAACTATAAGGCGCTTGCAACAATTACATTGATTGTAAAGACATCTCAATTGGCCTACATCAAGAATTGTTCGACTGCGGTGGAGGCATGGACGAAGCTAAAGGAGGTACATCAGCCAAGCGGTCCTGTACGGAAGGTACAGTTGTACAAGAAACTACCCAACAAACGGATGGAGCAGGGGCAGAGCATGTCCACATATATAAGCGAATTTGCAGAAATTCTGGATGGCCTAGCTGGAGTTGGAATAGAGCTAAACGACGAACAACGGACTATCGTTGTGCTGTCGAGTCTTCCAGAACAGTTTGAGCATTTCGTGGTGGCAATGGAAACACGAGACATGTTGCCTTCGTTTGAAGTTCTCACCATTAAGTTGAAGGAAGAGAGCGAAAGAAAAGGAGTAGCAGAAGAGCGAGAGGATAATTCAAGGGCATTCATCGCAGCACAGAAGCCACAATACTCGCAGACAAAGGGGAATGGGAAGAAAAAGCGAAAAAAATATCGTTTGCTTTAAGTGTGGTGAGCAAGGTCACATAAAGTCCCAGTGTCGTGCTGTGAGTAGTGAAGACGGCAATCAACGCATGGTATCAAAAAATATGGTGAACCGCCAAAGCAGCCTGCTTCATGCCTGTGACGTCAACAACTTAAAAGACTCAATGTGGTGCTTGGACAGTGGCGCGACAAGCCATAAGTGTTGTGAAAGAGAGCTATTCACAACATTTAAGAAGCACACTGAACAGGTCGGACTGGCCGATGCTGGTTTCCTTCAAGCCGAAGGAAAGGTGACGTCAAAATAGAGACAGCCCTGTGCGTTTTGACGCTAAAAAATGTACTCTACGTTCCTGTTTGTAGGGGGCGATCCTTCCACAAAAAACACTTGAGGCACAGCACAGATTCCCACGGCGCAAACGTAATGGAAGATGAAAAAAAATTGATGAAGTCGGGGGCGTCGTGGTATAGATCAATGTATTTAGTTCAGCTGCATACAAGAGACTAATTAAAAACTTAAAACTAAAACCGCGCTCCCGCCCGCTTTACTCCGTTCAAGCGAGAGCGGGAGATCGGCAGCGGCCGTCCGAGGAGTTTGGATGCGAAACCCGAAGTTCGCACTCTGGAGCGCGGACGTTGCGAGAGGCGAGCGAGGGAGCGTAAGAGGGGCGAGAGCGAAAGCTCGGAGAGCTCAGTGACCAGCGCCAATGCAGTGGGCCACTGACCTAAACAGTTCCAAAGATGACAGGAAATTTTATGTCCGTGAGCAGTGCTGTGCAGAACAGGTGCAAGGTGTTCTTTGATAGAGAGAAAGCCCAGGTTGTGCAAGATGGAGAATGCATCGTGAAAGCCAATAAGATTGGTAATTTGTATTTATTTGACGGCGGGCGAACTAAATGTTTTGGTATGGTAGCCGTTGATGGTGCTTTGCTACACAAGAGGTACGGACACATTAATTTCTGTAGCATGAAAGAAATGGTAAACAAAGGGATTGTTCGCGGTATTGAAAATATATGTCTGCCAGCAAGTATTACCTGCAAAACGTGTATGGTCAGCTAAATCCATGTTCAGCAATTTGTTTCTTCTTCACTTATCAAGCTTCAGTCGCATACACACGGTGTTTATCTCTTTTTCCAATTTTGCCGCTCAATAGGTTATGGGGCTAGGCATAAATGTTTTAAAGATAATTGTGCGGTGTGTGACTCAGGATTAAGAACAATGAGTGCTATTTATCAAATCGACAAGATAGAGGAGAAGAACTATGACACCTGGAAAATACAGATGAGTTCTGTGTTGGTGCATTCCGGTCTGTGGAGTGTTACTTCTGGAGAACTAACGGAATCGAATATTCCAGAATATTCCAGGGAGTGAACTATAAGGCGCTTGCAACAATTACATTGATTGTAAAGACATCTCAATTGGCCTACATCAAGAATTGTTCGACTGCGGTGGAGGCATGGACGAAGCTAAAGGAGGTACATCAGCCAAGCGGTCCTGTACGGAAGGTACAGTTGTACAAGAAACTACCCAACAAACGGATGGAGCAGGGGCAGAGCATGTCCACATATATAAGCGAATTTGCAGAAATTCTGGATGGCCTAGCTGGAGTTGGAATAGAGCTAAACGACGAACAACGGACTATCGTTGTGCTGTCGAGTCTTCCAGAACAGTTTGAGCATTTCGTGGTGGCAATGGAAACACGAGACATGTTGCCTTCGTTTGAAGTTCTCACCATTAAGTTGAAGGAAGAGAGCGAAAGAAAAGGAGTAGCAGAAGAGCGAGAGGATAATTCAAGGGCATTCATCGCAGCACAGAAGCCACAATACTCGCAGACAAAGGGGAATGGGAAGAAAAAGCGAAAAAATATCGTTTGCTTTAAGTGTGGTGAGCAAGGTCACATAAAGTCCCAGTGTCGTGCTGTGAGTAGTGAAGACGGCAATCAACGCATGGTATCAAAAAATATGGTGAACCGCCAAAGCAGCCTGCTTCATGCCTGTGACGTCAACAACTTAAAAGACTCAATGTGGTGCTTGGACAGTGGCGCGACAAGCCATAAGTGTTGTGAAAGAGAGCTATTCACAACATTTAAGAAGCACACTGAACAGGTCGGACTGGCCGATGCTGGTTTCCTTCAAGCCGAAGGAAAGGTGACGTCAAAATAGAGACAGCCCTGTGCGTTTTGACGCTAAAAAATGTACTCTACGTTCCTGTTTGTAGGGGGCGATCCTTCCACAAAAAACACTTGAGGCACAGCACAGATTCCCACGGCGCAAACGTAATGGAAGATGAAAAAAAATTGATGAAGTCGGGGGCGTCGTGGTATAGATCAATGTATTTAGTTCAGCTGCATACAAGAGACTAATTAAAAACTTAAAACTAAAACCGCGCTCCCGCCCGCTTTACTCCGTTCAAGCGAGAGCGGGAGATCGGCAGCGGCCGTCCGAGGAGTTTGGATGCGAAACCCGAAGTTCGCACTCTGGAGCGCGGACGTTGCGAGAGGCGAGCGAGGGAGCGTAAGAGGGGCGAGAGCGAAAGCTCGGAGAGCTCAGTGACCAGCGCCAATGCAGTGGGCCACTGACCTAAACAGTTCCAAAGATGACAGGAAATTTTATGTCCGTGAGCAGTGCTGTGCAGAACAGGTGCAAGGTGTTCTTTGATAGAGAGAAAGCCCAGGTTGTGCAAGATGGAGAATGCATCGTGAAAGCCAATAAGATTGGTAATTTGTATTTATTTGACGGCGGGCGAACTAAATGTTTTGGTATGGTAGCCGTTGATGGTGCTTTGCTACACAAGAGGTACGGACACATTAATTTCTGTAGCATGAAAGAAATGGTAAACAAAGGGATTGTTCGCGGTATTGAAAATATATGTCTGCCAGCAAGTATTACCTGCAAAACGTGTATGGTCAGCTAAATCCATGTTCAGCCTTTCCCAACGTCAACACGTAATCGGGCTGAGGAGCTGTTGGAACTGATACATGCAGATGTTTGTGGACCTTTCCCGACACAGTCTCTGGGAGGTTCCAAGCATTTTCTGACCTTCATCGACGACAAATCCAGAAGGATTTTTGTATATTTTCTGCGTGGGAAGAACGAGGTGCTGTCAAAGTTTATCGAGTTCAAGAGCCTGGTTAAACGGCAGACAGGCAAAAAGCTGAAATGTCTGCAAAGCGATAATGGTGGAGAATTTGTCAACAAGCAGTTCGACGAATGTCTCAGCTACCACGGAATTGCCAGACAACTAAAAATAGCTTATACTCCGCATGAAAATGGAGTTGGCGTGAACTACATGAAAACATTTTCGCCGGTGTGCCGACTGGAGAGCGTGCGTTTTATGATAGCAATAGCGATGTATGCACGGCGTACCTCAACAGCGATCTTAGCGAGACTGTCTACATGATGCAGCCCGAAGAATATCTTGATGAGAAGAATCCTGAGAAGGTGCTGTTGCTATCCTTAGCAATATGGTTTCAAGCAGTCAGGAAGGGCCTAGAACGAGAAGCTGAATGGAGTTCTGCTGAATTTGGGATTTGTTGCCTGTGACAACGAACCATGTTTATACAAACAGAGTGGAGAAGGTAACCTTTCACTAATCCTTATATATGTTGACGACATTCTTATACCTTGTCAAGCGCATGAGGATTTGCTGAAGATCAAGAGCAGCATTTCACAAATTTTTGAATGCGTTGACAAGGGCCCATTAACCAATGCATCAAGGACTTATTGCGTAATCATGGCAACGAAGATTGCAAGTCGGCGAAGACACCTCTGGATGCAGGTTTCCAAGTAGATTGCACGAGCGATCAGTGCAAAAGAGTTGATCCAACAGTTTATCAATCTGTAGTGGGAGAGCTTATATGGCTAGCACTTACAACAAGGCCAGACATACTGCATTCAATTTCGAAGTTGGCTCAGCGGAATCAAAACCCTCATGTTGAACATATGACTGGCATAAGGCATGTCATGAGATATCTCTCATCGACTGTTGACTGGAAATTACACTATCAGCAGTGTGGTCAACCGTTATGTGGATATGTGTATGCGGATTGGACAGGCGACAGGCTAGACAGGAAGTCCTACACTGGATACATCTTTATGTTGGCTGGTGGTCCAATTTCTTGGCGTTCGGAGAAGCAGCGAAGTGTGGCGCTAAGCAGTACTGAAGCGGAGTACATGGCATTATCGGCGGCGTTCAAGGAGGCGATAGTCATGCGAAGGCTGATTTTGGAAATCGGCTGCGGAGACGACAACACACGGATCGTCGTCTATGGAGATAACCTGAGAGCACAGGCGTTAACCAAGAATCCTGTATACCATTCCAGAACAAAGCATATTGACATACGTTATCATTTTGTTAGAGAGATTGTTAAGGAGGGTCAAGTTTTGTTAAAATATAAATGAACAACTGAAATGATAGCAGATATTTTGACTAAGAACATTTTGATAACGAAACATGTAAAATTTACAGAGATGTTAAATATGTACTGAATAGTTTTTTGGTAGAATGCTTACATTGCGGAAGAAAAATTGCGGTGTAGAAAATAAAGACCCTGTATATTTTCCTTATAAGGCAATGCATGTATGAGTACAGATCGCGGGGCTCCTATATTCCTCTCTCTTTAACG
Organism: Drosophila fuyamai; assembly: GCA_018153365.1. Lineage (NCBI taxonomy): Eukaryota > Metazoa > Arthropoda > Insecta > Diptera > Drosophilidae > Drosophila > Drosophila fuyamai. The sequence goes on along the minus strand of JAECXW010000415.1, from coordinate 1,619,635 downwards.
AATTAGGTGTAAGCCAAATAGGTATATCAATTTGTTTCTTCTTCACTTATCAAGCTTCAGTCGCAAATAAAATTCCGCAGCATACACACGGTGTTCATCTCTTTTTTCCAATTTTGCCGCTCCTTATACATTTTGATATTGACTGCCCCGACTTGATAAGTCGCCTAAACTTTTCTGTGCCAAGTAGTTTAACTAGAAATTATATTCCCCTAATTTTAAATCATTGTAGATCTAACCATGCCTTGCATGAGCCTTTCAGAGTATTATGTTCTGACTATAATATACTTTTTCCTGTAATCACAAATCTTGACTCTCTGCCGCTTCTAAAATGATTAATACTTGCTTCATTGGCACAAGATTGATCTAACTATTACTTTTTTCCCTGGACCTTTACCTTTATTTTCTTATCTCGCGTATCGTGCCGTACGATACACGGCTGCGCCCCTCGGTCGGTTGGCGGGTACGTGGGCCGTGGGACTCCGCGCGAAAAAAAGAGGATTTAGCTACAGAAATAGTGTGCAAAATTTCAAAACGATTTGTCCAGTAGATTTTGCAGGATCGTCATCAACGACTTGGAAATGAACATTTTTTCAGGAGAGCGTTTTAAAGTTTTAAAATCGAGCTAACTCATCTACGTTTTTCGGACGATGATGCACTAAGATCAGCGCAAACAAGTGGCCCTTACGACACCAAGCAGTGCTTGTTACGCGCGGAGCCTTATAGGCGTAAAAACGAGATCGCGAGAAGTTAAAAAGCACAATGTAGAAGCGGACAGACTAAGATTAGAAATACGTACGAGACTAAATACTAATACTAATTTTGTGCTAAGTAAGATAAAATTAATGCTTTTAAGCTTGGAAAAGAGTCGGTAGTAGAAATAATGTGGTATAGTCTATTATAGTCGTTACACGGTACTCTAAACGGTTCATGCATATCAAAGTTAGATCTACAAATATTTAATGTAAGAGGAACATAGTTCCTGGTAATTCTATTGGGCACGGAGAAGCTTATGCGACCCAGTAACTCGGGACTCTCCACATCCCCGTGAATAAGTTTATAGATAAAAGTTGTGCCAAGCATCGTTCTACGGTTTACTAATGATGGTAGATTAATTAGGAGGAGTCTACTAAAGTAGGATGGTAAAATAAGGCTTGCATTCCAGTTAAGGCCCCGTAGAGCAAATAATAAAAAGTTCTTTTGCACAGACTCTATCCGGTCTATATGTACACCATACTGAGGACTCCAAACTGCTGAACAGTACTCAAGGATTGGACGGACTAGTGAAATGAACAGAGTCTTTGTAACATAGGGATCATCGAATTCCTTTGACCACCTTTTTATAAATCCAAGTACTCCCCTGGCTTTATTTACTATAGAAGTAATATGGTCACAAAACTTAAGTTTTGGGTCAAGGAGGACGCCAAGGTCATCAACTTGCGTAATTCTAGACAACGCACAACCACCCAGCGTATACGTTGCGTATTGTGGGTTCACCCGAAAAAATGTCATTACTTTGCACTTAGCGCTATTTAAATCCAAAAGATTTTCACAACACCATGTTTGAAAAGCATTTAGGTCAGATTGTAAGTCTGAACTGCTAGAAATTTCGTTATATTGCAGGCATAACTTAACGTCATCTGCGTACATAAGGACACGCGACTTTGTCAAGACTAGAGGGAGATCGTTTATAAATAAAGTAAAAAGAAGTGGGCCAAGGTGGCTTCCTTGTGGGACCCCTGAAGTAACTCGGATCAGATCCGAGATCGAGTTTTTAAAAAGCACTCGTTGAGTCCTACCACTCAGATAACTTGAGATCCATGTTAGAAGATCACATGGAAACCCTAATAAGTCTAGCTTTAATACAAGAAGCGAGTGATTTACTGAATCAAACGCTTTACTAAAATCAGTGTAAACTACGTCAGTCTGCATGTTCTTTCTAAAGCCATTTATTACAAAAGACGTTAGCTCCAAGAGGTTTGTCGTCTTCGCCTTATAAATCCATGTTGACATGGAGATATAATCGATCTACAAAGATGCTGCAAATGGGGTGTAATAGTATTTTCGAAAAGCTTTGGGATGGCGGATAATTTGGATATGCCTCTGTAATTACTTGTATTGCATTTATTTCCTTTCTTATGAAGGGGAATGACAAATGACTCCTTCCAAATAAGTGGGAAATGAGATGTTTTTAAAGACAAAGTAAACAATTTGTACAGAGGTCTACACAGAGTTTCAGCACAGTATTTAAGCACGCAGCCTGGAACTCCGTCCGGACCCGGTGAATAGACTGGCTTAACTTTATGGAGATCCAAAAGAAGGGAGCTTTCGCTTAATCTCGGACAAAAAATCAAGTTTGACTTGGGTATGGCATTTGAATAAGACGGATTTGGACGGGATGAAACAGAATATGTTGTCTGGAAGAACTGGGCAAATAGATCGGCAATTTCCTGATCAGAGTTTGCCGTAGAGTTTTCAAATGATAGTGATGAAGGGTAACAGGCTGATTTACGCTTAGTGTTAACAAAATTATAAAACTGTTTTGGATCTTGTTAAAATTGGACTCTACAACGAGTCAAATAGCTTTTATAACACCGGGCGTTAAGCACGATAAAATTTGACCGAGCCCTTAGATACCGAGAGAAGGCAGATTGTGAACAGCACATTTTAAATTTATTGAAAAGTCTGGACTTTATATTTTTTAGGTGTGACAACTCTTTATTAAACCACGGAAGTTTATTTGAAATTGACGGATAGTATAACGGAACACACAGATAAAAGAAGGAATTCAATGCATTATAAAAGATATTAACGGCCTTAGCCACGTCAGTGCATGAATAAAATTCGGACCAGTCATAGCCGGATAAAAAAGTATTTAAAAGATGAAAGTTTGCCTTACGAAAGCAGCGGATTCGTTTAACCGACTTTTCGGATTTTTTATTCAGCTCTGTTCTTACGTCTACAGTCAGTTCTAGAGTTGGATGATAGGGATCTTCCGGTTGTGTAAGTGGTCCCGTTCTTGATAGGCAAACGCCTTCTGAATTTGAAACAAAACACAAGTCCAGTAAACGCCCTAATGAGTTCTTAACATGGTTCACTTGGGATAGCGCAATGTCAAGCAAGCCGTCAATAAAGTCATGCTGCGCTAAAGGAAGCAACATATTAGAGTTTTCGTCAGGGGACCATGTCGCACTAGGTATATTAAAATCACCCAATACTATTAACTGGTCTTGATTTGACAGTTTTTTTGAAAATTGACTGAATACAGGAAAGGTGATTTGCGTAAATAGGGAACTCAGATGATGGTGGGATATATGAACAAGTAATGTATACAAAACTACCGGGAAACGATAATTTTATACCTAGGAATTCGATGTCATAAAATTCGTCGAAAGTTAGTAATTCAGATGAAAAGGTGGAGTCGACAGCAATCAGGACTCCACCTCCCCGTCTGGACTGACGATAAAGCCTATAAATAGTGTACTTACCCGGGAGAATTTCGGAGCTAAGAATATCCGTCCTTAACCAGGTCTCTGTACATACCATAATATTATCAACTGCCTAATCTTCGGAAGTTTTACTCAGATCAATCTAAAATTTTAACGCAATATTCTTCAAATGTTGTGCATTCAGAAAAAAAGCAAAACTAATTAATATACCATACCCCTTCTTTAAATTGATATAACAAAAGTTATTTACACGAACAGCGGAAAATAACTAATGCAAGAAAATGCTTTAATTAAAAATACCTAAGACTTTCCTTTATTTAACTAAAGATATACATCACGGATCTGACAGCTGTCCTTTCCGTACTTAATACAATCACTCAAAAGCAGTTTTTATATTGTTAATCTGGAAAACTAATTATGTTTATTATACCTCACTCAAAATGTGTGTACAATGAATAAGAATAATTTTATAAAGTAAAATATTATAAAAAAATTATAAAAACTATTATAAAGAAGATATTAGAAAGGAAGTATTCAAAGAAATATTTTGATTTCATTACATGCTCAATTCCAGACAAATTTTTCTGGTAAAGTTTTTTAAGTGAAAATTTGAAAAGGTCAAATTGTTCGTTGTATGTATACCCTTGCAAAGATTATTATAATTATAAATCAAATAAATCAAATATAAATACAAATGCACTGCAAAAGTTATTTACATTCTCAGTTTTAGTTTTAAATGGGTGGTACTTCCTATTTGGTATCCTCGAGAATGGGTATTTGCATTTCATTTATATATTGTACTTTAAGTAAAAGAAATCATATGCGTGTCTTGGTTTGATAATTTATTATTTTGAATAAGTACATTTTTTAAATCTGCAAGGGTATATAAACTTTGGTTTGCGAAATATACTATAATTACTTTCCAAACGTATAACATAAGAAATTTATTTAAGAAATCTACATATATGACAAAAACTAAGATAAGAATTGTTCTTTTTGTTGTTCATCTGCATTCATTTTTCTAAACTGCCAGCTTCCAAGTCCGTCGAACTCCAAAATATGTGTGTGATATTTCCTAAATAAGTAAAATTTTAATTAAATTCAGGGAAGCTGTGACATTTTAAAATATTACCAAAGCGTAGGCCTGTGTGTTATTGTCAGAAGGGTAATTCCCATACCTTTAGCAATTTCATAAATCGAGCTTTCAACATCAATAGAAACTGCACTGGTACATTCATCTAGAAGAGCATATCGTGGCCTTAACGAAAAAAAATAATTAATATAGTTTATAAAATCAATATACATTTTTTGTATCCACATCTACTTAAGTCTTTAAAGTTAACGTTCATAAACTTTTTTCTTCAAATTTTTTTTGGTAATCGTTCTTATGTAATAATAAGTTAAGGGGGTATATACCTTTTTCATTTTCAAAAAATCGAAATTTTTTTTTTTGCTTTATCTTAAAGAACAACTTCTTGAGAATATTTCCCAAAATTTTCATAGAGATTTGAGCAGTAGAAAAAAAGTTACAGCGCTCCTAGCCGCGCGCCTCGTCCCCGCCCAAACCCAAACTTGAAACTTTAAACGCGAATATCTCGAAATGTTTTTTTTTTAAATGACTTTACGGTGATATTTATTGACTACTGAACCGATTTTCTTCAATTTTTTTTTAAATGTCCGTAATGAATTTTATTAGTACTTGAACGATCGTTTTTTCATGTAAAATTTTTTTTTTCGCCGAAATTGATAGTTTTGTAAGAATTTTAGCGTCCAAAAACGTCATTTTTTGCATTAAACGTTCCCGTATCCACAAAAAAAAAAAATTTAAAAACGTTCGTTCAAGTACAGGATACTACTTTAAACTAATGAAATATTTTTATTTTTTCGGTATCAGTTGACCCATTCGTTCTGGGGAATTATCACCGCAAGGCTCATAAAAAAAGGCGTTTAAGGGAAACAGCCACACCTTAAAAACTATTAAATATTTTTTCAAAAATTTTTGCATAAACATTGTCAACAATCTAATCTTTTCCAATCTTTCAGAAAATATAATCATTCATTTAATAAAAACAATAGTTACATACACAAAAAATCCAAACTTTCCTATTTGTTTCGACAAAAAAAGGTATATACCCCCTTAAGCTGCGTTTTACTTACATTACGTAAGCTTTTAAATTTTTCAAATTAATTTAAAAAATGTTTTTTAACTTTTTGTCTAAAAATACAGTTTTTAAAATTAGTTTTTAAGCTTGTCGAATGGATACTGAAAATGTAGGTAATTTATTTGTTCATACTTATGGTAAAACAATCGAGCTATCGCCATACGTTGCTTTTCACCTCCAGATAATATATCCTTCCAATCACGAACAACGTCAAAACTATCACTGAAAGTAATAATGTGTGTTGGATTACACTCCACCCTATACCTATTTATACATTTTTTTACCGTTGGGCGATGTGTTCCAGACTAACCAGTTTTAAAATGCATCTTAGCTCGTTTTCAGTTATTTTTTTGCGTTTCATATCATCCCGTGTATCGGGGTATATTATTTGGTCGCATAGGCTTCCGATTGACATATATGGACGTTGTGGAATGTAAAACATGCATGGAACATCTTTTACAGGCCGCGGAATTTGCAATTCTCCGGCGTATATGGGCCAAAGTCCACTTAGTATTCTAAACAAGCTAGATTTTCCGCATCCATTCGGACCAGTTATTAACAAATGCACACCTGGTTCGATACATAACGTAAGCTTCGGTACAACTATATCACAGTTGGGAGTCACTACTGGAACTGCACGTAGGTTTATTGACATATTTCCCGGATCATCTGAATAAATTATGCGGCCTTTTGCTATTGGTTTACCATTACGAAACTCAATGATACCATTTGACTGATCGGTTTCCATCACACTGGTCTTGCAATATACTCCCTGAGCGGTTTCCTCAAACACATCCATCATGCCAGCCACACGATAAGTATAACCAGCGAGCGACACAATTTCCTTGTAGGAAGACATTAACCGCTCAATCGCGTCTGCTGCAGAAATTAGCAAATTTCTCGCTGTAGTTAAATATTGAGTTCGTTCGCTAACTCTAGACTCCGTTATGGCTGTGCCAGAAATTGTTTCAGAGGTTACGTCATTGCCTGTCAAAATTGGTAGGGATACCATGATCATTCCAGTCCCGGACCAAACATATTTCATAAAAAATTGTTCTAGCATTATAAACCAAAGTTTTTGGTTAAAAATGGCAGTCATTTGATTTACTAAGCGATTGTATGCTTGCCGTAGCTGCTGCATCTCGACCTATATATTATTAAAGAATAAACTGATTAACATATTTGTAAAATACATAAAACAAGAACACAGCAAGGACTTTTTCGAAGAGAGACAAACATCAAATTTGAATATTTTTGAATCTATTGGCACATGTTTGCCAATATACCAGCACTGGTTTGCAACAATAAAAGCATCTCTACAAATCTTCAATGTGAAAGCTTAATAGAAAGTTAACAGGAAAACAAACATTACGTTAGTAATATAATAAGAAATAAATTATTTTAGTTGGCGCAATATATGGGGTAGCTATTGAAAGCTAGTTTCGGCAAGCCAAAGTGTTGATACCCTTGCAGAGTATTCAAAAATATAAATAACAAGAATGGAAAGCTAATTTCGGGCGAAGCCGATATACCGATATACCCTTGCAGTATATTCTGTTAATTATATTCTCCACAATTAATTATATGATGCATTCATAAAAAAATCCCAACTTCCTAACTTTAAAAACACCAAAGTTAGGGCATTTCCTATCGTTCAGTTATATTACAGCTATAGGATATAGTTGGCCGATCCTTGTGAAATAGGTAGGTCGAATTAATTGACCAAAAATAAAAACCATGGAAAATCATAACTTCCTAACTTTACAAACACCAAAGTTATGGCATTTCCGATCAATCAGTTATTTGGCGGCTATAGGATATAGTCGGCCGATCCCGGCCTTTCCGACTTACATATATACTGCGGGCAAAGGAAAGAAGGGTGTGTGCAAAGTTTCAGTTGGATATCTTTAAAACTGAGAGATTAGTTCGCGTAGAAACAGACAGAGGGACAGACGGACATGCTTATATCAACTCAAGATCAAGAATATACATATATACTTTATAAAGTTGGAGATGTCTCCATCACTGCGTTGAGCACTTTTGACCAAAATTATAATACCCTCTGCAAGGGTATAAAAATAAAACTTTGTTCTTTTTATTTTGTTCTTTGGGATTTGAAAATATTTTAAAATTATGAATACGGGTCGAAAATGTCACCTTCACTGAGTTGCAAACTTTTGACTGAAATTATAATAACATCTGCAAGGGTATAAAACAATTTTTGTACTACCAAGTGCTGCAAAAATAAAAATTGCGAATTAAAAATGGATTTGTGAATACCGGGGATTTCTATTACCTTTTAAGCGCAGTTGATTTATATTTTTTTCAGATCACCTTTTTTTAAGGGATACCGAATATGTCAATATTTGTAACAACAGCAATAAAATTACCTTATGGCCTCCGTAAAAAGCGATTTCTTCGGCATTTGTTATTATACGGGAGTGAATGTGTCTTAGGTACCCATATCTGTTGGCCTCTTCCGATACCAACTGTCCAAACTTCGGGGATACAATTCGTAAAATGTGGGCTGTTAGGGCAATAACACCGACTGACAAAGCTGGTCCTGAGTATTGAAATAAAATAGTAAGTTATCCGTAAAACGTACTCATTTTGAAAAAAATAACCCGTCAAAATGTTAGCTTTCATTTTTCTAGAGGATCTCATCAGTGCCAATCCAATTAGCATCAAATCAAAGCATGGTTTAGTCAGGCTACTATACAAATGAGCTACAGAACTAGCGAAAACGGAAATATCTTCAGTAAGTCTATAAAATATTCAATTGGGTTAGATAAATAATATTTTTAAGCAGCCTCAAAACTTACCTATGATCCGCATTCTCAATACGTCCGTCCAAATTTGATACTCTATAGTAATTTTGATTCTTAAAGTAAAGACGATATGAGTGGCGCACCAGTCGGGTTCTAAATAAAAAAAATTGAATCTTATACCGCCTAATATATTACTATTTGTTATTTACCGGAAAGCCAGAGCAAGTTTACTTTCAAGAAATCGTATCATTGAATTAACAAATGTAGCAGGGATAGCGATTCCGAACCATTTAAGCAACACAAGACCAAATTGTTTAATATCCTTTCGTACTATAAATTTTACAAGGGCCCCCTCCAACGCAGCCACATAAATACTTAGAAATGTGCGAGAAATTAGGCAAAACGTGTGTATGCTAAGCAATCCTGTTTCATAACACAAGGTATGTGGGATCATTATTTTAGCCAGCATTTTCAGTTGTTTTAAAAATTCATGGTTTAGTCCAGGCTCAACAAAATTATTGTTGTTTTTTTTTAGCTGCTGAGCAACCAATAACTTTTCAGCCTCTGCCAGCTTTAAATCCTCTTCGGTGCTATCTGTTTTTAATGGAGTAAGCACCCCATTATAGACTTTGGTTTTTCCTTTTATAGTCTTTTCAATCGATTTAGAGTGGGCGTTTTTTACGTAAGGGATAGTCACTTTAATGGTAAGTGCTAGTATTGCACTTGTCACAAGGGCATAGCTAAAAGCGTGTTTCGTGATTCCATTATGTTCAAATTTTTCTGCAACACGGTCAACGTATTTTGATAGAACACTCATTATTGTAAATATTATAATTGCTCCGGGGCGTTTTATTTAAATTAGAGGTCCACCAAGTAATCAATGGAAAATTAGGCTGAAAATAAAATTTTAAAAAGTATAAATATGATAAAATAATTCTATATTTACAAACTAGTAGTATTTCAGGGAAACACAAAAACTTCAATGCCGTTTTTTCTTCTATACGAGAATTCTGCTGAAAAATTTTATTTGTTTAGAAACAATCACAAGCATCGTTTAGATATAGAAACGTTTCGAAAAAAATTGTAAGCTTTGCACTCAGGTTGTGGCGCTGCTTTGAAAAATATCATATTTATGCTTATAAACATTAACTGAATGAGAATTCAGTTAATGTTTATAAGCCTAAATTTAGAACAATTAAACTTTTGTAAATTAATACTACACCAAACAAATGTAGAGCAATTTAAATTTTGTAAATTAAAACTACACCAGTTTTGACTGGTTTTAAGATTATATTGTAAGTCATCTCAAAATCAGCTAAGGTGCTACACATGAGGAGTTATATTTTCAAAAAGCTTGGGGATAGCCGACAACTTTCTATGGCAAGTAAGTCGGAACTGCCCCGATCGGCCTTCTATTAGCTGTCATGATAACAATTATAAACAAGAAAGGAAAGCTAACTTCAGGCGGAGCCAAAGTTGATAAACCCTTGCAGAACATTCTGTAAATTATATTCTCCAAAATTATTCATATGATGCATTCTTAATACTCATAAAAAATCCCAAATTTTAAAGTTAGGAACTTAAAACACAAAAGTTATAGCATTTTCAATCGTTCAGTTATATAGCCGCTATAGGATATAATTAGCCGATACTTTTGAAATTTAGTAGGTCAGATTGATTGTCCAAAAATAAAACCCATAGATAATCCCAACTTACTATCTTTACAAACACCAAAGTTATGGCATTTCCGATCAATCACTTATATGAAAGCTATAGGATATTGTCGGCCGATCCCGTCCGTTCCGACTTATATACTGCGTGCAAAGGAACGAAGGTTGTGTGCAAAATTTCAATTCAATATCTTAAAAGCTGAGCAACTAGTTTGCGTATAAACAGAAAGACTCCAGACGGACAGACAGGCATGCTTATATCAACTCAGGATACGATCCTGTTCAAAAATATATATACTTTATAAGGCCGGAGATGTCTGCTTCACTGCATTGCACACTTTTGACCAAAATTATAAAACCCTCTGCAAGGGTATACAAATCAAAATATTTATCGGAATTACCTTCACTATTTTAAATCTTGGCATTTCCGATCAATCAGTTATATGCATATATAGGATATAGTCGGCCGATCCTTATAAAATGTAGTAGGTCGGATTGATTGGCCAAATATAAAACCCATAGAAAATCGCAGCTTCCTAACTTTACAAACACCAAAGTTATGGCATTTCCTATCAATCAGTTATATGACAGCTATAGGATATAGTCGGCCGATCCCGGCCGTTCCGACTTATATACTACGTGCAAAGGAAAGAGGGGTGTGTGCAAAGCTTCAATTCGATATCTTTAAAACTGAGAGACTAGTTCGCGTAGAAACAGACAGACGGACATGCTTATATCAACTCAGGAGGTGGTCCTGATCAAGAATATATATACTTTATAGGGTCGGAGATGTCTCCTTCACTGCGTTGCACATTTTCGATCAAAATTATAATACCCTCTGCAAGCGTATAAAAAGTTCAATTAACATGGCTGTTTGGATTGTATATTGTCAACACGAGAACTTGCAGTGTAACTGACGTCACACTGTAAGCTCTCTAGTTACAGACATTCTTTTTTGCCTTTATTCGTAGTCTTGTTCGAAAGATCGAACCAGATCACAGTTAATTTGTTCATATCTATATACATAATTTGGAGAGCTGCAGCTTCGGTGAAAACGAAATGTAAAACCGACAATTATTTTCATTCTGCGAGCGACAGTCAATCTATTCAGAAGCACCCTCTGTGCTCTTATTTTTTACGTTTCCTTACATAACCAAATTAAATCAAACGCACATTTTTGGAACCTCTCGACTTCTTATTTGGGACCTTGGGAAACAGACCGCCACTCCGAGGAACTTCCAACGCCGCCACAGGTGGACAATCACTCTGTGCGCCGCATCATATTTTGCTGAAGATTGGGGCTCCGTCGGTACGCAGCCACAGCCAACACATTTTGGTGCCGAAACCCGGGAAGACTTCTCTTGGACTGAGTGGATTATCTGTGGGTCACTACTTGGACTACGCTGGAGCGCGAAGAGGTTATTGTAGAAGGTTAGTGCACTGTGTTTTGTTGTGAGATAGAGGGTCAAGGTCATGGCTGAGACATTTGAGGAATTAATTGCGGAGCAATCAGCTTTGATTGATTCGGTACGCCGCATTTTAGAGAACTTTCGGAAAGCTGGCACTAATAATTCGGAAGCGCATATGGAGACTAGATTAGAATCTCTGGCCAATATTCGCATGGAGTTCCGAGTACCATCGAAAATTGGTGCGTGCAGATGACGAATTGATTCGGAACGATTATATGGAGGCAGATCTTGAAGGAAAGTTCCAAGAAGCGTATATTGATAGTGTGGCGCAGATTAGAACTGACCTAAATGAGACTAAGGATCGACTTTTGGCATCAACAGGAATTAACAATCTTGATTTTCAGGATGGGCATCGCAACGCGCCACCGTCAGGGTTTATAGCACCAGACCAAACCACGATCGATGAGGTTAAACTTCCAACGGTTAAATTGCCTATATTTAGCGGTGAATTTGTAGATTGGCCGGCATTTAAGGAAATATTTGAAGCGCGAGTTCATAATAGCCCTAGACTCACTGATCTACATCGATTCCATTACCTTAAAGATTCTTTGTCAGGGGAAGCAATCAAAGATATCCAACATCTAACACTGATCGGAACAAATTATCATGTAGCTTGGCAAATGTTATTAAACTTATATGATAATAAGCGTGTTCTGTTTCAACATTATATGCAGGTATTAGAACAACAGCCAATGGTACAGAGCGATGACCCTGTTTCGCTTAAGGGGTTTTTACAAACTTGTCGTTCTTGTATTAAATCATTGGAAAAGGTTGGTGTTAACCTTTTCGATCAAAGTCATGTCATAGTTTACATGGTGACGAAGAAACTACCTGCGGAGCTGCGTTTGGACTGGGAAAAATCCCTGGCTACTTCGCAGGAGTTACCAACATTCGAAGAATTATCCGCGCATCTCGATGGACAATACAGGACTATGCTTACGTCCGCCAGGGGCGAGAGGACAATATTGTCTAACAAGGATCGAAAGGGAGCATCGGGATCATCTGAGAAGCGCCGAGATGTGAAATCTTCCTTTGTCGCCCGATCGGAGCAGAAATGTGCCATATGTTGCAAGAACGGTCATTCCGTCCAAGATTGCAAGGTTTTCGAAAGCATGCATCTAACAGCACGGAGGGAAGCTGTTATGAAGCAACGTTTGTGCTTCAACTGTTTGGGGAATAACCATAACTCACGAAGGTGCAAACTTAAAAACAATTGTTCGATATGCGCAGATCGGCATCACACGCTCATACATTTGGATCGGGTTCGGCTAACTAAAGAGCCAAATGATCAGGTTCAACAAGTTACTTCCAACGCAATTAGCGGGACTTCAAGTACTACTGGGACTAGTTATGAAGTGCTATTGCCAACAGCGTTAGTTCTGATCCAGTCAGCAGAAGGGTTTACACTACAGTTCCGAGCATTTCTGGACCAAGGATCGCAAGCTTCGTTTGTATCGGAAAACGTAGTTCAGAAGTTGGGACTAACTCGTCAAAAGGCATACATTAAGGTTAATGGACTGGCCAACGCCCAAGTTACCGAAGCGTCTTCTTCCGTTCTTTTATGTTTTGGATCAAGGTTTGAGCCACAGGCAAGGTATAGTGTGACTGCGTATGTGTTTCCAAAGGTGAGTAAGCGCATGCCAAATCGTCGCTTATCTGTGGAAAAATGGTCTCAATTTGAACAGCTTTGCCTGGCTGATCCTAATTATTTTGTTCCACAAGGTGTGGACATATTGTTGGGGAGTGATATCTATGATGAATTGATGCAGAGTGAAATACATCGTGGACCGGATGGCTGGCCTATTGCTCAAAGCACACGACTTGGATTTATTATATCAGGAAAAGTTAAGGAACCCATCACAAGGGTCTCGGTGCATACGGTGACCATAATCAAGGACGAATCATCTGCGGAATTAGAAGGATTACTTCGCAGATTCTGGGAATTTGAACAGTTGGATGAGGCAGCAGAAGTTTTGTCGAAGGAAGATTTGTGGTGTGAGGAACATTTTGTTAATACACATGTGCGGTTACCTTCAGGGAAATATCAAGTGCGTTTGCCATTTCTATCCACTTTGGATCCCCAGTTAGTAATTGGATCGTCGCGTCAAGGTGCTTTGAAACGGTTGTGCCATTTGGACAAGCGTTTACGCAACGATGCCAACCTGAAGGAGGTGTATTCCAAAACCATAAAGGAATACTTGGAGTTGGGCCAAATGGAAAAGGTTGTTACACAAGCTGGGCAAACGGAAGAAACAGGCTACCCGGGGGAGCCACACATTGTTATTTACCTCACCACCCAGTAATCAAGGAATCGTCAACGACTACCAAGGTGCGCGTCGTCTTTGACGGATCGATGAAGACGAGCAATGGGAAATCTTTGAATGAAATCTTAGCAGTAGGGCCCAAATTGCACATGGAGCTTCCAGCAATACTGATCAACTGGAGAGTAATAAGATTTGCATTCCTTGCGGACGTGGAAAAAATGTATAGATGTATTAATATACATAAGAAGGATGCTCAATTTCAAAGAATTTTGTGGAAAACGGACAACACTGTCGTAGAGGAATATGCCTGCTGCACGGTCATGTTTGGCACGAGCTGTGCTCCGTATCTGGCCATTAGAGTTATGCAGCAGTTAGCCGAAGATGAAGAGCATAACTACCCGCTGGCAGCCAATGTACTTAAACGTCAGATGTATGTGGACGACGTTTTATCTGGAGCAAACAGTATTTCCGATGCAAAGGAACTGCAAGCTCAAGTTAGAGGAATGATGAGAAGGGGATCTTTTGAGTTGCGAAAATGGGCCAGCAACTGTTCTCAACTGTTGGAAGGAATACCTCTAGAACATCGGGAAACCAAAGAGCCTCTAAACTTTCAAGGTGACGAGACGATTAGAGCGTTAGGATTATATTGGAAACCCAATGAAGATGAGTTTCGATTTAAAATTAATTTTGATCTCCCGGCAGGTACACCAACTAAGAGAAAGATGCTTTCGACGATTGCGAGGTTATTCGACCCAATGGGATGGTTGAGCCCAATTACCGTTGTTGGAAAGCGAATGGTGCAAGCCCTGTGGAAGACAAAACTTAGTTGGGACGACCACGTACCAATGGAATTTCAAAAGGAATGGCAGAAATTCATTCAAGAGCTACCAAACTTGTCTAAGATTCATATACCGCGCTACATTGCGTGGGGAATGTCAAAGGGAACTCCACAGCTACATCTGTTCTGCGACGCGTCAGGATACGCGTACGGTGCGGCGGCTTACTTACGAATTCCGATAGGAGAGAACGCCTTTCATGCGGAACTAATTTTAGCGAAATGCAAGGTAGCGCCTATCAAGCCGCAGCTTACAATTCCAAGAGCGGAATTGTGTGCAGCAGTCATTGCTGCGAAAATATTTAAGTATTTAAAGGATCACTTAACCATTCATATTGATTTTGCAGAGACTGTCTTTTGGTCAGATTCGATGATCGTTTTGAGCTGGATCCAAGGAGGTGCTGCGAGGTGGAAGGTTTTCGTTGCCAACCGCATAAGCAAAATTTTGGAGCTATGCGATGGGAAACAATGGCGACATATAGCATCTGAGGATAATCCTGCCGATCTTCTAAGTCGTGGTATCAGTGTTACTAAATTAGCATCGTGCCAATTATGGTGGAATGGACCGCCATGGCTGAGATTTAAAGATTGTGAGTGGCCATCGACAAAACTAGATTCTGGAACCGATATGCGAGTCACCAGCGAGCAGAAGCAGATGCACTGCAACGCTATTTCTGTGGAGAAAGAGAACGGATCCGATATATTAGAAAGGGTTTCATCGTACACATTTCTCATTCGCATGCTGGCCTATATTCATAGATTTATAAGGAATTGCAAGATATCGAAATCTGCTCGAATAGTAGATTCTCTCACGGTAAGCGAACTTTCTGAAGGGTTTTTGTATGCGGTTCGTATGTGCCAAATGGAAGGCTTTGCAGGCGATTGGAAACTATTATCGGAAGGGAAAATGTTACATAAGCAAAGTCCGCTATTACCACTCAATCCGTATTTTGATGAATCGGAAAAAATCATTCGACTTGGAGGACGCTTGAGGGACGCACTGCTGCCGATGGCGGAAAAACACCCATACATTCTACCTTATCAGCATTCATTTACAAGCTTGGTCATTCGTTATAGCCATGTCAGTACCTTACATGGAGGTGCGGCCCTTACACTCAATCATATCAGGAAAAAATGTTGGATCATCAACGGACGTAACGCCGTACGAAGAGAAATCCATAAATGTATTGTTTGCTATAAATTTAACCCTAGTATTGCAAGCCAAAAGATGGGTAATCTGTCACCGGCCAGGATTCGGCCACAGAAGGCTTTTACGTCAGTTGGGATTGACTACGCAGGACCGTTCAACATTTCGCCATCTAAAGGAAGAGGAAGGACTTCGGTTAGAGGCTATATCGCTGTTTTTGTATGTCTTGTAACAAAAGCTATCCACCTAGAACCAGTGGGGGATTTGACATCGGACGCATTCCTTGGAGCACTTCACCGATTCATCGGCCGACGTGGAAAATGTGTTCATATTTATAGCGACTGTGGCACAAATTTCGTCGGGGCAAATCGGAAGCTGCAGGCAGACAAGTTGGCATACAAGTTGTACATCGAAAAAACGATTCTAGGTAAACTCACAGATGACGGGATTACGTGGCATTTTAACCCTCCCTCAGCTCCACATTTTGGAGGTCTATGGGAGGCGGGTGTTAAGTCAATGAAACACCACTTAAAAAGGACAGTTGGTGATCGTACGCTTACATACGAGGAATTGGCCACTGTATTAGCTCAAATTGAAGCGTGCTTAAACTCTCGTCCGTTGTGCCCGCTAAGCAATGACCCGGAAGACTTGATGGTCCTAACTCCAGGCCATTTCTTAGTTGGGGATGCTCTACTCGCTATGCCAACAGAGCAGGCCGACAAACTAAGTGTCACCGAGAGATTGAGGAACTGTCAGCACCTGGTTCAGCAATTTTGGAAGCGTTGGTCCTCGGATTATCTATCACGCTTGCAGCGGAGACCGAAATGGTTGGAAAATAGGCGTAACTTGCAGGCTGGAGATCTAGTACTCATTAAAGATGAACGTTTGCCGTCTAATCTATGGGCTCTTGGTCGAATTACTGAAACTCATTGCGGCCAAGACGGTTTGGTTCGAGTGGTTAAACTCCAGTCTCAGAGTGGTATTATTAAACGGCCAGTAGCAAAATTGTGCCCATTACCTATACAAGATAATTGGATAAATCGTGATCTTGACCCTCCACAACAATTCTAAGTTGCATTATCTTTTTAGCGTCCAACCTACCGAAGACGTTGAAGAAGGAGTTAATAATATTTTTATAATATCATTAGGGGGGAGAATGTTTGGATTGTATATTGTCAACACGAGAACTTGCAGTGTAACTGACGTCACACTGTAAGCTCTCTAGTTACAGACATTCTTTTTTGCCTTTATTCGTAGTCTTGTTCGAAAGATCGAACCAGATCACAGTTAATTTGTTCATATCTATATACATAATTTGGAGAGCTGCAGCTTCGGTGAAAACGAAATGTAAAACCGACAATTATTTTCATTCTGCGAGCGACAGTCAATCTATTCAGAAGCACCCTCTGTGCTCTTATTTTTTACGTTTCCTTACATAACCAAATTAAATCAAACGCACATTTTTGGAACCTCTCGACTTCTTATTTGGGACCTTGGGAAACAGACCGCCACTCCGAGGAACTTCCAACGCCGCCACAGGTGGACAATCACTCTGTGCGCCGCATCATATTTTGCTGAAGATTGGGGCTCCGTCGGTACGCAGCCACAGCCAACACAATGGCCAAAAATGAAACAATTTCTTAAAGTTTAAAATGCATGGCGCATATATAAAGCTTTTATGAGAATCGAGGAAAATAGCGCTGTACTATCAACAAAAAATTGTAGGAATTAGCCAATTCCATCAGGTTTAAAGTTTTTGGCGCAATAATAAAGCCTTTTAACGTACAGTGGCGGACTAAAGTCTACATACAATCCCTGTTTTTGGAGTTTTGCCAGCTCTATAGCGTTTCCAGTAAAAGTAATGATGCAGTCTTGTTTTAAATTTAATTATAAGACAAAATCCAAAATATCGTCTTTATTCAATAATAACTTTCGAAGTTATTAACTAAAAACTGAAAAGAGGCACTGACTCTGATGCTTAGGATCATTGTCCTGTTGGAAGATCTAGCTTGGGCCAAGCTGATAATATCTTTTAAAAGCTCTTTCCCGCAAATACGATATTTGAATTTTAACTGCTTTTCCACAAACCCAGCTGATTGACAGTAAGACCGTAGCACGCTTAAATCTGATGAACTTTCGATATTTTGGTCACACTGGAAAGATTCAAGTTTTTACGCTAGCGTACTCGTTTGTCGATCTGAGTACTAAGCTTTAAGCTTTAACGATTCATTTGATGGTTTCACAAAGCTCTAGCTATCTTCTAAACAAAGAAACTAAGCAAAAAGTCGATCAATTATCGCATTTAAGTGCTCTTTACAGTTATTGCTGCCAGAATACGCAAAAGACGTTTTTTTTGGCGAAAATATAGTTGGACTGGTTTTGGTTCAAATTCAAATTGTTTTTTTACAGTGTTAGGAAACATAAGAGCGGGAGATCGCAGTAGATAGAGAGAGGAAAGAGTATACCAAGTGCGCAAAAGAAGAAGTTAACGGGGAAACTTTCAATTTGGTCAGAGTCGTATTAAGAAAATTGGCCGCGAGTTGTGTTTTGCGTATTTTGGTGTATAACCGTATGTAAGAAATAATAATAATAATGAGGGTTAATTAAAGTTTCAGCAAAAACTACAAATATTACATACAAAAAGTAGCACACTCGGGTTATCCACCGCAAGCGAAGCTGCTGACACCCTGCTAGTATATTATATATATATATTATTCAACAGGGAAGTCTATATAGCCAAGTACGTCTGTCCGTTTGTCAGTCTGTTTCAATGCAGTTAGCGAGCTCAGTTTAAAATCTAGCTATCTGAATCTTTCACAGTCGTCCTAAAACTTGTGTACGCAGATCATGTTTGAAAACCGCCCCGATCGGATGTCTATATCCTATAGCTCCCATAGGAACAATCGGGTATAACTTGCAAGAATGGAACAGTATATAAGCTATTGACACGGGTCTTTCCAAATCGAATATTTTTATACCCTTGCAGAAGTTATTATAATTTTGGTCAAAAGTGTGCAACGCAGTGAAGGAGACATCTCCGACCCTATAAAATATATTTATTCTTGATCAGGATCGCATCCTGAGTTGATACAAGCATGTCCGTCTGTCTGTTTCTACGCGACCTAGTCTCTTTGCACACACTCTTCGTTCCTTTGCACGCAGTATATAAGTCGAAACGGCCGGGATCGGCAGACTATATCCTATAGCTGCCACATAACTGAACGATCGGAAATGCCATAACTTTGTAAAGTTTGAAAGTTGAGATTTTCTATGGGTTTTATTTTTGGCCAATCAATCCGACCCACCAAATAAGGATCGGCCGACAATAGCCGCCATAGAACTGATTGATCGAAAGTTTGGTGTTTATAAAGATAGGAAGTTTGGATTTTCTATGGGTTTTATTTTTGGCCAATCAATACGACATACCAAATTTCATAAAGATCGGCCGACCAATCGTCTAGCCGCCATATAACTGATTGATCGAAAGTGCCATAACTTTGGTTTTTGTAAAGTTAGCAAGTTTGGATTTTGTTTGGGTTTTATTTTTGGCCAATCAATCCGACATACCAAATTTTATAAGGAACGGCCGACTATATCCGTTAGCTGACATATAACCGAACGATTGGAATGCCCTAACATTGGTGTTTTTAAAGCTAGGAAGTTGGGGTTTTTAGGAATATTAAGAATGCATAATATGAATAATTTTGAAGAATATAATATACAGAATATTCGGCTCAGCCCGAAGTTACCTTTCCTTTCTTGTTTTTTGATGGTACAGGTGCTCTTTTCCTCAATTCTCATAAAAACGTAGAGGGTAAAACGTCAGGGTAATAATAATAATAGGGTGAAATCGGTCTAAATGTTATGTTTTAAGGTGTATAAGCTATTTACATCAATTTGCCTACTATTATTTCTTGACGCATACCTTGATCACGGTATCTTATATCTTCAATAGGAAAAATTATTATACCCTTGCAGAGGATATTTGGTCAACGCAGTGAAAGAGACATCTCGGACCCTACAAAGTATATATATTCTTGATCAGGACCACCTCCTGAGTTGATATAAGCATGTCCGTCTGTCTGTTTCTACACGAACTAGTCTCTCAGTTTTAAAGATATCGAATTGAATCTTTGCACACACCCTTCTTTCCTTTGCACGTAGTGTATAAGTCGGAACGGCCGAGATCGGCCGACTATATCCTATAGCTGTCATATAACTGATTGATAGGAAATGCCATAACTTTGGTGTTTGTAAAGTTAGGAAGCTGCGATTTTCTATGGGTTTTATATTTGGCCAATCAATCCGACCTACTACATTTTATAAGGATCGGCCGACTATATCCTATATATGCATATAACTGATTGATCGGAAATGCCAAGATTTAAAGTAATGAAGGTAATTCCGATAAATATTTTGATTTGTATACCCTTGCAGAGGGTATTATAATTTTGGTCAAAAGTGTGCAATGCAGTGAAGCGACATCTCCGGCCTTCTAAAGTCTGTCCGTCTGTCTGTTTCTAAGCAAACTAGTCTCTCAGTTTTAAAGATATATAATTATATAATTATATATAATTAAAACTTTGCACACACACTTCTTTCCTTTGCACGCAGTATAGGTTATTTTATAACTTCGGCTTGCCGAAGTTAGCTTTCGTCCTCGTTTTTTTTAATTTGTGAGTTTTGTGTTGTTTAAAAGATTTAAATTAATTTCATTTTGACAAAACAATTTCGAAATAATAACAATTTAAATATTTAAAATTTATTTATGAAGAAAAATAAATTTGGTTTGTGTTTACTTACTACACGTTAATCAGCTCTAACATATTTAGTTACAATTACCCAAACAGGAAATTTAATATAAAATGTTGTATTTGAAATGCGTATTTTTATTAAATAAAAAAGCCGTCACCAAATTTAAGTCCGTATTCACCGCGCATTGAAATTAAACTAGTTAGTAATTCTTTTGAAATCTATTTTCTTCATAGAATTACCTTTGGGTTGATAGGTGCCCAACATTTTTGATAAGAACCACTCAATGTTTGCCCTTGCGGATATCTAAAAATAGTTTTCATTTCTAAATTAACAAAAGGTTTATCGTTTAATATTCTTACTGAAATAGAATATATTTTCAAACGGGAAATGTGCATATATTCATATTCGTATATATATTTGTAAACATAACAAGGCCTAAAATTAAGTAATAGGTAAAGAAAAAGTCGTAATCTAAAAATCTTTTTAACGGATTAGATAAGCAATATAGTCACGAAAAATGCACCTTGTACCTACACAAAATAATACAAAAACAAGAAAGGAAAGCTAACTTCGGGCGGAGCCGAAGTTGATATACCCTTGCAGAATATTCTGTAAATAATATTCTCCAAAATTATTCATATAATGCATTCTAAATACTCATAAAAATCCCAACTTGCTAACTTTAAAAACACCAAAGTAATGCCATTTTCAATCGTTCCGTTATATGGCAGCTATAGGATATAGTCGGCCGATCCCTATAAAATTTGGTAGGTCGGATTGATTGGCCAAATATAAAACCCATAAAAAATCCCAACTTCCTAACTTTACAAACACGAAAGTTATGGCGTTTCCGATCAATCAGTTATATGGCAGCTATAGGATATAGTAGTCCGACTTATATACTGCGTGCAAAGGAAAGAAGGGTGTGTGCAAAGTTTCAATTCGATAGCTTTAAAACTGAGAGACTAGTTTGCGTAGAAACAGACAGACGGACAGACGGACATGGCTATATCAACTCAGGAGGTGATCCTGATCAAGAATATATATACTTTATAGGGTCGGAGATGTCTCCTTTACTGCATTGCACACTTTTGACCAAAATTAAAATACCCTCTGCAAGGGTATAAAAAGAGGAAGCATACTTCGGTAAGCCTAAGCTTGTATACCCTTGGAGTTATTACAAAAAGAATACCTTTCGATTTCTATGCCAATATTACTAAAAACAAGGAAGTCGATTTTGCGCTGCATTTTCCCATCGTTTTAGTAAATTATTACTATAATAATAAATAATTACTATATCTAAAAGTAATATTTTGATAAATATAAGGATATTTCGCGCAGTGTATAAGATATTGACATCAATTTTTCCAAGTCTAACTTATATACGCATACCTTGATCAGGGTAAAAGCGCTGGCCGATCGGACATCTATATCTATATGAAAAAGAGATAATTTCACAGCCTTAAACAATTATTCCTATGGAAGCTAACATAGGAATAATTGTTAAAGGCTGTGAAATTATCTCTTTTTCAATTTTTATTTGTCTGCAAGGGTACTAAAAATTCGGCTTGTTGAAGTTAGCTTCCGTCCTAGTCTTTTTTTTTATTTGGGAATTTTGTGTTATTAGAAAGATTTAAATTAATTTCATTTTGACAAAACAATTTTTTTATTTTTATATTTTTCTTTGGGAGCGATATGTTCGATTTAAATTTAATTAAAACAGTAATTCCATAATATTTAAACATTTCCAAATCCTAAAGAACAACAAAATAAGTAAGAACCACTAAGTTATATTTTCTTAAATTTTTTTTCCGATTGTTCCTATGAAATAGTCGCCCGACCCGGCTTGTTCCGACTTATATATACTGAGGGAGTAGTTTGCGAAGAAAAACGGACAGACGAACATGGATAGATCGACTCTCCTGGTGATGCTGATCAAGAATATATATACTTTATAGGGTCGGAAATTTCCCCTTCACTGCTTTGCAAACTTTTTACTGAAATTATAATACCCTCTGCAAGGATATAACGAACGACTATTTCATAAAATTGACAATTTTATCGGAAAATCGATTGATAATATGTCAAGGCTGAAAAACAATAAAGCTATTTCGTTTATTTTTTATTTTTTACAACTAATTTTGAATTTTTTCTTTTGAAAATACTTTTTTCTATTGTTTCTATGGCAGCTATATGATATTCAATCCAACTATTTGCAATAAAAAGAAGACTTTTGAAAAAACGTTAAAACATCTTGCGTTCGTTACATAATCGAAAATACGCCCTTCTCTGTAACACTTTTAATTATAAAATTTTACAAAACGTGCTTCAACGTGTGGAAATCTATGTTTACACATATTTGCTAGTACTCATAAGCTTCTTGTAATATAAACCGCACGCGATAACTTATCATATTAACGAAAGCGCGCACAGCTGTATTCGTAAAAGACACCAATTTTATAACGACTCAAGATTAGTTAGCGGAAGTTTATAGATTATAAACGACTTAAGGACTTTGGAACTTCTTTATCTCTATATGAACTTAAATAAATGAAAGATTTCTATTCACGGCAAAACCACATTCATTAAGGGCTTACTTGGGACTCGAATAACTTTTTGAACCGATTTGAAGTTTTGGGAATATTTATACCCTTGCAGAGGATATTATAATTTTGGTAAACAGTGTGCAACGCAGTGAATTAGACATCTCCGACCATATAAAGTATATATATTCTTGGTCAGGATAGCGTCCTGAACTGATATAAGCATGTCCTTCTGACCGTCGGTCCGTCAGTCTGCCTGTTTTAACTATATCGAATTGAAACTTTGCACACACCCTTCGTTCCTTTGCACGCAGTACATAAGTCGGAACGGCCAGAATTGGCCGACTATATCCTATAGCTGTCATTAAACTGATTGATCGGAAATGCCATAACTTTGGTGTTTGTAAAGTTAGGAAGTTGGTATTTTCAATGGGCCGATCATATCCTATGAATATATGAATAATTTTTGAGTACTAGATGGAGTGAAAAGTAACCTCCTTGGGAATAAAAAAATGATTTTTTCTCAAATGTTTTTATACCCGTTACTCGTAGAGTAAAAGAGTATATTGTATTCGTGCAAAAGTATGTAACAGGTAGAAGGAAGCGTTTCCGACCCTATAAAGTATATATATTCTTGATCAGGGTCACTAGCCGAGTCGATATAGCCATGTCCGTCTGTCCGTCTGTCCGTCTGTCTGTCTGTCCATATGAACGCTGAGATCTCGGAAACTATAAACGCTAGAAGATTGGCATTTTGCATGCAGATTCTAGGAGTTCCTACGCAGCCCACAATCGCTTATATACGATTTTAAAAATTTAAATATTTCGGAAAAGTAAAAATGCAGTTTTATTGTGTTTATCAATACCTATCGAAATGTAGAAGAATTTTTTCAAATCGGACCATTCATTAAAAAGTTATGAGTGATCAAAGTTTCTATCTCCATCTCCCTCGCACTCCCTTTACCAGAGTAACGGGTATCTGATAGTCGGGGCACCCGACTATAGCGTTCTCTCTTGTTTTTTATTTTATTCAATCCCCTTTTAGCTCGATACACTTATTCTAGCGATTTTCCAACTTCTTGATCCCATCCAAAAAGTAATTTTTCGAAGGTCTGCAAAATTTTTTTTCGCTTCATGTGAAGCCGTTTTGCAGCGATTTCGGCCTTCAATCGCTCCAACAATGATCAGTAATACTCGCTGTTGAAGGTTTTTCCTTTTTCGAGGTATTCCACGAAGAGTATGCCATGACAATCCCAAAAAACTGACGCCATAACCTTTCAGACCCATCGAGCCTCCCTCGGCCGCTTAGGAGCACTCGTGCCGGCTTTGATCCATTGCCGGGCACTCTTTCTGTTCTCTGGTGTGTAATAGTGGATCCAGGTTTCATTAACAGTTACCAGTCGACGCCAAAACTCCGCCGGATTCCGCATCACTAAGTCAAAACACTATTTCTTTTTCATATGCAGAATCTCGCTCAAAATATGGCGTGTGCGCTCAGTACTGATCTTTGTGGCATCTGCTAACTCGCGCACTTTCACTTTGCGATCAGCTAGTACCATTTCATGTATTTTTTTTGACATTGTCCTTTAACCGCAACGGAAGGCCTGCCGCTGCGGACTCTCGAAACCAATATTTCACGATGTAATCTGACGGGGCATTGCCCCCATAATATTTGTCCAATTTTTCTTTTGAATAATGTTTTATGAGAGAACGAAAAGCTTTTTGTCCATATTCAACATGATGCCAAACACGTCAACAACAATCAGCTGCCAAAACAAAACTTGGGCCAGTATCGCACTGAAATTTGGTATGCTAAATATGAACGCACCGTAAGGAACCATAACCTTCTTTGCAGTAGTAGCGCATTCTGGCGGTCACCCCACCTAGTATATCAACTTCGGCTCCGCCCAAAGCTAGCTATTCTTTCTTGTTTTTAAATTCAATCAGTTCGAAACCCATTGAAGGAGTCATTTTAGACCAACATTCCAAAGTCAGTCAAATAATAAATGTACTTACTGTTTCGAGCCTATCCGCAGGCAGATCTCCCTTAAATTGGTTCATCAGAACAGGTTTATATCGATGCATTTTCATACCACTCGAGCATTTATTAACCAGATTTCCTGTCTGACAATTTCTCAGATGCAAATTCCACAGATATAAATGCAGAATCCGGTTCTATTTCACTCATTTAGTATTTTGTGAAAAAGGTCATGCACAGGTCTGCATCCTACTTGAATACGCAAAAATCTTCTACCAGCTTCAGCAAATTTTGTATAAAGGGAGTCAATAACAATACCCTCTAAATAGTGGGTCTCATATTATAGTATCATTTAATGATTGAGCTGAACTTGTATTTGCAGACGCTTCCAACTTGACTCGAAGTTTGGTTGAGCTACTATCAGGCCTGAATGTTAAAGACGTATAACCCAAGTCCAGAAATTCTTTCATAAAACCAATGTACATTTTTCGAAGGCAACTGTCTTTTAGAATCAACTTTCTTTTAGAAGGCTCTAACGAAAAGAATCTGCGTTTAGCAACGTCGAATCCAAGAACAAGAGGATTATATTTAAAAGTCAAACGGATTAAAAACGATCACAATCTGAATTGCACTTGCAGTGATCCTCACAAGCAATTCTGGTAAACATTTGCCAATTCTTTATTTTCTGGAACATTATGTCACTCCCAAATTTTGAACAAGTCTTCCTCGCCATATCTTCCTATGTCAAGGCTGTGATACAACAAAGAGCTTATTTTTATACCCGTTACTCGAAGAGTAAAAGGGTATATTATATTCGTGCAAAAGTATGTAACAGGTAGAAGAAAGCGTTTCCGACCCTATAAAGTATATATATTCTTGTTCAGGATCACTAGCCGAGTCGATCTAGTCATGTCCGTCTGTCCTGTCTGTCCGTCTGTCCGTCTGTCCGTCTGTCCATTTGTCTGTCCGTATGAACGCTGAGATCTCGGAAACTATAAAAGCTAGAAGATTGGCATTTTGCATGTAGATCTTAGGAGTTCCTACGCAGCGCAAGTTTGTTTCAAAATGGTGCCAAGCCCCCTCTGACGCCCACAAGCCACAAGCTGTGGCCTCAGTTTTGATGCTATTATGAAAATTTTTATTGATATGTATTTGTTTCGTCAATACCTATCGATTGGCCTAATAAAAGTTTGCCACGCCCACTCTAACGCCCAAAAACCCGTTAAACGCTTAAGCCTGGCTAGCGCCTACATTTCAGCCTTTCATGGCACACTAGCGCCATCTAACGGATGACTTTGGAACAGCTGGCCAAGGTGCTTAACAGAGTCAACGTTAATTCTCGATAAGAATTTCTATTAAAGGAAATTGCGATGGTTTTCATTTGTCAATACCGAACTATATCCCAAGAACTATGCAAATCAAATCAAGTTAGCCAAATTGGAGGTCTGAGTCAAACAATGGCGTATGTGTGTATGTATGTAAGCATTGCACTCAAAAACATAAACATAAACACAGCTGTTGGTGCAGGACAAAAGCTGCCTGCGCTAAAGAAGATCTCGTGCTGATGCTCGTGCTGTAAAGCTGCCAGCTCTAAGAGATCGCCGAATTCAAATTAATAATTTGAACTGAGTAACGGGTATTTAATAGTCGAGGCCCTCGACTATAGCGTTCTCACTTGTTGTATATATATTCCATAAACAATGTAAACAATATATATTCCATAAAGTCTGCTCCGCGTAAAATATAAATTATTCCGGAATTTTAATTTTTTCGTAGTTTGATTTGGTTTGTTTCTCGATACACACAATTTACGCGTACAAAATTTGTCTATTGAGCCTGGAATATCACTTAGACGTCAGCTCGCTTTTGTCCTTTAAAGGGGTCTTCTAGTCTAGAACCTCGAATTTCGACCTTTTTTTAACAATTAATAAAAAAAAGGAATAGATATTTTTACTATCCGTTTTTTTATCATTTGTTTATTAAACTTAAAGGAGTACATAAAATAAATTAAAAAAAAAAATAGTTTTCATTGAGTTATTCTTTTTTGAAGAAGAAGGAAAAAAAAGAGCCCGTGTCCGCGTCGCCATGATATCTATGCTTGTAGTTGTCTCAAAAATAAAACAATGATAGATTCTTAATGAGTACGAATGTCGCTATGGCATGAACCACCAAAAAAAAATATCTTTTTTTTCCATGAAATGGCGGCTACTCAAAGAAAAAAGTCGATTTTTTTCACCAATTTTTCCACTTTGTCAAATTTTTAAAAATATTATAAATTTAAAATTTTTATTTTTTGTTGGTTCATGCGATAGCGATATATTTAAAGAATATTCATGCCAAATTTCAAGTAAATCGGCTGATTAGAACTTGAGTTAGAGAGGCGACAGCATCGAAAAAAGTAGTTTCGAGAAAAACGCGTTTAAAGTTCCGGTCGTTCGCTCAACCGGTATAGTTTTGCCACGTCACACAAACGGCTATAACTTTGAAAATAATTTGAGTTTTGAAAAATCCTTTTAGGGAGATATTTGTGAATATAAAACTATAGAATTTGAAAAAAAAAAATTTTCGAATTTCTCAAATTTCTAGACTAGAAGACCCCCTTAAACATCATTATCAATCTGATAGCCTAGTAAGAAATTTTTTTTAATCTTGACAATCTTATTAACTGAGCAAAACTTTCCGTCATGCACTTAACCCGGAATCAAATAAAACCCTGCCCCGATTTAGCTGACCAAATCAATCGCGAACGTTTACAATGGATATTGCATAAATTACTGCGTTGATTTCCACAGTGTTGTGAGGAGCCTGAGCCGAATGAGTTAAAATTTGGATGTGGCTCACTCGAGTTTTGATATAGATGGAGTACAGTATAATGTGCGTGTAAGCTACTTTGATGCTGTGCATTTAAATACTCAAAATTTGACAATCCGCTAAATCCCTGACAATTACTAGATTGGAACTTTTCGATCATTTGTATTATTGACCCGAAAAACTTCTTCCCTTCCGAGGGTCCGATAAGAACTCAGCCTCCAAAAGAAAACCGAAATTTTTGGAAAAGTGGCGATTTTTTTCTCAACATAATCTCCCTTTAGCTCGATACACTTGATCCAGTGATGCTAAAAAACCTCTGAAAAATACGTTTTCTCGAAGTCTGGAATATAGACTTCTGTGGCGGCGACGACCTCCTCTTTCGACGCAAATTTATGTCCAGTGAGTCCTTTTTCAAGTTTGGAAACTAAAAGAAGTCACACGCGGCCAAATCTGGAGAATATGGTGGATGGTGTAGCAGTTCGTAGCCCGATTCGACCAATTTGGTCTTGGAGCCGGTGCGTTTTCATTGTGGAGCCGGTGCGTTTTCTGCAATTCGGCGCCGAATCGGCCCAATTATTCGGCGTAGTACACCCCTGTGACCGTTTTGCCCTTCTCCAGGTAGTCGATGTAGATCACACCTTGTTAATCCCAAAAAACGGTGGCCATCACCTTTCCGGTCGATGGGACAGTCTTCGCCTTCTTCGGAGCAGTTTCGCCGGGTGAAGCCCACTGTTTCGATTGTTCCTTGGTTTTTGGTGTGTACCAGTGGATCCATGTTTCATCGACGGTCACGAAACAGCGTCAAACACTGCTCTGAAGTGGTCTCACGGTTTCGTTTGTTGTTCGGAGTGAGCAAACGCGGTACCCATCGAGCCGACAGCTTTCTTATGCCCAACATTTCATGCAGGATATGACCCATGCGGTCTTTTGAAATGCCTACTATCTCAGCTATCTCGCATATCTTCGATCGGCGGTCTGCCAATACGAGATCGCGTGGCTTATCAAAATCCGACGCGCGACCACGTTGAAACTCTAAATTGGTTTAACAATTTATGACGGTCGCCATCGAAAGAGAAGAGTCACCGTACACATCATATAAGCGCTCTTTGATTTAGCTGCGCGATTTCCCTTCCAAAAACAAGAATCGAATCACAGACCATTATTGCCCTTTCTCCATTTTTCTAACACGCAGTCAAAACAAAACTACGAGTCCGATTCGTCTAAAATTTCGACAGTAGCCGTCTACGAGAATGTACTACACGATAGTAAATTTCTCTTGCGATAGTGACGCCATCGGTCGGTAAGGCTAAATATTGATATTGTATTGTCGGTTTAAACCATTTACGTAATTGGACCAGTTAGGCAGTTTATCATAATCAAAATGTTTCTCACTTTGATGTAGTATATGGATCTACCTTTGAAGGGATCTCTTTAAACTTTCTATGACTTTTAATTATTTGCATCTGAAACTTGAAGAGTTTCTATTGTTTCCAATACATTGTCAGAAAAACAAGACAACAAATGGTTACATTTTTTGAATTTGGAGAAATAAATTGTTTATATTCTGAATGTTTTTCACTAAATTTCGCCAACATCATTTTTGGCAGATTTGAATGTGCATCAGAAGCTGAAATATATAATCCTTGGTAACGCATCAATGATATGGCAATATATTTATAAATTTTAAATTGCCAGTCGAAATTGAATTTAAATCGAATTTAACGAAATTGTTTCTTCGTAAAAAGCTATTGTCTATCTAGCTGCAAAAATAATTTAGTTTCCCAAGAACAAATAAATTCTGTTTTCTGCAGTAAACATTTTAGAAAAAAAATTGAAAAACAAAACAAAACCTTGTTAACAAGAAATAAATTAATAATTTCGAACTCGAAGCCTAGATGTTGTCGGTTAAACTTGAAAAAATCTGATTAGTCAAACCAGCGATTTTTTATTCTAATGATTAGCATAATTGAATTAAGTAACATTCTACGAATTACATTTACTTGCACCCCGTTGAACACAAATTCAAATACAAATTTCTCCGGAGACAATAATATAGCCGGCTGCGGTATCAAGATTATGCAAAATTACTGCATTTCTGCCCATTTACACAACAACTGCACTTAAGAAGCACTCTACCATTCGGCCCAGCCACCTTGAGCCGCTAAAAATCATCGATGACGGCGTTATTCTTAATGACGGAACAGCTACAATAAATGGACAACTGGTAACTGCTCAATCTCTAATTTTATCCGAGTTACTTAAGGCGTTTCACAAGGAAGCCACCTTGGCCGAATTCACTTTAGTTTTGTGACCATATTACTTCCATGGTGAATAAACACAGGAGAGTACTTAGTTTTGTTAAAAGGTGGTTAAAGGAATACGATGATCCCTATGTTACAAAGACTCTGTTCTTTTCACTAGTCCGTCCAATCCTGGAGTACTGTTTAGCTGTTTACAGTCCTTAGTATGGTGTACATATATACCGGATACTCTAGTTGACTTCTTCTAATTAATCTAACATTATTATTAAACCGTAGAACGTTGCGAAGTTATTCAAGGGGAAGTCGAGGGTCCCGAGTTGCTGGGTAACATAAACTTATCTGTGCCTAATAGAATTACCAGGAACTCAGTCCTCTTACTTTCAATCTTTGTAGATCTAACTATGAAATGCATAAACCGTAATGACTATAATAGACTATTCTGGGTCCACACTAACATATGGCTCCAGATTAATGCCGTAACCAACTTTTTTTTTTTTAACTTTGCTTTTATTTACTGAATCTTCTATTAATTTTGAGACTAACAATAAGTTTACGAATCTTAACATTAAAATTTAACTAACAGTATAATAAGACTGCATTCTGGTTGCGTGTCCCTCAAGGCGGTCGCTGAGTGGGTAAGTCATTGGGACGAAGGCATGATTGGTTGATCAACCTTGTAAGACCTCTCGCCAGGTGGTTAGGGTGCAACGATAGCTTGGTAAAGTACTTTTCCTTCTGTTTTGTTTTTGTTTTTTTTTTTTCGGACGTTGATGCACTAAGATCAGCGGAAACAAGTGGCCCTTACGACACCAAGCAGTGCTTGTTACGCGCGGAGTCTTATAGGCATAAAACGAGATCGCGAGAAGTTAAAAAGCACAATGTAGAAGCGGACAGACTAAGATTAGAAATACATACGAGACTAAATACTAATACTAATTTTGTGCTAAGTAAGATAAAATTAATGCTTTTAAGCTTGGCAAAGAGTCGGTAGTAGAAATAATGTGGTATAGTCTATTATAGTCGTTACACAGTACTCTAAACTGTTCATACATATCAATGTTAGATCTACAAATATTTAATGTAAGAGAAACATAGTTCCTGGTAATTCTATTAGGCACGGACAAGCTTATGCGACCCAGTAACTCGGGACTCTCCACATCCCCGTGATAAGTTTATAGATAAAAGTTTTACCAAGCATCGTTCTACGGTTTACTAAGGATGGTAGATTAATTAGGAGAAGTCTACTAGAGTAGGATGGTAAAATAGGGCTTGCATTCCAGTTAAGGCCCCGTAGAGCAAATAATAAAAAATTCTTTTGCACAGACTCTATCCGGTCTATATGTACACCATATTGAGGACTCCAAACTGCTGAACAGTACTCAAGGATTGGACTGACTAGTGAAATGATCAGAGTCTTTGTAACATAGGGATCATCGAATTCCTCTGACCACCTTTTAATAAATCCAAGTACTCCCCTGGCTTTATTCACCATAGAAGTAATATGGTTACAAAACTAAAGTTTTAGGTCAAGGAGGACGCCAAGGTCATCAACGTGCGTAATTCTAGACAACGCGCAACCACCCAGCGTATACGTTGCGTATTGCGGGTTCACCCGAAAAAATGTCATTACTTTGCACTTAGCGCTATTTAAATCCAAATAATTTTCACAACACCATGTTTGAAAAGCATTTAGGTCAGATTGTAAGTCTGAACTGCTAGAAATTTCGTTATATTGCAGGCATAACTTAACGACATCTGCGTACATAAGGACACGCGACTTTGTCAAGACTAGAGGGAGATCGTTTATAAATAAAGTAAAAAGAAGTGGGCCAAGGTGGCTTCCTTGTGGGACCCCTGAAGTAACTCGGATCAAATCCGAGATCGAGTTTTTAAAGAGGACTCGTTGAGTCCTACCACTCAGATAACTTGAGATCCATGTTAGAAGATCACATGGAAACCCTAATAAGTCTAGCTTTAATACAAGAAGCGAGTGATTTACTGAATCAAACGCTTTAATAAAATCAGTGTAAACTATGTCAGTCCGCATGTTCTTTCTAAAGCCATTTATTACAAAAGACGTTAGCTCCAAGAGGTTTGTCGTCGTAGATCTTCGCCTTATAAATCCATGTTGACATGGAGATATAATCGATCTACAAAGATGTTGCAAATGTGTTGTAATAGTGTTTTCGAAAAGCTTTGGGATGGCGGATAATTTGGATATGCCTCTGTAATTACTTGTATTGCATTTATTTCCTTTCTTATGAAGGGGAATGACAAATGACTCCTTTTAAATAAGTGGGAAATGAGATGTTTTTAAAGACAAGGTAAACAATTTGTACAGAGGTGTTCAAACATGAACACGTCTAAATATAAGTATAGCAGGCACTTGTATAAAACAAGATATACACACAACATGTAAAATGACCTGATCGCATTTAAGAATGTTTTCCCAATTTAGGGGTAAACAAGACACTCCGTGGGTTATTAGAAATAAGATAATAATGCCAATTATAAGATTTTATGAGCTCGTGCATTTCAAATTGTAAATCGATCCAGAGCCAGAATTTTCGATCTGTTACCTAAACCATGCGAGGGAACAGTTGTTTGCACTTGTAATCTGTAAGTGCAGACCACTTGAGCCTCCAAATATAATCACTTAAAAATGTTTCCTACACTACACAAAGGACTTGTGCGGGGGTCAAAATATAGCTCCCCCGCCCAGGGCAAAACAGATACGGTCTCTGCGTAGGCCATAGATAAGAATAGAACACGAATCACACCAATGTTACTTGTTAAGAAACTTCATGAAATAAAAACAGTTTGAAATTATAACTCAGCAAATGTAGACGTCTTTTATTAGAACGCTCTAACATTTTGGTCCTTCGAGGCACTCTGTAGTTTTCCCCCACCAGTGGTAAGAGACTCAGAGTTTTTGAAACCAGCACCTTAGAGTCTGATTTGTTGCGAGTGCACGGTCAGCTAAAGGTTGCAAAACAAATA
Source organism: Drosophila fuyamai (assembly GCA_018153365.1). NCBI lineage: Eukaryota > Metazoa > Arthropoda > Insecta > Diptera > Drosophilidae > Drosophila > Drosophila fuyamai. The sequence goes on along the minus strand of JAECXW010000415.1, from coordinate 1,586,526 downwards.
ATACTCGTCTTTTCCCCCATCAGTGGTAAGAGACCGAGAATATAAAAATTTACAAGTTTGAATCTTGTTAAAAAAAAAATATAAGTTAATAAGCCAAACGGGTACAAAAAATTCTGCGAAATTACACGGGTGTGTTACGCGACGTGGGCGTTACCAAGGCCAGAAACATTGGTTAAAAAAAAAAAAGGTGTTCGGTTAAACAAAAACAGTGTTTTAAAAGGACGAACAATAGCTCGAACCTAAAGTGGTTACAACCAAATTAAGGAAATCGAACCAACAACAACGACATCGAAGTAACAACCAAATCTCGCCGAGAAGTAACAACCAAATCTCGCCGACAAGTAACAACCAAATAAAGGACATCGAACCAACAACAACGACATCGAAGTAACAACCAAATCTCGCCGACAAGTAACAACCAAATAAAGGACATCATACCAGCAACAACCCAGTCTCAACAACAACGACATCGAAGCCACAATCTCGCAGACGTCATCGAAGCAGCAGATAAGTTAACTTTTAAAAATATTTTTTCGTAACAAAACATATAAGAAATAGATTATAAGAATATAAATATAAAAAGACCTAAATACCATATTTAAATATTAAATATTAAAAAAAAAAAAATGTTGTCCTTGAAGCACAGGCAAGCTTAACAAGAGAAATTAGAGTAATTGAAGCACGTCAATTAACAAGTGAAAGCATTTCAAAACAAGAGAGAACGCTATAGTCGGGTGCCCCGACTATCAGATACCCGTTACTCAGGTAAAAGGAGTGCGAGGGAGATGGAGATAGAAACTTTGATCACGCATAACTTTTAAACGAATGGTCCGATTTGAAAAATTTCTTCTACATTTCGATAGGTATTGATAAACACAATAAAACTGCATTTTTACTTTTCCGAAATATTTAAATTTATATTTAAATAAAATCGTATATAAGCGATTGTGGGCGTTAAAGGGGGCGTGGCACCTTTTTGAAACAAACTTGCGCTGCGTAGGAACTCCTAAAATCTGCATGCAAAATGCCAATCTTCTAGCTTTTATAGTTTCCGAGATCTCAGCGTTCATACGGACGGACAGACGGACAGACGGACATGGCTAGATCGACTCGGCTAGTGATCCTGAACAAGAATATACACTGCCGCTCAACTGAATAGGTTTGACTTCTTTTTTAGACTTAGAACATAATATCTTCATAACGAGCACTCGGATTTAAACCAAATCAATTTTTTTAAGTAAAACGATCAATTCTTTATAAAATACAAGTTTTTTTTTTTTTTTTTTGTGGTTTTTATATTTTTTTTATCTTTTTTTTCAAAAACATAGCTGAAAACCTACATTATTTTTGGCTCAAGTGAATAGGTTTGACCAACAAAACTATTAAAAAAAAATTATTCACAGCAATATTTCATGGTACTTGGTAACTTAAATAATAAAAGACATTATTTCTGAATTATTTAATATTTGGTATGACCCCCCCTATTCTTAATTATTTCAAACATTCGATTTGATAAGGAATCGTAATATTTTTCAATTTCACTCAGTGAAATAGTTGCCCAGGCTTTTTAATCGCTTCAACCAGGGTCGCCGAGTCTTGAAATTGTCTTCCCCCTTCATACACTCTCCTGGATAAAAGTCCCCAAATGTTCTCGATAATATTTATGTCTGGGGAGTATGGCGGCCACTCGAGCAAGTTCACATTCTGGTCCTTAATACACTGTTTTGTAACCCGGGCTGTATGGATGGGGGCGTTGTCTTGTTGGTACGTCCATTGAATAGGTCCAAAAATTTCGGAAAACTGGGGAAAAGCCTTTTGGAGCACAGTCTTGTAGACATTTGCATTCATCTTAGATGAAACAAACTGCAGCTCGCAAGTTCCATAAAACGATATGGCTCCCCAAACCATTACGCCTCCTGTACAGGAGTGATGACGACTCAAAAAGCATTCCTCTTTTCGCATATCGTGAAAATAATAGTTGTAGCCATCCGGTCCGTCGAGATTGAACTTTTTTCATCGGAGAAGACCACAGCCTTCCACTCCTTGTTCCATGTCATGTGATCCCGCGCAAATCGAAGTCGCGCTTCCTTCCGTGCATCATTGAGAGGAGGTTTTTTTTTTATTTTTAATCTCTTAGTGTTTAGCACTCCGAATAACTCGTTTTACCGTTGCCAAACTAGCATTTACACCGCATTCATCCCTGATTTTACTGGCAGACAGGTGGGAATTCGAAGCAGTTCGAAGGATTAATCGCCTCTCTGATGCCGTCGTAGCATATTTTTTTCCTCCTATCATTTTTTTCCCGTAATCGGCTTCATTACGAAGAAAATTGCTTACCACGTTTTGACTTCGACCAATCTTCTTTGCTATTTCATTATGTTTTAGGCCAGATTCAATATAGCCTTTAATGTGACCTTTTCAAAATCGGTTAATGATTTTCCGCGACCCATATTAAAAAAAATGGTAGCAATTACTTTAGATTTAAGTAAACAAAAGAAATTATATGTTTTCAATCACGCAGTCAGTCACAAGGTGAATAGGTTGTTGGTCAAACCTATTCACTTGAGCCAAAAATAATGTAGGTTTTCAGCTATGTTTTTGAAAAAAAGATAAAAAAAATATAAAAACCAAACCAAAAAAAAAAAAAAACTTTTGTATTTTATAAAGAATTGATCGTTTTACTTAAAAAAATTTATTTGGTTTAAATCCGAGTGCTCGTTATGAAGATATTATGTTCTAAGTCTAAAAAAGAAGTCAAACCTATTCAGTTGAGCGGCAGTGTATATACTTTATAGGGTCGGAAACGCTTCCTTCTACCTGTTACATACTTTTGCACGAATACAATATACCCTTTTACTCTACGAGTAACGGGTATAATTAGATAGCCTCAAAGCTAGATTTGTTGCAAATCATGCATCATTATTGAAATGTGGAGTAGTCGATCATGACTATTTTAACAAAAAAGTGTTTGAGGAGATTTGTAGGGTTGTTGAAAGCCTAAAAAATAAATTTGCAAATTTAAAAGTTGGTTCTGAAACCAAAATGGTAAAGGTAGCAGAGAGTGACCCAAACGATTTGGCGGAGGTGTTCGACCAAAATGTCGAACAATTAAACAATTATTTAAAGGAAACCATTAAGGAGCTCAATAAAGCTAGCCGTGAAGACTGCTTACTAAGAGCTAATAAAATAGAATTTTTATGGAATAGAACAAGCAGTAAAATAAAGGAGTTCTGCAAAAGATATGAACACAACATATCATTCAACGAAACCGTCGAAGAGTTAGAATTTGACGTTAAAAACGTGTTAGACATCCTAGACGAAAGGATAAAATCTTCCTATGTGAGCATAGGAAGTAATAATGGGGTATTGGTAAGGGATAGAGTTGATGACCTTCCCCTGTTACCAAAAATACAAGTTCCCACATTTTCTGGAGAAGGAAAAGAGTGGGACTTATTTTCTGAAGTATTTAAAGAAATAATTCATAATAGAGATGATCTGAGCTCATCTCTAAAATTTAATTATTTGAAAACCGCTCTTAAAGGCGAGGCAAGGAGTATGGTTGCTCACTTGCTGACAGGTTCTGCCGAAAATTATACTGCCGCTTGGGAACTATTAACCAAGCGGTATGAAAATAAGAGAAAAATATTCTTAGATCAGCTGAATCGTTTGATCGAGTTGCCCATTCTAGACAACGATTCAGCAAAACAGATTAAATGGTTTATTGATTCAATAAATGGATCAATTCATTTAATCAGAACAAAAGCGAATTTAAGTGAGGATGTTGATGTGATTTTCGCACACATTATCATCCGAAAATTCAACAGGGAAGCGCTTCAATTATACGAAACGCATATAAAAAAAACTAAGGAAATTCAATTACTAGGAGATGTAATGGAATTTTTAGAGCAACGTGTGAGTTCTCTTAGCTCAACAATAAATGAGGAAAAGAAAGTTTTTAAAAAAGTGTAAATACCACTGTTAAGGAAAGTTGTCTACTTTGTAAAATGGTTGGACTCTTTGTAACAAATTGTTATAAGTTTAGGGGAAAGAGTCCGATAGAAAGAGGGGAGTTTATCAAAAAACAGCGCTTGTGCAACAGATGCTTTAAGCATTCTGTTTTCAAGAAGTGTAACTCGGAATATTTATGCTCAATTTGCAAAAAACCGCATCACAGCATGCTCCATGTTTCGACTGAAAAAAGAGAAAAAGTAAACACCTGTGTTACTAAGGAACAAGCATTTCTAGCTACCGCATTGATTAAGGTAAAATCAAATAAAGGTGGCTATGAAAACCTAAGGGCATTAATTGATAGTGGATCGCAGTGCACCATTATTTCAGAAGAAGCTGCGCAAATATTAAATTTATCTCGTTAACAAACTATCACCGAGGTTAGTGGAGTGTCCTGTTCAGACACTTGTACTTCAAAGCACAAAGTTAATTTAAGTATAAAGATGCGCGACGATACAAAAAATCCCCTGAATATTGAAGCTATCATTCTTCCAAAACTAATGAAGGCTTTACCGATCAAAACTTTAGATGTTGACAAGTCAAAGTGGACGAAATATACGTTGGCGGACCCTCACTTTAATAAACCAAGTAGGGTAGATATTATAATAGGTGTTGATTTGTATCCCTATATAGTAAAAGATGGAGTAGTTAAAATAGACGGACTACTAGGACAGAACACTGAATTCGGATGGATTATATCTGGTTGTACAAAATCTAAAGGTACAAAATTAATTGTGGCTACTACTATGGAAGTAGGAGATTTAGAGAGGTTTTGGGAAATGGAAAATGATGATAATGACATTGAGGAAGAAATTTGCGAAAGACATTTCTTAGAGACCACTAAAATAGATAAAAATGGGAGATATGTGGTCAAAATTCCATTTAAAAATGAAAAAGAATTATGAGACTCCAAAGCGCAAGCCATAGCGCGATTTTATAACTTAGAAAGAAAACTAAATAAAAATATAAAACTTAAAGAAAATTACATAAAATTCATGCATGAATATATTGACTTGGGACACATGATAGAGACCAAGAAAGAAGGAAAATATTATTTACCCCATCAAGGTGTTGTAAGGGAATCTAGCCTTACAACAAAATTAAGGGTAGTTTTCGATGCCTCAGCGAAAACTACAAACAATAAAAGTCTAAATGACATTATGTGGGTTGGACCAAGGATCCAAAAAGATATTTTTGATATCATCGTCAAATGGCGTAAATGGCCATTTGTATTATCAGCGGACATTGAAAAAATGTACCGGCAAATAAACATGGATAAAGAAGATCAAGATTATTTGCACATTATTTGGAGGGACTCTCCAAACAAAAAACTAAAAAATTACAAACTAACAACGGTTACTTACGGTACAGCATCAGCACCCTATTTAGCTACAAGAGTGCTTGCTAAAATTTCAAATAAATCCGAAAAATCGTCAATAAAAGATATAATTAAAAATGATTTTTATATATATGACCTTATGACAGGTGCTAATTCCATACAGGAAGCCAAAGAATTAGAAAAGGTAGGCTTCAATCTTAGAAAATGGATTTCCAGTGTCTCAGAAATAGTTGAGACACTGGAAAGCAAAGAAGAAAATAAAATATTACAGATTCAAGAAAATGAATTCAATAGGAACCTGTTAAAGATGAATTTAAATTCAATTTTAACAGTGAACCCTGTACTAAAATTAATAAGCGAGTAGTGTTATCAACACTTGCAAAAATGTATGACCCTTTAGGCTGGTTATCTCCAGTGACAATAATAGGAAAATTATTTATGCAACAGCTTTGGTTAACAGAGCAAAAATGGGATCAGAACTTGTCAGATTCAGATGCCAGTAAATGGAAAAACTTTATAGAAAATTTAACACTTCTTGAAAGTATAAGAATTCCAAGGTGGGTGAAATCCCAAGATAAAATGCCAGTTCAAATTCATGGATTTTCTGATGCGTCCGATAAAGCATACGCAGCTGTTGTATATGCTAAGGTGGGAACCTCTTCGATGATTATAGCTAGCAAAAGCAAAGTTAATCCGAAGAAAAATCGAAAAACTATTCCTAAACTAGAACTTTGTGCTGCACATCTCCTGTCGAAATTAATAGATAGAGTTAGGACAGCAATTGGAAGTCAAACGAAGGCATATGGTTGGAGAGATTCAACAATCACACTTGCATGGATTAAAAATGGGAATAATAAAGACAAATTTATTCGACGGCGAACCGACGAAATAAGGAAAATTAAGGAGATCGAGTGGAGACATGTTCGATCAGAAGACAACCCAGCAGACGTAGCATCAAGGGGAATAACACCGAAAAAATTATTAGAATGTGAAATTTGGTGGAACGGACCTCAATGGTTAGCCAAGTCGGAAAAATACTGGCCAATGGAAAATGAAGCAGATAGTATTATTATCAGCACTACCTTAATAAAGAAACCAAGCCACTTTATACTATCACTAATAAAAAAGTACTCCTGTATGCGTAAACTGGAAAGAGTTATTGCATATACCCTAAGATTTATTGAAATTAAATTAAAAAATAAATCATTTCCCGCATATCTAACAGTAAATGAAATAAAGTTAGCAAGCGTTTTAATAATTAAAAAACAACAAGAAATTCAGTTTAGTTCGGAGATAATTTGCTTAAAGCTTAAAAAAGATATTCAAATTAAAAGCAAAATTTTAGGATTGAATCCATTTTTGGATAAAGACGGACTATTAAGAGTAGGAGGTAGATTACAGAACTCCAGCGCCGAATTTCATACAAAACATCCGATAATTCTAGATAAGTGTCATTTAACTTCACTAATTATCAAAAATTCACATAGAGAAACATTACACGGCGGAATTAATTTGATACGAAATTATATTCAAAGAAAATTTTGGATATTCGGGTTAAGGAACAGCTTGAAGCAATACTTGAGGCAGTGTGTCAAATGTGCAAGATATAGACAACTTACGGCAGAACAAATTATGGGAAATTTACCAAAGCATAGAGTTACTATGGCCCACCCGTTTTTAAATACTGGGGTAGACTATGCTGGCCCATATCAGATAAGATGCTCAAAGAATCGAGGTCAAAAATCCTATAAAGGTTATATTGCTGTGTTTGTTTGCATGGCAACGAAGGCTATCCATTTAGAAGTTGTTAGCGATTTGACTTCAGATGCCTTTTTAGCTGCGCTGAGAAGATTCTTTTCCAGAAGAGGAAAATTTGCAAAAATGTTTTCTGATAATGGAACAAATTTTGTGGGTGCGTTCAGGAAATTAAATGAAGATTTACAGAAAGTACTCAATGAAAATACTAAGATTATTCCCGTTTTAGAAAATGAACAAATTGAATGGCATTTTATAACCCCGGCAGGACCTCATTTTGGAGGTATATGGGAGGCCGGAGTAAAATCGGTAAAATATCACCTTAAAAGAATAATAGGGGATAATAATTTAACTTATAAAGAGATGGCAACTCTCTTATGCCAAATTGAAGCTGTATTAAATTCTAGACCTTTGTATACAGCCAATACTGACATTGACGATTTAGAAGTCTTAACACCAGGTCATTTCCTGATAGGAAGGCCCACTATAGGACCTATTGAAGCGATTTCCGAGGAAAAACTTGGAAATTTGGATAGATGGAAGTTGATTCAAAAAATGAAACGGGAATTTTGGAATAAATGGAAGAATGACTATTTAAACACTCTTCAACAGAGAAATAAATGGAAAATAGGACTGCAAAATATTAACAAAGGTCAAATTGTGTTATTAAAAGATGAAAATTGTCACCCCGCTAGATGGCCCTTGGGAAAAGTAGAAGAGGTACATAAAGGAAAAGACGACCGAGTCAGAGTAGTGAAAATAAAACTTCAAGATGGTTCAATTTTAAGACCGATTACGAAAGTTTGCCCTTTAACTGGAATAGAGGCCGAAGAAAGTGAATCACCTAGTCTTTTGAAACAGACAAGGGGGACTCGAAATAGCCCTAGAATCCATAAACTTGGAGTAATGACAATAATGTTACTCCTAATGTTAGTTTGCCAAGTGTCTAATGCAAGTTTACCTGCACAAGAGCAACAAAAGTGGTCAATTGAAAAATTCAAAAATACTACATCAATCTATTTAGATCCGATGGGAAACGTCGAAGTCATAGCATCATCTTGGGATCTAATTGTGTATTATAACATGGAGCCGTATTTTAATATGTTAAAAATGGGAAAGATTTTAAATGAAAAAATGAGAGTGGTATGTGGTAAGCTTCTTGGATTTGAAGATCAATGTAATACTGTCCTTGATAACACTCAACGACAGATTACAGATTTGGAAGAAAATAATAAACTTTTTATGACCCAAGATAGAAAGAGATTTAAGCGAGCTCCATTTGAGTTTATGGGCTCTCTCTATCACATATTGTTTGGTGTAATGGACGCTGAAGATAGGGAAAACCTAGAGAGCAACATGAAAAACCTCTTAGAGAATCAAGAAAATACGTCAGATTCAGTAAAAAGGCAAACTTCTGTTGTAGAGTCGACATTAAATATCCTTAAAAGGACAACGGATGAAGTCAACTCAAATTTTAGAAGCATGGATACGAGAATAGAAAATATAACACAGGTTTTAAAAGAAAGTTATTATGTTTATAAAGAGTCAATTAATTTCTTTATGGTAACTCAGCAGTTAGGTTCTTTAATTAAGGAAAATATTCAAGCTGGAGTTATTAACCTACTTATAGATATAAACCATGGTAGATAAAATCCAAATATATTGAAGCCTATGCAACTGAAATCCGAAATAGCTCGGATAAAGGATGCATTAATTGAGACTCTAGTACTACCAGGTAAAAGAACTGGAACGGAAATAAAGGAAATTTATACTTTATTAACGGCTAAGGGAATTTTTGTAGATAATAAACTAATTTTGAATGTAAAAATTCCTTTATTTGGTCGACACCCTTCCCATTTGTTTAGGGTAATTCCAATACCAGTAAAAACCGAAAATGGTATAATTATTTCAGACTTAAATTCAAAATATTTAGTTTTCAATTTTGAAATTGACTCCTATCACTTAATGACAGAAGCTACCTTAAATAAGTGTCAAAAATGGAAAACTAATAATGTTATATGTGAAGGTAACTGGCATTGGAGTAGCGTAAATGACAATACGTGCGAAATAACCCCCTTTAAACCAAATAGTCATTCTAATTGTGTTTATAAAAAAATGACTCAAGAAAGTTCTTACTGGGTCGAGTTACAAAAGAGAGGTAGTTGGATATTTAAGGTTTCAGAACCAACAAAGGCTAGGATACAATGTAATAATCTTCCATAAGAATTAATAGATCTTCCGGAGCAAGGAATTCTTACTATAGTATCTGCCTGCACTATAAGAACAGATGACAAAATATTAATAGCCCATTATAGTATTAAATCAGAAAATTATGAGCCAATAGCAGTTTCTTACGTAAGTAACATAATTAAGACTCCAAGTATTGTTTGTAACCCATTTACATCAACTGTCATCAACCATAATGAAGAAATAAATAAATTAAGAAATGAATTAAAAGAAATAAGAGAAAATCATTGTTTGTAGGGGGCGATCCTTCCACAAAAAAACGTATTTGAGACACAAAAATTCCCACGGCGCAAACGCAAAGTCAGACGAAAGTGAGAAGTCGGGGGCGTCGTGGTGTATTTCAATGTCGTTTATTCAGAGGTATACATGAGACTAATTAAAACTTAAAACTAAAACCGCGCTCCCGCCCGCTTTACTCCGTTCAAGCGAGAGCGGGAGATCGGCAGCGGCCGTCCGAGGAGTTCGGATGCGAAACCCGAAGTTCGCACTCTGGAGCGCGGACGTTGCGAGAGGCGAGCGAGGGAGCGCAAGAGGGGCGAGAACGAAAGCTCGGAGAGCTCAGTGACCAGCGCCAATGCAGTGGGCCACTGACCTAAACAGTTCCAAAGATGACAGGAAATTTTATGTCCGTGAGCAGTGCTGTGCAGAACAGGTGCAAGGTGTTCTTTGATAGAGAGAAAGCCCAGGTTGTGCAAGATGGAGAATGCATCGTGAAAGCCAATAAGATTGGTAATTTGTATTTATTTGACGGCGGGCGAACTAAATGTTTTGGTATGGTAGCCAACAAAGGCTAGGATACAATGTAATAATCTTCCATAAGAATTAATAGATCTTCCGGAGCAAGGAATTCTTACTATAGTATCTGCCTGCACTATAAGAACAGATGACAAAATATTAATAGCCCATTATAGTATTAAATCAGAAAATTATGAGCCAATAGCAGTTTCTTACGTAAGTAACATAATTAAGACTCCAAGTATTGTTTGTAACCCATTTACATCAACTGTCATCAACCATAATGAAGAAATAAATAAATTAAGAAATGAATTAAAAGAAATAAGAGAAAATCATTATGAAATAAAAGGACTGAATTTTCATCATATTTCAGGCCACGCTGCCTTGATCATAGGATTAATAATCATGCTAGTTTTAATCCTGTATATGATAAGACGAATTAATGTAGCAAGGCGCATGCAAGCCATAGTTCTTCCTGGCCCTTGGCAGAATGTTCAAACATGAACACGTCTAAATATAAGTATAGCAGGCACTTGTATAAAACAAGATATACACACAACATGTAAAATGACCTCCTGCGGAACGGTCACAAAATGTCTTTGAGTACACATAAGTGCTATCAGGGTAGTTGTGATCTCCCTTATCTCACTTAAGAATGTTTTCCCAATTTAGGGGTAAACAAGACACTCCGTGGGTTATTAGAAATAAGATAATAATGCCAATTATAAGATTTTATGAGCTCGTGCATGTCAAATTGTAAATCGATCCAGAGCCAGAATTTACGATCTGTTACCTAAACCATGCGAGGGAACAGTTGTTTGCACTTGTAATCTGTAAGTGCAGACCACTTGAGCCTCCAAATATAATCACTTAAAAATGTTTCCTACACTACACAAAGGACTTGTGCGGGGGTCAAAATATAGCTCCCCCGCCCAGGGCAAAACAGATACGGCCTCTGCGTAGGCCATAGATAAGAATAGAACACGAATCACACCAATGTTACTTGTTAAGAAACTTCATGAAATAAAAACAGTTTGAAATTATAACTCAGCAAATGTAGACGTCTTTTATTAGAACGCTCTAACAGAGGTCTACACAGAGTTTCAGCACAGTATTTAAGCACGCAGCTGGAACTCCGTCCGGACCCGGTGAATAGACTGGCTTACCTTTATGGAGATCCAAAAGAAGGGAGCTTACGCTTAATCTCGGACAACAAATCAAGTTCGACTTGGGTATGGCATTTGAATAAGACGGATTTGGACGGGATGAAACAGAATATGTTGTCTGGATTACTTTTTTGACTGGTAGAATGTTTAAGTCGCGATGTATATTTTCATTGCGAACGTACCACGGTGCCCCGGTGATTGTTCTCAGGATCTTCGACTGAGCTCGCTGGACTATGTCAATATTGCTATTGCTGGCATTCCCCCATAACTGAGAGCCGTACATCCATATAGATTTTAGTACCGAGTTATACAGCAGGACTTTATATTCAAGACTAAGGGGAGACCGAGCGTTGATGAGACAATGAGAGCTACTGGCTTTTAGCTTTAGGTGTGTTCTTTTGGCTTCAATGTGCCGGCGCCATGTGAGTCTTCTGTCGAGATGTACTCCTAGATATGTCACTTCGTTTGCTTGCGTTTGGGAGTAGAGTATGGTTTAACATGAGCAACGGGCAGTTTTGCCTGTTCAGGGTGAACGTAACGTGCTTGCATATTTGTTCGTTCACATTAATTCGCCAATCTGATATCCACTTTTCAACATCGACCAGATGAAGAGCTAGCTGCGCAGTTGGTTGCATCGGGCATTTTGAGCGGCTGAAAATAGCTGTATCATCAGCAAACGATCAGATGTTGTTAGTCGTGTGCTTGTTGGGATGTCTGCTGTGTAGAGGACATATAATGTTGGCCCAAGCACGCATCCTTGAGGAACTCCAGCTCCAATAGTGAAATCGTCAGTTATAGCAGTGTTGCATCTCATAGCAAATTTTCTGTCATAGAGGTAAGACTCTAAAAGCTTATGGGTGTTGTAGGGAAGCATGGTTTTGATTTTGCACATTAGACCTTCTAGCCAAACTCTATCAAATGTTTGAGAGACGTCTAAAAATATGGCAGTACATTACTCTCGTATTTCGAACGCGTTCCGAACTTCTGATGTTATCCGGTTGACCTGCTCAATTGTTCCGTGCTTTTCTCGAAACCCAAATTGATGTGACGGAATTCCTTCCTGGATTCTTAGGTATGTGTTTATCCGAGTCCATACGCATTTTTCAAAGAGTTTAGATAAGCATGAAAGTAGGCTTATAGGTCTATATGACGAGGGAATTGTGTGGTATTTTCCCGGCTTTGCTATCATTATTATAATTTACTTTTTCCATCTCACTGGAAAGTGGCCAAGTTTTGCGATGGCATTAAAAAGCTGCATCGCTGCGCGCCCAGCCGCCTGTGGGATTTCTAATGGCATCACGATTACTATCGGTGACCTCAGAGTTGGGTGAGCTCTCCATAGTGAGTGCTTTGTACTAGATGTTGACAATTGCTCTATGTAGCATCGGTCAACATGTGCTTCTTCTTGCTATAAAGCTTTTGTGAGTCGACGTGAGGCATATTTTAAGCTTTGCCTAGCAGATGGCGATCTGTGGAGTTGCCACTCTTGACGTAAGCGTCGCTTTTCGAGGACGAGCTGTTCTATTTGTAGATTTGTCTTGTTTCGGTTGCTTTGTGTACTTGTAGTTTGGGGTGTTGAAACTCGAGCTCCAGAGACGAGTACAGACTTCAGTGTATTAACAAATCTGTCTACGTCGGCTTTATCGTTAAGATGAGACTTAGCTCAATGTGTGAGCTAATGTATTTCTTGTACTTAACCCAACTGGTTTTCTGTGATGTCAATTTATACGATTGCTCCATTGCGCCTGGATGTCGGAGTAGAATAAACAGGACAGGCGAGTGATCATCCGAGAGACATTCGGCGCTTATCAGATTTTTAGGAATGTTTTTTGGTAATTGCAAAGTCTATTAAATCGGGTAGTTTATTTGGGTCTGCCGGCCAGTATGTTGGTCTGCCAGGAGAAACATAGTCCAGCTTGTTCTTGGCTTTTATAACTGCATTATAGAGCTGTTTTCCTTTTGGAGTCACGAGACGTGATCCCCAGTGTGTGTGCTTGGATTTGTAGTCACCTGCTGCTATTAAGTGGTCTCCTAGTGAGTTGAAAAACTTCATAAACTCATCTTCAGCTATAATGAAGCGAGGGGAGCAGTATACGGCGGCTAGTGTAAGTTGGTTGCCAGTATTTATTTGTATATTTATAGATGTGGCCTGTACGTAATTTTTAGCCAATTTGTTATGATAGTGGTGCTTAATACAGCTTCTGATTAGAATTCCTGTCCCGCCATGAGCTTTACCATCTGGATGATTTGTTCCGTAGAATGAATAACCTCGTAGTTGAAAATTGTATTTGTTTGTAAGGTGGGTTTCTGAAAGCAGCATTACGTCGATATGGTTGTCGAGTAGGAATTGAGCTAACTCAAGTTTATGCTGTGAGACGCCGTTAGCGTTCCACGTTCCTTAGGGAAGTCATTATTTGGATTATTGTGAAACCAGCATTTGAATCAATACATTTTGGTTTCGCATTAAATCTTGCATAGTTGTGCGCATAAACGACATAAACTCCGTAAGGCTTTGTTGCAGGCTGAATATCATATCTTCAAAGTTGCTTTTTGACTGCTCCGGGAGTTGTTGCTGCTGAGCCGTGTTTGGTTCTTGGTATGCCAACTCGTCATCCAAATAAGTTTCGACCAGTAATATTCCTCTTAATATTCCGCCTTCTTGGCCACCGTTGCTATTTCCCAACTCTACCAGAGACGCCAGCGAGTCGGGCACCACCATGACCTCCAAGTTATTATTGGCGGTTTCAAGAACTCCGAGGACGTCCTTCATATAAGCGGGAAGGAATTAACACAGTCACCCGGCAATATTAAAGTGGCCAAGCTGACCTAACGTCACCTACGTCATAATGACAGTGCCAGAAGCCCAGGCTTTACAACACCATGCAAGAGGCACAGCGTCAGCACTTTAAGGGTTAGGGCTTTCTTTATTAGAATTTATGCATTTAGTAAGAAGTCGAATTTTGGAAATAAATAGATAATACATGTACGATTGGCAGCCCTATTTTATAACAGATCAGGTGTTCTGTTACATAACATTTTCTTTAGTATTAAAAAAGCGTAAAAAGAGCTCGAGAAGAGGTAGAGATTGAGCATCAGCAGAGTCTCAGTATAAGTAATGTGTAAACTTAAACATAAAACTGTATAAAAGAACTGAAATCAACAAAGAATAAAACGTTTATAATTAGTTAATAAATTAACAAAGTCAACGGAAGCCTTTCTCTACAATTTTGGGGGCTCGTCCGAGAAGAATTGACAAACGTGAAAATTGAGTGTGATAGGCGGCCAAACATCCAACAAGTTTTTGTGCCAAAAATCCATCGATCGCAGTTAATTAGCAAAACTAAACGGATAAACTAAAAAGTTATAAAATTATAGTGATTATGAGAAAGAGAGACTAAAAACCCATCCAGAAGAGCTGAGAATTTTCATGTTGCGCAAATCCACCAAGTTTTGCAAAATATTGTGAAATTCTTAAACTACAAAGCTACAAAATTTATTGCGCAGTTTGCTAGATTGGCAAAATTGGTTCTGTGGCAATTCTGAAAGGAAGGCGACGAAAGGCGTTTATACAATCCGTTGTCGCAGAGAGCGACAATAATGGCTGAAGCGACAACTTGACCAGGAGAAGAACTGGAGAAGATCACGACGAAGCAGAGATCCAGATTAGGTGATTGAGACGAGGAGGCAAAGTGACGCCACTGGAGTTGAAGGCGCGATTGAAGACGATTGAAGACGATATTAAGGCGCGAGTGAAGAGGCAGTTGAAAAGCAGTGCCAAATATCAGAGATGACCAACAAAATACGAGAGACTGCAAGCGGTTCGCAAGTATAATTTAATTGAAATACCGAATTTTACATTTTTTTTTGAAACGTAACAATATTATTATAATATTATTCCCATTTAAATTGTTTTATTGATTAATTTAAGAGAAAAGTAAAAAGTACATAATTGTTTGGTTAAAGAAATAAAATAAGTTATGTAAGTTTAGAAAATATGAATGTTGAAGAGATCACACGATTTTCTGTTGCAGAGCTTAAAGACAAGTTAAAAGAATTAAGATTACCAAGTTCAGGTCTAAAAACAGCATTACAGGAAAGACTCATCTCCTATTTTGAAGGGCAAAATATAGACCATCAGGAAAACGCAGAAGGTTCAGAGGAGTCAGTGTACGAGGAAACTGACGACGTAGAGACAAATTCTTCTAGTACTCAACCCTTCGTCATGGCTTTCACACTAAGAGATATTGAAGATTCGCTTTCTGCATTCACTGGAAATGGTTCTCCTGATATTGATGAGTGGCTTGCAGATTTTGAGCTTAATTCTATTACAGTTGGGTGGACTGATCTTCAAAAATTCATTTACGGCAGACAGTTGGTAAAGGGAGCTGCAAAATTATTCTTGGGTAGCCAACGAGGAATAAATGATTGGGATGCACTAAAAGAAGCTTTAAAAAATGAATTTGGAGAAAAGCTTACCGCAAAACAGGAGCACAAGTTGCTCGAAAATAGGAAGAAAACCCAGAAAGAGAGTCTGATAGAATACTTCTATAGTATGACTGCGTTGGCAAATCAGTCGAAGTTGGACGAAGAAAGTAATATAGAATACATAGTGGAGGGTATACCAGACTCGAAGCAAAATAAAAGTTGTTTGTACCAGGCGTCCACTCTTAAGGAGTTTCTTGAGAAACTTAAGGTTTACGAGAAGATTTGCGTGAGTCAGGGATTTAAACCGAAGCCGAAGTTTGACAGTTCTTTAGTTAAAACTAACGAAGATGGCAGACGTTGCTTTAAGTGTGGTGGCAGCAATCATATTGCAAAGGATTGTAAGGAAGTAGGTATAAAATGTTTTAAATGCAATCAGTTTGGTCACAAGGCAAATCAATGCGGTACCAAGGAAGCTCGTAACAAATTGAAAAATGAAAACTCAAACATTCAGCAGCTGTCACAAATAACTTTCAACAGAGCGTTTAAAAACATTCACATTGGTAACAACCAGATTACGGCGTTATTCGATTCTGGCAGCGATATTTGTACCATATGCGAGACAGCTTACACTCGCATCTATATTCTCTGATATTCTCAAACCTTATATTAAGGAGCTAATTGGAATAGGTGGCAAGAAAATATACACTCTAGGTTCGTTTACAGTTGCGACAAAGTTAGATGATGCTGACGTTGATATGTGCTTTCATGTAGTGCGTGACAAGGATACCCTTTATGAAGGTGTTATCGGTAACGATGTCCTTAATACAGTAACCGCAACAGTTGGAGCAAAAGGAGTCGTTTTCCACGCAGTTCATCCAGTAGATATTGGCCATATGTCTGATCACACCTTAGGTAGAGATAAAAATACTCCAAACCATGACATAGGTCTCACTCAATATAGTGACAATCAAAATTTGGCTTTGGATGCGTCTTCCACAGGCATTTCAGACTTGGTAGGAACTTTCCATCAGTTAATGGCATCAAACTTCACTGAAAACAATGTTCTAGATTTAGATCTGCTTCACTTGAGCAACGACATAAGATCAGTAGTAGTTGGGTTAGTTCAAAATTACAAGCCATTAAGGCCAGAGTCAAGCCCAGTAGAAATGAAAATACTCCTCACAGATGAAGTCCCAGTCTATCAGAGACCTAGGCGTTTACCGTTCGAAGAAACTGAGAAAGTTGACAAGCAGATCAGGGATTGGCTTAAGGAAGGAATCATTCGCCAAAGTGTTTCCGAATACTCCTCACCCATAGTGTTGGTTGCTAAAAAGGATGGTACCAAAAGACTCTGTTGTGACTACCGCAAATTGAATCAGAAAATAATTCGCGATAATTTCCCTATGGCCTTGATTGACGATGTTTTACATAAGCTACAGAAGGGAAAAGTATATACAACATTGGACTTATCAAACGGATTTTTCCATGTCCCCGTGCAGGAAAGCTCTCGAAAATACACCGCGTTCGTCACCCAAAGTGGTCAGTACGAGTTCTGCTTCGTACCATTCGGAATTTGCAATTCCCCTGCAGTGTTCATGCGATACATTTTTGCTGTGCTCAGGCCATTGATTGAAGACGGTACACTAATCCTGTACATGGATGATTTGGTTATTCCATCAAAAGACGAACAGGAAGGCTTGGAGAAATCAAAGAAAGTTTTAGATGTCGCAAAGTGTTCAGGTCTTCGTATAAAGTGGGAAAAGTGTCAGATTTTACAGAAGAGGGTCCAATTCCTGGGCTATATAGTCGAAAACAAAACTATCCAACCATCAGCAGAGAAGACTTGTGCAGTCGAAAATTTCTCAGTCCCGCGAGACAAAAAAGGAGTTCAACGGTATCTTGGCCTAACATCCTATTTCCGAAGGTTTGTAAAAGACTTCGCCATTATTGCCAGACCTTTGTCGAACTTGCTTAGGAAAAACACTTCCTTTAAGATGGGAGAGGAAGAGTTAGCATCGTTTGTTCAATTAAAATTATCCTTGTCTAGTTCGCCTGTACTCAAATTATTCGATCAAAACAGTACTACAGAAATCCATTGTGATGCAAGCATGTACGGATACGGAGCAGTTCTTCTTCAAAAGGATTCAGCTGATCAAGAATTTCACCCAGTAGAGTACATGAGCCGCAAGACAACAGATGCCGAGGAGAAATATCCTTCTTATAAGCTAGAAGTACTCGCTATAGTACAGGCTCTAAAGAAGTGGAGGATCTATTTGCTGGGAAGAAAGATTAAAATCGTCACAGACTGCAATGCGTTTGCTATGACCATGCGGAAGAATGATGTCCCAGTGAAAGTATCTCGTTGGGTCATGTTTTTACAAGATTTTGAGTACGTAATAGAGCATCGGCCAGGGACAAGGATGAAACATGTCGACGCTTTAAGCCGCATACATACCTTGTTGCTCCAAGATTCAGTCAGGCATCGAATTCTACAGGCTCAACGTCAGGATGAATGGATAAATGCCATTTGTAAGGTCCTGGAAAAAAATACCTACGACGACTATTATCTGAAGCATGAAGTTCTTCACAAGGATTCTATAAAAGAGCTTATAGTAATCCCATCAGCCATGGAGAACGAAATAATCAACACAGCTCACCGACAAGGACACTTTGGCGTCAAAAGGACAATCGACTTGGTGCAGCGCGATTATTACATCCCAGATTTAGAGAAGAAGGCTCAAACTATCGTGAAGTCCTGTATCGAGTGCATAGTTGGCGAGGCTAAGTATGGGAAAAAAGAGGGCTTCTTAAACGCGATAAATAAGGCAGACAACCCGTTACAGACCTATCATATTGACCACATTGGCCCCATGGATATGACAAAAAAACAGTACAATCATGTTTTAGTAGTCGTCGACGCTTTCTCTAAATTTGTGTGGCTTTACCCCACTAAAAGTACTGGCGCTGACGAGGTAGTGGATAGATTAGTAAGGCAGTCTGAAGTTTTCGGTAATCCAAGTCGTATAATCACGGATCGTGGAACGGCATTCACAGCCAATGTTTTTCAGGAATACTGTAAGGATCACAATATCCAGCATTTGTTGGTAGCCACAGGGGTGCCACGTGGCAACGGTCAAGTGGAGCGCATCAACAGGATTGTCATCACTATATTGACGAAACTTTGTGCGGAAGACCCGAAAGCTTGGTATAAGCATGTAGGCAGGGTTCAACAGTATATCAATTCCTCTCCACCTAGAAGTACGAAGATACCCCCATTCAAGATTCTTACTGGGATAAATATGAAGACCAAGTATGATAAGGAGTTAGTCAAGCTGTTAGAGGAAGATTTGTTAAATGAGTTGCAGGAAGAGAAGGAGAAGATTCGATTGGAAGCTAAAGAGAACATCGCAAAGATTCAGGACGAGAATCGCAAGTCATTCAACAAATTAAGGAAGTCAGAGTCTGAGTACAAACTCGGAGATTTGGTAGCTATTAAAAGAACGCAGTTTGGTGCAGGGTTGAAGTTGAAAAAGAGGTTCTTAGGACCTTACGCCGTAACTCGTAAGTTGAGACATGGTCGATACCTTGTCGAAAAAGTAGGAGATGATGAAGGTCCAAATAAAACAAACACTGTCCCTGAATATATGAAGTTGTGGTCTTCCTCATTCGGGTCGAATGAATTGTCAGGATAGCCGAATGTAGGATTGGCAGCCCTATTTTATAACAGATCAGGTGTTCTGTTACATAACATTTTCTTTAGTATTAAAAAAGCGTAAAAAGAGCTCGAGAAGAGGTAGGGAAGGCGCAGAAAAAATCTCAGTTTAAATTATCAATTTGAATTCGGCGATCTCTTAGTGCTGGCATCTTTACACCACGAGCATCAGCACAAGCGCTGCTTTAGCGCAGGCAGCTTTTGTCCTGCACCAACAGCGGTGTTTATGTTTATGTTTTTGAGTGCACTGCTTACATACATACACACATACGCCATTGTTAGACTCAGACCTCCAATTTGGCTAACTTGATTTGATTTGCATAGTTCTTGGGATATAGTTCGGTATTGACAAATGAAAAGCATCGCAGTTTCCTTTAATATAAACCCTTATCGAGAATTATCGTTGACTCTGTTGAGCACCTTGGCCAGCTGTTCCAAAGTCATCCGTTAGATGGCGCTATGAAAGGCGGAAATGTAGACGCTAGCCAGGCTTAAGCGTTTAATCGGTTTTTGGGCGTTAGAGTGGTCGTGGCAAACTTTTATTAGGCCAATCGATAGGTACCCTGCAGTTCCGAAATTCATCACTACAAAAATTCATCACTGTTTAATCAGCAGCGGACTGCGACGCCGGCAGAGCCAAAGGCAAAGTCGGCATTGCCGAGTGCGACGCAGGCAGAGCCGAAACTCTCAGTCCCCGATCGTAGGCAACGCAGAAAAATTTCCATCTCTCTCTCTTACTCTGTCTCTCTCCCCATAAAATGAGCTGAGAGGTGGAGGACATTGTATTAAAATCAGATCGACCTTTATACACCCTTGAAAATAAATTAGCATAATTTTTGTATTGTAGTCGTTGATTCTTATTAATTATATTATTTTATGGAAATACTTTTTAAAAATAAAATTATTATGATAGTTTTGAAAGGTATTGATTCCTTTTTTAAGTGAATTTAAGTTATGTGATTATTTTTCATAGCGGACATGCTTTTATATACCCTGCTTTGACGCGAAGCGAAACATGTAAAGACAAATTAGGCAAAGGAAAGAACAATTGAAGTTGTTTTCGCGGTTTTTACGTGGACTTGCCTTGAGAGAACGGAGAGAACAGATCGAAGCTGAGATTTTTTGTGAAATTTTATAACTAAATTTATCAGAAATTTAGGTAAGTGTTATTTTATTAATTATTTTGAACTGTACCTACATATACTGTTAATATATTTATTCATTATTTAAGGCGAAGCTTATAATAAAACTGTTGGGCCAGCATAAACTAAGCTGGACTTGGCCGGCGGCAAAACAAAAAACGCAGTAAGTTTTTATATATTTTATAATAATTTTTCTATTTTAGATATACTTGGTCAGGAAGAGCCAGTACATAAAGCACGAAGTCAAAAAAAGGGCACCGAAACCGAAACATCCTCAACACCTCCGAGACAACTGAAAACGTACATATGTAGATTGAATTAAGTTAAATTAATTAGTTAAGTTAAATTAATTGTATATGTAATGAAATAAATGAAATAATAATGAAATAATGTAATAAAATAAAAAAATTAAATTTATATGAAAATTTACTGAATAAATTTTACTAATGAAAAAAAGCGATGAAAATGCGATGAAAAAGCGATGAATTACTGATTAAAGAGTGATGAATTACTGATGAAAATGTGATAAATTCATCACTCTTTAATCACTAATTCATCACTCGTTAATCACTATTTCATCGCATTTTAATCACTCGTTCATCGCATGTTCATCAGTAAACGCTGCTCAAAGAGTGATGAATTACTGATTAAAGAGTGATGAAAAACTGAAAAAAGAGTGATGAATTATTGATTAAAGAGTGATGAATTTTTCAATGATTAACTCCTAGGACATGCCAATGTTAAATTCATCACTAATTTGTATGAAGTTTCATCGCCGATTAATCAGCAGTAATGAATTTTTGGTGATGAAAAAGCGATTAAAAGGTGATGAACGGTACTGCAGGGTATTGACGAAACAAATACATATCAATAAAATAGGAACTCCTAAAACCTACATGCAAAATGCCAATCTTCTAGCTTTTATAGTTTCCGAGATCTCAGCGTTCATACGGACAGAAAGACGGACATGGCTAGATCGACTCGGCTAGTGGTCCTGAACAAGAATATATATACTTTATAGGGTCGGAAACGCTTCCTTCTACCTGTTACATACTTTTGCACGAATACAATATACCCTTTTACTCTACGAGTAACGGGTATAACAAGAATGGAAAGCTAACTTCGGGAGGAGCCGAAGTTGATATACCCTTGCAAAATATTCTGTAAATTATATTTTCCAAAATTATTCATATGATGCATTCTTAATATGAGTATTAACACCAAAGTTATGGCATTTCCTATCGTTCATTTATATGGCAGCTACAGGATATAAACGGCGGATCCTTATGAAAATTGGTAGGTCGGATTAATTGGCCAAAAATAAAACCCACAAAAAATCCCAGTTTCCTGACTTTACAAACACCAAAGTTATGGCATTTCCGATCAATCAGTTATATTGCGGCTATAGGATATAGTCGGCCAATCCCGGCCGTTCCGTTCTTTGCTTGTTGACTTTAAGTCTATTTATTTTAAAAGATTAAAGCCTAGTACTCAGATCGACAAACGAGTACGCTATCGTAAAATATTTAATCTTTCCAGTGTGATTAAAATTTCGAGAGTTCATCAGATTTAAGCGTGCTACGGTCGTACTGATAATCAGCTAGATTTGTTGGCAAGCAGTTAAAGGGTAAATATCTTATTTGCGGGAAAGGGCCTTTAAAAGATATTATCAGATATTATTATATATTACCTTGGCAAGACCAGTCTTCCGCTGTTCAAAGAAATTATATACGATTTTAAAAATTTAAATATTTCGGAAAAGTAAAAATGCAGTTTTATTGTGTTTATCAATACCTATCGAAATGTAGAAGAAATTTTTCAAATCGGACCATCCGTTAAAAAGTTATGCGTGATCAAAGTTTCTATCTCCATCTCCCTCGCACCCCTTTTACCTGAGTAACGGGTATCTGATAGTCGGGGCACCCGACTATAGCGTTCTCTCTTGTTTTTCGTAAATTCTTTACCTATGAAACATTTTGCTCTGACAAGAGGCACTCCAGACAGTATTAATGTTATTTTGTGCTCACATGAAACTCCTGCAATCGACTTTTGCGGGTTTTTTAATTTTTCACTCCATTTTTTAACGCTAAAAGATTAAATTTTTTAATCTTTTCGATTCGTTTCACCCAAAGTTAATTTCCTCAGACTGGCTATGCAATATATGAAAAAAAACGTTGACGAAAAGTCAACGCCAGCTGTTTGCTTTTCGCTCTCTCTCATGACTGGCGTACAGTTTTCGTCGATCTGAATACTAGGCTTTAACAATTTAAACTAAATTAAACTATCCATAATTATCGATAGTCAATAGACCTTTCACAGCCACAAAAGTTGCAAAATCATATGATCAGCCCACAATATGCAAACAAACCGAAGAAGATAACGATATTTGAGATTTCCCGCCATAAAAACGCAAAATTAAACACTATTTTCACATTAGCAATTGAAAGTTTTGCCCCGGATGATTATTTTAACCTGTTGGCGAACGAAAACGATGTCAAATAACAATTGTCTCATATGATTACCACCACTTCTTGATTTACAATTTCGTACTGGATTTTCTCATAAATAAGTGTGTTTCCGATCTTCTATGTTCATGTTTATGGGAGAAAAGAGCTCTTGGCTGATTTTTTTCGCGTTTACACAAACATTTCTTTTCATTTTAAATGTACACATCCATTTAAAATTATCATTTGTTTTACGAGCGAGTGCAAATCAAAACATTTCTTCCGTACAACAATTTTTCTATCATGATTAACAGAAAAGAAGCATAAACAAGAAAGGAAAGCTAACTTCGGGCGGAGCCGAAGTTGAAATACCCTTGCAGAATATTCTGTAAATTATATTATCAAAAATTATTCATTTGATGCATTCTTAACACTCAGAAAAACCCCAACTTCCTCACTTTAAAAACACCAAAGTTATGGCAATTTCAATCGTTCAGTTATATGGCCGCTATAGAATATAGTTGGCCGATCCTTATGAAATTTGGCAGGTCAGATTAATTGGCCAAATATAAAATCCATAGAAAATCCCAACATCCTAACTTTACAAACACCAAAGTTTTAGCATTTCCGATCAATCAGTTATATGGCAGCTATAATATATAGTCGGCCGATCCTTAGGTCGAATTGTTTGGCCAAATATAAAACCAATCGAAAAACCCAACTTTCTAACTTT
The DNA here is from genome assembly GCA_018153365.1 of Drosophila fuyamai. Lineage (NCBI taxonomy): Eukaryota > Metazoa > Arthropoda > Insecta > Diptera > Drosophilidae > Drosophila > Drosophila fuyamai. The sequence continues at coordinate 1,562,820 of JAECXW010000415.1, read as the reverse complement.
ACAAACACCAAAGTTATGACATTTCCGATTAATCAGTTATAAGGCAGCTATAGGATATAGTCGGCCGATCCCGGCCGTTCCGACTTATATACTGCGTGCAAAGGAAAGAAGGGTGTGGGCAAAGTTTCAATTCGATATCTTTGAAACTGAGAGACTAGTTTGCGTAGAAATAGACGGGCATGGCTAGATCGACTCTCCTGGTGATGCTGATCAAGAATATATATACTTTATAGGGTCGGGAATGTCTCCTTCTCTGAGTTGCAAACTTTTGACTGAAATAATAATTCATAATAAATGGTCCATCGCTGATGGCGGTTAGAAACTGTTGTTTTGCAAGAATGCTGTTCATAATTTGGTATCATGTATTTAATTTACGACACAACTGACTGGCCAATTAATTGAAGGCGTTCACCAGTAATTGATTATCCATCAGAATGGCCCTAAATTAAGAGAGATAAGTACGTAATAATGTAGCTAAGATCTCCATAATTTCTAAAGTCCGAGTTTGCCATAGTTTTGAACAACGAATAAGAACACTTTTTATTAAAAGCGTGTTTATATTATATAATATGTTGAAAGTCTATTGGCGATGTTTACGCATAGTTTAACTCAGAGTTGTGTATTATAACAGGGTGCCCGCAGCTTTGCTTGCGGTGGATAACCCGAATATCCTACATTTCTTATGTAATAGGTTTGCAGTAGAACTATGTAATTTTGCATTTTAGATGTTACTTTAAACATATTTTTACTCATTACTCGTAGAGTAAAAGTGCAAAAAACGTGCAAAAGTATGTAACAGGTAGAAGAAAGCGTTTCCGACCCTATAAAGTATATATATTCTTGTTCAGGATCACTAGCCGAGTCGATATAGCCATGTCCGTCTGTCCGTCTGTCTGTCAGTCCGTATGAACGCTGAGATCTCGGAAACTATAAGAGCTTTTATTTTGGCATTTTGCATGTAGATTTTAGGAGTTTCTACGCAGCGCAAGTTTGTTTCAAAATGGTGTCACGCCCCCTCTGACGCCCACAAGCCACAAGCTGTGGCCACAGTTTTGATGCTATTATGAAAATTTTAATTGATAAGTATTTGTTTCGTCAATACCTATCGATTGTTGTAATAAAAGTTTGCCACGCCCAAAAACCAATTAAAGGCTTTAGCCTGGCTAGCATTTCCGCCTTTCATGGCCCGTGGTACCAATGTCTTGGGGTAGATGGCGCAATACAATAGCGCCATAAAAATCGGGAGCTAATTCGAGCGGCGAAAAACATACAAGAAGGCATATTTATATTAAGTTGTTTAGCTGAGTAACGGGTATCTAATAACGGTCGAGGCACTCGACATTAGCGTTCTCTCTTGTTTTAGTTTTAGCTGAAACTTTAGTTAACCCTCATTAATAATGTTATTGCTCACATACACAAAATACTCGGTTTTGCAAAAAAATTTTCCTATTAATTCGGCAAAGCCCACTCTTTGTCCAATTAAAAGGAAAATGATCACATAAAAACTCAACTCGCGGCAAATTTTCTTGATACGACTCTCATCAAATTCAAAGTTTGCCCGTTAACTTTTGCTGTTGCGCACTTGCTACACTCTTTTCTCTCTCTACATCCACTGCGATCTCCCGCTCTTATGTTTCCTAACAGCGCGTGGCAAAACACTGTAAAAAAAAAAATTGAATGCTATATTTTTACTACACTATCAAAAAACCAGGCCAAATAGATTTTCGCCAAAAAAAAGTCTTTTGAGCATTCTGGCAGCAATAACTGTAAAGAGCACTTAAATTCAATAATAGATCGACTTTGTGTTTACTTTCTTTGTTTAGAAGATAGCTAGAGCTTTGGTGAAACCATCAAATGAATCGTTAAAGCTAAAGGAAAAACTTTACCGAAGAAATTTTTGATACTCAGTTTAGAAGCGCCATTTTTCGACGTTTTCAATTTTTGCCTAAATTGTTATTTTAGAATGTGTTTTAAAAATAGTAAAAAACCTTAAATCTAAGTGGTCAAATTTTTTGAACATTTATAATGCCTTAAACTATTTTTGGCGAAAACGGATTCGATTGGTTAAACGGTTTAGCGTCCAGAATTTTTGAAAAGAAAATTGGAAGCGATTGGGGCCACTTGGGGTGCCCCAATAAATCTTAGCAAATCAGTTTAAAGTTATTAAAAAGTAATAAAAATGCATATCAATAATGTTAACCAGTGGTTTTGCCTGTGCGTTGATTCCCAGTTTTCTTACTGATAGCTTTATATAGAGAGATGAATGAATTCCCTTGGTTGATCGAATACGTGTGTGTATTTCTGTGTAGGCTTCTGCATATGTTTATTTCATTCTTTTATGTGTATTTGAAGAAATTCATTCAAGAAATTATTATTTGGTATTGGGTTTGCGAAAATATAGTTATACCAACATTATTTATTATACCCTTGCAGAGGGAATTATAATTATGGTCAAAGGTGTGCAACTCAGTGAAGGAGACATCTCCGACCCTATAAAGTATGTATATTCTTGATCAGGATCACCTCCTGAGTTGATATAAGCATGTCCGTCTGTCTGCCCGTCTGTCTGTTTCTACGCGAACTTGTATAGATTGGTTTAACGGTTTAGCGTACAGGATTTCATTTTCTAATTGAATGAGCATGGGGCACTTTGGTTGGGGGATGGGTTACCAATAACTATAAACTAAAGTCAACCGTAGTAAAGCTCATTTTATATTTTTAAGGAAGCGCAGGGAAATGCAAGGCAGTGGGAGAGGGAGGGAGACGGAATCATTTGTTGACAATTTGTATGAAAATGAGAGATAGCAATATGCAGGCAGAAAACGTATGATGCTTATGGAGACACTTAAATTCGATAATAGATTAAATTTTTGCTTAGTTTCTTTGTTTAGAAGATAACTAGAGCTTTGAATGAATCGTTAAAGCTCAAGGAAAAACTTTACCGAAGGAATTTTTGATACTCAGTTTAGAAGTGCCATTTTTCGACGTTTGAAGGTATTTTTGGTTAAATTGTAATTTTAGAACGGGTGTTAAAAATAGTAAAAAGCCTTAAATCTAAGCGGTCAAATTTTTTAAACATTTATAATGTCTTTAACTATTTTTTGGCGAAAACACATGCATATTAATAATGTTAACCAATGGTTTTGTCTGTGAGTTGATTCCCAGTTTTCTTACTGATAGCTTTATATATAGAGATTACACTCCAGAAACAAAATCCCAATCAAAATGGTGGATTGTGCTTCGCAAACTCACTAAATTGTCTTTTGAAAGTCTTTCCTTTGCATTTCTATTATCGTGTTCACAGAAACCTGATTAAATCCAGCCATTAGCTCCAAAGTTTTTCCAGATAAATACACAATATATAGACGAGGAGGTGGTGTCTTAATTGGAGTTGATTAAAATCTCTCGTCAGAGGAGTATTTTTTTTAGGAATTCAATATTATTCAATTTATTTGCGAAATGTTATCGCTTCCTGGTAACCCTGTCTAAACTTTCTGATTATTTAAATCACTTTTCCATTATCAAGTCTGTTGCAAATAAGCTTTCCGATAGGGATCAGTTGGCAGTTCTAGGAGATTTTAATATACCTGGAGTTACTTGGTCCACTGATGATGGATGGATGATGGCCTGCTTGACCTATCATTATCTCAACTAAGCCATATTCGAAACTATCATATCCTGATGGTGTGTTTCTATCCAGAGTAGAGCCACGCAACCTGAAGATCCATAATAGCCGACAATCGAACTTAGAATTGACACGGGTACAGTTATAGAAGAAAATCAAATAATCAACCACACGTTGTGTTCGCTCAAAATTGAAATTTGAAATATATTGAAAAAATAAAAACTTGAAGTTTAGTGTAAGTTAGTTTAGGGCGAAGGCGGGAGCACAATAAAGTTTTCTCTCGCTCTCGGCGAAGTCGCCCCGTCTTCGCCAACCTTCGTTAAGCTAGGCTCTAAGTACTTTGTCGAAAAATATATATAAGCATTCGTTGAAATTGATTTGAGCCGTCGACACCTTTTCTTTTCGTTTCTCGCAATTAATAATTTTAGCCACCGCCAAGTTTTTTTCGGAAATTAATAATTAGAAAACTCTCTATTTTTTCATGGCGCCCCCGGGTGGACGTTAAAGTTATTAATTTTTAATTATTAATTTGGAAACTAGTGACAGTGACACATAAACCAAAAATATAAAGTGCAAGTGCAAGTGGAGTTCAAAGCACTCAATTACATATATACATACATAGTGTTTTTTTGTTGCCCGCGGCGTGTCGGTGTGGACAAAAAATACACAGCAGCTTAAAATATCGTGCCGGTCGCGAAATACCCTGTTCGCCACAAAAGAACTGCTGCCAGAGGGATGCCCGGCGACTGCTCAATGTGCAAAAGGAAAGTGGCAGCTGGATTGAAAGACCCTAAAGCAGAACCTGAGGTATTTGTGCAAAAAATTGAAAGCTTGAGTTTATAAGAAAAACAATTTAATTGTTTATTGTCTTGTGCTGAAAAATTGCACCTCGCTTTCAATTCTTGGCGCAGACGTATCGATATAGTAGAGCTAGTTGTGCATGCATTTATTTATAATAAATAAAAATAAAAAATTATATTAAAATTTATTATATACACATACATATACACATACACATTATAACCTATTTGAACCTCCGTTGGACGCAACATTTACATAATTGTGTTATATTATTGCAATCACTGTCGCCCCCAATTTATTTATTGAAACTCGAAAATTAATAGTTGGTAAAATTATCCCATCCGCTATAACCAATACATAAGTCCTCATATACAAGCAGCTGCAGCGGTTAACTTTTTCGTTTTCCTTTTTCGCTTCGCTTGTCTGCCGTTAGCATCGTTGTAATTGTTGTTGGACTTTTGGTTTGGCGCGCTGAAGATCAAAGTGACGCGCTACCCTGCATTCGGACGGGTATACTGATTTTTGCCGTCATTTGCAACCACTGTTAATTTTGATACCTCGTGGCTCGATATTCAATTTAATATTTTTTTTTCTCTTCGTCGTTTTCGTTGTGGATAATTATTAAAATAATTTTTTCGAACAAATTTAATAATTAAATTAAATTGTTATTTACTCTTAGTATTTTGTTTCGAAAATTTATTTAACATTTTGTCGTCGTTCTAATGGAACAATTATCTTTTTAAACTTATTTATTTTATTAATTATTATTCTTGGATAAATAATTTATTTATATATATATATTTATTTATTTTCGTGGTTATATATAAAAAATAAAAAATAAATTAAAATGAGTCCAGATAAGCCTAAATCTCTTGAACTTCTTGCGGATCTTAAAAATAAGCTCAAAAAACCAGTGATGAGCATCCGCCGATTAAATGATCGAATAGAAGCCGGCCAGATTCCGATCCAAGAAGTAGAACTAACTTGTCGGCTAGAGATTTTAAATGCTTCTATTATTAAGGCAATTCAAATACAAGAACAGATCGAAGATTTAGATGATGGCGATGAGTTCGGAGAAGAGTTGGAAGAGCTTTCAATAATAACCAAGGCAAAAATAATGTCGCTTATCTCAGCCTTGAAGACGGCAAGCGAAACCAAAATAATTGGATCAGCTTCTGTAGCCCCAACTCGAGCTCGACTTCCGAATTTGGCATTGCCGAAATTCAGCAGCAAATATTCGGAGTTTAAGAATTTCATTAGCCTTTTCGAAACTCTTGTTCATCAAGACGACAGCATACCCGTCATAGAAAAATTCAATCACTTAATTTCTTGTCTTTCTGGTGAAGCGTTGGTAACTATTAAGGCCTACCAAGTCACCGAGAGCAATTATGAAAAGGCTATGATCAGCCTGAAAAAAGTGTATGATAACGAATGTTTAATTTTTATGAATAATATTTCAACATTGTTTAGTCTTCCGAAAATAACGCAACAGTCAGCTTCTTCTTTAAGAAATATTATCGACACCGTATCATCTATATACGGTTCTTTGTTATCGATAGGAGACGACACCAAGATTTCAAATGCAATGTTGATCTATCTTGTTTTGAACAGAGTAGACCCAGTGACCAAACAAAAATGGGAAGAACAATTAGATTATGAAAGGTTACCGCTTTGGTCCGATTTTAAAAAAATGTTAAACCGCCCATACCAGCATTTATCCGCTGAAGAATCGACGAAACCAAAGCAAGATAAAGTTATGTCGAGCAAGCCACAAAATCGCAGCTCATTTTCTTGTTCTTCGTCCAACAGTAAATCCCAGCAAAGTTGTAGCTATTGCAATGCAGGAGACCATATCCATATCTGTGGTCCGTTTGGTCGCCTTTCGGTAATGCAAAGGTTTGACTTTGTAAAATCTGCTTCCTTATGCATCAATTGTATGCGAAAGGGTCACACTGTTTCAAAATGCAAATTTAATAAATGTCGAGTTTGTGGCCGTTCGCATCACGTTTTACTGCATAGATATACAGGTCCAAAAATAGTTTAGCGTTGCCACCACCCCAAGAGATTCTTTCTCCCTCTTTAAATCAAGATCAGCCTTCCACGTCACATGTTATGCATGCGACATCATTGGACAGAGTTATTTTAGCCACGTCGATCGTAAGTGTAAGAACTAAAAACGGTGAATATATTTGGGCCCGAGCACTTCTTGACTCTGGGTCCCAAACGAATTTTATAACAGAGGACCTTGCTCACCGCTTACAGATCCGTAAAGAGGAGTCGTGTATAAACTTACTTGGTATTGGCGAGTCCAATTCTCAAGTTAAGAAAAAGGTACACACAATGGTGAAGTCGCGTATAAATGGTAGTGAGTTCTCCTTCGATTTTTGGATTTTGAAATCAATATCAGGATATCATCCTGACCAGTCGGTCAATATCAATGACTGGAAAATTCCAAAGAACCTACCACTAGCAGACCCCTATTTCTACAAGCCACAGAGAATAGATATGTTAATAGGAGCAGAATCATTTTTCGAATTATTAGCTGTTGGACAAATTAGACAAGGTCCTGGCTTTCCAACTCTGCAGAAAACCCTCTTCGGCTGGGTTGTATCGGGTAGATATAAGGCAGAAGTTGTGAAAAGTTTCAGTTGTAGTGAAGAGATTTTAGTGTCTATTGACAGCACACTACAGAAGTTTTGGTCACTGGAAGAAATGCCATCTCTAAAGAAAATTCTGTCACCTGAGCAAAAGTTATGTGAAGAACACTACCGGAAGACTACTCAGGTTTTGCCATCAGGTCGGTTTGAAGTAAGACTGCCGTTTAAATCGGATCCAAATGAGTTAGGCAACTCTTTTGAAGTTGCAAAACGGCGGTTTTTGTCGCTTGAAAGAAGGCTGTCTCGAGACCCTGAGATGAAGGAAATGTACCTAGAATTTATGGAGGAGTACCTTTCTTTAGGTCATATGTCTCTTACAGATAAACTTCCTTCTGCTCCACATTATGTTATCCTACATCAATGTGTTCTGAGACCCCAAAGTACGTCAACCAAGCTTTGTAAATCGTCAACTCAGAAGTCTCTAAATGACATTTTGATGGTTGGGCCGACAATCCAAGGTGAGTTGTACTCAACGTTACTGCGCTTCCGGCTGCATAGGTTTGCCCTGACCGCCGATGTACCAAGTGATGGTGAATGAAGCAGATAGGCAGTTTCAACTTATAGTGTGGAGAAGAGACCCCTCTGAGTCCTTGAGATTATACAAGCTCAACACCGTAACATATGGTACTGGACCAGCCCCGTTTTTGGCTATTCGGTGTTTAAAAAGGTTAAGTGATTCTGCCAAAGTTTCTTTTCCTAGAGCTGCTAAGGTTATTGGATCCGACTTTTATGTCGATGATATGTTGACTGGTGCTGCATGCGTAGAGGAGTAAAAGACTATTAAGTCTGAAGTATCTCAGGTTCTTCAAACTGCAGGTTTTGAATTAACAAAGTGGTTTTCAAACTCACCTGACGTTACCGCATCTGAGAGCACAGTTAAATCCATACCCATCTCGGACTCAGAGTCAACTAAGGCGTTAGGAATATCGTGGTTGCCTAACGAAGATGCCTTCAAATTTCAAATTGACACTGCTGTCATGGGTCTCCGAGCGACAAAACGGAACATACTATCGGTGACATTGAAGCTGTTTGACCCCCTCGGCTTATTAAGTCCTATTGTAATTAGAGGAAAGATCCTATTGCAGGAACTTTGGCTTAATAAGTTAGATTGGGATGAGTCGATTCCTATTCATTTGGAAACAGCTTGGAATATGATAAAAATTACATTGTCTAAATTAGAGGAAATATCTATTCCCAGGTTTGTGCATACCGATCCGATGTCACCGGTCCAATTACATGCCTTTGCTGACGCATCCTTAAGAGCTTATGAAGCTTGCGTCTACATTCGTAGCAAAACTGCAGAAGGTTATAAAATATCGCTGTTGACTTCAAAGTCTAAAGTAGCGCCGCTCAAGACTAAACAAGAGAGAACGCTATAGTCGGGTGCCCCGACTATCAGATACCCGTTACTCAGGTAAAAGGAGTGCGAGGGAGATGGAGATAGAAACTTTGATCACGCATAACTTTTTAACGAATGGTCCGATTTGAAAAATTTCTTCTACATTTCGATAGGTATTGATAAACACAATAAAACTGCATTTTTACTTTTCCGAAATATTTAAATTTATATTTAAATAAAATCGTATATAAGCGATTGTGGGCATGCAAAATGCCAATCTTCTAGCTTTTATAGTTTCCGAGATCTCAGCGTTCATACGGACGGACAGACGGACATGGCTAGATCGACTCGGCTAGTGATCCTGAACAAGAATATATATACTTTATAGGGTCGGAAACGCTTCCTTCTACCTGTTACATACTTTTGCACGAATACAATATACCCTTTTACTCTACGAGTAACGGGTATAAACACTCCCAAGGCTTGAGTTATGTGCCGCTCACCTTCTCGCAGATCTCTGCCACAGAATCAAGCCCCTATTAAAGGTACCTATCGAACGGATTGTTTATTGGTCGGATTTTGAAGTTACGCTTCATTGGATCCGGTCTCATCCATCTTCATTATCCACATTCGTATCGAATAGAGTAGCGGAGATTCAAGAGTGGTCAGGTGAAGCTACGTGGCGGCATGTTCCAACGAAACAAAACCCAGCAGATATTGTATCAAGAGGTTGTGACGTCGACGAAATTATACAGTCAATATGGTTTACTGGACCTGCGTTTTTAAAAGAGGAAGATGCAATCTGGCCCCAGAATGCACACTTTGAACTAGATGAAGAAGTCCTACTACAAGAATCGAGGAAGACTGCGGTCGGACTGACCGCTGCTGTAAGAAATTTGGATTTGGTAGATGTCATCGAGGGATTTTCGTCACACCTTAAACTGCTTCGGGTATTCGTTTATATGTTCCGCTTCATAAGAAAATGCAAAGACAAAAGTATGGTATTTGAAAAAACTTTGTCGCCGACTGAATATAATGAGAGATATTACAGAAGCACGAGTATCATGAAGAAAGAGAAAAAGTTCGTAAAGGATCCAGAGTTAGCCCAAGTCTTCAGCGATTGAATCCATTCATCCATGAAGACAAGGGGACTTGGTGTCACTTTTCTTTGTTGCGAGTTGGGGGGCGACTAGCTAATGCTCCTATATCATACGATGCCAAGTTTTCATTGTTGTTGACAAAACGCTCCCAATTTGTGCAGAGCTATGTTCGGCATCTTCACCATTCCTATTTTCATGTTGGTCCACGAGCCCTTGTGAGTCTCCTTCGACAGCGTATTTGGATCGTAAACGCTCAGGAGGTCTGCAGTCAGATAGTTCGATCATGCATACGCTGCTTTAAGTGTAAGCCTCGACTAATGACACAAATTATGGGAAATTTACCCGCAGATCGTCTCCGTGCTCTCCGCCCATTTGCTATATGTGGCGTCGATTTTTGTGGCCATGTCTATACGACATTGAAAATTCGTGGTAGGCCTCCGTATAAGTCCTACATTGCGCTCTTCGTTTGTTTTGCGTCCAAAGCCGTTCATCTAGAAGTTGTTTCAGATTTAACCACAGATTCCTTTTTATTGGCTTTTCAAAGGTTCGTTGGGCGCCGAGGATGTCCCCAAGTCGTCCATTGCGACAACGGGACGAACTTCGTCGGAGCGAGTCGCCACTTCCGGGCCCTTCGAGAGAGGATAGAGGACGAAGCAGACGCGATACGCGAATTCGCATCAAAAAGCGAATGCGAATTTGTCTTCACACCACCGCGGGCTCCGCACATGGGCGCACTATGGGAGGCAGGTGTCAAAACTGCCAAGAACCTACTCCTACGGGCGGTGGGCAGCGCGCTCCTAAGCGCAGAAGAGCTGGGGACAGTCCTCGTGGGAATCGAGGCGGTGATGAACTCCCGGCCGCTCGGAGCAATCAGCAGCGACCCAAGCGACGGAGAGGCGCTGACACCCGGGCACCTACTGACGGGAGGGCCGCTACTCGCCACACCAGCACTCCGGACCCCGGACCAGGAGGGTCTAAACTGCTTGCGGCGATGGCGGCTTGTCTCGTCAGTCAGGCAAATGTTCTGGCGGCGATGGTCCCGGGAATATGTCCTGGGCCTCCAAATACGGGGCAAGTGGCACCAGCAGCAGCCCAACATCAGCGAGGGAGATCTCGTCCTCGTGGCCGAGGACAACCTGCCGCCCCAACAATGGCTCCTCGGCAGAATAGTCGCCAGGCACGCAGGGGAGGACGGCATGGTCAGGGTCGTCGACGTGCGAACTAGTGGAGGAGGCCTTTTTCGGCGGGCCATTCATAAGTTGGCGCCGCTTCCATTGTGTTGAAGCCCGATGGGTGTTCAACGGGGCCGGTGTTCGCTCAAAATTGAAATTTGAAATATATTGAAAAAATAAAAACTTGAAGTTTAGTGTAAGTTAGTTTAGGGCGAAGGCGGGAGCACAATAAAGTTTTCTCTCGCTCTCGGCGAAGTCGCCCCGTCTTCGCCAACCTTCGTTAAGCTAGGCTCTAAGTACTTTGTCGAAAAATATATATAAGCATTCGTTGAAATTGATTTGAGCCGTCGACACCTTTTCTTTTCGTTTCTCGCAATTAATAATTTTAGCCACCGCCAAGTTTTTTTCGGAAATCAATAATTAGAAAACTCTCTAATTTTTCGCAAAGCAGACTTTCTGAGCCTAAATAATTTCATTTCTGACTTTAATTGGTCTGATCTTTACGGTCGAAGCAGTTAATGTTTTTTAAATTGCAATAAACTCATTTTTTAAATTCCTGTGCTCGGTGGTATTATCCGTCAATCTCCAATAAATCACCTTGGTTTAGCAAAGAGTTAACACATTTAAGAAATGTGATGTCCAGACTTTTTAGGAAGTATAAACCGGTTCTCAAACTGTTTTTGCTAGATATTAAGTGATCGGTCGGATTTACCGTGCTTAATACTCAGTTTTATAATAGTTACCTAACCCGTTGTAAAGTCCAGTTCTCTCACGACCCAAAACAGTTTATAACTTCGTTAACACCAAGCGTAAATTCAATTCTTATCCTTCCTCACCGTCGAATGAAAACATGACGGCAACCACAGATCAGGCATGAGCCGATTTATTTGCCCACTTTTTTAAATGACTTATTCTTTCACCATATCCAAGTCAAACCTCTTAAAAAAAACGTCCCCGAACCCAGAAAGCAAACTGTATTTATTCTAGTGTTTATTTCCCTTGAAACATATCCACACTGGCGACGTTTTTGCAAAAGCTCCATTTTTTCCATAATAAGTACATGTGTTAAATGGAGACGGAAAAGATTTCCTATAACTCGCTGTTGCAATCCGTGTGATCTAAAATTCTGTTTTATGTTTTTCTCTTGCACTTTTGGGATTTTTTGGAGGATAAGCATTTTTAACAAATCAGATGTTTTAAAAACATGTCATTAAATGTAAATAAATCAAAAAATGCCAATTGTATTTTATCAAAGATATAAGGGAGTTTTGAAGCGTCTGGGATAAAAATAGTCATACATATTTCCATGTGGGGAAAACGATAGGCGACCCACGAGTAGCGCGAAAGAACCAATATTTATATTCAACAGAAATAAATGGATTAGGGAATGGTGGTCCAATAAAGAAGAGATGGAGTTCTTGGGTCCAGACTTTTCAAAGTTGCAGTTGCATTACAAACAATTTTTCCCTGACATCGCTTTTTTCCAGTACTGCTGAGGACAAATAATTAGCTTAAACCCAAAGTGGATGTCAATTCAAGGTACAGTTATTTTTATAAATATGTTACATTCACCAAGTATTAAAATCGAGGAAAACAGCTATTATTCAGTGAGATTAAAAATGATTGTCTATATAAAAAACTTCCGTTTGAATGATATTCGAGTGCTCTTCTTAATTTACGAGTTGGAGGACGGTATAAAGTTTATACTATAAACCCTGTTCTAAAAAAATTTAATGCAAAAGCAAAAAGTTGCAAGTTCAATAAAACGAAGATAGAAAACTATGTCCAACGCAATAGCCATTAAATTGGATAATTAAGGTTTTTTTAATTGGTTATTTTATTTATTGTTCAGCGTAAAGCACTGATTTAACATATAAACAAGAAAAAAAGTTTTAAAAAGAGCTTCATTGCTTATTCTTCTTGGAAATCATTAGAACTATAAAATATCGTCTCACATACAGTGGCTCACAGCTTAAAGTATGCATAGTGTTAAAACTATTAGGCGTACTGCAACAAATGTGGTGTCAAATTAAAGATGATATTGTTTAGATTAAATTAGTGACTTCATTTATTGTCTACTTTTTCATTTTATGACCAAAACATAACAAAATAATAAAATACTGCTTATTTCTATCTCACAGCTTATTTTATGCCGCACCAAAAATATAAAAATATTTGGAAAGTATTTATTTTTTTTTGTTTTTTTAGTATTTATTATGGTAGCCTTTATTGTCTATTACAGCTTGAAGCCTTTTTGGCATCGAATCCACTAATTTTTTCGTCAGATCGGCTGATATAATGTTCCACTCTTTGAAAAGGCCCAAACCATCACGTGCCCACCACCGTGCTTTACTGTGTCCTTTAAGTTCTGCTTCTGTAGCTCCGTATTAGCTTTTCGCTAAACATAAGCATTTTCGTCCGATCCAAAAATGTTAAATTTTGATCCATCTGCAAAAATTTAATCTAAACAATATCATCTTTAATTTGACACCACATTTGTTGCAGTACGCCTAATAGTTTTAACACTCTGGAAGTTTGAAGTTAGGGGTTTGAAGTGCATACATACTTTAAGCTGTGAGCCACTGTAGGTATTAGTTGTTTTAGTTTCGGTTCCCATTACTGCACATTTAAAATAGGTTTAGGCAAAAAAAATCCACTTTAATTTATTGATGGATGAGAGGAAAGGCTTCTCTCAGGCCATCATCTCCCATGTACATAAATCATGGCTTCTAGAACTCTTCCGACGGTTTCAGTGAATACGCTTATTCTTGGGGGTGAAAAATAATTTATTTTTGCGAAACATTAACACGTTTACTTTTCGTCATTCGGTTAGAGATTTACACCAAGAATGACGCCCCAAAGTGAGCGTTTTATACCGAATTCAGTCTTAATATAAAATAATATAAAAAATGCGCTAGTCCAAAAAAATACATTTAAAAAACCGTATGTACATACATATGTACATATGCACATACATACATATAGTGTATGTATGTATGTATGTGCAAAGCGTTGAATCTTATCAATGTTAATGTAGTCTAGTTTATCATTATACTAAATTTTATATTAAAAGAAATTGTAGAAAAATGAATTCAAACAAAGCGCACCTATTCTGCGACTAAGTTAGTTAATACGTGTGTATATATGTACATGTATACATATGTATATGTATATGTATGTATGTATATATGAATAGCCTTATAAACTTCTTATATATGTACATACATATGTTAATATAAGTACTTACGTTAACTGGTTTATTCACTGACAGAAATGTCATTTAACTGCTATAAAAGCACATGGATGCACAATTGAATCAGTGAATTCTGCTCCGTGCATTTCATCGATTTGCAATTAGTTTTAACGCAAAAAATAAACACAATTCATGTTTGGCTCAGAAAAATAAATATCACAGATTTACGGCAACGTAAATAATAATTTTTACAATAAAAACAAACAGCATTTATTGTAGGCATGCATGGCGTGCACTCTGAACAACCAAAAATTGTGACCGAACAACACAAAAGCTTAAAGCTTTGTGTTTACTATGTAAATGTACGTACGAGTACATATGTACATACATACATACATAGTCTATGAATTTTGGATCAAGTACATTTTGTAATAAAAAAAACTTTCAAAAAAATATAGAAAAGAATGCATATATGTACATATGTACATAAATTAACCTAAAGTCTTGTCAGTAATTAAAAGCGGTTAACAAAAAATTTTTGTGGATAAAATTTAATCGATAAATTGATGAATTACTTCATAATTGAATGCCTATACACACATACATATATATATATATGTATATGTATATCTGGGTAGATTTGTAACTACATACATACATATATAAATATATACTTATAAACATATTTAAACACTTAACTTTCAGCAGAATTTGCTAAAACTCTTGTTAATGGTTCCTACTTTTAAAGTTTCGTGCTTTACTAGGAACATAAAGTAGGCTTTTAAGCGATTGGCTGTACAATGCACACAAGCATACACATACATACATACATACATATGTATGTTCATATAAAGTGGCTCACAATTTGTTTCGGAAATACTTTGTGTGGCCTCCCATTTTGTTTGAGTATTATGTTATTTAACAGTCAATATACCCTGCAGTTCCGAAATTCATCACTATAAAAATTCATCACCGTTGAAGCAGCGGACTACGACGCCGGCAGAGCCAAAGGCGAAATCTGCAGCAGTGCTGCCAGAAACTCCCAAGCAGAAATTGCTAGATTTTCAAAAAAAAGTTGCTAGAAATTGCTAAAAATTCGTCGAAAATAGCCAAAAAAATGCTAGATCAGTTAAATTTAACTTTTAAACTAATTATGCATATAAATGATCGCTTGTCGCCATCGTCGTGTGTTTTGAAATGTATAGGCAAAGTGCCGCTTCTTGTTTCTCCGTTTTCGTGGACTTTTGTTTTTTTTTTATTTGTATACCCTTGCAGAGGGTATTATAATTTTGGTCAAAAGTGTGCAACGCAGTGAAGGAGACATCTCCGACCCTATAAAGTATATATATTCTTGATCAGGATCACCTTCTGAGTTGATGTCCGTCTGTCCGTCTGTCTGTCCGTCTGTCTGTTTCTAAGCGAACTAGTCTCTCAGTTTTAAAGATATCTAATTGAAACTTTGCACACGCCCATCTTTCCTTTGCACGCAGTATATAAGTCAAAACGGCCGGGATCGGCCGACTATATCCTATAGCTGCCATATAACTGAACGATAAGAAATGTCATAACTCTGGTGTTTGTAAAGTTAGGAAGTTGGGATTTTCTATGAGTTTTATATTTGGCCTATCAATCCGACCTACCAAATTATATAGGGATCGGCCGACTATATCCTATAGCTGCCATATAACTGAACGATTGAAAATGCCATAACTTTGGTGTTTTTAAAGTTAGGAAGTTGGGATTTTTAGAATGCATTATATGAATAATTTTGGAGAATATTATTTACATAATATTCTGCAAGGGTATATCAACTTCGGCTCCGCCCGAAGTTAGCTTTCCCTTCTTGTTTTGTGTAACAGCGCCCATCGCAGCCATGTGTTTTTTGAAGCGGCGTGGTGTCGGATATCGAAAAGTTTCACGCCTATTGTGGATTTGCAATACGCATAATAGTCCCTGTTAGTGTCCGTGCAGTCCTTGCGAATCCACTCCTTAAACTCGTCGTCGCGCAGCCAGGCATCCCGAAAATGTTGTTTGTAAATTTTTGGCATCTTTACCGACACAACACAGCACAAAAGTGATCAAAAGTGTTCATATAATTGAACCACTGAGATAAAAAATAATTCCGATGTCTTTGTGAACCATTTTCGATCGTAATTGGTTCAGTAAATTGGAATAGGTATCAAAAAGTTCAAAAAGATGAAGAAAAATAACAAAATGTTTAGTTTTTTAATAAAGTTGCTAAAATTGCAAAAAAAAAATTGAAAAGTTGCTAGATTTGTTGCTAATAGCAAATCGAAAAAAAAAGTTGCAAAATTGTTTAAAAGTAGCTAGACCTAGCAACTAAATAGCTAAACTGGCAGCCCTGATCTGCAGAGCTGAGTGCGACGCAGGCAGAGCCGAAACTCTCACTCGACGATCGTTGGATACGCAAAAAATTTTCCATTTCCCTCTCTAACTCTGTCTCTCTCCCCATAAAATGAAGACAATGTATTAAAATCACATCGACTTTTACACACCCTTGAAATTAAATTAGCATAATTATACCCGTTACTCGTAGAGTAAAAGGGTATATTGTATTCGTGCAAAAGTATGTAACAGGTAGAAGGAAGCGTTTCCGACCCTATAAAGTATGTATGTATATTCTTGTTCAGGATCACTAGCCGAGTCGATCTAGCCATTTCCGTCTGTCCGTATGAACGCTGACATCTCGGAAACTATAAAAGCTAGAAGATTGGCATTTTGCATGTAGATTTTAGGAGTTCCTACGCAGCGCAAGTTTGTTTCAAAATGGTGCCACGCCCCCTCTGACGCCCACAAGCCACAAGCTGTGGCCACAGTTTTGATGCTATTATGAAAATTTTAATTGATATGTATTTGTTTCGTCAATACCTATCGATTGGCCTAATAAAAGTTTTCCACGCCCACTCTAACGCCCAAAAACCCATTAAACGCTTAAGCCTGGCTAGCGCCTACATTTCCGCCTTTCATGGCCCGTGGTACCAATAGCGCCATCTAATGGATGACTTTGGAACAGCTGTCCAAGGTGCTCAACAGAGTCAACGTTAATTCTCGATAAGAATTTCTATTAAAGGAAATTGCGATGGTTTTCATTTGTCAATACCGAACTATATCCCAAGAACTATGCAAATCAAATCAAGTTAGCCAAATTGGAGGTCTGAGTCAAACAATGGCGTATGTGTGTATGTATGTAAGCTTATATGTACATATGTATGTATTTACATTGTACACAGTTGCAATTGCCCGGCAAAGAAGGCATATTTATATTAATTTGTTTAGCTGAGTAACGGGTATCTAATAGTCGAGGCACTCGACTATAGCGTTCTCTCTTGTTTTTGTATTGTAGTCGTTGATTCTTATTAATTATATTATTTTATGGAAATACGTTTTAAAAATAAAATTACTATGATAGTTTTGAAAGGTATGGATTTCTTTTTTAAGTGGATTTAAGTTATGTGAATATTTTGCATAGTCGAACATGCTTTTACATATATACCCTGCTTTGACGCGAAGCGAAAAATGTAAAGACAAATTAGGCAAAGGAAAGAACAATAAGATTAACGGTGCCCATGTTTATACCCGTTACTCGTAGAGTAAAAGGGTATATTGTATTCGTGCAAAAGTATGTAACAGCTAGAAGGAAGCGTTTCCGACCCTATAAAGTATATATATTCTTGTTCAGGATCACTAGCCGAGTCGATCTAGCCATGTCCGTCTGTCCGTCTGTCCGTCTGTCTGGCTGTCCGTCTGTCCGTCCGTATGAACGCTGAGATCTCGGAAACTATAAAAGCTAGAAGATTGGCATTTTGCATGCAGATTCTAGGAGTTCCTACGCAGCGCAAGTTTGTTTCAAAAAGGTGCCACGCCCCCTTTAACGCCCACAATCGCTTATATACGATTTTAAAAATTTAAATATTTCGGAAAAGTAAAAATGCAGTTTTATTGTGTTTATCAATACCTATCGAAATGTAGAAGAAATTTTTCAAATCGGACCATTCGTTAAAAAGTTATGCGTGATCAAAGTTTCTATCTCCATCTCCCTCGCACTCCTTTTACCTGAGTAACGGGTATCTGATAGTCGGGGCACCCGACTATAGCGTTCTCTCTTGTTTTAACTGAAGTTGTTTTCGCGGTTTTTACGTGCAATTCCAATCGTTCAGTTATATGGCAGCTATATAATATAGTCGGCCGATCCTTATGAAATTTGGCAGGTCGGATTAGTTAGACAAATACGGTGGCTCACAGCTTATTTCAACCAGACCTTAAATTTATATATTTTTTAAAGATTAAGAACTAAAAATGATAAAATAATATTTTGTATGTCCAGCCTCCTGGTAAACAATCATTTAAAGACTTTTTTGCATTGAGTCGACCAATTTTTAAGTCACTTGGGGACTAATTTTGGCCCATTCTTCGAGTAATGCGTTTAGGTCCGTCTTATTGAAAATTTTACGTTTTCGAATTTATCTGTCCAAAATAGGCCACCAATTATCAATAACATTATTATCTGGAGACCAGGCTGGTGGTTTCATGATATGCGGGCAATTTTAAATGAGCCTTGTCGGCAGAGTTCCCGATATGGGCTTGGGATAATTGTCCTGATAAAATTGGAATTTATCACGAATCTCCAGATTTTCTGCACTTTGCAGTAAAATGGACTCCAATATGTTTCAATTAAGAGTTTTGTTCATTATTGTGTCCACCAACTCCAAAATCCCGGCTCCAGCTGCCGACATACAGGCCCAAACCATGACGCTCCCACCACCATGCTTCCCGTTCAAATGCACATAATATCAAAAGTGTCGCTTTAAGTTTGATTTGGAGCATTTGAATAAGGATTCCAGCTTCTGCAACATTGTAATACTGGATACTGGATCTGATGGGGCTTCTTATGTTTGGCGAAAAGCAAAGATAGAGCTGTATATAATATATTTAAAGATAATGTTCAAGCCTGGTGGTGGGTTTGGGCACTAACCATACAACATATAGACTGGTCATTTCATACAAGCACTAACCATACAACATGTTGCATGTTTAGTGGTTTGGGCCTGTACATATGTAGGCAGCTTGAGCTGGGATTTTGGATTGTATAAAACCCATAGAAAATCCCAACTTCCTAACTTAAAAAACACCAAAGTTATGGTAGCTATAAGATATAGTCGGCCAATTCCGGCCGTTCCGACTTATATACTGCGTGCAAAGGAAATAAGGGTGTGTGCAAAGTTTCATTTCGATATCTTTAAAACTGAGAGACTAGTTCGAGTAGAAACAGACAGACGGACAGACAGACGGACAGACGGACATGCTTATATCAACTCAGGAGGTGATCCTGATCAAAAATATATATACTTTATAGGGTCGGAGATGACTCCCTCTGCAAGGGTATATATATATCGGCATATTTAATTCATAATTCATTCGTAAAACGAAACTTACATATTTAAATTAAAGCTAAAAACACAACTTTTAATACAAAACATATAAAACTGTTTGATTATTTAGTATATTTAATAAATAAAATAGTTAATATACAAATTCATATATAAATTTGTATTATTTATTTTTACAGGGTAGGTTTAATTTTCAAAATTTAGCTACCTTAGGAGTATATTTAAATATAATACAAGTATATTTTAGGTAAGTTATCCATTTTTAGTATTTCGTATATAAAATTAAATTAGCTTTAATGATTTTGTGCCTTTTAAATTTCATTTGAAAAGCGCGCGCCTATGTTTGAAAAGAAAAGCGCGCAAACCTTTTTTGTCTCCCCTTTG
Source organism: Drosophila fuyamai (assembly GCA_018153365.1). NCBI lineage: Eukaryota > Metazoa > Arthropoda > Insecta > Diptera > Drosophilidae > Drosophila > Drosophila fuyamai. Next base: position 1,543,141 of record JAECXW010000415.1, on the reverse strand, counting down.
GGTTTCTCTTTTTTCTAAATATCTAAAATAGTTAATATACAAATACTTGAATAAATTTAATTTATATTATGATAATAATTTTATATAATGTTATTATAATAGGTATAATATAAAAAAAAAAATTTTTATAATATAATATAATATAATAATTTTTAAAGACAATAAATATAAAAATATTAATCCTGTTCAATCGCAAAATTTCTAGGCCCCTAAAAATCGTTCACACGTCGCACGCTGAATACCCTAATGACAATTATTGCAATGTGAAGTAATGTATGAAATAAATTATGTATTTTTATATACTTAGATATATATGGTCATTACTAAAAAATATTCTACATTCGAATAATTATCATATAAAGGCAATAAAAAACAAGAAAGGAAAGATAACTTCGGGCGGAGCCGAAGTTGATATACCCTTGCAGAATATTCTGTAAATAATATTCTCCAAAATTATTCATATGATGCATTCTTAATACTCATAAAAATCCCAACTTCCTAACTTTAAAACAAGGGAGAACGCTATAGTCGAGTGCCTTGACTATTAGATACCCGTTACTCAGCTAAACAACTTAATATAAATATGCCTTCTTGTATGTTTTTCGCCGCTCGAATTAGCTCCCGATTTTTATGTTAAAATCGGTACCCAGGGAACACCTCCAATTTGGCTAACTTGATTTGATTTGCATAGTTCTTGGGATATAGTTCGGTATTGACAAATGAAAGCCATCGCATTTTCCTTTAATAGAAATCCTTATCGAGAATTAACGTTGACTCTGTTGAGCACCTTGGCCAGCTGTTTCAAAGTCATCCGTTAGATGGCGCTATTGTGCCATGAAAGGCGGAAATGTAGGCGCTAGCCAGGCTTAAGCGTTTAATGGGTTTTTGGGCGTTAGAGTGGGCGTGGCAAACTTTTATTTGGCCAATCGATAGGTATTGACGAAACAAATACATGTCAAAAAAAATTTCATAATAGCATCAAAACTGTGGCCACAGCTTGTGACTTGTGGGCGTCAGAGGGGGCGTGGCACCATTTTGAAACAAACTTGCGCTGCGTAGGAACACCTAAAATCTACATGCAAAATGCCAATCTTCTAGCTTTTATAGTTTCCGAGATCTCAGCGTTCATACGGACAGACAGACAGACGGACAGACAGACGGACAGACGGACAGACGGACAGACGGACATGGCTAGATCGACTCGGCTAGTGATCCTGAACAAGAATATATATACTTTATAGGGTCGGAAACGCTTCCTTCTACCTGTTACATACTTTTGCACGAATACAATATACCCTTTTACTCTACGAGTAACGGGTATAAACATCAAAGTTATGGCATTTTCAATCGTTCAGTTATATGGCAGGTATAGGATATAGTCGGCCGATCCCTATAAAATTTGGTAGCTCGGATTAATTGGCCAAATATAAAACCCATAGAAAATCCTAACTTCTAACTTTAAAAACACCAAAGTTATGGTATTTCCTATCGTTATATGGCAGCTATAGGATATAGTCGGCCGATCCTTATGAAATTTGGCAGGTCGTATTGATTGGCCAAATAAAAAAGCCATAGAAAATCCCATCTTCCTAACTTTACAAACACCAGAGTTATGGCATTTCCTATAGTTCAGTTATATGGCAGCTATAGGATATAGTCGGCCGATCCCTATAAAATTTGGTAGCTCGGATTAATTGGCCAAATATAAAACCCATAGAAAATCCTAACTTCTAACTTTAAAAACACCAAAGTTATGGTATTTCCTATCGTTATATGGCAGCTATAGGATATAGTCGGCCGATCCTTATGAAATTTGGCAGGTCGTATTGATTGGCCAAATAAAAAAGCCATAGAAAATCCCATCTTCCTAACTTTACAAACACCAGAGTTATGGCATTTCCTATAGTTCAGTTATATGGCAGCTATAGGATATAGTCGGCCGATTCCGGCCGTTCCGACTTATATACTGCGTGCAAAGGAAAGAAGGGCGTGTGCAAAGTTTCAATTCGATATCTTTAAAACTGAGAGACAGACGGACATGCTTATGTCAACTCAGGAGGTGATCCTGATCAAGAATATATATACTTTATAGGGTCGGAGATGTCTCCTTCACTGCGTTGCACACTTTTGATCAAAATTATAATACCCTCTGCAAGGGTATAAGAAGTATTTTTAATAATGTTAGAATTTAAAAATAAAGAGTATACCCTGCAGTACCGTTCATCACCTTTTAATCGCTTTTTCATCACCAAAAATTCATTACTGCTGATTAATCGGCGATGAAACTTCATACAAATTAGTGATGAATTTAACATTGGCATGTCCTAGGAGTTAATCATTGAAAAATGCATCACTCTTTAATCAGTAATTCATCACTATTTTTTCCGTTTTTTATCACTCTTTAATCAGTAATTCATCACTCTTTGAGCAGCGTTTACCGATGAACATGCGATGAACAAGTGATTAAAATGCGATGAAATAGTGATTAACGAGTGATGAATTAGTGATTAAAGAGTGATGAATTTATCACATTTTCATCAGTAATTCATCACTCTTTAATCAGTAATTCATCGCTTTTTCATCGCATTTTCATCGCTTTTTTTCATTAGTAAAATTCATTCAGTAAATTTTCATATAAATTTCATTTTTTATTTTATTACATTATTTCATTATTATTTCATTTATTTCATTACATATACAATTAATTTAACTTAACTAATTAATTTAACTTAATTCAATCTACATACATATGTACGTTTTCAGTTGTCTCGGAGGTGTTGAGGATGTTTCGGTTTCGGTGCCCTTTTTTTGACTTCGTGCTTTATGTACTGGCTCTTCCTGACCAAGTATATCTAAAATAGAAAAATTATTATAAAATATATAAAAACTTACTGCGTTTTTTTTTTTGCCGCCGGCCAAGTCCAGCTTAGTTTATGCTGGCCCAACAGTTTTATTATAAGCTTCGCCTTAAATAATGAATAAATATATTAACAGTATATGTAGGTACAGTTCAAAATAATTAATAAAATAACACTTACCTAAATTTCTGATAAATTTAGTTATAAAATTTCACAAAAAATCTCAGCTTCGATCTGTTCTCTCCGTTATCTCAAGGCAAGTCCACGTAAAAACCGCGAAAACAACTTCAATTGTTCTTTCCTTTGCCTAATTTGTCTTTACATGTTTCGCTTCGCGTCAAAGCAGGGTATATAAAAGCATGTCCGCTATGAAAAATAATCACATAACTTAAATTCACTTAAAAAGGAATCAATACCTTTCAAAACTATCATAATAATTTTATTTTTAAAAAGTATTTCCATAAAATAATATAATTAATAAGAATCAACGACTACAATACAAAAATTATGCTAATTTATTTTCAAGGGTGTATAAAGGTCGATCTGATTTTAATACAATGTCCTCCACCTCTCAGCTCATTTTATGGGGAGAGAGACAGAGTAAGAGAGAGAGATGGAAATTTTTCTGCGTTGCCTACGATCGGGGACTGAGAGTTTCGGCTCTGCCTGCGTCGCACTCGGCTCTGCCGAATTTGCCTTTGGCTCTGCCGGCGTCGCAGTCCGCTGCTGATTAAACAGTGATGAATTTTTGTAGTGATGAGAGGCTGGCTCTAGAGCGCTCTCACGCTGGCTTTTGGTCAGAGAGCGAAAAGCCAGTTAAAAAGCCAGCGAGAACCAGTGAGAACCACATCAGGGCTACTGTAAACAAATGACTCCAGTCATAAACAAAGCTTCCAAGTTTTCCACGTAGGGTCCGATCTAGTCCGAGCCGTTGCTAACCAATTTTTTGTCAAATAATCGATTTATTGAGTTTCAATTACCTCTCAATTATTTCATCAGCCAATTGTCCTACTCTCCTAAATTTGTCTAATCTCTTCTCTTAAGCCGAGGTTTCATGATTAATAACTTATCAAAGCAGTTGTTTTTTGGAAACGACTCGGTCTCGAAAAATTAAGTGACTTGTGAAAGTGAATTTGAAAAAATAAAAGGTAAACATCATAACAAAATAAAAAATATTATTTTTTTTAATTATCAACTAATAAATCTAATTTACATATTTACATAGATTGAATTAAGTTAAATTAATTAGTTATATGTAATGAAATAAATGAAATAATAATGAAATAATGTAATATAATAAAAATAAATTTATATGAAAATTTAATGAATGAATTTTACTTATGAAAAATTCATCACTCTTTAATCAGTAATTCATCACTCTTTAATCAGTAATTCATAGCATTTTAATCACTATTTCATCGCATGTTCATCAGTAAATGCTGTTTAAAGAGTAATGAATTACTGATTAATAAGTTATGAAAAACTGATTAAAGAGTGATGAATTTTTTTAACTCCTGATTAACTCCTAGGGCATGCCAATGTTAAATTTCACTAATGTTCACTAATTTCTATGAAGATTCATCGATTAATCATCAGCAGTGATGCATTTTTGGTGATGAAAAAGCGATGAAAAGGTGATGAACGGTTCTGCAGGGTATTTAACATTGAGTTCCTTGCACTAAATAAGCTGTGACATATGTACATATGTAACAAAAGTCAGTATTTTCAGTCTTAATTTTATCCAATGGAGCTTACAAATTATGAAGTGCCTTATTAAATGCCAAAATACTACCAAACCGTGTCCGCGTCGCCATGATATCTATGCTTGTCGTGGTCTCAAAAATAAAACTATGATAGATTCTTAATGAGTACGAATGTCGCTATGGCATGAACCACCAAAACAAAAATATCTTTTTTTTTTCATGAAATGGCGGCGACTTAAAGAAAAAAGTCGATTTTTTCACTAATTTTTCCACTTTGTCGAATTTTTAAAAATATTATAAATTTAAAATTTTTAGTTTTTGTTGGTTCATGCGATAGCGATATATTTAAAGAATATTCATGCCAAATTTCAAGTAAATCGACTGATTAGAACTTGAGTTAGAGTGGCGACCGCATCAAAAAAAGTAGTTTCGAGAAAAACGCGTTTAAAGTTCCAGTCGTTCACTCAACCGGTACTAAAACGGCTATAACTTTGAAAATAATTTGAGTTTTGAAAAATCCTTTTAGGGAGATATTTGTGAATATAAAAACTATCGAATTTTGAAAAAAAAAATTTTCGATTTTCTCAAATTTCTAGACCTTAAAGCCTAGTATCCAGATCGACAAACGATTACGCTAGCGTAAAAACTTTAATCTTTGCAGTGTGACCAAAAGTTTGATAGTTCATCAGATTTAAGCGTGCTACGGTCGTACTGTCAATCAGCTGGGTTTGTTGACAAGCAGTTAAAATTTAAATATCGTATTTGCGGGAAAGAGCCTTTAAAAGATATTATCAAATACCTTGGCAAGACAAGTCTGCCGCTATACAAAGAAATAAAAAAACAATTGCTTTCAATTAAACAGTTGCTTATTTTAATTTACTGATAATTATTTGCTAATTTAATGTTCATAGCTGCACTTTTATTGTGTTTTTCGTAAGTTTTTGACATATAAAACATTTTGCTCTGACAAGAGGCATCCCAGAAGTATTAATGTTATTTTGTCCTCACATGTAAACTCTTGCAATCGACTTTTGCGGGTTTTTTGATTTTTTCCCTCCATTTTTTAATATGTTCAGTGAGAAGCGCACGCCGAAAGATTACATTTTTTAATCTTTGCGCTAGGGTTCACCCAAAGTTCATTTCCGCAGACTGGCAACGCTATGGAATTTTCTGGTATTTTTTTCGTCGATCAGGAGACCGACGTGAAAAAAAGGCCCGACGAAAAGTGAACGCCAGCTGTTTGCCTCTCGCTCTCTCCCATGACTGGCGTACGGTTTTCGTCTATCTGGATACTAGGCTTAAGCATGTAACGTGCGACTTAAGTGCTGTGTTATAAAGGAGTCCACTGATCTGTATTGGCGGGGCACGCTATAGGGTCCAGCACTAGCTCGTCGGCTTGGGGGGTGGAGGTCTTGCTCGTACAGATCGGGCCACTGTCTACGCATTACTATTATTAAATCTACAATTGAGCGTGCTTGCGACAAAAATAAGTAAGCTAGTTGACTAAACCGGAGGAAAAAGATTCATAAATTCAAAATAAAAGACTAGAGAAGCCAGAGGAGAGTTTGAGAAAATAAAAATAGAAAAGTAGAAAAGAAGAGAGACTGAGAGAAGTTTGATATTTGCGAAGCCTGAGATGTAATAGGGCTCGCATGTTTGCCCACCCTACCTATGATCTCCTGCCGCTAGAGCATGACTCTGGAGATCCCTTTTATACCCTATGTTCGTCGAGACATCAGCTGAGTTCAGTAGATTTAGGTTTAAGCTATCATTTTTAATTCATATTATTCACAAAAATTTTAGGAACAAGGTGTATGTAAACATATTTGTAAAAGGTAAATAAATGCGATAGCAATATTATTGTACGATATAAATATTAATACAAAATTTATAATAAAGTAAACAGTAAATATAAAATTTATATGTATGGGTAAATATAGTTGTATTATATAAGCATGGGAATTTCAATAATAATTCAGGATGAATTTAGAATTTAATTTAATTTTTACTTCATTGGGTGTCTTATTTTTCTTATTCGAAATGCTCTTAATAGTAATTAATAACAAATGTTTTAGCTAAGGCCACTTATTTTTAGTTATAATTTTCACTAATTAATTTCATGTAGTTTATTTAAAATTTAAAAGAGAGCTGCTGCAATATGTGCAAGCATAGCGCTTGAAGCTACGTTTAAAATAATCGTATAAAAATTGTAAAATTTTGTTTTCTCCATGCAGGGCAATTTTGTGTTTCAAAAAAATAAGGTGTGAAGATAATAAATGTTGTAAAAGAAACTCACGGCAACTTATCCATCGGCGAAAGATCGATCTCCCGGCGTGGTGTGCTGAAAAAGAATTCTAGGATGTTTTGTAACACCCCATATTTTGGGAATAACTCACTTTCACACAGTAATTTTAGAAAAACGGTTTTAAATAAACTTTTGGCCCATTTTTTACCCGATATTTTAAACGCGTGTCACCATTAGAAATTTAACTTTTAAATTATAATAGATTTTAAGAAAATTATTCTAATAATTGTTATAGTTAGGTGGATCTTAATGATGAAATTATTTCTAGAAAAATGAGGCAAATAAAGCCGAATTATTTTGGTTTCAATTTATGATAAATGAAGTTTTGATTTTTTTTCATCAGAAGTCTTTTTACATCTTTTGCTTGGTTTCAGAACGAAATCATATCGAACGCAGATTTTCTAGGATTAAAGCCCTATAAATGGAAGGCCGAAACATGAGGCCGACAACAGCAGATGGTTAGCGGACGACGGCAAATGCACTCCGCGGATGAGGTTAGGCGGTAGGGATCAGCCGGACAGAGGTTAACGCTTCACGTGTCGTTGGGGCGGCGAAACCATTACAGAATCACACACGTTTAAACCATCCCGAGGCACACTGCGGTTTATACAACTTTCAGGGCGTTATACATGATTTGGGATGATTATTTCTCTATTAACGAAAATACGCGAGTACAGAGTTAATCCCACAGGGTTATTAGGTGTGCCGCTGGCGGTAGTTTGGCTGAAGTCCCAAAAACTCCTTAAGTTGACGGATTTTCCATTAAGTTTTTCCGGCGAAACTGCTGCTTGAGGTGGCTGCGCATGCACATAGGTAGGTCTTGATGTTGCACATGCACATGTGTAGGTGCGTCGATGGCGTTAGGTTGGGTTATGCACACATATTTATGCTGGGGGTGCTCCCGGGGACACCGACTTATTTACTGCTCTCGCGGGCACAATCTTAAGAATTCACAATGATCGGGGTCAGCACCAAATAAAACAAGAAAGGAAAGCTAACTTCGGGCGGAGCCGAAGTTGATATACCCTTGCAGAATATTCTGTAAATAAAATTCTCCAAAATTATTCATATTATGCATTCTAAATACTCATAAAAATCCCAATTTCCTAACTTTAAAAACACCAAAGTTATGGCATTTTCAATAGTTCAGTTATATGGCAGCTATAGGATACAGTCGGCCGATCCCTATAAAATTTAATAGGTCGGATTGATTGGCCAAATATAAAACTCATAGAAAATCCCAACTTCCTAACTTTAAAAACACCAGAGTTATGGCATTTCCTATCGTTTAGTTATATGGCAGCTATAGGATATAGTCGGGAGATCCTTATGAAATTTAGTAGGTCGAATTGATTAGCCAAATAAAAAAGCCATAGAAAATCCCAACTTCCTAACTTTACAAACAATAGAGTTATGGCATTTCCTATCGTTCAGTTATATGGCAGCTATAGGATATAGTCGGCCGATCCCGGCCGTTCCGACTTATATACTGCGTGCAATGGAAAGAAGGGTGTGTGCAAAGTTTCAATTCGATATCTTTAAAACTGAGAGACTAGTTCGCGTAGAAACAGACAGACGGACAGACGGACATGCTTATATCAACTCAGGAGGTGATCCTGATCAAGAATATATATACTTTATAGGGTCGGAAATGTCACCTTCACTGCGTTGCACACTTTTGACCAAAATTATAATACCCTCTGCAAGGGTATAAAAATGGGATTTAATAATGTTAACCAACCTGCTGACTGTGCCCCAGAAATAAATGTTGGGCTCGTAAAGAAATGCTGAAGGTGCTGCCGGCCAAAAATCGGAAGAAAATCCAGAAATAAAAGGTATTTTCCTCTAGCCAGGCAGCTGCCGAGAGTTGCGTTTATATTTTTCACAGATATTTTCGATCAATATTTATAAGCCCTGCACGTGGCTTTCACAAAATTTAATTCTTTTTTTTTTTTTAAAGACACAAGACTTGGAGCATGTGCACGCCACGAAGGTTCGATCGAAAAGAAATAGACCGGCATCGGAAACGGATGACTTAGGCTGTAAACGGAAATGCCGTGCAGCTGGTGTAAAACCATGTATAAAACTTGCAGCTTTCCGGAGCCTCCCTGGCTCAGCTGGTGGTGATAGTCACGAACTAACGTCTGACATCCTCCCCCAATTAGTATTTTCTAAAAACAGTAATTACTGCTAATCATATGAGATACAACTGTCTAGGCTCTAAGTGTGAACTTACAGCACCCGTCCGATAAAGCATACATTTAGGCTGAACGAAATTAAACGTTCTTCAGGCGCCGCTACAAGCATAAAAATAAAAGAATAATTAAATAAAAACAAAATGTACAGGCTTTTTTCATGCCGCAGCTTATTACGTGCAGTTCATTACTTAATATTTGTAATTTAAAGGCTAATATGTACTTTCGAGATGATTTCCCGTGGAAGACACTAACTTTTAAGTGGTTTCCACTGGAATTTTTCGCCATTCTTCCATAAGAACACTTTTCATGTCGTTTTTGTTCAAAATCTTTCTCTTCCTTATAGCGATGTCCAATATTTACTATACATTTTGCTTCACATTTAAATCTGGAGACTGTGCTGGCGTTATGACGACATGAGGGTAGTTCCAGACAAGCCAAGCCTTCACAATTCTTGCTGAATTGTATTGATATTAATTTAGAATCCACAAGTTGTATTGGTATTCAGTATCTTTATTTGGCGAAGCAGGCAATGGTGCCGCTTCTGTTATTTTACATTCTTTCTTAAGGTCTGATAAATGCTAAATCTCTTAGCCGCGCTGCCAACAATTCGACAGCAGAGAGACGGCTATGTATATTTTATTTATAGGTTTTGCTTTAAAATTAGTAGGTAAATCTTGGTCATCCATGATCCCGTCAATAAAAACGAGGTTGCCCCGCCAGAAACTGCCATACAGTCCCAAACCATAACATCAAATATCCTCGATATGAGCAGTGATTTCTTAGGGATCGAAGTAACCATATGTAAGTCTTAAAAAATCGCGGTCCACCGCAGACCATTTTTATACCCTTGCAGAGGGTATTATAATTTTGGTCAAAAGGGTGCAACGCAGTGAAGGAGACATCACCGACCCAATAAAGTATATATATTCTTGATCAGGATCACCTCCTGAGTTGATATAAGCATGTCCGTCTGTCCGTCTGTCTGTTTCTACGCGAACTAGTCTCTCAGTTTTAAAGATATCCAATTGAAACTTTGCACACAGTATATAAGTCGGAAGGGCCGAAATCGGCCGACTATATCCTATAGCAACCATATAACTGAACGATCGGAAATGGCATAGCTTTGGTGTTTGTAAAGTTAGGAAGTTGGGATTTTCTATGGGTTTAATTTTTGGCCAATTAATCCGACCGCCCAAATTTCATAAGGATATATAGCTGGCATACAACTGAACGATTATTAAAGGTAGGAAGTTGGGATTTTTTATAAGTGTTAAGAATCATACGAATAATTTTGGAGAATATAATTAACAGAATATTCTGCAAGGGTATATCAGCTTCGGCTCCGACCTATGTTAGCTTTTCTTTCTTGTTATACCCTTGCAGAGGGTATTATAATTTTGGTCAAAAGTGTGCAACGCAGTGAAGGAGACATCTCCGACCCTATAAAGTATATATATTCTTGATCAGGATCACCTCCTGAGTTGATATAGCCATGTCCGTCTGTCCGTCTGTCTGTTTCTACGCAAACTAGTCTCTCAGTTTTAAAGCTATCAAATTGAAACTTTGCACACACCCTTCTTTCCTTTGCACGCAGTATATATGTCGGAACGGCCGGGATCGGCCGACTATATCCTATAGCTGCCATATAACTGAACGATAGGAAATGCCATAACTCTGGTGTTTGTAAAGTTAGGAAGTTGGGATTTTCTATGGCTTTTTTATTTGGCCAATCAATTCGACCTGTCGAATACCTTAAGGATCGGCCGACTATATCCTATAGCTCCCATATAACGATAGGAAATACCATAACTTTGGTATTTTTAAAGTTAGGAAGTTGCGATTTTCTATGGTTTTTATATTTGGCCAATCAATCCGACCTACCAAATTTTATAGGGATCGGCCGACTATATCCTATAGTTGCCATATAACTGAACGATTGAAAATGCCATAACTTTGGTGTTTTTAAAGTTAGGTAGTTGGGATTTTTATGAGTATTAAGAATGAATCATATGAATAATTTTGGAGAATATTATTTACAGAATATTCTGCAAGGGTATATCAACATCGGCTCCGCCCGAAGTTAGCTTTCCTTTCTTGTTTTGTTATTATTTTGCCAACGAAAGAAAAGCATTAATTTATAGCAACTCTTTCTAAAGCATATTTTTTTTCAATATGAATTGCGTTACATTTCCATTTGAATACAACAGGAACGTGTTCGACCATGCCGTTTTCTCTTAGTGCAAATTCTTAAGAAATATCGAGAATAATTTATTTAATTTTTGGTGTTAAATATATATAAATATACTAAAATATTTCCCAATCCTATTAACAACATTTTAGCATAGTTTATTATTTTATTTATTTTTTATTTCCCAAAGTTTATGATTTTATTAACACAGGCAGGAAGGGTATGCATTTTAATTTTGCCACTTGATTGCAAAATCTTCTGTTGCATTTCAAGCTTGAATTGTCTGGAAATAAATAAGAAAGTAGGTAATTTAGTTTTTTAGGCTATTGATAAAGTTTGGTGGCGACCCCTTGTACTGATGCACTTGACTATTTAGCTATATAAACTTAACCTGGTTCGCTCTGGGTTTTGCTAGGATGGCCTTCTATTCGTCCAATTAAACATTTTTGGGAGAGCACACGGAAAAATTTCAAATGACTTATCTTAGGTCAGGGATACACATCAGTAGATTCCAAATGTCTAAGCCGAGTAGACGACATACAAACTTTTGTTTTAATTTATCGGTCTTAATAAAAAACAAGAAAGGAAAGCCAACTTCGGGCGGAGCCGAAGTTGAAATACCCTTGCAGAATATTCTGTAAATTATATTCTCCAAAATTATTCATATGATGAATTCTTAACACTCATAAAAATCCCAACTTCCTAACTTAACAAACACCAAAGTTATGGCAATTCCAATCGATCAGTTATATGGCAGCTATAGAATATAGTCGGCCGATCCTTATGCAATTTGGTATGTCGGATTGATTGGCCAAAAATAAAACCGATAGAATATCCCAACTTCCTAACTTAACAAACACCAAAGTTATGGCATTTCGGATCAATCAGTTATATGGCAGCGATAAGATATAGTTGGCTGATCCTTATGAAATTTGTTAGGTCGGATTGATTGGTCAAATATAAAACCCATAGAAAATCCCTTCCTAACTTAACAAACATCAAAGTTATGACATTTTCGATCAATCAGTTATATGACAGCTATAGGATATAGTCGTCCGATCCCGGCTGTCAACTCAGGAGGTGATCCTGATGAAGAATATATATACTTTATAGGGTCGGGGGTGTCTCCTTCACTGCGTTGCACACTTTTGACCAAAATTATAATACCCTCTGCAAGGGTATAAAAATGAATCGACGACAGATTCTAAATGGAAAATAATATTATATAGTCCGCCGATTCTTATGAAATTTGGTTGGTCGGATTGATTGGCCAAATATAACACCCACAGAAAATCCCAACTTCATAACTTTACAAACACCAAAGTTATGGCATTTCCGACCGATCAGTTATATGGCAGCTATAGGATATAGTCGGCCGATCCTTATGAAATTTGGTAGGTAGGATTGATTAGCCAAATATAAAACCCATAGAAAATCCCAACTTTCTAACTTTACAAACACCAAAGTTATGGCATTTCCGATCAATCAGTTATATCACAGCTATAGGATATAGTCGGCCGATCCCGGCCGTTCCGACATATATACTGCGTGCAAAGGAAAGAAGGGTGTGTGCAAAGTTTCAATTTGAAAGCTTTAAAACTGAGAGACTAGTTTTCGTAGAAACAGACAGACGGACAGACGGACAAGGCTATATCAACTCAGGAGGTGATCCTGATCAAGAATATATATACTTTATAGGGTCGGAGATGTCTCCTTCACTGCGTTGCACACTTTTGACCAAAATTATAATACCCTCTGCAAGGGTATAAAAATGAATCGACGACAGATTCTAAATGGAAAATAATATTATATAGTCCGCCGATTCTTATGAAATTTGGTAGGTCGGATTGATTGGCCAAATATAACACCCACAGAAAATCCCAACTTCATAACTTTACAAACACCAAAGTTATGGCATTTCCGACCGATCAGTTATATGGCAGCTATAGGATATAGTCGGCCGATCCTTATGAAATTTGGTAGGTAGGATTGATTAGCCAAATATAAAACCCATAGAAAATCCCAACTTTCTAACTTTACAAACACCAAAGTTATGGCATTTCCGATCAATCAGTTATATCACAGCTATAGGATATAGTCGGCCGATCCCGGCCGTTCCGACATATATACTGCGTGCAAAGGAAAGAAGGGTGTGTGCAAAGTTTCAATTTGAAAGCTTTAAAACTGAGAGACTAGTTTGCGTAGAAACAGACAGACGGATAGACGGACATGGCTATATCAACTCAGGAGGTGATCCTGATCAAGAATATATATACTTTATAGGTTCGGAGATGTCTCCTTCACTGCGTTGCACACTTTTGTTCAAAATTATAATACCCTCTGCAAGGGTATAAAAATGAATCGACGAAAGATTCTAAATGGAAAATAATATTATATAGTCCGCCGATTCTTATGAAATTTGGTAGGTCGGATTGATTGGCCAAATATAACACCCACAGAAAATCCCAACTTCCTAACTTTACAAACACCAAAGTTATGGCATTTCCGATCTATCAGTTATATGGCACCTATAGGATATAGTCGGCCGATCCTTATGAAATTTGGTAGGTAGGATTGGTTAGCCAAATATAAAACACATAGAAAATCCCAACTTTCTAACTTTACAACCACCAAAGTTATGGCATTTCCGATCAATCAGTTATATGGCAGCTATAGGATATAGTCGGCCGATCCCGGCCGTTCCGACATATATACTGCGTGCAAAGGAAAGAAGGGTGTGTGCAAAGTTTCAATTTGAAAGCTTTAAAACTGAGAGACTAGTTTGCGTAGAAACAGACAGACGGATAGACGGACATGGCTATATCAACTCAGGAGGTGATCCTGATCAAGAATATATATACTTTATAGGTTCGGAGATGTCTCCTTCACTGCATTGCACACTTTTGACCAAAATTATAATACCCTCTGCAAGGGTATAAAAATGAATCGACGAAAGATTCTAAATGGAAAATAATATTATATAGTCCGCCGATTCTTATGAAATTTGGTAGGTCGGATTGATTGGCCAAATATAACACCCACAGAAAATCCCAACTTCCTAACTTTACAAACACCAAAGTTATGGCATTTCCGATCTATTAGTTATATGGCACCTATAGGATATAGTCGGCCGATCCTTATGAAATTTGGTAGGTAGGATTGGTTAGCCAAATATGAAACACATAGAAAATCCCAACTTTCTAACTTTACAACCACCAAAGTTATGGCATTTCCGATCAATCAGTTATATGGCAGCTATAGGATATAGTCGGCCGATCCCGGCCGTTCCGACATACATACTGCGTGCAAAGGAAAGAAGGGTGTGTGCAAAGTTTCAATTTGATAGCTTTAAAACTGAGAGACTAGTTTGCGTAGAAACAGACAGACGGACAGACGGACATGGCTATATCAACTCAGGAGGTGATCCTGATCAAGAATATATATACTTTATAGGGTCGGAGATGTCTCCTTCACTGCGTTGCACACTTTTGACCAAAATTATAATACCCTCTGCAAAGGTATAAAAATGAATCGACGACAGATTCTAAATGGAAAATAATATTATATAGTCCGCCGATTCTTATGAAATTTGGTAGGTCGGATTGATTGGCCAAATATAACACCCACAGAAAATCCCAACTTCCTAACTTTACAAACACCAAAGTTATGGCATTTCCGACCTATCAGTTATATGGCAGCTATAGGATATAGTCGGCCGATCCTTATGAAATTTGGTAGGTAGGATTGATTAGCCAAATATAAAATCCATAGAAAATCCCAACTTTCTAACTTTACAAACACCATAGTTATGGCATTTCCGATCAATCAGTTATATGGCAGCTATAGGATATAGTCGGCCGATCCCGGACGTTCCGACATATATACTGCGTGCAAAGGAAATAAGGGTGTGTGCAAAGTTTCAATTTGATAGCTTTAAAACTGAGAGACTAGTTTGCGTAGAAACAGACAGACGGACAGACGGACATGGCTATATCAACTCAGGAGGTGATCCTGATCAAGAATATATATACTTTATAGGGTCGGAGATGTCTCCTTCACTGCGTTGCATACTTTTGACCAAAATTATAATACCCTCTGCAAGGGTATAAAAATGAATCGACGACAGATTCTAAATGGAAAATAATATTATATAGTCCGCCGATTCTTATGAAATTTGGTAGGTCGGATTGATTGGCCAAATATAACACCCACAGAAAATCCCAACGTTCTAACTTTACAAACACCAAAGTTATGGCATTTCAGATCTATTAGTTATATGGCAGCTATAGGATATAGTCGTACGATCCTTATGAAATTTGGTAGATAGGATTGATTAGCCAAATATAAAACCCATAGAAAATCCCAACTTTCTAACTTTACAAACACCAAAGTTATGGCATTTCCGATCAATCAGTTATATACGGCCGATCCCGGCCGTTCCGACATATATACTGCGTGCAAAGGAAAGAAGGGTGTGTGCAAAGTTTCAATTTGATTAGCCAAATATAAAACCCATAGAAAATCCCAACTTTCTAACTTTACAAACACCAAAGTTATGGCATTTCCGATCAGTCAGTTATATGGCAGCTATAGGATATAGTCGGCCGATCCCGGACGTTCCGACATATATACTGCGTGCAAAGGAAATAAGGGTATGTGCAAAGTTTCAATTTGATACCTTTAAAACTGAGAGACTAGTTTGCGTAGAAACAGACAGACGGACAGACGGACAGACGGACAGACGGACATGGCTATATCAACTCAGGAGGTGATCCTGATCAAGAATATATATACTTTATAGGGTCGGAGATGTCTCCTTCACTGCGTTGCACACTTTTGACCAAAATTATAATACCCTCTGCAAGGGTATAAAAATGAATCGACGACAGATTCTAAATGGAAAATAATATTATATAGTCCGCCGATTCTTATGAAATTTGGTAGGTCGGATTGATTGGCCAAATATAACACCCACAGAAAATCCCAACTTCCTAACTTTACAAACACCAAAGTTATGGCATTTCCGATCTATCAGTTATATGGGAGCTATACGATATAGTCGGTCGATCCTTATGAAATTTGTTGGGTAGGATTGATTAGCCAAATATAAGACCCATAGAAAATCCCAACTTTCTAACTTTACAAACACCAAAGTTATGGCATTTCAGATCTATTAGTTATATGGCAGCTATAGGATATAGTCGTACGATCCTTATGAAATTTGGTAGATAGGATTGATTAGCCAAATATAAAACCCATAGAAAATCCCAACTTTCTAACTTTACAAACACCAAAGTTATGGCATTTCCGATCAATCAGTTATATACGGCGTGCAAAGGAAAGAAGGGTGTGTGCAAAGTTTCAATTTGATTAGCCAAATATAAAACCCATAGAAAATCCCAACTTTCTAACTTTACAAACACCAAAGTTATGGCATTTCCGATCAATAAGTAATAAGGCAGCTATAGGATATAGTCGGCCGATCCCGGCCGTTCCGACATATATACTGCGTGCAAAGGAAAGAAGGGTGTGTGCAAAGTTTCAATTTGATAGCTTTAAAACTGAGAGACTAGTTTGCGTAGAAACAGACAGACGGACAGACGGACATGGCTATATCAACTCAGGAGGTGATCCTGATCAAGAATATATATACTTTATAGGGTCGGAGATGTCTCCTTCACTGCGTTGCACACTTTTGACCAAAATTATAATACCCTCTGCAAGGGTATAAAAATGAATCGACGACAGATTCTAAATGGAAAATAATATTATATAGTCCGCCGATTCTTATGAAATTTGGTAGGTCGGATTGATTGGCCAAATATAACACCCACAGAAAATCCCAACTTCCTAACTTTACAAACACCAAAGTTATGGCATTTCCGATCTATCAGTTATATGGGAGCTATACGATATAGTCGGTCGATCCTTATGAAATTTGTTAGGTAGGATTGATTAGCCAAATATAAGACCCATAGAAAATCCCAACTTTCTAACTTTACAAACACCAAAGTTATGGCATTTCCGATCAATCAGTTATATACGGCCGATCCCGGCCGTTCCGACATATATACTGCGTGCAAAGGAAAGAAGGGTGTGTGCAAAGTTTCAATTTGATTAGCCAAATATAAAACCCATAGAAAATCCCAACTTTCTAACTTTACAAACACCAAAGTTATGGCATTTCCGATCAATCAGTTATATGGCAGCTATAGGATATAGTCGGCCGATCCCGGACGTTCCGACATATATACTGCGTGCAAAGGAAATAAGGGTATGTGCAAAGTTTCAATTTGATACCTTTAAAACTGAGAGACTAGTTTGCGTAGAAACAGACAGACGGACAGACGGACATGGCTATATCAACTCAGGAGGTGATCCTGATCAAGAATATATATACTTTATAGGGTCGGAGATGTCTCCTTCACTGCGTTGCACACTTTTGACCAAAATTATAATACCCTCTGCAAGGGTATAAAAATGAATCGACGACAGATTCTAAATGGAAAATAATATTATATAGTCCGCCGATTCTTATGAAATTTGGTAGGTCGGATTGATTGGCCAAATATAACACCCACAGAAAATCCCAACTTCCTAACTTTACAAACACCAAAGTTATGGCATTTCCGATCTATCAGTTATATGGGAGCTATACGATATAGTCGGTCGATCCTTATGAAATTTGTTAGGTAGGATTGATTAGCCAAATATAAGACCCAAAGAAAATCCCAACTTTCTAACTTTACAAACACCAAAGTTATGGCATTTCCGATCAATCAGTTATATGGCAGCTATAGGATATAGTCGGCCGATCCCGGCCGTTCCGACATATATACTGCGTGCAAAGGAAAGAAGGGTGTGTGCAAAGTTTCAATTTGATAGCTTTAAAACTGAGAGACTAGTTTGCGTAGAAACAGACAGACAGACGGACATGGCTATATCAACTCAGGAGGTGATCCTGATCAAGAATATATATACTTTATAGGGTCGGAGATGTCTCCTTCACTGCGTTGCACACTTTTGACCAAAATTATAATACCCTCTGCAAGGGTATAAAAATGAATCGACGACAGATTCTAAATGGAAAAGAATATTATATAGTCCGCCGATTCTTATGAAATTTGGTAGGTCGGATTGATTGGCCAAATATAACACCCACAGAAAATCCCAACTTCCTAACTTTACAAACACCAAAGTTATGGCATTTCCGATCTATCAGTTATATGGCAGCTATAGGATATAGTCGGCCGATCCTTATGAAATTTGGTAGGTAGGATTGATTAGCCAAATATAAAACCCATAGAAAATCCCAACTTTCTAACTTTACAAACACCAAAGTTATGGCATTTCCGATCAATCAGTTATATGGCAGCTATAGGATATAGTCGGCCGATCCCGGCCGTTCCGACATACATACTGCGTGCAAAGGAAAGAAGGGTGTGTGCAAAGTTTCAATTTGATAGCTTTAAAACTGAGAGACTAGTTTGCGTAGAAACAGACAGACGGACAGACGGACATGGCTATATCAACTCAGGAGGTGATCCTGATCAAGAATATATATACTTTATAGGGTCGGAGATGTCTCCTTCACTGCGTTGCACACTTTTGACCAAAATTATAATACCCTCTGCAAGGGTATAAAAAGTAAGGAGTGATCGTGAAATTTAACGTCGAGATAAGGGTTAAAGTGCTTATTTTTAGGTCCACCGGCCATAATTAGCAGCAGCTACAATTAGCAGCACCCACAATTAGCAGCAGCAGCAAATGGCACCTGCCTCAAGTAGCAGCGGTCACAAAAAGGAGCAGCCGCGACCTGCAACAATCATGACGACTCTTAAAATTCTCTCGGGGAGTCAGTTACGGGAATCGTCACTGCACTGCGCCCTGATCACCACAGGGCTATTCGCAGAGCTGCATTGGTATTTTAGCGGACCAAAGAGTCTTAGGCAAGGGGTAACACATACCTCTGGTCCGCCTTTCGCCACTTACACATACACCAGTGCCTTCGAAACGGAAACAAGTTCTTCTCTACCCGTATTTTTGGGTTGGATTTGGCACCCAGTAACCACTTCTTTACATTGGAGGCCCAGCGTGGCATACTGGCTGTTGTGGCGTAATAGTCACCGCAATAAATAATAACTCCCCAAGAAACAATTCAGCAGTAAAGTTTCCCTTTTTATAAAATTGTTATTTGACTTTCTGCGATCTTTGTAATGGCTGAAATATGAAATATGAGACACTTAACACGATCATTGGGCCCTCCGAACATCGAAGATTGCCCTACCCTTTGATCGAGACTAGTTGCAGAATTTAATTTAAGTTAAGCGATAAAGATTCCAGATGATTAGAAAACAAGAAAGGAAAGCTAACTTCGGGCGGAGCCGAAGTTGATATACCCTTGCAGAATATTCTGTAAATAATATTCTCCAAAATTATTCATATAATGCATTCTAAATACTCATAAAAATCTCAACTTCCTAAATTTAAAAACACCAAAGTTATGGCATTTTCAATCGTTCAGTTATATGGCAGCTATAGGATATAGTCGGCCGATCCCTATAAAATTTGGTAGGTCGGATTGATTGGCCAAATATAAAATTCATAGAAAATACCAAATTCCTAACTTTAAAAACACCAAAGTTAGGGTATTTCCTATCGTTATATGGGAGCTATAGGATATAGTCGGCCGATCCTTATGAAATTTGGTAGGTCGAATTGATTGGCCAAATAAAAAAGCCATAGAAAATCCCAACTTCCTAACTTTACAAACACCAGAGTTATGGCATTTCCTATCGTTCAGTTATATGGCAGCTATAGGATATAGTCGACCGATCCCGGCCGTTCCGACTTATATACTGCGTGCAAAGGAAAGAAGGGTGTGTGCAAAGTTTCAATTCGATATCTTTAAAACTGAGAGACTAGTTCGCGTAGAAACAGACAGACGGACAGACGGACAGACGGACATGCTTATATCAACTCAGGAGGTGATCCTGATCAAGAATATATATACTTTATAGGGTCGGAGATGTCTCCTTCACTGCGTTGCACACTTTTGACCAAAATTATAATACCCTCTGCAAGGGTATAATTACCAATACAATTATACTATTTTGGTTCATAATACAATTATACTATTTTGGTTCATAATGATATTTCAGACTTAATATCGTTAATTACAATTGCACAAAATGTGGAAATATATGAAGAACATATTAGTTTTAAATTGAATAAAAATCCAGAAAACCGTAATAAAAACGCAAGCCTTAATCAGAATCTTAAATCACAAAAATTCAATACAAATACCCAAACCCAATATCGACCAAGTTACCCACAATATTCTCAGCCATTCCAACATAATTTTAATCAATACACGCAATCATTTAGTCCCAACTATAGACAGCAGATCTCTAACAACCAAGTTACAAATCATATCGGATCCAGCAAATACATAAGCACATAACCAATTACCCTGCAGTTCCAAAATTCATCACTACAAAAATTCACCACTGTTTAATCAGCAGCGGACTGCGACGCCGGCAGAGCCAAAGGCAAAGTCGGCAGAGCCGAGTGCGACGCAGGCAGAGCCGAAACTCTCAGTCCCCGATCATAGGCAACGCAGAAAAATTTCTATCTCCCTCTCTTATTCCGTCTCTCTCCCCATAAAATGAGCTGAGAGAGTGATGAATTACTGATTAATGAGTGATGAAAAACTGAAAAAAGAGTGATGAATTACTGATTAAAGAGTGATGAATTTTTCACTGATTAACTCCTAGGACATGCCAATGTTAAATTCATCACTAATTTGTATGAAGTTTCATCGCCGATTAATCAGCAGTGATGAATTTTTGGTGATGAAAAAGCGATTAAAAGGTGATGAACGGTACTGCAGGGTACTCACAACTATCCTATCCAACAATACATTCCCCCAAGTACAGCAACCTCCCACATCTAATAATACTGACTTCACGGTTATCAAACGACTAAGACCATCGGACAGTGAGCAAACAAAATGTCTATTAACGAATCGAGATTTCAAGATGCACACGAATACGAAGAATTTCATCCTAATCGTTATGAACAACAGTATTATGACCAAAATCAATATCATGGGTTGAATAATGTAGGGCAACAACGGGTAAAATTTTTCCAAAATATAGATGAACAAAATCAAAATAGCTCAGAAGCAACTAAAATGTTCGGTTCACAGTCCCGGACAACACCAATACATAGAAATAGCATACAAATGTCGCTCATACAAATGTCTTATAAACTCATGATCCGTAATAAATATGATCAATAAAAATATATGTTGTAGGAAGACAACAAATGAGAAGTTTTCACTTCAAATGATCCTATTACGTTGAACAAATAGATTATGTTACCCAGCAATATTATTTTTAATACAAAGGTACAAAGTTTTTCTAATAATTACGATATACTTATTGGCAGAAAATTGTTGAAAAACGCACAATCAATTACAAATTACAAAAATAGCACAGTTACCCTTTTTGATAAAACATACAAATTAATTACTTCAAAATCAGCAGAAAACTAAAATGTTTATATTCAAAAAAAAACCAGAACCCAATAAAAATTCAGCTCAGGAATTAAATAAAAAATAGATTTTTGAATTGTATCAATAAGATCACCTAAATCAGGAGGAAATGTTAAGGTTCAAAGTTCAATAATAGTCCAATAGTCCTACCTTGGTAGTACCAAAAAAACGGATGCTTCTGGTAAAACTATTAATTATAGAACAGTAATTGATTGTAGGAAGCTCAATCCCCGACAGATGTCC
Source organism: Drosophila fuyamai (assembly GCA_018153365.1). NCBI lineage: Eukaryota > Metazoa > Arthropoda > Insecta > Diptera > Drosophilidae > Drosophila > Drosophila fuyamai. The sequence continues at coordinate 1,521,088 of JAECXW010000415.1, read as the reverse complement.
AATACCAAGCATGGACAAATTCGTAAGTAAACTAGGAAAATGCCAATATTTTACAACTATCGATCAAAGGGATTTCACCAAATAGAAATGTGCCAAGAATCTCTACCTAAAAGAGCATACCTTTGAATGCCATTTGTGATGAATAATATCCTCCGACCGTTGCTCAACAAACACTGTTCAGTGGATTTAGATGATGATAAGACAATTTTTTCCACATCCCTTACCGAACATTAAAATTCAATACCACAAATTGTTTTCCTAACTTTCAGATTCCAATTTGAAATTGCAATTAGACAAATGTGAATTAAAAACAAGAAAGAAAAACTAACTTCGGGCGGAGCCGAAGTTGAAATTATTCATATGATGCATTCTTAAGCCTAGTATCCAGATCGACAAACGATTACGCTAGCGTAAAAACATTAATCTTTGCAGTGTGACCAAAAGTACTGTCAATCAGCTGGGTTTGTTGACAAGCAGTTAAAATTCAAATATCGTATTTGCGGGAAAGAGCATTTAAAAGATATTATCAAATACCTTGGCAAGACAAGTCTGCCGCTATACAAAGAAATTAAAAAACAATTCAATTTAAATTTAACAGTTGCTTATTTTAATTTACTGATATTTATTTGCTAATTTAAAGTTCATAGCTGCACTTTTATTGTGTTTTTCGTAAATTTTTGACATATGAAACATTTTGCTCTGACAAGAGGCACCCCAGAAGTATTAATGTTATTTTGTCCATCATGTAAACTCCTGCAATCGACTTTTGCCGGTTTTTTGATTTTTTCCCTCCATTTTAGAGTGTTGGATTTTTGAGTGTTAAAGCCTAGTATCCAGATCGACGAAAACCGTACGCCAGTCATGAGAGAGAGTGAGAGGCAAACAGCTGGCGTTCACTTTTCGTCGGACCTTTTTTTCACGTCGGTCTCCTGATCGACGACAAAAATACCAGAAAATTCCATAGCGTTGCCAGTCTGCGGAAATGAACTTTGGGTGAACCCTAGCGCAAAGATTAAAAAATGTAATCTTTCGGCGTGCGCTTCTCACTGAACATATTAAAAAATGGAGGGAAAAAATCAAAAAACCCGCAAAAGTCGATTGCAAGAGTTTACATGTGAGGACAAAATAACATTAATACTTCTGGGTTGCCTATTGTCAGAGCAAAATGTTTTATATGTCAAAAATTTACGAAACACACAATAAAAGTGCAGCTATGAACTTTAAATTAGCAAATAATTATCAGTAAATTAAAATAAGCAACTGTTAAATTTAAATTTAATTGTTTTTAATTTCTTTGTATAGCGGCAGACTTGTCTTGCCAAGGAATTTGATAATATCTTTTAAAGGCTCTTTCCCGCAAATACGATATTTGAATTTTAACTGCTTGTCAACAAACACAGCTGATTGACAGTACGACTGTAGTACGCTTAAATCTGATGAACTCTCAAACTTTTGGTCACACTGCAAAGATTAAAGTTTTTACGCTAGCGTAATCGTTTGTCGATCTGGATACTAGGCTAAAGGAAAGAAGGGTGTGTGCAAAGTTTCAATTTGATATCTTTAAAACCGAGAGACTAGTTCGCGTAGAAACAGACAGACGGACAAACGGACTGGCGGACAGACGGACAGACAGACGGACATGCTTATATCAACTCCTGATCAAGAATATATATACTTTATAGGGTCGGTAACATCTCCTTCACTGCGTTGCATACTTTTGACCAAAATTATAATACCCTCTGCAAGGGTATAAAAAAGAAGGTGGCATAAAACGAAACAACTTAAAGTTAAAGCCATAGTTTCAAATCCAATTCCAACAAAAGTAAAAGAGATCAGAGCTTTCCTTGTATTAACCGGTTATTATACTACATTCATCCCAAACTACGCATACATACCAAAACCAATGACCAAATGTTTAATAAAAGGAGCAAAGATAGATACATAAAATGTCGACTACATAGAAGCATTCAAAATACTTAAAGCTTTAATAATTAGACAACCAATTCTTCAATTACCCGATTTTGAAAATAAATTTACTTTAACCACAGATGGGGCCATACTTTCTAAAAATTGTCATCCTATATCCTTTATTAGCAGAACACTTAATGAACACGAATTAAATTAAATTTTAAATTACAGTGCTATCGAAAAGGAATTACTCGCAATAGTTTTAACGGAACAAGCCGGATCGGTCGACTATATCATATAGCTCCCATAGTAACAATCGGAAAAACAATTCAAAAAAATATAACTTTGTTGCTCTCATTTTTTTGGTTTTTGGGATTAATATTATGAAACGTAATTCCGTAGCGAAATATGTAGCTTCATTGTTTTAGTAATATAGACGTAGAAATAGATATGTAGTCGATTTTTACTAACTGCAATGGTATATACACTTCGGCTTGCCGAAGTTTGCTTCCTTTCTTGTTATTTTTCGATGTAACCACATTTTACTTAAGTGATCAAAAATGTCATTTAAGCGAATTCCTTTTGATTTTATTTTATAAACTGTTCTTTTTAAAAATTTATTCTTGGAATTTTTGATGGTAGCGCCCCACGTTGTGCTCCTATTAAATTATGCGTTGAGATATTAATTTAAAAAATGTCTTTTTATTTTAACTTTTTTACTTTTAATTCTCTAATGCATTTTTCACTTGTCACTGCTTTTATCTTCTACAAGTACCGAACCGAGTCCCTGTTAAAATCGACTGCCTGCTGGGTTGCATTTGATTAATCATTAAACCTCGGCTCAAGACAATTATTGTCAATTTTGTGAAAGAGATTTTGAGAGACAGAAAATAAATTGGGCTCGTCGCAAGTCACGAAGTCGGCGTCGACTGGTCGGGTCATAGGGTCTGTTCGGCGGGACAGAGAGCCCGCCACGACGTTCTGACACTCTCTCCTCTATCGAAATTGTTTCATGATAGTTCGTATCCTTCGAGATAGCAGAGCCGCTTTCGAATGGCCCATACGATCGCCAAGCCCTCTTTTTCAGTCGTGGTATAGTTTTCTTCGGCTTTTTCTACCCGGCGGCTGATGTATGCCATCACTCTTTCCGTTCCTCCCGTCTCCTGAGTAAATATTGCTCCCCATCCGACGTCACTAGCATCTGTCTGGACTGTGAATCGTTGGTCAAAGTTTCTTAAAGCGTGTCGAATGCAGTCTGCTCTTCAGTATCCCAGCGCCAGTTGACCCTCTGCCTTAGGAGCTCGGTCATTGGCTGAACGATCGCCGCAAAGTTCGATGCCAAACAGACATCGTTTTAGTTCCTTTAGAGAGGTACTACGAACTTTTGTGTATGTTCTGCCAAGTCTCTCCCAATTACTATGATGTCATCCAAATACGCAAACGCGAACGTATCTAGTTTGGGCCCGATGAAACTATCTAAGGCCTGTTGGAACGTGCGGAATGGAAGACTCGGGATGTCGGATACGCGTCTGGTATTGACCTCGCGTATAACTGTCGGAATTCGACACACATCCGTCATTCTTAATTTTTTACGTACTAGGACGATGGGTGCACCTTATGGGCTTTCGGTAGCATCGTTCTTTCACCAGTCGATCGTCTCGCTGTGTTCATGGTCAGATGCTGATCAGAGTTCTTCGCGCGGATGGGGCGGGTCTCCTTCCTCCTGGTTTTCCAGGCTGGCCGGCTGTGTGTTCTGTGTGTTTTCTCGACTTCCTCCAGCTCGTGTTCCGTGTGTTCCTCGGTTTTGCCGTCGGATTTCCGTTATCTCCCTATTCTCCTTACGTAAGTCTTCCCTGTCGGCTCTAGATCTTTCTTGGGTCGCCTCTGCCTCGAGCCCTTAAAAATTAGCCACGACCGGGTGGTTCCCCGTGTGGTGGTTCTCGTTGGTTCGGGTGGTTTTCGGCCAGCCTCGCGAATATGTATTCGAGCCCGTCCATATCGTATCGTATTGCCGATCACTCAGAGAAAGGCAAGTCTTAGTATTACTTTATCTAACATCGAGTTCATTACCAGCAGCGCTCATTCTACTACCTGTCCTCCTTGCTTGATATTGCTGACTACCATTCCTATTATACTGACGCTGGTCCCGTCCGTCAAGCGAATGCCAGTGCACACCTCTCACTGTCACTATTGCCTGTCTGAGGAGAGTTTCATTGATGAAACTCCTTGTAGCCCCGCTATCGACAGTGGCTAACACAGAGGGGTGCGGGTTAAGAAAAAGTCTAAGAACTCCCGTCGGAATACTGGCCAAGTGGCTCCCTGTAGTTGGCTGGTGCTAAAACACCGGGAGGCCCTGTCCGTAAGAGTTTCTGTCATAACTCTTGGTAGTAGGGCTAAGGGAAGGGAGTACGTCGTAGCCCTTTCCTTGAGATACTCTAGGGATCCCAACGGGTCAGTAAGGCCGTTTAATTCGAGCCTCCACTTTTGGACTTGCTTTGCTACGACGCCGTGCATTGTGGCCCGGCCAAATGCGTCGGCGTTTAATCCCCCATCCGCAAATCCGGCTTCTAATTTAGCCAATCGGGCCCTTTAGGTTGGAGAAAGCTCACCTGCTTTGACGATATCTGAGAAACGCCTTTCCCGTTTCGACGCAACTACTGTAAAAACTCGGGCATACTCGGGGCTCCATATATAGGTTTATTGCGTGTCGGGATTACTGTTCCGTTACGCTAGATCAATTTTTGGATTATAACTATTATCGTCTGTTAGTGTTATTCATTTATTCAGCGGGCTTGATTATGACGGGACGAAGGTCAGGAAAAAATACACACCCGTTGACAAAATTATAATTCATTATTTTATCTTTTATTCACAGTTGGCTTATTAAAAGATAAAATAATGAAATATAATTTTGACAACGGGTGTGTATTTTTTTCCTGACCTTTTTTTGTTTCGTTCACATAACATCACAATATTCTTCGTTCTATTTTTTTAAATCTTTTTGTGTTCCTGGTGCTGGTGACCAGTAAAAACCGTAAAAACCTCTCTCGCTCTCCCTTGTCGGCGATTGTCGGCTTTTTATATTCAAATTCATTGTTTTCTTTCAACAATAGTACCAAAAAGAAATAACAAAATATCAAAAGATTGATAATGTCTGGTTCCTTCTCCCCTCCGTGGGGTAAGGAACAATTGTGGCGGCATCGGAATCGCCGTCACAAGTTTATAAATAAGATTTTAAAAAATAATAATTATCATCGTGGATGAGCTAATAAGAGATTTTAAGACAAAACTCACAATGTTTGCACATTGCACATTAGCCAAACTCCACAATCGGGGAGTTAATTAAACAAATAAATTAAATTAATTAAAAACATAAATCGTCAATTTAAGATCATAATTATGCTCAAACGGAAACAAAGTCATTGATTGTCAGATAGATACTGATTATGAATGAAATGGACTGTATTAATTTATGTATAGGTTTTTAGATTTTTTATTAATGTTAAGCGGTTTTACAATATGTTTTGCGATAAGCGAGCGGTTGCGGTGAATACAACTATATGAATGCCAGCAAACGAGCAGAACAAAAAGAATGCAGAAAAACGCGTAATATTTCAATACTAATGCAGATCTACTGAAATTTCGGCTATGCGTGTGAGCTTAAAGCTTTTATATAGAAAACGAAACAATGATGAGCGTTTAACTACGTGCTATTATAGGCAAATATTAAATGACCGATCTATTTCTCAACATACCGGGCCCCCTGAACGACGGTTCAGTTCAAAGGAAGCACAGCTACTTGCTTGGCGGTTGGTTCGGCTCCTTCAGGACAACCAGGGTGTCCATGGCAACCTTCTGAACATCTTGTTGCCATTTCGTGCGAACTTGAAGTGTATTGAGATACTCTAAGTTCCAGCGTTTTCAGAACCCTTGAACCTTGGCTTCCAATTGTCTCCAGCGCTGCAGTCTGTTGATGTTGTTTACATCCAGGAAAGATGGCTCTGCTACCGAAGTGAGAGGCTGACCTGTTAGAAAATGAGAAGGGGTTAGCGGGTCAAGGCTGTGATCGCTGGGTGCGCACAAAGGTCGAGAGTTCAGAAGACCTTCAATTTGAATTAACAGGGTCGAATATTCCTCGAATGTTAGCGCACTGCTGCCAATAACTCGTTTTAGGTGCAACTTTATAGATCGCACAACAGCCTCCCAAATACCTCCAAAATGGGGCGCGGAGGGAGGAATGAAATGCCAATTAATTTCGTGACTCGACAAGAAGCTCGAAATCTCTTCGCTCTGAGTTTGGGCAATCGCGATCCGTTGCATTTCAACTAAGTCTCGTTTAGCTCCATGAAAAGTTGTGCCGTTGTCCGAATATAGATCCGATATGGGCCCTCGTCGGGACCAAAAACGTTTGAAAGCGGCTATAAAAGCGGATGTTGTCAAATCGCTGACCAGTTCAATATGTATCGCTTTGGTAGAGAGACAAACAAAGATGGCAAACCAAGCTTTGCCAAATTTTGGTGTCCGACCTGTGGAGGCCTTGATCATCACAGTTCCAGTATAATCCAATCCAGTGTGAAGAAAACAACGGGCGGGTTGAACTCTAAACTCTGGTAAATCAGCCATAAGTTGTCGTCGTTGCAAGAAGCAAGTTCTGCAATTAAATACGGTTTTGCGGACAAGGTTTCGGGCTCCTAGAATCCAATATCTTTGTCGTAGACCATGGAACGTGTATTCGACTCCAGCATGTAGCGATGCGGCATGTTGATATTGAACTAATAAAACAGCTACAGGAGATTCCTTAGGCAAAATTATGGGATGTTTTGCGTCATAATTAGCCGTAGCATTGTCGATGCGACCACCAACACGTATTACTCTCTCTCGTCCAAAAAAGGGGTGTAACGGATCAACTTTGAGTTCTTTTTTAATGGCTGTCCGGTGTTTAACTGCTTGTATTCCACTTTGAAAAACTCCTTCTGAACGTGGGTGAATATCCTGTATCGGGCATATTGTAGCTCCCACGCCGACAGAAATGGTAAAAGTTGAGTCCTTCCACGAATACGATGAAGGAGACGAAAACAGTAGCTAAGTATCCTCAACAAACGAGACCATGAAGAGGTTTTGTTGATCATACGGTTTAGTGAATTGCCGTCGTCGGAAATGTGTAAATTAACCTTTGGTTCGGCCTTCACCTCCAGGCAAGCTTCTTCTTCTGTCGACAGAACAAATTTAGCCTTAACGGGTGGCCAAGATGAGCGTGGCTGAGATAGCCAAGCTGGTCCATTCCACCAGATTGGATGCTCCATGAGATCCTTTGGAAGAATTCCTCGGGATGCACAGTCTGCAGGGTTATCGCCACTTCGAATATGTTGCCAGCAGCTACGTGGACACGCCTCTAAAATTTCTGCAGTTCGGTTGCAAACATATGTGTTCCAGGTCCGGGGAGAAGATGAGAGCCAATGCAAGACTATTTCAGAGTCTGACCAACAGTTGATTCTGGAAATAGGAATAGTTAATGATTGCTTGACCAGGGAAATCAATTTAGAGAGTAAATGGGCTGCGTTTAACTCAAGTCGCGGAATGGAGACAGTCTTAATAGGTGCAACGCGAGTTTTTGCCATTATAAGTTTAACAGCATATCCATTGTAGACTTCGACGCGACTATAGATGACGGCAGCATATGCCTGAGATGATGCATCTGCAAATCCATGCAGTTCCATTGTTTGACGCGGTGCTGATATGTAGCGAGGAACTCGGCAAGTTTCCAATAAATGCATTTGAGATACGAACTGTTGCCACCGTGTGCATAAATGGGGAGGTAAAACCTCATTCCATTCGACCGAACTCAGCCAACTATCTTGAAAGAGAATCTTTAGAAAAACAGTTGTGGGCGCAAGCAAACCCAGCGGATCGTAAATCTTGGCTAGTTCCGAAAGCAGAATGCGTTTGGTAAGAGCGGTTGTAATTCCGGGGATTTCTAGCTTGAAGAAAATATAGTCATTTTTTGGTTCCCAACACAATCCCAGCACTTTAACAAATCGAAAGGAGCTGTCATTCTCTAAAGCTTCAAGTGGATACTCACAAATCTCGTTTGCAAAGACTTCAATAGGGCGTGACAGTTTGAACTCCACTTTCGAAGGTTGAATTGAGCTTTGCTTAGAAGCGAAATTAATTCATCTTTGAGTGCAATGAGATCCTTAATTTTGTCGCATCCAGTGGAAATTTCATCAACGTACGCATCTCTGTTAAGAACGACAGCAGCGCTCGGATACATTTCGGCATAGTCGTTCGCGAGCTGCTTGAGAACTCTAACGGCGAGGAACGGCGATGAGGCTAAACCATATGTTACAGTCAGCAGTCGATAATGATCCAGGGTAGCGCTCTCCTCCTTTCTCCAAATTATTAAATTATTATTAATTAGCGTTGGTACTGCGTGTGTTCGTCTGACACCAAAATACCTCTAACATCTTCTCGATGTCAGCAAAATATGACGGAAGCGAAGACATACTCCAATTAAATCCCTTTGAATAGGTGGTCCTATGTGTAGACTTGAATTAAGCGAAGGGCCTTGGAATCCTTTCCTGAACCGTCAAATACAACTCGGCAGCGTGTGGTAGTACTATCCGGTTTAAACACTGCGTGGTGTGCCAAATAGTTGCAGCGTGCTGGATCCTCAGACGCGTCCGCAGCAGGTATCAATTCCATGTGTCCTCTTTTCAAGTAATCCTCCATGAAATTAACATACTCTTGTTTGAGTGTAGGGAAACTGCGGAATTTCCGCTCTAAGGCGGCGAAGCGGTTTAAAGCTTGTGGCAACGTAAAACCAAGTGGCCTGAATGGGTACTGGACAATGTGTACACCATCTTCTCGGTGAGCATGAGTTGTCCGAAAATGTTGTTCTGCAGGATCACTGGCGTCAATCGTTGCTTTGCTCGGATGCACCTGCTCCATGTCCATGAATGATCGAACTAAGGAATCCAAATCTTCGTAAGCGTGATGGACTTGTGCGTGCGTAGATGCGTTGTTACAATCATTATAGATGCCTGTAATAACCCAACCAAAATTAGTATGCAGTGCGATAGGGTATTCAATACCAAACTCTCGGTGATGTCCAGTGTATATGTTCCACAGTTGATCAGTGCCTAAAATCAAGTCGATTTTTCCCGGTGCTCCAAACGTCGGGTCAGCTAATGGTAAGCTGCGAATCTTGTTCCAGATAGGAGCGTTGGATTTGACCTGCTGAGCGGGAATCAAAGAACTCAGAGAACACATAATTAAAGCAGAGACTACCAATGATGCAGTCGTGGTTCTTGAAAGCAATGTGAAGCTAGCGCGACCTCGGCTAACTCCAGCCGGGTTAGCACCTAAACCAACAACTGAGATGCGAGCGTGCGTGCGTGGAATTCCTATCCTTTGGATAAAGGACTCAGCTACCATTGTTATTGTTGATCCAGTATCGAGCAATAACCTACATGTAGTCTTGTTGCCACATGTGTCAATTACAAGAATAGTTGGAAGTAGAGCTTGCTTATTAGCCCTCTCCACAGTATGATGGCTGGCAGCGGCAATATTCAACTCAGCAGCATGATCAGACGAAGGAACTATATTTACTTTAGCGGCAGACATGTGGGCAGGAGCCAATGGAATCGATCTTGACTCTTCCGGGTGGACTAGCGTGTGAAGCTTACCGTTGCACTGATGGCAAGTGTTCGAAGAATTGCAATCCCTGACTCGACGCGATCGACTTAGGCAATTAAAACAAAGCTTAGTATCCCTGGCGAAGGTACGGCGTTTTAGTACATCTAGGGCTTTGAATTCAGTGCATGCATATATATTGTGCTGTCCTTGACAATATATACAGTCGCGAGAAGACTGATTTGATCCACTTGCATGATAAGCGACTTGGCGGCGTCTACTCTGGGCTGGTCTTGAGGGTTGCGCTACGTGTATATCCTGACAAGACTCCAAAGTATAACAATGAGCAAAAAGAAAAGTGAATAAATCATTTATGGTGACGTCTTCCTTAGACGACACACTACAGTTAGCTCACACTTGTTTAATTTCGGGGTCTAACTTGGATAGCAAAATATGAATTAGCCACACATCGCGGCTGTCACAGTTCAGCGCGTGCAGGCCTCGAATACATTCGTCGGCAGAGTCAATTGCCCTACGTAACTCAGCGATATTCGAATTGTTAGCGGTTGGCAACGAAAAAAAATTCTGAACAAAAGATCGAGCGATTAGCGTTTTCTTGTTATAACGATTTTCCAATTTTTCCCACGCATCTTGGTAATTGTCATTACAAACGGCAATATGTTTAATTAAGGAAAGTGCTTCCCCATCTAAATAAGATTTCAAATAATGAAACTTTTGGCACTTGGACAGTTTCTCGTTATTATTTACTGAGCTTAAGAACAAATCTCTAACCTGGCTCCAATCCTCGTACTTTCCAGAAAATGTGGGAATGCGATTTTTTCAAACATTAAATTAGCTGCTCCCGATGAGTTATGAATTTGTTCCAGAAGTTGGTTATGTCCGTCAAATAGACGTTCCACTGTAATTGATAGCAAAATATTCGACTGGTCCTGTCCATATTCTTGACCACCCATCTCCTTAATGGCTTTACTAAAAATAGAATGCGCTCTTTAGAACTACTCCTCGTATTCAGGGATATCCAATCCAGGATCCTCATATCCCTCCTCCTTGTTGAATGCCACTAAATCATCGGAGAGCTCCATGAAATGGTTGAAAGTGGCTACTAGATGCTCCAGCTTCATTTGCAATGTTTCCACACTATCACACTTCTGCGAAAACTCCAAAGCACCGTTAAAAGTGCGCGTTAATTGCCCCTTGCAGGCACCACCTTGTTGAATTGTCCGATGCGTTATCGCGTTCATGACGAAAACGAAAGCTTATTTGTCTTTTATTATTCACAAAGAAACTCAAAATCAAACGCGGGTATCCAGCTACTCGAACGGACCAAAATTTTGTATGATTATGAATGAAATGGACTGTATTAATTTATGTATAGGTTTTTAGATTTTTTATTAATGTTAAGCGGTTTTACAATATGTTTTGCGATAAGCGAGCGGTTGCGGTGAAGTCAACTATATGAATGCCAGCAAACAGAACAAAAGAATGCAGAAAAACGCGTGATATTTTAATACTAATGCAGATTTATATTGAAAACGAAACAATGATGAGCGTTTAACTAGGTGCTATTATAGGCAAATATTAAATGACCGATCTATTTCTCAACAGATACCTCAGCAATTGATTCAAATATTCCATGTGATACTTCATATGAAATCATCAATCTGTGCGGGAATTCAAGGGCGAAGAAACAAATATGTTAGTTGGTGATAATCAGCGGAAACCGCTAAGGGACTGTATGAATGAGGATGTATGAGATATTTTTCAGCCCTATTATTATTACGAAATAAAATCACTGGAATTGCAAATGAAGCACTAACACATAGTAGAATTGTATTAAATTTTGATGCCATAATGGCCAGGCTAGATTTCGTATTTAGTGACAAGCGAACAATCCATTTTCTTGAACAACTGTATTAAGTTAAGGGAACTCTCCATTAAGGAATACTATAATTTGGATAATAAACAAGAAAGGAAAGCAAACTTCGGGCGGAGCCGAAGTTGATATGCCCTTGCAGAATATTCTGTAAATTATATTCTCCAACATTATTCAAATGATGCATTCTTAATACTCATAAAAATCCCAACTTCCAAACCTTAAAAACACCAAAGTTATTGCATTTTCAATCGTTCAGTTATATGGCAGCTTTAGGATATAGTCGGCCAATCCTTATAAAATTTGGTAGGTCGAATTGATTGGCCGAACATAAAACCCATAGAAAATCCCAACTTCCTAACTTTAATAAACACCAATGTTATGGTATTGCCGATCGTTCAGTTATATGGGAGCTATAGGATAAAGTCGGCCGATTCTTATAAAATTTGGTAGGTCGAACTGATTGGTCAAAAATAAAACCCATAGAAAATCCCAATTTCTAACTAAAACCACAGTGTTTTATGTATTCTATACATATTTGGTTAAAGACTAAAATTATGGCCAATCAAATCGATTCTTACATTTGTGCTGAAATTCCTGATTTACAACAGGATCCTTTGCTATAAGGCTAACATGATTCATGGACCGTGCGGTACAATGAATATTAATTCGCCATGTATGAATGAAGGAAAATGTACAAAAAAATTCCCTAGACAATATCTTAAGGAAACTTTTACAGGAATATATGGTTATCTCCAATATCGGCGAAGAGCGCCAAGTGATGGAGGGCTTACTGTTGAAATTAACGGTAAAACTGTTGACAATCGTTGGGTTGTGCCATACAAATCTGTACTTTTAAGGACTTTTGGAGCTCATATAAATGTAAAGCATTGCAGCTCAGTAAAGTCCATTAAAAATCTATGTAAATATGTTAACCAGGGCAGTGACCAAGCAACAGTTTCAGTGAAGAGTCCTAAAGATGAAATTCATATGTATCAATGTGGTCGGTATATAAGTAGTTCTGAGGCGGTATGGAGGATTCTAGCATTTCTAATACATGAAATATATCCACCTATTTATCAATTAAATGATCATTTGGAAAATGGACAACTGAAATACTTTGACCCTAATAATCCAAATCACTTAGCTTATCAGTTAGCTAATCCGCCACAGACAACACTAATAGCGTTTTTCGATCTCTGCAAAACTGACTGTTTTGCCAAAACACTTATTTATGTTGAGCTGCCTTCTTATTACATATGGGCTAAGAACAAGTTCCAAAGAAGAAAAATGGGGTCAGATGTGCCAAACTTTTCTGGTGTTAAAAACGATGATACTTTCGGTCGTGTGTATACAATACATCCTAAAAATAGTGAGTGCTATTACTTAAGACGTTTACTTCATGAAGTTAAAGGTCCAACGTCATTCTCATTTTTAAAAACCGTTAATAGTTTTTTGTATGATACATTCCAATTGTCTTGCAAAGCCTTAGGCTTACTTGAAGTCGATAAGCACTGGGATTTTACGTTGGCAGAAGCATCATTATGCCAGTCTCCAAATAAATTACGCGACTTTTTGCAATAATGTTAATTCATTGCCAGTTATCTGATGCCATGAGTCTTTGGAATAAGTACAAGGAAAGTCTTTCTGAAGATATATTGTACAGAATACAAAGGAGAAAAGATGGCGATATAGATCTCGGACTGATGGAAAGTGTTTTCAATAAATGATTAATTTGCCTTGAAGATCTAACATTGTCCATCGGTGGAAATTGTTTATCAAGTTATGGTTTACCCGAGGTAAACGAAATTAATGAAGTTCAAGTAAGCAATGATGAAAATTCTTTTACTCCAGAACAAAAAGACTGTTTTAAAACGATCTTAGAAAGCGTTAGAGCCGAAAACGTTGCAATGTATTTCTTGGATGCACCTGGAGGCATAGGGAAAACGTTTATTTTAAATATGCTATTGTCAAAAGTTAGACAAGACAAAAAAATTGCTTCTTCAGGAATAGCGGCTACGCTATTAACCGGAGGACGGACAGCCCATTCTGCATTTAAGCTTCCATTTGATTTAATAAATATGGAAACACCCTATTGTAACATTTCCAAACAGTCCAACACTGCTTTCGTTCTTAAAATTGTAAACTCATTGTTTGGGATGAATGTACTATGGCTCATAAAGGGTGATTTAAAGCTCTCGATCAAATTTTAAAGGATATAAGAGGCAATGACTTATTAATGGGAGGTATAACTGTTCTTTTGGCTGGAGATTTTCGACAAAAGCTCCCAGTTGTACCCCGTGGAACAAGGGCCGATGAAATAAAATCTTGCATAAAATCTTCCATTTTGTGGTCTAAAATTCAAAAATTGGCTCTTACGAAAAATATGCTTGTGCACTTACTAGGTAATAGAACGGCCGGTGTTTTTGCCCAAACTTTACTCAAAATAGGAGATGGAGATTATCCAACAGTTGATGGAAAAATAATATTTTCATTAAGCTTAGGTACAGTTGTTAACACTTTGGAAGAACTTACATCAACAATTTTTCCAAATATTTCAAATATCGTTCAATCGATTCACAAGTCATTGGACTGGCTATCAGAAAGATTAAATATTAGCTTCAAGAAATGACAGAGCTGCTTCAATAAATAATCATTTTTCAAAATCATTTAACGGTGAGGAAGTTACATACAAACAAGAGAGAACGCTATAGTCGAGTGCCTCGACTATTAAATACCCGTTACTTAGCTAAACAACTTGATATAAATATCCCTTCTTGTATGTTTTTCGCCGCTCGAATTAGCTCCCGATTTTTATGTTAAAATCGGTACCCAGGGAACACCTCCACTTTGGCTAACTTGATTTGATTTGCATAGTTCTTGCGATATAGTTCGGTATTGACAAATGAAAGCCATCGCAATTTCCTTTAATAGAAATCCTTTTAGAGAATTAACGTTGACTCTGTTGAGCACCTTGACCAGCTGTTCCAAAGTCATCCGTTATCTACTCCAAGACATTGGTACCACGGGCAGTGGCGGATCTAGGGGGGCGAAAGGGGCAAGCGCCCCGGGCGCCAAGTCTAAGAGGCGCTAAATCGGGTCCGACTAGCTATATATGTTTCAAGAATTCATATTTACCCGCGGCGCTGCGCATGTAACGCTCCCTATGTGATCAAAAGGAAAAGGGACGCTCGAAACGTCATAATAAACTTTCTTGCTTAAAGCCCAGTATCCTGATCGACGAAAACCGTACGCCAGTCATGAGAGAGAGCGAGAGGCAAACAGCTGGCGTTCACTTTTCGTCGGGCCTTTTTTTCACGTCGGTCTCCTGATCGACGAAAAAAATACCAGAAAATTCCATAGCGTTGCCAGTCTGCGGAAATGAACTTTGGGTGAGCCCTAGCGCAAAGATTAAAAAATTTAATCTTTTGGCGTGCGCTTCTCACTGAACATTATAAGAAATGGAGGGAAAAACTCAAAAAATTCACAAAAGTCGATTGCAGGTGTTTACATATGAGGACAAAAAAACATTAATACTATCTGGGGTGCCTCTTGTCAGAGCAAAATGTTTTTTAGGTCCAGAATGTACGAAAAAACACAATAAAAGTGCAGCTATGAACTTTAAATTAACAAATAATTATCAGTAAATTAAAAAAAAACAACTGTTAAATTTAAATTGTATTGTTTTTTAATTTGGTCACACTGGAAAGATTAAAGTTTTTACGATCTGGATACTAGGCTTTAGAGAGAGAGAGAGAGAGTGCGAGCAGTATACGTGTTAGGCTATGAGCGCGTTTGTTTACATACATTCCAATCAAGGCAGTGTTTTTCTATTGCAACATTTGCAACATTTAATCAAATAATCCTTCGGTTTCTGGGTCAAACCTGGAAAATCCAACACAGCATTGATTTTTTATTCAGGTTGAATCTTTATCAAAGGAGATTCCGGAGATAAAAAACGCTGGACAATCATCTGTTGGAATTGATAGTGAAAAACAACATGTAATAAGTGTTGAAGAAAACGTGGTATGAAATGTTTCTAATTTTTAAAAGCCAGATAACATTAATATGAAAGTGTGAACAATATTTTTGAGTGACTGATTTTTTCTAGGAGACTGTTTTATCACAGGAAAATACAGGAACAGTGAATATCGAACTATCTATAAACAAAGACATAGGTTCTTGGCCCAAGAAAATTTCACAATCGTTTCGTGATTTGACTGTCAATACTGGAACAGAATCTCTACAGAATAAAAATGGTCCATTTCATCATGATGATTCTGGAAGATCATTGAATAAGGCTTGGTTTCAACGAACACATAAAAATGGCGAAAAAACTGAAAGAACCTGAATGTGCTATTCTGTTACGAAAAAGGCATTATTCTGTCTGTGCTGCAAGTTGTTCGGAACAACGTTCTCCTGCAAAAACTACCAGAGTAGTTTTAGCAATGAAACTGGTTTTTCATCATGGAAGAAACTGAATCCTCGAATAGAAAAACATGAAAGTAGCAGAGCTCATCGTTCCTCGTTTCTAGAATGGAAGGACATGGAACGCTCTTTGAAGAAGGGAGGACTTCTCGACGATGGTCTTAAACAGCAGATTCGAAATGAAACAAAAGTATGGAAGGATATTCTCGAGCGTATTATTGCCACAATACAAACACTCGCACAGCAGAATTTGGCACTCAGAGGACACCGAGAATCCGTTTCTAAAGATCAAAATCCAGGAAATTTCCTTGCTCTATAAAATATCTGAGCAAATTTGATCCTGTGATGAAAGCTCACGTGGAATCGGTTTCTGCTAATAAGGGACATCTATCATATTTTTCTCACAATATTCAGAACGAAATCATTGCGCTGCTAGGCAACAAAGTTAGAAAATCCATCATAAATGCCGTTAAAGATGCGGTATACTACAGCATTTCTTTTGATACAACTCCAGATTCTAGTCATGAAGAACAAATGGCTCAGATCATAAGATACGTTGAAGTGAAAAAGAATTCTGTTGAGATTAAAGAATCATTCATCGATTTTATCCCTCTAAAGATAAAAGATGCAGAAGGAATGACAAATGAAATCTTGAGTAAGCTCGAAAATGATGGGTTAGATGTCAATAACTGCAGAGGCCAAGCTTACGATAATCAAGCAACAATGGCTGGTAATCGTTCTGGGGTGCAGCAAAGAATCTTAGATCGGAACCCATTGGCAACATTCATTCCTTGTAATAATCATTCGCTGAATTTGGTGGGTGTGCATGCAGCTCATGTTAATGCCCAGGCAGTTACATTCTTCGGAACAGTGGAACGAGTATATACATTATTTTCAAAATCGACTCATAGATGGAATGTCTTGAAACAACTCGTCACAATCACAGGATTTTTCTTCAACTTCAAAGAATATCTTGATGACGATAATGAAGTTTTGAATAGAAAACTATTGGAAGTTAACGATAAATGCAAATCATTAGCTGAAATTTATTCTAATGATTTTAATGGTACGGAATTGTTTCACTATATCAAAGATGTAATTTTTCTTCTGAAAAGGGCCAATAAAAATGGAGAAAGTCTTGATCTCACTCCAAAAGGAATACTATTGTATATTTTATCGTTGGGGTTAGAGGCGTACAAAACACTTGTGACGGCATTGAAAATTTTCGTGTGAGCGATCATTCAGTAAACTGAAATTGATAAAATCTTATCTCCGCACAACCATAAACCAAGACAGGCTGTCAAATTTAGCTATACTATCTATCGAAAATGAAGTAGCAGCATCACTCGACTACAATGATATTATTGCTGAATTTGCGGCAATCAAGGCCAGAAAAGTTATATTCTAAAAGTAATATTTTTTTGTCTTGCAAAAACACAAATAATAATGTTTTTTCCGTTGTAACTGACAAAATAATCGATATGAAATACAATTCTTCAAACATATAAGCTTTTAATAATTAATAACTATTAACTATAACTATAACTATGCTGCTATTTACACTTAAAATACTCCTAATGTTATTCGTATAGTAAATAGGGAGGGGCGGAATTTTTTGCTTTGCCCCGGGCGCCAGCAACCCTAGATCCGCCACTGACCACGGGCCATGAAAGGCGGAAATGTAGGCGCTAGCCAGGCTTAAGCGTTTAATGGGTTTTTGGGCGTTAGAGTGGGCGTTGCAAACTTATATTAGGCCAATCGATAGGTATTGACGAAACAAATACATATCAATTAAAATTTTCATAATAGCATCAAAACTGTGGCCACAGCTTGTGGCTTGTGGGCGTCAGAGGGCCGTGGCACCATTTTGAAACAAACTTGCGCAGCGTAGGAACTCCTAAAATCTACATGCAAAATGCCAATCTTCTAGCTTTTATAGTTTCCGAGATCTCAGCGTTCATACGGACAGACAGACAGACGGACAGACGGATAGACGGTCAGACGGACAGACGGGCTAAATCGATTCGGCTAGTGATCCTGAACAAGAATATATATGCTTAATGGGGTGGGAAACGCTTCCTTCTACCTGTTACATACTTTTGCACGAATACAATATACCCTTTTACTCTACGAGTAACGAGTATAATCAGTTGACACTTGCTTAGGCCAGTGGCCCACTGCATCGGGGCTGTTCACTGAGCTCTCCGAGCTTTCGCTCTCGCCCCTCTACGCAACGTCCGCGCTCCAGAGGGCGAGCTTCGGGTTTCGCATCCGAACTCCTCGGACGGCCGCTGCCGATCTCCCGCTCTCGCTTCAGCGGAGTAAAGCGGGCGGGAGCGCGGATTTAGTTTTAATAAGTCTCATGAATGCAGCTGAATAAAGCGCACTGAATAATACCACGACGCCCCCGACTTCATCATTTTTTTCGTCTTCCTCTGCGTTTGCGCCGTGGGAATTATTTCTGCCAACCAACTCTTTTTTGTGGAAGGATCGCCCCCTACAACATTTGGTCTATTCGAGCCGGATAAGGATGTCCTTCTGCCATTCGACCAGCAGCTCCTGTGATTTTTCTGCAAAAAAAGATCAGTACGAGCATTTTCCGACTCCCTCTCGCTGCCGGTCTTTAGCAGTGGTTGAATTTCGTTCACACTGCAGTAAGATCAATTTTTTTTCGTGTCAACACCGCGTGCGAGTTTTCCCGACTCAACGGCAGTCGAGAAATTTTACATTCCTTCAATTCCAAATAATGTTCTATCCGTCTCCGCTTTGTGTGCGTCGCCATACTGCTTGCCGTTTTCCTTTTCGTTCCCCGTTGTACATCAACTTGCCAACGGTCAAGGCATATGTGCATCCAGACATACACATACACGCGCGTGACAACTTGTGCAATTCTGCCTCCAAAAAAAAATATACGACAAAAAGTGAAATTGTGTGGTGGAAAATAAAAAGGCATAACTAATATCAGCCACTCGGTGTGAAGTAATTTCGGGAGTTTCCCTGTTCGCCGTACAATCCGCCGCTGTCGAGATATTTTTTTGTCTTGTGTTTTTTTTCTCCACATAATTTCGTCTGTTCCGTCACTTCAAATACAGTCCACTCTTCGACGCTCTACTGTACCGATATACACTTACACATAAACGCATGCATGCCCAGATCAACATAGAACTATTTTCTGCCTCTACATACGGGAACATACACATATCCATAAACACATGCATGCCCATATCTACATACATATATAGAACTATTTTTTGCCTCCACATACAGGAACATACACATATCCATAAACGCATGCATGGCCATATCTACATAAATATATTTTCTGCCTCCACATACAGGAACATAAAATAAAATAAATTCAAATCCACACGGGTGCGACCGTGATTGTTTTTTTTTCCAAATTGCCGCAGTTAACCGCCCCAACGGCTGTGTTATTATTGTTGCTGATTTTTTTCCCTTCTCTCTCTCTCCCGCGTCCCTCACGCATGCACTGCGCTTCCGTCGGCATAACCCACTGAACATTTCTCCCGAACCAAAGCCAAGTATAAATATGTATTTATAATTATAATTGTTATTTAATTATAAAAATTATTAATTCATAATTATAATTACTATTTAATTATAAATATTATTTAATTATTTCCGGCAAAGTAATTTATTTATTTAATGGATTAATTAATTTATATTTATTGCGTTTTTCCGGATTTTTTTGCGCGATCAAAGATATTTTCCAAACCAAAAAAAAATAAATAAATAAATAACTAAATACAATAAAATTATTTGGCAACAAGATATACAAATATATAAACAATCAATACAGTTTCATCGATTTCCAAATATTTTCTTCCGATTCTTCTCGTTGTTTAGGGCACTGTGCTTCTACTCCGCACAAATTAACAGTGTAACCGTACTCTGTGGCTTTCTTTTCTTTTGCGTGCGTTCATTTGCAGCGACGACCAACTCGTTGGCGACTCAGATCGTGCCGAAAGCTTAACGGTTAATATCCTTACGTTCTGAACGAAACGCCCCTTGCTCAGGTCAGTCGACAAGAGCTGATCCGCAAAGTTCGAGTCCGAGAATGCCCACGGGAGACGACAAGAAACCGAGGTCGATCTCATCTATCCGTTTGGACAGGACCCAATCCGCGTCTCCGCGGCCGTCTCAATTAACACCAAAGGCTGCCATTGCCATTCCAAGGGCAAAAAGCGACGAGTCCGTCGAGACCATCTCCGGTCCCCCGTCAAGGCTTTCTCGGTCGGTGTCCAAGATGGCTCAAACCGCGATAGACATCGCCCTCAAAAAGTTTATTGCCACAACAGACCGGGTTAGCCAATTTCAAGCGGATATTCATACTCCGAGCGCCGCTGAACTAGAACGACTTTTCCCTGGCATATGCCAAGTCCATCGGGACCAAATCCGGGCCTTGTGGGAAAAGGTGGAGAAGAGCTATGAAAGTTGCTCCGATCTTCTTTCCGCGTCCACCGACAGTACGGCCACCTCTTGAATCCAAGTACAGTTACTGCTACTCCGTATATTCGAGATGTTTGGTCCAGCTTCAGGACATAATAGACAAGGCCGCCTCCCAGTCCATTCAGGCTGCTATCAGTGTTCCAACACCGCCGTCTACGGGCTGTCGTTTGCCACCAGTCGACACCGAAGTTTTCGCTGGTGATTACCTGCGTTGGCCCACCTTCAGAGATCTTTTTACCGCGATATACATCCACAACTCGCGTCTTACACCGGTAGAGAAGTTGTTCCACCTACTGTCCAAAACAAGTGGCGATGCGCACGCCATTGTTTCTAAAGCCCCGCAGACCAACGAAGGGTTTATCTCCTCGTGGCGAACCCTCACCGACCGCTTCGAAAATCGGAGGTTATTAGTCAATAGCCAGTTGAAAATCCTCTTCAACATGCAGGCAGTACCCCATGAGTCCGGAGCCGCTCTGAAAGAGCTGCAAGGCACAATCCAAAGTTGCCTGAGAGCCTTAGAGATGTCCTCTATTCAAGTCGAGACTTGGGATTGTCTCCTGGTGTACATGGTTTCTTTAAAGCTTCCCAAAATCACGCTTTCGTTGTGGGAGCAATCCATTCACAACAAGTCTGAGATTCCAACATGGAATGAGTTAGACTCGTTCTTGACGCCCCAGCGCGTAGGCTTAATTCCTACGAGGCCAGAGAGACTCCAGCCCCAAGAGGGTGCGATCTCTGCTCCAGAGAGAATCATCCTGTTCGCTTATGCCCGCGCTTCCTTGAGATGGATGTAAATGGTCCCTCCGACTACATTAAGAAAAAGCAGCTTTGCCTGAACTGTTTTGCACGAGGGCACCTACAACGGTATTACACTAGCGCCCATAGCTGCATCACGTGCCACAGCCGTCATCACACCCTCCTGCACCGCTGTAATCCATTCGCGGCCGCTCCAAGTCCGTCTGCGCCATCCAGGTCTCGACCCGCTTCTACTACAAGAAGCACGAGCCCCACAGAGGATCACTCTGATGTGCAAGTGTGCTTCGCTTCCGGCTTAAGAGCCATCTTACTGGGCACAGCCCTCATTAACATTTGCCATTTAGGGTGCAATTTCCAGGCGCGAGCCCTGATCGACTCTGGTTCCGAGGTAACCTTTATCACGGAGACACTTTTCAACCTCGTCAAACTTCCATTCAAAACTATCCAGGCCCAAGTCTCTGGTCTTAATCAAACCGTTGCCGCTCAGTCCACGAAACTCTGTCATTTTTCCAGACCCGGGCTGCATTTAGAAACTTCAGTTTATGTTCTTCCGCAGCTGGCCGGGAATCTGCCTTCGTTTCTCCTTAAGGGAATTCCTGACATCCCCCTTACTGATCCCAAGTTCTTCGAGAGCTCCCAAATCGATGTCTTTATAGGAGCTGACATTCTTCCGACCATCCTCCTCGGCAACGCCAGGGCTAACATTTGCGGTTCACTTCTCGGCCAGGAAACCATTTTTGGATGGGTGTTGACAGGTCCCATATCTCCAGCGGCCCCCCGCAATTTGTCCGCCTTCTCCACTCGAGTTACCTGCGGACTCGACGACTCGTTGGATCATCTCCTTACCAAATTCTGGGAGGTGGAGGAAGTGCCCACACAGATAGTCCCCGAGTCTGATTCCGTCTGTGAACAAAATTTTGTCCAGACTACAAGAAGGGGCAATCGTGGCAAATACGTTGCGATGCTCCCCTTGCGCGATCCCGAGCATGGTGGTTCCGAGCTCGCATCTTCACGATCCTTCTGGCTCAATTTCTGCGTAACGAGCAGCGCCTAAAAAGAGATCCTCCCCTGAAGGCCCGGTATGACTCTGTGATCCAAGAATACCTCGACTTAGGTCGAGGTCCCTTTGACGAGCAGTTCCTCCACGTACTACCTTCCACATCACGCCGTTCTTAAGCCCGAGAGCACAACCACTAAAGTGCGGGTCCTGAAGTGGCGATACTTTAGGTTCGTTTTCAACGCCGACATCGAGAAGATGTATCGGCAAATTTGGGTAGACCCCCAGCATACTCCCTTGCAGCGTATTCTATTCCGCAATTCTGATGGGGAAATCCGCGACTACGAGTTGAAGACAGTAACCTTCGGGGTCAATTGTGCCCCGTCCCTAGCGATCCGTGTCCTGCAACAGCTCGCCGACGACGAAGAGTCGAGGTATCCGCAGGCGAGTCGGAGTCGAGTTTTTCTTCATTCCGCCCGAACTGACCCTGGGTTCAACGTTCACAAAGCGTCAAGTCCTATCCCAAATCGCCAAACTATTTGATCCAGCGGGTTGGCTCGCCCCCTTCATAGTCCGGGCAAAGATGTTCATGCAGGACATTTAGCTCCAAAATCTAGGATGGGACGATGCCCTGCCTCGAGATTTTTGCCAAAGATGGGTTGACTTCCTGGAAAATTACTCCGCTTTTGATCAGATCCACATTCCCCGATGGGTCGCTTTCCGACCACATTTGAAAATTCATGGGTTCTGCGACGCCTCGCAGAAGGCGTACGGCGCAGCCTTCTATGTCCGAGTTGAGGTTGGGTCCGCGGTATTAGGTGAACTTGCTCACGGCAAAGACGCGGGTGGCCCCAGTAAAAACGGTGTCGCTCCCGCGGCTCGAGTTGTGCGGAGCCTTGTTATTGTCCGAAATGGCCAACGCCGTTCTTCCGAAGATGCCCGGGCAGGCGTCCGCCCTGCACTGTTGGACGGACTCTACGAATGTTCTCGCCTGGTTGCATAAGCCAGCGTGCCACTGGACAACGTTCGCGGCAAATCGTGTGACCAAGATCACCCAGCTCACCGAGGTGGAGAAATGGGCACACGTTCGCTCCGAGCAGATCTCGCTAGCCGGGGGTGGCGCTTCAAGACCTTGCGGACAGCCAGCTGTGGTGGCATGGTCCTGCCTGGCTGCAGTGGCCTCGCTGCGAGTGGCCCACTCAAGGCTACGAACCCCCTGTGACTGAACTCGAGAAGCGAGCAGTCAAGGTCCATGTTGCGAAGGCACCCCCTGAAGACATTCTGGAGCGTTTTTCTACACTCGCAAGGCGTTGCGAGTCCTCGCTTACGCTCATCGGTTCATCCAGCGTTCGCGAAAGCTCATGTAACCGTTTGAGGATCCCTTGACAGCTCCTGAAATTGCGTCGGCCGAGCGGCTCCTGATTTCCGTCACGCAACGCAGGCACTTTGCCCTTGAGATTGGCTCCTTAAGCCAAAAACGGCCAGTGCCAGCATCCAGCCTTGTCCAAAACCTGAACCCGTTCATTGATTCCCAAGGGCTCATAAGAGCATGCGGCCGAGTCACGGCCTCCGAACTAATCCAGTATGATGAACGGCATCCTGTCATCCTTCCATACGACTGCCATCTGTCCCGACTCCTCGTCCATTTTACGCATCGTATAACGCTGCACGGTGGCAATCAGCTTATGATCCGTCTGATCCGTTCCAAATTCTGGATCCCGAGGGTAAGGAATTTGGTCAAGTTCGTCATATATTCATGCAAGGTCTGCATCATCCACAAAAAAAGGTTGCAAACGCAACTGATGGGAGACTTACCCAAAGAACGAACGTCCTTCTCGCGCCCTTTCACATATACCGGTGTGGACTATGCCGGTCCCTTCGACATCAAAAACTACACGGGACGAGCCTGTCTCATTACGAAAGGGTATGTGCTGGTGTTCGTGTGCTTCGCCACTAAGGCCATCCATTTAGAGCCTACTTCCGACCTTACGACTGAGAAGTTTCTCGCCGCCTTCGCCCGTTTCGTGTCCCGAAGAGGATGCCCCCGTCAAGTTAAGTCGGACAATGGGAAGACCTTTGTAGGTGCGGCTGCCCTACTCTCCCGCGAGTTTCTCCAAGCTCTCAAGGAAGCTGTGACAGGTGCCTATAGTCATCAGCAGCTGCTCTGGCAATTCATTCCTCCGGGAGCACCCCACATGGGAGGCTTGTGGGAAGCAGGTGTTAAGAGCTTCAAGACCCTGCTCTACAAGTCCACGGCGACGCGGAAATATACGTTCGAAGAGCTGTCCACGCTTCTAGCTAGGATCGAAGCATGCCTGAATTCGCGCCCGCTCGCGCTGATAACCGAAGAACCCACTGACCTGCTGGCACTTACGCCTGGGCACTTTCTTGTTGGAGGGCCCCTCCTCGCCATGGTCGAACCCGAGATAAAGGGGGACACCACATCTATTATAAACCGCTGGCAGCACCTGAAGGCTCTTCATCAACAATTTCGTCTGCGATGGAAGGAGGAATACCTCAAGGAACTCCATAAGCGGAATAAGTGGCGAACCCCTACAAGAAATCTCCGTGCCGGGGACATGGTGGTAGTCAAGGAAGACAACCTTCCGTCCAATGAGTGGCGATTAGGCAGAATTGACGCGGTGTTTCCAGGATCCGATGGCCATGTTCGTGTGGTCGACATCCGCACTGCACGGGGACTCATTTAGCGTCCCATAGCGAAGGTCGTCCTTCTTCCAACGGAAGAGTCCGCCTACCCGCAATAACCAGTCGACCCTTCACTCCGGTGTTTCAATGCATCACTCCGATTCGTAGCGTCAATTAATAGTTGCAACCCGTAGTTCCAATTCGCAGTTCTTATCACTACTGATCCAAATTTTTATTTTGTCCTCTTTTTATTTTGTCCTCTAACACGATGTCTCCACGTCCGCGCAGCGCCATCGCATTGGAACACAGGAATGCAATCCTACCGTTACCGAGTCTGTAGCGGGATCCATCCACTTCGGAAGTGTCGTCGGTTGCTCCGTCTGAGTGCCGAGAAGAGGCTCCGGGCTGTCCATGCCAACCGGTACTGCCACCGATGTTTGGCCCACGAGCACTCCGACGGAGCGTGTCGGCGAGGTGATCGCTGCAAAACGTGCGGCCAGGATCACCACACTCTCCTTCATCTCTCGGAACCACCGATGGCATCACGGCAGTCCCGCCCGGCAGCACGCCGGTCGCAGAGATTCGTTGCCACTCCTCAACACTCCTCAGACGCTCCGCGGCCCTCGTCAGCCACTCCACGGCACCCTTCAGCAGCTCCTCGGCCCTCGTCCGCCACTCCACGGCATTCTTCAGCCGCTCCTCGGCCCTCGTCCGCCACTCCACGGCATTCTTCCGACTTTCCGCGGCAATTTTCTGCTACTCGTCGGGGTGCCACGCAGCCCGCGGTTGCCGCTCCGTCCCTCCTACAGCGGCACAGCGTCAACATTGTACCGACGGCTTTGGTACGCTTAGAGACCGCGAGTCGAGACTTCGACACTGCGGCGCTCATTGATCCGTGCACGCCTATGAGCTGCATCGACGCTTCGCTAGCGTCGAGTTTCCGCTTGCCGACCACCAACGTGGGAGGCGAACAGATCTGTTCGGCAACCGTGGGGTCAAGAATCGACAGCGCTGTCCGGCTCGACGCAATTTTTAAAATAGAGCCTCACGTGCGCATACGCACTCCAATCCGGGAGCTGAGCGACGCGGTAAGGACCCACTTCCGGGACATTACGCTGGCTGATGAGCGGATCTATCTCCACGCGACGATCTCCATCATCCTGGGCGCGGATATCTATCCGAGCGTGATGCGGCCGGGCTTCCTGAAACTTTAAGATGGACTGCCAGTAGCCCAGAGCACCGTGTTTGGGTGGGTCGTGTCCGGAGCCTGCCACCAGCCGTGAAAAAAGCAACCAGGCTATGTTGCAACCCGAGTAGTTGCAAAGGGGGGCGGAATGTTTAGGCCAGTGGCCCACTGTTCACTGAGCTCTCCGAGCTTTCGCTCCCTCGCTCGCTTCTCGCAACGTCCGCGCTCCAGAGTGCGAGCTTCGGGTTTCGCATACGAACTCCTCGCTCGGCCGCTGCCAATCTCCCGCTCTCGCTTCAGCGGAGTAAAGCGGGCGGGAGCGCGGTTTTAGTTTTAATAAGTCTCATGTATGCAGCTCTTTTTTGTGGAAGGATCGCCACCCTACAACAACACTGTTACTGAGGTAGAAGATGCTGTGCATTATCCTACTGAATTTCTTAACATGCAGAATCCAGCAGGATTGCCTTTGTACGTTCTTACGCTTAAAATTGGTACACCAATAATGTTGCTAAGAAACTTAAGTCCCCCAAAGTTATGCAGTGGAACGAGATTGCAAGTGAAAGCTCTTCACAAATTTGTTATTGAAGCCGTTATTTTTACCGGCTGTGCCAAAGGAGAGACTGTATTCATACCAAGAATTCCCTAACCTTACCATTTGAGTTTAAACGTCTACAGTTTTCTGTAAAGGTCTGTTTTGCCATTACAATAAATAAGTCACAAGGGCAGACTTTGAAAGTAGCTGGATTAGATCTTAGGGACGATTGTTTTTCCCATGGTCAATTTTATGTGGCCTGTTCAAGAGTTAGCTCAGCAAAGACCTTAATCATCCTATCTCCTGATGGCCAAACAAAAAATGTTTGTTTTGAAATAACTTTTAAAAATATTTGTTATTATATTGTGGACTAGGCCTATTTAGGGGAAACCACGTTAAAAAAAACACGCCGTATTTTCTACCTCCGAGTAGTGGATGAGGGTTAATTAAAGATTCAGCCAAAACTACAAATATATTTAAAGTATTTAAAATGCAAAATTACATAGTTCTACTGAAAACCTATTACAAAAGAAAAGTAGGATATTCGGGTTATCCTATGGGAAGAGGGCATAACTGGGCATTTTCGGAACTGCAAACCCTTATGGATGGTGGATGGATTTCTGTGGGAAGACGGCATAAGTAAAGCCTTTTCATCCTTACACCATTTGGTTATATATTTTTATTTATTCAACAGGCGATCGTGTAGTCATCGGAAAAGTTGAAAACTAGCCGGAGGATGTGTGTTTACCTTTGTCGAACCACTAACAATACAACATATAGACTGGTCATTTCATACAAGCAATATGGACACTCAAAAATCTTTGCGGGAGCAAAGACGCTGTTAGCGGCAGGCCCCGGACACTTCGTGTGCCTTCGCGCATTTTGAGGAATGTTGTGCCTGCGCTTAAATTAGTCTTTATATGTATGCGTGTTCATGCATTCTCATACAGGGGTGGATGTGTGCTTTTATTTCAAGTCGATGCGGCCAGAATATTGGTACCCTAATAATATGGGCGTATTCACTATTGAGTTAATGATAAAAATAAGAATATTATATGTTATAGTATATTTTTTAATATTTCAGCATAAATTTCATTTTGGTTTACAAATTCATGCATATAAGAAAAACATTTTAATGCTACCACTGATATTAATTTGTAACCCAAAATGAAATTTATGCTGAAATATTAAAAAATTTACTATAACATATAATATTCTTATTTCTATCATTAACCCAATAGTGAATACGCCCATATTACACATTTTATTTCACTGAAAACTTTTTGTTTTCTTTGATTTTTTCCAGATTAGCTTTGGTTTACCGTAAAGTTTAAACTAATGCATGCCTGATCCCTACTTGACCGAATTTCTTGTTACACTAACTAATAAAATATTTTTATTGCAGGTACTAAGAAATAGTTTGTGAATGTCTTAGATGTGGACCCCGACGACATGGATGCCTTTTGGTTGTTGGTTGTTCGCGTAGATCACTTGCAGTGTTACCAGGCTCTGTTGTTCCATTTTAAATATTGTGCAAAATGCAACAGGCTAGAATGATTAGCCACAACTGTTCAGATCAGCTGTTATCGGATGGTGGATGGTAAATGTGCTCTGTGGGAATAGGAGTTTCACATTTGTAGAAAATCCCAACCGTTTCGAGGGGATGGACTCTATAGAAAGGGATATAAGAAATGCTTTTTATCTACAAAGGTTTTGTGAAGTACAAAACAATCAGATTTTAAAAAATTTAGAAGCTGTGCACAAAAAGAAAGATACTGGAACTGTATGGAAGAAGAATATGTGACATTATTGGTTCTACTGAATTATTCCATAGGCTAAGCCGCCAATATAAAAACTTTTCTAAATCATGGGCTGTTCCGAAGAAAACAAGTTGATTTTTACATTGGGTTGGGTATGCTTTTAAAAACTGTGACAATAAAACAGACAAAAATTAAATGTAATTTTTAAACGACAAACCTTGATACGTCTTGCATTTAATCTATAATCTAATAAGGTAGTCCCATCCTTAAAAAAGATTATTTTCTCCAAACCAATTTAAGACTCTTAAATTAAATTTTTTATAAGATATAGGTTATCATCTATAAGGTGTATCACAAATTGGATTGGATAGTTTTTCAAATTTAAGAACAGTTAAAAAATCGGATTTT
The DNA here is from genome assembly GCA_018153365.1 of Drosophila fuyamai. Classification (NCBI taxonomy): domain Eukaryota; kingdom Metazoa; phylum Arthropoda; class Insecta; order Diptera; family Drosophilidae; genus Drosophila; species Drosophila fuyamai. The sequence continues at coordinate 1,492,471 of JAECXW010000415.1, read as the reverse complement.
TATTACACTCAAGTGAAATAGATCAAAAAGTGAGAGAATTGCAAATACGTTCAAAATCACATTAATCAGCTAATTTGACAAAGTCCGGGGGATATTAAAAGTAAATCTGCCCGCGGATTAAAAATAATTTCGAAAGCTATAGGTCGTTAGATTTTAAATTAGCCAAATAATGCCTAAGGTATATTACTCTCAGAAATTGTTAAACATGGGTAAGCTTTGTTAAAAATATTAATGTTAAAAATATTTATATAAACGTAGAGTTAACAGGGTGTTCAAATACGACAATGGTCATGCGCGCAAACTTCCAGGGATGCAGTCTGAAACTTTTCCAAAAAGCCCTATCACAATTACTTTATTAAACACAAGTTAGGGGGTTGCAAAAAGCTCATTGTTGAAAAATTATTGTCGATACCAAATACATAAGTGAAAGAGCTGAAAGCTTTTTATAAATATAAAACTATTTATCTTATACACAAAATATACATTTTCGAATATAACGTTCTTCTTTATTTACAAAGCGTGCGCGGATATATGATATTTTGGTGTACATTATTATTAAGTGCATATATTATGCAGAATCTTAACTTAATATTTTATAAATAATAGCTGCTAAAGTAGAGCATTTTGTTAAAAGACAAATGAATTAATACAACATGACGCGTGGCAATAATGCCACATACTCGGATAATTCCCTAGTTAAAATCAAGCCATTCATTATTTTAATCTTAAATTTTAACATATGCTTTCATCATATAAGTGCATCTTCATTTTTAAATTTGAACGGTAAGATATATTTAAAATGTCCAGCTTGGCTTCAAATTTGTATTAACATTTTCAAATATACATATGTACTCTTTGTAGATTTGACCAATTCTGATCGACCTTTCTTCGACGATGTAAGCCCCAGGAATGTGTCAGCTATCGTTGATGAAATGGCAATTTTGAGATGCCGTGTTAAAAATAAAGGAAATCGCACTGTAAGTCAATGCAATTAAGTATATACTCAAATATTTTAAATTAAATTTAAAATTGTACATGGAGAAATATTTTTTTTTAAAGCAGGGCAATAAAAGAAAGATTTCTTTTATTTGCTTTTACTGTCATAATATTTAATTGGCGCGAGCTTATATACCTGTTACCCGCTTTAAAATGGTACATATGTATATTATATGTATATTATATAAAAAACTGTGAAAAGATAATACGAAGCATTTATTGGCAGATTAGTAAGCCAAGTCAATATGTGCATCTATATATACAGTGGCTCGCAGGTTATTTCGTGCAGTTACTTAAAAAATGTTCAAGTCGTTATTCCTGCTAAATTAAGAAAGATAACAGAAAAAATTAAATGCTGTATTTTAATAGGAAATATTAACATGTTTATTAAATGAACACGATTTTCTTAATCATTTTTTGTAATTTAATAGCTAATATGTTGTATGTCCCCTATTTTGGTTCAGGACAGCTTTGAGACGATTTCCCATGAAAGAAACTAACTTTTTAGTGGTTTCCACTGAAAAATTTTTGTCATTCTTCCATAAGTACACTTATCAGTTCGTTTTTGTTTTTAATCTTCCTCTTCCTTATAGCGATGTTCAAAATTTCGAATAAATTTTCTATTACATTTAAATCTGGAGACTGTGCTGGCGTTATCACGACATGAAGGCAGTTCCAGACAAGCCAAGCCTTCACAATTCCTGCTGAATGCTTCGGATCGTAGTGCTGATAAAATCGAAATCGATCGCATATGCCTAGTTCCTCTGCAGTTTGCAGCAGGTTATATTTTAAAATGTTAAGGTACATTTTGGTACCCATTATGCCATCTAAGACAATGAGGTTGCCCACGCCAGAGGCTGCCATACAGACCCAAGCCATGAGGTGACACCCGCCATGTTTGACCGTAGGTTTCATGAGCTTGTTTTCCAGCTCTGTATTTGGTCGCCGCAGCACACGGCGCACCGGACCAGGACTGCACTTCTTGCCCATCTCGTCCTCGACCTCGGCAGCTATTTTTGGAGCCGATAGCTTGACAATACGGCGCTCTTCATGATCGAAGAAAATTTTATTAGGAGCTTTACGGCTTTTATCTTCAACACAATTCTCTCGTACAAAACGTTGGATGATGTGTTGTACTGTGCTGGGGCTGGTGATGGGAGCGTCATGGTTTGGGCCTGTATGTCGGCAGCTGGAGCAGGGATTTTTGAGTTGGTGGACACAATAATAGACAAAACTGCAAAGTGCAGGGGATTCGTGATAAATTCCGATTTTATCAGGACAATTATCCCAAGCACACATCGGGAACTCTGATGTTATGGCTCTTTTAAAATTGGCCGCATATCATGATACCATCAGCCTGGAATAATGTTATTGATCATTTGTAGGCTATATTGGACAGAAAAGTTTGAGAGCGTAACATTTTTAAGAAGACGGACCTAAAACACGAATTACTCGAAGAATGGGCTAAAATTAGTATCCACGTGAGGAGGCTGGTCATACAAAATATTATTTTATCATTTTTAGGGGCAGAGGGATCTATAATTTTGGTCAAAAGTTTGCAACCAAAGACCAATATAAACTCTAAGATGCGTAACGCCATCCAATTTTTTTCACACGATTTTTTTGCTGGCTTTTCAACTTTCTTTTCGCTCTCTGCCCAAAAGCCAGCGAGAGAGCGCTCTAGGGCAAGCCTCTCTCTTGCACGCATACTGCGACAGCCGACGACTGTATGTGTGCACATGTATTCACAAGCGAAGACATTCGCTGCAGCGCGCTGTCGAAATGTACTCTTTAGTCTTAAATTCTAACATTATTAAAAATACTTATTTTGTATTGCCTTGTATATGATAATTATACGAATGTAGAACATTTTTTAGTAATGACCATATATATCTAAGTATATAAAAACACATAATTTATTTCAATCATGACTTCACTTTGGAATAATTGTGTGTGAACTACTTTTTAGGGGCCTCAGAAATTTTGCGATTGAACACGATGAATATTTTTATATTTATTGTCTTTTAATATATAGATTTAAAAAGATGTGGTCTTTTTATATTATTTAAAAGACCCAAAATCATTAAAACTAATTTTATTTTATATACGAAATACTAAAAATGAATAACTTACCTAAAATATACTTGTATTATATTTAAATAGACTCCTGAGTTAGCTAAATTTTGCAAACTAAACCAACCCCGTAAAAATAAATAATAAATATTTTTATATGTATTTGTTATTTGTTTTATTTAATAAATATACAAAATAATTAAAATAGCTAATATGTTAAATATTCTATTAAATTAATTAAATAATTTATATATTGAATATACTGTTTAATAATTAAAATAGTTAATATACAAATACATTCTTAAATATTATATATACATTTGTATTATTTTTTACGTATTTTTATTTAAATTAAAGCTAAAAACATAACTCTTAACACAAAACATATACAACTGCTTAATTAAATAAGAAAATTTTTAAATGCAGGTTAATAATATTAGATATGATGTTATTCTATTTAAATTAAATATTTTAAGTCATTAAATCAAAGTTTAATATATTTGAATAAAAATTTAATTTAATATTTTCATTTTTAAGTTAATAAAAAACATCCATGGATAAAAAATAAAGCGATATATATTTAATTAAATATACTTTAAATATATTCAATTTAAATATAGTTCGCTTTGTTTTTGTTCAACAATCAATAGTATATTCAAATCTATTAAACTTTATTAAAATATTTTTAAATTTAATCAAACATTTTTATATCTTTTGTATTAAAATTTATGTTCTTAAGCCTAGTATCCAGATCGACAAACGAGTACGCTAGCGTAAAAACTTGAATCTTTCCAGTGTGTCCAAAATATCGAGAGTTCATCATATTTAAGCGTGCTACGGTCGTACTGTCAATCAGCTGGGTTTGTTGACAAGCAGTTAAATTTCAAATATCGCATTTGCGGGAAAGAGCCTTTAAAAGATATTATCAAATACCTTGGCAAGACAAGTCTGCCGCTGTACAAAGAAATTAAAAAACAATACAATTTAAGTTTAACAGTAGTTTTTTTTTTAATTAACTGATAATTATTTGCTAATATAAAGTTTATAGCTGCACTTTTATTCTGTTTTTTCGTACATTTTGGACCTAAAAAACATTTTGCTCTGACAAGAGGCACAAGAGGCAGATAGTATTAATGTTATTTTGTCCTCACATATAAACACCTGCAATCGACTATTGTGAGTTTTTCCCTCCATTACTTACAATGTTCAGTGAGAAGCGCACGCCAAAAAATTGAATTTTTTAATCTTTTCGCTAGGGTTCACCCAAAGTTCATTTCCGCAGACTGGCAACGCTATAGAATTTTCTGGAATTTTTTTCGTCGATCAGGAGACCGACGTGAAAAAAAGGCCCGACGAAAAGTGAACGCCAGCTGTTTGCCTCTCGCTCTCTCCCATGACTGGCGTACGGTTTTCGTCGATCTGGATACTAGGCTTTAGCTTTAATTTAAATATGTAAAACGAAACTATGAATTAAATATGCCGATATTCGTTTTTAAGGTATATAAAAAAATATTACATCAAGATTCATTGTTCAATCTGGAAGTTTTTTTGACACACAATTAGTTTCTTAGTCCCGAAATGATTTCTGGCCGAAAATCGTCTTCTCAAACAAGTACGCACACATACGCACTTCCTTATTGGTGCAATTCTACCCTGCAGTTCCAAAATTCATCACTACAAAAATTCATCACCGTTTAATCAGCAGAGGACTGCAACGCCGGCAGAGCCAAAGGCAAAGTCGGCAGAGCCGAGTGCGACGCAGGCAGAGCCGAGTGCGACGCAGGCAGAACCGAAACTCTCAGTCGCCGATCGTAGGAAACGCAGAAAATTTTACATCTCCCTCTCTAACTCTGTCTCTCTCCCCATAAAATGAGCTGAGAGGTGGAGGACAATGTATTAAAATCACATCGACCTTTATATAGGCACAGAGTAGTGAGAAAGCAGAGAGTGCGGTCGCGTTCTAAAATCGCTCCGACTAACCCATCTAGTTTTCAGCACAAATCAACAAGCGTAGCCGGCCATCCGGCTTGGAGTTACGTAACACGCACCTGGACATCATCTGGTGGCCAGGAGGCCGCAGGCGACAGCTGGGAATTCGTTTCCCCAACAGGTTTGGCGACCAGGCAGGGGCCGGTAATAGGTGAGGGAGGGGAGGTGTCTCTGCCTCATTATTTCCACTCGTTGTTTGTTTAGTTGTTGTCAATTCCACTCGCGCTTTTTTATTTTCGCAAGCACACGTACAGTGGTGGAAAGCGCTTGCGCGACCAGCTGATCGTAGTGTGCGAAAGGAGCTGCGGGTGCCATAGCAGCGAACTTCGAACAGGGCGCAGGCCAAGCACATAAGTGCGTGCCGTAGCACGTAGGGAAATATTGGGTGGTTCATTTGAATTTTGGGCGGTAAATTTAAAAAATTCTAATAAAATATATTTTAGTACTAAGATTTATTCCTTATATTAAATTTTATTTGTTATTTCTTTTTTTTACTTTGTGTCCGGTCGCAGATCAGCAGGATACTGCGGGAAAAAGGTCCAACCTTCCCGAAAAAACAGTGCGCTCCATCACACCATGAGGGATATAGTCGATCAAATCGACTACCTCCAGAGGGAAGTTCTGTCGGCTTTGCAATGCATAATCGAAGAACACGAAAAAGCTAAGGAGACAGCCAGGAAAACCTGTGCAGAAGTGCTCGCGAGCGGAAACAGTAAGCGACCCAGGGGCCAAGAAACTGGGAAAACGCTAGCCGCACCAGCAAAAAAGGCGATGCATAAGGCACCGGCAAGCGATGCCAGTGCTACAAAGGGGATACATGCTGGGAAAGATAGCACCAGCAAGCCCCAAAACCCTGGGAAGAAGCCAGAGGAATGGCAACAGATGAAACGGAAGGAAAGGAAGCCCAGGATGCGACCGCCTCGCAATGATGCGATAGTGATCTCAACCTCCACTGGAGGGTCCTATGCGGAAATCCTTAAAAAGGTTAAGGCTGAACCGCAGCTGAAGGAGCTAGGTCAGGCCGTACAGGCTGTTAGGCGCACAGCTAAGGGGGAACTCCTAATCCTTCTTAACAAGGTATCTGACCCTAAAACCGCGGAGCTTCAGACCACGATGAAGGCGGTCCTGGGCAGCAATGTTGACGTCAGAGCGCTGACTGAGACAATGCTAGTCGATGTAAAGGACATAGACGAGACCACCGAGAAAATGGACATTCTATGTGCGGTTAAATCACAGTTCGATGTGGAGCTGCCTGAATCCGCGGTGGTCAGTCTAAGGGCGGTCATGCCCGACATAGGGAGACGGCTCATAGAGAAGGGAAAAATTAGGCTGGGATGGACTTCGTGTAGAATCCGGCCAAAGATAACACCTAAAAGGTGTTTTAAGTGTATGGAGTTTGGCCATATAGCAGGAAATTGCAGGATCCAGGAGGACTGCTCAAAATGTTGCTACAACTGCGGCGCAAAGGATCACCAAGCTAGAGGCTGCAAGGCAAAGGCCTACTGCATGCTTTGCAAACGCAAGAATGAGAAAGATTGCGACCACCCAACCATGAGTGGGAAATGCCCGCACTTCAGGAGGGCTATGCAAGGGCTTAGGGGTAAATGAAGTTCCTTCAGATAAACCTAAACCATTGTGAGGTTGCCCAATCGTTGCTGGAGCAAAATGTCATAGAGGAAAACGTAGACATTGCGCTCATAAGTGAGCAATACAGGAATAAAAATTCCGGAGAATGGCTATCAAATAATAGCAATAATAGCCTTCCCCAGGCAATATATGTGCTCGAAGATATTGCAGAAGATGCACGGGAAAACCGTCCAGCCGTAATAGCAGGGGACTTTGATGCCTGGGCTACCGACTGGGGCTCCCCCCGAACAAATGCGAGGGGAAAGGCACTACTAGAGAGCTTCGCCGCACTTGACCTAGTGCTGCTGAACTCTGGAACGAAACCGACCTCTAGAGCCGGAACCAGTTCCATCATTGACCTCACATTCGCGAGCGCTGGATTGGCATCAGGCTCCAGCTGGGAGGTTAGTGACACCTACACGGGTAGTGACCATGCAGCAATAATCTGCGCGATAAAACCGAGAAATGGCCCACCACGGGTTCCTAAGACCGTGCCAGGGTACAAAATAGAAATTAAATTAGCATAATTATACCCGTTACTCGTAGAGTAAAAGGGTATATTGTATTCGTGCAAAAGTATGTAACAGCTAGAAGGAAGCGTTTCCGACCCTATAAAGTATATATATTCTTGTTCAGGATCACTAGCCGAGTCGATCTAGCCATGTCCGTCTGTCCGTCTGTCTGTCTGTCCGTCTGTCCGTCCGTATGAACGCTGAGATCTCGGAAACTAGAAAAGCTAGAAGATTGGCATTTTGCATGCAGATTCTAGGAGTTCCTACGCAGCGTAAGTTTGTTTCAAAAAGGTGCCACGCCCCCTTTATCGCCCACAATCGCTTATATACGATTTTAAAAATTTAAATATTTCGGAAAAGTAAAAATGCAGTTTTATTGTGTTTATCAATACCTATCGAAATGTAGAAGAAATTTTTCAAATCGGACCATTCGTTAAAAAGTTATGC